>OY728127.1:1387708426-1389024371 GCA_963277665.1 Viscum album
TGGAGGCCATAGGCTATCCAATTAAGAATATATTCTTGTTTACATAAAAGAGGATTATATTAAGAGAAAAATTTAAGAGAATCAGGATAAAATTATAATTTATAAGTTTATCAATATGTTGTGGATGTTATCCCAAATTTATAAATGATTAAATTGGATATTTTGTGAATACCAATTATTTCTCAATTGTTTCATGTCACTATTTTGTATAAATTTATATTTATTTTCAATATTTTAGGAAGAGTTTTTATTTTTCATAAATTTTTATAATAATATTTATATAATATACCACATCTCTCTTTAGTTTAGTGATGCATGTAATATAAGCTATCAAACATAATACTAATTTAGGGAAAAAATATATTCCAAAATCTTAGAGCATTAAAAAAACTTCTCTGACAATTCAAGGTAAATCAATCCTCACTTCAACATAAACTCTCTATACTATTTTTAAGATTCAACATTTACATTGATAAACTTACATGCTCTCTTCAATATGATTTTCAATAGATCCATCTTGGATTAGTTGGATTTCCCACTTATATTCCCAAGATCTACTAAATTTTAAAAAAACTCACCATAAATTAATATGGTAGAAACATTAAATTTTAGATCATATTTAAATTTATGGCTTTAAATATACACATGTAGATGGATTCAATGACTATTATATACTACCCTATGTGTCTTAATAAATCCTCTTAACCAATTTCTTCCACTTAAATAGGTGAATTTATATCACCAACTAGATTTTTCCGTTATATTAATATGAAAATAAAAAATCTCTAATTCATAGCCTTTAATCAATTCATATATTCCATGAATGTCTAGACTTATGATTCCTGGTGGTCCTTCTTCATTAAACTCTACTTTTATATTTATCCTGTTAAGACTAGTATTAGGAAGTAATCCAATATCATGAACCCCACACATAACATTATATCCCTTGATGTCTCTTTTCTTATTCAATGGAGACCTATAAACATAACTTCGTTCACTACTTTGGATAAACAATATTTCATGTTTATTGGATCAACAGTCTCATAATCAACCAGTTTATAGAGTTCATCAACTTTATCCATTCATCATTTCCCATAATTTGGTGCATTGAAACATAATTGGTGCATTTCAATTAATAATTTGTGTGTATTGTTACTAGTCCTTATTCCAAAACATTTTTAAACATAAGGCCCCTCATAGTATTCCTTGATTCAAACCTATAGGCAGTCCCAAAACCCAACAAATGAAAGATGGTTGATCTTGAATTCACTTTGTCTCAATCCCACCAACTTCACTCAAGTTCTCCTTCACTTATTTCCGTGATGAAAATAAACTTGTAAAATTATAATTTAAGTTAAATTCCATTGATCAAGATAGGTAAGCATCAAATTCGCTTCAACCTTGCTTTTTCACAGCCCTGTTCTTCACTCCTCACTATTCAAAGTTATTTGTGGGTGATTACTATTCATCCTTCACTCATCCTCAATCATTCTTCTCCTATTGTAAAATAAATTTAACTTGATCATCAAATTCATGATGTATATTCAATATTAATCCTTCCATTGATCTTAAATCAGTGTTCATTAATTCATCAACTAATCAGATCACATAATGTTTATACCGAGTAATAGACCCTCTTATTTTCACCTTAGCATTATACCACCAACATTAATCAGTTCATTCTCAACACATCTTTGGAATTCATTAATTTGGCCCTCGTCTACCTTATCCCAGGTGGAGGTCTCACATATTAAAAAAATGGATAAATAAACCTTATCTATCTTTCATTCACCCATACAATATTATGAGTGATAATTTATCATACGTTTTATGAAAACTTATAATTTTATTAATACCCAATCATAAAAAAGATTAAAATCACACATTTAGTTTCTAAAATCTATATAGCATGGAGAAATGAAACCTACTTAATTTTGGAATTTCACTCATACACTTTACCACCAGTGACACATACATGACTAATTTTTAAGAAAATCAATAATTTTTCTGATTAATTATTAGAACAAAATTGAATGCATTTAATGTGGAAAATTTTCAAAATAAAATAAAATACCTAATGAATTTCCAAACTTCAACAAATAAAATTAAAAATTTAAACAATATAATATTTAAAAAAAACATTTAATATTGAAAAACAATGAATTCCAAAAACCCCAAAGCTTCAACATAATTTCAAAATATTATTTCAATAAATTATTCAAATCATATATTATTCAAAAAACCTGTGGTTGAACAATATATCATCCATTGATTCAACAAAAAAAGATAAATTTTTAAATAAAATAAAATATCTATGTAATTACATTAAAAAATTGTTCGAACCAATAAAGTAATCATTTCATATCATCCTATATAACACCAAAAACCATAATAGTAATCAAATATCACTAATAGTACATGGTAATGTCATCACCTATGATAATGAGTAATGTTGACCACTCTTTTTCATAAAGAAATTTTATTATCTATGACATTTGTAAGTTGATATAGATGATTATGATACCTTTATACCATCTGATATGATAATGGTAATATTGAATATCTTATTTCATGATACATATATCATAATTTTTTAAAATAAATAAGAAAATCATATTTTATATTCATTAGAAAATTGAAACATGAGTTACAATGACATTAGTACTCTCCCAAATATTTAGTGTGAATATTTAAAAATAAAGGTATTTGAAGTTAATTTTTGTTTCCATTGATGGTTATAGAGAGATTCCTAGAAGGAATTAAATATAAGTAATCATTTTAGATAAATTATAACTAAAATTTGAAACCTTTTAAGAGCGTGGATAGATGTTTTTTATCCAAGGATAGAGTAGTTGACACATGATCATGAAAATACTATCATGGTCTTCAATATTGATTTTCAATATAATAGGAATCAAATATAATTTTTTTACATATAGAGTAATCATTGAAAGGAAGGATAACTTTTTGGATGATCAAAATTATCTTTATAAATAGATGGATATAAAAAATTTAGGGTATAATTTCTAAAAATATTTCCTCTATACTTGTTCTCGGTATCTATCATTTTAATCCCCATTATTTATGTGATCTCTAACATAGAGGGATAAACACAATTATTAGTGATATATTAATCAATGGGGGAATTACATACACTTGAGTCTCTCTGATTGTTTATATTACACATTTAAATGTCATGTTCTTTATTTTTAGTCAGTAGATTTAGGGAGTGATATAAAATTATCATCTTTCTTCTTATTAGTAACATTATACCCTAAATCCAATATATATCCTGAGATGTTTTCTATTTATCTCTTGTTTACAGTATATGCATGTCATAGGGTATGACATCCATGAATATAAGTCGTATCATATACCTTATATTATGGTTTAATATAGAGCATGAAATATTAATATCATGACACTTCCAACACCAATCATATTGCATGACTTTGATAAAATGTAATTCTATAATTTCATGTATTTAATTGTATGATTCAAATAAAATTCATATGGTTTTTTAGGAAGAAAAATGTTTAAAATTAACTTTCACATTAACTTATATATGGTTTGTACTTAATAAATATAATGCATGGTGAGTCAATAATTCATTTATATGATAAATATATGAATAGTTTATACATTACTCAAATATTAAGTAATATAATTGTAAAATTCATGTTCACATGGGGAGTATCCTAAAGGGATATATATGGAGATAGTACCCATTATTATGGGGAGTTAAAAACTACTTAATCCTCCTATAAAATCTCCCATACTCTATTCTTATTATGTTTCTATCATTTAAGAGATTCTAGCATATAATTATTGTGAGAAGGACCCCATCCTTGTAACGGGTAATTGGGTCAATATGTGGATTCACCCCAAAAAAAATTTCATTTTATTATAACTTTGGTATTTTTATAAAACCAATATGGATGAACAGAGGAATAATAGTTAATATCAGTGAATGGTACATGTTCTTCATTCTTGGATTACTTTGTTTAAATTTTTCTAAAGAATGGTGATCTTGGGATGAGTTTTACAATGTCCTCTACAACCTTAAACAAGTTTTATTCAATAAATAGGTATCCTATTTGTTGTATGGACTCCTTTTCATTCTTCTCAATTTTAAAACCTAGGTTGAAAATGATGAAACTGAATGTTGAATTATATATCATATTCCCAATCAACTAAAATAATTTTAATTTTTTATGACTTGTATATTGATATGTGAAATTTTGTATTGTGATTGTTTCACCATATAATAATGGATATAATTTTTAGAAGAACAACTTAATTACTTTGGTTTATTATATATCCTAGAATATGATAGGGGATATCGTATGAGATGATAACATCTTACCATGTATGAAAACTATATCATTTCATCTTTAATATGATAAAGTATATGATAAAGGGTATATTATATGATTCAACATCCCAATCATCAAAGGTTATATCACAATCAAGATTTATCTATCAAGTAATATGATAGAAAACAGGGCTTTTTAAACTTTGTGACATAAATTATTTTATAAATTTTGAAAAACATGTGTAATTTATTTATCTCAAATTTAATGTATGAAATAAATTATATAATTTCTAAGGTATTTATAAATTATATAAAATGGTATCTTTGATATATTTATTTAATTTATAAATTTTTTATAAATTAGTTTTTTATAAATTGGTTATAACTAACTATTAATTTTTTTTGAATCATTTAATATATAAATATTACAATATATTAGTTGTAAATATCTAATACCCTTTGAATTTATATGGAATGAATTTTAATTTTGATATTATGCTTTTATATAGTGTTTATATGTGTTATTTTAAAAAATATATATATTATAAAATTAATGAAAAATATAAAAGATTTTATATTTTAATTATGAATTGTTCATAACATTTAGACTAAAATATTAAAACTAAACTTCCTTATTTAAGAAAATAATTTAAACAACATAAAAATAAAATTTAATAATTGATATGATCAAAGTTTCAATATTATTAAATTTGTGATATTTTAAATAATTACATAATATATGAATAGTTTTTATATATAATGTTTATGTTTTATATATTATATATGTAAGTTAAATACCATAAAAATAATAATATATTGTGTTCATATTATAAAACAATATAAATTGTATATATTTATTTTATTATGGAATGTACCAAATTCTTAGACAATTATAAAGTGTCTATAATTTTTATATTTAAGAATTTTACATAATTGTTTTACCTCAAAACCAAATTTTATGAATTGATCCTTTATCAAGTTCATTCCATACTTTAATAAATTAATATAAGTGTTATATTATAAATAGATGTATGATTTATTTTAAATTGTCATACAGATTCTATAACTTGTCATACATGAATACAAGGAGTTGCACTCTAGGTATGATAATTTATTTACTTTTCTTACAAATCAGAACTGAGTTCTGGATCATTCATTAATTTTTCATTTTCTTTTATTAAGTTTTAATATCATTTCTCATATATTTTATTGTAATTCTAGAATAAATATAATAAATATTATATTTTTATCAATTCTTGATTTGATTGAAAAAATGGATTAAATGGTGGGTTTATATGGAATTTCATCACGTTAAACATTCATGAACAAGCTAAAATTTATGTGGGAATTTATTTAGTGTAATACATGTTGGATTAAGGAAAATGAACATGCCTTGTGTGGTGGGGGAATGCTTATATCACAATCCATAAAAAATATTCTAAAGGAGAATAATTTATCATTGAAAATGACATACCATTTTCATTAACCATGATCTCAATTTTAATTCACTTTTAAGAGGGATTTTCATCAATATTGGAATTTCCACATGTTATATGGAAAATTTGGTTTTTTAATGACCAAATATTTGTGTAATACCATGTGTAATATGTGATTAATTTATATAGAAAATAATTATAGATAATTAATCTCATCTCATACTGCTACAAAAGAATAAATTCTAAGGGATTATTTCAATTAATTAGTTATGATGAATCCAATTACCTAGTGGGTGAGTTGATATAGAATTTTTAGTAGGATACCTAAAGCTATTAAAAATGAGTAATACTCACGGATAAGTTAATACATAGTAAGAACTCCATGGGTGGGTCACTGCATAAGTGTATGTCCCCTGAGAAACAATACTCATATGAAATGAAATCATGGGTGAGCACTACTAGGAACCTCCATGTACAATACATCATGTATGAGTAACCTTCACAGATGAATGATCACATATGAATCACTCTATGAAAAAAATAATTATTCACATTGGTTACAAATTTCTATAATCATTACATCTAGAAATAATAGTACAGAATTAATTCAAAGAATTATCTATTATAATAAACAACATAATTTCTGGAAGGAAGTGACATAACATTGCCTTCAATCAGAACCTACAATTCGGAATGTCATCTCTAGTTTTATTGTAATTAATTTTTACATTGAACTTTAATTTATTATTACGTGCTTATATGTTAATTATAATATATGGAAATATTAAGCGACAATTTTCAATCACCTAATCCATAATATTGGAAATATTTTTATCCAAAAACCTAAGGGATCAACATTTTTTCCTAGATAATTCAATTAAGATATTTTTGTACCAACATTCCAGTGGATGTAGTTATACCAATGAAGAAACCAATAATATTTATTAATATATTCTAAAAGGGGTCTATTGCACCCTATTTTCAGACATTCTGATACATGAACCCCCACAAGAATCAAGGATCCCTAAAGACCCTTGAATCATTATGTATAACAACTTTGGGTCATTCTGAAACCCCAATTTATGGATTGAGACACTCAATTTTATTCACAGATGAGATTCATGCACATTGTTTCAATATGAACGAGTTGAGATAAGAAAAAAACTTCACATTTTTATGGTCTCTTAAAATTGAGTAAAAATGAAAAAAGTGTATCATGAAAATATGATAGAATATATGAAGAAGTATATGGTTATTATTAATTTTTGTGTATTTAAATTCAATAATATACTTTTTATTTGTTTTCTACAAACAACCACATCAAAATTTTCAAAACAATATATGAAGAAGTATATGATTATTATTATTTTTTGTGTATTCTAATTCAATATTATACTTTTTATTTATTTTCTACAAATATCCACCACAATATTTTCCATTTATCTATAGGTGAGAGCTGTGAGGTTATTTAAGAAGTGATTAAGGGTTCTTGATCACATAATAAATGTTAAGGCTGTGTGTGCAATTATTATTACATGTCTATGCTTATACTGAACACACCATGGGAGATTGAATGGTTAAGGAATAATTAATATAATAATTGTGTAATAGAGTGAATTACATTATAGGAATAATTATGGATATTTTTTCTGGAGGAATATCCAACAATCGAAAATTATTTCTCAGCATATTTATAAAACTATATTTATTCTTGTTCTAAATAATAAACACACACATGTAACCATTTTTTATAATTTAAATATAATAATTTAACACCATGTAAACCATTCGACCTAGTTTAAACACCAGGGATGAGTGTTATCCTAAAAGATATCCCAAGCCACACCATTATACTACATTTTACTTCCATTTTTTATTTTTTTATTTTTGATCATGCTGTGGAAATTAAATTACTTTTATTGGGTCAAGAGTTTGAATTTAAAGGTTTATTATATTTTATACATATGAGGTGTAATAATTTGTATAGAATTGAGATTAATCTTCTAAAAAATGACCATGGGTGGAGGGACTTTGGAACAAACTACATAAGGTATTGCAAGTGTATTCCTTTATTTATAAAGTATAAGGTTTGTTATTTTTCAGTAAATTATTAGTCTTCTGTGGATTGTTAATTTATTTTTATTCTAATAATTTAAGTGAATGTGTTTTATTTACCTTATATGTATTATATATATGAGGATATGGGTTGGTATATTTTTATTTTTATTTGGTATTGTAACACATGCTATAAATTTTGTAAAGTGTTACAAAACATTCTATTTTTAACATATTTAATTTGTTGAAGGAATAGGATTGAAAAAAAAATCCTTAGAAGATGGAATGTATGTAAATGGAATATAAGAGAAAGTATGGTGAAATTAAATCACCTTTAAAATTATTATGTATTAGATTCATTCTATAGAAACACTTTTTTATATCTTAACAATCCAATATAGTAGGTCATACTAAAGCTAGGTGATTGGGGATTTTCTTGTCTATGGAAAGAAAGTGATGACGTGAACCAACCCTTTTGGGGTATGGTATTTGGGGATTCATTTTGGTTATAATTAAATTTTAAATCATAATTTTTTTTATATTAGTTGAATATAGTTGAGTGAATCTGTATGATATATTAGGATAAAGATTTATCCACTCAACTATCCAAGATTCATATATGATATGATTGAGAATATTTTTTTTACCAAATATAGCAATGAATTATTTTTGTTCTTAAACAATTTAATTCAAGATGAAATATATATGTTTACCCACTAAATGATATAATATATTTTAAATGGCTTCACTATTTTCTTTGGAGAAAATTTCATACAATTCCATATTAGATGAATGTAAAATAAGATACTCATCAAATAAGATATCAAATTCTAAAAATAATGACATTATCATCATCACTGAGTGTAGATTTGAGATCTATCTTGGAAAAGGAAGAAATTAAGTGAAATAATTTTATATAATTGAATATAAAGTTAAGAATAGTTCTTAGAAAAGAAGGAAAATATTTTCAGTTTGAGAAACTTGTTATTCTGAAAATAACAAGTGAATTAATTCAATGAATGGGAATTTACAAGTATGATATGTATCTAAAGGGTTCTATAGAAATATATAACCTTACCCTAGTGATCATGGAACTCATGGTTTAAAAGTCACATGAAATCATGGATTCATATAATATAATAGACTTCTTGAAAAGTCTCTATCAAGAATAAGAAAGGAATTGGAATTATGAGGTGTTGAAGCTAATCATTAAAAAGAATATGGAAAAAGGTAAAAAAACATATAATAATTTATATTATATAAATGGGTATATAATTAACATAGAGTTATTGGGATCCCAAGTTAGTCATGATCTAAACACAACATTGGTTTTCTTTCTCGCCCATACTAGGGCTTCCCCTATTTGATGATTTGGAGGGTGAGATAGATAACTTATTTTATTGAAATATCCCCCTATACTCAAATGATCCTTCTCATATTATTTTTCTTCTTGGAAGGTGGTTACCTCAATCATGGGTTATGTTTTTATTTTTGCATCAGACTAATGATCTCTCTCTCAATCAATTTTCCTCTTATCTTCACATTATTTTTTTCCTTTGAAATTATTTTCCATTATATCACCCCTAGTTTATATTTATGATTAGACAATAAATTTATTTCATTCTAGGTCTCTGTCTCTTAATATCATGGTATAGTGTGGCCCTTTTAGCTTAGATATCCATGGATCTTAACTTATATGATGTCTCACAATTCTTTTGTAGATCTCCCATCCTTGAGTGGCGTTAAAATTTTATCATTCTTCATAATCATTTTTCCTAACCAAGGTAAAAATTGTTTTATTTTTATGTCAGGGTCATATACATGTTCTAGAGGATGGTTAACCTTACTTATTTCTATCTGTTTTAGTCTTCTATTGATTGGAATCTATAAGAAAATTTTTATTTGAAGCTTTTTGTACCAATCGAGGTGCACATGTCTATGTGATTATATCCTTTTATGTAGTTGACACTAAATATTTTAATCCTTGTTTGGGTTTAAATGTATATCCTTAGTAGGTTGTTTTCATGTTTCCTTTGGTCTATAAAAATACATGATGATGGAACATGGATTTTTATAATGTGTTTTTTCTCATGTGTAGACCTTTGTTGAGGGAGGTTTTTGCGGCAATGGTCTTTCTACATAGTGGAATTCTTGATTATAATGTTATTAGTAACAGTGTATAACATGGAAAAAATTTCATACATTATATCATGATTTTATATGGATTTAGACCTATAAATTTTAGAAAATATTATGTTTTTATCCAAAGCTATTGTTTTAGGAATTGCCAGAAGTTTAATTGAAAAATTAGTTACATCCTTAATTTTAATTTATTATTTTACCCTTTTAATTTATTAAAATAAAACCTACATCAATTTGGATTTGTGTTGAGACTTATTTTAAGTATCTATAGTGTGTTCTAATGAATTAAATAAGCTCTGATTTAATTAAGAGGGGTCTAGAATTGCGTCCACACCATGTACACAAATATTTTCAGATGAGAGAATTACACATATGTGTATCCACTCATTTATGAGAATTTAGGTTAGTGAATCCAACCAAATTGGTGGGTTCAACACATAAGGAAATTATATTTTAATTAATATTCAGCTACATATTATTATTCAGATAAGCAGTAATCCATGTATGAAAATCGTTCCTGTATAGAAATTTAGCTATACAGTGATTGAGGTACATGAATCATTTATATATAAGAATTTTGGATCCAGATCACATAGAAACATTTGGATATGTCATCACCATCCATATATGGATATCCTATTTGAGGATTCTTGGACACATAATATAATTTTTTAGATATATAGGATCCCGCTATAGTCGTGAGTGAAGATTCACTTATACATCAAGCCAACGCCTTCAGCTCCCATAACAACACCCATTAAACTAGTTAGTTGAAACCATATGAATCATTTTATATGTAATATTTTGATAAACAATCATGTAAGGAATACATTTAATCTATGAAAAACCAAATCACATTAAAATTTACTATGTGGAGAAAATTGAAACCTTCATAATAAAAAAAGGAGATTATGGATGTTTGACCAACTAGTTTAAATAAGTAAATCAAGTTCCTTTTAGAGGGGAGGATAACCGACATGAAAATGGGGGATTATGATCAAGAGAGTATAATTTCACTTATATATATACTCTCATTATTCTATTTTTCATCCTTTCCCATTTGGTCTCTATATTAGATTTCAATTTTTTTCTCCTCCCCTTCCTTTTTATTTTCTCTTCATATGGTGGGGTAAACTTTATGTTATCAGGGAAGAGAAGTTGAATATAATTTATATTTCTTGAGATCATATGTTTTATATCATTTAATCCATTATTTTATATATTAAACATGTTTCAATACTCATGCTTCAATCTTTAATATCAATTTCAGTCATATTTGTTTTTCAAATCTATTAGTTTTTATTTCCTAGGTCAATGATCCATTTTATATCTCCATGGTCTTTTAGATTGTATATTATATAACATGATAGAGTATGTTTGTGATGTTATTATTGATCATAATAACATGGGAAATTCGAAGTGACAAATTTTTTCAACTGAAGAATAAAAGGACTCTACTCAGGATGTCCTAAATTATCTTGAGGGACCCTCTATAACACTATCACACATAGGAATGAGGGTGGAACGACTTGAGATCTCAGTTGGAAATATTCTCACTACATCCATTTGGACAATGGAGAGAGATGAGGAGATTATGGAATCTCTCACTTATCATCCCATAGAAAAATATTGGATAATTAACAGAACAAAGATACCATTATAATAGGTTTATCCAATTGTGATCTAGTCACTTTCTTATCAACCATTTTCCAAAACCTATTTCAATATCTTTATATTTTTTGAAAACCAAAATAAAAATCCAAACCCCTAATCTTCCATCAAACAAAAAGTGAAAATTATTTTTTATGTTTACTATTCTCTAGGATAAAACCTAAGATACTTGTATATTTATATATAAATTGTAAATAATTTATTTTTTAATTCCTCACAACAAGGTGTGAGTCAGTGTGTTATAATGGCTTCATGTAGTGGTAAAGATTTAGGAGTATCATGTCTCATTTCAACTATAGTGCTCAAGGAAATTAATCCTCTCTAACTAGGGGTAGGTGACCCACTTCCATGCTATTTTCCACTAGCCTTGGACTTGTAGTTGTGTTCAATCAACCTAGTTTCAATGATATATGGTTTTTATGATAATTTTTTTTTTGTATTTTCGAATAATTATTGGTCTAATCTATATTTAATGTTGTGAATGGTTTCCAACTTACATTAAAGTAGTATCTAAAAAAACTAAACAAATGATTATAAGAATAATAATATTGAGTTCAACAAAAATTTACATGATTTCCCCAATATGTTGTAGATTTCTAATAAGTACAACGGATTTCGAAACACTAGTATCATGATGATGGTACAAAAAAGGTATAATTTTTATCCAAAAATAAAACAATAGAGTTAATGGAGAATCAATATCTCCTTCTAAACTAAATAAAATAAAGGAATGGAAATGATTTCATTGCAAAAAAACACTTCATTGAAGAATATACAAACCATAATACATGATAATTTTCATGAAATATCATGGAAATTCCCCATCTATTAATAATGTTATTATATTAAATTATTATATTTTTATTGGTATATGATACCAACTGTATGTTTCACAAGTGATAAAAATATATAGGAGTTAAAAATTGATTATGTATTAAACATTATAACTTAAATTATACATTTTGAAGATGGAGAATGACCTAGTTATATCAAGATGTTGGATATAGTGGGTTACTTAAATCTCAAATAGATCAAAATAAAAATTATGTGATTGACATCTTGTTTTCTTCATATATGATAGGAGTTGATATTGTAAACAAAATTATGACAATCAAGATTATATATTATTGTTTCCATACAAATTTTTTTGAATTTTCCAATTTTATAACATGTCAAAAATAAAATAAGAATAAAATGGTTTTTTTCAAGGATAAACGATTTTACTTGAGTCATTTTTTAAAATAGGATGTACAGTGTTCCCAAAACCCATTAGTGGAATATTTTAAATAATAAAAAAAATATTTTCACTATAATTCTCCCAACTCATAGAATAACATAATTAATATAGATATTATAGTTATTTGTAAAATAACCATTCTAATAAAAATCAATGTGATTTTCTAAATACAAAATATTTTCTACATCATATAATTATTATGAATAGAATATAGTGTTGAAGAGACTAGTATGAAATTTTTTGAAGTTATTGAAGTTAATATTCCACAAATAAATGATTATAAAAGTAAAAATACAAGGTAAAATTAAATTACTATCCTAAATGAATTCAGGTTATATCAGTAAAGAAAAATTTGAAGAGTTATATTGAGATTCCATATTAAGTGAATATTACATAATATTAAAGTCTTTAGGAGTTATTGATAAACAAAATAATATAAAAGTAATGTTTTAACCATGATAATCTCGAGGTAAAACATTTTTGGAGATGTTCCAACAATAATGATGATGAAGAAATTAGAAAATTTTCAATATAGAAAAAAAGTCTTTAAAGAGTAGCATTTGACATTTTTAAGAAAGGAGTTTGAATATAATGTTCAAAATATTGAATACTTGGATTATGATTCCAATCCTCATCATTATTCCAACTTTATTTATTTATATATGTTACTCACTAAATAGTTTATTTGGATGGTTTTATCAAATAAACTATTGAGTCATGGTGGGAATTATATAAATATGTAATAATTTTAAAAACCCATAAAATTATAGAAAAAAAGGTTGATCTAGTGGTAAATCATAAGTGAAAATATTTCAAAACTTATGTATGGTATTATTATTCTTGAAAGATTTTAAGAATATAAAATGTGTATTATTATACAAAATTCAGCCAATAAAATATCTTTCCTTCAAATATGCATCATATATAGTGTGAATTGAAAGTATAATTGGACTCTAAAAGTATGAGTTTGACTTATCCATTACAAAGGTTAATTAAATATAATTTTAGATTATATATAAATATTAAGTTCAGTGTTGTAAAAAATTAGTATAAAGTTACAAAATATTCTCATAAATCACAAAATGTGTTTTTTACTAGATAACCCTCTATGTATGCCATAAAAAGTGTAATAAAAAATCATTAGTATTCTAATTGTGTATATTTTATATGTAATACCCATTCATAAGGATTTAATTATATCTAGATTTTTATCTTTAATACTTTAATAACTTCCTTTTTCAAGCTTTAAGGTTTATCTAATCATTAGTGGTAGGGTGTGTTGCTAATCATGTAGTTGGTTCAGGCTTAACAAACATTGTAATTTTACACTTATATGATGAGTATGAAATCATATCCCTTGATTGAGTGGAATGTGATATTATTATCTTCTCAAATAATTACATGTCATGGCCCGATAAATCTATAGTTGGATAATCGAGAACATATGAATAAGATATAACATAATAATATACACAGTTTCCTATGGTCACATGAAATCCTTTAAAATAGAATTAACAAATTTCAATAGTTGAATATTATACAGACAATGGATATATCTAGGGAGATCTATTTGTTTGATGAAGTTCATATCAGATCCTCTTACAGCTTTAGTAGAGTTGCTTCTTTACTAGAGGCCACTCTTTGAATACATTTATAGATTAAGTAATTCATATTTGTTTCAATACTTTAAAGACTCATGGGGTCACAATTTAAGGATTACTGAATTGTGATTATGTATTATGAAATTTGGAGGGCTATTATCAATGTTTTTAGGGTTTTTTTAAAATGACTTTTTGATTAATATGCACAAATCATTTCATAAGATATAACACATACTAAAATTAATCAGTTACTCCCAAATGTGTTTTTGAAGATGTCAAGAATTTGTTTTGGATATGATTTTATTGTTCATAAAATATTATTCAATATGAGGTTTAATGGAACAAATATGTATAAGGATTTATTGTAAGTTGAATATTGATAGAGTAATACCCTAAATCCAATTTAGATCATAAGATGTTTGGGTCTATATCATATTGTGTGATATAAAAATTTTATAGTGTATGATATTCTTGATTATAAGGTATATTTTATTCCATGGAACCATTAATATAACAAATTATGATATTTTGATATCATGCCACTATCAATTCTAGTAATATTGTACAACTAGTATATATTATTATTCCACAATGTGATGATTGTTATAGTAAAATACATATGGTTGTCTACTAATTTTTAGTGGAATCAGATATTAAATGTTTACAATTATATTATCTTATATATGGGGAATCACTAATAATATGACATGTATATAGTCAATGATGAATTTATATGATAAATATATGAATATTTGAGAAATTAAACATACATTAGGTAATGTGTGAGAAAATTCATGGACACTCAGGGAGCATCCCTGAGGGCTCTACAAAGAGTCGATACTCACTACGATGGGGTGTTCAGGCCTTCCAAATCATTTTGTTGAATATCCTAAGCTATATTCCTATTAATTCTTTTGTTTTTGAGAGATAATACCAAATTTTGGTAATGAATATGATCTTACCCAATCATCAGGTGATTTAATTAATATTGTTATACACTATATAAGAAATATCTCTTTACTTATTCCACATTAATATCCATAAAAAATCTATGATTGTATATAGGGTGAATATATATCATTTGTGAAAGGTACATGATATTCATACATGGTTTACAAGATTTTAGGTTTGGTATAGCATGGTAATCTTTATATGAGGTTTCTAATATCTTCCACTACACAAAATTAGTGTTTTTTAATCTTTATAAATCTTATCAATTATATTATTTATTTAATGATTCTTCTCCTTACTATTAATTTTTTATATATTGTTGATCTCATATGTGATGGAATGGAGTTGACTAAATGGTCAGTGTCTGGTAATTAATGGAATGTGTATGAGAAGATAGTGTTCTCATTATTTAGTTCTTCAAATAATCCTCACATGATTTGGAGTTGACTAGGCATCTAGGATTACGTTTATTATATAATCATAAATTGATTATTAGATACCTCCCTCACACTTACGATATTGGGAAACAACTCAGAATCATCATAGTGAAAATAATTGTTGTATAATTCTATTTAGTTACTCTATATTTTATAAAATTTCCTATAACATTTATGTGTCTGTCTGTTGGTGTGTGACTTTGTATGTGTGTGTGTGTGTGGATGGACAAGGTGGGAGATTTATTCTATGGTGGAAGTATGAATCCATTTTGGATATTTGATCACGCTTTATAATTATTATTTTTAGAATGTTTCTAAATTAGGGAGATGGTTTGTGATATATAGGGATAGTGATTCTGGTTGAGGTGGAGAGGACACCTAGTAGCACTAGTGGTCCATATGGGTAGAAATATTCCAATCTATTAAATTTTTCTAGTAGCACTAGTGGTCCAATGAGTGGATAAATATATAGTTATCTTACAATGGGGTCTCTAAGAGTGGATAATAGATTAGTTTCCAATTATGGATTAATGGTGGAATTTCTAGGTGTGAAATATATGATATCTCTAATATCAGGAGTGAGGATTTTGAGGCTTGATATATGTCATGAACGAACTTGATTTGGACCTGAACTAGTAACCTGAGTCAACTAGTGGAAAGTTCCAAGGTAAATTCTTTATCCTCCCAAGCTAGAAACCAATGACTGTAATTAAAAGAGTAACCAAAGGGAAAAATTTCTTCCCAAAATAAATAACCAAATCGAGAAATGTAAATAAATAAAACATCCCAATATAAATAAATTTCCAACTAAAAATATTTTATACACAAACTAGAAATGCAAAATACTACACAATAAAACCCTATATGAACTTTACCACCATAATGTCTCCATATGACCCTGAGTGTCACTCTCCAATACCAAAAAATTACCATCACCCACAGTGATCGAAACTAAGTTAAAACCTTAAACAAAGGATAGAAAATAAATAACTATAGGTCTATGTATTAAAACTCAGTAGGCATGCTTGAACAATTTGTATCCAAATGAAAATCCTTCAAATAATTGAAACAACAATTTTAGGTTTGAAATAAAATATATAAAAGTAATTATTCCTCACATTTTTACTTTAATGAAAAACATGGACCATTTACATTTTACAACATAAAACCATATTATCTTACAAGAATAAGACATAATAATTTTTAAAGATGAATGGTAACACATCAATTTGAAAGGGGAAAAGAGATTAAAACAAATTTTAAACATTTTATCATAAACACTTGAAATCATTTTATAAATATAAGAAAGAGAATAACACATTACAAGAGAGTATCATTAATGATCATATTACAAGGGAAACAGAAAGTAAGAACAGAAGAGTAACCAACCAGAAATGTATCTCAGTTATCTTATATAGAAAACTAAGTGAAAAAGAACATTAGAGAACCAAGGAGATCATGAGAGATTAAGAAACACACTATATATGAAGAATCATCCAGAAGGCATGACTGACTAGACAATGTAGAATTCCACCAACATGATCAATCACACCCTAAATGGTATGACTGAGGGGAACTAATACCTAACAATAACAAACAAAATATATCCCCTAGTATGGGACACTATCTAGAGAGCATTCCTAACTTGTGCAACAACCATTCTTAGAAAATTCGCTTGTAATGTCAGGTTGACTGTTTAAGATTCAAGATAGGATTGTATGATGAATCCAAACAAGAAACAAACACACACACACACACACACATATATTTATATATATATATATCATAAACATGAGAATCACACATAAGAATCACCCCATATCATCCCAAGGATCAACCCCTTTCCTTAAAACCAATTATCTCAAAGGACTCCTCACCAAGGACCTCTAAACCATTCACATAAATGGATCGTAGGGAGTCTACAATGAGGACATCCCAACCATTCAAAAAAATAGATCATGAGGACTCCACAAAGAGGGAATCCCATTCATTCAATAGAAAAAAGGAAAGAGGGTTATACATGTATATTTTCATGATAATAATTTTCACTGATTTCACTAAAGTGTCAAACGTTCCTCAAACACCCTTTGATAAATCACTCTTTTCCCAAAAACCAAATCCACATTTCCAAAAAGGGGAAAACACACCATTTCAAATTTGAAAACCATCATAAATTTCCATTTAAGAACTCACACCACATTTTCAAACCAAATCCACTTTCATTAAATTTAAAATAGGCCACATGACATCAAGTAATCACCCATTTAAAAAAAAAGAAAACCAATACATTTTTCCTTCATAAGATAAACCATTTTCATAATCCAAACAAACACAACTTTTTAATCCATGAAACATTGAGTACCCCATTAAATAAATCCAACGAAACATTTTATATTCCAAAAAACATTTAAAAAGATATTAAATGTTTTAATAACCACAAATCACTCACAAACATCCAACCAATCATTTTATCAAACACATGGTGTGCATCACATAACAAATAAAGTCCCTGTTCTTCAAAATAATTAGAAAAACCACTGAATTTCATAACAAAAAATTATTCCAAATATCACACATCAACCACTAACATAAAATAAAGTGAAAAATTAAATAATCAATGAAACATAAATTTTAAGGGAAAGTTCAATTGGAATCCTACCTCAAACCACATGCGCCTCAACAATGCACACCTGAAACCACCTCGCAATGGTTCCAAGAGGCCTGGAAAACCAAGAGGAACCATAAACACACAAAAACCCCAATATAAAACATGGGAGAAATGAATAAAATATCCAAGGTACCAATGAAGAAGAGGAACTCAAGTGAAAATGGAAGGAAGAGTAAGAGGGAGAAGTGAAGAGAAGACTACCATGAGAAATCTCGCCCCAAACTTGATGAAATACCATCCACACCATGGGAGTGGAGGAGATCCATTAATGAGAATGGAGAAATCCCATTAATGCCACATGAACTAGAGGGAGAGGAATAGGAAAATTTGAGGTTAAAACTCCAAGTGGGTATAGAGGAATTTTCACATTTTTAATGACCTGGGAACTGTGCATGGTTAGTCCATAGGGTTTACCAAACCGTGTGCCATGTTTGTTCCCATTATTGGACACACTAAGAACCTACATAGTTTGGCCTCATAGTTTGGTAAACTATGTGACAATCATGTGATATAGTCCTGTCCCAAATGGAAGAACTATCGGCATGCCTTCTACATGGTTTTCCTATCCCTGAACAGGTCGTGCACCCCTCTCTGGAGGAATTTCAAAGATCACACAGTTTCTTGGATCAAGGAACATGGTTTACTATAATCATGAACCAACTGTGTTTTTCCTATTACCATTCCCAAAATATCAACATTTCACCAAAACCCCTCAAGGAAACTGAGATTCAACCATAACACTAAAAATACAAAAAATAAAACCTCCAAAATGAAACTTGTTACACCCCGAACTCGTGGAGAAAAACACATCCACAAGATGAACATAAATGAAGCTTGAAAACATAAAAACTCGATGTGAAAGTTCTCCCCACGATAACAAATTTCTCCCCGGGAAACACACACCTTCTATAGTTATTGGATCAAAGACAATGGATTTCCAAAACTGTATGATCTAACCTCTCAAGCTAAGCATACATCAACCACTAAAGAAAAAAACTCATACCTCTTTCCTAAAATGAACCAATGAACCAAACACACTTCTCTAAAAATGATGGAAAACTCAAGCCACCCCAGATTATTAGTGGAATTAAAAACATGGGAGGTTTAAATAGACTCCCCACCATTAAAAACTATTCGGCATTAAATAACTCTTGATGACACCACATTGAGACTTATGGTGTGTCTCCTCGCAATTTAAAAATTTCCACTTAGAACCACCAGCTTGATAAATCTACACAACATCTAACATAGAAACAACACCATTAACTTATCAACATAAAAAATACACCCCACTCTAATAATAAAATTTCATCATTGTCCAAAACTATGCCCCACATGGGGCCTTGATGAGTGAAACTCAAAAAAAGAAGAAAAAAATGATTCACTATTGCCACAAGATAAAACCACATCCAAATGGGGAAAAACCAAAAACTAAAACCAAACCACAATGGATAACCATATAGTAAAATTTAAACTACCCACACCCCAATGGTGGATAAAAGAGATTAACCAAGCCTACCCACCCCTATGGAGATTTCCCGACTCTGTGAAGAGCTTCACTCTAGGACATATAGTTGTAGTTGTGATATCTTGAAGAAAATTTTTCCCTGCAGACAAGAGATAATAGTCCTAGATTAGAACTCCACCTTTCCACAAAAATAGGGATTCAAAAGATACACACTTATCATTAACTTCTCAATGTACAAGAAACAACAAGAACATGGTGCAGACAAAATACACTTCCATTTAGAACAAACAAAAATTCAGAACATCCAAAAACAAAAAAATACATCCTTTGAAACTTATGTTATAAAGAGTATTATGAAACCACCTTTCCATTTACATAAAAAATAAACACAACTAAACAACATTTCCACAATGAATGTCAAACACTAAAAAACACAACCAATATAATTGAAGGAATTCCCAAATAGAAGGATCCTGCAAACTGAACTCAGTCAAGCATTGTACTCTTGTAAATTGGCTAAGGCATTTTTCAAAGTGATGGATTTGAATCCAAGTTTCTTCATATAAATACATTGATAGAGTGGTTTTAATTTACCTATACGTCCATATGAATGGAAGGTATTCATACCATTCATACATGATGGCTTCTTATGATATGGCTCGCCATACTGATGACACATCATGATCACGATATAATATAAAGATAACGAAAGATATAGAGGCCTTTTAATCCCATATTCTTCACCAACGTAGTTTGGATTATTTATGATCTCCTTAATATAATTCTATTCACCACTTCCAAATATTGGATGGAGGTGTTCTCCAACAAGAACTCCCGATAACTCTGTTTTAATCTAAACCACTTCCTCATGATGTCATTAAAAAAATTTATCTTAAAGTCCAACACCTACGACTGCAAATCAAGATGAAGCCCACAAAAAAAAATTGATCCTTCATGGAAACATCCATGTCCCACTCTGGAAGGTATGTAATTTGATCCAAAAAATTACAGAAGTACTCCACACCAATCAAGGACCTTTATAATGACAACACATTTCCATCACCTTTCTCACCTTCACTACCTTATAGAAATATTGTGGATGAATAAAGCCTTGGTGAATTGAAATGTAAGATCTTCCTAAGGCTTAGTCTGAGAAACTGACTTCCACCACACCTAGTTCATACCTTTAAGCATAAAGGTAGTGAACACTACATTTAATGACTCTGGAAACTCAATGAAACTGAATCCTCACTCAATTTTCAACATCCACTCTTCTTCTTTTAGAAGATTTTCTTATCCATAAAAGAGAGGAGGTTTAAACATTATAATTTCAAGAAGGAAATACATTGTTTAATCAAGTAGAAGTTTGTCAAAGGATAAACCACTCAGATATTCACAATGAATATCTATCGAAACTCTAGTGGCGACACACACTAAGCAATAAGAAAACCAAAAACTCTATCAAGGCCAGCTCATAAAAAATAATTCTATAACTCAAAACACCACATAAAAATTAATCTAAAATCATAGGAAAACAAACCCAGCAACCACTGTCTATTAAAACATTTTAACTATTCTCTTGGAAACTATTTAAAAAAAATTGGTGGGTTGCATAGTGACCAATCATATTCCCCAGTCTCACTCACATGCACATTCTCGTACAACCCTAGGCACTCATTAACTCATTTCATTCCAGGAAATCATCTAATAATTCCACCAAGAATCTACATTCCCACACATATCCACTAAATTCATCACTCATTGGAATATTATAGGTTAAAACACAACATTTCCACTTTCAAAAACTAAACATTCAATAAATTTTTTCTCATTCTCAACCCGCTTACCACTTCAAATTTCACAATACCTTTTCAAAACCATCTAACAAAAAAGTCAAAATCCATATTCAAACTTCACACACTAATACAATTTGACCTTATTAGAACACAATCCCATTAATTCCATCAAAAAATCCAATTCAACCAACACAAAATGTTTTCCAGCAGCTCAACAATTTTCATTCCATGAAAAATCAATTGATTAAAATCTCATTTTTCTTATTTGAAACAAATTTCAAAAAAAAAACTAATTTAAAAAAAATAATTTTGATAAACCCAATGATTGGTTATGAAAATCCAGCTTCGTTAAACTGATCCCTATTTTCCTGAGATATTATTTTAATAAAATCTATTTTCCAAAACATTCCTCAATATAAATCTAAAATTTAATTTTCTAACATCCAACAATTATAAATTTATAAATAAAAAACTTATTTTTATAATTCAAAAAAATGGGTTTTAAAATAATATTTCACATCTAAGAAGACCCAAGACAATTCAGAAGGGGAAACTAGTGTGTCTGGGTGACTTGTCCATATGGTTGGTGTCTATACACTAATCATGCCACTGTCATAAAGATTCTTCTATGACCATATCCCCAAATCCACATGGCTTGTTAGGACCTTCGAGATCACTAAAAACATTGGCCCAACTCTCTTTTCATTTCAAAAATACAAAAATAAAACAATAAGAGAAAGATAATCCAAACAAAACCTATCTTCCCCAAGAATCTCAAGGTTCATTATACAATGTCTTGTCCATACACTCCCTCATAAATACACCCCAAGTTATTATAGACCTACTCTCTCTAACTTAACATCCCAAATAACTAAGAGTTCTATAGAATCTAGGTCATATAAAGAAACAACCTACTCAGATACAATTTTATCATGAAACAACCAGATTCAACCCTAAACTGGTCACCCAAGTCGATCTGTGACAAGTCTTGAGAGGCATTCCCAGTCCTCCCAAGCTAGAAAGCAGTGTTGGTCATCAACTAAGTAATAAATGGTAATGATTTTTCCCAACATAAATAAACATACTATAAAATATAATTATACGTAACTTCTAAATATAAATAAATATCCAATTACACATCTTTTATAAAAAAAATGGGAATACAAAATACTTCATAATAAAACCCAAATAGAACCTAACAACCACAACATCTTCATGTGACCCCCAGGGTCACTCTCTAGTACCAAAAAACTGACTATCTCCCACCAAAATCGATACCAAGATATAACATGAAAAAATGGATAAAAACAAGAATGAAATTAAGTATTGATTATAAAATTCATTACTCATGCCCCAAAAAATCAATTCCCAATGCATTTCAATTAAATAAAAGCAACATCAATTTCAATTTTGAAAAAAAAATATTAAAGTAATATTTCCCAAACATTTTTTATCTAAATAAAAACATGGTCCATTTCCCTTTTTACCACTTAAAACAACATTCTCTACCAAGATAGTTTCATAATAATTTTTAAATATGAATGGTAAAATTTCAATTAGAAAGGGGAATAAAGATTAAAATACTTTCGAAACCTTTTTCCATAAACACATGAAAACATCTTAATAATTTTAGCAAGAGAAACATACCAAACAAGGAGTAAAAAATATGATCATATAATAAAGGAAATGGAAAATAAGCACACAAGGTTAACCAACCAATAATTCATCTCAATCATCCACCATAGAAAACTAAGTGCTGAAGAGCATGGGAGAAATTAACTTCTCATAAAACAATCCAAAACATACAATACATATAGAATTATCCCAAAGGCATTATTTACTTGATAACATCAAATGCTTCCCACACAATCAATAACACCCTAAGTGGTCTGACCAAGGATCACCATCCCATAAAAACAATAATAAAAAATATCCCTTACTATGGGCCAAATGCCAGAGTGTAACCCTAAACTAGTGCACCAACCATTCATAGAAAATTCCCTAGAAATTCTAGGTTCCCACTTCATGATTCAAGATGGGGTGATCTAATAAATACAAATAAGAAATCAACACATATACATATATCACACACATGAGAATCACACACAATCATCACCCCGAGTTTCCTTGAGGATAATATCTTTATTTAAAAATATATATCTCAATGAATTCCACACTGCATGCCTCATATTCCACTTAATGTAAATAGATCATGTGTAGTACACAATGATAATTTCTCATCAATTCACATAAATGGATATCGAGTATTCCATGGTGAGGAAATCCCATCCATTCAATAAAGTCAAGGTAAAAGGATTATATATGGTGAGTTTTCATGATTAAAATTTCCCCCATTTTCAGAAAAGTTCCTAATAGGCCTTAAACAGACTTCTATAAATCAATCTTTTATAGAAAAACCAAATCCTACATTCCAAAATGGTGCAAACACACAATTTCCCATTTCAAAACCATTTGAAAAATATTTTTAATGACTCACTACAAATTTTCAAACCAAATCTAATTTCAATAAATTCCAAACATGCCACACTTCAACAAAGAATGACCCATTTTCAAAAATGAAATCAATAAGTCTTTCCTTAACATGATAAAACATTTTCATAAGCCAAACACACACCTATTTTAAATCCAAATCTCTTGGAAAATCCCATTCAAGAAACCCAAAACAACATTTTATATGCCACAACACATTTAAAAATCCCAACCATGCTTTAAAAACCATACATAACTAATAAAATTCAGTTTAGGATTTTATCAAACACTTGGTGTGAATCACATAACAATTTAAGGCCATATAATTTAAAACAATTATGAAAAACCACAAAATTTCATATCAAACAATTATTCCAAAGATCAAACATAAACATTTAACATATAAGGAAGGTGTGAAAATCTAAAATCAATGAACCTAAAATTTAAAGGGAATGTGAAAAGGCAAACCAACCTAAAACCATACGGGATTCAATAATGCACACCTGAATCCACCTTGAAAAGGTTCCAAGTTCCACAGAAAATAAAAGAGAAACCTAAACAAAAAAAAACCAAAATAAACCAAGGGAAACATGAACCTAAGATCCAAGGGTAAAAGGAATAAAATGAAATCAATATAAAATGGATAGAAACAGAAGAGGGGGAATAGAAGATAATATTACCTTCATAAATCTATCCCCAAACATAAATAAATTCCATGATCCACGCCATGGGAGTAGAGAATATCCTTTAAAGAGATGGGAGGAGGAACCCTAAGTTGCGCGAACAAGTGAGAGGAGGAATGGAGAGATTTGGGGTTAAAATAACGAGTGGATAGAATAGACATTTCACATATTTAATGACATAGGAACTGTGTATGGTTAGGCTGCATGGTTTACCAAATAGTGCTCCAATCATGAACCCCTAACTAGACACACTATTCACTCGCATGGTTTCACTATACAATTTGGAAAACCATGTTCCAAACATGTGACATGGTTCTATCCAAAATAGTTGAACAATGCACACACCATCCACACAGTTTTATTAACTTTTTGTGGGTCATGAGCCTCTATCTAAAGTCATTTCAAAGCTCACACGCTTTCCCAAATTAGGGGGAACAATTTCCTCTAACGTTGTTTCAACAACGTGCTTCCTTTTTCCAAGCATGAAATATAATATTTACACTAAAAACACTTGAGGAATCTAAGGAAAAACCCTAGGACTGAAAATAAACAAAATTAAACCTCCAAAATCGAACATGGAATACCATGAAATCAAGGAGAAACCCAAATCTAAAATATGAACCAAAAAAAGGATGAAAACAAAACAATATGGGTGTGAAAATATAGAATTAGATAAGGGAACTTATCTGAAGTGATGACTATGGATAGAACTGTTTTTTTACTTCATTTTGGAAAAAATTATCATGCTTAATTCACATATATTCATGAGTGTTTTTTTGGGAGGAAATTTCTAATTATCTTTATTTAATCGCACTTTCTTTATATATAACAGTTTTTAGATGTTCTGGATTGGGTTATTGGTGGTTTCATAATTCAAAATCTCTTTACATGGATGATTGATTGGTTGTGATGTTATGAATTATACCTAAATAGATTTATAATGGAAGCTTTGGGATTCTAAATTATCCTATCATTTTTTTATATGTAATTTAAATCTTCTACAAGATATGGTATGAATTTGGTTAAACATCATTTACTTTTTGATGGTATTTATATTGTTTTCAATTCATAGAGATATAGAGTATATTTTATATGGTAATTTCTACCATTTCTATCACTTTGTACCCATAGTGCTTCTATACAGCCTATGGGTTTTTGATAGAAATTTTTTAAGATAGAATAGTATCAGAGTTTTGGTTTTATGATAGATATTGTAGTAGGAAATGGTAAGTTTTTCATGGATTAGTTAAGAAAGTGAATTACTTGAACCCACTATAAAAAGAATAGATTAATAAATTAGTTGACACTGAAGGCCCCCAATCATTCTATTAAAGGACTCTATTGATATATAAATCAATGTATAAGGAATAGGTTACTGATTTTTTGTTATTTTTATAACTATAAATTCCAGAATAATGTCGTTTCATTTCATGATTATTGTATATATTTTTTTGGGGGTGATAGTTCATATGGGTGTTAAATGTGTTATAGAGATACTAAAAATTGTCATATATATATTTTATGAGGTTTTATTATTTAGTTTTATTATTATATTTATATAAATCATCATGAATTTTTTAATCGGGAGGTATAATATGAATCTAAGGTAGTGCATGAAAGGGTATACCGAGAGGCTCGAAAAGTTTGGAATATATCCTTGAGTAAATTTTAGAAATAAAAATTACTAATATATATGGGTTCTATATCTATTCATGAGAATAACATTATTCATAAGTGTTTGATATTTCATATTAGTTTATCAAAATTAAGGGTGATAATCATGATCCCTTAGTAGTTATATTTTTTTCTCGATCAATGCATTATTGATGGATCTTATTAGAGTAAGATCATGATTTTTCCACGGTTTTATTGAATATATTTCAAAATCTATTCCAAAAATAATTCTTATTTATGAGTCTTTGAGATGAGTGATGTTAAGAGATTCTATTATCCAGAATGGGAGATCTGCCATTTGAGAGTTTGGTGTGATTTCCTAGAGAGGTTTTTTCACTCCCTTAATTTTTTAACTAATGAGATATTGAGAGATCATATTTTTAGAGATTTGTATGACTAGGTATCTAGAAGATTTTATGGATATTTGTTATGAGTAATTTCATAGAGATATCGGAGAAATTAGAGATATAAGATAGTCTATTCACTATGATGGGGTGTTCTAAGGATATTTATTATTATGTAAATTCTATGAGTGGGGATTGAGGAAGAAGTCCTTGATTTCTATAGAAATCACTATTAAAATGAAATTATGTGAATCAGTTACTAGTTTGTTATCTCTTCTTAATCATGGGTAATACATGTCCCTCGCGGGGAAACTAAAGAATTATATGTTTCAATCCTAGTGGTACGATCCATCATTAATATATATTCCATTTATTCAAAATCATCTTTTGAGACTTTAGAATAGTGTGACTATTGATAGATTACCACCTTATTTTTATCAACCTCCTCAACAATTATTAATGTAGAAGTAGTATGATAGATTACCATTGAGATAACTAGGAAAACAATTTTCTCATAGAGAAAATTAGGGCAAATCTCAAAGCCCACTGGGGCTCAGTTCTTACTAGATAGGTTGTAATGGAAATTTTTATAGATAAAAATAATGATGAGTCAATATGGTGAGACGCCATCATATATAAGTGCAAGGGATTTAGTGATCTGAGCTCTTTTGAGGTAAATTTTTCTTTAACTTCACTCTTTATTTTGTTTTAATTAATATTGGTCATTTTTATCGATTTATTATTTCTAAAATATTTTAATCATAAATTAAAAAAAATTTAAAACCTTTCATGGGAACTAGAGGGTGTTTTTTAGTTGTGATATTGTTATGGGATTAGTTCAATATTCATGGGACAAAGTCTTTTATAGATATAAACATATTATGCCAACCTTAGTATATGTTGGATATGTCTGGTAAAATATTGTCCATATTTATATTAAAAGAGGATGATTTCATCTACCTTAGAAGGATTTAATGTGATTTTTTATGTATAAAATTACTTCTATTTTGGGAAAAGGTGGATTAAACTACAATGTATTGTATCTCAATTAGTGAATTCAATTATTTTTTAATATAAAGTGACTATTAAAGAACTTATTAGATATTTTAGGGACTATTTTTATGTTTTTTCATATTAGGTTATGAATTTACTTCCAATTTGAGAGATTTAATTTGTCATAGAGTTATATTTTTTCCTCTTATTTGTAAAGAAACATATCATATAGAACCAATAAATATTTTGGAGTTGAGAATTAAAATTAATGAATTATTATAGAGGGTATTCATTCAATATAGTGTATCACCATGTGCTTTTATAAAAAATTAAAGAAGAAAGGTAGAATCAGGAGAATATTTATAGGTTACTGACGATTAAACTGGGTGATATTGAAGAATCACTATCATCTCCATATAATTAATGTTTTGTTTAAAAAGTTGCAAAGAGAATGTTTTTTAGAATATTTTTTATAGTATATATATTTCAATATATGTTTTAAATATGAATACATCCATAAAATAGTATTTTTTATATCCTTATTGACATTTTTAATTTGCACTAATTTTATTTGGATTTATGAACACATCATGTAGCTCTATAGGACTTATGAATATATTGTTTCAACTATTTCATAATGATTTTATGGTAGTCCTCATTGATGAAATTTTTACTTATTAAAATACATGGAAGTACCATGTATATAACCTCAAGATGTTGTTAGATTTGTTCAAAAAATCATAATTTTATGTAAAAATTTATATGTTTTGATTTTATACATGTGTTTTTTATTTTATGGGTCATTTAATTTCATATAATGCAGTATTATTGGAATTATAAAAATATTTAAGTAGTAATTTTTTAGAAAAATTTAATAATTTTTCTAAGATAATAATTTTATTAGGCTTAGAAAGTTATAATAGGAGGTTTGCGACCCTTTTATCTCATATTATGACTTTGTTATAAACACTGGATAAGAAATGTATTGTTTTTTATTAGATGGAAAATTTTCATTCTGTTTTTATATCTTAATGAATATTTTGATGAGTGATTCAATTTTCTAATAACATAAATAAGTTATTCTTTATAATTTTTATCATGAAAGCATCATAATAGATCTAGATGTGTATTTATGAAATATAAATAAATTATTATATATGAATGGAGATAGTTATATTTTCATGAATTTAAATATGATACTCATTACATGATACTTTCAATTGTAGTGTACGTGCTTAAATTATAGATACATTATTTTCTAGGTGAATGATTTATGGTTTATACAGATTATAAGAGTTAATGAAATATTATTTCATGGATGTTTTTGAATTTATGATAAATATGAAAGTGTAATCTATTGAACATTTTAAAATATAGACCACGTATACCCTATATAAGTATAATTTAAAATTGATTCATTCAGTCAGAAGTCTTCTGGTGATGTTGGTCAAAAAGAAAGTGAGAGATCAATAATGATAGAGTCATCAGGATATTTATTAATATATTTTTTGTATATTGATTGGGATATATGTATTTTTAGAATATGGTGTAATATTCACTGGTAAAATAGTCGGAGGATTATCTATTGAGAGACCTTGAGGTGTACGTTTGGAGAGACCAAAAAATTAATGAAGAATCTCATGATTGTTAGGCAGTAGATGATAAAAATTGAGTGTTGTTCCATTGGAATATATATATTTCTTATATCACTAAGGAATTAGTTTTGTTTTTGTTTCATACATATTATTTAGTAGCATATTAGGGTATTGTAAAGATATATCATTCTTTGATGAAGCAATTTTTTTGGTCTAGGATAAAGAAATCAATGGTTGTATTTATTTCTAGATGTCTTGTTTACCAAAAATTTAATGAAAAATTTTATGATTTAGTATGTTTATTGTATCCATCAAATTTTAGAAAGTTAGAGTGGTGGATTTGACTAATTTAATGTACATCATGGAATTATGATAAATAAATTTATATGAAATAAATTATATGTAGGAGTTGGTGAAACTTTATGGTGTTTAAAAAAATATTATTTTAGATTGTTATCCTAGTTTTATAATAAGTATACATAAAGAATTATAGATTTAATTATTCATAAAATTGTGATTTGTCACTGAATTCCTTCCGTATAGTAATGGGAAAATCATGTTCATGATTCTGACATTAGAGGAAATGTTGGGGTGTGCATTTTGAGTTTTATGGTTTACGAATAAATCATTTTACTTCGTTGAAATTTTTTATAATAATAATTGTTTTTTATAATAGTTTAAAACCCTTTAACTATTTACATGCATGATAATATCAGTCATTTTATTTTTTTATTGATATTGGGGAGCAAAGTGTTATTGGAAAATATATTGTACAAGAAATAACAGAATGTTAAAATATTATTTGAGATTTCTAGAGAGATGCTCAAAGTATAAATAAATAATATATGTGCTCAAGGATAAGGTTCTGGTTTTTTTATTGGAGATCTTGTATTCTTTTGAGTTTCCCCTCAATGTGGAGAATTAATATTTGGTAAGGGAATTTAAATTTATCATAGATTCATTAGCTCATTCAATGTTTCTAATAATGTTGTTGAAGTTATTTATCAGTTCATATTGCCTACATGATTAAGAAGGATTTAAGATGAAATTCATGTGGCTCATCATAGAAATTATTATCATGATCCTATAAATGTTGAAATTTTTTATTATTTTTATTTCAACAAAGAAATGACAATTTTTGTGTATATAAAATAGATTTTTGATTGTACAGAGAATGTCTTAAATGGTGAATCATTCACTTAGTGTGAGTTATTTGGAAACATGGTGGAGTTAAGGAGATAAATTTATAAAGGAAATATTATTTTAGGGTAATAAAGATGATTATAAATTTATTTCTTTTTTATTATTATAGTTATTCATTTTATTAATGAATCTATTTTAATGGATAGTGTAATATAGAGATTAGGAAATCTATGTTTTAGAGTTTTTTGTATTATTTTAGTTATTTTTTATTCGAATATCAATGGAAAAATGGTAAATATACTAGACTTGGACTAAAATATTAATTTCACTACTGAATTTTAGATAATATTTTTACGTATGTGTATAATTTTTGGAAATTTTTTATGTTGGTGGGAATTTTTTGGTTAATGTCGAATTTTAATTGAATTTACTTATTAACATATTTATCAATGTAGTTAATTTTTTGGATTATTTTTTTAAATAAATAATGTTATAAATTATTTGGATTTTTCTATATAATATTAAAAGGAAGACGAGGATAGATATTATTTTTCCAATTTCATATTTTCTGGTAAATAATTCAATAGGGATTTAATAGAAAGATAAATATGAGTTATAAAATATTAATATACTATTTAGAATACATTTTTTATGGTAATATACTTTTATCCCTAATTTTTACATACTAGTCTAATGAAAAAAATTATTTATTCTATAATTTATTTTGTTCAATAGAAATACTTAGATTTTATGTGTCACAGTAAATCGAAAGAAATTCACTGAAGAATATGACTATAAAAATTGAGAGTGGTAATTTAGGATCAATGATCTTCATGGGAATATGAAGTTGGTTATTATGGATTATAATATATTCATAATCTATGTGAATATATAATGACTTTTTTTTTCATATTAAAATTCATGATAATATAAATTAAATATTATAATAGTGGTTTGAAATTGATATTTTATATCAGATAAATTATTTATGGGTAAATTACTTATAATTGGGATATGGTGTACTAATAAAATAATTTGAAATAGGGGAAATTAATTATGAAAAATCTATAGGATAATTGTATTTTTTTATAAAGATGGATTTTAGTGATTGAAATTGATTGAAATTGATTTATAATTATTTTTTTATCTCTAGTTTAGATTTTGATATTTAATTATTATTGATACTGTATATTTTCACTAAGATATATTAAATCCCTTTTTAAGACTTTTGGGATGGTCCGTACTATTTCGGCAGGGGGTTCCTGCCACTTTCAATAAACTTTTCCCAAGATATTGGTATACATTTGGAAAATGATTTAGGGTGCTACACAAAGTCTAGAAAAGGTATCACATGGTTCAAGTAGAATTGTTTATAGGTCATGCCAACTAGGAATAGGGTCATTTCATACACAGTATATGGGTCTTACTACTCTACACTTTTCCTATAATTTTCTATAAGAGTAAAGTGGAACTTGTAGGATGATTTGATAGCTGTGAGAATGTATTAATCTCTTAAAAAACATAATATAAAACTGTCTTATCACAATTATAATTCTCAGAATTGAGATGGTCTTTATCCATTACAATAATTCCTTTTTTCGTTATTTTTTATTTAGGATGGATAAAATTTTAAAACAAACTATCAAAAGAAATCACATCACAGTTGGAATTATTTAAAATAGATCACCACAAATAATTGATGGTGTACTATAATAAGAGTTATACATCATAATTACTATAATCTACCATAAATTATTAATATTTTTGGGGTTTTCAAAATAAAAAATATTATTTTTAATATTCATTTTAATTAATTAATTCCAAAAAAATATGTATGAATGAATTATTTGTCATAGATATATCATTATAAGTAATTTTTACACAAAATAATTATGAGTGCATATATAAATTGCTAATAATATATTCCAAATGAAAAAAGTAAAATAAATCCCACAAAACAAGTAACTATGGATTTATGAAAAAAATATTACTTGCATATTTTAAATAAAAAAAGTTCAGAACCTCTAAGGGTCAGCTGTAAAAATTTATTAAAAGAGAATAATTGTTGTAGATCAAGTGTTATAATTGATTTTTCAAAGTCAAGAGTGACTTACAACCCATATTTATTCATCAATGAGATTAGATTAGAAATCATGAATCTGGAAGGACCAAATTGAGAATGTCTCCATGATCACCCTCTTTGAAAATATATCTACAACATTATTTTCTACTCTATAGGAATAGATTGAGCTTGATGTTACCCTAAAAAATATTGATCTAATTTTTTAACACATTAAATTTCACATTTATCATCTTAGACTTCAGTGTTTCAATAACTATCTTTGAATAAAATTCAATCCATATGTAGTTACATTCATGAAAAACATCATGTGTAAAATCTAGAATAATGTCCAAAAGCTAGAATGCATTTGAAATACTATTTCAAATATAATTAGATATTTTAACCTTTATGATGTTGTGATGGGTGAATAATACATCACCATTCCCCAAAAGATATGTCATACCAGTAACTGCCCCATCAATGATCACCTTGATCAACAGACTGATTCTGGGAATTTAGAGAATATATTTAGAATAGTTAGTATTCTTTCTAGGCCATCTACACCAAGAATACAAAGAATATTGAGGTTGGAATGAAACTTTTTATATAACTTTTTCAATTATGGAGGTCAAAAAAACATCCGAGTGGATTTATAGGAAGTTATTGTTCAAATTGTTGAACCTATTATCCATACTTGACTTTTTCTATCATCATATGGGAATTAAATATTAATATATCATTTCCCCCAAAGTTCCTTCCCATAATCAATTAATTCTCCTAATTCAATCTATCTTTCTAGTGAGTTCATTTAATCTCAAAGTTTATTCCCATTTTAGGGTGAGTAATCTATTGATTATAGTGTACATATAATGATACAATAACTCCTAAACAGTGTCTTGGTTGGATGAAGCATTCTTCATTCTCCCCCTTTTGATGAACCTTCTAGGGGTTGATATGTCAAAATATGAGAAGGAAAGATTAGGGTAAGACCTTACAAAATCTATGATGTTTCTATTTTGACTAGGAATTTAAGAGGGGTCACACTCCACCACATTTTCAGTGTTCATTGTGCGTTAGTGGGAGAGATCCTTGTTTATGATATGATCATGCCTATAAAGGGAGAGATCAAAGCCTTCTGGATTTTCAGGAAAATCAATCTTTGTATGAAATTTGAGTTCGCTTGATCTAGAGTTTCCCCTTTCTCCAATTTCTCCTCCATTCTCCCACCTACTTATTTTATATAGTATTCATTCATAAAAAATAGGAGGGTTCAATGTTATCTTATTTCCATATGGTAATTTAGAAATTCAGATGACTTTTGAATTTTAAAATTAACAAACATGATGAATAGTTTATTAGGATTCCATATGGAATTTCAAAGAATAAAATCCCCCAAGGTTGGTATTTTTTATATGGAGTGACATTATAAAGATATGACAAGGTATTAGGAGGGGAAAATACTATTATTATATTCAATAATTTGATAGCCCAATGGATATCTGGTCATGTCAAGATATAGTTAGTGCTACTACAAATTAAAACTGGCCTTCCAATGAGATTTAAAGGGGGGATTTAAATTTTTTCCATCGGATTTTAAGATTTATGATTCTATAATTTCTCACACATAGCACACATAAGAAGGTTTCATCCTCCCATTTTACTCACTTCTATTCACCTTGTTTTGTGTAGGATCTGGTGGGAATTTTAGGGTGGACCTAAGGTGAAGGATTCCTCTACTCCTCCCATGTATAATAGGAAGGAGTTAACCAGAGATGGTTCCCACCTTACACCATTAATTATTTCATCATAGGAATGTCATGATAATGGTTAATTTAATCCTTTATAATAAATTAAATTCAATTAATTATGAAAATAGTTCTAGATCTTAAATATTAAGCCCAGATTTAAACTAAGGGTGTGTTGTTGGCCTCCTGCTATAGGTTGGACATGGAATTGGTGAGACACGATAGACCAATGCTTTTTGTTAAATATTAAGGTTTAAATTAATATTTTTAATTAATTTTATATGATATTATAAACTTATTTCTATGTCTTGGATTGATATAGGTGATTGGGTGGATCGAATAGATTTATTTGTGCAGGGATGGACCTCAGAGGTTCTTTGAAGGGATATAATCCAATGGAAATGAATACGAAAATCTTAAAAGGATGTAGGTGGTCTTGTGTATTATCCCTAGGGTATTTTTTTATTCTTTATAATATGTGGCGAATGAGGTAATGGATTTCTACTATAGGAGATTCCCTTCGGATTAATCGATATTCATAATTAAAATCAAAAGATTCTTTAAATTAAAATTATTATTTGATTGAAATATTAATGGAAAATTAAAAAGTTCCTAGGACATTTTGTATTTACTATGGTGGTTTTATTCCTTGGTTTTCAATGTTGGGGGCCTTGAAATGAGAATTTCTCTGAGACTCTTAAAATCCTCCTTAGTAGTGAGACCATTGTAGATAAATCTTTTGGACTTGATGACCCCATTTAGGGACCTTGACACTTCTTAGAATAGAAGAGGGATACAAAACAATGGTTGTAATGGGGGTTATAGGACCATTGTGGCACCTTAGAACTAGTAGAATCATAGTACTGACACAGAGTAAGTGATCCTTCCCAATCAGATGTAACTATACCTAGCTAGAAAAACCATTAGTAGATAGGAATTGGGATGGGTGATCAGACTATCCTAGAGCAACACTAAGGACTATAAAGTATCATGTTCCATCTCCTGGAGAAATTCAATATTTGTGTAATTTATGTAACTGGTGTGATCATGTTAACATAATGATTTTACCATGGGATGTGGCTTCCGAAAAGTATTAGGTGATGACCTAAGAATAAATTTAAGATTGAGGGTCTATGTGAGGGTGCCACTGCTATGATGTGTCCTAGTTAACATTGTGGGTCCTTCCACAGTAGTCCAAACCTTTGAAAACTAATCTTTCTTTGTTTCTTATCAATTCACCTTCTTCGTTCATCTTATTTCCAAAAAGTCACTTTATACCTTCAAAAAAAATATCTAGTTTATATTTGAGTTCCCATGTATAATTAATTTCTCTATAATATTACTCTTCATTATTTGACTAAACCCATTATGAACACATGAAAGCTTCTTTCACTTCATTGGGCTCAACTTTCAAATACAAAGAGGTATGTGTAATATCATTTGATGTTATTCTAGATTGAACATTTTCATGTTGATCACCAATAATGTTCTGAACCTCTACTTGTTTCCTCATCCTTGGATGAGATTTTAGAGTATCTTCATCATCAATATAAATAGATGAGTTTAGTTCTTTCCTTTTTGTGATTAGGATTAAAATTGTTTGTATCCTTATCATAATTGTTAACAAAAACTTTCCTTACCCTATTCAAATTCATTATCAGTTTAAGAATGTTTATACCCTTTGGGTTTTTCCATAACCTTCACATCAACAAAATCAAAAATTCTTCTAGTTTCTTTGTTGAAACAAATGTATCCTCTTCCTTCCAAAGCACAGTTCAAAAAAATTCCATCTTCACCTTTCTACTCAAACGTTCCCAAGATTCCACCATTATTATTGATAATACATGTACTATTGAAATCTCTTCATTGTTTTAAAAATTTATTTTTTCCATAAAACAATTTGTATGGATTTATATCTGAACTTGGCCTTTAGAAACATCTATAACACCCCAAACATTTTATGGTATATTTCTCTTAAATAATTTTTATTTATTATATAGCATATATTTCATGTTGAAATGAATCTATACAAAACAAAACATGGTTATTTATAGAATAAATTCATAACATTTCCATTAAACATAAATTATCTACTTCTACGTTTTAAATTTTGAAAAAACTGACATACACAGTTATGATCTGTGTGTTATTTTTAGTCTGATAGAATCAAGTTAATTTTTAGCAAATATTAACATAACCTTATGAATAGTAATATACCCTTATAAATAGTAACATACCCTTATGAATAGTAATATAAACCTAATGATTGGTAACCTTACCCATGAAAGTGTAAATAAATTTTTGACACCTGAAAAATGAAGATGAATATTTTAAGTGTAGGTTTTTTTGGATTCAATGATGATTTTAATTAAAAATTAATTGATCATATAAAAAAATTATATTTGAAAAATTGAGTTCATTTTTGTATTTTATGCTTCAAAAAATGGTTAGGGTAAAGTTTTGGGATTTTTTTAAATACATGAGTTTTTTGTGAATCGTAATATACGATATATTTTGATAAATGTTAAATTCATGATTTATTGAGTCATGGATGATGTAAAGATGATGTAAGAACACTTCATTTGAACACACATGAACTTAATTCTATTTTGGGCCATAGAATCATCACTATTTCTTATCTTAGTGAACAATAAAAAACTAGTGATTAAAATGTTAAGAAAACCCTCCTCCCCTTCACTATATAAACCACCCCTCACCACCCTATTCCTCTCACACCACTCATGATTTTAGCCTTTCCCAAGATACACAAAATACACTTCCCAAGCCCTCCCCCCTTGTCCAAGACCTTCCAGTCTCACCAAAAGGACAAAAATAAAAGGACATAAGGTGATTCTCAAGGAGGAATAAACAAGTGATGAGCCTATCTTCCTTTTTCTTTCAACTTCTTTTATAAGTTCCATTGCATTATTGTTCTCTCCTCATCTCCAATAATACAAATTATATGATAATTATATTAACTTACATGAACTATAATTTTATTATGATAATGTAATATTTCATCATTATCTCTCTTTTCTCCCTCCTCTTATACTAAAAAGGAAAACACCATCTGGGATGTGTTAATTTATCACATTCAAGGATGATGGGTTTTCAATTTTTATTAATATCTTAAAGACTAGTCATGAAATTTTTTTAATTGTTTAAGAAGATCATAATATATGTATTTTATCTTATTAATTGTTCTGGAATCCATACACACTCATAGTATAATAGAATAATACAAAACAAGTTCATTGTTCCCAAAACTGCCATGTTAAGCCAAGTGTTTATCATTAACTTTTATCTAATGATTCGTCCTCATGGTATATAAAAAAAATCACTATAAGATAATTTATATATTTTTAATTTCCATAATAACATATATTAACATTTAGGGTTGTTTAAAAACATTTAAAATGAACTTCCAAAAATGAATACAAGTAAACCGATCTTGAAAACTAAGGAAGAAAATGCTTAAAAAAATAAAATTGAACATCTTAAACCAATCAAAAGGAAATGAATTAACCAAAAATTATTTAATGAATAAATTAATTTACATGAGGTTATTAAATAATTAATTAATGAATCAAAATTTGATTATTTAAATCTTTAAGGACAATTGAGAACACCTTCATGCAAAAGGTAAGGGGTTTTCTATCTCAAATTTATTTCCGTGATATTTACATTGTTCGCTACTTCTTTATTTTATGTGATTTATTTTTACATATATTTTATTTATAATATCATATTCCTTTTTATATTCATGGTATTAATAGATTCACATGATTATTATTATCTTGATTGATTACAATGTTGTAGGGGACTTTGTTTCGGTTTCCATTTCATTGAGATTTACTTGGTATGGTGCGACTAATAATTCTTTTGTGGTGTACGCAATACTTATTTGGGATCATTTTTCATTTTAAATTGTAAATATATTATATGTGAATATTCTGATTTCATGGATATGAGTATTTTCTTAATCCATATATCGTTTAACATATGGTTTTTTTGAATGTTGTTTTAACTATGGAAATATTTGTGAATCTCTATCCTCTACTTTATACAGATATTGAGAAGGAATATTTTACTTGTATTTAATATATTTATAAATAAATATTTGGACTTTTAGTGATGGGTGGGGGCCACTATATCCCCTTGATGCATCGACATGTCTTATGAGACAAATTAGTTTTCAAAAAAACCCTTCGAGTTTGTTTCTAAATTAGAATCAGACGCATAGATTTAAATCGTTTTGGTGGTATATTGGTATCATGTTCTGTATACAAGATGTACAATTAATAAGAATTATCTTTATTCATTTTCATTTATTACAATCCATGAGTTGTTAACTATGAAAAAATTTATGGATGCAATTTCATTATTAGTTTATTAATGGAATGTGTTTTTAATTTATTCAACATGCCATATTGAATATGCCAATTTGATTATGATTCAATTATTGTTGATTCATGATTCCTCTATTTGAAACTACTATAGAACATTTAGGCTCACCCCTTTCATTTTTTTTACCTTCAATAGGTTATGAAGAGGATAAAATTTATTGAGTTCTCGTGGATGTAGTTTGTTAGATTTGGTTATGTATTGTATTTTTTTACATTTCCCAATGTAATATGAATTACATGTATGTATCTTGTTTCTTCAAGAATACTAAACCGACCATTCCTTTGTGATTTCATTCCTTATAATATTCCAATGTAAAAAAAGCAATACAGCAGCTCTGAGTTTCTGGGGTTGGGTCATAACAACATTGGTTTTTGAATATACATAGTAGTTCCTGTAGCTTGCCTCCAATAGAAATGATAATGATCATGTTCCAGTAACATAGTTCTCCCCATTTCCACCAAACTTTTATTCTTTCTTTCAAAAAAACTAATTTTTTTGAGGAGTGTATGGGGATCTATACTCAATCCAAATTCCTTATTTCTCATGAAAACATTCAAATTATATCTTCTTATACTCAACACCATTATCAATTCACAATTTCTTCACTAAATACTCACATTCCATCTCATATTTTCTCCTGAATATTTTAAACATTTTTAGAGCATCTAACTTATATTTAATATACATAACACAAGTAATGAAAATAAAATCATCAATGAATGTGATGATGTACTTATCTCCAATTTTTTATTGTTTTCTAATTTTCCCACAAATATTAGAATGAATATGTCATGGGGGGTTGTTTTGAGCAAATCTCAACTTTCTTATGAATAGAATTTCTAATCATTCCTTTCTAAAAAATAGTCCACAACCAATCTCATCTACTTGGAAAAACAAAAAAATCATGAAAACTATCAATATTTGATAACTTTCACATGATTATTTGACATTTGTGTCCTAGTATTTTATGAAATAATTGATTTCATTTCACCATACTAAAGTAGTAAGCGTTTTTTATTGAACTAACTTGAAACATGTTTCCTTTTGTATGTTGACCTCTTGTAAATATCCTTCCAAATTCCACACAATTCACAATAACCTATCTTTCCTAAAGATAACTTTGTTACCCTTATCATAATATTTTGAAACACCTCAAATTTTCTTTTTTAGCCCATAAATATATTAATATATCTTGGATTACATATTTTTTTTTCCAATAATGACTATACCAACACCTTTAATTATCAATGATTCATCATTTATAAATGTTAAAATTAAATAATGGAAGTCTTTTTCATTCTTCACCAATATTAATTATCCTATCATGTGAGAAGAACACCCACTATCAGTAATCCAATTTTGTTCTAATTTTAATGATTTCAAATTAGTTTCAACAACAATAGAATTTTTTCTTCCTTTTCTTTATTCACTTTTGAATTCTGATAATTCTTACTAATTATTTGTTGTTCCAGCAACAAAACAAGACATACTTTTTCAAGTTGTCTATTTTTCTCATAGATTTTAGAAACAGTTCCCAAAGGTTGGAACCTATTTTCAACTTTCACTCCAACCTGATCAGGTTCATTAAGAATATTATTCTCAGACTTCCTCTTTTGAGAGGATGGAATCCACCTCAAATTTTTCCTTCCATAAGTTATAAAATAATAGTAATTTCCTTTGTTGAACCAAAAAATATTTTACGTATTTGTTAATCCACCACAATTCCAACAGTACCCATATAAATAATATTTTACACTAAAAATTACATACATAACTTTCCCAATAATATTCTTTTTAAAAACTCTTTTATATTTCTTTCTCAACCTTTGAAGGTAACCTTTGTTGATCCTTCTCAATTTTATCCTTATAAGAACTTTCACCATCTTTAGAGATAGATTTTTTGAAACGTGTACCTTTCAGTTTAAATTTAAAAGTTTTTGTTGTATAAGTTCAAAATCTTATCAATTTTTCCTTGAAATTTACTTTCATATGTTCATTATCATTATTTTCTTCATCCATATACCTCTTAAATTCTTTATTCTCCTCCAACCTCTTTTTATTCTCTTCTGAAAAAAATTATTGAGTGTTTTTTGTGGAAAATTCATTATCCAAATTCTTATTTTTCTTTCCAATCCTTCAAATATTTCTTATAAATTAATTCAACCCTTCTTCCAAATAAAATTCAAGTTAAGTACCTTCTTAATCCGAATTATTGCTTCTATCTTATCCATCTTTCACTATTGCAAAAAATTTATTCTCAACAACATGCTCATTATACTTTTCATATTTAGATTCACTAACATATCCTTATTTATTTTTAGATAAGAAAATAATTCTTTTGGATTTTAGTAACTTCTTATCTTTCCCTCTAGAAAAAATTTTATATTTATCACCACGTTTCTTCCAAAACCTTCTTGACCTCCTTTCTTATTTATCATTATCTTCCTCTTTCTTTTGTCATGGAAAATTTTCCACAAATATACCAATATATACACACTCAAATAATTTCAAGGGAAGATTCACTTTTAATTTACCTATACCTCTTCTGGAATTTTTATAAAATAACGATAAAATATAATCAATATTTTTCAAAACATCATTTTTGGAATCAAAATCGCTATATTATTCTTTAATAAGAATATAATTTTTTGTTTCTTCCATGGATTCTTTGAAATACATATCTATATCATTTTTTTATTTTCATAGAATTATTCGTTATCATTTTATAAGTGTTGCTACTGTTTTTTAAATCATCAAGATATAATGTTTCTAGATATCTATCCTATAAGGAGGAAACTTTAGCATCAAACTTGACAGAAAGAGTTCTCGATTTTTTTCAACAACTTTGGAATATTCTAACTATTCACTTAGATGTCAAATAGTTCAGACTATATCATTTAACCTGGTAAAGAATTCCCCAAATGGTTCATAATCACCCATTTTCAAATTTTCATACTTCAGTAGAAATATATTTAATTTTACCTTTTTATATTTTTTACTTCCTTCTAATATGTTTTTCAATCGGTCCCATATACCTTTGGTTGTGGAAACAATATTCACCCATATAAATTCAATTTCATAAAGTAATGATTGTAAAGAATTATTTTCCCTTACATCATTCTCAATATCCCTCTTATAAATTGATATAAGAGGAACACTATCATAAAGTGGATGAAAGGCATCCGTCACATCTTCAAGAACATTATAGCAAATAGAGATAAGATAAATGAATATTCAATAGTTCCAGATATGATAGTTCTTTCCATCAAAAAATGGGATACCTTTAATTTTCACACAATTTTGATTCTCTATTGACTTCTATTCAAATATTTCAGCAAAGAAAAATGAAGCAATCCTCCAGCTCTAATACCAATTGTAAGTTCCCAATCAGAATTATTGTATCACTAATAGTGGGAGGGGTGAATCATTTATATATTTTCTTTTATTTTTCCTTAAAAAATGTAATATCCTGCGCCACCTATTAAATATTACATTCCCTACTAAAAATAATTTAAACACACATTCACTAGAACACAATAATTTACAGGGTTTACTATTCCATAAGAGTATCTATAACCTTGGTATGGTTGGGAAATGATCCAACACCACACAATCCACTACAAAAAATAATTATTTTTTGTGGAATTCAATCAGTAGGATATGACCTTTCTCTCATGTAGCACTATATATACATTTCAATAGTGTGTATGATCCTTCTGTCATAAATGATGTAATATATTTTTTGTAATAAAAAAATGTTTCAATTATTCTTTATCAACTTTCAAAAATATAGACATTGAAAAAAATTCTTCATATTCTTACATAGAATCTAGAAATAAATTCCTCGACATTGTAACAAAACAAAGTCTAATTTCCCTATTCGATTTTCCTAGACTGATTTCTCAATACAGAAAATATAACTCTATCAGAATATGATTGAGACAATTTTGAACAACTTCCTTCCTCAATCCATAAAAACCAATAATATCCCCATTATATAACTACCCTAGACTACTATACCAATCAGGTGAATATGATGATCAACTGAATATGTTACAATATGGTTTTTTCTCTTATCTCTTATGTCTGACACACATTCTTTAAGAAAAAACCCAATTCAGAACCTTTCATCTCTCTAGTGGTCTACCTTCTCTTTTATTCTATATGAATATTACATCAGTCAGAAATATATAATTTACTTTTTTCCTTTTATACTCACCCCAATTGTGGTTTGGGTGGGATTCTAGAAAACTTTCCTGCTCAACCAAATTACAAAAATTTTCATGTTTTCTAGAATTCCAAGTGCATCTGGACATTTTCAACTCTTATTATTTCATCTTGATCCTTATCAAATCATATAAAAACTTCATTTACCTTCTATATTTATTCACAAACACTAGACCAATTCTAATATCCCATTATAATTCTTTCAATTTTATTTCTTCATTATGATTCTCGGTACCAGTTGCAAATATGAAGAAATATACACTATTCTAATTTCCTGATATGATTTCATCATTAAAATGCTCTATACCAACTGGTGAAAACAAACATATTCTCCTAATTTCGAGATCCCCCTTTGACAACACATCCAAGAATCTATATGTAAGATTGTACTTCTCCATTTCATTCATTAGCCCCAAAGAAATTTTCCTTTAATGATTAAAATTGAATGTGGAATATAATGGACAATTGTGAGAAAATTCAGCAACTTCTTTCTCTTATAATTATGATACAATGACTTCTCTGGGACATATGACTCTTTATTTGATGAATACAATGATATACTAAATACGACAGACCAATGTCAATAGCTGAAACTATAGTAACTTCTATCATTCACAAAATTATTCTTGTATCCGGACATCCATCATGAATTTGAACACGTTGAAGATAATATTTACCACCATTTGACTTACCAAGGAAAGGATTGTAACATACCATCCTTTTCATATTCTTATTACTTTAATTTTCAAGTATTATAAATTCGTAATATTCTATAAAAAACAATCATTCCTAAACATCCTATATTTTATTTAAATTATTTGGATCAAACTGAATATGATTTCCATCAAATTTCCCCTCTTTTCTTTTAACAAGATTGCATTAATTCTTTTGAGAATACTTATGATTTATGTGAACAAAATTATCATAAAATCATCTCCACATTTGTATCATTGTCATTAAGACTTTGAATCTACCCTACTATAAACTCTTCTTCCAGTTTGGGCCTCAGGTGAGTCTGGTGATCCTTTTCATCCAGAAAATAACTTATCAACCAAATGTAATTTCTCAACCATTGTGAGTGCTATTTTCATGAATATGATGGTCAATACAATTTTCACCAAATCAAAAGTGAGGTTATTTATTTTCTTCTTAAACTTCATTTTCTTCTTAAAAATCATTGACATTAAAATACAACACCTGAATACAATGATCCTTATGAGATTGGCCCTAACATACATCATACAATATAAATTAAATATATGAATTTATTATTAAAAAAGTACATGTTAAATAATAAATAACAACTAATGTTATTTACCGTAGACTAATGATACCGACCAAAAGTATGACACTCACATTAGTGAGTTACATATTACCTCACATAAATCTTACAACCTAAAAATGATATCACTCTAAAATTAGTTTCAAATATATAGTTCCCAAACCCCTCCCATTCTTATAAATAAATATAGTAGGGTTTATTAGTAAAAAAAGACTTATAAAAATAGTCATGGAAACTCTTTAGATATCTCCCCTCGAAATGAGTATAAAATATGAAGAAAAAAATCTCATGTACAAGCCTTTTATGCCTTCTTGGTAGAGGATATCATGGATTTCTCAATAAAATACACAATGCCCTATATACAAGTAAAAAAATAATATTGAATGAAAATAGGTTTTAATATAAATAATAATAATAAAATGTATAAACTAGTATGTGATCAAACATGAAATGACCCTTATTGATAGGAACTAGATCCGTTGGCAGTTTAAGAGAGAGAGAAATAATTCCTTATTATCATATCTAATTGACCAATATCATATTCATCTTCTTATTTGATGTCCACTAATTTATAGAAAATTTATATTTTTAACTTTTCCATTGTTTAAATTTTTTAATGGATATATCTTCTATAATTTCATCATTTAGAACCTTAGTTGGTAATTCTTAACAAATATATTTTTATCACTTTGGTAAGGAAACATAGTTAGTGACCTATCATAAAAAATTTGATTATTTCATAACTCTATAGATTCACTTTCATGTCCAATAAAATTATTTTCAAGAGAATTAATTTTTATTACACTCTATGAATTGACTAAGCCTCTCATATATTTATAATAAGTTATATAATAACAATATGTTATTAATGTTCCAATAAAAAAGTTCATTTAATGAAATATTAAATTTATATTTTCTATCAAAATCTATATTTTTTTCATTAATATGTTACCCTTTATCATTATCAAATCGGTGACTCTTAAACAGTGTAATATGGTCTTTTACCTGCTATCATAACTTGATTATTTCATCTCACATGCTATAAAATTAAATTTTAATTTCTATATTTTGGCTTCAATTTAAATAAACAACATTTTTCATTAAATTATTTTACTCTCTAAATGTGAATATTTTAAGTCAAAATATGTTAATCACAAAACCATTATATTATTTATCTAATTTTGAGGGTGATATACTTAATGCACCTAAAAAAAATCAATTATATTTCTATATAGTAAAACAAAAAAATATATTAACTATTTTTACCATATTAAATCATATATTTATTTATAATTTATGAAATTAAATAATTTATAATTAGAAGTATTTGAAACTATAATATAGTTATGCTAAAGTTTTTCAAACCTTTTTAATATAATCATCGTTTAATTTACAAAAAAAATTAAAAAATATTCCCTAATATATGTTAATAAATTTAATTAATAGTAAGAATTATTTTATGAATTGCATCATTTTTTAATGGTTTAGTAGTGTATATGTATACCTTGTTTGTTATTCCTCATCTAAATGCAATTTCTCACTTTCATCACTAAAAAAATTCCATATTTATTAAATACTAACAATAAATTTCTTGTGTCACTATTTGTCTTTTCCTCATTGTGACACCATCAATAATGTTTCAAGGAATATTTAAATTGGAAATAAATTGAGAACGAAATTTATATTTTCTCCTCAAGATATGCCTTTTTAATTATTCCTTCCACTACTACTTCATTATATAATTTATTTTCACATTTTGACAATATATCACAAATGGGTATATATCTGAAAATTCCATAGACCCTCCAAAATTTTCTTTATTTTTAAAAATTAATATTAAAAGTTTTAGTGTGTTAAATAAGTCATGATGGAATTTATTTTTTCCAAATTTACAAAAAATTACATTAAAAAACTCTAATGACTCACTAAATAAATCATAATATGATGTTATAGCATAAATTTCATGAATAAACTTGATATTTTAGTTAAAAATTCCAAAACATATGTAAGAAATAAACCTTAAAGATCAATCGGTAACAATATTTTCACTATATAATTGAGATCATAACCTTTTATCCCTATGATATGAATAATTATAACACAAAAATATAAATAAGAAACACATCCATGTGACAACCTCAAATATGAATTCCATCTATAAAATAATAAATAAATTCCATTGAAAATTTAAAAGTTTGGTTTTATTTTATTTTGATTTTTAATGTGTCATTTTTAAATGATTCAAATTATTGATGATAATATATTTATCAAAGATAAAACCATTATTTTAAAATAGTCTCTGTCTTCAAAGGTTTTTCCAACATGGTATATAATTTGTTATCAAAACATTAATTCTCCATATAAATTCCATCAAATATGTGATAAAGAAACAAATTAAATTAGTTTAATAAAATCCAAAAAAATAATTTTCTTTTTACAATTATGACCTTTCATAAAACCAATAAAAACCTATTGGATTATAGTTGAAATAAATAAAATATAAAGTAATGATTACACAATAATTATAAACTAAATAAATGAAAACAATGGTAGAGATTTTTCCTATTCGATTCAACCTTTAATAAAATTATTTTTATTTTTATGAAAGAGATTATCAATTGAAATAAATATGCAATGATGGTCAAAAAATAAGGTTTTCTACCTTTGATAAGTATTAAAGATTTTTTATCAACCATGTTCAAGGAAGATGTTTTTGGACCATCTGTCCTTTATCCATACAACATAACATTGGTTGTAAATTTATATATAATACATAATTTTGATGGACCAGGTGAAAAATGATATTGTACACATACATCATATGTAGTTCTACTATCACTCCAAAATAATTTCAACTCATCCAGCAATGGTTTTAAATAAAAATAATCATTATTTTTTTGATGAACCATATTTAATAATGTAAAATATATATTTTATTCTTCTAACAACATCTATAGAGATAAGTTGTATAATGATAAGCAAATATGACAAAACGTTTTTGTCTGTCGTAATCACCAAAAGGCTAAAAGCAATATCTTAAAATACCTAAATGAACATTATGACATTCCAAAGTATAATATTGACATATCTAGTAAAACAATTTCTATGAGTCCAAATTAAATTGATTATTTAACCTTACCTTTATATAAATATTGAATTGATTCCATGTTATAAATAAATTTTTATTATAGGAAAGAAACAAACATTCTTATCTATGTATAATCAAGAAGTAGCATTTTAATATGAGTTGGTTTATTTTTTCATGTTCTGTATCATTGTAAATCAATTTTCAACATATTTGATATTTAACTTAATATTCATAGTCACCATAATATTATTTGTAATCTATTAAAATTGATTTATTATTTTGATAACTAAGAAACAAAATTATAACCTAAAACATAGTAAATTAAGACCAATGGTATCAAAAGATTCATATATCGAGATATAATATTTAATAAAAGGAAACTTAATTGTCCCATCTGAAATATATTCCATATTTAATGATTCAAAAGTGATAAATTATTCAATAACCTCTATATTAAAAGAAATAATACCAAAACCATGTGATTTTTTGGATGATATATCCATCTATGATCACATAAAAGATGTTATTTTATATTTTTTTTGTTATTATCTAATAATAAGGTAATGACTTATTTTTAGAAAAACATTTTCTAAAAAAATATGGAATTAACTATTTAAAAAGTTATATTTAAAATTTCAAATAAAATTAATTATAAATATTCATTTTCCTGAATTAAAATAATAAGGCAATCCATTTATTTATTATATGGATTTAATTATAAAAAATGATCTCACACTAAAAATTAAAAAGGTCTAAAGGAATGTAAATGTGGCATAATTTTATATCAGATAATTAATATATAAAATTATTAATATTTTAAATATAACTATTTAAAAAATATAAATAATTATCTACACTTAAATAATATTTATTATTTTGTGAGAACTAATCTTTGAAAAATAATATGAATTTAAAAGTTTAAAAAATAGTTATCAAATATGATAAAAAATTCACTATTATCAAATGAATATTCTAATATATTAATTTCAAGTGATGATATATTATCCAAATATAGTGCATATATTGATTTATACAATATCTCTTCACATGGTATTAAAATTTTGGAATTCCATTTGATAATAGTGAATAGAGTATCATTCATAATAACTATTGATTTGATATAATTATCAAGAAATTGTATTTAAAAAATTATTTGTCATTACACCTTAAATATCACATAAATGTTCATATTTTTTTATATTTTTAAACATGTATAATTAATAAATTTATAAGAAACCATATTTGTTTTCCAAATTAGAACTCTTTACAAATTATAATAGCCAAACAATTTTTTTTAATAATTCTATGAAATAAATATTTCTTATTAATTTTTTTTTCAATTTTAAATATTTAAATTTTAATGTTAATATTTTAGTTTTAAATATTTAAATATTTATTAAATATTCACGATATAATATTCATATTTTAATTTAATTACTTGACTTATTTATTAAATAACCACGTTTTAATATTTTAAATATTCATTTTTTTAATTTTTTCCTTTGGGGTCATGGAAAATGGTTAATGGTTCCATAGTAATTCTGTATCAACTAGATATCTAACCCAACTAGCCTAGAATTTGGGGTTATTTACAAAAAACATCACAATGGAACGGCGGCAGCCATGGTGCAACACAACAACCACTGTGCAGGGTGACAATCACAATGTGGGATTAGAGGGAGTTGTTGCATAGGAGGGCGCATCACAGCACAACGCAATATTTTTGGCATATTGTACTGAGAACTACTGCATTGGAATCTGGGCCTTAGTGTAAGACGTGTGGCTTTCATGGAACAATCAATTAAGTGAATAGCACACCGTGCAACGATGTGGGTGGTTCCAAGCGTTGTAGCACATGATGTGTGTCCATGGTGTATTGATGGGTAGGGAGGCTAGGACATCGAGATATTTAAATTATGGGATGTTTGGAACACATTTAATTCCTTTGGGACTAATCCTTCCAATCATGGATTCCCTCTAAACCTTGTTAAAACAAGGTTTCTTTCCTTAATAAATGGGCTTTATCATAGCTTGTTTCGATATTTTATTTTTTTAATTGTCAACATTATTTTATATAAATATTAAAATATTAAATTTTCCAAAAAGGTAGATAAATTTAAATATTTTATAATTTTTATATTTTTATTATTCATGATTTAATTTTAAAATTTTATATATTTTTTATAATATTTATTTCTTAAAATTATTAAACACACTTGTGTGTGTTTGTGTGTGTATATATACACACTTTATATTTAAACATATATTTTTTATCTTTCCATATGATATAATATATTTCTCAATAATATTTATTCATAATTAAAACCATAGATATATTATATTTTTTATTAGATTTATAAATTAAAATATTGAAAGAAAATATTGATTAATTATGTTTATTACATTTTTCTAATTTCAATAAAAATAATAAACTAATCTATAATAATTGTTTTATGTAATTTAATTTTAAAAAAGTTAAAATTTCATAAAATAATAAACATAATTTGACTTATAAAATAATAATATTATACATTAAATATAAATCATATTATTTTTTAATAAAAAAATATAAACTAATCAATATTATCAATTTAATAATCTTTAATTATAAAAAACTATAACATTTAATAAAAAAGAATGAGTAAATTATTTTATGGTTAAATAAATAAAAAAATTAATTAAAATTAAATATTTAAATATAGAAAAATATTTCCTTTATCCACTTTAAATATCATGAACTTGAAAAAAAATAATTCAAAATATTGAAATAAAAAATGAAAACATAATAAATATCTTAATGAAATGAGTGAATAGAATAGATTGAATAAGTGGAATAAATAAAACCTTTGGGTTTCATTTTTTATCTAAATGGTTTTTTTAAAATGGGTACTTTTGATGGGTGAGGATTTTTCAATGTTGTCTATACTAAATTTATTATGCATATTCCTAATTCACTTCTTGGGATAGTAAATATTGAAATACCTAATATATAATGCCACTAATTCTTATTGTTTTAATTTTCTAGTGATAAGAAGTGATGCATATTGGTGATGGAAATAACTTTAATCACCAATAATACACAATAGGTCTTGATCCTCCCCTATTGGGACTCTATCTGATATATCAATGATTTTGAGTGTGACCATTGATGTTATCATTCAATATCCCATGAGTTAGAGGCTGGAAGCAAGGATATATAATCACTCATATGTTTTAGGTGTTAGCCTTTAAAAATGAAAAACCTACATCACCCTAAATAATGTAACATATTCTCAACCACACAACATTAACAATGTATATAAATGAATATCATGTCTATAAATCCAATATATAAATAGAAAATTTATCATATTTTTATTATGAACTTTATACCTCAAGAAAGATATAATGTAATTCTCCTCAGATAATCAATTCTCATATGTCTTGATCTAAGGTCTCTTTGCAACACCATCAAATCTATCAAGGTAATAAAAAAAATAAGTGGTAAGATTATGAATATACATTGAAGATTACTCCTAGGAACTTTCATGTTTCTATGTGAATGAATCATACTAATGTATTCATGCATAAAATATATAAAACAAAATAATAAATCAATAGGCATCATGAAAGAGTCATCCATCCAACCACTTAAATTTGATATCACAAAATAATATCTCATTTCATTCCCCACCACATTCCCCATCACTCATAACCACACAACCTTCTCTATAAAAATGATCTTAATTGATTCCAAATACAAGAAAATATATTTATTCACTCAAAGGGACCTCGAAGTTAAATCCCCGTGTAGTTTTCCACTCATAGATACCCTCACTATATTTTCACCTCTTCGAAGTAACAGTCTACACATTAAAAATATCTATAACATCATAATCACCAAGCAGTTATCCACCAATATAGAACTCCCTATAACATCCACATATATCAGTTGGGTTATTGTCTAACCTTATGAACTCCTGATATTTTTTTATGTGTCCACTCTTAGGGACACTCATTGTATTTCTAGGTATATAACCATTGGGACACTCCCCTTCTCAGCCTTCATCATCACAACTTCTCATCACATATCCATTACGGTTACCCATATCATCTGCACTATCACCATCATCCTACTCATCAACAATATCATAAATCATAAACCACTACTTTATAAATAGTCACAACCTCAAAATCACTTTCACATATCACAAATGGATTAAAAAAATAATATATTTATTCTCCAACCAATACCATCACATATAGGTATTTCTTATGGAATATAATCATATCATAACATATATTACACACCTTCTCATATCTACCACAGTAAAATATTACGAAGTAATTCCCCACATCCCAAACATTACCCACATCCTGGTCAATAACAAGTCGCAACCCCACCATGAAACTAACACTATCTAAAATCCCTTCCAATCAAACCACATCCTCTTCCACACCATTCCACACTCATGCCTCCATCTATCAGCACTTGAGAGGTTATCTTGGGTTTTATATTAGATTCATGTACTACGTCTAATGTTATCCCGCAAAAATATCAACAAATATAATAATAATAATGTTACACAACACCTAAAAAATATGGGCCAACATCATTCCAATATGGAACATTTCATATAAAATTCACTTCACCACATGTACCTTCTAGATATAAATTCCTCCATACCTCATTTTCAAAATATAGAACAGACCTGTGCCTCTATGGAATTCCCCACATGTGACTCTTTTCCATTTCATCCCAAACTATAACTAACCCCACTACACATTTTATTCTTAATGTGGCACCGTCCTCGAGATGAATGGGAATACCCTGTACTAAAGTTGATAAAATTTACCCATTTTCTCAAAAGGTTTTTTCTACATTTTTTTAGATCAAAACTCATCATGGTGAATTAATAAAAAATTTAATAATCATAATCAATAATAAATATTATATTTCCACTATAAACACTATACCAAAAATTTATTAAATGAATTAAAAATATTAATCATCACCAATTCAATAATTAAATTTTCATATCCACTATTTATCATTTTCCTTTATTAAGCCTCTTCAGTCTCTAAGAATTCAAATTTTCTTTTTATATAATTATTTTTATATCCATATTCATAATTAAATTCCACTATTATTTGTTTCAATGGTGATTCATTATTTCATTATTAATCTTATTTCAATTATTATATATGAATAATTATACTGTCAATATTATATTCATCACTCATAATTTTATATATTCATGTAAATGTAAATCAATCATATTCATATTTATATTACCAATTTACCACTAAATAATTATCCATTATTATTAATAATTATCTACCCATAAAATAAAATCAAGAACATGGAAGATTGACAAATATATTTAAAAAAGATAACAATTCTGATCCACCTATATTGATTCCATAATGAACACAATTCCTCAATCCTATAAAGTTCTCCATTGGTAATTCATCTAAACTCATTCTATATTCATCACTCTTCTATCTTTTATGACACACTAACACTAAGAGTTGTCTCTTGATATATTCAAGAGTATAAATAGAGTGTCCTCTAAGAAATTTTTTTGATGGAAAATGAATTACACAAATTCATTTTCTCTAACATCTCCTTGCACTTATTTTCCATAACTACTCCTTAAATCCATTATTAATTCCCATTTAATCCTCCTATTCAAAACTACCTTTTTTTTAATTCTCTAACTAGAATTATCATCCATATTATCACTTATCAACATTTCCTCTAACATTTCTCTGTCATCTCCACCACATAATATATCTCACATTCCATAATATAAATTTTATAAAAATAATCCACTAAAATATTAATTAGTTAATTAATAATTAAATTAAAATCCACCACCACACAAAAACTATTAGAAAAAATTGACCATATTATAAAATTACTAAATCATCACTCAAAGGTTAATATCATATCATGAATCCAATAGTGTTCTCTAAATATTATTCAAAGAATTATCAATTATAATTTCACCATTCTTAGCCAAAAACAATTAAAATTTCACAGACTCTAAAAATGTAAATTACTTGGACTCTTCATTTCACACCCATTTAAAACATTTCATACTAAAAAATCTTCAACTGTGATCACAAAAAGGGGAAATAATCGTAAAAAAAAATTTATTCAACTGTAATCACTTAAAAAAATGCATCAATAAAAATATTAAAAAATAATAATAATTCATGATATTGCACATTATTCAATTATTACCAAACCCAGGTGATTTACTCTATACCATCATGACTCCAAATAAAACAAACTAAAGGAATACCTCAACCCCATATGAATTTCTCTATTTGATGTTTAATTTCAATTTGATACTCAATAAAACTCAAATAATCCTAGAAATGCACATTTTTAAAATCAATTGCATGTAAAGGATCATTATAATACATATATATTTGGGATTCATGGAACATGAAATTAATTTTTTACAATAGTGGAGGTAGAACCAATCAATAAGATAACTCTCCAACTCACTGTAATAATTCAAAATAAATAATAAATATTGTTTATAATTTACTTCCCTTTCAAAATATTCACTACCTATCCTAAGGGGACACATGTAATAACTCATGAAATCCATCCTAAAATTCACATGAAATACTCATCCAATATAGATATGTTTTATATCAATTTTTTATTATACTCAAGATATCTTGAAAAACTTTTACATGTTATGTTATATCCTACGCCATCTATGGACCAACCATAATGGAATCACTAATCTTAACCCAATATTGCGATTAATGACATAACCAACCATAAAAACCCACAAAAGGTTCCACAATAATGAAGGGATGATAATTATAACTATAATTAAGCTCAAATAATGATAAATAATCCATCAAGGATCCCCCAAAATCTAAAATACATTAGACCAATATATACCCTAATATCCATAACGTTCACTCAATATAACCATCAACCTATCTATAAAATTTGGTGTTAAGGAATAATAGGGTATTTAAGGAAAGATACAATATCATATAGATTAATTATGTAGAATTATATTCATGATAAAAAATTATCATCACTAGGACTTAATAAATATTTAATACCACTGTTGCATAAATTTTTTCTAAACTATCCATTGATCTCAATTCATTAATCACTGAGAAATAAGTTGACATAATAAAATTACTCATGTTAATCAAAATGGAATAAAACACTTTCTTGGTGTGATAAGAACTTATGAAAAACTATATAAATTTCATCCCCCTTTCACTAGGGAATTTATAAATGATGCAACTACCCCTCATTAACTTTTTATCCATCATTCACCTAGTGGTACAAAACACATCAAGTAAAAAACTCATCCACTACATTCATTTTCCTTTTAAACAAAAACTAGCTCATTAATATACGATATAAATATTTTAAACAACAAGATTCAACACCAAATATGATCTTTGGAACTCATGAAAACCCATAAATTTTATAATATAGGGGAAAATAACATCTCATGGAATAACACCTCATATTCTAAATCCTCAGAAAAACCATCCAAAACATCACTGTTGACAATAAAATCTCTCCATATATTAACTTTTGAATCTCCTAGATAATACTCATATGCCTATCACCATAATAATGTTGTCACCAAACTATTATAGACATGATCTCTCATTAATATCCTTAGAGGCAATGTGAAGGGATGGAAACAACTCTATCACATTCCATTTTTTTCATATCAATTGAAAAGAATCACCATAATAATTTCAACTATAATCTTTTACCACCACAATAAGTTTCCTAGAAGTATGTGTGATTTTAAAATAAGCAGCTCATAAAAATTCATCAAACCTTCTCTATTAAATGTTTCAAAATTTATAATAAATTATATAACTTAAGACATCATTATCTTTGTTAACTATAAGGAATTATCCAAAGAAATAATTCCACATAAAATTAACCACAACCACCATAGGACTATGCTCCAAAGAAAGGGCAGCGTAATTACATTCATGAACATGTAACTAGCATGATCAGTAAGAAAAAACTACTATCTTATAACAAGACACACCTAATCCCCGGATGTGATAAATCACTATATAGCTCATAAGGAAAATATTTCTTAATTACAGGTATTTGAAACTAGAATATAATGAGGCTAATGTCTTGTAATTGTTTTAATATAACAATCATATCTATTAAAAATAAAAACATTATATGATTTATTTAAATAAATTCAACTAACAGGAGGAATTATTTTATGAATTGCATCATTTTTTTATAGTTTAAAATATCTCACAAATGGGTATATATATTGAAATTACTGAGGCTCCCCAAAATATTCTTTATTGGAAAAAAATAACATTAAATGTTTTAGTGTATTAAATAAGTCCGGATAGAATATATGTTTTCCCAATTTATATAATCTTACAACAACAAATTCTAATAAATCACAAAATAAATCATAATCTGATGTTATAGAAAAAATTTCAAGAATAAACAAGATATTTTAGTTAAAACTTCCCAAATTTATGTAAGAAATAACCCTTAATGATCAATGGGAAAAAATATTTTCATTATATAATTTATATCATAACTTTTTATCCCTATGATTTGAATAATTATAACACAAAATGATAAATTATAAATATATCCATTTGATAACCTAAAATATGAAATCCATCTATAAAAATAATAAATTATTTCCATTTAAAATTTAATAAGTTTTGTCTAATTTAATTAATCTTTGTAATGTTTCATATTAAATGATTCAAATTATGGATGCCAATATATTTATCAAAGATCAAACCATTATTTGAAAATAGTTTTTGTCTTCATAGGTAAGTCTAACCTTGTATATAATATATTATCAAAACATTAATTATCAGAATGGATTCCATCAAACATGTGATGAAGTAACAAATTAAACTAGTTTTGTAAAAACCAAAAAGATGATTATATTATAACAATTATGATCTTTTATAAAACCAAATATTTTCTATTGGAATATAGTTGAAATAAAAAAATTCAAGTAATGATTACACAATAATTCTAAATTAAATAAATGAGAACAAGGATGGTGTATTTTCACATTCAATTTTACTATCAATAAAATTATTTCTCCTTTTAGGAATGGTATAATCAAAATAAACAAATATGAAATGATGAAAAAAATAAGGTTTTCTTTATTTGACAAGTATGAATTATTTTTTATCACTCATATTCTATGAAGAAGTATTTGTACCATGTGTCCTTTATCCATACAATATAACACATTCTGAAAATTTACACATTACAAATAATTATGATTCATTAAATGAAAAATAATACTATATATCTACATCATATTTAGATTTACTATCACTCAAAAATAATTTCAACTCATCTGAAAATGGTTTTAAACAAAAATATTCATTAATTTTTTGATGAATAAGATTTTAGAATGGAAAATATATATTAGTTTCTTTTAACCACATGCATGCAGGTAAGTTTTATAAATATAAGAAAATAAGACAAAAAAATATTGTCTTTGTTAATTACAAAAAAGATAAAAACATTATCATAAAGTACCAAAATGAATATTATAAGGTTACAAAGTAAAATATAGAAATATCTAGCCAAAATACTTCAAATAAAAAACATTACATATATTATTTAACCTTAAATTTCTAGAAATATTTAATTGATTCCATGTTATAAAAAAATATTATTATAGGAAATAAAAAAACATTTCAATCTGGGTATAATCAAAAAATATATTTTTATCAAGAAAAAGTTTATTTTTTCCATGTTTAATTTCATTTTAAATCAATTTTCAACATATTGGATATTTAACTAATGATTCATAGTCACCATAATATAATTTTTAATCAATTGGAATTTTATTAATCTTTTGATAACTAAGACACAAAATTAAAACCTAAAACATAATATATTAACACCAATGGTATCAATTGATATCTCCAGATATAATATTTCTTAAATGGAAACTTAATTAGACCTTCTAAAATACATTACATATTTAATTATTCAAAAGTAATAAATGCTTCCACACCCTCTATATTAAAAGAAATTATACCAAAACCATGTGATTTTTTGGATTATATATCCATCAATGATCTCATAATAGATAAAGCTGTATATTTTATTAGTCCATTATTATGTAAAAATAAGGTATTGGATTAATTTTAATAAACATTTTCTAAAATAATATATATAATTCCTAATTTAAAAAGTTATATTTAAAAATTAAACATTAAATTAATTATAAATATTCATTTCTATGAATTAAGAACTATGTTAATCCGTTTATTTGTTATTGTGATTTAATTATTTAAAACTATCTCATTGGAAAAATTAAAAAGGTCTCAAGGAATGTAAATGTGGAATTATATCATATCGAATCAATAGTATATATAATTTTTAATTGTTTATATACTAAAATTTTAAAAATATAAATACTTATCTACATTCAAATAAAATTTATGATTTTTTGAGAACTAATCTTTGAAATAGTATATCAATTTAAAAGTTTACAAAATAGTTGCCATATATGGTAAAAAATTCACTATTATAAAATGAAGATTCCAATATATTAATTTAATGGGATGTGATATTATCTAAATATTAAGTATATATTAATTTATACAATCTATCTTCACATGTAATTAAAATTTCAGACCCTTCATTTGATAAAAGGGAATATATTATCATTGATAATAACTATTATTTTCCAATAATTACTATGAAATAGTGTTTAAAGAATTAATTTTCATTACACCTTAAATTTCAATAGAATGTTTATAATTCTATATCTTTATAAACATGTAATATTAAAAAATTTAAAAGTATCCATATTTTTGACCAAAATTGAAGTCTTTATAAATTATACTAAACAAACTACATGATTTATTTAATAATTCTCTGAAATAAATACTTATTATTCAATTGTGGTTCAATTTAAAATATTCACATTTTAATGTTCATATTTTTTACTACTTTAAATACTTTTTAAAAATTCACAATATAATATTCATATTTTAATTTTATTGCTGGACTTATTTATTAAATACCCACATTTTAATTTTTTAAATATTTATTTTTAGTTTTTTGCATTTTGGATCATGGCCAAGGGTTAAAGACTCCATATTAATTATTTATCAATCAGATATATAACCCAACTATCCCACAATTTGGTGGTATTTATAAACAACATCATGATGGAAGGGCGCCAGCCTTAGTGTAACACATCAACCACAACGCATGTTAACAATCAAAATGTGGGACTAGAGGTAATTGTTTCACAGGAGGGTGCATCACAACACAACACAATGTTGTGGCCATGGTGCATTGAGAACTACTGTATAGGAATCTGGACCTTAATGTAAGAGGTGTGGCTATCATGGAACAATAGTTTAAGTGAATGGCCCACAATGCGACAATGTGGGTAGCACCAAGCATTGTAGTATGGGGTGGGTGGATATAGTTTAATGATGGGTTGGGAGGCTAGGACTTCGAGCTATTTAAATTAAGGACCTCCAGGAATAAATTTATGGTCTTTGGGCCTAAGCCTTTGATCATGGATTCCCTCTATACCTAATTAAAAAGAGGTTTTTTTCATTTATAAATGGTCTTGATCTGATATTCTTTCAAAAAAATTTTCCATAATCAACATTATTTTATTTAAATATTGAAATATTATATTTTTCTCAAATATAGATAATTTTAAAAATTTTATAAATTTTAATATTTAATTATTCATAATTTTATTTTTATATTTTTATATTTTTTATAATCTTCATTTTAAAAAATCATTAAACACTCTCATGTGTGTTTGTGTGTGTGTGTACACTTTTTATTTAAAAATATATTATTTCAGTTTTTTATATGATATAATATATTACTTAAACAAAATTTATTTATAATTAAAATCATTGATATATTATATTTTACTGTGAGATTTATAAATTAATTTTATTGAAAATTTTTGTTGATTAAGTATTTATATGACATTTTTCTAATCTCAATCATAATAAAAACTAATCTGAAATAATTTTTTAATATAATTTATTCATAATAAACCTAAAATTTAATAAAATAATAAACAAAATTTCATTTATAAAATAGTTATATAATAGATTGTTTAATAAAAAACCATTATAAACTAATAAATATTATCAATTTAATACTATTTAATTATAAGAAACTATAATATTTAATAAAAAGTCATGAATAAATTATTTTATATCTAAATAAATTAATAAAATTAATAAAAATTAAATAATTAAATATAGAAAAAAATTCCCTTGAGTCACTTTAAATATCTTCAACTATGAAAAATATATCTAAATCAAGATATTAAACATGAAAAATTAAGAAATATCTCAATGAAATGAGGGAATAGAAGAGATTGAATAAGAAAAATGAATAAAACCTTTGGGTTTCAGTTTTTATGTAAATGGTTTTTTTACAGTGGATACTTTTTATGGTTCAGGATTTTTCGCTATTGTCTACACCAAATTTATTATGTGCATTCCTAATGCGCTTCTTGGGATGGTAAATATTGAAATACATAAGAACTTATTCCAATAATTCTAATTTTTATACTTCTCCAAGACAATAATTGATGAATATATTTGATGGATCTATATTTAATCACAAATGATTCAAATCAGGTTTCGTCCCTCCCCCACTTAGACTCTATCTGATCAATCAATAAGTTGAATTGTGACTATTGATGTTCTATTTCAATTGGCCATGAGTTAGATACTATCACCGAGGATATACAATCACTCATATGTGTTTGGTATTATCCTTGATAAATTAAAAAACAATATCACCCTAAATAATGTAATATATTCTCAACCACGCTACATTAAAAACTATATCGATGAATATCATGTCATACAAAGACAACCCATAAATTGAAAAGTGATAATTATTCTATTAGAACCTTTATACCCCAAGTTGGGTATAATGGAATTCACCTCTGCTAGTCAATTCTCCTATGTCTTTATCGAAGTTCACTTTACCACTCGAGTAACTCTATTAAGGTAATCAAAAAAATAAATCAATATTAAGAATATAAATATACATAGAAGATTCCTCCTAGGAACCCTCATTTTTTCATGTGAATTAATCATACTAATTTATTCATATATAAATATATAAAACAAAACAATAAATCAATAAGCATCATGGAATATTCAGCTATCAAACCAATTCTATTCGATATCACAAAAAAATCTCTCTTTTGAAGCCCCAATACATTCCTCATCTCTCATAACCACAAAACCACCTCTATAAAAATAAAAATAATTTATCCCAAATTCAAAAAAATATATTCATTCACTCACACGTACCACAAAGTTAAATCCCTACGTAGTTTTCACTTTTAGAGACCCTCACTATATCATCACCTCTATGATGTAAGATTCCACACATAAAAAACTTACCATACCATCTCGACCACCAAGTAGTCATCCACCAGAATGGAACTCCCTATAACATCTACATATATTTCCACCAAATAAAATATATCACATTCCAAAATATAAATTTTAGAAAAATAATCCATAGAATTATTAATTAGCTAACTAATTAATAAATTAAATTCTACCACCACATGGCATCTATGAGAAAAATCAACCATATTAGAAAATTAGTAAATGACCACTCAAAGGTAAACATCACATCCTAAATCTAATTGTGTGCTCTAAATTTCATTCCAATAATTATAAATTAAAATTTCATCCTTCTTATCCAAAAATAATCAAAATTTCCTAAACACAAAAAAAATTAAATTTCTAGGACTCACAATTTCATACTCCTTCAAAAATTTTCATCCTAAGAAATATTTATCAATGATCACAAAAATGGGAAAAAATCACACACAAAAATCATTCAAATTTTATCATTTAAAAAAATTTCCTCTAAAAATAAGAACAAATCAAAATAATTCATTATGTTGAACATGATTCTAGGATTATCAAACCATTGTTATTTACTCTATACCATCACGCAACCAGATAACTCAACGCCCTAAGAATTTATCTATGTGATCTTGAAATTCAATTACATACTCAATAAAATTAAAATCATCGAAGATATTCACATTGTTAAAATAAATTGAATATAAAGGATCGTGATAATACATCCAAATTTGGGATCCATTGAATAGGTCATAAATTTTTTACAACTGTGTTGGTAGAACCAATCAACAATATTACTCTCCAAATAAGAGAAATAATTCAAAAAATATAATAAATTTTGATGATAATTTACTTCCCTTTCTAAATCTTCACTACCCATGTTGAGTGGAAACATTTAATAACTCATCATATCAAAACTAAATTGAAAATGAAAGCATCATCCAATCAATATATATTTTATGTAAATTTTTTATAGTACTCTAGAAATCCAAAATAACTTTCCCATGCAATGACATATCCAATTCCATCAATGGACCACCACAACGTCATAACAAATATCAAACCAATAATATGATGAATGACATAAACAACCATAATAACCCAAATGTAATCAAACACTTTCATGTTATGAGAAGAAATTATAAAAAAATATATAAATTTCATCCCTCCTTCACTGCGGAATTTATAAACGATAAAACTACCCCTCATGAAATTTTCATTCATTTTTCACATGTTTTAACAAAATACATCGAGAAAAATATAATCTACCACTTTCATTATCCCTTTCTATAAAAATTGCTTCATTAAAGTGTGATATAAATCTTTGAAACAACCAAATTCAACCCCAAATACAAAATATCTAACTCATGAAAACCAAAAATTTAATAATATATGAAAAAAATTACACCTCATGAAATAATACCTCATATTCCACATCCTCATACCAACCATCCAGAACATAACTATTTACAATCAAATATCTACACACATTAACCATGGAATCTCCCATCAAATACTCCACTACCTATCACCTTAATAATTAGGTCCCATTAATTTGATGGATATGACCTCTCATCAATATTCTTAAATCCAATGTGAAGTGGTTGAAACAACTCCATCACTTTCCATTTTCTAATCTACTCAGTAGCATCCCCATAATAATTTCATCTAAAATATTTTACCACCACATTAAGTTTCCTATAAGTATATGTGATTTTAAAATCAGAATCTCATAAAAATTCATCCCATCTTATCTAATAAATGTTTCAAACATTGTAATAAAAAATATATCTCATTAAATTTTAATCATTTTAAACCACATGGAATTCTACAAATAAATAATACCACATAAAATTAATCACAACCACCATAAGTGTAAGCTCCACAGAAAGGGTTTCATAATTAAATTCATGAATATGTAACTAGTATGACCCACAAAAAATAACTACTCACTTATATCAAGTCACATATAAAACCCTGATGTGATAAATCACTATATTCCACATAAGGAATACATTTTTTATTAATCAATCTCTCCATAAAATTCTCCTTATAACTTTTAAAATTATTTTGATATTCCACTATCTAATAACAAGAATTCTATTTCCAAGTAAAAGTTGGTATTTGAGTCACTATCTGAGAAAACCCAAATAAAAATTATGGTTCCTCAGACCCAAACTACTAGAATCCATTATGAATAAAAACATTGTTTTATATACCATCTTCTAAATCAACCAAAGAAACCTAATTTTAACAATACATAAATAAAATATCACAACCAAATATTGAGTTACATACATTTAAACAATTTTAAGCTTTGTAGTTTTAGAGAATGAGGGAAATCATTTAATTATCAAAGCCCATTTATATCTCATAAAATATATATTTTTCTCACTATAAAATAAACTATTAAATATATTATAAGTTTTCAATGACTACCATAAAATTATACAAACAATATATTCTAAGAGTCATTAATGTGTAAAAAATTTATTCATAACCGAAGTAAAAGGAAACATAATAACTGGTGAGATAAAATACTCTATAACATTAAATATAAGCGATTAAAATAAAAGATCACATTTTATTATAATTTGATAATAAATAATATGGTAGAAAAAGATAATAAAAATAATTCCATAAGAAAAAGAAACTATGAGAATAACATATCCATGGTTGGTATATTAATAAATAAACATGTGGATAATAATAAATGGTTTCATAGATATCAAATAAACAATGTTGGTTAGATAATTGTGTGGCCTAATCCAATAAATCATGATCTTAAACATCATGATCTTAACATCAAAGCCCAATGTTGAGAAAATATTTTTTTGTATTAGTTGTACACCAAAAGGACCACACTAGTTTGTCTCATGGAACCTATTGACTCATCGATGAGTTTTCTATATCGAGACTCCCTCATCTCTAATTATGTATAATTTGATAATAATATGGATGAATTAATAATATATACAATATATAATAAATATTTTTTATTATTCAATAAACATCCATAATGCAATAATGAGTATACATAGTTTTAATATTTCTCCAATCAATAAGTGGAATAGATTTTTATATAGGAATCCTTCAAGATAACACCATATATATTAATGGTACAATGTTAAGTTAAAGACTTTTAAAATAAATTTATCAATAGAATATAATTTAACACTCTTCATTAAGGAATGGAAATATATTTTTTTCATAAAAGAAAGTCGTTGGAATGAAAATTATTATTGTAAAATTGGATGAATTGGAAAGAGAAAAGTGATGATGGATTTTTGTGATATTAATCCCACCATAAAAATACTATGATATTATTTATAAATTAATCCATAAACAATGTACACAATAAAAAAATAGTAAAAAGTGGTGAATATAAAATATATCCCAGTGGAGAAAAATTGTGGTAAAAAACCTATATGGTAATGGGGACATAAGAATCAAAACAACATGAGTTGAATACCATGAAATTAAAATATAATGATATGAAATGTATACATTTTCCTATAAGTCAATGGGGTATTTAATACACCAAATAAAATAAAATATAGTATGCAATATCAAAAATGTCTCGTTGAATTAAAAATAGAGACAAATGACACATACGGATTAAAAACATTCAAATCAAAATCCCTTGAAGGATAAAATTTAAAATGGAAAATTAAATACCATGAATAATGAGGAAATGATTATATGAAATGAAAAAGTCATATAAATTCCCTCATATAATAAAAAATATGGGGTATAACATTATCGTATCAAGAAGATTTGAAATTTGAGGAAATGAACCATTACAGGTAACATAGTCATTGAGGTAAAAATCATTTGATAATGAGATTATAAGAAATATTATTATAAGCCTTGAAAATAAGTATTTAATAAAATATCAAGTATTAATTAGTTATAATTTATAAATCTTGAAATAGTAGGGTTTCAATAATAAATTTTTTGACTCAAGAGAAGAAAATTGGGTTAAGAGGAATCCTTACATTAATTCCAACTTAGTTAAAATGTTATATAACCACCTATGTAATAAAAATAAATAATATTAATAATATATTTAAAAAATTTAATATATATAAACTTTCAAAAAAATAATTAATATTTATTCTTAGAAGTTATATTAGTTAGTTATGATTTATTTTCAATATCAGGTGTGAATAATCTTGAATGTTTGGAACTAGTATCACAATAGCGGTGTAGTTTTCTATTATTATCCAAAACAACATCATTAATAGATCATAAAATATTTTTTAATTGATGTTTTTAAAATATTTATAATTGTTTAATTTAATTCTACTGAATTTATTTTTTACTATCCTTAAATATGAAAACGACAACAAGATTTTTTTGATGACTTTTAATGAAAGAATGTTGGTATCTTAATTATTGATTTTAATATTAATTTTTCCATTAAACAAACAAAGTAAATTCGTTATTTTATTATTTAAATAGTATATTATTAGGAATTAAATTCTCATATTAATCTATGATGTTATTTTATATCATTTTTTTAATAGGTGGTTAGATTGATCCAAACTTGAAGAAATGATAATTAGTTGACTATTATGATATTTTGAGGGGTTTATCATGTAATTATACCATTATTCATAGAATAATTATAATATTATTTCTATAATATTATTTTTTTTAAAATATTTCAAGATATTTTAAAAAACGAATTATGTTCTACATAAAATAAATAAATTTTAATTCATGGAGATAATAGTCTGCATAACACACTATTAAAATTTTCATTTCTTAATGATTGAGAGGGAATGATGGTGGGTTATAATTTATGTATTAATAATTAATATCATTTTCAATTTTTTAAATTTTTTCATCAATTTAACTACTAAACCCAATGAATTTATATAATAGTGAAAAATATAATTTATCGCTTCTGGGATTTCAATATCTGAAAAATTCCCAAATAGGAATTCTAATTTTTCATAATGGAAAATAGAAAACATGGTTTGTATTTATTCCCATATAATAATAATATTTATTATAAAAAAATAATTATTTAATTATATATGAATTATACGTTCATGTTTGGGAAAGTTAAAATGAATAAAAGTTAGGGAATTAAGAGTAATCACATTTAGGATGTATGTTTTCCCTTAGAAGACTCCTTGAAAATAGAGGGATTGTGAATATATCATGTGAACAGAGGCTCCATAATAAAATATAATTCTATGGAAATTAATAATATTATATTTTCAAGGTGAAAAAATATTTACTGCTCTTGAAGGGGTGGTGAGAGCCCTTTTATAAGTTATGAGAATGTCATTTTTGTAAACATTTCAAATTAATGTAAGCAGAGAAATTTTTTACAATTAAAATCAATCAAAAAATGGACATTAATTGATTAGTGATGATATAAGGTCTATAATACCTCAACTATTAATTTTCACACTTGTTTTAAATATGGTTTTTATGTCTATTACTCATAGAATTTTCACTTTTAGTATTTTTTGGCTTTACCATAGAAACTAGTTTTTACCAAGGTAATTTAGTTTTAATGCATAAAAATGAAATTTTCATTATTAAATAATATATAAATATTAATTCTAAATATTAATTCCATTTTATTATATATAATTTATTGATTTAATCAAAATCAATTTCAATATTATCTCATATAATGTGTAAATACATGTTTTAAGAGAAATATTATTTTCAAAATTTATATGTTGGGTAAAATTATCAATGTCAGTTGTTTTAATGATAAAAATTGGTTTATTATAAGAAACATTATTCTGAGTTAATTATAAGGGCTTGAATCATTTTGGATCAACCTCAATCATGTTATCGAGGCTTGTGATGCTCACAAGAGGATTAGAGGAAGTCTGAAGGGAATCAAAAGTCGAGAACTGAGAGGATGAAACCTTCACTACATGGAAGTGGGTTTCATGCCATATAGAAGAATTTCACAACATGAAATTTTGATTCACATCATGTAATATTTCATCATTTAAAAAATAAAATAAAATCAAAAAGAGAAAAAAAAATTCGACAGAAAATGACCTAGAGGAATTGCAAGACGTGAAAGGGGATTACATGTCATGTAATCCGCCAATGCACAAATTTTCTAAAACATCTCAGCTTCTCATGTTATCAAACCATATAGCTACTTCTTCCCTCCCTCTTAAATGAGGAAACCTGATAGTCCCCTCTTCATCATTTTGTAGATCCCTTCTATGGTAATTGATATCGGGCTTCCATCTACAATTTGTGGTGACCCGGCTTGACCCAAGGTGTTTTTTTCCTTAGTTTTCTAGTGGTTTATCCCATTTTTGATCACTTTTCCTCCCATGTATTATTTTTATTCTATTGTGGTATCATACACATTGTTTTAATTGATTTTATCTCGATTGATGTTGGTGTGGTGGTGTCGCTTCATCCACGGTTGGATGTAGTTTTTGAAGGACAACTTATCGAAGATCCGTTACGTGGTTCATTATCATGTAAAGAACACTGAAAAAAAATTTAGGCAGGGGATTAATTTTCTCTCTATATAATTACATGAAATCATAGAGTTATCATGGTTTCTTCTTTTAGATCGCAACTAAATTGAACTAATTCAATGCTTGAACCCGATTAAAGAATTAGTATCGATCACATAGCTCTGTCACTACATTATACTGTGATTATGGTTTGCCTCTTGATTTGATAGATAGTTTGATATCTTTTACTTTATTGGTTTAGCATGTTTTTCTTGGTGAAAATTGGTAAGGAATGTAAATCTGGATTTAATTTATAGTTAATTGGATAAAATATAATGCGACGTGTTTAATGAATCGGGTTGTTGTTGTAATTTGATGATAATAAAATTAATGCAAGTACTCGTGTTTAATTGATTGGTTGTTGAACCTGAAGCTTAATGATTATTTTTTATAAAATAAATAAATTAATACTAAATTAATTGTTTAATTAATTTTTGATAGCTTGTGATAGCCTGTTTAATAGGTTTCCAATAGTTAGAACCTCTGGATAATGACTCATTTAATTAAAGATTGAATAAGAATCGATTGTGTGATAAAAGATAATGACATTATAGGGCCTCACTTTCCTTCTATCTTATAAATTTCAAGTTCCTGATTCTTTGTATCTATTAGAGATCATTATGTGTGAAATATAAATTCCATTCTCTATGTCTAAGAGCCTGGTTTCAATGTTTGTTTTCTACTGGTTGGGATATGGTTGAGCCTAGATGGTAGTTGTGGTTTATGGGGGTAGGGAGGCATGTATGTGACTCGATCCATGGATGGATAATCCTAGAGGTCTTTTGTGGTATATGGGATGGGGATGACTCGTTTTTGTGGCATTAGTTTATGCATAGTGTTGGGAGATGAGTAGGGTATGTCATGTGCTTTCAACTTTTAGCTCCTTACGGATGGAAGAGTTTAATCTTGATCTATAGGTGGCAAAGACTCAATGGGTAGTTCATCTACTAGCCATGTTGATCCCCTTGTGCTTTTGGAGTTTATAATGTTTTCCTAGATCACATGGTGATATGTAATGTAATTATGTTAATAAATGAATATATATTTAACCCATGGGCTTGGAGCTTGCTGGGATGGAATGTTGAAATTGAAATTATGAGAAACCATAGACTCAGATTGGTTATGACAAGAGGGAATAGATCTTTGTTGAAATTCTAATGAAATGTAATGTGTAAATGATAATGGTCAATTAATGGTTAAATAATTAATTAAAATAAAGTGAAACTAAAAAAATGGATAAATTAAGTTAATGTAACTCTTTATATGGTTTTGTGCTTATAGGAAATCTAGTCTTAGAAGTGGTATTCGGGAGTCTGAGAGATGTTAGCTATAGTTGAATTTGAGGCTAGTTTATTCCCATAGGGTGGTTTTAAGCTAAGTGATATCCTTTACTTTTTTGTTTTTCAATATGTTAGTCCACCCTATTGGTTAGGGAAACTGACACCCTAGGTATTTTGAGCCCTGGGGGTGTTTTTCCCAACATCTCAGTGGGAGAATTGATGGCCGAAAACCCCCTTTGGCCCCACTCTCTTCTATTGGTATTTACTTATGCTGGTATACATTGTGTTTATTTTTCCCTATATCTGTCTCTAAAGGGATGTAATGGCTTGAATATATTTCACAAATATATACTCTGGATATAGTTTCTAATGACTACTATAGGTATAATGTGAGTAGGTTGTGATAGCTTGAGGTATAATACCTCATATATTATATATGTTATGTGATTTTTGGTGGATCCCAGAAACTACATCGTTAATTTTGGTTATGTGGATGTGGTAGTGTGTTGAACGAGTTGCATGTTGTGGTGATTCACCCTTCCATCTGTGGGCTAGTGTTTTTCGAGAGTGATGATGAGGATGGGAAACATTGGGGAAAAGCAGAAAACCATTGGGGAAGTGGTAGCGAGGTAACATGGATATTATTTTTCATATTATATGATATTTTTTGAGATAATTAGTGATAGTATCCATTGAGAGCCTAAGAACATAATATACCAATTTTGGTGACGGTTTAGTTTCAATTGTTGTTCACTGTGATTTAGCACGCTTTATATAATTGTGCATGAGATCCTCCAGGGAAGATCCTACTGATTAAAATATTATACTCAATCTATGTATATATAAACTATTTTCAGGTCAGTTGGAGCAGGTTTGGGATCAGGCTGGTTACTATTAGCTTGTGGGTTATTATAGCTATTTGGGCTTCGTGGTCTATGGCATCCTTACATTTTTTTGGTACTTGCGGTTTTCCTTTTCAGTTGTAGTAGTTCATTAATGACATTAAATTTGTGTAATTGGGTTTTCTTTGATATTGTAGTCTGAGAATGATTTGGTTTGTTTCTATCTTTTATATCTATTACACATGTATTTCTCTTATAGGATAAAGCCTCACATCTGTGTTCTTATTATACCCTCGGTGCTCATTGCCAACCGGGGCCCTACTAGAGGAAGGACACTAGGGCCACTATTTCTATTCTCCCATTACCGTCCTAGGTAGGGTATACTTTGTGGGGCGGGAGTCTTGACATAGTGGTATTAAAGGTCAGGTTGAGGGATAATATGGAGTTCGGAGTTAGTCACATGTGAGGTTATAGGGGTTGGTAGGGAAACAATGTCTGCTAATTTACCAAGAACCAAAAATACGAGAGACTAGTTAAGACATGGGTATTCAGTTCCCCCTGTGATCTGATGCATGGACCTTTAAGCTTACAGTGGATACTAACCAATGTGATGTTGGTTTGAGGGTAGAAACCATGGGAAGGATCATGCATCATTATTAATTGTGCATGTGTTTATATGGATAGACCTAGGGATATGTTATTGTAAAATTAATAAAAGAAAATAATTAATTAATGTTTAATTCATCCATATTACAGGTTTAGGATCTCTAAAAAAATTTCTTTTTCGGTCATGGATCTAGTTGGAATTACTCATCAAGTTTTCCTATAATATGTTCAGAAAGTTGTGCCATCATATTTCCATAGGGTAGAAGTTTATGATGATGAAACTTGGAGGAGGAAACTCCAAGAGTTTTAGCGCCAGAATCTGAAGAGGTATGAGTGATCTATTTTATATATAGTCACAAAATACTGGTTGGAAGCGGCTGTAATATTACCACTTAGATGATAGATCAAATTTAGGATTGAACTAAAGCCTGGTGTGTCTCTTATCTCAATGTATCCCTCTAGTATTAAACCTTCTAAATTGTTATAGCTACATATACTAATCGATAGTCTATTTTATTGTGGTTTTGTTTAGTATAGTGTGTCACTATGGGGTGCACCAGTTTTGTTCATAAAGAAGGATGATGTAAGTTTGTGGTTGCATATCAATAATTATCATTTGAACCATGTGACAGTGAAGAACTACTATCCTCTTCCACGAATTAATGATTTATTCGATCCACTGAAGGGTGAAATTTGGTTCTCAAAGATCAATTTGAGGTCATGGTTTTATAAAATGCATTTAAAGGATGAAGATATTATAAACACTATTTTTTTCATCACGGGCATTACAAGTTCGCTGTGACTTCATTCGGTGTGATGAATGCTCCAACTATGTTCATGGGGTCAATGAATTTTGTGTTCCATGAGTTCCTAGATATATTCATAGTGATTTTTATTTATGGAATCCTTGTTTACGCCATGTATGAGGAGGATCATATAGAGCCTATGCATGAGGTTTTGGGAGTTATTTATCATCAGCAACTATTTGGAAAGCTTTTTAAGTGTATGTTTTGGGCTTCAGAAGTATGTTTCTTGGGGAATGTTATATTCCATTAGGGAGTATCTATAGATCCATTGAAGATAGAAGCAATTTTTTCTTGGTAATCCCCCAAGATAGTGGAAGAGGTATGAAGTTTCCTAGCTATTGAAGTCTATTACAGGAGGTTCGTAGCCAATTTTTCTTAGGTTGTGACTCCTTTGACAATGTTGACCAGAAAATATATTGCATTCTTGTTGACTGATTAGCGTGAGGAAACTTTTGAGTATATGAAGGATAATTTCTCTTGTGCTCCAATTCATTGTATTCCAATAGAAGAAGTTTAGTTTGTAGTCTTTTGTGGTGTTTTACATCTTGATTTGGGATGTGTTCTGATGCAATAGATATCTATCATTTCATATGGGTCTGGTAAGTTACATCCCCATGAGCGTAACTATGCCACCCATGATATCGAGTTGGAAGCGATGGTGTATTCCATGAAGTTGGGGATTCATTACGTCATCGGTGAGTAATTTTTGGTCTTTATCAATTATAAAATCCTGATTTTTTTTATCCTAGTAGTACTTGAACTCGCATTAGCATTGTCAGATGGAGTTCTTACATAATTAAAACATTGAAATTTCATATACACCAAGAAAGGGGAATGTTGTGGCTGATGCGTTGAGAAGGAAGTTTCATAGTGATGCATTGTGTGAATGACGATATTCTTGGATGGTTCTGGAAGAACTTTCAACATTACATCTGGATATGGGAGAAGTCAGGGGGCAGAGGTTGTATTTTTCAAATTATAGATCAGTCATCTCTGGTGCAGCAAGTGGAGGAATATATGTTGGGGATCTTGAGGTGGAGCTTTGGAGAGACTGAAATGTTACTGGCGAGGCCCCTGATGGTTGGTCTAAAGATGAACAACATCATGTGGTGTTACACTTAAGGCCTTTCGTTCCCATGTAGATTCATGAGATGGTTCTCAGATAGTTATATAACTCACTTTAAGAGGTACATAAAAGCATTAAAAAGATCTAACGAGATTTTAGAGGTCAATTTTGGTGTCCTAGGTTGAAGAGTGAATTTGTAGAGTTTGTGTCTCGATGTTTGGTCTGTTGGAAGGTGAAGATCAAGCACCGTGTTCCTGTTATTTTTCACTAGCCATAAGATGTACCTCAGTGGAAGTGGGAGGAAATCTCGATGGACTTTGTTACTGTTTTACCTCAAGACTAGGGAGGGTATGACACCTTATGGGTGGTAATGGATCTTTGGATGAAATCATATCACTTTATAGAGAACAAGGAATAAATCTCAGTGGATTTGATATCGATTTAGTATCTAGAGGAGGTGGTGAGACTCTATGGGGTCCTAAGGAGGATCATTTCCGATCGAGATACTCATTTGACCACAAATTGTGAAGATTTTTCTAACATGATTTTGGTTCTAAGATATTACATAGCTCATACTTTCATCAGCATATTGATGGATAGACAGAAAGGACTACCTAGACTCTTGAAGACATGTTGTGCTCCTGTGTCCTGATTTTAGAGGTTTATGGATGAGGCCGCTGCCCTTTTTAGAGTTCTCTTACAATAATAGTTTTCAAAAAACCATCATAATAGAGTCGTTTGAAGCCTTGTATATATGAACATGAAATTATCCATTGTGCTGGAATAGGGTTAGAGAGTCAGCAATTATTATACCTGAACTGCTATAGAATATAATAGAAATGGTTCATGTGATTCGTGAGAGGATGAAGGCAGTGCAGGATTGTCCAAAATCTTATATCTATCATTGGAGGAGACATTTTGAGTTCAACATTGGGGATAATGTGTTCTTGAATGTGAATCCCCATCGTGGAAAGTGAAGGTTTGGTCGAGGAAGTAATTATTATCCCTAGTCTGTTGAGAATTTTGAGGTGTTGGATTGAAAGTAAAATCAGTAATAGGTAATCAGATAAAGAAAATATATTTATACTTGAATAAAATATATTATGCTCATCCATATATAGAATTTCATATTAATGTTTTAAAACAAATTATCTAAATAAGAAATATATAAGGATATTGAATAAGAATAACAAAAAAATCAATGGTTTAAAGAGACCCTGTGTGGTAGATCAAATGCATCAGAAACATTGAGATGGTTAGTGGGTGGTCCAAATATAAATTTGATAACATTGTGAGAGTATTACATAAAGGCATATATATTTCATTTGAATGATCAGGATAATCAAAGTGCAGTTTTGAATAGTTGTGAATTGGTGTTTGTATAAGTGATGAACTTTTTGAGTGCCAAAAAACCAATATTTTCATTAGGTGAATATTAAGGAGTCATTGAAAAAATATGGGAGGTTTAACATATTAAAAATAAAGTACTACTGTTTAACTACAAATTGGTTATTGGTAACGATAGTGTGAGATATGATGAATTCAGTTTGAGACCAGTTAATTTGAATAAACTGGAATACATAACTAATCCTTTCAATCATGGAAACAAAGGGAAAGAAGTTTTATATATTCCTAATCTATCTGATATGCATTGGTCTAACGTTTTACAAGGAAGAAAATTGTATTTTGGAAATTAAAACATGAAAAAGATAATGATTTATGAGATATCCCTACTTCCATGGAAGGAATGACAAAGAATATTGATAAACACATTGTAGACATGGTTTGTGTTATGAGGAAATATCATGAGGAAAGAATTATATAATACTTTCCTTTAGTAATTTCCAAACATTAAATGTAACACATATTTATTTATTATTTACTTTTTTATAATTGATAAAATATTTTATATATTAGTTTTATTTTTTATTAAGAAAATATTATATATAATAATTTAAATTTATTGTTTAAATTAGATTAGTTTTCTTAGATGAACCTTAGTTATCTTATTTTTACCCTTACTTATCTTTATTATATGTTTATTTTATCTAAAATGATTAATTTTAATTTAATATGTTTAGAAATAGAAAAATATAAAAGAATATATTCAATGAATATTATTTTTGGGGTAAAAAGTAGTATAATATTACATAGAATTTTTACTTTTTACTCACCATTTTCAGAGTAACATTACACTAAATAGTGTATTACATTAGACATGATAAAACTAATTTGATCTATAGTAGTTTATTTAGAATTTTTTTTATCTTTATCATCTTAAAATTATTATTCATGTTCTTATATAAAAAATGTATTTGATTTCAATTAATTTTTTCATTTATTATCTCATTAATCTTATTTTTATTTTTGTTAACTACTTAATTTATATAAATATAAATTTCATTAGTTTTTTTTACATTTTTTCAAATAATTTTTTATATTTTATTTAATATTATATGCACTATTTGTACATGTATATTTGGGTATTAATTATTTGTTAAATTGATTTGTTAGATCATGGGAAATGAAACATTTCACTCACAATGAGCTACAGGGGTGGACCATACATATATATCTAGGGAGAGTCATACACACACTTGTATTATAGAGCCATCCCATCCTTCTCTATATGATCCATATTCTTCCACAAGGGAAGAAAATACTTTGAGGGTTGTAAAATGTGGAAGAAAATGTTTACCAAAATTATGAGTTTCCCTTACTTAGGACCAGATGATACCTATTTTCTTTTATGATTATGATATCCCTAGGGGTCCAAATTCAAACCAATTTAAACCTTATTTTTTAGTGAAGGTTAAATAAAAAAGATAGTATTTTCATTTTTCATTGGGGAAGTGTTGAAAAACTGACACTATATCAATTATGTGAAAAACATTTTCCAATATAATTTTTTATTATTTTAAATATCCTGATTTTTTTACTATAATAATTTTTCCCATTTTTATCATATGATATATGATATATCTAATACTGGAGGAGTCAGGATGAAATTTTTATGATTGGATACTGGGAGATGGAGGGATTTTAAATCAACCCTCACATCAAATTTCATTTTTGGGGATAGACAACATCAAAATACATGTGATATATATCCATTCCTAGATGAAGATAAATGGAGGCTATTTATTGAAAGTAGAATAAAAAAATAATTTTTAGTAATCACAATGTAATATTTTATATGTTTTTTATATTAATTTTCATGACCAATCCTAGTGGGGATTGTTCCCTGAATCTCCATGCCCACCTCTAATAGGTTAGGGGATGGCAACCAGAACCGAGAAGGCATATCACTAACATAGGAGGCCTTAGCCTAATAACCTTTAAACAAGCACACTCCTCCAAAACTATACAATGCTGAAATGTAAAACCAAATAAACAACCATGCATACATACATATAAATCCCACATCCATGGTATGATAGGAAGTAAAGTAAATTAAATAGGGCAAAAAACAAGTCGGCTATAGAGAGTCTGAAAAATAATCCCAACCTGAAAGGAAACTAGGACTACTGTCAGAATACCGTCGCAAAACACCACACTCTTTTGAGACTCACTAAGCATTGTCTGGTCTTGGTCAATCAAGGAATCTATCAAAAGGCTGGTCTTTTAAATAATACATGACATGTGTGGGAGAATGCCATGTTGGGGAGCGTATGAAAATACCCAAGAGGACAACTCAAAGACACAAATAAAAAAATAAAGGAAATATAGTCAGTTATACATATTTATGTGTCTACATGAAAAATAAACAGAATATCTAAATATACTCAAAAAAGGTTCCCATTATAAAGGTAAGTCACAACTGTAAAGCCAGCCAAGGATTCTAGCTCAAAGATTCCACAAAACACTCATTCAGGAGAACACACTCTTCAGTCTCATAGCACAGATGATGTCTAACTAAGAGGTAATCTTCATTGGGTCTCACTATGAGAAAGTACACAATAATGTTCTAAAGAGGTACAACACATAGATTAGGATCACTCCCACGGACATGAGCTTAAACCAATAAATCAATCTAGATTAACCAATGATGTAGAGGATCATATCCATTGCAGTGTTGGTTATGAAGATACCAAGAACTATACATAGGGCATGAAGAAAAATAGAGGATCTCACTTTGGGCCTCATGGAGGGATTCTAAAAACTCTATCCCAAAAGTCCTACTGAAAATTTCATTATCCCATATGTTGGGGAAATTCTATACTAACCCTAATGGAAAGGATATAGGGAATGCACCATAACTAAAATAGTCTGAGATACATATGAAAATGGATTCAATCCATGTCTAAGGAATTTCATGCTATGTAGAAGAGGTCACACGCCATTCCCATTAACCCCAAGCCTGGCCCATGTAAACAGCTCTTGTCTCTTGCCTATGTCCTTGTAGAAGTACATGGTGTGTGGGTTGTTTGTGTACTCTACCCAAGTGGTAGTACAAGACATATCCTATGTACTAGTTCTTGTACAACAGTACACATATTATCACAAATACTTGGTACAAGGTTTGTCTGTGTAAGGGAGTAATCAATGCACTCCAACCTGTGTCTGTGTAAGTTCCAACATACCTGTCGAGTCCATGGGGTGAGACCACACACTGTATGATAGGGTCACACAACATGTGATACTTAATTTTCTCCCAAAACCCTTGCTGGTGCACAGGGGACCCACATAGTATGTGGCTCTGGGTTACATGCCAACTAGTGTGGTTTTTCCCAGAATTCTAGATCTGTAATCTGCATAAATTTTCATTCCTCTAGCCATCGATCTGGCCTTGAGATTTTTTGTCAAACTAAGGAAAAAAATCATCCAAGCACTACCTTTGATCGAAAAACACATTCTATCAATAAATCCATTTGTAAAATTAGATCATTCGTCGCTCTTATTTTCATGCATAAGAACAATAAATTAGTAATCCAAAGTCATATAATCTGTCTTCTATCTCATTATTCCACCACCATCATGTTGTGTTGATCTAAGATCTCTAATATCATATATTTTCTCCATGAAATGTGTGATCGACGATCAATTTCTCAGGATGCATCGAACCACAGTCCAAATGAAGAATGGCCCTAGTAAATAAAGAATTGGGGGAGAAATTCATAAACACAAACTTGAGGAAAAAACCTCATGAAATGTTTGTGTTATCCTCAATCAGTCATCATTGGAATAAAAATGAACAATTGATAATCACAAAGAAATTATCCCGAATAACCCCACATAAATAACCCATCCCATAATACGACTAATCTGTTAATCAATATGTTCCTCGATTGATTCGTGATCGCCATAGAAACTAAAATCCAAGAATGAATCAAATAAAACAACCACACTAATTAAATTTAGATTGATCTCTAATGTAATATTGGGTTTCAATATAATCATTAGCAAGATCCTTTGAATCAGTTGTGTGTCAATGTCAGTCCATGATCTTATCATTCTTCATCTGAGATAAATCCTACAGTTCCCTCTATAAAATAGCTCTCCATTGGTTCAAAGGTTTTTTTATTAACCCTATAATTCTAATACAATCATCTATTTAAATACTCCAATCCCTGCGTCCATGAAAATAATTAAAATAATTTAATAAATTATTTTATTCATTTCTATGCACGTGATGAATTCTCCAAAAACACCCTATGTTGACCAAAGTTAAGTATCACCTTGGGTAAAACCATGTTCTAAAATCAACAACACCCTAAATTTATGATCCAAGCCTCTATTTATATTTTATTACAGTTTTTCTGGAAAACTGTGTGCACGTGCTATTTAATATATATAATATATTCCAAATATTTATTCTGGGCACACCAAGCCTCAAAATCGCATGTCGTCTTAGTGCGTGGTCTAAAAAATAATTCAAACAATATAAAAAAAAACAATACATGAAAAATCATAGGGATTATATTCTCCCCAGCTAGGGGATTTACGTCCTAAAAATCCAAAAAAGGTCTACTCAAAGTGATGTGGGTACTAAGAACAAATATGTGCCTCCCGCAAGAATATTCTCTCCTAGAGATTCTCATGCCACCAATGGACATGCACTAAATAAATCGATCACCCATGAAGGATCATGTCCAATTGATCCACGATAACTATCTGGTACTCACCAAAGGTTTCTCCATCCTTGATGTCCAGTTTTCCCTAGTCGATAAAATGTGATGGGTCATGCGCCTAACTCCTTGGTTATGAAAAGTGGATGATTTCATGTATCTGTTCTAACTATAGAAATAGAGCTCATAGGTATGACACCTTTCCAACTCTATGCACTATTTGGAAAGGTCTAATGAATCTTAGAGATTTATTTTCACCCCCATCAAAATATATGTAATCCACGTCAAGGAAAAACCCATTGGAACACATGGTATCCCTCCTTGAACTCCAAAGGCCTCTATAATCTATCATAATAAGAATTATAACAGTTATGTGCACTCTTCATCTGCTCTGGGATGATCATAACCTTATTAGATTACACCAACTCTAGGACCATAAGTGAAAATTCTACTGGTTCGGTCTAGTAAAGTGGTTAATTGTTGGGTCACCCAAAAAACCTTAAATGGTTCTAAAAAGGTGGTAGAGTGGTTTTTTGTATAAAAACTCCACCAATGGTAGGTGATTCTCCCAAATACAGACAAATTCCAAAATTCAAGATCACAAAATGTCCTCTTAAACATGAATGGTCTACTATGTCTGGGAATCATTTTATTGGTGGAATGTTGTTCTCAAGCACAACTGAGTCCCAAAATACTCCTACAATCCTTTCCACAACCTGGATGTGAAGTGAGATTCACGACCATGAATGTTTATCAATGTAACTCTGTAGAGTTAGAAAATATCCTACATGTAAAGGTATCACATGATCTCTACAGAACAATGCTCCCAAATATCTAATAAGTGGGATGACATGGTGAGTCAGTCCATGATAACCTAGATAGAATCATGTACCTTGCATTTATGTGGTAATACCTTCTTGAATTCCATTGATATCACATCCCACATCCATGCTGGAACCTTAAGGGGTTGATCCAAACCCATTGGAACATGGTGTCCTATCTTCAGTTGCTGATTAGTAAGGCATCGATAGGAAAAATATGTTACTCCTTCCTTCATCCTTGGACACTAAAACTGATGTTAGAGGTCCTAGTACATCATTTCCACCCATGGATGTACTACTGAAGGAGATATAGGAAACAATCCCAGAACATCATCCTAAAACTGTACTTCTACCATCATATATCCTAGGAAAATGAGGACACATTACCCAACATTAGAAAATTCATTAGGAGCATGACCAGTGGATATCAGAGTATATAGGGTCTCACATTCATTATCCCCAAGTTGTGCCTCCCTGAATCGCAGTAAGATATAAGGGGTGATAACCATAGACTAAGGGTAAGATGATCCATCTCCATCCACAAAGGATAAAATGATACGAGGCCAAATGCTCCAACAACCCCTCATTCATTAACTGTGAACAACATATCATGCTGAGAGAATCTTCTACCATATTCCACTTCCTATGAGTATAAAAAAATTTGAAGTCATAATACTGGAGGAACTCAATACATATCCTCTATCTCATTTTAATATCCTTTTGAGATAAGATATACTTGAGACTATTTTTATCATAATAGAAGATAAATCTCTCTCCGAAAAAGTTGCATCGCCACATATTTTGTACAAATAATACCATTACGAACTCAAGATCGTGGGTTGTGTATTTCTTCTCATGTGATCTCAATTGATGTGAACCTTTGGAAATCACTATCTACCCCTGTATCGGAACACAACAATGTTTGGTTCCAAATTCATTAAAGAACTGTATATACTCAACACCCACCGGTAGAAATCTCATTATGGGAGTGTTCATCAAACTCTACCTTAACTGCTAAAAAAATGTTTTCACCTTTATATAAACACAAAATGTTTCCCCTTTGGAGTCAAAAATATCATTGGTGATAAAAACTCTACATTTATTTTAAAATCTTGGGTGGTTCCCAAGATAACAATACCACAACCTTGGTCTACGCCACTTCCACTCCATCTATTGAGATAATGTTTCCCAAAATGTGGACTGCCTGAATCCTGAAATAACACTTAGAGAGTTTGTTGTAAATATGGTTCTCTCAAAGTATGTCTAGAACTTTCCTCCATTTTCTTGTGTGTTCCTCCTCAAAGGTTGAGTACATAAGCATATCATTAATGGAGACTACCATGATCTAGTCTAATAAGGAATGGAAGATCAAGTTCATGAGTCGCATTAATACTACTGGGGAATTCCTCTTGCCAAAGGGAATCACCATGTACTCATTGCGACCATAGAGACATCTGAATTTCATCTTCTGTATATACTCATCTCATACTTTCCACTAGTGATAGCCTAACCTATTTTTATCCATATTGGACCAAAATTACCCTCTCAACTATTCATAGAGTCCATCAATCAATGGCTGTGGATATTTATTCTTCACATTCACCTGGTTCAAGCACTAGTAGTCCACACATAACCACAATATCCCATCATCCTTCTTGGAGAACAAAACTAGGGTTACCCAAGGTGACACACTAAGTCCAAAAAATCCCTCCCTCTACAATTCATCCAAATTCACCCTCAGCTCGTGAAGTTCCGCTGGAGCCATATTATTTGTTTTCATAGATAATAGTGACATAATGGGGTGGAGATTAGTTCATAACTATATCTCTCAGTAGGTAGGTAAATCTGGAACATACTTAAGAAAGATGTCCTCGTACTCTTCCGCCATTTTAGGAAACCAGAAACTTATAATATCCTTTACACCATTGGTTAGGATTTCCAACTAGTGAGTAATCTATTTCACCCACTTACGCACAATGCCATCTTATTTTCACAAGGTTTCTGTTTCACCAAAAAGAGAAAACCTAGTTTCCTCAATGTCAACACACCACATCCTCCAACTGAAACAATTAATCTAGGAAATAACCATGGATTACCATTCCACACATAAGAGGACATCGAAAGGACCCACTACTAATACTAAGAGATTCCAACAAAAACTATTACCACCAATAGTCACATTAAACTATCTGAATAAGTGTGTAATCACCTAGTCATATCCAAATAGAGTATCCAAGAACAAAGGTTGATCCGTTGTCTCAACCAAAATCCATAATTCTGAAACAAGATATGTCATAGGAAAGGAATGACTAGAACCTGCCTTTTTCAGTACTGTAACTAAGGTATAAAAGACATATATAGTACCTCAAATCATTTTAAGATCCTATTGGTCACAAGCTTAGACCACCTACAATTGTCCCCAACCCTTTCCTCCAACTCTTAGACCCTAGAATAGACCACCTTGGGGTGGTGGTGGTAAAATGTAAAATATTTTACCACCTCTTACTTCTCTACCATCTCCTCTACCACATCTCACACCCTGATTACCTACCTACTCCTACAACTCTATCTTCCTTGGTGTCACATCCATGGTCTCTCTGTTAGTTGTATGAACTGTTAGACAATCTCATGTGTGACATTTCATGCCATCGAATGAGTATCACAACCTCCCTCTATAATGACTAGACCCATCCTGAGATCCCTGAACCATATAAACACTATCCTAGGACTGACTCCTAAAATTTATGGAAATTCCATGTCCTTGAGACTAATTTCAGCACCCTTTATCCAAGGCATATTCCCATATGTGCCCACCACTGGAAACCACTAGCTGTATTTTCTCAAACAAGAAAGTCTAAAGCACTAGAGATTTTTCTACCAACCTATCATATGTTGGAATGCATAGAGGGATAACAAAAGATTGAATATATCTACATAGTCCTTGCTGAACGGTCTAATACCGGAAGAACTGATCACAAACCATATCCATTGGGTACCTGGAGAGGTTGTGAAACCTCGATGAATACACTTCTACTCTCATGCTACCTAGTTGGAGCTGTAGAAGCTTCTAGATATTTATATCCATCAGCAATGCTAGAGATAACTCTTCTATGAAATGTTTCTCAAACTATATCCATGAAAGAGTATCCTCATTGTAATACTGGATCACTAAACCCCACTATTTTCCTACTAATCCATAAATAATTTCTGCTGCCTGAACCACCATCTAATATGTCAGTTTCCAGACGAGATGAAAAACTATAGTCAATACTTCACGCCCGTCCTCAGCCACCTATAGGTCGGGAATTCCACAAAACCTTGGGTTATCTTATGCTGAAACTCATTAAGTGTTCTCATCCTGCACACTCCATTTTCTAGTACTACAAGTACCATATTCTACTCTGCAATTGGAGGGATAACTATTGCACCACCTAGAGGAATCATCACGGGAACTAGTCACTATATCGATTCCTCATCACTAAGGAGATCATCCTCAATATCATAATGTTGAACCCGAGATGGAATATGTCACCGATGGATCCTAAAAATTAAAAAAATGTACCACAATCAATGAGTATATCTGTAGTGTTGAATCAAGAAGTCCATCAAAACCACAAACCATTCTTATATGATGCATGTACCTTTTTTCTCCCTGAAACCGGTGTTCTCATATACCGAGTCAAAAAGACTTTGATCAGAGTTATAATGTATGGATATGTTGGTAGTCACACCAGAACTAGTGTCCCTAGACAGAAATGTAAACTCAAAAAACATATCATTATTTCCCTAAATGGATATCACAGAAACTGGACCTACGGTAGAATCGACTGCTATGATATGACAATGTCTCAACTCATCCTAATGGGGGGCATGTCACTACTAAGAAATATTTTCTCCAATAGTCTAGGGGATGGTGACTTGTGAGCCTTCTCACCTAATCCATTCCATTTTTTCTACGGTCTAACTATCTAGGAAACCACATCCAAATGGGGAGGATCACTCTCCCCTAATTTGTTTCAATTATCCTAATGTCTCTAAGATGGAACAAGGTTCTTTCAATTCCTATAGAAGCTCAACCACACTCATTATTCTTCTTCCTTTATAAGGGTGGTCCAAAATAACCTTTATAAGGGTCCTCTATGACCGAATCATGCCAAAAATATTTTTTTAACAAACCTCTACCAAGAGGCAAAATATGATCCTAATCAAGGTCAACTAAGTCTCTCATGGTCCATGAACCCCCTCCCAAGGGGAATATAAATGTGATAGTTAAAATATATATATCAAGGTCTCATCCATTGATATTCAAAGTAACTAATTGTGTTTAAGGTCCTTATTACCCTAGGAAATTTCACATTCCCTGGAATTCTATTTTATATTATTCCATACATTAAATTTTAAATTAGAAATTTAATTAATTAAAATAGTCTAATGACCTAGGTGATGAGACAAAACATCACCTACACCAAGAAAACACATAATATCATTGATAAAGTACTTGGAAAATGTACCTCTTTACAAATCCAATTCTAATTAATTGAAAAGACCTATTGTTGTGTCTATGATTTCCAAGACCATAAACATAATGACAAATATTGTATCTCCACCTGAGCTCCTACCTTACATAAAATACAATAAATAATTAATTAAAAATATTTAATTAATTTATATCAACATGGTATAATCACCAAACCACTCATAGAGCACTATCACATCACTAGAACCTTGACCAAACACCCCTAAAGGGTCTACAACACACCCCTGTGCCAACCCGATAAAAAGACCTAACCACTCGGACCGATCATTCACCAAATAAATTTATATTAAGCTAAAACTCAAATAAAAACTACAATATCAATATAATTAATAAAAATAGAAAGTGGAATCATGTTTATGAAATCTTGAGAATCCCTCTATCTAGGATTAATGAACTCCCCATAACAAATGGGTGATTTCATCAATATTTGATAAAATAACCATCAATTACCTAAACCAAAAAGGGGGGGAGGGTAGAATGAGGAATGGTAGAAGGATATGGAGTTCATACCGTGAAATCATCACTAAAATAACTTTAAAAAAAACCCCAAACTGATGGTGAACTAAGGATCCGAGGTGGTAGACTATATAGGTCAAGTAGCCAAAAATGGGGTGGTTTGGGTTAGCCCACTATTTAACTCAATTGTGGTAATGGTATTTATACCCCATAAAAATTCACACCATCTAGTCAATTCCCCTCACTAGTGAGTTTTTCAGTTGTTGGACCTAGTACTTGTTCTTGTTACTATGAAATACCTATAATCTTAAAGTTTTGAGATGGGATAGAGGTCTACTATTCAGTTGATTATATTTATCATATTCCATATAAACTATATAGAGGAGGTTGATACATGAATTATTGATGTGTCAAACACAGCTAGTAAAGAAAGTTAAGGTGTATCTTCAGTTGTTGTTGTTGTTATCCAGGGTGTGAATTCTATCATGAAAAGTAAACCCAAATATGTTTAATTTTCCTCAAGACCAGTTTTAGGGGATTCTTCAAGAAATTAACATGTTGTTTTATAATAGTATGGTATGCCTATTAATACCTATCCTAAATTTATGGAAGTTCCCTAAACTTTTCACCATTTTGGAAAATTTGGTAAATTCATGTGTTTTTTGGATGTATACCCAAATTTAATATGGATGGATCCACTCTCACCAAGTTTTCATAGGTTTGTATTGATTCATCCAATGTAGGTGGATATTGTCTCCATGAAATGTTATATGTTCATATAGCTAAGAAATTTATGGGATGTGGTGAAACCAGACATCTTTGCGAAAGAGAGTATGCATTAGAGGAATATGAGTTTGTTTTATCAAATATTAGAGGTAATGTGTTTATTTAATCCTCTGTTATGATGGAAAGAGGTCTAAGCATGGTTCTAAAATTATCATGTGTCGAGTGATGATGTTCATCTTTGAATTAGTGTGGGACTTCTTAGTCCATTACAATAATATCCATGAAAAATTATTGTCATGGATAGTATGATCATTATTAATACCTAAATAGACTATTATCATCATTGAGTTTAGTTTCTAAATTTTGATGGAGTCTCTCTTGTCTTTCGGGGTAAGTGGTATTCTCTATCTGGGATAGAAGGGTATGTTATTCATTATAATGGAGTGATCTCAGTCTAGTTATCAGAGATGTTTTTGGAATTTATTGAATCTCTCTATTTTGGTCCACTTCCTATAATGTTTATTGATTACTTGTAGGCTATTCTTGATGATTTTTTGGGTGACCACCATAGAGAGAGGTTGAGTTTACTATTGACATTCTCCCTGGTATGATGTCGATTTCTATACCATCTTATCACATGGAAGAAGTTGTGTTCATGGAAATTAAATTTTAGCTTGTGGTACTTAAGGATAAGGGATTTATACATTCTATCATGTCACGATAGGATTTTATTTTTCTATTAACTGAGAAGGTATACAAAATCCTTATACATTCCATTGATTAATAAGGGATAAATCAAGTGAACACTAAGAAAACGTATCCCCTACTATGAATTTATTATCTATTTCATCAACTTAGAGGGGATCTTTGGTTTTCTAAGATTTACCACTGGTCGAGGTATGATCAGTAGGATGTTTGAGAAGAGGACATTCATAAACCAGTGTTTAGAAGCTAGTATATCTATTTAGAGCTTCTGGATATACCATTCGTTCTCACTAATACAACTATATAATTTATGGTATTGATGAAAATATTATTTCATTGGTTCTTAGAATCATTCATATTCATGTTTTTTGGATGATTTTCTGGTGTAAACGAGGTTGCATAAGGAGCACTGAGATCATTTATATACCATCCATGTAAATGTTGGAGAACATTGCATGTATGGTAATATTTATAAGTGTGAAATATAAATCCATGAAGTGATGTTTCTTGGGGATTTCATATCATAGAGTTTAATCTCAGTGGATCCTAAAAGTATTTAGGTGGTAATTTCTTGGAATCATTGAAGAAATGTTTTTTATATCTATATTTTCATGGGATTTCCTAGTTATTACTAGTGGTTTTTTAGGGATTTTTAAAGATTTCATATCCTATTAAAGCTTTAAACAACAATGATGTTATGTTTTAGTGGAATTAAAAATTCCTGATATCTTTTGGGGGACTAACAGTAAAGTTCACTTCACCTCCAATTTTGATTCATCCAAAACCATGTTTAAGTTATGATGCCTTTTTTTAAAGTTATAGTATGGTATCAGGGTGTTTCTTGATGCGTAGAATGGGAAAAATGAATATTTTTTACATTGAGAGATATAATATTTCGATAGAGACATAATTTTGATTGTATTTATATGTTCTATTTTGAAATGGCTTTTATTCGTGGTAAAGGGAATGTGGTGGCTGATGTGTTGAGTTTGAAGTTACTGACTCAAGAATTGAAGAAATCGGTAGATGAATTGTCTCTAGTGAGTTTATTATTTGAGATGATCTTGGGAGTGGAAGATACTATTGAGAATGCAATCTTAGCCACTGTAAAGGATGAACATTTATATAATGTATGAATTTGGGATGATCTGGTAACAAACATTGATTTGAAACTTTTTATTGAAATCATAAGCGGTGGGGAGAGCTAGGCAGATTGGTCTCGGTCTCTCATGGGCACTATCTATTTTTTATATAAGATGATTACTCCAGTATCTCTAATGTAGGAAGTGATGAATTATAGAGATAGGCCTTTATATATGGAACACCATGGGGATACCTTGATTTAGAATGATCTGAGAGGTTATTATTTGTGTTTAAGGGTGAGATGGTTAATTTCATATTTCATGCCAAGGTCCCCTACTTTTCAATGGGTTAAGGTGGAACACTAGAGAACTGCTAGTTTCTGGAATCCTTTTCCCATTCCATTATGTAAGTTAGGTGAGATTTTTATGCATTTAATTTTTGTTTTATCATGTAATATTATTGGGAAGGATTATATTTTGGTTTTCATTGATCGAATTATGAAATCAACTTATTACCCATTGGTCCAATAGATGATGAAGGTTGTATAACTCATGAACTTGTATATGTGAGAGATAATGGGACTTTATGGGGTTCCCCCTATAATTGTTTCTAATAGTGATCTATGGTTATATCTAAATTTTAGAATAGTTTCCAAGAGGAGATGGGTTCCAAGTTGAAATTAAGAATGGAATATCATCTACAGAAAGATGGGGAAAAAGTTAGAGCTATTAAGGTACATGAGGATATGATAGCATGTGTACTTGATTTTGGTGGTTCCTAGGAAAATCATCTTCTTGTCGATGAATTTTACATTAATAATAGTTATATAGATTCAAGTAATATGGAACCCTTTGAAGTGTGGCATGGTTGGCCATCTAGATATCCCATTTTCTTGGTAGAGTTTGGAGTGTGGTCCTTGATTAGATCGATCCTTATTCAATACATGATGGAAAGGGGGGAAATTGATCTATAAGAGATTGGTCCAGGTATAGAGACATAATAAATCCTATATGGATCATCTTAATTGGCCTCTAGATCTTTAATTTTCTTAATATGATTCTATTATGGCTTCACCTAACTTGAGACACCATCAGTTAGGTATGTAGGGATTGTGGGAATCGGGTTTTTTGGCCCCTTTGAGATCATTCAACTACAAAAAAGGGGGTGTACAGTATGAAATTTCCATCTCACTTATTGTTGATTGGAAATGTGTTTCACGTTTACAAGATGAGGAAGTATAAAATAGAATGTTCCCATGTGATGGATTGGGAGGATGTTGATCTTTACCTTACACCACTATGGTTGAGCAACCATTTTACACTATAGATTACCTTGAAAGGTTATTGTTTTGTAATAAAATTACCCTACTCTGTATATTGTGGTAGTACATATGGTATATCCATGAGAGGTGAGAGTGGGGATATTTCATGAGGTTGTTGTCCCCGTCACCATTTTCAAGTTTAGAATATTGAACACTTTTTGAGGAAAAAAAGATTTCATAATAAGGGGAACTATGAAACTCTCGGTGTAAATTTTATTATTTATTTTGATATTGGTTTTTCAATAGGTTCATTCTAGTGATTTTTGGGAGTTTTGGGTTCCAAGAATTTATTTTTTAGGATATAGTTTTGGAGAATGAATAGGTAACATAGTTAGTACAAATTGTGTAATAACCATGTGGTATGGCTTTGTGGGATTTTAATGGCGTTTTACATTGTTTGAGAATGGTTAGTCCAATCATGCATCTCACCAAGAATGATGTGTGGGTATCTGGGGGGGTGTATGAGGGTGTCACATACCAAAATATGTAACCCATATCTATGAAATTGTTTGCGCTATTATTTCAAGGGATAGTGGTCATGCACAATTTGTGTGCGGTTTGTCTAACCATGCATTCTAATTGTGTGCCCTAATCTGAACCTCTAAAAAGGTATAAATTACCTTTTTCCAATAGTTGTTTAAGTCTACTATCCCCCTTGATATTTATTTGAACCAAAATAAACCTTATCTAATTCTATAAAGGCTTATCCATTTGTATTCTTTATAGTTTTCCATCATTCATGATGGATCTATTTAATTTATGTTCCATTTTTTATCTATTTTCTACTCTTCTTATTATATCATCACTATATATCATCTCCTCTTATATTTTTACAACCTAATTGGGATTTAATTTCATATCTAATGTTTTTTAAAGAAGTTTTATGTTGTTTCATATGGATCGTGGCTCATGAGGACCCGATGTAGTAGTTTCTAATATCTATTCTTAATGGATAATGGTTTTCCTCTATTCTAAAGGTAGATGTCTCTATAAAAAGGTTATAATTATTGAATTTCTTGATGTTACTAAACAATTTATGGATATTGTTTATTAAAGTGATTTATTTGTTATCATGGTGTATTTTCTTCATTAATTTTATGTTTTTAAATGTTTTTTTCATTAAAATATATTTCTGCACACTCAGTGTTTGATGAAATGCCATAAACATGGGTTTGATCCTAAAATGGGTTTTGAATCAAGGAATGAATAATGATTAAATGTGAAAAAAATTCAAATTTATGATCATGATTTTATAATGGTTTTTGGAATGGATATCACATTGGGAACCTTGGGTACACCAGGAAATAGACTTGTCACTTTACTTTGTGTAATTCCATTAGAGATTTGATATCGATAGATTATGAGAGGACTTAATATCGATTGAATTCGTGTGATTCAAAACATAGTGTTTTCTTTATATGTTTCAGTTTATATTCTCATAATATAGATCCCAAATATTATGATTTTTCATTTAAGCTTGGTTTTACACATGACGGTATATTTCATCATTGGTTTCTAACATTTCAATCATATTGTATATCCATGGTTGGTTTTTCTAACACAAGAATAATTTATATCATTTAATTTTCATAATTCTTTGTTGTGTGAATATAATAGGATTTTATAAAAAACCAAAGGTTATTTACAAAAATGATTCTCTTTGAAAGACATTACAAACTAGTTTTACTTTGAAACTACTGCTAATTTTTTCATGGTATTATAATTTTATGTATTTTTTAATGAAATATTATTTATATTTGTGATGAAATACTAATATTTAATTTGGTTGTTTTTAGATGTGGTTATTACGGAATCATGTAAAGGGAATGGAATCATGTAGTTCTCCAACTTCTATTGGTTGTCATTTCATTCATAGTAAGACTATTTAGTGGTGACACATGGTCACATGATGTTTTTTCTTATTGATTCTTTTATTTTACATTCAGTATTGTCCCTTCAGGATTGAAGTTTTCTCTTTCATGGATATGTACTACTATTCCACTTTGTAATCTATTTGTTCTTTGGTAATATAAGAAGCTTCAGTTGGCGGTTTTGTTACTCTCAACCTTTATGTAGGGATACATGAGTAACATGTTAGGTTGTCTTGGGATGGTTTGTTTCATCTCGTAATCATACGAATAAAACATAATCTCTACAAATCAGACACTAAAATTCTGAATAAAACAACTCCCCATTTTTATCACCAATAGATCCTACGGCCTATAAATCCAATGAGCCTCTAAGGAAAACAGTTTTTGGGAAATATTTTTACACTAATTCCCTCATATCATAGTCACATAAAAATCTCCCAAAAATGGAATCGACAACTAACATAACAAGACTAGTAATAAACTCACCATCATGGGAATAGACAGTTAATCTCTTATATGGAACATATAAAAAGCTCTATCAACCTCCTCTAACCAATTCACAATCTCATGTCTGGTCATAAACACCTTCAACGTCAACAACATATACTACTATAACAGATTCAATGTTGTCTAAAATTTTAATCCAATCACTAAATTAGTTGTTACATGGATATAATTAAGTTCTTCAACACCAATACCAACAGAGGCTCATGATGGTTTCAAACAACAAGTATAACTATAAGAAGATATAATTATTATATCCTAATCATATATATATATATATATATTGACTACACTACTACATAATTTACCCATATATGGAAAATCACTAAAAGTACCCTCAAACATAATCATCATGAACAGAAACTACATGAACTATGAATTCATTCTTATCAAGATCACATGTAATCAATATATTATCACCAAAGTATTGATCCATTGGTTATAGATTTATTTCATAGATCATAAGGGTCCATTTTGGGCCATGTTAGTTTCTATTCTCTATATTCCAAAATATGTGAAAGTTATATTTATTCAATTACACCCATGAAATATTCACCAAATATTATTCCAAATTCCAACCCAAAAATACTCACTCAAATGAAATTTATTCATGACCCAAACCCATTGGGACTCTACATGATCCGAAATGAGTTTCAATGTGACAACTAAAGCTTTCCATTAATATGTTAATGATTTGATACTAGTACTAACGGTATATCATCATACATATATGAAAGGAATTTTCAATCATAAATTAAAATCCCACATAAATATAAAAAATATAATTCCTTCCAAACCATAATTCATGAATAATATATATCAACACGTTTCTTTTCATATAAAACCAAGTCATAAATGAAAAACAAACAAAATTCTAGCATCTCCTTTATACACTAGTAGAAAAAGCGTTTTTATGTAATTTCTTTAATCTTAATATTGTATTTTAACCAAAATTTCATCCACTGAAGTTAAAACTGGGACTTCCAACATTAGTTTTTATAAACAGACATCAAAAGGAAAAATGTTGACCAGTTGACATCATATTTTTTGGAAAAACAACATCAAAAGTCTGATTCCAAATGGTTTGTAATGTAGTTTTTTGATAAAAACAGAACTTAAAAGTCCTCATGGATGGTTATTAACGTTATATATTATGTAAATGATTTTAAAATCCAACATTTAATATCATTTAATGAAAAATGATGTCAAAAGTCCTCATATAATACTTTTACCTATTGTTTTTTTCAATAACTGAAGTTAAAAGCCACTTTTTATGTTAGTTTTTCAAAAAACCAAGATTAAAAATTATTCTATAGTTTTAGTTCATTTACCAAGATTAAATTTCATAGGAATGGAATCTAAAATGGAGTTGTAGATAAAAAGTTATGCTGGTCAGAATTTGGACTTCTCTAATAACTCTCTTAAAGAAGTTTGGCTTCGGACCACCATAGCTTTTGATCTTTATTTCTGTTTTAGCTCCACAAATAGACAAATTGAATCTTGAGAAATGAAATAAACTTGTTTAATATTTTATACATTGGTTATTTGAAAAACTAGTGTCAAAATTGACATTTAATTTATGTTCCCAAAAAACCGATGTTAAAAGTATTCCGTGAGGATTTTTAGTGTAGTTTTTTCATGAACCAACATCAAAATTAGGATTTTTTTCATAGGATACTAAATAATGGATGTCAGAAGTATTACATGTTGTATTTTAACATTAGTTTTTATTGAAATGATGTTAAAATATGTATTTTAACATCGGTTATTGAATAACAGGCATTAAAATTCTTTATGTAAGTCTTTTAACATCGGTCTTGAAGAACCAATGTTTTAACACTAACATTAAAATCCATTATTATTTTAGTGATATATTTATTAATTCATAATGTAACAAAAATCTATTAATAAGTTCACTAATATCTTAAATTAAGGTCACTTGCGACAACTACTAATTTTATTAAGTTGATATTAAAATAAGATATATATAAAGATGGGGTGATTATTTAAAAATACTCCGAAAATTACTCCTCAAAAAACTCTTGTGTCCATATAATCTAAAAATACTAATTAATTCATGTGTAGAGTAAGTAATATAAAAAAATCAAAAATAATCACCCAACTGTTATTCATCTAACCACTTCTACTCCATATTACGTAACAATCTCACTTAAAATTCCCCGACATGTTCCTTATCACTCAAAACAAAAAAACAATTATTATAACAATAATTACCACTAATACATATTTTAAAACAAAATTTCATCCACCAATAGGGTACTCTATATAATATCCCCATATAGATACCCATCTGTAGGGACCTTACTATAACAAAACACCCATGAAATTGTTATCCACCCATAGGTAAATCTTTATATCATAAATATCAACAAGTTGATATTAACCATGGTGAACTCTCTATAAGATATCAATTAAAAATTAATAACGAACCATCAAAGAACTCGTTATCATATCCACATCAATTTTTTGGATCAGTGTCTGTCCCCAAGGACTCTCATTGATTTTATAGGTGTCCACACATAGGGATTTTCCCCACAATAACATTCATTGATTGGGAAGTTTCCCACCCTCTAAGACACTAACTATATCAACCAAATATTTCACCACATATTCTCCTTAAATATTAAATTTATCAAATATCATTTTTAATAAATTATACCAAAATAAAATGGAAAATAATGTTTTACATATTTGAAAATTAAATATGACCATTGAAATTAACTACTAAATTAGCTAGTATAAATTAAAGTAAACTAATCTCAAAATCAACGAACCTACAATAAATAAGTGGAATCTATAAGATGAACCATTCTTTATGAATCCCATTTTTATAAGATTGAAGAGGAGGTAAAATATCTATGATTTTCCTTGGAAAATCCCAAGCCAAACTAGAGAAATTTATTCTTGAGTGAAATCATTTATAGAAGAAGCTTATATATTTATAACCCACTGGGAAATTCGTGATCACTAAATCACCACATGTGATGGCCACTATCGATTATAATTGTTTTTTAAGTATAAATTAGTATGATAGAAATATTTTATTATTATCTTTAGAATTGAATGAGTGTATCATAATTAAATCCATATTAATATTAATACCATTTATTTTTTGTGTTATAAATTTCTATATTAAAACAAATTTGTGTCAAATTTATATATTAATTTGATATATAAAAAATATTTTATCATCTATCAAATATATATTTATTCATACTAAAAAATAATACATTTTCATTATATTTATAAAATATGTTTTTATAAAAGTTGTCATTCCACGACTGGTGGATTTATATTGTAATAATTTTCAATTAATTTTATCGTTTTTTAATTAATAAATGGTACTTCATTCTTTTATAACACCCTAACATTTCATAGTGTGTTATTTCTTTAAAATAATTCAATAACTTGCACTACACACCACACCGAGTTCAAGCACACCATGACTTACCAAACAAGACATTCAAAAGAGGTTATGAATAATATTAACTAAATTTTAAACTTTATATAATCCTTATAATTTTAGAATCCATATTATGAGTTTCTTAGACATAACGTAAGAAAAAATTCATTTTCAGTACTGCAATTTTACCAACTTTTAATAGTGAACCCTTTTTAAATATGATATTTTAAACTTTTATATATTCAATTTGACTAAAAAATTTACTTTTTAGAATGGGGAAATCAAAAATTTACAATGAAACATCACAAGCTTCCACGATATGATTTCCTTTTAATAATATAGTAGCGTGTGTTGTACGCAACTTTGAGTTCTAAAACACACTACAATCAATCAAACTAGCAGTTATGAATAGTAATACCTACTTTTTAAAATTATATATATTTTATATTTCAAAATGGACTTCATTTTTGGATATGGAAAATCGAAATTATCATAAGTTAAATTTTTGGTATTTTTCTGACAACTTCCAATTTTTTTGAATAGTGAAAAATACTTAAAAACAACTTTTTTAATAAAAATAATTTATAATGATAAATTATACTATTGAGTTGTTTTAAATAATAATAAGAATATATTTTTACCATTTTATCCAATGGTGTTCATTAGAATTAATTTCACATTGAAATTGGAAATAAACAATTGTCAATCTTTTGATATATATTGTTTTTTAAAAACACGCTTTTTGTTGTGACAACGGGAATTAATTATAAAATTAACTAATTCAACTTATATGTTTGGAATTTTTAAAAATAGACATCATTTTTGAATTCAGAATATCAATTATAGCTTAGGGTGAAATTTTGGCATTGTTCTGAAAAACTTCAATTTTTGATGAATAGTGAAACTACTAAGTGGTAGTTAAAAAACTTAATTTTTCATAAAACTAAATTTTACGGCTTATTTGATTGGAATTTCTAAAATCTGAGAGACACGGTTAATATCAAGAAGTAAAATGTGGTTCAATGAGATAAAAATAATTTTTGGTGAATAGTAACTTTTTACTTTTATTTACCACGGTTAAAAGTAAATAGGGTAATTAAGGATAAAAATGATATTAATATTATCCTAACACATGTCCTAATTCTATTGGACAAATGTATCTCGACGAAAAACAACCTTAGGAATAAAATATTATCATTTAGGTCTACTTGGATTAGATTAGGACATTTATTATTATTTAATTCAAAGAATAGTTAAAAGAGTTAAAATCAAATATTATTTACTAAAACATTTTTAATATAGGGTTATACATAAGATAAATTAGATTGTAAATATTCATTAGAAATATAATAGGATTTAATACATAATGATATTTTATTTATAATTTTTAGACATTAAATAATTTAATTTATTTATGACACAATGATGATACAGTAATTACCATAATAGTGAAAAATTTAAATAATTTATATTATAAATACCCAAATAAATAAAATTTCAGACTTTTTATGAATTAATCTAATTTTATAGGATAATATGACATGTTAGGATTGATTTAATTGACTTTTTTCGAAGTAATAATTCTATTATGAGTTTCAAAAAAATCAACTATTGAATAGTGTCAAAATCGACATAAAAGAGTTTTTAAAACAAATATTATATTATTAATTGATATTAAATTCCTAAAAATCTAAGGTTATTCCAAGAGACTTATATCATGATAGTTTTATCATTAATTGTATACTTGGGGGTATCTTGGATGTATATAGTAATTTTATTAACTATATAATATAATAATACAAAGTTACATGGTAAATGTCAAACTAATTAACTAAGAGTTAAAACAAAAAGATAATGTTACTATAGTAACCCAAAACTGTATAAATTATATTGGTTGAGTTTTTTTCGACCTATCCCCACCTTATCCTTTAAATAATCAACTTTGGAGCCATTAGAAACCGAATATGAATTTATTATAAATTAATATTTCTAGCTTTTCCAAAGGTCCCCTCACCCCTCTTATAAAAGGGAACTCATCCTTCTCATTTATTCACACCATAAAAGCCTTTTTGTTCGGCCAAAACCTGCCCAAATACTCTCTAAACTTCCCTCACTACATCCTATAGGCCTTAGTTTGATCAGAAATCCAACCTAAGGAGCCCTTTTGATCAAATAAAAAGGAAGAACCCGAAGAAGAGGTAATGTTTTCACCACCACTTTTCAAGTTCCTTTCTTCTTCCACTTCTTCTTTCTTTGTTATTACCAATCTAAAATAATAACTCCAGTATCTTATATATATACTGTGATGTTATTATAATTATGGTACAACCATTCAGTATTCTATCCACCCTTTGAACAACATGTCACCATACGTGCGTACGTACGGCTTACCGTCTCCACGTCGTGGTGTAATTGTTATTCAAAATATTATTATTTGGATGGGTATAATAATGATGTATAATTCATGTAAAAAATAAATATAACATTATAATTATTCTGTATATATAATATAACATCCAATTATATATTATTTTAATATCAAAATAATGATATTGTCGCTCGTGTGTACGTACGGACTATCGTCTCCACGAACGCGATGAGATTCATTCTCCATCGTATCCATTCAAGTATAATTATAATTTTATGATTTAAAAATAATTTTTAAGGACTTGATATAATTATGGATATGAATAAGATACAACCTATACATGACAAACATGGCTTATGTAACAAAACATATAAAATAAAAAGAGTAAGTTAACACCCGAAACAACGATAATTCTAAGATATTATTAACAAAAGAATGTTAAAAGATAATATATGATATCATATGAATGTATATGATTCTTGTATAATTTAATAACAACTATTTCACCATTATACAAGAGTTTAAAGTACCCTCAATCAAGGAAAAGTACAAGGTAAGGATTTATTTCACAATCTCTTCATTATCTGAGGTTGTTTATACGTAATTATCTAGTGGGATCTCTTTATCATCCACATCCATGTTCCTTAAAAATGTATTTAAAAACATTTTTACTATTTACTAGACAATGGTTTAAAGTCATTTATACCCTTATGTGTTTTTAAAGGAATCTTTCCGTTGTTTTCCAAACAAGACACTTTTAACCTTTTTGACAAATTTAAGGTAAAAATGTTTTTTTTAACTTATACGACGGGTGCGGCTATTTACCGCCATTATAAATTTGTAAAAGATTCCCTTACAAGCTTATAAGATTATTTTCAAAGTAAATTTTTTATTTTATAATTATGTGACTTTTAAATTATTTCAAAATGAATATTTTAAGAATTTTTAAAAGGTACTCTTTTTCAAGATAGTAATTTTAAATGTTTTAAAGATTTATCTTTCTAAATCTTTTAATTAATGTCCATGTTTTCAAAATGATTTTAAGGATTTATTTATATGGACATGAATTTTTTGAAATGATATTTCTTTTTAAAAGTTTCAAAGTGGTATGGGACACTTTTATTCATAAATCTCTTTTAAATTACTTCCTTTATAAATGTGTGAATTTTCAATGATTTCGAGAAAAGAGGTATTTCTCTCAAATAGTTTTGATTTCATCTATGTCAATATCCTTTGATGGATTTTAAGCTTATTTGATGTTTATTTATTATGATATAAAACTTTTGTATTGTTTTGAAGGTTTTGTGATATGTTTTACTGTGGATGTGTTATTTTTATACCATTCATGGTTTATGGAGAAAGTATTGACATTTAGTGTGCTAGTTTTAATACAAATGTTTATGTTATGTTTAAACCTTTTCATATGGGAATGCATTAGACTTAGTAAGTGACGGGTGGAGCCCGCTATAGCTCCTCGATGTATCGGCAGGTCTCATGAGACAAACTAGTGTCTTGGCATAAGGCCTTGGAAAAATCTTATTTGTAGTCTTGGCACGAGGCCTTGGCTATGTGGTTATGATAGTCTGGCATTATGCATTCCATCATTATGAAAGTGGTTATTGATATTTCATGTGAGTATTCGATTAGTAGAATATCCATGTGAATATGTAAATGGAATTATTTCATTTTTTTTTCATACTATGTTGAAGTTCAAGTTTAAAAGGCTTTTGTTTTAGTTATACACTGCCTTAAATGTTTATTCTCATTTATGAAAGTTTCCGCTATATTGTTATCCTTACTGAGCATTTGTGCTCACCCCTTTTCTATGTTTTATTTTTCCCAGGATGTGAAGAAGTAAATTATGAATGACCTGCAGGGATATAATAAGAGGATAATAGTGTAGACTATGGAGACAATATGTTGTTGTAGTAGTTTTTCACTTTATGATGTAATGAAAAACTTTATGAATATATCTAGTGTTTCCAAGGCTACTAATCCAATCGGTCTTTCGAGATTTTATCTTTCTTGTGATCATTCCAATGTTATATAATAATACACCGACTCTAGGAAACTGGGGTCGGGGCATTATAGTTGGTATCAGTGGAAGTTTAGTACAAACCTTGGAAGCTAGATTTAGATAAACTGTAATTAGAGCACATAGATTTAAGATGGACTTTGAGGTTTAGTATAGAAGAACTTCCCAGAATTTTGGTATTGTAGAGATTTTGTGCGTTTTCCGAGCAATACATCCATGTCTGGATACGAGCAGGTAGAGGAGGCTCTGGCACAGATGTACCTAGGGGTAAAACCCGAAAACACTGCTTTGAGCTAGACTCGAATGGGAACTGGTGCACGACAACGGGCCTTGTTGTACTATTGGTTACGACACTCCCAGGGGATATGCTTAGGATAATTCTCATTTTCTTTACAAATAATTATGAAGGGTTTATGAGTATATACATCTTCAAAGGATACATTTTTATGATTATGGATTATATCCATAAACTATTTAATTTATGTTATGTGTTTTAAAACTTTGGGATTAGGTATTGTTATTCATAAACTAATCTAGTGTATTCCATTGTTTAGAAATGGCGCCTAGTAGATGGAATGAGAACTCCAGCAATGCACATGATACAAAGAGAAAGAAGGATCATATATTTCATGGTCTTGATCCAGAATTTATAAGAGAAATAGTCTCGCATGTATTATCATCATATTAAGAAATAATATCATGTGTTGATAAGATAAATAAAGAGTTTACTGAGTCCTATGGATTTGAAGTGAAGAAAAAGAAGAAAAGGATGGAAGAAAGAAAGATGGATAAAGGGAACAGGGAAAAGAAGAATTTTCCCATATGTGATAACTGTGTAAAGAAACACCCTGGAACTTGCCTGAAAGGAATGGGAGTTTGTTTTAAGTGTGGAGGAAAAGGGCACAAAGTACGTGACTGCAAGGGTAAGAAAATGGTTTCAAATGTACAATGATTAATTTGAAAGGAGTTTGGACACTATGCGAACCTATGTCTCAGTCATTAGACTATGCTGCAAATGATACTATTGGATAATAATCAAGTTATGATACTACCACAGATGAAGAGGAATGATTAGAGTTCTTATGTTGATTATGTCATTTGAGTGTTGTATCAACAATGTACTTGTTATAATAATTATGGAGTATATAAGGATTATACTGTAGTACTATTTCATTGTGGACTTGAGATTGTGTGGAACAAAGAAAAGTGACTCAATAGCAGGTTAAATTTTTGGAAAATATATGGTTGAGAGAAAGATAAACCATAATATGGTTCTGATACCGAGGTAGTGATTTTAGAATAATACATGATTGTTTTGGATAAATCATATTGGATATTCTTGACTACCTTGAAACTGATTAATGATTTTTATATTCCATCATTGTTTGGGTTTACAACGATTTTGGATTGAAGGAGTATATCTATTATTCTATAAGGAATAAGGGATCATGAATGTAATCAATAAGGTTTTATGATAATTTCGGATGTTGCAGTGTTTTAAAAGAATACATGATGAAGGTGATCACATGTTATTACGTCGCAAAAAAATGGATCTTTATTGTGTTTACCTTCCTTATAAATTTTGGACTGAAGTATTTTTTATAGTTCTAGTTTGGATTATTTTGGATTGCCATAAAAGGACAACCCGGAGGTCGGGCGGCAACCCGTCGCGTCCGGAAAGGCCGCAAGACTTGAACCCACAACCGAAGGGCGACAAGGGTGTATCACCTACCACTGACCCACGGGATGTCCTGGTTGGAATAATGTCGTTTTTTAATGGTTCTTCTAGATGAATTATAAATTCATTTTTTTAACCATATACGAATATGATAAATAGAATATTATTTTTAAGTTCTATTATCTTTTAGAGTAAAAGATGAGTTTGTGGTAGAACTTAGTTAAAGGTTGAGACTCTACTTGTCAAGTATATATTTTTCTTCTTCTCTAATTCAATGAAGAAATTAATTCTTATACTTTAGTGAAGGGATCTTAAAAAAATGTGTTATCTTAATACCATATGTTTTTCTGAACCGATGGTATTTTAAATCATCATAGATTGATGAAATTAAGGCCCTAAATTTTACACTTGTTTGTGATTGATGACCTCAGTCACTACCTATAAATATTTATATTTTTCCTCCAATTATATGTCTCTAATTACCACTAATTTTCACTGAATAGAGATCATAATTTGGTGGTGACCCTTTCATTTCTCTTTTCCTCATATTAAGACTAAACTTTATCAACCCAATTTCCGATGTGGGTTTTTCCACAAAGATATTTTCTATATTCAACCTTTTATTTTAGAAGAACAATTTCAAATTGTGAGGACGCAATTTATTGAAGGAGGGGAGAATGTAACACCCCAAGATTTCATAGTGTGTTATTTCTTCAAAATAATTCAATAACTTACACTACACACCACACTGAGTTCAAGCACACCATGACTTACCAAACAAGCTGTTCAAAAAAGGTTATGAATAGTATTAACTAAATTTTAAACTTTATATAATCCTTATAATTTTAGAATCCATATTATGAGTTTCTTAGAAATAATGTAAGAACAAATTCATTTTCAGTATTGCACTTTTAACAACTTTTAATAGTGAACCATTTTTAAATCAGGTATTTTAAACTTTTATATTTTCAATTTGACTAAAAAATTTAGTTTTTAGAATGGGGACATCAAAAATTTACAATGAAACATCCCAAACTTCCACGATACACTTTTCTTTGAATACTATAGTAGCGTGTGTTGTACGCAATTTCGAGTTCCAAAACACACTACAACCAATCAAACTAGCCGTTATGAAGACTAATACCTACTTTTTAAAATTATATATATATTATATTTAAAAATGGACTTCATTTTTGGATACAGAATATCGAAATTATCATAAGTTGAATTTTTGGTATTTTTCTGACAACTTCCAATTTTTATGAATAGTGAAAAATACTTAAAAACAACGTTTTTAATCAAAATAATTTATAGTGATAAATTATACTATTGAGTGGTTTTAAAGCATAATTAGAATATATTTTTACCATTTTATCCAATGGTGTTCATTAGAATTAATTTCACATTGAAATTGGAAATAAACAATTGTCAATCTTTTGATATATATTGTTTTTTAAAAACACGATGTTTGTTGTAACAGCGGAAATTAATTATAAAATTAAATAATTCAACTTATATGTTTGGAATTTTTAAAAATAGACATCATTTTTGAATTCAGAATATCAATTATAGCTTAGGGTGAAATTTTGGCATTGTTCTGAAAAACTTCAATTTTTTATGAATAGTGAAACTACTAAGTGGTAGTTAAAAAACATAATTTTTCATAAAACTAAATTTTACCGCTTCTGTGATTGGAATTTTAAAAATTTGAGAGACACGGTTAATATCAAGAAGTAAAATGTGGTTCAATGAGATAAAAATAATTTTTGGTCAATAGTAACTTTTTACTTTTATTTTTACCACGATTAAAAGTAAATAGGGTAATTAAGGGTAAAAATGATATTAATATTACCCTAACACATGTCCTAATTCTATTGGACAAATTTATCTTGACCAAAAACAACCATAGAAATAAAATATTATCATTTAGGTCCACTTGGATTAGATTAGGACATTTATTATTATTTAATTCAAAGAAGAGTTAAAAGAGTTAAAATCAAAGTTTATTTACTAAAACATTTTTATTATAGGGTTATACATAAGATAAATTCTATTGTAAATATTCATTAGAAATCTAATATGATTTCATACATAATGATATTTTTTTGATAATTTTTAGAAATTAAATAATTTAATTTATTGATGACACAATGATGATGCAGTAATTACCATAATAGTGAAAATTTTAAATAATTGATATTATAAATACCCAAATAAATATAATTTCAGACTTTTTATGAATTACACTAATTTTATAGGATAATATGACATGTTAGGATTGATTTAATTGACTTTTTTTGAATTAATCATTTTTTTATGAGTTTCAAAAAAATCAACTATTGAATAGTGTCAAAATCGACATAAAAGAGTTTTTAAAACAAATATTATATTTTTAATTGATATTAATTCCTAAAAATATAAGGTTCTACCAAGAGACTTATATCATCATAGGTTTATAATTAATGGTCTACTTGGGGGTCACTTGGATGTATATAGTAAGTTTATTAACTATATAATATAAAAATACAAAGTGACATGGTAAATGTCAAACTAATTAACTAAGAGTTAAAACAAAAAGATAAGGTTACTATTGTAACCCAAACCTGTATAAATTCTATTGGTTGAGTTGTTTTCGACCTATCCACACCTTAACCTTTAAATAATAAACTTTGGTGCCATTAGAAACCGAATATGAATTTATTATAAATTAATATTTCTAGCTTTTCCAAAGGTGCCCCTCACCCCTCTTATAAAAGGACACTCCTCCTTCTCATTTCTTCACACCTTAAAAGCCTTTTTGTTCATCGAAACCCTGCCCCAATACTCTCACAACTTCCCTCAATACATCCTAGAGGCCATAGTGTGATCATAAATCCAACCTAAGGAGCCCTTTTGATCAAATCAAAAGGAAGAACCCGAAGAAGAGGTAATGTTTTCACCACCCCTTTTCAAGTTTCTTTCTTCTTCCACTTCTTCTTTATTTGTTATTACCGTTATAAAATAATAACTCCAGTATCTTATATGTATATTGTGATGTTATTATAATTATGGTACATCCATTCAGTATTCTATCCACCCTTTGAATAACATGTCACCATACGTGCGTACGTACGGCTTACCGTCTCCACGTCGTGGTGTAATTGTTATTCAAAATATTATTATTTGGATGGGTATAATAATGATGTATAATTCATGTAAAAAAATATAACATGACAATGATTCTATATATATAATATACCATCTAATTATATATTATTTTAATATCAAAAGAATGATATTGTCGCTCGTGCGTACGTACTGACTACCATCTCCACGAACGCGATGAGATTCATTCTCCATCATATCCATTCAAGTATAATTATCATTTTATGATTTAAAAATAATGTTTAAGGACTTGATATCATTCTGGATATGAATAATATACAACCTATACATGACAAACATGGCTTACGTAACAAAACATATAAAATAAAACGAGTAAGTTAACACCCGAAACAACGATAATTCTAAGATATTATTAACAAAGAAATGTTAAAAGATAATATATGATATCATATGAATGTATATTATTATTGTATAATTTAATACCAAATATTTAACCATTATACAGGAGGTTAAACTACCCTCAATCAAGGAAAATTACAAGGTAAGGGTTTATTTCATAATCTCTTCATTATCAGAGGTTGTTTATACATAATTATCTACTGGGATCTCTTTATCATCCACATCCATGTTCCTTAAAAATGTATTTAAAAACATTTTTACTATTTACTAGACAATGGGTTAAAGTCATTTATACCCTTATGTGTTTTGAAAGTAATCTTTTCGTCATTTTCCAAACAAGGCACTTTTAACCTTTTCGACAAATTTAAGGTAAGATTGTTTTTTTAACTTATACGGCGGGTGCGGCTATTTACCGCCGTTATAATTTTTTCAAAGCTTCCCTTACAAGCTTATAAGATTATTTTCAAAGTAAATGTTTTATTTTAAAATTATGTGACTTTTAAATGATTTCAAAATGAATATTTTAAGAATTTTTAAAAGGTACTCTTTTTCAAGATCGTAATTTTAAATGTTTTAAATATTTATCTTTCTAAATATTTTAATTAATGTCCATGTTTTAAAAATGATTTTAAGGATTTACTTATATGGACATGAATGTTTTGAAATGATATTTCTTTTCAAAAGATTCAAAGTGGTATGAGACACTTTGATTCAAAAATCTCTTTTAAATTACTTCCTTTGTAAATGTGTGAATTTTCAATGATTTCGAGAAAAGAGGTATTTCTCTCAAATAGTTTTGATTTCATCTATGTCAACATCCTTTGATGGATTTTAAGCTTATTTGAAGTTGATTTATTATGATATAAAACTTTTGTATTGTATTGAAGGTTTTGTGATATGTTTTACTGTGGATGTGTTATTTTTATACCATTCATGGTTTTTGGAGAAAGTATTGACATTTCGTATGCTATTTTTAATACGAATGTTTATGTTATGTTTAATCCTTTTCATATGGGAATGAATTGGACTTAGTAAGTGATGGTTGGAGCCTGCTATAGCTCCTCGATGCATCGGTAGGTCTCATGAGCCAAACTAGTGTCTTTGAACAAGGCCTTGGCAAAATCTTATTTGTAGTCTTGGCACGAGGCCTTGGCTATATGGTTGTGATAGTCTGGCATTATGCATTCCATCATTATGAAAGTGGTTATTGATATTTCATGTGAGTATTAGATTAGTAGAATATCCTTGTGAATATGCAAATGAAATTATTTCATTTTATTTTTTTGCCATACTATGTTGAAGTTCAAGTTTAAAAGGCTTTTGTTTTAGTTATACACTGCCTTAAATATTTATTCTCATTTATGAAAGTTTCCGCTATATTGTTATCCTTACTGGGCATTTGAGATCACCCCTTTTTTATGTTTTATTTTTCCCAGGATGTGAAGAAGTAAATTATGAATGACCTGTAGGGATATTATAAGAGGATAATAGTGTGGACTATGGAGACAATATGTTGTTGTAGTAGTTTTTCACTTTATGATGTAATGAAAAACTTTATGAATATATCTAGTGTTTCCAAGGCTACTAAACCAATCGGTCTTTTGAGATTTGATCCTTCTTGTGATCATAATAATGTTATGTAATAATGAACCAACTCTAGGTAACTGGGGTTGGGGCATTACATCTTTAATTCATAATATCAAAATTTTCTTAGATTTAATTTTTAAGATATTTAGTTGAATATTGAATAATAAAAAATTTTCTGATACAATCACTTTAATATGACTTATATGTTTTCTAAGACTTTTTATATAAATAATATATATTTATAAATTAAGAAATTAATTTAGAAATACATTTTTCAATTATAGAACCCATGAATATCATTTTAGAAAATCGACTAATATTTTATGAAAATTATTTTTTGTTTGTTTCTTTAATTAAAATTACACATGGGAAATTATAATTTATATTTATTTTAATTTCATATAAATATTAATTTAAAAAATAATATGATTTTTATCATTATAATCAAAAACTTGATAATTTTGTAATAAATATAAACTTGATGATTAAAAATGCACGTTTAAAAAAAGGTTTTTTATGCATTTCATGCCTGAACACTAAGTTTTTTATCCTATATAAAGAAATATAATTTAATAAAATGGTTTTAATATTTTATATCACCAATTTTGTAACACCCCATGATTTTATGGTATGTCACTTTTTTTAAAATTATCTTATTAAATATTGTACATTAAACAAAACACCAATTTTAAAAAAAATATTAAATGTTATTTTTTTTATAGTTATCACCTAGCCATTGGAATATATGAAATGAAAGAGATTATGTAAATTAAAAAACGTTAGTTTAAAATTTATATTAAAATTAATTATTTGGTTATTAATTAATTATAAATGGAAATAAAAATCAATTGAACATAAAAGATGTGTTTTTATAAAAAAACTACTTTTATGACCACAGTGGGGTTTTATATTAATAAATTGAATTTGACACTACTAAGGAAACATATTAATGAAACTTATATTTTACTTATTTAGTAAAAAAAATTTAAATTCAACTAATATGTTTTATATGCTTCATATAACAATAAATCCAATTTTATGCATCAAAGAATATATTTTATAATGATAGTTTCACCATCTTTTAATGGCGCACTAGTTTAAAACTAAATTTTGATACTTTAATAATTTCTATAGAACAAATTAAGATTCATTTTTAAAATCATAATGTCAAAATTATCTTAGGATGAAATCTTGGTATTTTATGATAATATTCATATTTACAGTGAATAGTGAAAATTACCATTTTTTGTAAAAATGTCATTTTACTTATATTAATACACTATTTATGATTTGAATATTATGATATTTAATACATATATGAATTACTGAGTCATAGATGTTGTATGGCTGATATAAGCCCATAATATCTGACTATCCTTAATTAATTTAATATATTTATTAATAATTCTCAAACTATTCACAATCTTGAGCCAAAATAATGAAAAAATGAGTTAATTATTCAAAAAGTTCCCCTCTACTCCATTATGAATACCTCCCCTCACCCCACCCTCTCCTTACACCTACAGGTCCTTGAATCCTTGTTATATTCTTTCCATTTTATCTCCAAAACATTTCCACCAATTTTTGGTCATTTGGTTATCACCAAAATACCATTTCAATGTTCCTTAAGGATGTTTTCAAGGAGAGGAATTCATGTGGTAAAAATCCCCTTTCATTATTTAAATTTTCAGTCAATTTCTTATCTTTTCTTGTCATTTCCTTTCCAACTCTATAAAAACGTGAATTATGACTCCATTATCTTATTTTTAATTTAATTTTATTATTTTAATGTAATATAAACCATAAATTCTCTTCTCAACACCTTTTTATTCTAAAAAGGAAAACAACGTCCATGAGGTGTCTATTAACCAACTTCATAGATGGTGAGTTTTTGTTTTTCAATTCTACTTTCAAGGCTAGAAATAAAACCATTTTTTTAGTTATAAAAAACACTAATGTATTTAATTCAACTAATTTAATTTTTGGTAACTAGTATATATACATAATATTAATTCATAAAAAAACTAGTGCGTGTTGATCGACCAAATGACAAATAATCCAAACAATTATCAGTAACATTTTAACTATTGAATCACCCTCATATCTAGATAAAGTGAAATTTAAGACCATTAAATACTTGTTAATTTCATCAATAAAATATTATTTCAATTCAGGAAAGTTATTCCCATTTCAAATAATCTTTCGTACAAGTATAAAACTGAACAAATTTTAAAAACCCAAGAAACAAAAATTTCCAAACGATGAAATTAAATATTATAACTCATCAAAAAACCATAAATGAAGTTAATAAAATTATAATAAATAAAATAAATTTTTATAATGTTATTAAATGAATTATTAATGAATCTAATTTGATTGTTTAGGATGTTTAGTAAAATTGTACACCACTTTCGGGCATAAGGTAATGGATTCTACACGAACATCCAATTTTCATTCAGGTTACACTTTCTTTCTCTTTACCCAATTGTAATTATTATTTCTTTTTTATATAATTCTTATAAATTATGTTTATATGTTCCAAATTCATTTATTCGTATTATTTAATCCATATTTTATTAAAAATAAATGATTTTATATGGTTCCCTTCTCAATTCATCCTGATAAGAAAGCCAGATTTAAGGAAACTTCTCAATTTCATACCCATTTTCAAGTACACGCCATAATATGTTTTAAGACACTATTATATTTCTAATATCAATCTATTTATCATGAAAAACTATATTATATCTTTTGGTTTTTATGTAAACAATAAATACTTTGTCCACTTTAATGACACTTTTATATTTTTCCTCCAACCGCATTGAATCATCCCACTTCTAAAGTTTCTTAAAAATTATTTTTACTTACTTTCACTAACGTTGGACATCATTTTTACCTAAAACAAAATTTATGTATCCTTAAATTTTTACTTCTAATATATACATATTTACATTTTAATATTATGACAAATACAAATGGTTTTTCAAAAGAACTCTTCTTTTCAATGAAAAAAGGTTATTTCCCTCAAGAATTCATCGATGATTTTATAAGAGTAATTGTCAATTATTTCAACCCACATTGTTGAATATTAAGGGAAATTAGGATTTATATTTCATGAAACCATATATAATATTTTATTAAATTTTTTGTGATTAATTTTATTATGGATGTTCTATATTGATACAATTCACAGTATTACTCGGAATGGTTAGTGATTATTTTTTCCGATAGGGAAAAGATATTTACATTTCATATGTATATGTTGTTTATGTTTCACCTAATTAATATGAAAAATTAATTGTAATTATTAATTGACATTCAAGTCTTTCTATATCCCCTCTATACATCAATAGGTCTCATGAGAAAAAATAGATATGGATTTTGGTTGAGGCCTTAACCATTTATTTTCATATGTCTTGGTAAAGGGCCTAAAGTTATGTTTCAGATATCCAGAATTATGAATTCCCTCATTATGGTATTACTAATTGATAATCCATTTGATTATTAAAATATTATAATATACATGGTCATGTTTCATTCTCATTGTATTATTTAAATATCATTATCCAGTTTTTATTCCCGCCAAAATATCCTCAAGATTATGTTTTAATGGAATGTGATTTTAGTTTTTCACCTTGCCTTATTGTTTATGTTTATATTAGCTACAACTATATTTCTTACAATTATCTAGAATCTAGTATCACCCCTTTATTGTGTTTTACTTTTCCATAGGATGCAAATATTTATATTATGAATGACTTTTAGGGGTAATCTATGTGTTTATGGATGTTTCCAATTGAGTTGCTATATTGTTTTTCCTTTCAAGTTGTAATGTAAAACATATATTTTCATCTAGTTTTATAAATATTCATAACTATTCAGTCCTTTGGGATGTTAATTCCTTTTTTATTATTCCAATTTAATAAATTAAGGCACTGGTTCTAGGCTATTGAGGTCGGTGTCTTTACATTTGTAATCAAAGTAAGTTTAGTAAAACCATTGGAAACTAGATTTAGAAAACATTGATGAGGGAACATAACCCTAAGATAAACATTGAGGATAAGTATAAAATAACATCCTATAATTTTGGTAAGGTAGAGATTATATAGATCTTCCTAGAATTACATCTGTGTCTAGATACTACTAGTGAACATAGTTTTGGAATAGAAGTACCTAGGGGAAAAACTGTGACAAACATTGTCGGGCCAGACATGGTGTAACCTGGTACAGGACAATGGGCCTTACTTCACATCTGGTTTTATACTTTTGTGGGATATGATTAGGATAATTCAAATTTTATTTACAATCCATTATTAAGGATTTAAATGTAAATACGTCTCTAAATAATCAATGTTTATGATTATGAGATCATCCATGCATAAATTTTTAATTTATGTTAAGTGTTTTTGTTAGTTTGAAATTAGGAATTATGATTCATAACCTAATTTAGTGTACTCCATTATTTATAAATAACAAAAAATTTAATGAATAGAAACTATATCAATATGCATATTCCATGTAGGGATAATCCTCGTTTGCAAGATAATGATTTTGGAGATGGATCTAAACAACTTATAACTATATTGTTACTACTGACTCATGTTATGATCAATAACCTTACTTGAATGGAGTAACCTGATCCACCATGTAGTGTATCAATGTCAAATAAATTTATGTGAAAACAATCTCTAACAGTCAATGGGACTACAACCCCATCTATAGCTAAGCAATGCCTATGTTCCTTAGAGAAGATATTTCTCGCTTTGGGATGTAATGAAATGGAGAAGGTTATTAAGGAAGTATATCATCTATCAAGAGATGTTGATTAGTAGTGGTCATTAATTTGAAACACTAAGGAGGAGAATAAAATTGAAAATATAGAATGGAATTATTTTAAGGATACATTATTATAAAAATATTTATAAAAAAATAGCATGCGGATATAGAGATACAATTCTTGATTCGGAGACACAACAAAGATAAAAATGTTTCTAAGTATGAATCTAACTTTACTAGGTGAGAAAGGAATACTTCAAACTACATACATAATCATTTACCATTTTATGATCTTAATACAAGTATACGAATGACACTAGTTTTCCAAACATTATCATCATATGAGCATATAGTCTCATCTTCTAAAAATAAAGAGAAAGAATACTCTATGTTTAATGAAATTAATGGAATGAAAGAGAATAATATAATGGTAGACTAAGTTGAAAATAAATATAAAAAAGGAAAGAAGTATTTTCCCAGATGTGGTAATTTTGGGAAGAAACACACCGGTACTTTCCTGAAGGGAAAGGGATTCTGTTAAATATGTGGAGGGAAAGGTCACTATACACATGAATTTAAGGTAAAGAAAGAAGTTGTAAATGTTCAATGTTACAACTGTAAGAAGATGGTTCATTCTGAAAACGAATGTCCAAAGCCTTGAGTAAATATATCTCACAAAAATAAACTGGTTCAAGGTAAAGTATATTTTGTTACTGTAGTAAAAGTGGAATAATTAATATATTTGTTCTTTTTGATAAAATAGTTGTGTGATGATATTCTGGTTATAAGAATCATGAGATATATAAGGATTGTACTATAGAAATTATTCTTTATGGATTTGGAAGCATGCATGTTTTCATTATGATTTTAAGGTGACCAAGGTATTTGTATAATTATTATGTGGGATTAAGAGCTACCTTACTATGAGAATCACATGTTAAGGTGATTTTAGAAATTTAGAGAACTTCCTTCTAAATTTTGTTTCGATTAATATGGATAGACATGTTTTAGATGAGTCCTAAGATTAAATACTTATTGATTTGATCTAGTTAAATTTTGAAAATTATTTCTCACTGATAATATGTGCTAAAAATATTGGTTTCAGTAAACATGTAATGGTCCAAGTAATGACTTAACGACCATATGATTCATTAAAAGTGAATCAGGTGTGAAAAATCATCTTGAACATTCACTTCCATGTGTAAGGGTTGATGTGAAAATAGATTGATGTACAACCAAAGTATGGTATTATTCTTTTGAAATGGAAATTAGTCAAGTAATATTACTTTATAAAGTGGCTACCTAGATAATAAAATAAACCCTCAACTATAGGAATATGCTTTTAGAACGAAAACATCACAGGTTTACTTTTCCTTCTGAGAAATCAATGGTCTTTTAACTGATCCCAAATGTATGATTTTGAGATGATTTTTCTTTATAACAACCATGTTTTCTATCACTCTTCATAAAATAATGATAGTTATATTTCTATTACATGCCTATAATTTCATGAATATTCCCCTAATATATAATCTTAGTTTTGTGGATAACTTCACATTTCTCTTTACATATTTTAAATAATATGACTTATAAACCCTTTTTAAAATATAGGAATTCCAAAAATTAATTTTTCAATTATTTTCCATTAGTTTTTTAAGTAATAATTTTAAATTGTGGGGACAAAATTTATTAAGGGAGATGAGAATGTGATGCACCTAGATTTTAAATTATGACACTTTTTAAAATTTATCTTCTTTGATATGTTAGAATACAGAAAACACCAAACATAAACAAATGATTAAATAGTATTATTGTGATGGTTTTCACCTAGACATTGGAAAATATGTAATCAAATAGATTATGTAAATTATGAAAATATTGTTTACACATAATTATAAAATGAATTGTATTGTTACCAATTAATTATAAATGAAAATAAAAATAATTTTAACATAAAAGATGTGTTTTTATTAAAAATAATTTTTAAGACCACAATGGTATTTCATATTAATAAATTGAATTAATAACTATTAAAGAAATATATTAGTGAAAATTATATGTTACATATAAATTTTTGTTTTTGAATTCAAATAATAAGTTTGATAAGGTTCTTTTAAGAATAACGTCAATTTTACGCATAAAAGAATATATTTTCTAAAGATAGTTTTACCACCTTTTAATAGTGTACTTATTTTAAAACTAAATTTTAAAATATTAATAAAATCTATTAAATATTATAATCTTAATTTTTAAAATCATAATTTCATAATTTACATAGGGTTAAATTTTGGTATTTTACTAAAAAAATATTTTCCAATGAATAACGATAAATCCTGATTTTTAAAAAACATTAATTTTCATTATATTAATAGAGTATTTATGATTCTAACATTAAATTAACATATGAAATTATAATAAAAATTTAGGTATCTTATAAATGAAAATATTTGATATTTGTACCATTGAATAAATAAATAAATGATTTAAAAATGATAAATTATGTTTTGGTATATTTGCGAAACATAAATGTTTATTTAGAATTATATAATTAATATAATAATTGATAAGAAAATTTAATTTCATAAAATATGTTCATGAAGTAATATTTTTTTCTTATGATTATAATAGAATATAATGGGACCTTAATTATTTTTTCATGGTGTTATAAATTCCGTCATAATTTTAAAATCAGTGTTTTTTAAGTAAATAATGAATTAATTTTAAAAAATAAATTTCCCATATTTACAAAATTATTTTAATAAAAATGATTTAATTTTTCAATTCTAAACATCTAAAAAAATTTATGTTGATTTTTCGGTATTTTTCTAAAATTGTTGAATTCTTTATGAATGGTGAAATGCAGTAATTTGTATTATTTAATAAATAAATGAATTATTGAGTCATAGATGATGTATGGATGATTTAAACCACTAATATCTAACTATAATTTATTATTTTTATATATTTAGTGATATTTCCCAAACTATTTATATACTTTATAAAAAAATATACAATGGAATAAAATATTCACAAAAGACCCCTCCCTCCACTATAAATACCACCCCTCACCCCCTCCTCTCCTCACAAATACAAAGCATTTAATCTTGCATATATTCTTCCCATTTTCTCTCCCAAAACATTCCATCGCGTTCTGGTATTTTTGGTATCACCAAAATACCATTTCAAAGATTCTTAAGGAGGTTCTCATGTAGATGAATTCAAGAGGAAAAAATCCCCTTTCATTTTTTTAAATTTTCTTTCAATTTATTTAGTTTTCTTATCTTTCCTTAAATCCTAAATAGAAACATTCATTATGACTCTAGTATAATATATATACAGTAGTTTTATTATTCTAATGTAATATAAACTATAAATTATCTTATCCTTGCCTTTTTATTCTAAAAATGAAAAGAACATTCATGGATGACAAGTTTTCATTTTTCAATTCCACCTTAAAGATTGGATAGAGAACCATTTTTATGGTTAAAAAATAATCTAATATATTTAATTCAACTTATTTAATTTTCTGAATCTAGTATATATAAAAAATATTAAATTTAAAAAAAAACTAGTGCAAGTTTTTCGAAAAAATGTCAAATACTCCAAACGGTTGTCATTAAGATTTTAACTAATGAATCATCCTCATATCTGAAAAGAAAATTATATTTAATACCATTAAATCCTATATAATGTCATTAATAACATATAATTTAAATTATAGATAATTATTCCCATTTCATATGATCTTTCAAACATGTATACAAGTGAATCAATCGTGAAAACCAAGAAAATAGACGTTTTTGAATGAAGAAATTGAATCTTATAACTCATAAAAAATATAACAAATGAAATTTGTAAAATTATAATAAAAAAAATGCTTAATATTTAATTAATTAAATTATTAAAAAATCTAATTTTTGTATCCCATACGTTATGTAAAAATGCATAACATTTTGGAAAATATGGATAGGGATTCAACCCAAACCTCGACTTTTCATTCAAGTCATGCTTTCTCTCTCTTTACCATAATGTAATTCTTCATTATTTTTATATAATTATTCTGAATTCATTGTATATGTTCCAAAATCATGTATCCAGATCATTTCATCCATATTTGAAAGGAAATATATGATATTATAAGGTTTCTTTGTCAATTATTCTCGATAAGAAAGCCCAATTAAAGGGAACATCCCAATTTATTACCCATTTTCAAGTACACCACATAATCTATTTTAAGACACCAATGTTTTCTAAAATAATATTTTTTATCTGAAAAATATATCTCTAATCTTTTCTAGTTTTATGTAACCAAACAATCCTTTGTTCTCTTTTAATACTCCTATATTTTCCCTCAAACCACATTGAAGCATCTCATTTCTAAAGTTTCTTAAAAACTATTTTTTATTGTTTTCACTAAAATTTGACATCATTTTTGAGTCAAAAATAATTTCATTATCCTTCCATTTTCTTTCCTAGGATATAAATATTTAAAATCTGATTTTATGAAAAATAAAAATAATTTTTACCAAAGAACTCTTCTCTCCAAAGTAAAAAAAAGGGATTTTCCTACAAGAATTCCTCAATGATTTTATTATAGTACCTGTCATCCATTTGAAAACACTTTATTGAATATTATTTTTAATAGGGATTGATATTCTATTTATCATATACCATATTATGTTAAATGATTTAAGATCAGTTTACCTGTGAATGTTTTATCTTGATATCATTCACCATATTACTTCGAATGGTTAGCGATTATGTAAACTGATTAGGGAAAGTTATTTATATTTTATAGGAATATATTGTTGATGTTTCACCGCATTCATATGATGAATTCATTGGACTGAGTAAGTGATTGGTGGAGCCCTCTTTAACCCCTCTATGCATTAGTAGATCTCATGAGACAAAACAGATATAGATTTTGGTAGAGATATTAACCAATTATTTTCAGATAATAGGGTTGAGGCATTGGGGGTTTGTTTCAGATGTTTTGAATTATGCCTTCCCTCATTATGATATTACTAATAGATAGTCCATGTGTTTATTAGACTAGTATAATATACATGGTTAATTTTCATTTTCATGGGATTATTTATATGGAATTATTTAACTTTTATTTATACCATAATATGCTCAAACATGTGATTTAATGGCATGTGGTTTTAGTTATTCAACTTTACTTATTAGTTATGTTTATATTTTATTCAATACATTTCCACTACTACAAAATAGGTCTTTAAAAGCACTAGAAATAGCATTTATCAGTGTTAGAAAAATGCTAACTACATGAGAATGGTTAAAATCCATGGTCATTTATCATAACTAAAAAAGCACTAATTAAGGGTTCCTTTATCGACGCTAAAAAACATGAAAAAATGGGACCACTATCAGTAATTTTTAAATAACAATTTATCATCACTTAAATTTAGCACTGCTAAAGGCACCATTTATCAACACTTGTAAAAGTGATGATAAAGGGTCTTTTATTAGAACTTATAAAAGAACTCATAAAGGGTATTCAATCAACACTTATAGAAGCATTGATAAAGTATACATTTATCCATGCTTATAAAATCATCAATAATGGAACTTTTATCAGTGATAATAGAAGTTATGATAAAGTATTCCATTATCAGTGCTTTTAAAAGTGCTGATAAATATGTCCTTTATCATCACCTTTAAAAGCACTAATAAAGGGTCATATTGTAGTGTGTTGTAATAGCCCACTACAGCACCACTGCAGTGTGTTGTAACAGAAAACCGCAACACCAGAAACACACTATATATCAACAAAAACAAGTCCCAATATTTTATTTAAATGAAATGAAATTTACAACACAAACACAAGAAAAGCACACTATATTATAGATATTTCAAATATTGGTTTATAAAATTACATAAATAAAAATTATTATGTATATTCAAAAACATCAATGCTCCTTTGTATTTTAATCCCATCTGAACTCATGATATTTCTGTAAAAACCACCCCAAATCAAACAAAATAATTCTCCTATATAATAAAATAATTTTTATGTTATCAATAATATAAATAAATAAATTAATAGAAAGTGTTAATTTCACTAAAATTGATGTCAATTTTAAATAAAAATACACACTTTGAGTCAACTGGTAATACCATGGATCATATTTAGTGGTGTATATTTCCAGAATGTATCAAATGACTTTTTGATCATTTTACAAAAGTATCAAAACAATCTAAATGTGTTAGCTTGGTTTTGAGTACGTCAGATGTATTTTTTACTAAAATCAAATTTTAAACTAGAAACGCACAATTTTGACTCAGTACAATCACATCGTGTATCTTTTTGGAGTGAAACATATTCCTACAAATTAATAATTAATTATGAATAGTTTTCCTAAATTATTAAGAAAATACTAGCCGATTTGTTCATTTTTCAGTGAGTGATTCCTTTTGAACTAAAATATTGATTTTAAACTGATAACATACACTTTGAGTTATACCAGTCACACTATGCATAATATTGAGATAATAATAACTCTTACATGTCTCAAATGAATTATATATAGTTTTACTAAAGTATCAAATCAATATTAATGTTTTTTCTTGGTTTTAAGTTGGACAATGTTCCATTTTACTAAAATTGATGACAATTTTAAATAAAATGAACCACTTTGAGTCATACTGCTCACATCGTGCATCAAATTGAGTTCTAGTTGATTCCTACATATCATAAATTGCATATAGATCATTTTTATAAAGTATAAAAACAATATTAATGGGTTTTCAAAGTTTTTAGTACAACACTTTCTTTATTTAATGTCATTTTAAAATTGAAACAAAAACTCTGACTCATATTGATCACATCGTGTATCAAATTGAAGAGTGGATAATTAATACACAAAATAATGACTTTTGGATCATTTTATTAAATTATTTAAACAATTATAATGTATTTTCTCAGTTTTGAGTAAGTTAGTTGGCCTTTTTTCTAAAATTGATGTCAATTTTAAATAAAAACACACAATTGGAGTCATATCAATCACAATATGCATAAAATTATGGTGAGGATGATTCATTCATGCCTAAAATCATGTATGGATTGTATTCCTAAAGTATAAAAAAAATATGAATGTGTTTGTTTGGTTCTGATTAGTTCAGGTCATTTTTTTTACAAAAACTGATGTCAATTTTAAATAAAGATGCACTTAGAGTCATACCGGTCACACCATGCATTGGATTGAGGTTTAGCTGATTCATATACTTTCTAAATCATTAATGTATTGTTTTCCTAATTTTTTAAAACAATATGAATTTGTTTTCTCAGTTCTGAGTACGTCATATTTATTTATTACTAAAATGTCATTTTAAACTTGAAATATGCACTTTGACTCATACATATCACATCGTGTATTGGTTTGACATGAGATTAATCACTACACCTCGCCAATAATTTATGAATTTATTACCTATGTTATCCAGAAAATCTGATCTCATTTTCATAGTTTTAAGTGAGTGACAGTTTTTAAAGTCAAATTTTGATTTAAACTGATAAAGAACACATTGATTCAGTTGTATTTTTTACTGAAGTTAATGTCAATTTTAATCATAAAGTACTCATAGTCATACCAATCACAACATGTGTTAAATTTAGGTGTGGCTAGTTCCTACACATCCTAAAGTTTCAAAACAATCCAAAATTTCATTGTTAACCCGATTTCAATTCATTTCCTCTGTTGAACTACCAACAACACATGAGCGGCTTTGAACAAACCACATCAACTTGAAAAAAACCCATGTATAAGAAAACAATTATTATTAGTAATACTAAAAATGAAAAAAATTGACCATAATTATGAAATAATACATTAATTCAATGGAAAATGATTTTAATATAAAAATATCAAGATTACATCTATGAATTAGTAGTTAAGAGAACTTGAAGGAAAGTGGTAAATATCAACACCGAAAGGATGAATGGGTTTTAGGGAGAATAATTCTATGGATGTTTTCAGGTATAAAGGCATGAAATATGGACAGATCACTCAAACTAGAATAAAATAATCCACCTTAATAAGGAAAAAAATATTATGTGAATAATACTAAAAAGAAATAAATTAAAAATAAATATGAATAAATAGATTAAGTCTATTGATAATGATTTTACCATGAAAATATCAATATTACCTTTTTAATTGAGTAAAGGAAGCATCGTTTCTCTTTCGACAAAGGAAGTTGAGGTAACTTGAAACAAAGTGATAAATGCACCACTATAGGGGTGAAAAGGTTTTGAGGGAGAAGAAGTATGGGGAAGTTTTAGTCCAGAAAGGCATGAATGATGGATAGATCACCTCAACTCAAAAAAAAGAATAAACATGTATAAAAAACAATTATTTTCTGAGTAATACTAAAAAAATATAAATTAAACATAAATATGAAATAAGAAATTAATTCTATGGGAATTGATTTTATTGTTAAAAAATCAAAAATACCTCTGAAATTGAGTAGAGGAAACATCGTTTCTATTTTTTACAAATGTATTTTAGGTAACTTGAAAGAAAGTGATAAGTGCACCATTATATGGGTGAAAAGGTTTTGAGAGAGAATAAGTTTATAGAAGCATTGGTGCAGAAAGGAATGAAAGACAGACAGAGCTCCCCAACTCGAACAATAGAATCCATATATATAATAAAACAATTGATATGTGATTAATACTAAAAATAAATTTATTAATCTTTAATATGAAAGAATAAATTAATTTTTTAGAAAATGATTTTACTGTACAGACATCATAATTACCTCTCTGTTTGAGAAGAGATAGTTTTGCTTCTCTTCTGCTCAAGGTATGACACATGGATAGAAATATTATTTAATAAAAAAACATTGTAAGGAATATTAAAAATTAAATCAATGTTTCATTATATAATTTTTCAGAAAAATGAATAAAGTATATCGTAACATTACTTTTACATCTTTCCAAAGGGTTTCCTTTATTATATATTGTTCTGTTGAGGCATTGGTAACATCATCATCTGTAGAAGTTATTTTCAACATGAGTAAACATTTAACTTAAATTATGTTAATGTAATAGAGAACATATAATATTATGAGTAAAAACATAATATATTTAATGATATTTTTACATTCTCATTGAACTCTGTTTATTTCTTTTTAAAGATTTCAAGGATTTCGTTCCTCTATCAAGAATCCAAATCCTCTCTATGTTGTCCCCTATAATGTACAAGATATTATCTACATTGGGTCCAGAATGAACTAATTATGATGTCCCCATGAATGGGTCATCCTTTTTTTAATACAAAATTTTAATGAAGATAAAACATTCTTTGCTCGTTTGCTCAGTTTTGGTGATGTGATCGGCGTTTTAAACTAAAATGACAATTATATATTGAAAAAACACAGTGGTAGTAATACCAAGAACACTGTGTTTTATATTTAGTTTTGGATGATTCCAACATGTCACAAATTACTTTTGGATCATTTTCCTAAATCATCAAAATAATCTGAATGTATTTTCTCAGTTTTGAGTAGGTCAGTTGTCATTTTTATTAAAATTGATGTGATTTTCAAATAAAAAGTCACACTAGGAGTCATATAGGTAACACCGTATGTTATATTAATGTAGGACTGATTCCTACACATCTCAAATGACTTATGGATAATTTTCCTAAAGTATCAAATCAATATGAATGTGGTTTCTCAATTTTGAGCACGTCTCTTTTTTTAACTAAAATGTCATTTTAAACTGGAAACACATAATTTGACCAATACTGATCACATCGTGTATCTGTTTAACATGAGATTGATTCCTACATGTCACAAATGACTTATAAATCGATGTCCTAAATTATCAATAAATTCAATGAATGTTTTATTTTTTTCATTGAGTTGCATTTTTTGAACTAAATTGTAAATTTTAAACTAATAACAAACACATTGAGTGATAGGTGTCACATTGTGCGTTGAATTGTGGTGTGGTTGATTCATAAATGTATCAAATTACCTATAGATAGTTTCCCTAAGTCTTAACTAAGTACATTCTTCCATCAACCTCTTTTTCCAATAATAAAAAACCCTATCATTTTTTAATTAAATAAAGCTATTAAAAAATATGTTTTATCAAAAATAAAAACAATATAAAAAATCTGCCACCAATTATTTTATTAAATCTTTATTCAGATCCTTGTGTATTAAATCGAGGAAAAAATGAAACTAATTCATCCTTAAATCTTCCTCTACATTGAATCAAATAAATTAATTTTAGTAACATACACTCATTAGTTTCAATTACATTATAGAAACCTAAGACACCATGGTTGTTCAACACTGTAGTTGTGTATTCTATTTCTTCTATCTCCAGCATCTCCATTTCATTCACCCCCTTCACTATATCATTTCTCTAGTTGTGCGGAGATTTTCTTGGGAATGGGTTATTGGGAATGTAGGAATTGAGTTAATAACTAGTGTAAAATGTGTAGTTCTTAAAATGGGAGGCATTTCTCCTTTTAGAGAACACAATGAAGTGCAAGTAAAAATACCACCCATTTACTTCATCGTGTTAACAAATAGGGTAAATGCCTCCAATTTGTGAGAATTTCACCATTAAAATTAGTTGTTAACTTGTAGGATATATTTCCACCAACTCTTTCCAGAGAAAATATCCACACAATAAGAGAAATGATAGAGTGAAAAGCGGTAAAGAAGTTGAGAGGGTATAGATAGAAGAATCGGAATGCACAACTATAGTGCTACGTAGCCCAGGGGTCTTGGGTTACTATAGTATAATTTCATTATACGAGTGTTTATTGTGAAAATTAATTTATTTGATTTGATGTGGATTGAGAATTAATAATGAATTAACTTCATTTTTGGCCCCAAATTTATCTATAAGGATCTGAATAAAACAATAATGAAATAACAGGTTAAGGATTCTTTTATACTATTTTTTCGATAAAACCTGGTTTTTTTAATTGTGTTTTTACTAAAAAAATGTTAGGGTTTTATATGATTGTAAAAAGTGGTCAATGGACGTTTGTACTTCATTCAAACGTTCCTTGATGGGCAATAAAGATGAATGTGGTTCACGCTTTCCACAGTCAAAAACTATAAAATAAAGGTCACTCCCCATTCGATATATGGAGAAAAATGAATCTACCTAATTTTTTTTATATATTATATATATATATATTTGTGTGTGTGTCTTCTATTAGTTACATTATTTGAATATAATTATATATGTATCTGTATATTATTTATCATATTTAAATTTATTAAAATATAAAAAATTTATTCGATGTATATATTTATATATATAATACTATATTTTCTAATGAAACAAAAAAACTATTAATAATAATTTTTAAATTATATTAATTATAAATAATTACTATTTTGGGTAATTGTGTATAGAATATAATTACATAAATTTTGGAATGTTAATTATTTCCAAAAAAATGTATATATAGTTACCAAATTTTATTATTTTGAAAGTAACATGAGTTTATAATTTTTAATTGGTTATTTAAGTATAAATTATATTACAATTAATTAAATGTATATGTAGAACGAAATGTGATATATATATATACCTAAAATGATGAATACCTAAAAATAATTTATAATATATAGAACTTGATAACTTCCATTCTATTTTTTGAACAAATGATGTATCAACCTAAGTATTCTAGGGAGACCATCTAATACACATTGAAACATCCATGAGATTCATGGGAGGTCCACAAAGAAGTTGGTATAAAGTAATAATACACATCTAAATGATAGATCAGAAACAAAGGAGAAAACACACCATCCTTTGACACCCCCATCCCAAGTACATTTAAACACACACACACACAGATATATATATCATTGAATTTATAATACACATAATTGCAAACAAAATGGACATTTAAACATAATTTTTAATGAAAATAAATATAACCCCTTCTTAATTTCAAAATCCAAATCCATAATTTTTGAATAAATAATTATAAAATAACCATTAAATTTAATGTTCTGAAAAAGAACATGAATATATAGAATGGTATATATTTTAAATATATATATATATATAATAAAATTAAATTCATAAAAAATTATATTACCCTTATAGAAGAGTATCACAACATAAAAAAATAAATAAAACTCCATACTTATTTGGAAAATAGAGATCCATTGAAAATAAATAAATATGGTATCACCCATATTAATATTTTAATAAAATAAAACAACATAATTCAAAGAATTTTTTTTTAATAAAAACCCCTTATATCAGAATATTAAAACAAAATTTAATTAAATAAATTCCCTTATATGAATTTCATAAAATCTACTTCTGCTGCTACTTCACACCATCATCAGACTGAGAATTGGTTTTCTAAAAATAAAATTAGAACCTACTAAGTAAAATCGGAAACCCTCAGATCGAGATCTCTGAATGAAAAATAAAGAAAGAAAATCAGAATATAAAAAAGGAAAACACAGGCCAACCACGCTAGGATGAAGAAAATTCGAGTCCCTCAGATCTATATCTCGATGTTTTCTTTGGAAACACCAACTTCAAATGAACACGAGATGTCGGACGATGTTCGAGCATCTAAAAGTAGTGGGTTTGGGTGATTCGAGTGGGAAAGTTTGATTTGAGCTTTGATTCACTCAAGAGGAGCTCCAATAATAGGTGGCTTCCATGGAATGATTTTGATATCACGATGGGTTCGCAACAAAGTTCTTTAAATTTGATTAGGACACTTTTATCCTGGATTTTTTAAAAGGGCTAATAAAGAGTCCTTTTATCAGTGCTTATTATATAAGAACTGATAGAAGGCATATTTATGGGAACTTTTTTAGCACTAATAATGGTATGCCTTTATGAGAGCTAAAATTTTTTCACTTATAAATATAACTTTAATCAGTTGGTGCTGATAAAGCCACATCTTTATAAACGCTAAAGAAATCACTGATAAATATTTCTTTTATCAACGCTTATTACTTAAGCATTGTTAAAGGAACTATAATTATAATTATAAATATTTTTCCTATATATATATATATATACTTAATAAATATATTTAATATATTCCTTATTTAAATATATTTATTATAATTTTATAATTATTTAAATATAAAATTATTTATTTATAATTATATAAATAATTTTAAAAAATAATATTTATATTATCATATATATTTTAATAATTATATATATATATATATTTAATAATAATATATAAATATAAATTTAGTAAATATATTCATTACTTATATAAATTTATTATAAATTTAATAATTATTTAAATATATATAATTAAAAATTTATAATTATATAAACACATTTTAAAAAATATACATTTATTTATAATTAAAAAATATAATTTTATAAATATATTATGTACATTTTAAAAAAAATATTTGTGAATATATTTACTTGTAAATATTTTTTTTATAACTTTGTTTAAATTTTTGAACATTATTAATGAATATATAATTTCAAGTGCATGATTGTTAAAAATGAGTGAAATTGAAAAAGATAAAAATAAGTACACATTAATAATTTTGAAAAAAATCGATAACTTTTTATTGTGTTCATTGTACATAAAAATGAATTAGTTATGTATATGTGAAATCAATATAACAAACGTTTGATCTATGTTAAAATGAAATATCAAATGACATTCAATTATATGCTAAATACTCTATGCAATTAGTCAGTAATTTTAATTCATATTAATTTTTAATTATAATCCATTATTCACTAAATATATAACTATTTAATGTAAAGATCATAAATATTTTGTAATATATAAATAATATTTATATAAATTAATAAATATCTATATATTTAATTTATATTATTTATTAACATTATAAATAATCATATAATTAATAAAATGTTTAATATTTTTCTCAATTTACTTATTTTTAATTTTAATTTGTTTAATTTCCATTTTTCACATCAATATAATTAATACATACTATTTATTATTCTTTTTAATTTATATATAGTATAATAAATTTATTCATTTTTATCAATAATTAGTTAATTAATAAAATTTGTAATATTTTTTTAAATAAAATCATTTTTGGTATTTTATTTATTTTATTATTTTATTTTATTTATTCAGACCTTTATGAGTGCCAAAAACATTAATAAAGAACTTCATTATGAGCGCTGAAAATATGGCACTAATAAAGGGTATCCATTATGAGAACTAAAAAACATTGATAAAGGTTACCCTTTATCAATGCTAAAATTAAAGTGTTGATAAAGGGGACCTTTATAAATGCTAAAAAAAGCACTAATAAAGATTCCATTAATCAATTTTTTTTTCTCATGCAGATATATACCAATGATGTTAAACACCTGTTTTGTAGTAGTGTGCCTACCCTTACTAATCATCTGAGCTCCCCCATTCTTATGCTTAATTTTTCCCCAATATGTGAAGATGTATATTAGGAATGAAATACAGGGATAATCTAGGAGTTTATGGATGTTTCCAATAGATTTGGTGTGTTGTTTTTCATTCGAGTTTTAATGTAAAACATATGTTTGTTTCTGGAATTCAGAAGGTACTAAACTATTTAGCCCTTCGGGGTGTGACTTCATTATTTATTATTCAAATTTAACATAGTAAGGAAATGGATCATGGATAATATGGTATGGGACTTTAAAATTTTAATATTATTTAAATAGTAAAAATAAAAATTTTAAGCGTAAAATAAGATTTTCAATGTTATAGTTAATTACCATGGTAATGATGAAAAGGTTAATTATCATTTTTTTAATGATGATGCTTAATTTTTATCTAATGAATTACATTAAAATATTTTAAATTATTATTATAAAATTATTTTCAAACATATATAAAAATACATTAAGATTAATTTAATGGTTAATCAATACAAAAAAAGATTAATAACACTTGATTGTGAAAAGAAATTCTACAAAATTAGTTATTTTGTGTATGATTTGTTTTAATCTAAAATAGAAATTTATATTATTTAAAAATTTAATTGTATATCACATAAATAATAGGTAATAGTGGTTACCTTTTATATATAAAATGATATAAAATTACTTTATTAAAAAATAGTTACCATAGTAAAAGTTAATTTGGGAAAAACATTAAAAGTAAAAAATAAAAACATTAATTCACTTAAAATGAAAATAAATTAATTTATGAGATAATTTTAAAACTTATCATGTTCCAAACTCCCTATTTTAACATTTTTGATCCATATACCATTGAATAGTGTCATGGAATTATTGAAAAATTATGTGTGTCCATAACTACCCTTTTCTTCCCTTATAAAAGGATTTCACTTCCCCCTTTTCAAAGTTACAATAAAATTTATAATTAATCCTTGAAACTCTAATTTTTTTATCCTAATATAACCCATACAAACTTTATATTTACTCTGGTCACACTAATTTATCCTAAACCCTCAATTCTAAGGAGTATTCCATGGAAATATCAAGTGTCCAACGTAAGTATTATCTCCTTATTAAGTTTTTGGATTAATCTTACTCTTACAAATATCCTATCAAAATAGAATTATTATTTATTATTTATAATTATTATACTGATTTTTTTATATAAATGGTATAATCCTTATTTATTCATTTCCATCCACTTTAAAAAAGGAATGTCAATTGTGTGTGTTTGCGATGACAACAACATCCATAAATAAACATTTTTTATTTATCTAAATTTCCATTATTTATCTGAAAAAACATATAATATTGTTCCCTATAACAAAAAAAAATTATCATTTTTATTCTCTTTCAATTAAATTATGTCAAAATAAATACCTCTTTAACCATACTCACTCATTCAGTTACAGTGTCTTCAAGTTAGGGTCAGTTTGACCACCTACATCAATGATGCTATGAAACTATATCATGTATGACTATGTGAACATAAATACTAATATTATTGTAAATTAATAATAGGATTATGATTTTTATATTGTTATGGAAATATTAAATTATGTGTTCAAATTATTATTAAATTAACATCTTTGTTTTTCTAAAATCACTAAAATAATCCAAAATCGATTCCATTTTCAAACAGCATAGCTAAAACACTTATGGAATTATATAATAGATTTATAAATTTATATAATCTATATATTAAAATTACTTAATCTATGACTAATAATTTAATTTTTTTTGAACGAATGGATAATGATATCAATATTATTACATGTGCTTGAACAATTAAATTTGTTAAGAGAAGATGGTTGAAGTAACATATGAATAACCAACATATCCATAATAAATAATTATAAATGAGTGATCAAAATGGAAAATTTTATATGAATAAGTTTATGATGTTGAAGATTATCATATCTATGTTTGTTTTATAGGATTTTATATTATCATCAATTAAGCAAGGAAACATGGTAGGTGTTTTTTATATCAACTTCTCTTTACTCAAAAAATTTTAATGTTATGCACCAATTTCTTATTTCTATGTTGTATATACTTTAAAATAATGTATTTCATATTATTACATTATTTAATTCATGTGATTTAAAAAATATATGATTCTAAAGCTTTCAATTAATTTTGATTCAAAAATTACTACAGTTATAAAGGGTTCTTTGTCTCAAATTTAATTCTTTGGGACTTATTTCTTAATGTGAAACAAGATAACCTTAATATGTTGTGATTACTTAATAATAAAAGTATTTTATAGTATTCATGGAATTTTAAGATCCATTTCATTTAATTTTTATAAATTTTCATCAATTTAAAATATACCCAACTTGAAAGTGCTTTTGATCAAAATGTTTCACAAAGAGTAAGGGTATTGATTCCAATCTTATTTTAAAATCAAGATTATTTTTAAAAGATAATATATCTAAGGAATTTTTATTATTCATGATACCTCTAACCGTTTCCTTTATATATTCATGGGTTTATATATGTTCGATAAATAATTCATTTCCCCTAAAGTCAAATTTTAACTGAAATATTTCTTAGAAGTAAAACTAACCACGTCTCTTATTTTTAGTTGGGAACCACATTTTTTCCATGTCCAAATTCATTTTATGATTTTAAAATTTTCCTTACCTTAAACTCAATAGTTCATTGATTTCATTTTCTAATACTTGATCTTCTTCAAAAAACTTGAAATATTTTTTAAATGTTTTCTATATGGGTCATTTCTATTAAAGTGTAAAAAATATTATCTTTTTAATTTTTTTCATGTGAAGACCTATATCCTCCATCGTTATGATTTTGTATGATATTTATTTTTTTATATTTAATTTTATTCAAAAAAATCATATTCTCCTTTATTCAAAAAAATATATCAATATAAAATGTTTTCAAAAATATCATAAATGTTTCATATTTCCTAAGAAATTTTTCCTAATGATCCTCAAAATGGTTTTCATAAAAATCAACATCCTTTAACACACATTATGATTAATCAATTATATAATTCACATGTAACCATAAACCTTATTTATTTTTATGATCTATGTAATTTCCTTCACTTTCATAGGAATGGCCCAACATTATCTTTTTCTTTTCTAATCATCCAAAATGTATGATACTATTACTTCACCCAGTTCTATTCCATTGGGAATACCCTTTTTATTTTCATTTGATTGAAGTATTTCCACAGAGATTGCAAAGACATATTTTTTGGGGGAAATTATTGAATTAATTGTATACCCTTCATCTATAAGTTGTAAATACCATATTCTTTATTATCTTTATTGAATGGTGTTTACCTAGAATGTTACTTGATATTATTGGATGCACATTTATTTTTCATGGGTTTATCATGTTGTGGTTATTGATGTGATTATTTATGATTTCATTATATGGTTACAAATTAAACCCATTCTATTTCCATAGAATATTTATTATTTGATTAATGAAGCCTTATTTATTTTTGTGGTCTCTTTATACAATAAAAGTGAATAATTTTTATTTTTATTGTTTTATAAAACTCATTTTATTTTCATTGGTTGTTTTCTATGTGATAAGTGATTGATTTCAAATAGAACTCATAAGCATGGATGATGACTAGTGGGATATGATATCACACTCTAATTCATTAATTTAAATTTTATGTCTCATTAGATAAATTATTCATCAGTATGGTTTAGTTTCTTATAATCATGAGCACTTATGGTATGGCTTATGAATGTTATGTTTCATATAATAATGTTTGTGAAAATTTTGAATGATGTTTCACATGTTTTATGATTATTCATGTGATTGTCCCGGTCTCTCGGGAATAATTTTTATTGGCTCATGTTTACAAGTTCTTTTGATTCATGTATTATTTTATACGAAGTAATATGGTATGATTTATGATCCATGCTTTTTTGTGTACAAATTATCTAATGATTATACCCATATAATATTCTAATATTCACTTATGATATTATATTGTTATCACTGATTTTTACCCTTACCGAGATTATAGGCTCACCCCTTTCTTATGTTTTCATTTCCCCATATTATGAAGAAAATTAATATGTAGTACATGACTAGAAGGGTGTCTTATGAGAAGAAATTTTGGGATATGTTTAATACTTTTCATAGATTAATAATATTCTTAAATAATGGGAAAATGTACACTAGTTAAAAAGGAGATGGGTTTTCTAAGTAAATGTTTTTCCTAAATATATAAGCCTCTATACCTAAATGGTATTGATAATTTATTATAAATAAATATTTTCCTTAATTCATGTAATTACTTGATTGTTAGGTCTGGGCTCTAATAGTTAGTATCAAAGAAGTTTTTGGATAACTTTATAGAATATGATGTCCCTGCATAAGGAAAATTTGGGAGTTTTTAATGTCAATAATGTTTTATAAGTTAAGGTTTGTACCAATTTAAAAGGTATATATAACACTTCAAGTCAATTAAGATAATATTATATGGATTAGGATAATATAACCTCAGTGAAACCCCAAGTAATGAGTCTAAGGGAAAAGTAGGATTATATCATAACATATTGAAATTTAGTAAAAGTAGAGTTTGTGTGATTTTTCTAGAAAATAAATCCTTGATTCGATAATGGAATGTGGATGTTGTCTCTAGCATGGTTGTACCTTGGGGACATTTCCTTGAAGAGTGGGTTTTGGGAATTATCTCAACCATGATTTGGTGCATGAAAAAGAGTCCTAAATACAAAACAGGCTTAACACAGATGGGTAATATACTTAGGTTGATCATATTATCTTTAATAACTATTATAAATGATTTATTTGCAAATTACATTAATATATTATGTTAAATTTTTTAACATAACACAACATAATGTATCTTAGTAAGAACCAAGAGAGTTATAGGATTAACCAAATATGAAATAGTTGAAATTAAAGTATTATATGTTGAAAGGAAAGTATCATTGGATAACAAATATTAGGATTGATATTACATATACTCTAATTGTTTTGGATATTATCCTAACCATTTTTATTTTATTATGTTTTTTAAACTATAACACAATGATCAAGCTGAGAAATATGTATCCAAAAACAACTATGTATTCTAACTTGGTAAGGGAGAATTCATAAATGGCTGGGAATATTTTAATATTCATGTTATGAAACAAAGGTGAGATTATTAGTTTTACCTATGTTCATTAGGTTTATATCATTACATATAATAATTTTTCATAATAATATATGTTTTCAATAGTGAGTGATATTTATTAATGGTATTTTTTTTATATTCAAGAATTTATTTGGGATAGGGGAAATATATAAGTATTATTCTATATTATTAATTCTTTAATGGTTTTGAAACATATATTAAATGGAATCAGTAACCTTGAATAGTGATTTTGTGACAAGATTATGTTATTGGGGATATCTATCTAAGAACACAAAATTAAAGAATGGATAACTCTTTGGATTAATATATTCTTAATTTTGATGTAATAATTGGTTGATTGATATGGAAAAGTTAGTTAGATAGTATTGGAATTTATTATGGATTAAAATAAAAGGGGATCGATGATATTTTTATAGAATTTTATCTAATTTTTTTGGACTATGATATATATTGACTTTTGTGTGAATTTATAAACTAAAATTTAATAAAATTTTGTGGGTTAATTATATAGTTAGTTTTTGAAGTAATTTATGATTTCTATAAGGTTTAATGTCTTGCGTATCTAAATGGCATTGGGGAATGTATGTATTAGAGAATATATGATTAGGGTATATAAAAATTGGTGTATAATATTGTAGGAATTATCCATGATGTCTGATGTAAGATAAGTAAATTAGTATATCCTAATAAATTAAGTGACATTTCATATTGGAATTCAAAGTTTCAAAGGATCAAGTAACAACTGAGAAGGGGGGTTGAATCAGTTGTTCAATTTTAGAAGTTTGAATAATTTAAAAAAAAATAACCCCTAAAACCTATTAAATTTTATATCCTTATCATCATTTCGTAAATACTCATGCATGAAAAAATAGGAAAACAGTTATAAAACACATGGTTTATAAGGTTCATCATTAGTGAGGGAACTCACATCCTTTCAATTGCACTCCTAAGGGTCTATAGAAATTCACTATTATAAAGTAGTCAATACAACTTATGCCAAATCCTATTATAAAGCTTATATCTTAGGATAAGAATGATTATACTGAATCTCATCAGTATACAAAGTTTTCCTAAAATAATTATCAAAAACAAAAAATAAGGACTGTTCTAACTGCACCACAAATGATCTGTCTTTAATCCTCACTCTGATTTGGCTTGATCGATTTTCTCTGTCCAGTGAGGTTGGGTCTGATGGACTCGATATGATGAATTCAGTTTGATAGACTTAGTAAAATGAACCCATTCTTGATCTGCATTACCCACATTCTGCCCAAATTATTAGTATGATCTTCCTTAGTCTATTAAACAAAATTTTCATAAGTCCGACCTTATAATGAGGTCTCAATCCAGAAATATAATTTTTACATGAATAATGAAGCACTCCATCTTTTTTACTCACATTAAAAAGTTTCAATGTATGAGTGTACTATGATTTTACTTTTTGGAATCCCATAAATACAATGGTGGGAAACTGAAAACCTTTTCCTACTTACTCAAATTCAAAAACATTGAGATATACCCATATTTAAATTTCATGTTTTACCACTTCAACTCTTCACAAATGTTATATAATCTTCTTAAGTCTTCTCAGTAAATATTTTTCTTGATATTCCTAAATTTTCTTCAATATGAAAGAACTTTCTCAACCCATTATAATGAAACTTACTCAACTCATTTGTATGGAACTTATTCAGCTCCTATTTTGTCTAATTGAATTCCCTTATCAGATTTAGTCTGACTAACTTTCCCTATAAGAGTCAGTCTATTTGTATTTCCATCTCAAAGTTAGTCTGAGGGATCATTCTTATCTTCATTCCAATAAAATACTCATAATGATGGAATTCTTATTAAGATGGAATTAAACTTATGATGGAAACTCCACTCTTCAAATTTGAAATTATTCCAAACTCATGAGATATAACTCATTCGGACATTTGAATCCTTTTGTGCCCAATACATTTAGATATGATGAAAACATTGACTTGATTCCTAGAACTGACACTAGTAGAATACTAACCTATACCAACGGTTTGGAACCGTTGGTATAGGCCTCCAAACCGTTGGTATAGCCTATACCAACGGTTTGGAGAACCGTTGCGAAGTAAGCCGTTGGGATAGGTCTATACCAACGGTTTTCCCAAAACCGTTGGTATAGACCTATCCCAACGGTTTACAAAACCGTTGGTATAAGTAATATGAAAATCTATTCCAACGGATATAAAACCGTTGGTAAATGTATTTCAAAAAAAAAACATGTGCTGGGATTTGATCCCACGACCCCTTGTTTATAATCGAACGACTTAACCACTAAGCTAACATCACTTTTGTAAACATAATTTCATAAATATATATATGTATTATCATAATTATTTAAAATTTAGATTTATATAATGTTCTCAGGTAGCAGACCTGGAAGAAATGAAAGAATCTATCCCAACGGTTCTCAAAACCGTTGGGATAGGTCTATCCCAACGGTTCTCAAAACTGTTGGGATAGGTGGAAATTTCCTGGAGGGTGAAGGTTGGTTTTGTGGGTGAGTTTTCCCAACGGTTCTCCCAAACCGTTGGGAAAGGGTCCTCAAAACCCACCTTTCCCAACGGTTCTCTCAAACCGTTGGGAAAGGGGGGGTCTTTCCCAACGGTTTGGGAGAACCGTTGGGAAAGGGTCCTCAAAACCCACCTTTCCCAACGGTTCTCCCAAACCGTTGGGAAAGACCCCCCCCTTTCCCAACGGTTTGAGAGAACCGTTGGGAAAGGTGGGTTTTGAGGACCCTTTCCCAACGGTTCTTCCAAACCGTTGGGAAAGACCCCCCTTTCCCAACGGTTTGGGAGAACCGTTGGGAAAGGGTATATATAAGTGTTGGGAAAGATCCGATTTCCAGTAGTGTGATACAATATTATCCTTATGATGGAAACTCCACTCTTCAAATTTGAAATTATTCCAAACTCATGAGATATAACTCATTCGGACATCTGAAACCTTTTGTGCCCAATACATTTAGATATGATGAAAACATTGACTTGATTCCTAGAACTGATACAATATTTATGATTCCTCAATTTCATAAAAATCTATTCTCATTAGTGTTTTTAAGATTTATGAGAACTTCAATATTGGAAAAAATAAAATCACTAACATAGGAAACTATTATGTATTCCCTTACTTTCATCATTTTATTTCATTTCAAACAAAACTCAAAACAACTAGCTACACATATTTTACATCTTTTCTTCATAAGTCTTATACAATAAGTGTTACAAAAAACTTATGATATTTGATAATTACAAACCAGAAAATCATAGCTTTACATTAGGATAGAAATTTTAAGAAATTTATAAATCTTTCCATCAGTATCTTCATTCAACCACTTCAAAATCATTATGAATTTCTAACTCATCAATATATTTCTAAAAAACATCATTTTTTATAGATCTTGAACTTTATTCTAATGGATATGAGACTGATTATGTTTCTAATCAATAATATTAACATTCTGACAACTTCTTTGAATGGTGTTTCTTATTCTAATTCTTAGTTTCAGGTGCTGATTAACCTAGTAAAAAAACTAACTTTATGATGACTTCTACGATTGGAGATGCTCATTATAATACTTTATATTTGGGGTTTCTCAGTTCGATCCTCTACATCCAGAAAAATATCTTTCTCAAAAATATTCTTCTCCCTTTGAGTTTGGTTTCAAACACTCATCAACTTTGACCTGTTCTTCCAAAAGAAACATTAGAAAATATTAGATGTTAAAAAATATAAAAACATTTCAAAAATAAAACACCACAATGGTTCTTCAATCACCCCCTTAATATTTTTTTGTAAACATTAGTTAAAAACTTTTACAACTCACATTTTGTAAAAAAATAATATATTTTTTTACTTTTAACAAAACATATTATTTCTCAAAATAAAGTGTCTTGGCACTACACTACTCAATAAAGAATATTTTTGAAATAATTTCATCCCTTAATGATTAAAAAATTATATTCATGTTAAGATAAAATCTCCCACAATTTTAACATTTCTCACTTTTCTTTTTCTCTCGTTTTCTTTTTCTTATCCTCCATTATCTGATAACCATAGAATCAGATTCATAAAATAAATATAAGTAAAAAATTCTTATAGAGTAAAAAGTTGTTACTTTCCTCCACTTTTGTAAACATAATCTAAAGTATGGTGGGGGAAATCCTTTTGAGATTTAGGAAGTCATTGGAGGAGGATGAACATGAGGTTGTGGTCTAAATTCAACAAGCTTTATTTTGGAATTTACTTTATTAAAATATCACTAATTTGATAATTTATTGAGATATAGTCAAGATAAATGTCTTGAGTAAAAAATTCCTCTTTTATAAACTGAAACTCGATATCAATGTATTTTGATTTTGAATATTGGATAGGGTTTTTTGAAAGATCAATTTCACTCTGAATATAAAAAGTGTCTTTAATTGTTTAAAAACTTTTACTCTAATATATTCTATATAAAATATCATCCACAATATCAAAGTACAATCATGAGTAACCATAACTTATTCCTATTATGTTTTTATCAAAGTTACTGAACTTTGTTTCTTACTATTCCAACTTAAACATAATTCTCCCTAGAAAAATGATCCTCCATAGGTTGATTTTATAACATTACAATCTTCTTTCCAATCATCGTCATTATAATCCGGAAAATTCATCTTAAAATTTAATTTTTATAACAAACCATGTGATGCTTTTTATTTGACAAATCTCGTAATTTTCTTTTACATCAACATATGTGATTTTTTTGGATTAATTTAATACCTAGAATAAAAATTCATAGCATAATGAATATCAAGCCTTGAGGATCTAATGTAAAGTATATATACTATAATATTTCCAAATTCTTTTTTTATAGTTTTACTAGACTCGTCATCACTCAACTTTGTCCCCACTAATATTAGAGAAGAAACTTATTTGGATTCTACCATTCAAAACTATTTTAAAAATTCCCTAACAAACATTTACTGAGATGGGAAAGTGTATTTTTTATTAAACATATAAACTAAGGAAGAATGTAAATTCTCCTAATATCAACATCTCAATGTTCCTTTTCATTTCTTCATAAAATGTTTTAAAAATATCATATCTCTCTCCTATAAAAAATTATATCATCCACGTAAAGAGTTACAATTAGAGTTTCAGACTCAACATCTTTCAAATATAAGTTGCTATCATCTTTTCCTTTAGAAAAATACAATATTCTCAAAAAATTATCAAGATTAGAATATCATACATGTGGAGCTTCCTAAATCCCATAAAAATATTTCCTTAATCAAAAAACATTGTTTTCATCCTCATCAAGTAGAAACCCAAAATGTTGTTCAATGTAAACTTCTTCTTCAATTTTACATTGATAAATGGGGACTTTACATCCATCTAATATACATTGTAATTTTGATGCAAATCCTCCACTAGAAACATTTTAAGAGTTACTAACCTTACAAGAGGGGAAAAGGATTCATCAAACTCTACACCTTCCACCTGTGAATAGACTTTACAAAAAAACCTTGCTTTGTTTCATGAAAATTATTCTTGTCCACTCAACTTGTTTTTTTAACCCATATTTTTATGATACAATTTTTACCTTTTGGACAAGGAACAGGTTCCCATGTTTCATTTTATCAATTTTATCCAAATATTCATTCATTGAATCCACACATTTTTATGTTGAATAGCTTATGAAATTAATTCTAGTTAAACTTTTTAGATGGGTGTGGTTTTATTTATTAATCTCAGTTTTCTTCTGGCCTCAACTAGTGTATTATAATTCTAAAGAACATTTTCTATCTCCACATGTTTTCATAAAGTAACAAATTTTTGGGTTTTTCTTCCTTTTTTACTTTTCTCATCACACGGTTCATATGAATCATCATTCACATTACTTTTCTAAATTTCAATTTCATTGGAAACTTTTAGTTTTTCATCCTCAATAATCCCAATAACTTTTTTGAAAGAAGCTCGGTTCTAAATAATTTTCACATAATATGAGTCCACCAAAATTTTTAAACATTTATTCCAACATTTTTAACATATTTCATTGGTTGAATAATCTCTAAAAGTTCTTTCCCCAACTTTCTCATCATACTTTCCCATATCTAGATTTTTGATTTCAAGTAAACACGGACTTCCAAAAACATTAATGTAATTAAATTGATATTTTTTTATACCACTGACTGAAACATAATTTTTTATTATAAAATACACTTCTTTGGAAAATGTTAGAAACCCCAAGTTCACCCAGAACAAGTAATAAGGAAAACATAGTTGTTAAAATGTAACTTGAGCCTAATTGAGTTATTATCCCTAAGAAGTTTCCAGGAAATATAGGTTACTGATTTTTCTGTATCATAATTTATAAGGTCTTCAAATAAAATCACCAGCCTATCCCACATTTTTATGCACTCCACTAGTGCGATCTTCTCTTCATTAAATCCTCTTACAAAAATAGGGTTCTGTTTGTTAATCCTATCACAATTTTAGCTGTCAGTATCCACAATAATGGTATTTTACATCATCTAATCAGCATATTATGTGAAGGAATTTATCCTGAGGAATTCCTCTACCATAACATCTACGAAATGTAGAAGCAGATCCATAGGATATTCCATGACTGTCTTTTTCAGGTCACCCTTAAGGGAAGCTACCCCGCAATCCACATCCTCCACTAGAATAGAATATCATTTACAATTGGTATCACCATCCTTCATCTTTGGTGAGGGGTTTTACATTTTCTAAAGGACCTTATAATAGGTGGACTAAGTAATTAAGAGTAATCCTTAAATCTCCACATCAAATGCATATACAGAATGAACGCGTCTAGATATAATGGGGTGTTCTTTCTTTTCATTATAGAGGATCAAAGGTACTCTTCTATAATCTCTACTTCCTTAGAATCTAAGGACCAAGATTATGTTGTAGAATCATCATCCACTCCTTTATAATCTAACCTACCATGTAAGGGGCTATTCTCTTAATGAACTTCTCCACAATCCCTTCTTCTAATGGGGAAAATTCATTATCTCCCAAAACCAAAAAATGGTATTGAGAGCCATTCCCTATAATTCTAGTTTTAATTAATCTCGATATAGGGTGAGGCATCAAGGCCTTACCTATATTTGGGAATGACTGGCTCACTACACTCAACCCAAATCCCTATACATCAAGAGGCACCTCCCTAGAAAATTCTAAATTGATGATCTTGGATAAACCACCATCACTTATTTCCAGGAACAAAACCTATTGAGGAGAAATATGTCCAAATCTCATAGCATCTTCAAAAGGGGGATAATTTCTTGAAATGCTTCTAAATCATCAAACACCCCCATTTCTATCTCAAATTTTTTTATGAAAAACCTAAACACTTACACAGCCTATAACTTGGGTTTCCTAAACATGATGTTTTTCATTTGATTCAAATCATCAATAGAAGTGATAAACTAAAAATATAATTTTGTTTATTGATGTATCATTGTTCCACATAAACAGAAAATAATTAGTTCTAGAGGCCTAGTAGACAGAATCTTTACTTTATAATTAATTTTATTAGTCATATTACATTTATAAAAAGTAATAAAAACAACATCCACTCTTATTTTTAATTCTATAAAATATCATACAACATAAACATAAGAAAGATTATTTAATTTTTCTACCCAAGGTGGCCATGTCTTTAGTGCCACAACTTACTCTAATCTACAATACATAGATAACTTGAGTTGTTATGTTATCTAACTTGAAAAATATTTCCACTAGTTCCTTCTACTATTATGATTACTTAATAACGCCTAGATGTATTATAATTCTTGATTGAAAATATCCTTCATACTAGGAACAACTTTTTCATCATCATTGTTTATCATTAGAATTTCTTCTTCGATTGATTTTTTGTTCTCAAGATACAAAACAAGTTCTATTTTGTGTTAATATTCTCTGTAATATTATTCTCCTTCTTCTTATTATACACTATTATACGAGTCTTTAACTCCCCCAAATTTTTCAATGAATTTTCTGAATTTTTAATAGCTTTTATCCCCTGTGGAATTGTTGTCAGTTGAGTCTGATTCATCTTTCTTACTGGGCATACTCCTTTTTTCTATTGTGAAATTCTTCTTATATTTTTTATGACTTTTCTTATTTATAACATTTATTCTACTTATTACATTGAGTTTTTTTATCAAAATCATCTCAACATTCACTAACTATATTCTGGGGGAAATTCATAACAATGTGTTAGACTCTATCAAACTCAAAACATTTGAGAGAAATTTAACATCCATACATTCCTATTCCACATCAATATTTCTCAAATATTAGAGATGTTATTTTGTCATTAAATTCATCATCCTCTTTATCTTGTGAATCATAAGTGTCATCATCTTCAAAGTCATTAATCTTCATCTTTCACATACCTTCAAAATCTATTTCATCATTCATCTCCTTTTTTAACACTATTGATTTTATCATTTCATAAGCAATAATATTTGTATCCAATTCAATAGAAGATAAATCATATACTTCCTATGAAGAGAAAATTTTAGAATGTAGCCTTTATAGAAAGTTTATAATGAGTTTCTTCATAATTATAGATTCTTCCAAGACATCTTCAAAAACTTATGTTGTTGTAAAAAATTTCACTTACTATAGTGAATCGTTCATTAATGGATTCTTCATATCCCATTCTTATGTATTCATACTTACTATTGATAATTTTAATCATTGATTACTTCACTTTAGTATTCCCTTCGAATATACTTTCCATTTTGTTCTACATACTCCTTGATGTTTTGAGGCCCATAACCTTCATATAACCATTTTATGATAACGAAATAAGGATATAATTTATAGGCTTTCCATCAAATTCTATATTTCTATAACTAGAAAATGTCATAGGATCATATTTCTCAATAGGTGAAAAACCAATTGTAGCAGCACAAATAAATTCCTATCCAAGAGATAGAAGATAAGGAATCATCTTATTTTTTCATCCAAAATAATGTTTTACACTAAATGTTGGAATTCATCTACTTTTAATAAAATTGATATTATCCAAGATAATGATTCAATAGGGGAACCTTCCCATATGATATCAATTTATTTTTTAAAGGATTGAATAACAACTGAGATTGGGGATGAATAAAATGTTAAATTTTATAAGTTTCAATACTTTTAAAAAAAATTAAGCCCTACAACTAGTTAGAGTCTGGATCCTTATAATATTTTAGTTAATAATCAGGAATAAAAAAGTAGTAAAGTATGTAAAGAAAATTATATTTTAATTTTTTAACCAGAGTATGGGAACCGACATCATTTGCATGACAACTCTTGTGGGTCTGTAGAAATTCACTATTATGAAAAAGTGAATATAATTTGTGAAAACTCTTGTTAGATAACTTCTATGTAGATATAATAATTATAGTAATAACTCCCGTAAATTTACAAAGTTTTATTTAAAAAAATTTATAAAACAAAATAATAAATACTTTGTTCAAACTAATCCATAAATTCTTTACCTAAGATCGTCGGTCTGATGTGGCTTGGTAAAATTCTCCCAGTTCGAGGAGGTTGGGTCCGATTGACTCAGTCTAGTGAATTTAGTCTGATTTACATAGAATGATGAAACCATTTTTATTAATCATTACCCAAACTATTCTAAAATTATCACTCTGGTCTTCCTTAGTATGATAAATAAAAAATTTAGATTCTTGACTTTACAATGAGGTCTTATCCTAAAAAAGAAGACTTTAAAATGAATTCTATAGTGATCAACCTTTTCACTCACATGAAAAAATTAAAAAGAATGAATATATTGTGATTCTATTTATGGGTAACCCAAAAATAAAAAGATGTAAAACTAAAATATTTTTCCCACTTAATCAAATTAAAATAATCTGAGATATATGCATATTTGAATTTCAAGTCTAACCACTTCAACTCTTCACAAATAAAATGGAATATTCTTGAGTATTATTTAGAATCAGTCTTTTCATACTTCTTAAATTTTATTCAGTACAGTGGAACATCCTTATCTAATTATGATGAAACTTCCTCCCCTCATTCTGATGTAACTTCTTCAGCTCAGAGTTATTATGATTGGAATTCCATCTCAAAGTCAGTCAGATAAACTTTCCTTATCATAGTTAGTCTGATTATATTTCCTTCTTAGAGTCAGTACGATGTAATATCCTAATATTTAGTCCAATAGAATACTCATAATGAAGTAATTATCAGGATGATGGAATTCTAATTATGATGGAAACTCCCCAATAAATCCTTTTAATTATCCAAACCTCATCGACTATAACTCATTCTTAATTTTTAAAACTTTTGTTCCCCATACATATTGATCTGATGAAAACTATGTATGCATTCGTATAATCAATATAGTCTATAAGATTCCACTATTCCATAAAAATATTTAATCATTATATTTTTCATGACTTATGAGAACATAAAAATTATAAAAGAATCATTAGAATTACATAGGAAAGTATTATGATTTCCCTTTCTTTCTACACCTTCTTTCTTTCCAACCAAAACTCAATATGATTGGTTTCACATATCTTCTATCTTTTCTTCATAAATATTTCATCACAAATGTTATAAAAATATTTTTATATTTTAGAATTATAAAATTTAAAATCATAATCTGACTTTAGGTGATAATTTTTAAGAACTTTCTAAATCCTAACATCATTGTCTTCATTCAAAATCTTCAGCAAAATTCTAAATTTTTGAATCAAAAAATTATTTCTAACAAACATCATGTTCGATATATCATGAACTTAATACAGATGGATCTAAGACCGATGATGTGTCCAACCAAAAACTTTAACTTTATTATGACTTATATGACTAGTGATACTCAGTCTGATACTCTATGTCTAGTGCTACTTAGTCTGATCAAAATAATTAACGTTCTCCTGATTTCAATGACTGGTGTTTCTTATTCCAATATTCTACATCCGGCTCTATACAGTTTGATCATTGTCATCCAGAAAAACAAATTTTTGAAAAACAAATCTTTTCTCTCCCATTGAGTTTGGTTTCTGACATTCAGCAACATTCAAATATTTTTCAAAAACATTCTTTTACAAAATATTAGTTTTAAAAAAATAAAAAAACAATACTAAAATAAAGTCTCACAAAGTTTATCCATAATTTATAACTCATATGATGAATATGTTAAAAATACCCTCACTTACTTTCATAAGTTAGGAGTAATTAAAATTGTTAGGACACAATTCATTAAATTGAGATAATGTAAAGACATGATATTTCATATTATATTCTATATAAATAAATAATATATAAAATATATTGTTTCACACACTATACTAAACTATAATAAACCTTCATATATTTTTAATATTAAACTTGATCATAGAAACTTAAATGTTAAATTAGATCGAATGTATTTAAGTAACCTAATTGAAAAATAAATAGAGTAAGAAGAAATAGAATCTAGAAGACAACTTATTTTTTAACAAGAACATTTATCTAGGTTCTGGAGGAACGTAGGGTCACTAGGGTTTTCCTTGGACCAAACCCAAGCTAAACTCGAGAAATTATGGCTTTAAAAAAATCCTTTGCAGTAAAAGATAAAGCTTGTCTATCTCGTTACAAAATTCATCCAAGTTGGATCAACATCTATTAATACCACTACCATTTATCTTACCCTTATATCTTCTGTGGAGGTTATAAGGGGTCCTATAACTATAAATTATTATGAAATCAATATTTAATTATTATATTTGAAATCTAATGACCATATTAGTAAAAAACTATTTTAAAGTTAATACCTTTTAATTTTTGAGTTATGCATTCCGATATTAAAATGAACTTATATTACTTTTATATACGAATTAAACATAAATAAAAAAGTATCATCCATTCAATAGATGTTTCTTGACACTAAATAATAATACAGTCACAGTATACTTAGAATATAATTTTTTTCAAAAATTTATTATTTCAATCATTAGACCTTTATATTGTTTAATGTTTCTATGAATTTTATAATTTCAATTAATAAATATAACTTCCTTTTTATTTCATTAAATTAAAATTTATTTAGTTTTAATTTTTGAGATTTTTCAAATGTAATCGATTTTTAGGTTAATAATGTAATATACTGATTTTACTAATATTGTAAATTTTTCATGAATTGTAATTTTTTGAAATTTTTTTGATATTAAATATATATATACATATATATATAAACTCAATAATTTAAAATAAAATTGTTTCACATATAAACTCAAGAATATAATTTTATAAAACTTTGAAATATTTTCAGAAAACTATTTTGCATCCCTTTCTTTAATTAAGTTTACACATAAGAAAATTAGGTTTTGGATTTTTTTTAATGTCAAATAACTACTATATGAAAAATAATGATATTATAAATTTAATTATAATCAATATAATTGATAATTTTCCCTATACATAAACTTTATACTTAAAAATACACTTTTTCCAAAAAAGGGTTTTTACACAATACATGCGCTAACATTAAAATTTATTTTCCTAAATGTATAAATTTAATTTCATAAAATGGAAAAGAAATTTTATAACTCTATTTTAATATTATTTAATTATTATTATATAATTTTAAGTAATATAAATTATATTATCATGGTTAATGTTGAATACCACATTCTTTGTGAAATTGTAAATTTTGAATAATTTTAATGACAACGCATAATTTATATATTTTAAATTATATTAATATATTTAACTTGATAAAACTAATATAATGTTTAAAATATATTTTTTAATATATTAACACTGATTTAATTTTTAATCAAATCCAAATAACATTAAAAACATTTAATGTTAAAAATAACCTTTTTCTGTAAGAATGGTTTTTCTATAAATAATCAATTTTAATTTGAAATTCAATTATATATTATTAAGAAATTAAATTAGTTTAAATAAAGACTAAATTTCGGTCTAAAAAATAAAAATTAGGTAATATGGTTTACATTTTGTATTTTATAAGATATAAAATTACTTTGTTAAAAACTAATTACCATAATAAAAGTTAATTTGGGTAAAGTGTTAACAGTAAAAATAAAAGCTTAAAATTCCACTTAATTTGTCTCAAAATTAATTTATGAGAATAATTTTTAACTCATTTTTTCCATACTCCAACTTTGTAAACCTTTTATCCATTAACACTTAAATAGTGTCCTGGAATTGTGGAAAAATGATGAGTATTTCCAAAAGAACCCTTTTCTTATCTTACAAAAGGATACCACTTCCACCCTTCCAATGTCACACTTCACATTTTAATTACCCATTTATAATATAATATTTATTCCCAATACAAACCAATACATGTTCATAAATCCCATTTTCATACTAAGTTATCTTTATCCCATAAATTCCAAGGAGTATTCCAAGGAAATATCGAATCTCCAATATAAGTATTATTTTCTTCTTAAGTTTTTTTCTTAATATTACTCTTCCAAATATAAAATCACCATAATAATATGATGAATTTAATATAATTACTATACTAATATTTTGTTATATTAATGTTACATCCCTTATTTATTCATTTCTATCCGCTTCGAAAAACAATGGAACACCAATTGTATGTGGTTGTCGACTACCGCCTCTAAAAAGAAATTCTTTTTTCTATTTTTCATCTAGATTTTCCTTATTTTGAAAAACTCCTTAAAATATTATTTATTATCATAAGAAATAAAAAATATCATTATTATTAACTTATAATTATATTATTTCAAAATAAACCCCTCATTAACTATACTCACCAATCGAGTTAAGGCGCCTTCTAGTTTGGATCAGTTTGACCACCTACATGAACGATTCTATACAACCCTATCATGAATGAATATGGGAGATAAAATACTAACATTATTATAATATAAAAAATAATTATTATTTTTAAATGTTTATTTAAAATTTATTTTAATATTTAACTTATTTTTAAATGATCATATTCATTCACTAAAATCATCAAAATACGACAACATTGATTCCATTTTCACACAAAAAGACTAAAAAACATAGGGAAATATTTAATATATTTATTAATATATATATATATAGATAATATTTTAGTATGATAAATTATTTTTTAATTCTCAAAATTGTATAAAATAATGGGTAATGAAATCAACATTATAAAACATGTGTAAAGTGTTAAATCTAATGACATGTGATGGTTGAAAAAAGATATTAGTAACATATATACATATAATAAATAAATATAAATTTGGTATGAAAAGGTAAAATATACAAATAATGTTATGAAATATATTCTTATCATATTTAGTTTTTTTAACCTAAGGTAATACGGTCGTCGACTAAGTAAGGAAACATGGTATCAATATAAAAATATCTTTATGAACAAATTTTATATAAATATAAGGGATATGCTACCCACAAATTTATTTTATCATAATATTTGATTTAATTCATGGTATAAATAGAAATTTATTATTTTCAAGCATCCAATTACTTTTTTATTCAAAAATTACTATAGTCATAAGGTGTTCTATGTCTCAAATTTATTTTCTTGAGACTTTTTTCTTAATGTTCTCTATGAAACCTTTAATGTGGATTTATTAATAAATAATGAAAGTATTTTTCCATATTCAATGGGCTTGAATACCCACCTCATTTAATTTATCTAAACCCCCATTTATTCAAAATAACCCAAACATGAATGTGGTTTGCGTCAAAATGTCACTCAAACTATAATAGTTTCATTCCCAATCTTATTTTAAAATAATGATATTTTAAGAAAGATAATCCATCTGATGAATTTATTTTCTTTATAAATCCTACCATAATTTCCTTTTTATATTCATCGGGTTTTATATGTTACATTGATATTTCTTTTCCTATTTATTTATATATTACAAGAAGTGTTTATTATTAGTGAAACTGACCTCGTCTATCCATTTGGGTTAGGATACACCAATTTTCTTGGTCCTAAAACATTGGATATTTTTTCAAAATGTCCTAAAATATACATAAATAATTTAATGATGCCATTTCATACCAAGTAATATTATTTAAAAAAAAATTTGAATATATTTTTAATGATTTCCATATGGGTCATTTTCATTAAAGTGTAAAAATATATATTTTTAGTATTTTCCATGTGAACACATCTATCCAATAAATTTTTTATTTTATATGATACTTTCTTTAAAATATTTTATTTTTTTAAAATAAAATTATATTCTCCTTTATTTATAAATTATTTCTATTTAAATTATTTCTAAAATATCATGGATTTTTCTTATTTTTTAAATTGATTTTTTCTAATGCTCATAAAAGTGGTTTTGATCTAAATCAATGTCCTTTGACATACATATTCTTGATCAAAAATATTATTCTAATGTAACAATATACCATATTTCTCTATATTACCTCTATAATTTCCTTCTCTTTCGAAGGAATTCTCCATCACTGCAATTATCTTACCTTATTATCCATTATGCATGATCAAAAAAAATTCAACTAATGAATTTACCAAATCAGTACCTTATATGTTATTCATTTAAACTTAGGGTGTTCACCCTGATGTTGTTTATCAATTAATTTGGGGAAATTATTTACTTGACCATATATTCTTTACCTAAATGGTGTAAATACCATATGCTTTATTATCTTGATTGAATTTTGTTTACTTTAAAAGTCTCTTGATTTCATTAGATACCCATTTATTTTATATGGGTTTATCATGATTTGATTATAGATGTAATTATAACCATTTTTCTCAAGTGAATCCATAAAAAATTGATTTTATATCCTTGGGTTATTTATGATGTGTTGAATAAAACCCATTTTCATTTAATAAGATTTCCATTTTATAAATGAAAATTATTTTAATTTTTTGAGTTTTAGGAATACCAATTTTTCATGGGTTCTTTATGATGTGATAAGTTTTTGATTTTAAGTGGTACTCATAAGTATTTATGATGACTGGTGGAGTCTTTAATAACCCTAAAATGCATTGATTTAAAGTTTTTATATCAATTATTGGAAAGTTTAATTTAGCTTCTCATAATAATGGGCACTGATGTTAGGTCTCGTGAAAGCTATGTTTCCAATACTAATATTTTTTTAAAATTTGAAATATTTTTACCATGTTTTACACACATTCTCATGATTGTGTTAAGAACTCATGGAACATCTCCTACCAGTTTACAATGGGTCCTCACAACCTTTATAATGAACATTATCTTAAATATACTCAAATATGTCACAATATCAAATGAAAGTATCTTGTTCCTCAATAAAAGCCTTCGAATTTGAATTTTTAATTTTCAATATTCTCATGAAATTATACCTTTCACTCATCATCTTAATGTCATAATAATTAGTACATGAATATATTATATACCATCAAGTTATTTTCTTACTCCGTAGTTTAAATAACATTAATAGCTAATATAAATCCAAGATTTTGTATCACGTTTGTCTTTATCACCCAATCTTATACATCCATGACACAAGGGATTTAATCTCTCTTAATGTCATCATCGACTCTCTTTATTTGATAATCAATATTCTTATCATATATTATTATCCTCTTAACAAATTGTCTCAAATGATATTCTATAAATAACTGTAGTATCATTTAAACTAGTAAATTTTATTTCTAATAAAACTAGACATTTTGATTTTAAAAAAAATATTTTAAATATTCATATTCAGAATCCAATAATTACCACACAAAGAAACTCCATATTTATTATCATTAAATTCATTACATAATATTATCTTGAATCAAATCTCAATCACCAGCATCATCATATTTAATCTTATAAGAACATATTAGCACCATGTGATTTCAATCTCTAGTATTATCACATTTTCCTAATGTGATAACCATTATGTAAGAAATGAAATATCATATGTATAACTCTAGTGAGATCAAATATATTATGCATTGTCCAAAATATATTTTGTATTCTCAAGTATTTCTCTCATATGATCATAAAAATCTGACATATTCTTAATATAATCTTAACCATTCTTTTTTATATCTTATGTATCATCCATAAAAAATTCTGTATCATAGAGGTTCTAATAATGTTTTAATTTTTTCTCTAAAATATATTACTTTAAATATATTATATTTTTTATATTCTATTAATATCTTATGTATCACAGTTTGGGTTTTCCCTTGCTTCATTTAAGTATTCACTTAATGAAATATCTTTATTATGCTTTTTGATACATTACATATCATTAGGAAAACATCATGTACCAATTGTTGAATGTTATATATCCTATGAAATAATTGAATTTTCATACATATCATTGAGACAATGTTATGTATAATAGTGTTATTTATTTCATCACCAATGTTATATTCTACGAAATAAAATTTTATTTTGTTTTCAATTCTCAACATCAACTCAGAATTCTATAAATTATCTATCTAATCTCAGAACCAATTTAAACATTATTATGACATCTTCAATCACTATAATTCAAATCAAAAAAACTTGAATGAATTTAATTTTATATCAAAAAATCATAAATATCTTCATAATAATTATCAAATCATCATGCATTATATATATAATCTTATTGTTTATTTCAGTGAATTACCACTAACTCACCAATTCTAGCTACAAACTCATCATTCTACATCCTTAAACTGTGATATATTGTCCATTTACTATAGAATCATTTATGATTGATAATCTATAAATGGACTCAGATGAACACAATATATATTTATTTTTCTTCACCTGAGTTAGATTCTTTAATTTAAAAGAAACATGTGGTATTTTGTGATATTTTCTTCCCTTAGCACTTTTCATTGAATCCCATTAGGTCCATCTCAATATTTATCAGATATAAAGGGATTATTCCATGAATATGAATATGCTAAAACATATGAGAGTAGATGAAACACCCAAGCTTTAATTATTGTAAGTGAACATTTAATTTTAATAAAAATATAATAAAATAAAATTTTTAATATTTCATGGCTAAAAAAGATAATTTTATAGGATGAAGATCAATTTTGAACATACAATGTCAAATAATCCTAGAATGAGTTTTTGAATTTTTTTAGAAATAATCCTTTATAAAAAAAATATATTTTAAATATTCTTAATTTTATATAAAATAATGTGTAAAAATCTATAGAATTAACCATTTATTGATTATCAATTTTATATAAAATAATGGTGAGATCATTTGGAGGTAAAACATGATACGTTTAAGAAAACTATTTTAAAAAAGAATAATGTCATTCAATATTAATCAATTGAAGAAATATTTAATAGTGAATGATTTAAATTAAATTTGTAGATAAAATATATTAATATACTAATTTAAATTTATATAATAATTATTATTAGCTATATATTTAATTTAATATCATCTAATTCTTGAAAATGATATTTCTGGAAAAAAATTGTATTTCATTACATTTTGGATGCTTATTTTAAAATTAATTTCTATCACATAGATGAATTTAATTTTATAAAATGTATTACATATTAATTAGCATCATAATTAATATTATTAAATACTATCATCTTAATTTTTTCCCATAATTATTTGTAAATATAGTAAATATAGATTTTCATAGTTAATGTCAAAATGGGGTTACCGAGAGTTAAACTAAAAAGATAAGGATCAAAATGAAATTAAAAATTTCATAAAACTGATTTTTTTGTATTATTTTGTCCTTAACCTAATAAACTTAAAATATGATTTATTTTGGATCAATTTTTCAAAGTAGTTGACTTTGTAATATTTTAAATATTTTAAAAATTACACATGTGTCACTCACCTCAAATATAAAAGGGCCAATCCTCCCCAAAATTAGCACACATATTGAGACATTTATCCGACCCAAAACCATAAAAAATATCATCCAAACATCCTTGTACACTTCCTAGAGACTTTTTTCTTCCCAAAATACTAACCCTACGGTCCTTATGAATAGATTAAAATGAGGTTTCTCTAAGAGAATTGTAACGTCCTAGTTTTGGATGTCACCCAGTGGTGCCCCTTACTTGGTTGGTCACATGGCCTCATGTGCATTTCCCCAAATTCCAGGGCTCCCGACTAGTAGTGAGGGCCTTGGGTGTGATAGTGGGGAATCTATTCCCTCATTGGAAGAGTAATGCATCAAAAATAAATAGATAACAACAGCAAAAGAAATAATAATACCATACAATAGTAGACAGCGTAAGACTGAAAGAAATAGATAACTAGAGCATATATATAAATGTTTCATGATACATATGTCTAGGAAAATGGCCAAACAAGTGAAAATGTTGGAATACAGTACTAAATCAATGTACAAGGAAAACAAATAAACTTCAACATCATCGCAAGACTCATCTTAGTCCTATGCTCCCCAACTCCACATCAATCAAGTTCCTAAAATAAAAGGGTACTTTACCTTATCAATACTTGCAACAATATAATCTATTTGGGCCCAAAATTATGACCCAAACAGTGTGTGAGACAAATCCTAGTAGGAAACCACCCAAAGATCTATTCCTAGTAGTCAATGAATATATATATGGTAGGCAATAAGAAAAAATAAGTGGTAAGAACAGAAGCCCTCAAAAGTAAACAATCCTACAGTTCAATTGCATTAAATTTCACATAACAAGTAAGATTATAATCAAAAATAGGTAACCCTCTGAGAATTACTCATAGCCTAAATCCACAGGTTCAACCAAAACAGACACATTCAGCCCTCTAGGAAGTACTTACAGTCTAACCCCACTGGTTCATCTTTAGCAAAGACTCTCTGAGAAAGCACTCACCATCAAATCCCCATGTGGTCTCGTATCAGTAACTATAGACAGTCTGGGAAGCACTCAATGTCAAATTCCCCCTATGTTCTTATAATGAAGAACGAAAGACACTCGGAGGGATCACTTACATTCATCCCCCCTATGGTCTTGCAACTTAAAGTAAGTAGACACTCTGGAGAAGCCCTCAACATCCATTCTCCCAACGGTCTACTACACTAGGTTCCCACAAACCTATATAAACAATCGTTCACAAATGGTATATGGAAGTCAAAGTAAGCCTCAAGAACTACATGGATAAACAGTCTATAACATATCATATTATGTCAAATAAAATCTCTCTTTCCTACCAATACTAGGCATGGAAAACAAAACAGCCTAATAGGAAATGTTAGAACAAACAGTTAGAATCAAGAAAGCGTGAGAAAACACATCCAAATCATGTGAAATAACCCTCTTTACAATCATAAATCCTCTACTCAAGCATAGAAGGCAAAGCAGCCAATAACATGGCTAAAAACTATGAATCCACAATACCCTGAACAAGGGTATTGGGAAATTTTACACATATAACTCAAAGACAAACTATCGAAATTCACAGACCACCTACCTTAGCATTGGAAAAACAGTATACGTGAACCTCAGGCTTTGAATCACCCAATAACTCCATAGATCTAAAAAAATCCAAAAAAAATTAAATTGAGAATATCTCATGAAAGAGGAGAAACTAGGGAATAAGGATATAGAAAGAAGGAAGATCTTAGCATGGTGATTCCAACTCAATTGATGATGGTCAATTCAAAGAATAGATGGCAAGTCAGGGGATCAGAGAAGAATCATTAGTCATGAATACTCCTGGATGAGTTCGACCTTGAAGAAGTATGTTTTGTCGATTAAACGTGACCCTGGTTTGTTTAATGAAAAAATAAAGTACACAGCGTGTCATTTAAAAGTATAGGTCATGTGATTCCCTTTACTAAGTTCAAATTTGGGTGGTCTCTAGCTCCCCCCACAAGACCATGTGTTTGGCCATTACATGGCTAGCACACAGAAACCTGTGGCAACTAAGTACATGGTGTGTACTTATAAGTACATGGCATGTACTCCTGAAATTTCCAGAAAATTCTCTTTTTCTCAAAAGCATCCAGAAAATAAAGACATACCTGAAAAGAAGATCTAGTTTCTTACAAACTTCCTGCCTTAATGAAATTCATCCACAGTTTTCCCTAGCAGGGTTTCTTAGAATAAAATTCCTCAAATAGCTCTAGCCACTATGATGGTATATCGACCTCCCACTCCCAGTTCCATCATATACTGGCCCTTTATACCATAAATATCCTACCAGAGGAATAGACATTCCATGGAGATCCTTCGCACTGTGATCAACAATTAGGATATGATGCCCCTCGAACAATGCATCCACCTCTAGATCAACCTCCTTAGGTTGAAATACATGAGACTGGTCTGAGAAATAACATCATAGCTGAGAAACGTTAAAGAACTTGTGCATATCCCGGTACCTATGAGGTAACTACAAGCGATAGGAAACTGGCACGACCCTTTCCAAAACCTCTAATGGTCAGATGTACATCAGCGAAAGCTTAACCTGTCTCCTAATCCTCCTATGTCCCAACCTCGATGTGGCCAGTAGAAAAACATGATCTCTGACCTCAAACTCCAGTGGTCGTCTTTGTCGATCACTAATATACATATTTCATGGTTGTGCAGTAGCCATCCACTTCCAAATCAACTCTATCTATTATGTAGTCTCGTGAACAAGATGGGGCCCCAACATAGCTTCCTCACCTACTTCCAGCCAACATAAGGATGATCGGCATGGAATTCCATAAAAATCTTCATCAAGTGCCTTCTGAATAGTTTCTTGAAAACTATTATTGTTGAAAAAATCTACAAGATATATGTGCTTCTCCCAAGAACCTCCAAAATCTAGGATGCATGCTTGAAGAATGTCCTCCAACACCAATATTATATGATCGGACTGGCCATCTGTCTTGGGATGGTATGTTGTACTCAAAAGTACTTATGTACCCAAAGACTTCTATAGTCCCCACCAGACTCAAGAATTAAAATGTTTGTCCCTATCTGAAACAATGGAGTGTGGAACCCCATTTAAATGTACAATCTCTCAGATGTACAACCTTCCCAATTCATCAACATTGAAGGTCTCCTTGGTCGGTAAGATGTAAGGAACCCTAGTGAGTCTTTCAATGACAACCCATACTGCATCATTCCCTCGAGGAGACCTCGGTAACCCTATCACAAAGTCCATCACGACATCATTCCACATCCACTCGAGAATGGGTAACTGCTGCAAAATCCATATTGGTCCCTGAGGCTCCTCCTTCACCAGCTAATAGATGGGAAATCTCATGAAAAAACCAGAAACATCTCTCTTCATACATATACACCAATACTGATAGTTTAGATCTTGATACATCTTTGTGACAACTGGATGAATAGCCCAAACTGAATAATGAAAGTCTCACATCAGCTCCTCGCGTATGTCTGATGACACCCATACCTGCCCATGGAAATGAAAGATCTTATCCTTACATATGGTCCATCTTGGAAAAGATTTCTCTCATAACACACTTTCTACTAGGACTAGGAATTCTAAATCTAATAGTTTCCTCATTCTCACGTGATCAAGTAGAGTAGAGTTAAAATAAGTAGAAGAAAAAAAATGTTTTTCCCTGTATATCATGCACCTCCAAATACATCTCAGTGAACAGAGCCATAAGCTGCCACTCATCGCTAGCCTCCTGAACTGCCTGTATCTGAGTCCTCCTAATCAACACATCAGCCACAACATTTACTTTCCTAGGCGTTTACGCAAACTCAATTTCAAAGGACTGAAGGTACTCAGCCCACCTTCGTGGTCTCAAATTCAGATCACGCTGACTAAAGATATATTTGAGACTTTTGTGATTGATGAAAACAACAAAATAATCTACCAATAGATAATGTCTCCAATAGAATAGGTCATGAACAACTATGGCCAACACGAGATCTTGCATCGAGTAAATCCTCTCATGTGACCTCAACTGTCGAGACCCGTATGTAATGACTCCATCCCCCTGTATAAGCACTACTCCCAGCCCGATGCCTGATGCATCCTAGTAAACAGTATAACCCTTTCTCGGCTCTGGAAAAACAAGTATCGATGCTGAAGTTAACCTTCCTTTCAACTCATGAAAGGATGACTCATAAGAATCTGACCACAAGTAATTTGCACCCTCCATAGTCAGGCCCTTCAGTGGTGCTGCTAAGTTTGAAAAGTCTTATATAAAACATCTTTAGTAACTAGGCAGCCCTAGAAAATGTAGTACCTTGAATACATTCTTCATATGCTCTCAAGAAACTACTGCTTTCAATTTATCTAGGTCTAATGATACTCTTGTCTCTGAGATAACATGACCCAAGAAGTGAATTTGGACCATCCAAAAGTGGAATTTGGAGAGCTTAGTATATAACTGATGCTCTCTCAATGTACTCAAAACGATCTCAAGATGTGTTGTATGGTCGTGTCAAGTGTGAGAGTACCCCAACAAATCATCCACAATGACCACCACGAAATAATCCAAGTAAGAATGGAACACTTGGTTCGTCAGTTAAATAAAAACTACAGGTTCATTCATGAGACCGAATGGCATAACCACATACTCATATATACCATACCTACTCTAAAAGGTTGTAAGAAGTATATCAGATGGTATAATGTGCAACTGATGAAAATCGGATCTCAAGTCAATTTTCAAGAACACTCGGGCTTCTTGAACCTAATAAAAGAGATCATCAATCCTCGTCAAGGGATATCAATTCTTAACTATCAACTTGTTAAACTTCTGATAATCCACACAAAGTCTGAGGGTACCATCCGACTTCCTCACAAACAAGATAATAGAACCCCATGAAGAAGTACTGGGTCGAATGAAACTCTTTTCTTGCAACTCCTCCAACTGCTTCTTGAGATCCTGTAACTATGGTGTAGTAATCCTATAAGGAGTAATCAACACCAATACTGCTCCTGGAACAATCTCAATAGTAAATTCTATCTCTCGTTCTAGAGGAAAACCTGAAAAGTCTTCTAGAAAGACATCCCTGAATCAATCGGCCACTGAAGGAAAGTACAACTGTGATGTCCCCTAGTCATCTAGAAATAAACTAGAAATATGGGTTGTAACTCCTCCCAACCCATGATGCTCAGGTCTTGCTCCACTCACCTGGACATCTCATCCGCCCTTATGAAGAAACGATCTGCCCTCTGGTGATGTTAAACTCACCCTACGGCGATAACAGTTGATGACTACATAGAAGATAACTGACCAATCCATTATGAGAATGACATCACCGCTCATCATCTCTAAGACATAGAGGTCCCCTAAGTTGTGACACCCACCAACCTCAAGGGGTCACTCCTTGAACTGACGTACACAAATCATTCTTGTCCCCAGTAGAGTGTCTACTGTCAAGACTTTAGCAGATTAAAAGATACAGAGCCCAAGGCTCTCCCCAACAGTAGCAGATATGAAACTATGGGATGCCCCTGTATCGAAAAGTGAATAATCTAAAACTAAGACAATAAGGATCATACCTCACACTGTAGAGGGTTCGAGATCTAGCTCTGACTGGGTCTTCTCCATTGAAAATGTCTGGAATGCACTGCGGCCCTGTGACCCTGCCAGAATATCCTGAGCGGATCCAACTTGTTGTCACTGAAAGCCTGCTGATTGGTTACCACGACCGTGACCTCCACCTCGTCCTGAATGGCTGGGAGAACTCCAGTTCCTAGACAGATGAGAAACTGGTAGTGATGTTGTTGAATGTGGAATCATTGAAGAACCTTTGTCACCAACTTCTGGTGAGAAGAACTGATAGAAACGCTGAAGATGACACATCTTATTACAAGATCGACACTCCACTAAGTCTCTCGGGAATGTGGTCTTTTATGCCTGCTCTTCCTGCACTGGAAGCACACCACATGGACACCAAAGGAAGTATTCCAACTACTCGTATCTCTAAGAATAGACACCATATGGCACTTATTAATGTCAGTCAGAGGGGTACCCACTCTGGATGCCGAACCACCCTAGATCAGTGCTCCAAAATCCCTCATATTGCGCTCAGTGATTAGCGTCTGGTTGACTATAGAGGTGATAGAAGCCAACCTGAATATGTTCACCTGAGATCAGTTTTTGTTCCTGGGACCATTGAAAAAAATTCTCACTAGAAATAACTCATCACCTCCAGGGATTGGTGTGAAGCATTGCTGCTCTTTGAAGTGAGAAGAATACTCCAGGACTGAGAGAGTACCCTGCTACATACTCATGAACAATCGGGTCCAGTCGACCATCAAAGTCACTGGGTAGAAGTAGTCATGGAAGGCATGCTGGAACTCATCACACTCCATAACCTGCTGGTTTCCCGCATGTGAGAACACATCCCACCATCTCTTGGTGATGTCCTGAAGCATATAAGTAGAAATATCCAACCTCCTCTCTAGAGGCATCTCCAGAAGCTAAAAGATAGAAAGCATGAATTATAACCATGAATTTGTAGCCAGAGGTCCTCCTTCCCCTGTGAAGGTGGGAGCATGTTGCTGCTAGAAACCTGTGTCAATTCTTCCATTGAAGGGGCATGATACAGTGCACCCCTAAAAGGACTGCATGAACCTCATAAAGACCTCTCGGAACTGTGCATCAGCACTTGTATCAGGGATAATAGCTGGTTCCAAGACTGGCACTATAGGAGGATATGATGGTTGTCCCTGATCAGCCATGTCTGGTGTCTAATCACTACCCTGTAACAGGCATACAACTGGAGGACATCTTAGTGGAAGGACTTTATAAGGTCAAGCGCACACCATAGATCAAGATTATCAGGGACTGAAACTTTGAAGTATATAAAGGTAACTAGAGAAATAAAGCACTCAATATTTCCAAAAGGTGGATACACGACATGTGTAACTCCTACACAATGTGTTACTTTAAGACTTCCCATGGGCATTTACTCTTTCCAACCTCGGTCATGTAACACCCCATACACACGGTGTGTTCTCCCAAGACATTGTGTGTACTTGAATCATGCTCCCCTGCCCTAGTTCCCTTACACGGCTAAGCCATACGGTTCTCCTTGACTAAGACTACATGGTGTGTATGTGCCAGACATGGTGCGTACTAGATGAACTTCACTGACCCATGTTGTTAGTCACATGGTCGGTTACACGACTCACTCTACATGGGGTGTACTTCCTAATTTTTCATCCAACCATGTCATTATTTACATGGCCGAATACATAGTCTCTACAACCCAGCATGTACCTACAGTACGCAGCATGTCCCATGAAATATTTCCCAACCCCGTGTCTCTTCTCACACAGCCAGTGACATGGTTAGAAACTACATGGCGTGTACATACCATACATGGTGTGTATTTAAGAAAAATAGTTCCTTCCTAAAAAAAGGACACACGACATGTATTAATTATTACATGCCATGTATTCTAGTTTTTTTCAGATAGTAACCCTTAGAAAATACTCCAAAACCCCAGAAAAACACTGAAACAACATCAAAGTGACAAATACATATCTTTTTGGGCCATACTCTACGCGAATAAAAGCTTGGAATCTTATACATGTTATATACAAGGAAAACAAGGAAATGATCCATCGAATTCGGATCCATGAGGGCCCATAACACCTAAAGAACCAAATTTTGGAATTCATTTAAATGAAAACTTACACAAAACAATATCGTATCAAGAACAGGAATTATATCAATGCATATATCACAATGGAATGCATATCTAACACAACATCTGTCACAACAACATGCAATCTGTAATGCACCCTAAATGGCTTTGAAAGAATGCATGACATGTGATTTCTAGAATGTTCCTATATGATGCATGAGATGGAATACCCTCATCTCATCAGGTTGCAACAAAAATAGAACCTCAATGATATCAATGATAATAGTATGAATCAAGTGAACCTCCCATGTGGAAATCAATCAATTGTAAATTCCCAAAATTAGAAAAAAGAAATAACAAGGTAAATTGGCTTTTCCTTGTACAAGGGTTAGCTACTTCCAGGCACAGCTTATTACCAACTACCAATTCCTTACAATCCCCAGCTATAGGCTCCAAACAGTAATTCAAGAAGAAAAGAACTAATCTAATACCACTTTGTAACATTCCGGTTCTAGAAGATGTGTAGAGGTTCCCCGTACCTGGTTAGTCAGATGGCCTCAAGCGCATTTCCCCAAATGCTAGAGGCTGCCGACTAGAAGAGAGGGACATGGGTGTGATAGTGGGGAAACTATTCCCTCATTGTCTGGGTAATGAAACTAAAATAAATAGACAACAACAGTATAAGAAATAATAATACCATTCAACAGTAGACAGTGGAAGACTAAAATAAATATATAACTGAAGCATATATATAAATGATGCATGATACATATGTCTAATAAAACATCCACACAATTCACAATTCTAGAATACAGTACTAATCCAACATACAAGGAAAAGAAAAAAACTCCAATAGCATTGCAAGCCTCATCTTGGTCATATACTCCCCATCTCCACTACAATCAAGTACCTGAAGCAGAAGGGTGTTTTTCCTTTTTTTATACCTGCAAAAATATAATCTATTTGGGCCCAGAATCATGAACCAAACAAGGTGTGATACAAATCATATAGTTTAATTGCATTCAATTTCACATATCTATTAAGTATCTAATCACAAGAAGGTAACCCTATGGGAAGTACTCATTGCCTAGCCACTCTAGTTCAATCAAAACAAACAAAAGAAACCCTCTGAGAAGTACTCACAGTCTAACCCCTCTGGTTCAGCTTTAGAAAATACTCTCTGAGGAAGCACTCACCATCAATTCCTCTTGTGGTCTCGTATCGTTAACTATAGACACTCTAGGGAAGAACTCAACGCCCAATTCCCCATGTGATCTCATAACGAATAACTATAGAAACTATGATGGAGAACATACATACATCCCCCCTATGGTCTTGCAATGTAAAATAAATATACACTATAGAGAAGCCCTCAGCATCCATTTTCCCTATGGTCTACTACACGTGGTTACCATAGCCCTGTGTAAACAATCGTGCATAAACGGTATATGGCAGCCAAAGTAAACCTCAAGAACTAATAGGATAAACAGTCTACAACATATCATAGTATGTCAAATAAAATCACTCCATCTTACCAGATAGGAAATACTAGACCAAACGGTCAGAATCAAGCAAGCATGGGAAAACACATCCAGAGCTTGGAAAATAACTCTATTTACAGCCATAAATCCTCTACTCAAGCACGCAAGTCATAACATGCAATAATGTGGCTAAAAACCATAAACACGCAATACCCCAAATAGGGGCATTGGGAACTTTTTCACATTAACTCAAAGACTAACTACAGAAAGGCACAAACCACTTACCATGGCGTTGTACAAATGATATACATGAACTTCGGGCCTTGAATCACTCTAGAACACCATATACCTACAAAAATTCCAAAATAATCAACCTAGAATATCTCATGAAATAGGAGAAAACATGGAACAAGACTCTAGAAGAAGGAAGAGCATAACATGGTGATTCCAACGCAATCGATGGCAGTCGATTCGGAGAACGGATGGTGAGTCATGGTGCTCAGAGAAAATCATTGGTCACGGACACTCCTAGATAAGTCCAGCCTAGAAAAAGGGTGTTCTGTCAATTAGACGCGACCCCAGTCCTTATAATGAAAAATGATAGTACAAGGCATGTCTTTTAAAATTACAGTACGTGTACTTTCCATTACCAAGATTCGCTTTAGGCAGTCTCTAGGTCACCCAGATGGCCATGTGTTTGGTCGTTACATGGCCAACACATGGCTACCCAAAGAAACTGAGTACACGGTGTATACTTATAAGTACATAGAGTGTACTCATGAAATTTCTAGAAACACCTCTTTTTCTCAAAAGAAACCAGAAAAGAAATACAGACTTGAAAAGAAGATCTGGGTTCTTACAAGAATTAAATCATATTAACAAAGAACTTTATTTTTTACTTATTTTTTACCACCTACAATTATTTACTAAAAATTACAATATAATAACACCAATATATATTATATAATGATATGTCATTATGTTAATAATATAATATTTTTCCACTCCTTATCCTTGAAATGGGAAACAAAACCATCACTCGTGTGTGCGGCGGACTACCGCGTCGTGTACTAATGTAATTTTTTTTCATCACTGCATCACTTGGATAGTAATAATGATGTGAATAATGAATATATATGATACATATTAAATAATATTTATTTTAAAATTAATTATATCATCAGCCTCTTTACCTATTCATAGATTTGAAAATGATAATGTCGCTTGTGCGTACGTATGGATAAATGTCTCAACAAACCGATGTGATTCATTTTCCATGTCGACCAAAAATAAAGATTATAAAAAATTAAATAATATATAATTATTATATATAAAACATTAATATCATTCTCAATATGATTAAACTATAACCTATGTGTAAGAACAAGAATATCCACAATGAATCATTCCTAAGAAAACTAAGCAGTTAACACCAAAAACTGTGATAACAATAAATTATTGTCATTGAATGAGTGATAAAATATTATAGTTGGATAATATATGATATTATAAATATGAATATGGTTATATACTAAATCAATAATAAGTTTAAAACAATTATATTGGGGTTTAAATAATGTTTAACTAAATTGAAGCGTGAGGAAATGGATTTCATTTCAATTTCCACTCCATTGAGACATATTTGAAATTATGCCCCAATTTATTTTTATGTAGTGTATATAAAACACATTTAATGTATTTAAAATGAATATATATTTAATAATGATGATTAAGGTATCATTTTAGGTTTAATCTTTCAATGGGTTAAAATTTAAAGGTCACCAAAGTGGTAAAGATATACTTTACAATTTCATTGTTGGGATTGCCATTATTTTTGTTAATGGAATATTATAATCTATCCTCTATAAACTTAAACTATTTTATAATAATTTTTATATTTAATAATTTTCCATAATTTCTTCTTTCATTTCCTATATTTTAAATTTGAATCACGGAAATAATTGATTAAAGAAAAAGTTAGTCTTATTTCTCTTCTTGATCATGTTTATATTTCTTCCCTATCCATATATATAAAAATTATATTTCAAAAGTCCTTTTTACTTACTCAAATGGTTTATTAAGGAAAATTAACGTTATACATTAATTTTTACATGCATTTAAATGAAAATTTATTTTTATTTTCAAAAGGTTAATTTTTAATTCTTTTTATAAAAGGTAAAAATGAATGTGTTTTTTAACATATATGCCATTAGTGGACATTTCCACCACCATACTATTTTATAATATTTATCTAATTCTAAAAAATTTCAATGGTTTTGAAAATGAAAATATTTAATGAAAAATTATTTTAATTTTTCACTTCCATGTTCTTTTGTTCTCCAAAATACATGAATTTTTTTACCAAACCTATATTTATAAGGAATTAATCACTTATTAATTTTTTGTTTACTAACATTCTCTTAAAAAATTCACATTTTTGTAATAATACATCATTATAAATTACATATCTCTTAAATATCCATATTATTTATATCATAAATATGATTATTTTCTAAATTGTATACAATATCTACTTATGGAATTTTACTGTGATAGTATTTTTTTTGACTATGGAAATCATTATATTTCATATTATTTACATAATAAAGATATTTTTTAAGAGGAATATTTTTTTAAATTAAACGGATCATTCAATATATGAGAAAATAATTGGATATGCAATGATGGTTAGGGGAAGGTTATAGATATCCCATCAGTTAATCGATAGGTATCCTAAGAGAGACTAGTTGGAAAGCCTTTTTAAAAGGGTTATTGGGGAAAGCATACCCATCAATTAAATAGCCTTCATACAAGGCCTCGATGGTAAATATATCATGATGTCTAAGATCATGAGGTCCAATATTATGCACTTCCATATTTTTGAATTTATTTATCATTATCCAGGAAATTATTACATTGATATTATCTATGGATTTATTTTTTGCTCAAGTGGTTGATTAAATGGAATGTGTTTTCAATCATTTAACCTTACAATTTTTTTGTGTATTATTTACTATTGATATTTTATATTGTAAAAAACACTAACAATGTATTTCAGATCAATATTATTATGTTTCCTATCTATAATTAAATGAAGAAATAGTGTTTTAATAAGTTCAAGAATGTAGAATATTACTTTCAATAAGTTTTCATATTTTATTTCTGACGTAAAATGGTAAGAAAGATTGTATTCAAAAATTCAATACTACCAAATTGGTCGATCCTTGGTGATGTGATCCTTTCTATCTTATGAAAATGTAATAAAGTAGACATCAACTCAGGTTCACTAGTGTTGGTGTTGTTATAGTTGGTATCAAAGGAATCTTAGAAGAATTATTGGGAACTTGATTAAGGGAAAAATAGATTTGGGAACATTAAACTTTCAAATATGTTGATTTTATATCTAATTATAAGAAAATATCATAATTTTTTAAGTTGTATATTATGATTTTTTCCCTTGTAAAAAATAACTATATTTATACAATATGTGGATTCAGTTTATGTGTAGATGCATCTAGGGGTAATAACACTGAAATGGGTAGGGAGAGTATATATTAGGAATCATTCTATTCATAGTGAATAGACCCCTACTAGAAACCTATTTTTACACACTAGGTAAATACACATAGGTTGATTCGAATTTTCTTTAAAAAAATATACTCAATAAATTGAAAATGTTTTTTTGATTTAATGATATTCCCAAATAAAACTAGTTTATTATTCTAATATTAATAATGAAAAAAATTTATTTCAATTCAGTATTGCATTATCTTTAAAATTATATATTATGATTTAAAATTCATAATTTTATAAGATAATATAGTATATTACATTGTTTAGAAATGGTTCCAGATTGAAATAATGGTATCAATTCTCATGGATAATGTACAAATTTCCCTATGGGATAAGCAAATACAACTGGCATTGGGGATTACAAAATCATGTCCATTTTTGGGAAAATGACCCAGGTTATTACTAATAACCTTACATGTATGAATAAAAATGATGTTCAATTCCATGATACACCTATATTTCATCATTTCAAGTGAATAGAACATCCATATTTTAGTGGAACTATGAATCCAATGGTAGATAAGAAATAAATTAAGTCCCTTGAAAAGATATTTCTATATTTGTGATAAAATGAAAGGGAAAAGGTTAAACTAGTGGTATATTTTCCAAAGGTTATTCTGATCAAAATTTTTTATCAATCCATAATACTAGGAGGGAAAAACAAACTAAACTTACAAATTATATATCTTTTAATTTAACATTATTTGGTAAATATTTTCTTCCTTGGAAATTAAATAAAATTCAGACAAGTCCCTCATATTAAAAAAAAGACGAAATTATTATGGGGTATGAGGCTAACTTTATAAAATTATCTAGGTTTGCTGTAGATTACATATGTAATTTTGAAAACATATATTGACATTTCCAATGAAGGGATTAAACTGAGCCTTTAAAGGTCATTGTTTTCTCAAAAAATTTCCTCATATGATTAAATAGTATTATAAGATGTCAAAATAGAGAAAATATTTTCTAGATACTATATACTCAAGGAAAATAAAGTGAATATGAGTTCATCCTAGAATCAAAATAAAGGTAACACATCAAAGGTGAATAAAAGAACAAAGAAATTTCAATCAATGAAAAAGTAAGTAAATAAACATCATAGACAATACTAGATGGGTATTAGAGTTTATTACAACTGTGGATATATTGGTTATATGGATAATTAATGAAATATAAATAAATATAAAACTACTATCTAGTTCTTAAACTATAAATTTATGGATAATTATTCAAACCAATATTCTGAGCATCAAGGAAACCTACCATAAAAGATGTTATGGAGAGAAGTTCAAGATTATTTAATCACTGTAGTTGAGGCTAAAGATCCTAAAGATACAGTGGAGGGTACTTTAATCATACCCCAAAATTTAGATAAATTTTATTTTTGATTATATATCTTTTCAAACTTTTATATCTTCCATTTTTTCTAAGGAAATTACATATTTCTCTATCACCTAAGGAATGTATTTTTCAATCGAAACACATAGTGGAAATCTGTCTATAAAAAGGAAATGTCAATAATTTCCCATTATAACACATAAAAGTTCCTTATTTATAGAATATCATTATTCCTATGGTTTAATTATATATAATATTTAGTATATACTAGATTTAAAAATAAAATGAAAAATAAATTATCACCAAGAGATGAAAATTATGATTCCGGATAAATGTGTGGAATTCCTTATCATTGTATGAGAGAATTCATCATTTGGGTCATTTATAGATCAAGAAGTAGTAGCTCTTATGAATGATATTCTTTTGGAATAATAGGATACATGATCTAAATATGGAAAAGGTAATCTAAAAATTTAGGATGTATATATGTTTTTAGGAATACATTGATGTATTTGAAAATTAATTACTTGGAAATACACCAGAGTGTAAATTTGATTTTCTATTAAATTAATCCTTGATATAAGACCTATATCAAGTATTCCTTATAGAATTATCACTATGAAACTACTGTATTTAAATTAATAACAAGAATAGTTTTCGATAATGGATTTATATTCCCTAGTGTTTCACCTTTGTGATCCTATGTTCTTTTCATTAATAATAAAGATGGATCTATGATCCACTTTATTGATTACAATTAAATAAATGACGTTATAATAAAGAGATAGTATTATATCCATCTCATTGATGACTTATTTGATTGACTTCATGAAGCTTGGTATTTTTAAAATATTTACCTCCATTCTTGGTATCATCAATTGTGAGTAAAGATGGAATATATTTTAAAAAACTTTTTATGAGGTATGAACATTATGTGGTTATAGTAATTCCATTTTTATAAATAAATGTACACAATATATTTATGGATCTAATGAATACATTATAGAAGGAATATGTTGATAAGTTATTTGTGGAATTTATTAATGTTATCTTGGTATATTTTAAAAGATAGGAGGACTGTGCGAATCACGTCTAGATCATTCAAGAGAATCTTAAAAGAAAATTATTATATTGTAAAATTATAAAGTTTCTCATCTTGGTAATATTATCTCCAAATGTTGAATCCCTATAGATCTTGTGAAGACAAATGTAGTCAAAAAATTTCCTACATCATCAAACATAATCGAGGTACGTAGTTTCATTGGTTTTGTAGGTTACTATCACTAATATGTTTAAAAAGTTTTATGATGGGATATCATGTTAATTAATCATACACACAAAGAGGTTAAGATTAAATGGTAAAAATAATGTTAAGATTATTTTGAATAATTGAAGATAATATTAGTCGATACTCTAATTTTGACTCTACCATAAAAAAATGATGGATTTTTAATATATTGTGATACATCAAAGAATGGATTTGGTAGTTTCCTTATAAGTAATGATGAAGTTATATACTACAAATCCAGATAGTCAAAGGCTTGTGAATAGAACTATCTAACTCAGGATAATGAATTGGAATCTTTAATATTTACTTTGAAAATATGGAGACATTATCTCAATAGAGAAAAATATAATATATACACAGATCAGAAGAGTTTTAAATACAAAATTTCATAATAAGAAAAAAATATGAGGAAATTATGATGGATTGAGATTCTCAGGTATTATGATTTATCAATACACTACCACCCATGGAAGGAAAATATGGTTATGTATACTTTGATCTGTAAAGAACTTGGACTTCTAGAAAAAATGTGGATTGACAGGGATCTTATGTTCAATGATTTTTTAAAGATATATATTAGAACTATTAAGTAAGGTGAAACATCACCCATTTTTTAGATGATTTAGAAACCATATTTGTTGAAAAAGATAAAAATTTCTCAACCTAATTATGCAAATTTTCAAAAGAATATTTAATCCATGAATTAAAGGAAATTTCTAGAAAATTAATATTAATATAGAACTCTGAAATATGGAAATATTATATGTGATTAATCTATTCCTAAGTTTAAAAGGGAAATATTTGAAAAATCTCATGGCTATAATTTCTCTTGACACCCTCATAATACAAATATGTATATGGATTTGAAGGAATATTTTTTTGGGATAATATGAAGTGGGAAGTTACCAATTATATATCAAGATGGTAAGATTGTAAACATGTGAAGTATTAGATATAACATTCTATGAGAGTCATGAAACCTCTACCAAGAACTATTTTTAAATGGAATTACTTTACAATAGAATTTTTCACTGTATTATCAAAGTATCCTAGAAATAATGATTAAATATGGGTTATTTTGTATTGTCTTACCAAATATTCACATTTCTTCATTATAATACAATATTTACCATTTTATTTTCTTGAATGGATATATATTAAGAAAGTACTAATAATTTATAGTGAACCTATTTCAATTGTTTCTGGTCGTGATCTAGTATTTACATTAATATTATAAAAAGTATCTATAAGAATCTTGATACCATGATTTATTTGAGAAACTCATATCTTCCTCATACATATGGATGGACAAAAAGGACTATTCAAACCTTAAAAACATGTTGAGGTCATTCTCACTCTATTTTCATGGTATGTGGGATCAATATTTTCCTTTTTTGGATTTTTCCTATAATAATAATTTTCCAGGAAGTATTCAAATGGAATCGTATGAAGCATTATATAGAAATAGATATCATACTATAGCTTTTTGGGATGAATTAGGTGAAAGGAATCTTGAAGGACCCAAAATTTTTGAGGAAGCAATAAAAACGGTAAAGACTATTTAGACTCAAATTAAAGTATCCCAAAGTAGTGAAAATAATTATGATGATAACCAAATAATTTTTTTTTATTTTAAGTGGGAGACTGTAACACCCTGAGATTTTATGAGAAATATTTTTTTTAATTTATTATGTTATACACAACACCAAAGGAATCTTTTACTACACACAACACTAGCTTGGCTTGCGTTATACGCAAGAGCAACCTTCTTCGATAGCTTGTGTGGTACGCAATACCGAGTTTCACTAAACAATGATATATTATTATAATATAATGAATTAGATTCTATGAATAGTATTAACTGAATTTTTAATTTTATAACATTATAATTCATCTTACACATTTTCTATAATGAGATATGAAAACAGAATCAATTTTTTTGGATAAAAGAAGTACTTTCCAAAAAATTCAGTTTTACCACCTTTTGATGTCGCTCTCGTTTTAAATCTGATTTTTTAAAAGTTTTTAAGTTCAATTTTACAAAATAAACTTCTTATTTTTAATTAGGATATAAAAATTTACATTGGACGAATTTTTGATACTTTTCTGATGACTTTTATATTTTGTTGAACAGTAAAAATATGCTAATTTTTTTCTTACAAAAAACTTTTTTCATGAAGATAATTTATATGGTTAAATGATATAATTTAATGGTTTTAAAGTATAAATAGAATATATTTTTACAATTTAATATAATTTATTTCATTTCCATTAACTTTACATTGAATTCATATTTAAAAACATTTCAATATTTGACCATGTTTTAACTTTTAAAACCTATTTTCTTAACAACGAGATTAAATTTAAATTAATTAATACAACTTATTTGTTTTTAATTTTGAAAGATTGATTTCATATTTGGATTTAGTTGTTCAAAATTATGTTAATAGGTTACTTTTATTTTTTTGACGTTATAAATAGTAACTACTGTAATTTTTATTTACTATAGTTAAAGGTAAATCAGGTAATTAAGGGTAAAAATAATATTATAAAATTACCCTAACACCTACCAAAATTCTATTGGATGAATATAAGTTTACCCATGTCACCTAAGGGTCAGAATAGATTCATTTCATAGACTTTTTACCATGAAAATTATATAATTATTATTAAAACCAAAGAAAGTGACAACATGTCACTCTCTTATATCTTATAAGTGTAATAATTTTAATTTAGTGATAAACTCAATAAAAGTTCAAAAATTAATAATCTAAAGAAATATAATAAAATTATCTATATCATGTTAATTTATTTAGAATTTTTAGGGATTAAATAATTATCATTAATGATGACACAACAGTGATGTTTAAATTATTTTATTGATTGAAATATCAAATAAATGGTTTTAAAAATATTAAAATAAATATTATATAAACTATTTAATGTGATCCCTGAATTTTATAGATTAATATGACATTATAGGAATCTATTAAATATTTTTTTTCGAATATATCCCCTGTGTGGATTTTATTTAAATTCAAATAAATGAATATTGTCAAAATCGACACTATTGTTATTTTATAAAAATAGCATATTATAGAATTGTTTAAAAATCAAAAAAATATTTAAAAAATATAAATTTAAATTTATATGGTCTAAAATGTCTTAAATTATCCAATTGTGGATAATTCAAAACACATAAGTAATTATTTATAACATTTTAAAATTTAGAATATTATGACAGCAAATAAAATTAAAAAGATTAAATAAGGATAAATCAATTTGATAAGGTTTAAAATAAATTCCCAACATGTCTAAATCTTATTGGTTGACGATATTACAACCCTATATCATCTCATCTTCTAAGTGAGTCATTTTTGGAGTTTTTTAAGTGGGATTTTAATTTATTATAAATTAATATTTCTTATGTTTCCAAAGGTGCCCCTCTCCTCCCTTATAAAAGGGCACCTCCTCCCTCTCCTCCTCATAACATATTGAGCTTTCAAGCTCGGCCAAACCCTGTCCATTTCTCCTCTCCACTTCCCTAGAAACCTACTATAGGTCCTGGTCTTCTTCAAAGACCAACTTTACTGCCCTAAGAGTAGGTTTAGAAGAGCCGCGTCAAAGAATAGGTAATATCCTTTACTGATTATTTCAAATATATTTCTTCTTCTACTTACTATTATTTATTTGTTTCATTATGAAGTAATAAAATAATTATCACTCGTATACTTATATGTTATTATAAATATGAGACAACATTATTTCACCTTCTATCCATCCTACGGAAAACAAAATCATCGAGCGTGCATACGTACGGAATACTGTCTCCACGCTGTGGTGTAATCTGTTTTCCACCACCACCTTACTTGGATGGGTATAATGGTGTAAATAATAACTATATATTATTTTTATAAAATGATACTAATTCTGAGATATTCTATCATCCACTCCAATACCATTCAATAACTATGGGAATGATATCCTCACACGTGCGTACGTACGACTTACCCTCTCCACGGTGCGATGTGATTCGTTCTACATGATATTCATTAAACCATGATTATATAATTGAATTGAATAAATTAATCTGATATATATTATACTAATACCATTCTGTAAATGGTTTAGCTATAACTTAAAAATATGAATAAAAATTTATTCGACAAAACAAGCATAATAACATAAAGCAACGACCACCCGAATAACAAGTAGCAATGAAATATTACTCATAAGAAGAAAAGAATACGACCATATATGATATCATAAAAATTAATATGATTCTTTAATAATTCAATGACATTATTTAAATGATTATATAGGAGTTTCAAATACGTGCAAAGCATATCGGACCTAAGGTAAGGGAGAATCTCAGAATCTCAATTTTTAGACGAGATTGTTTATACTTCGATATTTACTGGGGCATATTTATCATCCACATCCATGTTTCCTCAATATGTAATATTATCCCCCTATAATTTTATAAATCTAATTTTACCTATTGGTGAATTTTTAGTAAAATATATGAACGGAATCTTTTGTCATTTTCAGTACGAGATACTTTTTGACTTTTCCAGCCAATGTACGAGAAAAATGCTTTTTTAAACTTATACGGCATAAACAGATTTTTATGATTTCATAGAACATTATTTCCATGAATCTTCCTTTACAAATTTTAAAGTTTATTTTCAATTAAATTATTTTAGTATGACATGATGATAAAGGAAAAAAATTTATGAAGTAGAAAGGATGTTTTCCGCAAGAATGGAGTTCAAGTGTTTTATAAAAATTATTTTCCATATAAGATAATATAGGGTTCTGTTTCTATCCCTATTATTACATTGATTTGATTATGTTATATTGGAATTATTTTAATGAAGTCCTTTATCATATATGGATTATGTTATGATGGCATGATGTTTAAGAATCCCATTTCTATTACATGGGTTATGCTATGATGTATGATTTATGATTTTGTGAAACACATAAGAATGGTTTCATTATGAGATGGGTGGGACCTATATCTCCCTCCAATGCATTGGGTAAAGATTTATATCTCATGAGATTGACATGGATGGAAGGGAAAGTTAATCCAGTTCAGTGATACAGGACAGGAACGAGGAGTGAACTCGGTTCATTAATGGACTTTGTCCGCTATGATGGTCTTGGAAATGAGTCTTGACTAATATGAAATGATTTTCTATGATTATATTTGTATGGCACAATGTTTCATGTTTTATTTTACGATTATTGGGATTACATTTCACTACAATGATTTATCCCATGTCATGATATTATGATCTCTTTTTCATGTTAAGATTTTCAAAATGTTATATTCTTATGAATATGATATGATTGATATTTCCTTTGGTTTCCCTTACTGAGAATTTGAGCTCACCCTTTGTATGTTTTCTTTTCCCCAGGTCAGGAAGAAGGGTATTAAGTAGGATCTGCCAAAAAGGGACTCTAGATATGATGAAATAAGCAGGAGACAATATAGATGATTTATGAACTAATTGTTTATGTTTCCCAGTTTCTAAAGACACTATACCTATACGGTCCTATAATGGATTTGTTATATGTTGTAATAAGTATGATTCAATTATAAAGTAATAACAATTTAGTTAACGTATGGGTCGTTATAGTTGGTATCAAAGGAAAGGTATAGTCAACCATTAGAAACTAGGATGTGAAAGCCTTAGTAAGAACCCTAAGGATATGTCAAAGCATAGGACACAATCCAAGTGTTTTAGAAATGGCCATAAATAACCTATGATAAGTCCTAAAGTGTGAAATTGTATTCTTGATTATGTTGTTTTACTATTATGATTAGTGTTTCTCACACTATGCTTCTTGGTTTTAGTCAATGGCTGGAACCCGAAGGAACTGTGTTAATTCTGAATGCGACGGGCAATGCAATAATTGTCCCCCTGAGCAACCAAACATTATGGGAGATGGAATGAAAAATCTTGTACCCATGCTCACACAACTTTCTCAAGCTATGAATCATGCAGGACTTCGAAACAAGCAAAAGAGCAACATTCTGTTGAATCCTTCATGAGGCAGTGTCCACCTTCATTCAGCGGGTCTTCAAATCCATTAGTGGCTAAACAATGGATTAGTACCAATGAAAAGATATTTTCAGTTCTATAATGTTCTGAACATGATAAAGTCATCTTAGCAGTATATCGTTTGGAATGTGAAGCTGATCAATGGTGGAATCTTATCAAGAATACAAGGCAAAGTGACAAAATTGAGTCCATGGAATGGGATGAGTTCAAGAACATATTTTTCAATAAGTACTTAACCCGTATTCTTTGAACAAAAATGGAGAAGGAGTTTCTTGAACTGAAGAAAAGGGATGATGAATCTTTTGGTAGCTACAAATAAAATTTTACAAGACGTGCAAGGTATGCTTCTAGGATTATTATCCAACCTGAGAGTAAGATCGATCGATTCTTTAGTGGCTTAAAATGAAGTCTTCAAAGGGTGTTAACCATAAGGGACTTCAATAGATATGAGGAAATTGTTCGATGTGCTCTAAAGTTTGAGATGGAGATTGGAGTAACCCATCAGTATTATGGGTTTGATAAGAAGAGGAAAATGGAATTCAAAGTAAAATCTAAAGACCACACTGAAAAGAATATAAGTTTTCCCTTATGCTCAAAGTGTGGAAAAAACATGGAGGTAATTGTCTTAAAGGGACAATTAAATGCTTTAAGTGTGGAAAAGAATGTCATCGGGCATTTGAATGTCGTAGTGATGGGAAAAATATGTCTAGTGATGCGAACAAAGAAAAGGCTACACAGAATGTACCTCCTACACTTCAATGTTACAAGTGCAAGGAAATGGGGCAATATTCCAATCAATGCCCTAATCTAAGGGTTGTTGATGATGATCGACGTCAACAAACTCTTAAGTCCATAGAAAAAGGAAAGTCACATGCAATTTCTATTTGCGATGTGGAGTACAATAACGAAGTGTTGAAAGGTACACTTACCAGCCACTCTAAAGTAGAAAATGTTTTATTTTGTCATGACCCGTCCTCGGGACCCGTGTCGTGACTACCCCAAGCCCGCCTTCCATAGGCCAGGGGCTGGCGACTAGCACCAATGGCATAAAATCCCGATAACTGGGAAGGCATTTCCTTTATAAAAGAAAACAAGCACCACAGAGTACAAGTAGAAGAAGTAAACACTAAGTAAAATCTGAGTACAACAGTAAGTGCGGAAAGTAAAAAGGGGCCGGAAATACAAGCCCAACTGTAAAGTACAACTCGAAAGGGAAAACAACAACTGAAAAGTAAAGCTGCTACGCCGAGCTGTCCACTGGAAATCCCACCTGAAGGGTGGGTACATATAGCTCCTCTACTCCTCAGGTCCCGCCGTCCGCTCCGAGTATGTCTCGCCCAGTGGTCCACCTCCGGGTACCACCTCGTCGTCACGTCCACCTCTGGGTACCGTCTCGTCGTGAGGTCCTCCTCCGGGTACCATCTCTTCGTATAGTCCACCTCCAGGTACCGTCCAGTCCTCGAACACTCAGCCTCTATCAGCACTGCCCGTCGTCTGCAACCAACACAACGAGGTGCGGGCATAGCCCGTGCAGGGGTGAGTATAACGATACTCAGTAGGGACCCCGAGACCCTCAAGGTCTCACTAAACCAACAAGGATAACCACAAAGAAGATCTCAATAGATAACCTCTACTTAGGTATATGCCCATACATATACCTAAGTTATCAAGTAACCCATCTCAATCATGAGGAAACACAAGGATTGTGAAATCAACGGATAACCACTACCCGGGTATATGCCCATACATATACCAAAGTTAGCAAGTGACCCATCTCAATCATGAGGTAAACACAAGGTCAAAAGTCTCAGCTCAAACCAGCATTTTCATTATCGAAACCGTAACTGCTGAAGAGCTCCGTCTCTGGAGTGTACAGTGGTCCTGTCACGACTCCGAGGTACTGCTCACAAACCTAAGACTGCTGAAGAACTCCACCCATCGAGTACTACGGGCCAGCTGCTACAACCAAGCGCTCCCATGTGCCGCTACAACCAAGCGCACCTCTGTCGTGGGTCTGCCGCTACAACCAAGCGCTCCCATGTGCCGCTACAACCAAGCGCACCTCTATCGTGGGTCTGCCGCTACAACCAAGCACTCCCATGTGCCGCTACAACCAAGCACACCTCTGTAACACACCGAGTCGTTCGATCAGCAGTCGTCGGGTCTCAGCCAGCTACACGGTCTTCGTACTCCGCACGCTCGTCACTGGGAGGGTCCGCTCCACGAGCTACAGGTCGATACTCCAAGTATCTCAAATTCTCACGAAGAAGTATCTCAAAGGACCGCCACGTCATAGGGGTCTCAACGCAACACATGGTGCGTCAATCAGACGCCTGGTCTATGAGTTATTAGCCTTTTCGTCCCAGGGGCCCAGTTGGTTTCGTGAGCGAACCAAACCCGGCCGTATCTCAACTGTACCCCGAACTCTCATAGGGTAAACTCATAGGGACCGTTTCTCCACGCGATCACCAATGCCGCTGACGGTTCGTCAAACGGACGTTCTGTCAGAAAGATATCAGCTTTTCCGTTCCAGGGGCCCGGTTGGATTTCGGTGCGATCCAACCCGGCCACTATCCATCTGCATCCAAAACTCGGGCGGAGGATGCCAAAAGTTTCGTATCGTCAACAGGAACTCAACGCAACATACGGCGCGTCAATCGGACGCCCGGTCTGAGAGTTATTGGCTTTTTCGTCTCACACCCACCCTGGGAAACTTCCCAGGAGGTCACCCATCCTGATCACTACTCTAGGCCAAGCACGCTTAACTACGGAGTTTTAACCACGTAGGCTCCCGAAAAAGAAGGTGCACCTTGAGTATAGTATACCGAAACGACCGTCTCGATCCAAGGATCGTGTTGCCGCTGACGAAGAGTCGTTTGGAGGCTTGTAGCCCAAGATACGGGCATTTGACCAAACCGCTCGGTAACGGGGGTTTCGGGCTCGGGCCGTCCCGGCCCGAGACCCCCCGGATGGCCCAAACCGGGTCGACCCGGCCCGGCACAGCCCGGCCCGGCCCGGCGTGCCCCGGCGCGGCGAACCGGCCAGGCGCGCCGGTTCGACGCAAGGCAGCGCGCTGGGCGCGCTGCCAGCTTGGCCGAAGGCCGAGCTTGCTGGAAACGGGGGGTCGCCTGCCCCCCCTTTGTGAAACCGGCCCCCCTCATAATGGGGGGCCAAATAACTGCCCGGGGGAATTAAATTCCCCCGGTTTCCACCAACCCGGCCGGCCAGACCTGGCCGGCCGACTTCTTGTCAACAGGACCAGCAAGGGCTGGTCCTCTTCCGTCTTCCGGCACCAACGGCCCGGCTGGCCGCCGGTCATCACGATCCGCCGCGGCCCGGAACCGACCGCGGCCTTCGTCATCCGGCGCGGTGCGACGGCACCGCGCCCCTCCGCCGCGGCCCCGCTCTGGCCGCGGCGTCTTCGGTTTCCTTCGAGGCGGCGCGACGGCGTCGCGTTCATGATAATTCTTTCCACGGCGCGGCGCGACGGCGCCACGCAACAATTTCCGTGTGATTCCCGCGTGGTGCGACGGCACCACGCTATCTCGTTTCATCCGCAAGAAACATTCAAGAACAAAGGAGGGGGGTTCGGCCGTGTTTGTGCGGTCCGGTCCCCCTCTCGTTAGACGATAACAGTTAAACGTTCATCCTCAAGTTTGTCATGCTAGACCTAAGAACGGAAAATAATTAAATAAAGCAACAACAAACCCCTACTTTGCTTTTCGTTATGTGTTGACGAAGTCGCGGAAAGGCGGCGGCGATTCATCGACATCGGAAAAGAGAAGCCGTTGACGACGTCGGCGTTCTTCATGAAAGGCGCTCCCTTCATTATTCCGGAAGGAGTGGGAAGGAGGCATCCAAGAAGGGATCGACGTTGGAAACTTCACGTTCTTCTTTGGAAAAGGCATTCTTCGTCGAGAAGACGTTGTTCCATGTTTGGAGATGTCCTTCGTGTTCTTCGTCGAGGGTGGAATTCTCTTCAATCCTTCCATGACTCTATCACAAAGATTTAGCCAACCCCAAACAATAAAACAACACACCTTATTATAGTGTTAGCTTAATGAATTCAAAATAACTCAAATTCATTAAGTTACATCCTTCATTAATGGGTGGAGAGGCTCCAAAATTAATGAAGGTGGAAGTGAAGAGTCACATTTAATTGGGGGGGGGGGGTTCAAGGGAGTTAAGGAGTTTAAGGAGTTAGGAATTTGAGGGGTTTTGGCACATTAAGTGCAAGGGAGTTTAAAGGGGGTAGAAGAGAGTTAAGGGGAAGGTGAAGGGTTGGGGCTCGTGTGGGCCCCACCTCACCTTAATCCTCACTTGGTTAGTTAGGAACTTGTGATTCCACCCCAACTTCCACACTTAGGATATAACCACTTAAGAAGATAAATAAAATTTGTAACACAAATTTTATTTTTCTTTACACTTAAACCACAACCTTAATAAACAACTGCTCCCAAGCAAACGCAACTCCAGGAAAGGCATTCCTAAGAAAAAACCGGCGCTACGGTTCCAGCGGTGCCCTCGGAATTTGATTCCGGGCACTGGTTCAAAAGTTAGAAATTCTCGCTCGTTCGTTCACTGAACGTACCCGAGCCAAACTTCGGAAATTGATTCTGGGCACACCGGGCCTCGGAATCAGGCGCTATCAGAAACTTTGTTCTTGTAAAATTCCAAAGAAAATTAAGAAAAAAATTTCCTTGAAATTTCCAGGTCTTTACATTACTCCCACCTTAGGGCTTTACGTCCCCGTAAAGCTTCATCACAAACTAGGGTCACAAAAGCAGTACAGAGCACGCATCTGAGCCTTCCGCTCCCATGTGCTCACCTGGAGGTTCCCGTACTGTCAAAGGAAGTGAACCCAAGGAATCGATCATCCTCGTAGGATCTGCTCCTGTCTATCCTTGATCCCCACTGGAACCTCTGTGCATGTCGCTCTATCATCGACGTCCAACTCCCTGAGGTCGATGATGTGTGAAGGATCAAGCACGTATCTCCTCAATTGAGTTACGTGAAATTTATCGTGCACCTGGTGCAACTAAGGTGGATGGGTCAAGCGATAAACCACCTCGCCTACCCTGCTGGGGACCTAGAAAGGTCTATTGAACCTCGGAGATCTCTTGCCGCCTCGGCTACATCTCCGTAAACCTCGTCGAGGTGAGACCTGTATAAGAACGTGGTCGCCATCCTCGAACTCTAAAGGTCTCCCTTTTTAGGTTAGAACTGAAACTCAAAACTCCTGCTGCCATGAGGATAAGGTTGGCTGACCCTTGAATGATCGGCTACACCCTCCCATGCACGAGTTTATCTTGTGCTGCCCAGGGTTTCCTTTTCGCCGAACAAGGAAAACTCATCCCAACGTTTGCCTAATACCGTCAATTTGAGTATGAACAGTGATTGCCAAATACATACTCAAACTAACGTCGTAAGGCCTCGACGCTGCCACCAAGAGGTCCTAACCGAGACTCTCGCCTCAAGGGTCAGATCACACCGTCGGCGTAAGTGTGACTATCGAGTCTCCTCCCAAAGGTATCTCCAGACGTGAGGGTCAAGTCAATGGCTTAACCGGAATCTCTAGGTCTGGGACTAGATTCATGGAAGGAAGGGATGATTCGTTTCGATGCCTGTGGCTACGGCAGATAGTAGAAGATAAATTCCGCACTTCGAATCATCCTTAGAGCCCCTTTTTGGTCGCACTCCATGACCGCAAGCAGCTACCCTCTTTCCCTGCTCTCCAACTCCCTGAGTCTCGCAGGGACTACAAAGGCGGGTGATGGTAACATGTTGAAATGTACACCACCACGAGCTGCTCTCCAAGCTCTGCCTCCATGTCTGCTGCTCTGCAGATTCATCTCTCCTTAACATTTCCTCTTCTTGAAAAATTTTACTTCCCCAAGTCTCCGAGACTGGTGTCAGTTTCCTGCTTTCCAAACTTCTAACATTCTATGGCTGTATTCGATCAGCAAAGAATTCTCAACCACAAAGGTTCCTTCTAGCACTCTAGCCTAAGTAGAAATGCATAGAGAAAAGGTGTTGGCTCGGAAGCCCTTAAACATACCATGCTCAGAGGTCTGACCTCTATTGTACTAATTGAAACGCTTCCATCGAGTACCTGATATGTTCGGTACGCCTCGATGAATTCTCAGCTATCAACACGTCATCCCGCTGAAACTGTAAAAGTTCTAGAAAATTCTCGGCCACCTCCTCAAGCCAGTCCTCAGCCGCCTATGAGTCAGGTTCACCTCGGAACATGAGGGTATCTGAAGTTAGAACACATGTAAGGCAGTAAACTTACATGTGTCACCTACCGGTACCGCCGGTTGTAACTGCTGACCAACAAGTAGTGATGTATAGCTGACACACTACCCAAAGGCACTATCTCAAGCATTGGTTCACGTACCGAAGCCTCATCACTATGTGGACCATCCTCATGGTCATTCACTGGAAAACACTAGTGGCCAAGTCCACCATCCACTCTACTGATGTCTCAGCTAGGCGGAAAACTCTAGCAATCACCTCCAGCCACTGCTCTGCTGTCTGGAAATATGCCTCGCCTCGTAACTTCTGAGGCCTCTACTGCTGGAACTCGTGCAATGCGCTTCGCCAGCGTGCACAGTTTGCTAGTATAGCTGTTGGCATCTGCTTCCCAACAGGTGGTGATGTACTGGTACACCACCCGAGGGTGCCAACATAGTAAAAAGGGCCCTGCACCAGAGCCTCATCGCTCGGTGAGCCGTCATCGAGTACTCTCTCAGAACTCCAACTGACTGTCTGCGTAGAGACATCCTGAACAGATGCGACACGGTCAACGTCTTATACCTGGTGAGCTGGCCTGGTTTGAGCTGACTTTAAAACTTTGGAAACACACACGCAATCAGTGTTTTTGTGTACAAAGTCAGAAATCAGTAGTCAGGGTCCTGGTGTACAGATACGTCGGCCGCCGCACCAACACTGGACTCCCTGAACTGAAGACCACACTCGGTACCCTTAACACTATTGCTTCATATAGAAAAAGATCAGAGTCCTGAGTTCTGCGGTAGAACCGAACTCCTCTGATACCAATTTGTCACGACCCGTCCTCGGGGCCCGTGCCGTGACTACCCCAAGCCCGCCTTCCATAGGCCAGGGGCTGGCGACTAGCACCAATGGTGTAAAATCCCGATAACTGGGAAGGCATTGCCTTTATAAAAGAAAACAAGCACCACAGAGTACAAGTGGAAGAAGTAAACACTAAGTAAAAACTGAGTACAACAGTAAGTGCGGAAAGTAAAAAGGGGCCGGAAATACAAGCCCAACTGTAAAGTACAACTCGAAAGGGAAAACAACAACTGAAAAGTAAAGCTACTACGCCGAGCTGTCCACTGGAAATCCCACCTGAAGGGTGGGTACATATAGCTCCTCTACTCCTCAGGTCCCACCGTCCGCTCCGAGTATGTCTCGCCCAGTGGTCCACCTCCGGGTACCGCCTCGTCGTCACGTCCACCTCTGGGTACCGTCTCGTCGTGAGGTCCTCCTCAGGGTACCATCTCTTCGTATAGTCCACCTCCAGGTACCGTCCAGTCCTCGAACACTCAGCCTCTGTCAGCACTGCCCGTCGTCTGCAACCAACACAACGAGGTGCGGGCATAGCCCGTGCAGGGGTGAGTATAACGATACTCAGTAGGGACCCCGAGACCCTCAAGGTCTCACTAAACCAACAAGGATAACCACAAAAAAGATCTCAATAGATAACCTCTACTTAGGTATATGCCCATACATATACCTAAGTTATCAAGTAACCCATCTCAATCATGAGGAAACACAAGGATTGTGAAATCAACGGATAACCACTACCCGGGTATATGCCCATACATATACCAAAGTTAGCAAGTGACCCATCTCAATCATGAGGTAAACACAAGGTCAAAAGTCTCAGCTCAAACCAGCATTTTCATTATCGAAACCGTAACTGCTGAAAAGCTCCGTCTCTGGAGTGTACAGTGGTCCTGTCACGACTCCGAGGTACTGCTCACAAACCTAAGACTGCTGAAGAACTCCACCCATCGAGTACTGCGGGCCAGCTTCTACAACCAAGCGCTCCCATGTGCGGCTACAACCAAGCACACCTCTGTCGTGGGTCTGCCGCTACAACCAAGCGCTCCCATGTGCCGCTACAACCAAGCGCACCTCTGTCGTGGGTCTGCCGCTACAACCAAGCGCTCCCATGTGCCGCTACAACCAAGCGCACCTCTGTAACACACCGAGTCGTTCGATCAGCAGTCGTCGGGTCTCAGCCAGCTACACGGTCTTGGTACTCCGCACGCTCGTCACTCGGAGGGTCCGCTCCACGAGCTACAGGTCGATACTCCAAGTATCTCAAAGTCCCACGAAGAAGTATCTCAAAGGACCTCCACGTCATAGGGGTCTCAACGCAACAGACGGTGCGTCAATCAGACGCCTGGTCTGTGAGTTATTAGCCTTTTCGTCCCAGGGGCCCGGTTGGATTCGTGAGCGAACCAAACCCGACCGTATCTCAACTGTACCCCGAACTCTCATAGGGTAAACTCATAGGGACCGTTTCTCAACGCGATCACCAACGCCGCTGACGGTTCGTCAAACGGACGTTCTGTCAGAAAGATATCAGCTTTTCCGTTCCAGGGGCCCGGTTGGATTTCAGTGCGATCCAACCCGGCCACTATCCATCTGCATCCAAAACTTGGGCGGAGGATGCCAAAAGTTTCGTATTGTCAACAGGAACTCAACGCAACAGACGGCGCGTCAAGAGGACTCACGGTCTGAGAGTTATTGGCTTTTTCGTCTCACACCCACCCTGGGAAACTTCCCAGGAGGTCACACATCCTGATCACTACTCTAGGCCAAGCACGCTTAACTACGGAGTTTTAACCACGTAGGCTCTCGAAAAAGAAGGTGCACCTTGAGTATAGTATACCGAAACGACCGTCTCGATCCAAGGATCGCGTTGCCGCTGACGACGAGTCGTTTGGAGGCTTGTAGCCCAAGATACGGGCATTTGACCAAACCGCTCGGTAACGGGGGTTTCGGGCCCGGGCCGTCCCGGCCCGACACCCCCCGGATGGCCCGAACCGGGTCGACCCGCCCCGGACGGGGTCGACCCGGCCTGGCCCGGGGCGGCCCGGCCCGGCGCGGCCCGGCCCGGCGTGGCCCGGCGCGGCGAACCGGCCAGGCGCGCCGGTTCGACGCAAGGCAGCGCGCTGGGCGCGCTGCCAGCTTGGCCGAAGGCCGAGCTTGCTGGAAACAGGGGGTCGCCTGCCCCCCCCCCCCCTTTGTGAAACCGGCCCCCCTCATAATGGGGGGCCAAATAACTGCCCGGGGGAATTAAATTCCCCCGGTTTCCACCAACCCGGCCGGCCCGACCTGGCCGGCCGACTTCTTGTCAACAGGACCAGCAAGGGCCGGTCCTCTTCCGTCTTCCGGCACCAACGGCCTGGCTGGTCGCCGGTCATCACGATCCGCCGCGGCCCGGAACCGGCCGCGGCCTTCGTCATCCGGCGCGGTGCGACGGCACCGCGCCCCTCCGCCGCGGCCCCGCTCTGGCCGCGGCGTCTTCGGTTTCCTTCGACGCGGCGCGACGGCGTCGCGTTCATGATAATTCTTTCCATGGCGCGGCGCGACGGCGCCGCGCAATAATTTCCGTGTGATTCCCGCGTGGTGCGACGGCACCACGCTATCTCGTTTCATCCGCAAGAAACATTCAAGAACAAAGGAGGGGGGTTCGGCCGTGTTTGTGCGGTCCGGTCCCCCTCTCGTTAGACGATAACACTTAAACGTTCATCCTCAAGTTTGTAATGCTAGAACCAAGAACGGAAAATAATTAAATAAAGCAACAACAAACCCCTACTTTGCTTTTCGTTATGTGTTGACGAAGTCGCAGAAAGGCGGCGGCGATTCGTCGACGTCGGAAAAGAGAAGTCGTTGACGACGTCGGCGGTCTTCATGAAAGGCGCTCCCTTCTTTATTCCGGAAGGAGTGGGAAGGAGGCATCCAAGAAGGGATCGACGTTGGAAACTTCACGTTCTTCTTTGGAAAAGGCATTCTTCGTCGAGAAGACGTTGTTCCATGTTTGGAGATGTCCTTCGTGTTCTTCGTCGAGGGTGGAATTCTCTTCAATCCTTCCATGACTCTATCACAATGATTTAGCCAACCCCAAACAATAAAACAACACACCTTATTATAGTGTTAGCTTAATGAATTCAAAATAACTCAAATTCATTAAGTTACATCCTTCATTAATGGGTGGAGAGGCTCCAAAATTAATGAAGGTGGAAGTGAAGAGTCACATTTAATTTGGGGGGGGGGTTCAAGGGAGTTAAGGAGTTTAAGGAGTTAGGAATTTGAGGGGTTTTGGCACATTAAGTGCAAGGGAGTTTAAAGGGGGTAGAAGAGAGTTAAGGGGAAGGTGAAGGGTTGGGGCTCATGTGGGCCCCACCTCACCTTAATCCTCACTTGGTTAGTTAGGAACTTGTGATTCCACCCCAACTTCCACACTTAGGATATAACCACTTAAGAAGATAAATAAAATTTGTAACACAAATTTTATTTTTCTTTACACTTAAACCACAACCTTAATAAACAACTGCTCCCAAGCAAACACAACTCCAGGAAAGGCATTCCTAAGAAAAAACCGGCGCTACGGTTCCATCAGTGCCTTCGGAATTTGATTCCGGGCACCGGTTCAAAAGTTAGAAATTCTCGCTCGTTCGTTCACTGAACGTACCCGAGCCAAACTTCGGAAATTGATTCTGGGCACACCGGGCCTCGGAATCAGGCGTTGTCAGAAACTGTGTTCTTGTAAAATTCCAAAGAAAATTAAGAAAAAAATTTCCTTGAAATTTCCGGGTCTTTACATATTTGATTCTGGATCCACCCACTATTTTATTTCTGAAGAATTTTCTAAGGGTATCGTCGTAATACCCCAACGATTAGTTGTTGAGTTAGCTGTGACAACTCCTAATGGAAAAACAGTCGCATCAAAAGTTTACAATTCTTCTCCAATTGAAGTTTGTGGGAAAGTGCTTCCTGCAAATCTTATGATCCTTCCTATAGTGGAATTCGATTTAATTCTTGGCATTGATTGGATTTCTTTATATGGAGCTCATATCAATTTCCAAAGAAGTGAAATCACATTTCATATTCCTGATCAATCTATGATCATCTATCCATGAAAGGATGAACATAACCTTCTAATGGAAATTTCTTCCATCTTATGGGTTTTTATTCAAATAAATGAAGGTTATTTATCTCAAATGGTTGGAGAGAAACTCATGATTAAGAATATTCCAATTGTATGAGAGTTTTATGGTTTCTTTCTAAAGTAATTTCCATCTCTTCCACGAAATCGTGATGTTGAGTTTTCAATAGAACTCATACCGGGTTCTATGCCCATTTCAAAGACACCTTATATAATGTACAAAATTGAGTTGCAGGAATTGAAGAAGCAACTCCAAGAGAATCTTGATAAGGGATTCATATGCTCTAGTACCTCACCTTGGGGAGCACCTGTTCTATTTGTTAAGAAGAAAAATGGATCAATGAGAATCTTCATTGATTATCGAGAACTTAACAAGATCGTTATCAAGAACAAATATCCTCTCCCACACATTGATGACTTATTTGACCAACTACGAGGAGCTCAATACTTCCCAAAGATTGATCTTCATTCAGGGTATCATCAATTAAGGGTCAAAAGGGTTGATATACCAAATACGGATTTTCGTACAAGGTATAGACACTATGAATTTATTGTGATGCCATTTGGTCTTACTATTTCCCCTGCTATCTTCAGGAATCTGATGAATAGATTCTTTAGAGATTATCTTGATCAGTTTGTGGTAGTCTTTATAGATGATATTATTGTCTATTCAAAGAGCAATGAATAACATGGATATCACTTGAGAATTGTATTAAAGACCCTAATAAAGGATAATCTTTATGCCAAATTTACCAGGTGTAAATTTTGGCTTCAAAAAGTTTCATTTTTGGATCACATAATCTCAAAAGAGGGGATATCTGTGGAACTTGCAAAAACCGAGGTTATTGAAAGATGGTTGAGAACAACAACAGTAACTGAGATCTGAATTTTTCTTGGTTTAACTGGATATTATCGATGTTTTGTGAAATATTTTTCATGATTATCTAATACACTCACAAGGTTGACTCGAAAAGGAGTTAAGTTTGTTTAGACAGAGTAGTGTGAAGAGAATTTCAAGGAGTTAAAAAGTAGGTTATCTAGTGCACGTGTACTCACACTACCTTATAGTGGAGAAATTTTTGTGATCTACAGTGATTAATCCAAGAAGTTATTGGGGTGTGTTCTCATGAAAATGATATAGTGATATCTTATGCCTCATGAAAGTTGAGAATCCATGAGCAAAATTACCCAACTCTTGATTTGGAGTTAGTTGCGGTAATATTTTCATTAAATATTTGGAGGCACTATCTTTATGCTGAAAGGTGTGATAGTTATACTAATCATAAAATTTTAAAGTATATTTTCACACAAAAGGAGCTGAATATGCGAAAAAGAAATGGTTGGAGGTGATTAAGGATTATGACTGCTCAATTCATTATCACCCTGGGAAATCAAACAAGGTGGCAAACGCATTAAGTCGACAAGACCATGCTAAATTATCCATGATGAGGATCACAAAAGATCCAATATTTATGGATTTACAAATGATGGACCTTGGAATTATAATGGAAGGAGAAAATCTTATCTTTCTCAAATTAATGTTCAACCATCTATACATGTGATGATTAAAGAGGCGCAGAAAGAAGATGCAGAGTTACAAAAGAAGGTGAGAAATGTCCCTGAATTTCACATTGATTGTGATGAGATAATAAGGTTCAGAAATCAGGTTTTTGTTCCTCCCATCCCAAAATTAAAGAAGGAAATATTGGATGAGGCTCACAGTTCTTCATTCTATATTCACCCAGGAAGCATGAAGATGCATAGGGACCTGAAAGAGAACTTCTAGTGGGATGGCATGAAAAGATATATTGCTGAATATGTCTCTCGATGTTTGGTTTGTCAGGAAGTTAAAGATAAGAGACAGAAGTCTAAGGGGATGTTGCAAAAATTACCCATACCAGAATGGAAATGGAAAAACATCACTATGGACTATGTCACTGGACTTCCTAAAACATCCAAAGACAATAATGTTTTCTAGGTAATAGTTGATCATCTTAAAAAGTCGACACACTTCATTTCTATTAGAGAAGATTTATCTCTTGATCCAGTTTCCATTATATATGTAAAAAAAGTGGTAAGATTGCATGGAGTACCACTGTCCATTATATCTGATCAGAATCCGAGGGTTACCTCGAAGTTTTGGTGAATTCTTCAGTATACTCTAGATACAGAGTTGAGTTTCAGCACAGCATATCATCCTCTGATAGATGGTCTGTCTGAGAGGAAAATTCAAACTCTAAAAGACATGTTGAGAGCTTGCTCTATGGATTTCAAAGGTAGTTGGGATCAACACCTACCTTTGGTGGAATTTTCTTATAATAATATCTTTCACTATAGTATTCAGATGTCTCCTTATGAAGCTCTCTATGGAAAGAAATGCAGAACTCCAACTTGATGGGATAAAGTTGGGGAAATAAATCTATTAGGACCTGATCTTGTTGATGAGATGGTAGAAAAGGTCAGACCTATTCAAGAACACATAATTGAAGCTTAGAGTCGAAAAAATATTTATGCCGACAACCAAAGAAAAGACCAAGAGTTTGAAGTGGGTGACAAAGTGTTCTTACGAATATCTCATTGGAAGAGAGTAATGAGATTTGGAAAGAAGGGAAAGTTGAGCCCTAGGTATATTGGTCCTTTTGAAATACTGGATCATGTTGGGAAGGTTGCTTACCAATTGGCGCTTCCACAAAATATTTCTTAAGTTCATGATGTGTTCCATGTATCTCTCCTGAGAAAGTATATCCCTGATCCCTCACATATACTAAGCTCAGAAGTTGTACCACTGGAGCATGATCTTTCTTATAAAGAACATCCAATAGATATTCCAGATCATAGTGAAAAAGTTCTACAAAATAGGACCAATATATTGGTTAAAGTTTTATGGAGGGACCACCAATTATAAGAAGCTACATGGGAACTTGAGGATATGATGAGGGAGAGGTATCCTCAACTTTTTGTTACGAAGTGACGAATTTCGAGGGAGAAATTCATTTTACAGGGGGTAGAATGTAACACCCTGAGATTTTATGAGAAATATTTTTTTAATTTATTATTTTATATGAAACACTAAAGGAATCATTCTCTACACACAACACTGGCTTGGATTTCGTTACACGCAAGAGCAACCTTCCTTGATAGCTTGCATTGTACACAATATCGAGTTTCACTAAACAATGATATAATATTATAATATTATCAACTAGCTGTTATGAATAGTATTAAATGGATTTTGAATTTTTTAGCACTATAATTCATCTTACACATTTTCTATAATGATATATGAAAACAAAATCAATTTTTTCAGATAAAAGAAGTACTTTTCAAAAAATGCAGTTTTACTGCCTTTTGATGGCACACCCATTTTAATTGTAATTTTTGACAAGTTTATAAGTTCAATTTTACAAAATAAACTTCTTCTTTTGAATCAGGATATAATAATTTACATTTGATGAATTTTTGATACTTTTCTGATGACTTTCATATTTTGATGAATAGTAAAAACACGCTAATTTATTTCTTAAAAACAACATTTTTCATCAAGATAATTTATATTGTTAAATGATAAAATTTAATGGTTTTAAAGTATTAATAGGATATATTTTTACCATTTAATATAATTTATTTCATTTCCATAAATTTTACTTTGAATTCATAGGTAAAAACATTTCATTCTTTGACAATGTTTTAACTTTTAAAACCCATTTTCTTAACAACAGGATTAATTTTAAATTAATTTATGAAACTTTTGTGTTTTGAATTTTCAAAAATGGATTTAATATTTGGATTTAGTGGGTCAAAATAATGTTAATAGGTTACTTTTATTTTTTTGACATTATGAATAGTAACTACGGTAATTTTTATTTACTACAGTTAAAGGTAAATCGGGTAATTAAGGGTAAAAATAATATTATAAATTCACCCTAACACCTGCCAAAATTCTATTGGATGAATAAAAGACGAACTATGTCACCTAAGGGTCTGAATAGATTCATTTTAGGGACTTTTGACCACGAAAATTATATAATTATTATTAAAACCAAAGAAAGTGACAACATGTCACTCTCTTATATCTTATAAGTGTAATAATTTTAATTTAGTGATAAACTCCATAAATCTTAGAAAACTAATAGTCTCCAGAAATCTAATAAAATTATATACATAATGTGAATTTATTTAGAATTTTTAGGGAATAAATAATTATCATTAATGATGACACAATAGTGATGTTGAAATTATTTTATTGATTGAAATATCAAATAAATGGTTTTAAAAATATTAAAATAAATATTATACGAACTATTTAATGTGAACCGCGAATTTTATAGATGAATATGACATTATAGGAATCTATTGAATATTTTTGTTCGAATATATCCTCTGTGTGGATTTTATTTAAATTCAAATAAATGAATAGTGTCAAAATCGACACTATTGTTATTTTATAAAAATAACATATTATAAAATTGTTTAAAAATCACAAAAATTTTTAAAAATTATAATTTGAAATTTATATGGTCGAGAATTTCATAAATTATCCAATTATGGATAATTAGAAACACATAAGTAAATATTTATAATAATTTTAAATTTAGAATATTATTACCGCAAATAAAATTAAAAAGATTAAATAAGGATAAATCAATTTGATAAGGTTTAAAATAAATTCCCAACATGTCTAAATTTTATTGGTTGATTAGATTAAAACCCTATCTCATATCATCTTTGAAGTGAGTCATTTTTGGAGTTTTTTAAGTGGGGTTTGAATTTATTATAAATTAATATTTCTTATGCTTCCAAAGGTGCCCCTCTCCCACCTTATAAAAGGGAACCTCCTCCCTCTCCTCTTTATAAAATTTTGAGCATTCAAACTCGGCCAAAACCTATCCATTTCTTGTCTCAACTTCCCTTGAAACCTACTAGAGGTCCTGGTTTTCTTCAAATACCAACTTTAGGGCCCTAAGAGTAGGTTTAGAAGAGGCGCGTCAAAGAAGAGGTAATATCCTTTACCGATTCTTTCAAATTTATTTCTTCTTCTACTTACTATTATTTATTTGTTTCGTCATGAAGTAATAAAATCAGTATCACTCATATAATTATATGTTATTATAAATATTAAACAACCCTATTTCACCTTCTATCCATCCCACGGAAAACAAAATCACCGCGTGTGCGTACGTACGGAATACCATCTCCATGCCGTGGTGTAATATGTTTTCCACCACCACCTTACATGGATGGGTATAATGGTGTAAAGAATAACTATATATTATTATTATAACATGATACTAATTCTGAGATATTCTATCATCCACTCCAATACCATTCAATAAATATGGGAACGATATCGTCGCTCGTGCGTACGTACGGCTTACCCTCTCCACGGTGCGATGTGATTCATTCTACATGATATTCTTAAACCATGACTATATAAACGAATTGAATAAATAAATATGATATATATTATAATAATACCATTATGTAAATGGTTTATCTATAACCTAAAAATATGAATAATAATTTATTTGACAAAACACACATAAGAACATAAAGCAATGAACACCCGAATAACAAGTAGCAATGAAATATTACTCATAAGAAGACAAGAATATGACCATATATGATAAAATAACAATTAATATGATTATTTAACAAGCCAATTAAATTATTTAAATTATTATATAGGAGGTTCGGATACTTACAAAGCATATCAAACCTAAGGTAAGGGAAAATATCGCCATCTCAATTTTTATCCGAGATTGTTTATACTTCAGTATTTACTGGGGCATATTTATCATCCACATCCATGTTTCCTCAATATGTAATATTATCTCCCTATAATTGTTCAAATCCAATTTTACCTATTGGTGAATTTTTAGTAAAAGATATGAAGGAATCTTTTTACGTTTTTAGTACGAGATACTTTGCGACTTTTCCGGCCAAAGTACGAGAAGAATGTTTTTTTAACTTATACAAAATGAAAAGATTTCTATAATTTCATAGAACATTATTTCCATGAATCTTCCTTTACAACTTTTCAAGTTTATTTTAAATTAACTTCTTTTATTATGACATGATGAGAAAGAAAAAATTTTTATGAAGTTGAAAGGATATTTTCCTCAAGAATGGAGTTCAAGTTTTTTATCAAAATTATTTTTCCATCTAAGATAATATAGGGTTCTGTTTATATCCCTATTATTACATTGATTTGATTATGTTATGATGGAATTATTTTTATTAAGTCCTTTATCGTATATGGATTATGTTATGATGGCCTGATGTTTAAGAATCCCATTCCTATTACATGGGTTATGCTATGATGTATGATTTATGATTTTGTGGAACACATAAGAATGGTTTCATTATGAGATGGGTGAGACCTATATCTCCCTCCAATGCATTGGGTGAAGATTTCTATCTCATTAGATAGACATGGTTGGAACGGTAAGTTAATCTAGTTCAGTGATACAGGAATGGAATGAGGAGTGAACTCGGTTCAGTGATGGACTTTTTCCACTATGATGATCTTGGCAATGAGTCTTGACTAATATGAAATGATTTCTTATGATTATGTGTGTATGCCACAAAGTTTCATGTTTTATGTTATGATTGTTGGGATTACATTTCACTACTATGATTTATCCCATGTCATGATATTATGATCTCTTTTTCATGTTAAGATTTTCAGATTGTTATGTTCTTATGAGTATGATATGATTGATATTTCTTTTTTTCCATTACTGAGCATTTGAGCTCACCCCTTGTATGTTTTGTTTTCCCATGTTCAGGAAGAAGGGTATTAAGTAGGATATGCCAAAAAGGGACTCTAGATATGATGAAATAAGCGGGAGACAATGTAGATGATTTATGAACCAGTTGTTTATGTTTCCCAGTTTCTAAAGACACTATACCTATACGATATTATCATGGTTTTGTTATATTTGGTAATAAGTATGCTTTAATTATAAAGTAATAAAAATATATGTAATGTATGGGCCATTATAGAGACCATGTTTTCTTGAAATTATCTCTGTGTAATAGTATTATAAGGTTTGGTAAGAAAGGAAAATTGATCCCCTGGTACATCAGACCTTTCAAAATTCTAAAAATAATTTGATCCATAGATTTTCTATTGGAAATAACATCAAACCTCTCTAAAGTAAATGAATTTTTTCATATCTCATTGTTATGGAAGTACGTTCTATAACCAATGAATGTTCTCAACTCTATATAAATAGAATTCGAACATGATATGTCTTAATATGAAGAGCCAATACAGATTATTTAAACAAGAGAATAAGTGTTGAGTAATTGTATAAAATAAACAGTAAAATTAATTTGGAGAAATCAAAAAATAGAATAAGAGATGTGGTAACCTAATGATCTTATGAAGAATAACCACCCCCATTTGTTTAGAAATTAATATCTATAAAAATTTGGGGATAAAATTTTAAAAGGAGGAAAGAATTTAAAAAATGGAATTAAATTATTGTAATTAAAAATTATACTTTAATAAAAATATAATATAATTCACATTTAAATATTTCATGTCACAAAAATTATAATTTGATAGTATGAATATTGATCTTGAACTTACAAGGAAAAATAATCTGAGAATTATTTTTTGAAATTTTTCCGTAGAAATAATCTTTCATGAAAATTTAGTATTTAAACATTCCTAATTTTAATTATAATAATATTCTATAATATGTGGAATTAACCATATATTTATTATCAGATTTAAATAAATAAATATAAGATAATTATGAGGTAAAATGGGATATTGTTTAGAAAACTGTCCCGAAATACATAATGTCATTACTTTTGAATTAATTAAAAAATCATTAATAATGAATTTCTTAATAGAAATTTATATATAGTATATCTAAATATATGAATTAATGTCCATATAAAGAAGATTACAAGTCATATAGTAAATTTTATATCATATTTAACTTAAAAAATGTATTTTTGGAAAACTATTTTTTCCTTCATCACATTTTGTGGGATCATTTTTACATTAAATTATACAACTTCTATGAATTGGATTTGATAAAATTTATTGAATTTTTTAAATAATAAAAATTTATATGTGGAAATATGGTTAGTTTAAATTTTTTTAATAATGAATACAAAAACTGTAGAAATTGATTATCCCAGTTATGGTCAAAAGGGGTTTACCATGGGTTAATCTAAAAATATAATGGTTAAAATGACATAAAAAATTAGTAAACTTCATTTCCAAGTTAGATAATATAATTAACCTTATAACATTTTAATATTTTTCATTTTAGATCCATTTTTTATATAAAGTAACTTAATACTATTTAAAAAAATTTGAAAAAGTATAAGTGTTCCATTCACCTCAATTATAAAAAGGGAACCTCCTCCACTCGCTTATTCTCACCTATTGAGAAATTTATCTCACCAAAACAATAACAAAACTCTATCCGAAATCTTAATACATGTTATAGAGGTTCTGCTATTCCTAAAATACCAACCCTAGGGTCATTAAAAATATATCTAAAGGATGTTTCTATAAGATAAAGTATTCTTCTTAACAAAGATTTTTTTAATTATTATTTTACCACATAAAATTATGTAAAATATTACAATATAATAACAAAAAATTATAAAATATACTAAAATATTATTGTGTGTATGGAATAATATTTTTCTATATCCTTTTCCATAAAATGGAAAACAAAACTGATACTTGTGCGTAAGACAGACTACCGCATCACGAGCCGATGTAATTTGTTTTCCTCCACTACCTCAAATGGACCATAATAACTGTGGGAAAAATGAATATATAAAAAACTTTGGGAATGATATCGGTACATTAAATTTTATATATCATCTACTATCTTACCATTGCACCCATTTAAAAATGATAATATCCCACGTGTGTACATATAGCTTATCATATCCACAATGTAATGCGATTCATTTTTCTTAATAATGATCATAAAAATGTATCTAATGGATAAGTATGGTATCTATAACATAAATATCATTCTGTAGATAATTAAAAAATAATCTATTCCAAAGAGTATGTTTAATTTACACAAATGGTTGATTAAGAAAATTTTATGTTATATTTTCAATTTTAAAATGTTTTTAAGGAATGATTTTATTATTTTTTGGAATGGTTTGTTTTAAACATTATTTATAAAAAATAAAAATGAATGTTCTCTTTTAAATGTATATGGTGTTTGGAATTTCCCATTTCCATAACCATTTTATGATATTTATATTCTTATACATGTTTTAAATGGTTTCAGAAATATAATTATTTAATCAAAAATAATTATAAATTTTCTCTTCTAATTTATTTTATTTCCAAAATACATGAATTTATTACAAAACATATATTTATAATAAATTGATCTATTTTTAATATTGTGGTCATCAAATTTCTAGTGAAACATTCACTTTAATGTGATCTTATTTAATTGGAATGTAAATTTCTCTTAAATATCCATATTTTTTGTATAGTGGATATGCTTATTTTAGAAACCATATACCATTTCAACATATAGTATTTTACTAAGATAGTAATTTTATTGACAAGGGAAATCTTGATGTTTTGTATTTTTTAATAAATATGGATATAAATTTCTAATGCATGTTTTTTATAAATTAAATTGATCATTAATGTATAAGGAATGAATTATACATGAAATGAAAGTTGGGTATTGGTGATAGATATCCCCTAGAGGCATATATAGGCCTCCTGAGATTTTAGAATATTTTTCATTCGCTCAAGGTTGGTTCTACCATGTCCTAAATTTGAATTCTAGAACCATTGATTTCTTTAGTTTTAAATATGTGTTTTAATTTTCAAATGATATTATTGTGTGTCCCGATTAAAATTATAAGAATAAAACCAATTCTTATCATATTTTTTATACAAATAAAAGGTTTTTTCTATTTTATGGTGTGTAATTTCTTCTTCTAGCTTCATTCATCCCATAACTGAAATTCTATACTTTTTTTTATTCATTCATGGTAGGTTTCCCATGACATGACTTATTAATATAGAATTTTTTATTTATTTATTTTTAAATTTTTCTTTTAATTTTAAAATGATAGTATTGTATGTTTTTATTCATATTCAAAGATTAAAACATAATTTTTTTCTTATTTTCCATAAAAATTATATGGTTTTTCCTTTTCTTAATGTATGGTTCAAATCTGATTTCACTTTACGTACAAACCAATTTTTTGAAATAATTCTCAATTGCATTTATAAAAATTTTAGTGGCTTGTTAATAGAATACTTGACATTCAAGATAATTTTCAAAAAGATATACTTTTACATTAATTTTGGGATTAATTTAAAGTAGGTGTTTTAATTATTTGAAAAATATTTTACATTTAAAAGCTTGTGAAAATTAGTTTCAAAACTAGTTTTTTATTGTTTTGATTTGAATGTAATATTTTTCTTAATGTCTAATTTGGAAGCTTCTGAAAAATTAAAATTCCTAGTCATGAAAATCCTCACATAGCACATGTGTTTTTAATTCCTATTTAAAAGTTTATTAGTATTATATGATACTTTTTTCCGATTTTTGATATTTCAAAAATTAAGGAAATGGTTTTATGAAATAAAATGGGATGCTTCATTTAAGGTCATTGGAGGTGAGGTAAGTTATATTTGGCTATTTATTATGATGCTTGAGATTATATTTGATTGGTTGAATTCTCACCTCAATTTTTTATTTGTCATGGGAACCTAAGAAACATAGTGGGAGACCTAGATTTATGCCACACTAGTTTGTATAAACCATAGATATTAAACCCTATTTGTTTGGTTTTCTGATGATGAAATAATTCATCCTTGATCCTTATATGGGTAATTCAAGGTATCTAGTGTATCTATTTCGGATTTAATATATGTCAAAAGTTGGGCTAGGGATGTTCGAAAATTATATGATCATCTCATTATAGAACCTAGTTGGTCTTGTATCCTAGTTTGGTGATTTATATAGGGGATTAACTTGGTTTATTATTTTTCACCCACTTTTATTTCATTTATTGAGGCACCTTTATTTATTTAATTTTTTTCCATCCTAACTTAGTGGTGTCTTTTCGGTTATATTTCATTATCCCTTGATAAAATGTAATTCAACATGAATTTTTTTTGTTTAAAAAATGGTTGGTTTTTTCTATTTAATGGTTTCAAGAATTTTTTGGGCAAACAATTTTGAATTATAATATTTCAGTGGAAAATTAATTTTTATTTCAAAATGGGATATTTTTTAAGGGATTTTGATGTGGATTTTTATTGGGTGAGTTAGAAAAGTTATATTCAGCCAAGGAATTATCTTTCAACAAATTTCATTTATTTAACAAAATTAAGGAAATAATTTTTCAAAAAAAAAGTGGTTTTTTAATTTGTTTATTTAATATATAGTATAATAGAAACATATTTTCTAATATATTTAAAACTAGTATGAAAGTAGATTTTAAATTAAAGGTGTGGAATGTGTCAAGGTGGTTAGTGTCCTAATGATCTTGTTTATGATCATTCCTATTATTATATATTTCACCTTAATGTTTTTTATTCTTATTCTAATCATATCATAGGTAATGTATAGAGTTAGGGCTTCCTAGTGACTTGTGGGGCAATGGAGGATTTTTATTAGTTTTTCTTGTTCAGTTTCCTAATAGCACAATTCAAATTAGCAACCCTTGATCTTTTTCATTTCATTAATTAATGGTTCATTATATATATCAATCATTATGGATGTTAAATTAGAGGGGTTTTGTGTGAAAGGGAATTGTATGTGAGTTTGGGGATTGAATTTATTAAAATTGTTTAATTTTTTTTACTTTTCTCTATATTTAATATAGCATAGAAATCCAACATATGTACCTGTTATACAGGAATATTAGGTGAAGTTATCTTTGATATTAAAATGTTTTTATTATGGGATAAATATTTAAAAAGGTTATTCCCTAGATTCCGAGACAATAGTTTATTTCCCAAGGTGATCTGGAATGCACCTTGCACTAGTGGAGGACCGTTATAGGTTTTTGTTCATGTGGTAGCCCAAGCCAATTCGTTACTACACCCATAGATGGGACACATTCTTTCCTAGATTATATAATTAATTCTTTATCACATATGACACACCCCACATATGATAAAATGTTGTGATTATATATTATCACGGTTCTCATCCACATATAGAAGTATATAGTTAATGACAAAAAATAAAAAAAATATCAAGTATAAGGGTAGATACAAATGTCTGTAGATAGGAATATACAATGAAAGATAAACATATATAATTCATATTAGTGGTTTTACCTTCATGAACTCCCTTCTTGGAGAGAGCCAAGCTTAAACTTTATAAGAATAAGTATCGTATTATTACAAGCCTCCAACACTTGATAGTCAAACATGATTTGTGTCCCTTCGTAAATATGTTATCTACACCATAGGACATATGTTTAAGAATATTGGCATTAAATATCTTAGTTCTCATTATAGTGGATAAATATTATAAACTTTTTATGCGATAATTACCTTTAGTACATTATCATATAAATATTATGAAAAAGAACAATAATTATGTGATAAAATAATTATTAACATTAAGGTAATCAAAAATAAAAATTCAGCTGGTTTAAGTGAATAAAATCCAATAAAATGTCACATGAACAAGACTAAACATCTGACTGACAACCTACTATATCTCAAACGTTAAACATGATTTGGTTGAGGTGAGGACATAGATACTAGAACTACCACATTCTTATTTGGTTATAATTCTTTTAGTGACATCAATTCTCAATGTTAAACTTATAAGAGGTGATTACCCCAAGTATATTTTTTTTATCCTTTATATTTAACCAAAATTATTGGATAGTATCTATGTTTTGATATAATTAATCTATGGCCACCATAGTTTTTAATAATACTCTACTACTTATTTAATTTTCCCTACTATGATATATAATATTAAATTGGTCTAAAGGAATGCTAGTTATTTTATCTTCTAAATAACCAGTATTCACACTTCTCCATGTACTAGGAACTAATCCTTTATACTTTCTCAAGTATTTTTTCATGGATTGGAATACAATATAAAGTTGTTCACTTGGTTTGGTTTTAAATATTCACACAATTATTTATACATAAGAAATGTGAAATGTTTTTACATGCCATTGATTATGTGATAGATTGACTTTAAAATTCTGACCCGAGTTCCGCATAACAGTGCCCCAAGATAGTTCATTAATGACCTCAAGTGCGCCTCTTCATACACTAGAGCCTTATAAATTATTGTGATAGTCTAATATGTTTCATGGGGAGATAATACTATCTTTTTAAAGTTAATACAATAGAAAAAATAAATATAAAAATAGCCTAAATGAAAATGGAAAATAACCAAAAAATGACCAACATCACATGATAATCCCAAAATAAGTGGAAAATAGAAAAGGCCAAAATATTAAATATATAATCCCATATTGGTGTCAAGTTTCTAATGTAAACCCAAAATAAAGACACATTTAAAACTTCCATAAGTTTCCCTAAATCATGTTCATTTCCCTTATCCATTCCCTATCCCAAAATCCAAACATATCTATCTAACATAGTTCTCTTTCCCTTATTCTATCTTTGAAACATGAACTCTAATCGGTGACCAATCAGTGGCCCAAGTTGTGAATGAGTATAACTTAGTAGGCCACCCCCAATGGAGTCTAAAGAAATATCTAATCTATAACAATTTATGAATTTTAATAAAAAATAAAATACAAAACCATAAAATTAAATTGGTTTCACATTTATTATTCTTTAGTTAACCACATTGGCCCTTAGGTTTATGGTGACACCTGAGCCAATAATACCTATTTTAGCCCGGGTTTGAGTTTGAACCATGAAAAATATGGATTTTACAATTTATTATTTCAAGGGATTTAATTATTCAATTAAATTCTAATATCATTCTGGTAGCTTGGAGTATCAGTCCATACACCATTATCATGGATACTTGGACCGTCACTCTAGCATCATTATCTCGGGTACCTAGATCATTCCAACAACAATATCACTGGTACTTAGAGCATCAGTATAACACAAAAAACTAAGATACTTATAGAATCAATCCATCACCAATAATCAAGGAAGTAATGGGGCCAAGGGAATCAATCTACTACCCACGGGTGAGGATTATCTATCCAACACCCACATTTCTTTTTTTATATGTACATATCAAAGTACAAAATTAATAAACCTTTCATAAAAAATTAACAACATGGTGCACAATTTCATTTATCAAACATAACCATATTTATATACTTTTAACACAATAATAAACATGGTAAATATCTTATTAATCCACTTATAATCAATTACTACATAACTCATTTACCCTTCAAATTTAAGCCATCATCTCATTAAACCCCATTATCAACCCATGAAAATAATATTTAGTTAAATTCCATAAACCCTATATTCCCATTTTTATTCCCAAATTTTCATTTCATGGAAAATTGGAACACCCCATAGGTTTCCATAATGCTTGGTCTTTTAATCTCTAATGGATCCAACAAGATTTGAGAAGGGTCTCTCAAATTCATAGGGATTCAATTCAATTTTCAATTTAACATCAATTCTGCAATGTTTCAATGAAATGATACAAATAAAAAACAAAATATAATGATCAATACTAGGGGAATAATCATATATACCCTCAACCTTTGGGTCTTTGAAAAACATCCATCTAACCTTATCCCTTTATTATATGTAGAATGGATGAAATCACAATGGTGAAGAATATCTTTAATCAAAACCTAGGATCAAGATCCAATGAAACAAGATCTATTAAAACATAGTTATAAAATATCCCTAATAGAAGGATTTATTCCTATCTAAAGGGAGATAAATATGAGGGAGATAGGAACCTAATAAAAAAATATGTCACATATCAGATAGATTTTGATTTCTTCCACCGGAACTTTGATTTGCAAAGGAAGGATTTTAGAAGCTGAAGAATCCTATCGGGAGCCTAAAAATTAATGTAAACCATATTAGGATGAGTGGGATGGATTATGGTTATAAACCATGGGTCTAGAAATTTATAAATAAATTTTTGGAGCATTAAAAGTCAATATTCATGGTTTCTTGGAGGGGTTACACAGTTTAAAAAACCATGCACACCTAATATCTTGGGGTGGATGAATTTCAATGGGAGGCCACACAGTTTGAAAAAAAAAATTCCAACTATGAAAACCCCCAATTTCTAGGGTTTCATGGATTAGGGGTCACTACTTGTTTTGGTCAAATCGTGACTCCCCCCTCCCCATACACACACTAGTGGATCAAAGTGGGGTGCACAGTTTATTGGGGAAAGTCGAACAGTTTTCCCTAACAGTGTGGAAGACATGAAAAGTCACATCGGATTTTAAAATAATCTGAATTTACCCAAAAATTACTCAAATTAGGGCATGACCAAAGTATGATAATAAACGGTAAAGGAATTCCTAAAAATGAGTATGATACGTCTTAAGAAAGGTTGGGATCTTACAACCTCTATACCTTATAATATCTTGTCCTCGAGCTTCACTCCCAAGCATCACTACTCTTCCATGATTCATCTTGAAAACGACTATGCTTCCATATCACTTAGACCAACAGTGCATCCTTACCCTAAAAAACATTCTCACAATGAACCACAACATGAATCGGATGCTCATCAAAGGACATATCAGTCCCAAGATCAACATCATCAACATTGATCACATTAGAAGGGTTGTGGTGGTACTTCTAATTATGTGAAACATTAAAAACATCATTCATAGGGTTATAATTTTGTGAGAGAGAATACCAGTACACCATGGGTCTGATCCTCTCTACAATATCAAATGGTCCACCTAGGTGTCAACTTTCCATACTTCTAAATCTGATGATGACCCAATCTTTGTGACACCCAATTTAATACAAATTCTCCCCCAACAAACATAAGAGGTGGAAGATGATGATTGGTATAATAATTTTTTCTACTTTTTATTGTATCCATACATTTCTGAATCAACTGAATCTATTCTCATTCCTCCTGCATGAGACTCAATCCCAACACCTTGGATTCACCTACCTCCATCCAACATAAAGATTTATTTCATGGTGTATGATAGAGTGCCTCATATGGTTTCACCAGAAAATTTTCCAGAAAATTATTTTTATATGTAAACTCAACCAGTTATAAGATCTTCTCCCATGATCCACCAAAATCTGGGAGTCCTATTTATAGTATTTCCTCCAACACCAGAATAGTGATCTTAGATTTCCTATATATCGGTGGGTAAAAACTACAATAAAAACACAAATGTCCCAAGTTCCTTCTATAAAAATGAAGTAAAACATGTATCACAATATGAAACTGTACTTTGTGGAACCCAATGAAATTTCAATATCTCCAGAATGTACATATCACTCAACTAATAAAACATGAAATTCTCTCTAATTGGTAATAAATGGGATACTTTCATCAAATAATTTACAATCACACATATCACTTCATTATTTTTAGGCATCCTTAGGAGGCCTTCTACAAAACCTATAGTTTCGTCATCCCACTTTTATTCTAGGATTGAAAAAATCTTTAATAAACTAGCAGGTACTTGATTCTCATCTTTCTCCTGCTAAAAGGTGTAGCATCGTATCATAAAACCTATGATCAATTTCTTCATTCTTTGTTCACCAATAATCTTATGAAGTTCCTGGTATAGTTTGGTCAAACCAGGCTGTGCTTCCCAATTTGTGGAATGGAACTAACACATCATCACCTTCCTCTTACAAGTAGTCACAAAAACATGAACCTTAACAAATATGATCTAGTGGTCATCTATGGTCTAATTTGGAGGTTAATCCCACCTTTAGTCTTTCTATCAACACAAAACACTCTGGATCCTCATATTCTCTCTCCTTGATCTATCTCATAAGTGTGGACTCAACGAATAAGGATAAAAGGATCATATTACCCTGGCCCCCCTAAAACTCTATATACATGTCGAAAAACAATTCCATAATCTTCAGATCTTAGTTAGACTGCTAGACTACCTGAGTATGTATATTATGAATCAAAGTGTAAGAAAAATTATTTCACATTCCTAGTGTATAGGCAAACTCAATGTCAAATTCTTGTATGTATTAAACCCATAAACCATGATTTGATCTCCCTACATCAACACTACTCTAATTCTAATTCCAGATCCATTAAAAACAAGGTATACTCCTCAGCCATATTGCGTTGGATCAAAATTGGTGCACTAGTCAAATACTTATTTTTCTCCTAGTAGGCCCTATCACATACTCCAAACCATCAAGAATTCATACCCTTTTATGAGGACTAAAATTTTTACTACCAAATAGTAAAATTATTTGATAAACCTTTGGTAGTAACCCACAAAAGCTAAAAAGCATCGGATATCAAAAAAAATCAGGCTCCTCAGAAGAAAGAACATCCTATAAATCTTTAGGGTCAAAAGATATTTTTTCTCCATCATAATGTGACCTAACAAATTTACCCTTCTGATCTATAAAATACATTTAGATAGATTGGTGTATATTAGATTATCTCTTAGTGTACTCAGGATGATGTCAAGATATTGGGAATGATCATCCTGTGTCTTGGAGTACACCAAGATGTCATCCAAAAAACAACTACAAAATGATCTAGGTATGGGTGGAATATTTTTCTCATCATTGCCAAAAACACAACCAAATAATTCCTTATCCTGAACTGCATCATTAAGAACTTTTATAGGCCATAATTTCTTCTAAAATTAGTCGGTTTCATATCATAGGGTCTCATTATTAGCCGATGATACCTTGTACTCAATTTTTACTTTGATAATACACAATAACCTATTATCTCTTCAAAAACATCATTGATACCCAAAAGAGTATATCTATTCTAAATATTAATCACATTTAGCTTCCTTTAATTTCCAAATAAATTGAAAGTCCCATCAACCATATTAGAAAACAAAACCTGAGATCCCAATGTTGACATACTCGGACGGATAAATCCTTTACCCATCAATTATTCCATCTAAGTCTTAAACTCTTGAAGCTTCAATAGTGTTATTCTTTAAGGTGGAATAGAAACCGGTTCATATCTAGGAATTAGCTTAATTATGAACTCTAAATCCCCCTCAGGTGGTTGTCTTGATAATTCCACTGGAAACACATCCTTGAACTAGTACACTATGAGTTGAAAGACACTCTACTTCACACCCCACTCATAAAACAAAATACTCACAGCTTGGGTGGTGAGATCCACCAGTTGCTGATGAAATGGCCCTATATGGCGTACCTCAATATCCCACTCTCAATGATTAAAATATTTTTCATCCTCAAGAGATTTCAAGGTTACTCTCCAATTGTAATATTTGATGTTGGCTTGATTCGATACCAACCAATCTATAACTATAATCATGACAAAACCAAACATCTCAAGTAGGTATGGATCTCAAAAGAAATGGTACTCACCAACCTTGAGGGAACACCACTTTCATAAACAGATGAACCTCAACTGTACAACCAATGGAGTGTTGATCATCATAAGACTACTCACAGAATCTATCGCCAAACATAAACCATTCACAAGTTAAGAGAATATAAAATAGTGTGAGGCTTATGTATAAAATAAATCACTACAATATTTATAAGCTATAATAATTGCACTTCTAACCATCAACGGCCCAGCCTCACAATCGACATGTGAAGGATGAATTATTTGAAACTAACTTATACTTATTACTTGTGATTTAGTATAATTACTCTATTTTACATTGGTCTAATGATAAGGGTGGTCATTCCCAACAGTGCCACATTCACCACCACAACCAGCATGGCCAGAATTAATCTATCTAACAAACTTTTATTGTGTAGAAGACACCCTTCTAGTGATCTATATAATCCTAGGTACACCATCATTTCCCATAATTCTTGTGTTACTACAGAAACTCTATATATTTCCCTTCTTCCCATAATACTTTTCACTCCATCAATGGTTGATTACACTAGCTATGAATGTCACCCGTCCTACCACACTGATCAAAAATCACATGATTACAACCTTGATTAACAGTTCACCCCCCTTTCAAACGATATTTTCCAATATTTTGGGTAATTGTTCTTATAATGATGATTCCTACCCTCAAAATTTATACCCCCTAGTCATCCAGTAGAAGCCACTTTCCCTACACTGGAACCCTCCTTCAAGTTCCCCTAACAAATGATATCTTGATTCACCACCTCTGAAAATTTATTTAATCAAAATATATTAACATGGTACTTAATCCCGCCATTGAAGTTTTTCTTCAAAATGACTCGACACAGCTACCTCATCTCCAACCAGCAATACCAGAAAGCACTGAACTTTGGTGAATTTTCCAGCATAGTTTATCACTAACACGATTCCCTGGTTCATCCACATAAACTCTACCACCCTATATTTTCACAATGTATTCAGGTAAAATATTTCTAGAAACCTCTACAATAATTCATTCCATACAATTCTATCCAACTACTCATCCTAGGCTAGAATATCCCACCATCACTTCACTAGTCCTCAGAATATATAGGTTACTAATTTGACTATTTTCTCTATAGGAGTCTCTAAATGATCTCGGATTGTCTAGATAGACTCAATCCAAAATCCAATTGCTTTAGGCCCACCCTCTATAAGGATCATTAGAGGGTGTGGTAGAAAAAAATATATTGTTATATGATACATATCTATACATCCCAACCAAAGTCTCTTTACATGAACTAAAATAAAAATGAGAAAAGTTATCATGAAACATCTATTTCATCCCCTCTCTCGAATCTATTGGGGCCTCTTGTCCTACTACTAGATGTACATTCCTAGTAATTTCCTCTTATATCTCTAATAAAAAACATCTCAATGTAGAAATGTATCTAATATTCCTAAAACCCCTATAGAGACACATAACAAATCATCTACACATTTTCATAAGATTTATTAACATAAATCTATAAAAACCAACCTTCATACACTGCCCTTTGGTCGAAACCACTGTGATATCACTACCCTTAACCATCCATAATCGAGTACATGGATATCATAGGGTAAATAAATTTTCAAATTTATAGGTTTCCAATTAGAAACCATTTTAACCATCTCAAATTACCACATTTCGACATATTTTAACAATTATAATTTCATTATTAGTCACCATTTATTTTAAATAAATCAAGTAAGGAAAATAATTTTCTTGTCCAATACTCACACGCAACCTTATTTTCCGTGTGTGCCTAAAATGATTCATGTCACATATACCCTTAATTTTATATGATGATGCATTCATACTAAAATATCTTGATATTACATCCCACACGGAGAATATCATAAAAAAAATAACATCACATAGAAAGTGAGTCACCCAAGGTGAAATAACATTCAACATTAATAGGAGACATAAAGAACAAAAATACATCCCTGTAAACTTGGGTTTTCCCACATGTATGGGCTAGATAATCCCATTCACGAGCTCATAACCAAGACCTAACTCATCCTAGTATCCATTATATCATTCCCAAATAGTAAAATGACAAAGAGAAAACTCTTTTGACACAACTTTGTAATGTCCTGTCCTGGGTGCCATATACAAGTGCCCCAAGGAAATTTGTAACATGACCTCGAGCACACCACCTTATACAACAGAGGATTCCAACTAGCAGTAAGGGCATAATATGTTATGTAGGGAGACTATACCCTCTTTATCAAGGAAATAAAATATCATAAATTAATATACAAATAGCTAAAATGAAATTTGGAAATAACCAAATAAAAACTAACATCCCATGATAATCCGAAAACAAGGGTAAAATGACCAACACCAAAGTAGTAAATAAGTCATTTCATATAAGTTTCAAGTGTATATTGAAAACCCAAAACAATGATGCACTAAAAACACCCAAGAGGATATGAAATCACTTATGTTCCCTCATCCATGCCCCATCACGAATCCCAACTCATCCATCTAACATAGGGATCTTTGTCTTATACTTTCTTACTAACATGATGTACACTCAGGTACCATATGGTGGACTAAGTAGGGTGTGAGAAAAAATCAGTAGACCACCACCAATGGTGCTAAAATAAATATCTGGTATATCATAGGGTATAAAGTTTTATAAAGAATAAAATACAAAATGATAAAGGTAAACATGTTTCACATCAATTATTATTTTGTTAACCACATTGACCCTCAGTTTCCTAGAAACACCCAAACAAATCATACCTATTTTTTATAATGATAGAGTCTAAATCATATTCCATAGGGATTTTACAATATATTATTTCTTGGGGTTTCATTATACAATTCAATTATAATTTCATTCCGGTACTATAGGGCATCAATGCAAGTCTAATTATCATGGATACATGGACGGTCAATCCAGGATTATTATGTGAAGTACTTTCAGAATTAGTCTGTAACCAATATCATGGGTACATAGAGAATAATTCTAGAACCAAAATCTTGGGTACATGGAGCATCAGTCTGGCACCAATTTTCATAAAATTAATATGTCCTTGAGCATTAGTCAAGCACATGTGGGTGAGGAGTATCAGTCCAACATACACATCTCATTTTTTGAATCATCATATCATGTTTTAACCTTAAGAACCCTTTAATAAAATATTAACAACATTGTTAAAAATTTCATTTATCAAAAATAACCATGGATATTTACTTTTAACAGAAGAAAAAACACGAGTAATCCCCAATTAATAAATATTCAAGTAATTACTAAATAAATCATTAACCCTTAAAGGTTAATCCATCAACCCATTAAAACACATTATTAGACCATGAAACAAGGATTTAGTTCATTTACATAAACCCTCTATTTACATTTTTAATCTAAATTTTTCATTTTAAGTAAATTTGACACACACCAATATTTTCCATCTTTATCAGTCTTTTAATCTCTAATGGATCAAATGGGAACTGAAAAGGGCCTCTCAAATTCATAAGTATTCAATTCACTTTTCAATTTATCATAATTTGCAAAACATGGAAATGAAAAAATATAACTAAAATCAAAATATTATGATCAAAACTATCAGAATTATTTGATATACCACCTACCTTAGGTTCCCTGAAAAATTCATAACCAAACTTATCCCTTAATTTGATATAGAATATCTAAAATCCAAATTGGAAATAATATCTAACATACAGATCCAATGATAAAATATTTTTTAAAAAATAGATCTAAACTATCAAAAATTTAAAGATATATCCCTCCCAAAACGTAGCGAAAGACAGGATATAGAGGAACCTAATCAAGCAAGAGATCAGATACTAGAGAGAGGTTTATTTCATGAACTATATCTTTGATTCGCAAAGAATAGATTTTGAGGAGCCAAATAATTCTATCAAGAGCCTCCAAAAGACAATGAAAAAATATTAGGATGAGTGCGGGTTATAAAGGATGAAAATCGAGGGTTTTAAATCTCTAAAAAAAATATTGGATAATTAAAATTCCACACACAAGGTTTCCATGACTAGATACTTGGTTTAAAAAATCATGCATCCTAACTGTACACCCCTACTATCATGGGGTTCGTAGTTTTCATAGCATGGCTACGCGACTTAACAACCCAAAAACCAACCATGAAAACCCCCTATATACAAGGTTTCTTGGCTTTGGGGGTGGATGAAAGGTTTGGTCAAACAATTCTACCCACCCTGGTGCCTCAAAATTGTGGGCATGGTTTTCTAAGGCAAAATGAATAGTTTTTTCAGACAACGCATCAACCCTGCACATCCCCATGGGATTAAAAAATTCTCCAAATTCACTTGAAACAACCTTGAAGCATGAGCCAACCAAAGTATGATCAAAACAGGTTTAAAATATTACCTTAGAATGAGTGAGACACATATCAAGAAAGGTCAGGATCTTATAATAAACACAAAAGTGTATTCCATTCTATTCACAATAATAATCGTCTCTTCTTCCTTAACACATCATCCTAAAAAATATTTATGCCATGTGACATAGGTAATAATTCACTATTGAATTGTTTGATCTTATATTTTTCTAAACACTTCATCAATTTATGTACTATGATTATACCTAACAAACCCCATAAATGTATCTTAGTAGATATTATTCTCTATAAATTGGGTTTAGACATTATTCCATTCTAAGAGAAATTATTTTTTCATGGTCTTAACTAATGGTATAACTTAACATCAATTTTTCTTAAATTATCAACACGTTTAACATGGAAAACTATGGTTCCCCCACTAACCACTTATGGACGTGAGCCTCGTATTTATTCTTAATCTAACCAAAATATCTTTTGGATTTATCAAAATAAATATTACAATATTTCGATTCCTTCCTTATTCTATAAATGAATATCTACAACCTATATACCATATTGTTTTACTTTTGTGTCACTAACCCCTATGGTTGATTCATAATTAAATATTCCAAAAGATTCATATTGATATAGGTGGTCTTGATATCCATTTTCTAATTTTCTTGTTCATATAATATTGATATCACAAGTGAAATTCAAATGGATTTTATCATCAAGAGTAGTAAAAAGGTTTCATCATAGATAATGACATGATGCCACTTGAAACCTTCAATAACAAATCATGTCTTATAAGTACAAAATTTACCATCCATATCTAGTTTTATCTTAAAACCCCAACAATAGATTTACAAAAACTATGGAAAATACTAAAATATAATACTGGATATTGGTATATTGGATCCATTTCAATGTTTATATAAAATTTACAATTTCAGTCTGTTGTCATTTATAGCTTCCTTATTGGAGACATTATACCTATTGAATTATATATCACATATCTTAGTAAATAAAAAACCACCTCTTGGGTTTTAAATTTATTATATAGTATATGTATTTGAAATGATTCCACTCACTAATTCGTGTGGATTTTAGTATATTCCAACTCATGTTCATCTAGAGCCTTGATTTTATTGAGTTATAGCTTTCTCCTACTATATTAAAAGATAATTTCTTCCATATTTTAGAAATATAACCAATAAATTGACGAATAAATATTTATTATAGGGATAATTATATTCTAAGTAGATTTCAAGAAAATTAATTGAGATGCACTTTGTGTTTACTTGATGCCAGTTTAGTTCTAAAATAATCCTTTACGAATACTTTTCATCAAAACAAATGAATCTTAAATGTGATGGATTTGTTTCATGTTATTAGTTATATGATACCCATTTTTTAATTTAGTTGAAATATGGTTAAGTTTGTTACACGGATAGTTGTGTAATATGTCTTAAAGGAATAAAAAAGGATTTCAATACTTATAAGACCCATCATTGATAATATTTTTACTAATATCATCACTCTCCTATATATAAGATAACGTTCCATCAGGAATATGTCCACTCTAAAATTTAATGATCAATCAATTCTTGGTTAATATATTCTCATACTAACACATCTAGATCATCTTATATATATTACAAATTATATTCACTACTCCAATATACAATCCTAATTCTTCTTAAAGGAGTCAAAATTATATGAATTTACTCTATATTCTTCAGATAGTAGTTCACACATATCTTGATAAACTAATTCAAGAAGTTTCTTGGAAATCAAATATATAATCTCTTAAGGTTTCCTTGTCTAAAAACATTACATTAAATCATGTTCAAATACATTAGATTATTATCTCAAAGAGTCTAAACACCCATCATGGTATGTACTAGACATTTTCTTCTAGTTTTAATAAGAAAAGAATTATATTTACATAACTAGGGATTATTTGAGTATTATATTTTATTTTCATCATTAATTTCTGAAATTTGACATATGTGATTCAAGTATTAATAAACTATTAATTAAGTACGATATAACATAATAATTTTTATCTTGAATATTACATAATGACTCATCATGTCTATAAATAGAAAATAAGATAAATATTTTAGTAACATTGAATAGAAATAATGGTTTTAGTAGAATAAATCCACTTGGAAATATTAATGTTAGGACCATCTTTAGTTTATTTATAAGTCAATCCCAATAATCATCATAAAGATTCAACTTACATCTTGTAATTTTAATGATCTTCATTTGTTTCTATGTGTGGATACAAATATATGGATCACAAATATTATTTAATAACCAAGATTTGAATTAAAAATAGTATATTCATTGTGTAATATACCTAGAGTAAAATAGTTTTCTTACATATTCTACAATTTATTATAATTACTCTTCTAGAGAATATTATTTCCATTTGTGAAACATATGGCCTCATATTCATTACTCTCGATATAAATATTTCTCCTAATTAATGGAGTTGGTGAAATCACCATTGACTCTAAAATTACCATTGAATTTTTATCCTTATCCCTTGATTCATTCACCAAAATGGGTGGGTAACATTTCTACCACCAATCCTTATCAGCATGGTAAATAATAGTCAAAATATTAATAAGTATATTATCCATACAATTTATTATATATATCTTAATTAATATACAGAATCTAAGTCGTAAGGATGATAATATGAGATTAATTGGTAATTTATTTTGTATATGAATGCCTAAAATCACTAACTTGTTGATATACATTAACATCTTGACTACATTATCCCTATTTTTGTTTTTTTTCTTATTAAACTTATATTGTGAAGTGGTAATCTTGTTTATATTAATCCTCTATTCCCCCTTCTAAGTTCTTGGATATGATTTATTAGGGAGTATGCATACATATCCTTATGTTGCATCTTAACATCTTTATACATAGACGATTTCATGATGAAATGAACATATAAAGGATCCTCCATCTGTCTCGTATAGGAATCCTTCTCATAGTCACTCTCTCCCTGAGTTGTATTATCAATGGTAGGGAATTTCGATATTAATAACAAATATTATTGTATAAGTGTAATTTGTAACATACTATGCCACTCTTGGATGTTTGTGTCATTGAAGACATATTATTTTCACAAAATAGATAGCAGTGTTTATGTGGTTAAATTATCAATTCTCTATAAAAAAATAAAATCAAATTCTTAATACTTTCTTTTGATTACCAATTATTCTATAATTATTTATTGAATTAATCTGTCTCCAAAAATTTTATTAAATCAGAATTACCCTCACTATTGGATTTATAATATATAATTTCTCTAATATTTTAATGGTAAGCATCTATATTACACTACAAATAACCCTAATAGAGGCCTTCTTAAATTATTCAAATATATTTCAGAAGGATTAACTTTCCAAATACATTAACTTTAATCTCAAAAATTTATTCAGTGGAATCTCCAATATAGAAATGTTAAACTTCTACTTCCTTAACTCTTGCAACAAAATTAAAAAAAGTCTTATCAGGGAAACATGACTTGATGCTAAATTGTTTAAGTTTACCCAATAATTTCATTAGAACTCTATATAATTTAAACTATCTTGACAATGATAGTACCAATTATTTGAATTATCTTTTCATTATACCAAATTGATAGAAGAAATTTACTGAGTTAATATTTTGATTGAGTGAATTTATTTATCTTATGAAAAAATATAAATTATTTTACTCCGCGTATTCTAGTCAATATTTTGGGGATCATACATAATTAATCAAACATTTATGATAAAAAAATTGCATAACTGTTTGGTTTTGTTTTATCTTTATCATTCTTGTTTATTAATATCCTTTATGTGATTGTGTTTAATCATCTAAATAAAACAGGAATCACATAAATAAATAAATAAGAAAGAATGTAAAATATAAGATAAATATGCGTTATTATCATGATATTTTATCTTCTGGTTGGTTTCTCAAGTATTTTTAAACAAAACTTGACCCCTGGGGGGACTCCAAGATCCCATGTTGGGATCGAGTTGCTGCATATCTCCAGTCGTATGTGTCTATATTTAGTTATATTAACCTTAAATTCGGTAGTGAACCATCTCCTCTTAATAGGAGCTCCATCTTTTACAAATTTTTACTCTCTCACAAGTTAGGAGTGCCAAGGGTCAAGAATTACAAAAAATAAACCTTATATATACAAAATATACATAATAAAGGATGGTTCGATTTACATGTCATCATTTTAAATTTAATAAAATTATCACATAAAAAGTTGAAATAAATATTTAAATTAAATAAATATAAGAAATACACAGGTCGTTAAATAACAAGATCAATCAAAAAATGAGATGATAATGGATTTAGACTTTCCATTATTCATTTCAATTTATTTTAAAAGTTATACATTTACTAGAATTAATAAATTAATCAGAAAATTATTTAATTAATTCATTATCTAAATATTATATACAAACATTATTTGAGATATAATAATATTTTCATCTAGTGTTATTTTAAATTAATTTAATAAATTAAATTTGAAAATTTAAAATAATTAAGTGCATAGAGTGTGCTCAGGAGGTGGAATGGTATGTAACTTATTCCTGAAAATAAATCCACTTCTAAAATTTAATACTTTCCCAGTATATGATATCACTTGACATTTCATGTGACACATTTTATGTATGGTTCATGTCATATATTGTGTACTTATATGGAAAGTATTCTTATAGGCATGATGTGATGTACACAAAATATAATTTGTTTGGTTCAACCTACATAGTGTTTGGACTGTGTATGACTACACAACATGCAATAATATACATAGTGTGTACTTCTGGCAATGCATGTGTAGAACATGAACTCTATAAAAACTGTTACACATCATGTAGTTATGAATATTATATAGTTTTAATTATTAAGAGATTAGTCCCACACTACAGAATGAAATTCACTCGATCTGTACTAGGTGTGAAGACTCACGACAAATGGAAAGTATAACCAGCTACAAATTGTGTAGTCAGGTGTTGCATTTAACTGATCCACATCTAGAACTACATGGAATGAGTAAAATATCTATATATACCTTCTATGTGTTGAAAATTGAAATATGAAATTTAAATTCTAGCTCCATGAAATTTATTCCTTGTTTAATCACATTTCTCTACGGGCAGTCGATATAGGGTGTGCAATGCTACTATGTAATGACCACATGTATTTTCATGATTTACATGAGGATAAAACTATATTGGATTCAAATTGTGTACACTAACTACATGAATTGTAATCCTTATCAAACCATGTGTTTTGTTAGTGATAAATGTGTTATTTATAATGATGTTTTATACAAAAACACATGACAAGACGAGATTTATGTGGATTTCTCCTTGTGTGAGTTGACCAAGCATACACTGCATAAAATTTAAAAATACACTACATTTATCTAGGTCATGAACCCAGTAAACTTCTCACCTTTATCAGGGATATTCAATAATTCTACACATGTATTATCCTATTCTTGGCCATATAAATTCCAATGAATGTCTTGTATAAAATTCTGGATTGAGAATGAAATTTAGGAAATGAGAACATCAAACAGACACTAGAAATTAATCCAATAAATTATAAATAAATAAAAATTAAAATGTGACTTCACTAATACCACTTTATTACTCTAGGTCATGGTATAAGCAGTTTGAAGGTTCCTAATTTGTGTTTATTGTCAGTTTCAATATATAATATCCAAAAAAACTCGACGAATGAAGGCACAAAATCACATAGAGTGGGCCTTTTTCATTTAATTTATAATTAATTTAAAACCACATTTACCTCAAACTTGATAATCCTATTAATAAATTTCCATTTCGATTCCTTTTTTAGTTATCATTGCAGTTTAGAAACCAAGTGAGGAGTACTCCAGGAGTATCTATACATGATCTTTGAATCCTCATACAACATTCTTGGTTTTTCAAGGGCTACCATAGAGGAACCTTTTGTTTCATGTAATTCTTTGTTGATCTCAAAAACTAGTGTTCATGTTCTCTCTATTTTATTGAGATGGGGATAGGATAATTATTCTCTCCTGGGATTTAGAGATTTTTTTAAGATCTTTCTATCATGAAAAAAAGTCACTCATTCTCTAAAAAGTTATAATTTATAATTTATACTCATATTTTTACTATTGATAATTACACAAAGTTTATTACCAATATATTTAATTTTTGTAATTACCCATGTCAAATAATAAAAAAATATAATTATATCCCATATTATGAATGTTTAATTTAATTCCTTACAACTAGGTATATTTTAATTTTGATTTCTTGTATATTAATGGATTTGAATAATAAATTATCTTATCACATAATGATTTATATTCTACGTAACAATAATGTGATAATTTCCTAAAATATCTTCTATATTGAAAAGTTCATATGAAATTTCCTACTATGATTAGAACTTTGATATGAAATTATGATATTATTAAACTTAGTATTACTATTTTATTGCATTCTATGATGAGACACATCGAATATTGATTGAAGTGTGTGTTTTTTAGTGGGTGAGACTTCATATCATGATGTTCAAATATAGTAATCTTCAATATTATAGATTATAAGAACAAACCCACCAGTAGGAATTCCCCATGTTTTTGTGTCATTTGTAATCCAAACTATGAGCTTGTGTAATGATCCTTAAACATCGATGGTTTTATTAATCTATGTAATGACTCGCGTAATTTGATGTATTCTAATAAACCATGATGACATATTCTCATCATGAATTTGGCTATGTTGGCTGATTCATTAATGATATATTATTAAATATAAAGTCAAGTAATGGTTTTTTCCTTTCATATTTATGAAAGTTGATATCCCGAACCTTTGATTCGAATGGAACTGTTGCATAAAAATCAAGCATATAGGTTGATTACATTGGTGTTCAACACTCTTGTTGGGACATCCTGACAAATGGATTATATTACAAAATGAGTGTTCAGATGTGGTTGTTTTTATTATGACATATACCTATCATGTGTGGGTGTTTTTACCCTTACCAAGATAATAATCTTAGAATTTATAATCACACCTAATTCCATTGATGAAGAGGCCTATAGGTTCACACACAAAGTGCTTCCACTGGTCTCGATTAAATATTATTTATATTCGAAATTTAGATTAAATATTATTCTTCAGACCAAGAATCGATATTTATTTATAATTTATTAATCAAAAATATTATTTATTTATTTATTTATTTATAAGGTAATTATTTTTTTATGTGGATAAATATAATATTTTCCATTACCTTCCCCTTGGGGACTGTTCCATGAATACCCCAAGCCCACATTCCCTATGCAAGTGGCTGGTGACTAGCATCGGAAAGGAGAAATCCAAAAAATGGGAAGGCATTGGATTTAAACATATACACACACACATACAACCACATCGCAACACATTGAAAGGGGGAAACAAGTATACCACTAAAACAATGTTGAGTGCAAGTACAAGTGAAATTAAGTGGGCCGGAATACAAACCCAACAAGGAACTGAAAACAGTAAGTACAAAAAGAAACTCTGATGTCCATCCATTGGAAATCACACCAGATCATGAGAGTAGTGAAGCTACTAGAAGGAGAAGTATTATGTCCTACCCACCAAGTCCTACTAGGCCCCACCTGTTCCTAGGACACCAATTCCATCATCATAGTGTCCGTCTGGCCCATCCCCCTTAGCACCTCTTTCAAAATGTCGAACATCTGCACTGGACACTACACATGCAGGCGAAGCCCATGCAGGGGTGAGTATAACAATACTCAGTAGGGACCCCAGGACCCCTGATTGTCTCTTTGTAATCTACAAAGGACAACATCACAAAGAAAAATAACCCAGAGGTAAAACCACCAAGAAATACCTCAACCACATAGCACAAAGTGAAAGACACAGCTCACATCAGGTATATAACATAAAGAACAGGAATAATGATGATTATTTGTAAAGATAAATCATCCTATTCCATTGAGAAGTTCCACTCCTGAAACACAAATAAGTCATTCTATTGTCGATCCACACAGTTTCTTAAGTCACAGATCCACATAGTGTCGTAAGTCATTGATCCATATAGGGTTGTAAGTCATTGATCCATGATGGACCTCTCTAAGGTTGGTCTTCATCGGGTCACGCTGCTGCGGATCCACACATGGTCGAAATTCATCGATGTATGAAGGTTTGTAAGTCATTGATCCATTATGGGATACTCTAAGGTGGGTCCTCATCGGGTCCTTCTACTGGTGATCCATATAAGGTTGTAATTCATTGTTCTACATAGAGATGTAAGTGGATGATCCAGGACAGTCCTCTCTAACATTGGTCCTCGTCAGGTCATGCTTCTGCTGATCCAAACAGGGTCATAAGTCGCTGATCCACACAGGGTTGTAAGTCAATGATCCATGATGGGCCAATCTAAGGCTGGTCCTCATCAGGTTAGGTAACTACTGACCAACATAGTGTCGCTCTTATTCTGATCCACAAATTCTTGCTCTTCACATGATGGTTAGCCATAGGATTCCCACACTAGCTGAACTTGAGTTCCATGTATTCTTCTCCTCAAGCCATCATTCATACCTCAACTACCTAAAAGTTCCACGAACAAGTAACCCAAAGAATCATCATGTCATACGAGTTCCAATGCAATAGACGGAACGTCAATCAGATGCCTGGTATGTAAGTTATTAGTATTTTAGTACCGAGGGCCCGGTTGGATTTGAGTTTGATCAAACCCAGTCATACTCCAACTTTCACCCACACAAAAGTCGGGTACCTAAAAAGTACAGCCTCATCCTTAGGGTTCAAGCGCCACGGACATCGCATCAATCAAACGCCTGGTTTGCAAGTACATTCGTTCTAGTGAAATGGGACTAGTTGGGTCTGGGTCTGGTAGGGGTCTGGCCCAGCCGGCCTATTGGGCTCGTGAGTCCGACCCCACCAGCAGTTCTAGCCCAGCTGGTGGGTCCTGCCCATTTGGCAGACCCAACCCAGCTGGAGGGACAAGTCCGGCTCGTGGGTTTGGGCCAGCCGGCAGGTCCATCCCTCCAGGAAACCCTGATCGCACAGATGCAGACCAGTTGTTGGATGCACTAACCGGACACGATGCGTCCGATTCAGCTAGCTGGCAGCTCCAATGGAGCGTCGTCCCTCCTTCTGAAATGAACGGCTGGAGATGACTGTTGATCCAGCCAAGCAGGGCACTCCACTCCCTACCAGGCGTGAAAGCATCGTTCCATTCAACCTTTTGTGGCGCATGTGGGCTCCAGTCCTCCATGTGGTCGGCTCAGCAGGTCGCTGGTCGTCTGCGCCACCGCACTAGTGGTGCCTCACTAACGGTTGCTTCTACAGGCCACAAAAGATGCTCTGGTGGTCTATTTTCTTCCCCACCTATGCCCACAGACCTCTAGGGTCACTCCCTTCATTGTAAGTCCTTTAGTTTCATCTTCTCTCCAACTTTTCTAATCATGTACAAACAATGCACAGAAAACCAAAATGATGGAGGGTTCGGACCTTGTTCAGATAAGCTCGCACCCTCCACGTTAGCACCGAAAAATGTGGAAGAATAATAATCATTAAAACCCCATAATGAAACCCTACATCAACCTCCCATAATAAGGAATGAAATTTGGATCAACCAATTGGTCATTTGATATGAATTCTTTATATTAATCAAGAATGGGTAAAAGGGGCTATTAAACATATAAACCCCATACCTTGAACTCGTTGGAAAACATTGGGGATGAGGGAGAAGAATTTTCATTTGAAGGTGTTCATCATTTTTCATCGATCCCCAAATCTATTACCCCAATAGTCATCGTTTTTCCACCATTCTTTGTTGGAGAGGAAAGTCGTCAGTGTTTCGTCAGAGGTACCTCTCATGGGTTTCCAATTCCCATGCCAAAGGTTTGAATAAATAAAATAAACTGCACCATGTCGCATTCATTAATATTGTTTATTAATGAACCACAATTAAAAAACCTTTAATCAAGAACATTGTGGTTACAAATCAAAAAGGATGTGTTAATAAATGTCTCTTATTTAATGTATGTCGTTACACTGCGGTCCCTCCATCCACCACTCAATGGTTTCAAAAAGAAATAAAATATATCTTCTAGTTATTTTTTTATTGTTTTATAAAAATTCCAAAAATTAACATTTTTTTCTGATCCTTTTCTGTCGAAGTTAAGATTTTCCAAATTGAATCCAAGTTCTATGAATGCAACTGTGCCTTTGGAATTTCAATCTATGCACTGGTTCAAAAGTTAGAAAATCCAGCTAGCACGTTTACTGAACATACCTTTAAAAAAGTTTATAAAATATTAACAGTCACCCTCTACCCATGTCGGTCAAGGTTAGGCTCTTCCTAAGGGTAAAACTCCCTCACGAGCTCAATGGTATACTCAGATTTCCAATCTGAGTTGTCATCATGACCAAAAACTAACTTCCACTGTTTGCACGCACCATCCAATGTTAGGATCTGGTTAATGAAAGAATACCCTCACAAGCTCAGTGGTGGTCTCAGATTTTTAATCAGAATCACCATTCTTGAGTTATTAGCATTTGAAAAAAATAAAATAATTTTATTTAATTATTTTATTTAAAGTTATTCGATTTTTGGGTTTTCTCACTGCAGGCCTATGTCGACTAAAAATAAGTCGCTCCAAGGGATAACCTACCATCTTGAATGCAACGGTGCCCTCAAATTTCTGATCTAGGCATCCATTTAAGTGTTATTCCACTTTTTTAGGAAAAACTACTCACACGCGCTATTTAAAGGATAACATTTTTCGACGGATCATTCTAGGCACTCTGGGCCTCGTAATCACGTCCCGTCAAATTTTACAGTCTCGAAATAATTCCCCATAGTTAAATAAAATATAAAAAATTTATGGGTCATTAAATTCTCCTTATCTTAGAGATTTATGTCCCTAAAATTCACAATAGATGCTAAGAAAACAAATTGGGGGTATTGAGCATTAATCTGAGCCTCTTGTTCCCATGTGCTCTCCGGGAGGTTCTTGTGCTGCCACTGAAATTGCACCAAAGGAATCAACCATCCATAGAGGACCCGCTCCTCTTGATCCTAAATCTCTACAAGTAACTCAACAAAAGTTTCCCCATTGTCTATGTTCAGATCTCCCCAGTCGATGACATGCGATGGTTCATGCACGTATCTTCTCACCTGTGACACGTGGAAAATAATATTCACTTGGTGCATATGTGCGGGAATAGCTAGGTGGTACACCACCTTGCCAACTCTGTTAAGAATCTAGAAAGGTCCGATGAGCCTTGGATATAGCTTGTTTCCCAAGACAAATCTCTACAATCCTTATTGAGGTGAGACTCGTAGAAATAATTGGTCTCCCCCATTGAACTCCAAGGGTGTCTGTCTCCTATCAGTATAAGACTTATGTCTACTCTGTGTTGTCCTCATATACTCTTGGATGATCCACACCTTCTCAGTGGTTCCCATACCAACACCGGACCCATGAGTGTTAAATCCCCTAGGTCTACCTAGCATAGAGGTGATCTGCATGGTTGTCCCTAAAAGGCCTTAAACAGTGTCATGCCAATGGTGGAGTGATTGCTATTATTGTACGCAAACTCCTCTAGTGGTGGGTGGTCGTCCCAGCTTTGAAAAAAATCCATGACACAAGTATGAAGCATTTTCTCCATGGTTTTTATAGTCTACTCCGTCTGACCATCTATCTTGGGTAAAAGCTGTTCTAAAGAATGCTAGAACCTAATGCTCATCTTTCACTTGCTGACAGGTGAGGAATCCTGAAACAAACTCGTTCACTACTTTCTTCATACCTGGACACCCATACTAATGTCAGAGGTCCTGGTATATCCTTATCACACCTAGATGTACTGCCAAAGGGGAACTATGAAACCTCCTCGATTCCTCCTCACACAACATCACTAGTACTATGGTGTTTCCTGTAAAACAGATGACGTGCTCCCCACCTATTGACAATCCATCAAGCTAATTTCCTGACAATATTTGAGCATGTCGAGTCTCAAAGTCAACGTCCCCAAGTTGTGCCACCCTAACTTGCTAACGGAATGGGGGAGTGACAATCTTATACTGGAAGTAAGCTTCCCCATCACTATCCACAAAGGATAACCACAACATGGATAGATGTTTATCCCCTCACTCAGCAACTGTAAACCAGACCTCCTGTGGAGTGGTCTGCCACCACATCCCCCTTCCCAGGGGTATAAACTATCTCAATGTCATAGTCCTGGAGGAAATCCAACCATCTACACTATCTCAACTACTAGAAATCTAAGGGATACCTTTACATCAATGAGAAAGGCTACCCCTTTTAACTAATTAATGTGGCCATCGACCCTTTTGTAGCGGGTACTCATTCTCTATGGCCACTTGGTGTCATTAATCGACACATAACCTCGAATATTGGGTATTACTAATCCATTCCTCTACAAGTCCCCCAACTATACTCTCAAATATCAGATCTCCACGGGAGCCATTCGATATGCAGTTGTAGATATCTGTGTCCTCCCGAGGTACAAGCCAATCCATAATTCCCCCTCACTATGGAGAGGTAATCCTGGAAACATATTTTGAAAATATTTTCACACACTCTACCACTACTCTTGGGAACTAAAAACTCAAAACAGCTACTACCATGATGGTAAGGTTGGCCGGCTCAAGAGTGATCAGATGCACCCTCCTATGCATTAGTTTATCCCATGCTGCCTAGCTTTCCTTTTTCACCAACCAAGGAAAATCGTACTACAATTTTGTAGATATACCACATCCTTTTGCCTAAAATTATAGATCTAAGAATGAACCGTGGATAACTAGTATATACCCAAACTAACGTCGTAAGCCTCGATGCTTCCACCAAGAGGTTCCAACTGAAACTATCACCTCAAGGGTCAGATCACATCATTAGAATAATTGTGATTATCAAGTCTCCTCCCATAGGTATCCCCAGACGTTAGGGTCAAGTCAACAGTTTAACTGGAAACTCTAGGTCTTGAAAAATATTCATGATAAGAAGGAATTATTATTACCTATGTCTACTAATAGGGTAGATAGTAATAGATAAAGACAGTGCCTCAAATTCATCATATATACCTTGGTTCATTCTTCTATATCGCATGAAGCTACTCCCTTCCCCTATCCTCTAACTCCCTGAGTCTGGTGGGGAACACATTGGGGTGCTAGTTGTAACATGTCTAAATGTATACCACCTCTGACTACTCTCCTAACTCCTCTTCCATGTCTGGTTCCCTCCAAATTCATCTGTCCCTATCACATAATCTTCTGAAAACATTTTACACATCCAAGTCTCTAAGACTGACGCATGTTTCCTAGTTTCCCACTACTGACATTCACTGTTTATATCTTCTCATCGAAAAAAAAATTAACCAGAAAGTTTCGCTCTAGAACCCTAACATAAGTAGGAATGCATAGAGGAATAATGATGGCTCAGATGTCTCATAACACATCTCGCTCAGAAGTCTGAGCCGGGAAGCACTGGTTGAATTATATTCTTCGAGTACCTAGAATGCTTGGTATGCCTTGACGAATACTCATCTACCAAATTGTCATCCTTCCAAATCTATAGAAGCTCATTGGAACACATATCCCTTAACATTTTAGGTAAAGAGACCCCTTATCTGAGAAAGTTTCTCAACCTCTATCCATATAAAAGTCACCTCATCATTTGATAAGGGTAATCTAAACCCTTCTATTGCCCTATTGATCCACATTGAATGCTCACTTCTGGGACTGCTATCTGATCTAATGGTGCCATGGCAAGATGGAAACACGGTCCCCACCACAGGTCGGTCCTTAGTCACTTGTGATTCGGGTTCACCTTGAAACATGAGGGGTATCTATCTCTGAAACTCGTGTTAGGTATTGAGCCTATATCTGACCTCCAACGGTAGCACCGGTAGTAACTTCTAACCAATGGATAGTGGTATCGTTGGGATACCACCCGAAGGTACCATCTCAGGAAACAGTCCTTGTACTGAAGCATCATCACTCTGTGGTCTATCCTCACGGTCAGGCATTGTAATCCTAGCTAGCTGGCTGCATGGAATCATATTTAAAGAGTATCAAGTTGAACCACGGTCGATAAGTTATACCTGGTGAGGTGACTCAAAATAGATCAAGAAAAAAAAACTTTTCTAAAATACATGCAGCTAGTGTTTTTATGTATCGAGTTGGAAAAAATAATTCTGGGTCTTAGTGTATAGAAATGTCAGCCACCACACCAACACTAGACTCCCTGGATAGAAATCTGAACTCAAGACACTTAACACTACTTCCCCCATTGAAAATATAGAATCTTAGTTCTTCTAGTAGAAACGACCACCCTTTGAGACCACTTTGTCACAACACATCCCCAGGGGGCTGTGTCATGACTATCCCAAGCCCTCATTCTATAGGAAAGGGCTGGTGACTAGCACCAGAAAGGCGAAACCCAAAAAATGGGAAGGCATTGCCTTTAAAACTGTAAACACACACGTCCAACCACATCCCAGCTCACTAAAAGGGGAAAAAGTATACCACTAAAACAAAGATGAGTGCAAGTACAAATGAAAGTATGTGGGATGGAATACAAACCCAATAAGACACTGAAAATAGTAAGTACAAAAAAAATCCAATGGCCATCTGTAGAAAACCCCACCTGATCGTGAGATAAGTGAATCTACTAGAAGCTGAAGTAGTATGTCATGCCCGCCAAGTCCTCTTGGGACCCACCAAGTCTTAATCCACCAAGTCAATCGTCGTAGTTTCCATCTATCCCATCCCCCTAAGCACCTCTATTGAAACATTGAACATCTACACCAGACACAACACATGTGGGCAAAGCCTGGGAGGGGATGAGTACAAAAATACTCAGTAGGGACCCTGAGACCCCTGAAGGTCTCTCGATACTCTGCACAGGAAAACAACACAATGAAAAATACACCAGATGTAAAACCCCCAAGAAAGACCTCAACCACATAGCAAAAAGTAAAAGACATAGTTCACACCTGGTATATAACTTAAAGAATGGGAATAATGATGATTAGTCCAAAAGCTAAATCATCTTAATCTGTTGATAACTTCCACTCTTGAACTATGAAGAAGTAATTCTATTTCTCATCCACACATGGTTGTAATTCACCGATCCACATAGGGTTGTAAGTTGATGATCCACACAGGGTTGTAAGTCACTGATCCACAATGGGCTTCTCTATGGCTGGTCCTCGTCAGGTTTCGGTTCTGCTAATCCACACAGGGTTGTAAGTCTTCAATTCACATAGGGTCGTAAGTCGTTGATCCAAAACAGGCTACTCTAAGGCTATTCTTCATTAGGTCATGATACTTATGATCCATAAAGGGTCTTAAGTCATTGATCCACATAGGGTCGTAATTCACTAATCCACGATGGTCCTCTCTATGGCTGGTCCTCATCAGTTCGTGCTACTGTTGATCCACATAGGGTCGTAAGTCATCGATCCACACAGGGTCGTAAGTCATTGATCTACGATGGGCCGCTGAAAGGATGGTCCTCATCGGGTCGCGCTACTACTGATCCACACAGGGTTGCAATAATGCAGATCCACAATGATTCGCTCTTCAAATGACAGCCTGCAACAGGATTCAAGCACGGGGTGAACTAAAGTTTGGTAGATTCTGGTGCTCAAGACATCAGTAATACCTCAACTGCGATGAAGTCCCACAAAGAAGTAACCTGGAAAACCTTCATGTCATAAGGGTTCCAACACAAAAGACGGGGCATCAATCAGATGCTTGTTCTGTAGGTAATAGGTATTTTAGTACCGAGGGCCCGGATGGATTTGAGTTCGATCCAACCTGGTCATACTCCAAATTTCTACAAAACCCAAGTGGAGTGCCTCAAAAGGACCGCCTCATCCTTATGGGTCTATCTCGGTAGATGACACCTCAATCGGACACCCGGTCTGTGAGAAACATCCATTTTAGAGAAACGGGACTGGTCGGGTTCGGGTCTGCTAGGTGTCCATCCTGGATGGCCCATTGGTCCCATGGGTCTAGCCCGCCTGGAAAACTAGCCCGTGTGGATGCAGACTGGTTGCTGGATGCACCGACCGGACATGATGCGTCTGGTTCACCCAGTTGATGGTGCCTGTGGGGCACCCCCCATCCTACCGAAATGGCTGGCTAGAGTAGGACGGTGGTCCATCTGGGTAGTTTGAGTGGGATGCTCATCTCCCTGTGCAGTTTGATAGTGCCACACCATTCTACCCGCAGTAATACCTGCGAACGCCACTCATCCATGGGGTCAGCTCGTCCGGCCTCCACCGCTGGTTTCCAGCGCCACTGCGTCAGTGGTGCTGCGTCGGTGGTTGCTTCTGTGGGCCACTAAAGATGCTCCAGTGGTCCCTTTTATTTCTCATCTGTGGCTACATGTCTCCCAAGTCACCACCTTCACTATAAGGCCCATAGTTTCGTTTTTCATCCACATTTTCTGGTTAGGTGCAAAGAATGCAAAAAAACCAAGAACGGAAGAGGGTTCGGGCCTTTTTTTCATTGGCCCGCACCCATCGCGTTATCACCTAAACTTGAAGAAGAAGAATAATCATTAAACCCCCATAATGAAACCCCACATCAACCTTCCATAATAAATAATGAAACACATATCAACCCATTGGTCGGTTGATCCACATTCTTCATAATAATCAAGAATGGGGAAATTTTGATATTGAACACATAAACCCCATACCTTGAACTCATTGGAAAACGCTCGTGATGAGGGAGAAGAATCTATGTTTGAAGGTGTTCTCTATTGTGATTCTATCCGTAGATCGATTCCCCCAAAGTTCCTCATTTGTTTACCATTCTTCGTTGGAGAGGGAATTCGTCATCATTTCATCAGAGGTTCCTACCATGGGCTTCCAATTCATATGCCGAAGGGTTGATTGAATAAATGAAATTGCACCACATTGCATTAATTAATATGGTTTATTAATGAACCTTTAATCCCCAAATGTTTTAGTTACACATCCACATGGATCTTTCATTAAATGGCTCTTATTTAATTTTGGTCTTTACACTACGGTCCCTCCATTCACCGCTCAATAGTTGTAGAAAGAAATAAAATAACTTTTTAGTTTTTTTCTGAAAAGTCCATAAATTAGCTTCTTTGTTTGACCCTTTATGGTCTAAGTTAAGCTTTGCCTAAGTGAATCCCAGTGTTGTGAATCCAATTGTTCCCTCAGGATTTCAATCTGAGCACCGGTTCGAAAGGTAGAAAATCTGGCTTTCACGTTTACTTAACGTACCATTAAAAGAAGTTTAGAAAATATTAAAAGTCACCCTCGACCCATGCCGGTCAAGGTTAGACTCTGGCTAAGGGGAAAACTACCTCACGAGATCAGCGGTAGTCTCGGATTTCCAATCTGAGTTACCATTTAAAAGTTATAAGGATTTGATAACAAAATAATTATTAATTAATTATTTTATTTATGGAAAAAAACTAACTTCTGTCATTGGCCAATTCCAACCAATGTTAGGATCTGCCTGAGGAAAGCATACCCTCATGAGATTAGCGGTGTTCATAGATTTTTAATTAGATTCAACATCCGTGAGTTATAATCAGTTGAAAAAAATAAAATAATTTTATTTAATTTTATTATTTACAATTATGCCATTTTTAGGTTTTCTCACTGGTGGTCTGTGCCGACTAAAATTATGTTGCGCCTAGGGTAAACTCGTCATCCTGAATGCAACAGTACCCTCGGATATTTGATCTAGGTACTCATTTAAGTGTTATTCCACTTTTTCAGTAAAACTGCTCATGTGTGCTATTTAAAACTTAACATTTTTTGACTGATCATTATGGGCACTCCCAGCCTCGAAATCAAATTCTTACAAATTTTGCGGTCCCAAAATAATTACATATATTTAAAAAAATTATATGAAATTTCTGAGTTTTTAAAATATTTGTTTATTTCTTTTTATTGGAATGGTAATAAGTAATTATTTACTAATTAATAAATAATTTATTTAATTACTCAAATATTAAAATAAATATTTTATTCTCCAAATTTTTAACATAATTTTTTTTTGTTTATTAAATGTATAATATTTATCTCTTATTATTTGTAAGGTAATGAATAATTATTCATTAACAAATAATTATTTATTAATAAATAATTTATTAAATTACCTGAATATTAAAATAGATATTTTTATTTATCTAACAGTAAATATAATATTTTTTATAATGTTTAAATATTTTTTTAGTAATTCAATAAATGTTAAGGAGGATGAGAAGACAAAGCTATTGGTCTGAAGATAAATATTTATTTACCAGACTGTAATAATATTTATTATTCTATGGGTAATAAGAGTTCGTAGAATGAAATAATATTACTATTAGTTTACTTGGAATGCATTTCATTATGGGTTTGATATATTATTAATATCATTTGTGTAATTAATTATTTCAAAACCTAACCCTGGGTATATAAAAAGATGATTCTGATAATTGTGAGGGTTGTTCAGTGTGCATAATATTCTACTCCCATGAGAATTATCTCTTGATGAATAATTTCTCAGGGGTTTTCCCTCAAACATAAGATATTCCATCTTTCTCTTTCCATTACTCAAAATATGGAGAGATATTGAGACTATACTTATAAATTTAAGGGATCATGGTAGTAATCAAGGGAAAAATTCAAGACAATTAATACAACTATGTTAGCACTCAAAGCACCCTTAGTAATGTCCTATGATAAAAAGGAGCATGTATGCATCACAACCATAGGGGATTAATTTTGTTTCCTTATAAGCACATTGAAAACTCAACTGAATGGGGTTGAAATAATCAACACCGACATTGAATAAAGAACTTCGGACCCCAAGTATTTCTTCTTGTAATTAAATTAATTATAAATTAGTATAAAATTATTTTCTCTTTGATTCGACAAAAACAATTTCAAATGTTATTCGGAAAAAATTTATTTGGACATGGAATTCATCATCATGAGTATTTTAGATTGTCGATTAAATCTTACTAAATATGTGTCTGTTATTATCCCAATAGGGGTTCACCTACCTCTAGATCCAAAAAGTGATATCAGAGATTCCATGTTAAAATTTGTAATTATTTATTTATTGTTTATTGTTTACATGTCTATAAGTCAGTTTTAATTTTGATTATTTTTTTTATCTGATTGTCAATATATATTCTTCATTTCTCACTCATATAACCCAAAAAATGGTTAAAAATAAATAAATAATGTTTGAATAACTATCTAGATATAGTCCATGGTCTATAGGGTTACATAGCATAAAACTTTCGAACATTTTCTGTAACCCCACATGATTCAGTGGTTGTGTGGTTAATAGATGCAGAGTAATTAAATAAATAACATATGTTATAATTAATTTACAAAAATTTAATTAATTATAATGTGGTTTGATTTATTCACAAGTGATGTAATTAATTTACACATTGTGTAATTAATTCACATGTTGTATAATTAAATCAAATATGAGGAATTTAATTCAAATGTGGGGTAATTAATTAACACATAATGAAATTAATAAACATGCAATGATATTAACTCGCACGGTGAAATTAATTTTCATGTGCTGTAATTAATTAACATGACATGTAATTAATTCATGTGTTATGTAATTAAATCCATGCAATATAACGTATCTATATTTGTTAAAGTCGAACACACAGAAAACCATGTTCTACACTATATTAAATAATATACACATTATGGAAATTAATTAATTATTTCATTAAATCTAATTAACATGTGTCTCTATATCGTTTATTGATATTACTCTTTGTTTGATATGACTTATAAGATATTAACTGCATAATTAATTTTTCAAAAAAAAATTAAAACAACAATTCATGCTTGGTAGTTACATATTTAATGTTCTTTTGCATTATATAGGCACATGTAGTGTAATTTTTATGTTTCTTATGTTTAATTTATTAACATTAATTTCCATGAAATTAACTACCATGACATGCAAATGATATTTTTTATGTGTGCAATGTATAAAACAAGGACCATTTCGGGGGGTTTATATGGGTACACATCTCGTTGCCCCCAAGTATGAGTCATTTATTTAATTAATTGTAAATTAAATTTATTTAATTAATTTAAAATTACATAATTTCGGAACCTTCATTGCATATTGGATGTAGATTTAGATAAAATTAATTGTGTGTTTAATTGTATAGTTAATTACATTTATTCATGAATGTTTTATCTTATTGAATAATGAAATGAAACTAATCCTAGATAATTATTTTAAATATATAATTCTGTATATATGATTGATCATAATCTTAGAATAAACCTATGTATGTTTTGGTTTTAATCAATTTCTTATTAATTGTATGTTTTTTGTAATTATTTATTTTTAAATTAAATTTTATGTCATTTGCATCATCCATCCTTCATTCATTATATAGGGGCTGAGTGACTATAGTTGTTTTATTTAAATTCCCTTTAAAACAATCCGTTGATTTTTCTCACCTATAAGTTAGTATAAAACTTATGAATTAGAAGGAGTATTAATAAACATGAAGGTAGTTCAAGATGAAGATGTGAAACCAACCCATGTTATACATAGAATGATGGTTGGAATGATGAAAATCATGGCCAAACTGGAAATATGATTTGTTTCCCCCTATGGCCTTTGGTTGATTTATTTTCCACTCAACAAATCTACTGATTGATAGGCTCATGATCAAGTAATTTTTTTTAATCTAACGTTTGATTTATTTTATGGATGTTAAACACATATTACATAAATAAATGGATTTAAAAAGGAAGATATAGAATTAAAATAAATGGATTATACATAAATTTGTTATCAATAAACGGTTAATATCTTAAGTAAAATAAACTTAATATTAACACGACATGTGAATGGATAAAAAAAGAAATATTACACATAAAAAACACGATCCATTAAGTAAATATTATGTCAGACTAATCCTTCCATCATTTGAATTATGACAAACTCATAGTAAAAGTGTCAATTAACCCTCTATTGAGGGGAATTTTAATTATCACGAAGACTTAACAAATATAGTCTGTTATCCAAACCAAATACATATTATTTTGAATGGACTTACTATGTCTAATATAAATTTGGAGGAAAGTGTTTAGAAAATATGAATCAGGATTTCAGGATTAGGGAGTCCACTTGGTGAATCAAGAACCATTAGGCTGCATTAGGAAATAATACCTACCTATAAACTTTCTAATAATTTTTATGGACTCTATCTATATTATAATAAATTAAATAGTTATCATTGCCACTATAATTTCAATGAAACGTTATGTTTAGGGTCCAGTGGTGATAAAAGTTGTGTCTTGATAAAAATAGGGAGAGACAAATAATAAAATTAAAAGTATTACGTCTGACATAATTTATAATCAATTAATGTAATATTAATCTTTTTCAATTATTATAGAAAATAGAAATTAAAATAACAAAAACATTGTAATCAATCCTTAACTCAGGGAATTTCCTTAGAGGAATAAATTTCCCGGAGTAGCATAGATATCCATACATATATTTACTATCAAAAAATTTGTTTCATGTTTTGGAATCACTATATTTATTGAACATTCATAACTAGTGAGTGAAGGTGAATTGGATTCTTATTATAGATATATGGAGGATGCTTCCCATATCAATTGTATTATGTTATCAACTACCTCCAAAAATCATATAATCCAACATAAGGATACAAATTCTTATACTATTATATCTCATCTCATATCTCTTTTGAAGGAGAATTAGTGGTGAGAGATAATTTATAGAGTCACTACATGGTTTCAAGTATAAAATAGAGTAGGAGTTCTTAGTTAATAATCATGAAATCAATATTTTATATACATTGATCAATCTGTAAAAGTATGAAATCCATTTAAATAAAATATTATCCTTGAATCCCATATTAATATCCATACCACTTAGGTTTTACAAATTCATCCAATACTAGATAAATAGTATAGATAAAATGCTCATAAATCATTGTTTATGAGTTTCAATGAAGAGAAATATTATTGGGAACTTGTTTTCTCACCCCTTATGGTGAAAATAATGAATGATATTATTGAAAAATACATGGATCCTTATAACTAATTGTGTTTATCAAGGTCTTTCAATGATAGAAATGATTCACTGGGCTTGTAATGAATATGAGGATATTTTCTCCATATTTATTAAGAAATGTTTATTGGAATAATTTGAATATATTAAAATGTATATAATCCTAAACTTTTATTTTTTTTAGATTTAACATTATATGTAATAATTCAAGAATAATTCTTGGATATTAAATTCAATATGTTTAATATATATATTTATATTCTCATTTGGATAATTAATGAAATTTGTAAATATTATAAGAAGTAAGGTGAATTCTCTAATAGGTTAAGAAAAGGTTATTATTATGTTAGCAGCGAGAGAACACAACTTTTGATATCTAGAATGGATTTATTCTGGTTTTAAATGAGTCTTTCCAAAAAACATTTATTTTAGTATCCATATTGAAACGATGAGAAATTATTCCTTATTTGGAATAAATTTTAGGGGAGAACTTTATACTAAACAAATGGTTTATAATCTCTTGAATCAAAGATATACATTGTAATAAGGGATAAATATAAGGCTTATACCCAGTCAAGGAAAGAGATTTATTTTTCAAGAAAGACTAAAAGTATTTTACTTCATTGTACCCAAAAAAATTGTTTAGTCTCATATAATCTAAGATACAAGGTATTCTAACAATCTACTTATCATGTTTTGGGTAAAGAAAACTTTTAAAATAAAGGTATGCTAGAAATATTTTAAATTTAGTTTATCAAGGCTAAAAGAACTATAAAAATCTAGAGGAAAATTAAGATTCTTCAAGTGATTCATTTAATAAATCTTACAAATTCATTGTGAAATAAATGGATTCACTTGGTAAATACCGGGGACTCTATTATTGTGTTTTCTAGATAAAATATTATCCAAGTAAGTATTGATGTTTTACATATCGAGTACTGGTAATTCTAAACTCCAATTTCCTTATATACAAAAATATATTTATGGTGGAAAATAAAAGATCAATAATGATTCTTATATGATTTAAAAATCATCAATATTTCTTCCAAGTAATGTTTTTCAAATATGAGTGAAAAAATATCAAATATTCTAACTATATTAACAAATTGATATCATATAATGTTTAATATAATGATAATCTATGATACCACAACCTCAAGTTTTGGTTGAAAAATATCAGTTAAAATATGATTCTAGCAAAAAAAACAATAAACAAACACTTAGTGGATCACAATTAATAATCTTATAGGCACTATAGGCATTAAAATATGTTCAATACTGACTAGGTTTCTTTGATGAAAAGCAATCGGTTTTGTGATAATTGGAGAATACCTAATTTCCTTGGGGTTATGGCTTCAAATGAACATGAGTTATCATAGGGACACTAGACTCTACTAAGCTCATTAGGAGTGGTTTTCAGAAGTATATATACTGCATATAAATTTAAAACTAAAATATGGTTTATTTTCACCAACTTTAGCGATACATATATCAATATTTCCCAATAAAAACATGTATAAGGAAGTAGTAAACAAAAATATGAAAATATTTAAAAGAATTTGTTGATTTAGTAATGGATTTCATGAAAAAAAAATTAACGAATCCCATTTTTTTATGTTTCTTCGACTTGATATTATATGAGATTATTTAGAAGAAATAGGGTATGCATGGTACAATATGGTACCAATAAATCATGATTCATTAATGAAAGGTTTATACAAAGTCTATATATAGTCTCTGAAAAAACCAATGCATGAATCAAGCTAAAATAAATTTAATTATTCTTGTAAAAATATTTTTCAATGATCTTTATATTGGGATACTGATTATCAAGGCCACCTCCCTAGGAGGAATCCTTATTGAAGATGTCTATATGACACATATAATAGGAGACCTTATGAAAATATCTATATAGAATAACAAACAAGGGTTGGTGAAATTAATAAATACCCATAAGAAATTTAAATTATATAAATCCTTATATAGATAAAACATTCATATTTATCATGGAATATTTGTTTGAAACTAAGGGATGACATATATATATAATAGGTTAGTGGGGATGCTATATTTTTTAAGCTATAAATTTTCATAACATATGAGAATATATATTATGTCTAACTGATTTGTTAAGATAAAGGAATGAATTTCATAAAGAATGACTAAAAATATAAACAAAGTTATATAGAACAAGATGTATATATAATTATCTATTGGTGTGAGAAATCTATTCATAAGTATGTATATTCTCCAAGTGTTAATAAAAGTTATAAAAATTCAATAATTAATTGTTCTTGGAAAATAATACTTCTAGTGGAACTTGTGCAGGTATGGGAATAGATTATGAAGTTAAATATAATTTAAAAATATTAAGTGGTATGAATATATATCATATTCCATTATATGTATAGATATTTGATATTGATTATTCGAGAGGAATAGTAGGTGAAAATAAAACTTGATCCATTATAACTACATTAATCTATAGTTGGAACTACGCTACAATACCTGGAAAAGTAGAACTCGATGATTTCCTATATAAAGGGAAATAATAATACTAGTAATAAATAAAATTGAACATAAGATTTTATTAGATCTATTCAATATAGTATCATAATTATTATAAGTTAGTATATAATACAAACTTATTATAGCCAGTGTTTTTCATATCTACAGTATTTGAGTATGTTCCCACTTCAAATTTAACTTAAGAAGTGTTTTAGCATTATCAAATTCCAGTTTTGGGTTATACCAAAATTAAGAGCTTTATCATAAATAATATAATCTATATTTATGGGATTAATCAATATTTAAAGATTCTAAAAAGGAAATAAGAGGAAGGTACTTGGAAATATCACTTTATTTGGATTTTCTCATTGTAGTGTCATCACAGTAAGTATATTGGACACATGTTAATGTGGTTATAACAAACAAAGACAAAGAAACATGGTAGGTCCAACATCATTTTACGTAATCATCAAAATCATGTTTAATATGGGATAACTAACCGGTCATTAACATTATAATCTAGTGTAAGTGGAATTTTGTTGGAGTTAGTTCCCTAGAACCAACAACACTGTACTATAGATTGCCTCTATATTCAAGGATTTTAATATTAAAAATTGACTTATTTTATATTGAGGGTACTTATGTGTAAAAATAATGTGATAATATCATATAATATATGTTATATTTAAAAGGTCATATGTAGTTCCCCAGTTTCCTGAGAACCTTGATTTGAAATGAAGATATTATTATACATAGTACTATATTCAGATGAAATTCTATGATTTGACACATGGTATATTTATTTTTAGGTATATATATTTGTATATGGATGAGACTTCTCCTCATGAAGTTCACACTTCGTAATCTTCAAGATGGGGGATTATGAGAATATACCTACCCTTAGGAATTCCAAATGTTTTTGTGTCATTGAATATTATTCACATCAAGATTGTGTAATGATCTTTATACTTTAAGATTATTATTAATTCACATCATGACTCGTGCACTATAATTTATTTCCATAAACGATGATAACTAATGTTCATAGTGAAGTTGGTCATGTTAGGTGAATCATGAATGATATTTTATTAATGAATAAGTCGGGGAAATATTTTCCCCTTCAAAGTTTATAGAATTTGATATCTTGAACCCTTGATTAAAATAAAGTTTTCACATTAGATTACATGCATGTGGTCTAATGACAGGTTTATTTTACATAGTCCAAGAAAGGTGCATCCAGTATATAGGTTTATGGCATGGGTGTTGTTAGGTCCACAAGGCTAAATTCCCTGAGAGGGGGGTTGAATCAGGGTATGACTAATTTTAAAATTAATGCTCGTTCTGATCTTGTTTCTCTGTTAAGAAAAACACTCTTATCTCTCTTTCCGGTTGCACAATGTAAACAGAAATTAAAGCATGCACAGGACACCGCGATTTTTACTTGGTTCACCCTCACTGGGCTACGTCCAAGGAGCATATGCCGACAAGTTACTGGTCATACCAAATTCCACTAAACTTCACTAGCTAGAAATACAAGGTTCGGGTATAGTCACTCTGTCCTAGGCTCACTGCATTTACAAGATTTAGGGTCAGCTCACTACTTTCCAAATGGTCACTCCCTATTTCTCTCTCTCTAGCTCACTACCGGTGGAGAGGATCACCTTCTTCCTCTTCCTTTGCTCACTACTCTGGAAAGGATCCACTCACATTTTATAGACATATAGGTCTCTTCATTTTCATGAAATAATGCATCTTTATCTGTATTTAGATGCTCTGTTGAAGTACAAATTTCACCCGTAGATGAATATCTCTTTGCACCGAAGGTATTGGGCAAACTTCCAGCTTCTACGCAGCCCGAAAATCACTGCTGGAAATAAAACTTACTTGGCGCGAAAGTTAATCTCGGCACGCAAGTATCGGCGCGCAAGTCACAACTAGCACGCAAGTCTTCCTCAACTACGTGCGCGACTCAAGCTTCTTCAACTCAAAACCTACGTTGCTCACTTCCTTCCTCTCCTAAACCACCTCTAGCGTGAAACTCACCCTTGGCGGGCAACTTCCTACTCTGGCACTCAAGTCCCACTTGCGCGACACACCACCACTTGCGTGACTTCCACACCTACGCGACGAGAGCTCTGAATCTTCAAAGTGTCGAACTCCAGTGAAGAATGAGGAGGGGTGGTCCGGTATTTATAGGCAATTTGAACACCCTGCGCGACTGCACGTAGGTCTCCCTTCGGCGCGCAAGTCTTGGCACGCAGGTCTCTTCTCCTGCAAGTCACTTGCGCGACCTAATTCCAAACATGCACGAACCTCTTTACTTTGCTATATTTTGATCTTCTGATCTGTAAAAACCACAGGCGCGCAAATTTGTATGTCATGGTTTTCTTTGTCAACAATCATAGCACAGTTTTCCACTTTGTCAACAAACACAATCACCTCAAAAATGCTTCAATGATGTCTTGAGGGATTTTTACCCAACATGTGTGTTACCTTCTTGATGATTTATCAGGACAAAGGGATTATATTACATAGTGAGAATTCATATCTGGTTGTTGTTGTGACAATTAATCATCATCTTTGAGTGTTTTGGGCCACTACTAAATAGTAATCTTGGACTTTAGGCAAGCCCACTAAATTTCAATGAGGAAGAGGCCTAGAGGTTCACACAAAAACTATTCCCACTGATGAGAATTTAATATTTTTTATATTTAATATTTAGAATAAATATTGTTATCTACACTGAGAAGTGATATTTTTTTAGAATTTATTGATCGTAAATATTAAATAAATATTTTCACAGGTTAATTCTTTTCTTATGTTGATAAATATAATATTTATTTATATTTTTTATCTTAAAGGTAATAAACATATTTTATTGATTAATTATTTAATTATTTAACTATGTGAAATTAAAATATATATCTTATTTTTTATCCTTTGAATATAATATTTATTTATTTATTGAATGTATAATATTTATCTCTTATTATTCATAAAGTAATAAATAGTTATTAATAAATATTTATTTATTAAAACATAATATATTTAATTACATGAATATTAAAATAAATATTTTTACTCATCCAACCATGAATATAGTATTTATTTATGATATTTGAATATTTGTTTTTTAATTTCAATAAATTTCAAGGGGGATAAGAGGAACCATTTTTTGGTCCTTTGATAAATATTTATAAACTAAAATTTAAATAATATTTACCATGGCACAAGATAGAACACTATAGGCAATAAAATGTTATTATTATTATTCATAGCATGGGGTTCACTATGATTTTAACACGTTATTAATGGCCATTGTGTAATTAATTACTATGAAACTCTAACCCGAAGTCTATAAATAGATATTTTTGATAATTTTTAGGGTATCCCATTGTGCACAACATTCTCCTTGTAAATAATTATCTCTCAATGAAGAATAAATCTATAGGTTTCACTCAACATCAAGAGATTCTATATTCTAATTTTCCTTCCTCTCAACCTAGAGAGATCTAGAGATGATCCTTTATAACCTAAGAGAACATGGTAGTGATACTAGACAAATGGTATCAACATTCAATCACCCAAATTAACATCGATGACATTCTAGGGTCAAAATAGAATGTGTGGACCACCTCTCTATGGGATATACTTAGGGTCCTCTTCAATGCAATGAAAACACAACTAAATATAATTCGAGTGATCAATATCTACATTGATTAAAAAACTCAAAAACAAGTTATTTATTCAGGATATTAAATTTATTATAAATTAACATGATGAGAACCTCTCTTGGATGTGGAAAAAAATTAAAATTATTCATAAATTTTTTTTGTCTCATTGTGTTTATCTTCACGTATAATATGGATGATCTATTTAATCCAACAAATTTTAATTTGTTTACAGGCCCAATATGCACTTTTTCTTTTCTAGAAATAAACAATTTAGTAATTTAAATATCATTTCTAAAATAAATAAATTAAAATTTATTTTAATAATATATCATTTTCAATGATCCATTAATATGACCCATTAATCCTATATTTTATTTACTGATACTTGAAAAATATAATATTTGTTCAAATAAATACTATTTATTCAAGAAGTAAACAAATACATTATTTCCTAAACTCATGAGTGAATATTTAATTTATTATTTATGGGACTAAATATGTATTTATATTAACATATTCACTAAACTAATTAATAAGTAAATATTTATTTATTAGCTTGTGAATATTAAATAAGAGATAAAAAATAAACTTACATGTTTAAAATACCAAATATCTAATGATTGAATTCATGGGATCAATATTAATTGAAATTTTATTATTACATAAGTTGAGTATAAAATTTATTATTAATATTAAATTAATTGTAATTTAATAATATACACGATGTTCATAGAGTGTGACCCTCTAGGACTATTTCTTGATGACATTATGTGAACTTACCAAAAGTACAAGACCGTTGTCTAGTGACATTTAAATGTTCCCAAAGATAAATAATTTGATGTCATAATGATAAAAACATTCCTATGATTCTATTTTGTAATATAATCCATTTTTCTACTAATATATCCTCTATAAATATGAATACTTGTGTTATCACCCTCAATGCTTGATTTAACATTCACCAAATTTCTAATATCAACTCATCGATAAACTTCCATGAGCATGGATTTTATCAGATAGATCAATTTAAATAAAAGGTACAAAGATATCTTATCCCATAAATATATAAGGGATAGATACATTCTTAACTTATTCAATTAATATCATATCACTTATGATGTATCCAACGTATGTTACCTCGCCGTGAGAATTTACTCTCATGGTTTTTATATATTTATCAAATTACCTGATTCCTGATACACATTATTAAGAATCTCAAGACCAAGAAACAATACACACATTCACATATAAGAATATCTAATGACACATAAACATTTTGAATTCCTATCAGTGGGTATTTCCTCATAACCAATATTTTTAGAGGCCACCAGGTGTGAACTTCACGTGAAGAATTATCAATGTCATATGGGCATCCAACAAGTGATAGTAAAATATCATCTATGTTATATCATATATATGTTACATAAACCATATTATATTTGTTTAAGAATATTTTCTTAACATATTTGGTTTCTCAGTATAGTAGGGAACTATTATTACATTTCGATGTGACAAATATTATAAGCACATTATCACATTAACTTTAAATAGAAGAATAACCACTATGGGATAAGATATTTACTAATATTATATTAATAGAATTTACAAAGTTAGTTGGTACAGAACCCTCCCTAATATGGGGTTTATCGCAAACTTGTGACCTAATAAAGGTGGCCTTTGAGGATCCCACTTGCTTTTAATTTCTGACCTTGGGTGGGATCTCTATACAACTAGCCCTTTATATAACCTTTATCCATGATAATATTAATGAATAAAGTTATATGCCCCATCTAGAAGTTTTTTAAAAAATAATTGAAGGAGGAAATTGTTTTCATGTTGAACATGTCTCCATAATGTCTTGAGAAGGAGGCCAGATATTCATATATGATATTTGATTTATATATCACTATCTCGGGATATAAAATCATTCATTATGATCCTTGATCATATTGAAATGGTATAAGTGAAAATTATTTTATCATTTTTTTAATAAGGATGAAATTTTATCTTCTTTACCCAATAAAGATAACATATAAATTATAAATATTGGATAGTAAATAAATTTTCATATAAAGGAATTTGGACTAGAAAATAAGATTCTAGGGATATGAATTCATTGATGTTGAAATAATTGGAGTATTTGACTATCTAAGAAGAATTACTTTTATAAAAACATAAAATAATTTGAAATAAAATATTATAAGTCAATATCTAACAATATTCCCCTTAATTTCATGTTATCCTCTATGAAGTTTTATGAATGTTAAGTAAAGAGGGAAAATATGTCTTGAGTATTGTGTATATCAACAACGTCTAGTCTTATGTTTATCAACTTTTTTATAGGTTCATAAAAATAGGGACATAATATTTTATGATATCCCCGAATCATAGTATTTAATATAGGAAATCATTTTACTATATCATAGAATATTATTAGATTCCATTATAATATACAATGTTCATGTGATATATGATATTTCATACAATCATATCTACTAAAACATCATTCTATTTATCATTGGTTGTGAATCAATAAGAATTATTCATTAATGTAAATTTTTTAATGATACATTTATTTTAAGATTTCAAAATAATTTGTAGCATTCCAATGAGAAGTAACAAGTGATGGATTCCATGAGATTGAAGTTAACACTAAAGCGCTTATACTACCATCATTTAATGAAGAAAGTCTATAAATGAGATTGTATTCCTCCCATTAAAGGAAGATTAGAAACATTCAATCATTTGAAAATATCAATTCATGTGTCTAGTTCTATCTTCAAATTCATGAAGATGGTGCTATCACACAATGGGGTCGGGGGATCCTCTTATTAAAAAATAGGAACTAAAGGCTTGTGTAGTCCCATTGTAGTTAGGATCTTTTTAGTTATCATATTGGTGATCAATGTCAAGAATAATTCATCAAAGTGTAAAATATAGAGCCTATTTTTATTAAGGTGCATCTATTTTTTTCAAGTTTTATTTATGTTGATTTATTTATTAATGGATCAAGCATATATGGGTTTCTTCAAATGCCTAATTTCATACAATAAACACCATAAATACCATCATTATTATCATATCCTTGATCTTATATAGATCAACATGTTTTACAAATAGTTTTATGGAGATTAGGTATATCGTAAGTTGTTTGGGGACATATCATAGCCTATGATATGTAGGAATTCTTTTTTAGATTGTTCATATACTATTATGGTCGTATATCATAACACTCCAAGATTTTACTATATTTTATATTAGGCATTTGGGTACAATTACATTCAAAAACGCACACACCGCACACACATAAACCTGAAAGGTGGGTTATAGCCCCCCTCCCCCCAAGGGATAACCCACCCAACCATCTGCTTTATTACGTGATATATTTTTTTAGCTTGAAGACCCAATGGGCATGAATCCTGTTACATGACCCATATCCCCACCATTGGATGGCTTAAAGGCCCTTCTTGCATCATGCATATGTCACCACCTATACGTCATAGGTACGTCATCACCCCCTTGATAGCTTGTTTCACATGCAACGCCAAACTTAATTTTTAAAAATTAAAAAAATTATTGAATTAATCATGTCAAAATTAGATTAGGGTAAATTTTTTAGATATGTTTAAAAAAATTATTTTTAGTTGAATAAAGAAAAAATTATGATTTTTGTTATCCCATCACTTTTATAACAACATCATAATATAATAATGTCTTAAAATTTTATTAAGAAATATGTTTTCTATAAAATAGATATTTATAATGTAAAATAAATATTTTAAAAATGATATTGAATTTATAAAATCCATGTCTTAAAATTTAGAAACTGAAATAATATTTTATTCTAGAAACTATTTTGATTCACACATATTAAAAATCGATTTTCATCAATTGCATAAATTAAATATAAAAAACTGGATTTAATATTTTAGATAAATATATTTATATTATTTAATATTTTCATTTTCATTTTTTGAATAAATATTTTATCACTAGGATTAAAGTTAAATATTGTGACAAAGGTGAAACTTTTATTTACAAATAATTGTATCATTTAAATTATTTAATTTTTATCTAATGAAATAAATAGATTTATTCTAAGCAATGAAAATAAAATAAATTTTAAACCTATATATAATTATATTAATACTCATTCAATTATTAATCAATAATAAAAAAGATTAAAAACACTTAATGGTAAAACATCATTTTTCTACAAAATAGATTTTCTATATTTTAAATGTCTTAATTTAAAATTTGGTTTTATATTATTTAGAAATTTAATTTTGTTAAAAGTGTTTTAAATTTGCATTCATCACTCCCAAGTTTGTTAAAAGGGGATATATTATATTTTTATTAAAACATAAATTACTTAGTCAAAAACTAGTTACCATGTTAAAAAACAAAATTGAAAACTGAAAAAATCTAATAGTAATGACTCAAAAAAAAATTTAACACATGTTTTAAAATTCAGGGTTAATTTTTTCTGTACCAAACTTCACCCAGGGCTCCATAATTTCAAAAAACAAATTAATCCATTTACCCTTGAATACTGACATACCATTATATAATTGTAATGGGTACTTACAAAATTTCTCTTCTCTTCACATATAAAAGGGAAAAAAGTCCAACACTTCATGATACAATAATTCCTTATAATTTCCATCAAAAAATATACATTTTTATCATAATATAATCCCATCTCACTTTCTAATCCTATGGTCTCAATTATTTATCCTAAGGCCCCCATTTCCAAAGATATGTCCAAGGTAAATCTCAAGTTCTTAACATGAGTATTTTTTCTCCTTAGTCTTTCCTTCTTAATCTTCCTAAACCCCCCAAAATTCCATTCTTATCCATGGGATTATGAAAAAATATGTGTGATTAATATACATAAATTTTATTATACTAATGTAATGTAAATGTTACACCTTTCTCTGATGCTATTAGAAAAATGAATATGTCATCAAGCATATGTGTGGATTACCACCTCCATGAACGGTGTGTTCTATTTATCATAAGGACGTTTCATAGATGATCCAAAAGAGTCATTAAATAAGTAGATATATTATATATAATAATATTAGCATTATTAATTTATAGAAAAATTATTTTTTTACACATCCTCTCGTTCTATGGAAAATGAAAGTGTCGATGTGTACGTGCAGACTACCACCTCCACGAACATCAAATTTCATTTTCCATTACCACATAACTTGGATGACTTTAAAAATTAATTTCATGTATAAAAATAATATTTATGAAATTATTAATTTTTTTAAGGATAATATTTTATATTTTATAGGGGATATTAACAAAAAAATTCCATAGTAAACCTAACTGCATCAAATAATCATACTGTGGAACCTTTCTTAATTTGAGTTCATTTTTGGAACACATATTAAAAATTTTAAATTTTTTACTAATGTGATAATAAAATATAAACCACTAAATTTTGGGATATTATGAATCTATTTTAAAACACATTTGACTATGATTATTATACCAATGAAGTTTTAAAAAATCGATCGAACTACCTCATGTAAGAGTTATAAGTGAAAATTATTTAATAAATAAATAGAAATGATGATAAATACACCTTATTAAGAGATATATATATTGAAATTTTTATTATAATTTTTTATTAAACCTAATATGATTATTATAGAGGTTAAGTTCCTGGTCAAAATGAATCAGTACCCAAGGTAAGGGTTTTTTATATCTATTTTTAGTTTCTAGAGACATATTAGATATTATATACAATAATTTATCATATAAGGTGTATTCACTACCCTATAAACTTAATAAATAATTAATATGTTTCATTTTATGATATTTTAATGTCTTTTTTAGGTTATTATTCGTATGTTATTTTGATTCAATGTTACCATTAATGTAAGGGGTTATTCTTGACTCAACATCATTTCTTAAGTCATTATGATTTCATTTTTTACAACGGTTTTACAAGATGGATTTAATCAAATATATGATGATTCTATAATTCATTCTCTCTCTAGGGAAGGTGTCATTTTTAATAAAAAAATATATTATAATGAATTTCTTTATCAAAATTATATCATTATTGAAAATAATTATCATCCTCTTTAACAATGATTTCCCCCACCTATCCATATTTCTATTTACCATCAATATTCTCTTTTTTATGAGGAAACCCAATTATATGTTATTCCAGGTGACTTGCATGTTTCCCTTATCCCATTTGAAAAAAATTAATTTTTCTAGAATTTTTTAACCATTTGGGTTTTCAATAATGGTATTTAAAAATATAAAAATGTTTTTCCATCCTTTCATAGTCAAATGTTTTATCTTTCACAACACATTTCCTTTTGATAACGTTTATATCTTTTTAGGGATCAATTTATGAATATTATTTTTAAAAGTAATTTTTTTCAAAATTTTCACTACACCATTTAAAAAATTATATTTGAATGTGATCTATAACTTCTTATTTTATGAAAATAATAAAAAAAATTATAAAACCATTTTTCAGTATTACTACCTTTTTATTTTTTATCTATAAATGTTTTATTTACACAGAAATTATTTTTCAGTAATTTACATTAAAATTTTCTTATAAAATAATATTTTTGGGCGATTGAATTTTTTTATCATACATTTACATTCTTGGGATCATTTTTTGTTTTGCAATCTAGAAATTATGGGAAACTCATTTTTAATTCAATGAGTTCTTTATGATATGATGAGTAAAATAAATTTTATTCTTTTTTTTAATGATATGTTAAATTATTGATATATTATGGAACACATTTTTATGGATAATGATGGTTGGTTCATATATCTCCCTCTAGTGCATTGTTTATGTTGTATATATCATGATATTATAAAGAATTAACATTCTTAGATGTGGTCACAATAAAAAGTGTAGACATAGATGGATTTATTCAAAACTTACAGTATGTACATGGTTGTATTTTTTTCACAACTTAAATGGTTTCCATGCTTGGATTTTTTCATGTCATAATGTGGGGATATTATTTCATTTTTTCAAAAGTTAAAGGGTTGAAATTCTTGGATTTGTTCACAATATAAAGGGTGGAAATACTTGGATTTATTTAAAACATAAATCATAGACATTTTTATATTTGTACAAAACATAAAGTGTGAACATGATTCAATTTTTTTCAACATAAATGGTTAATATAATTTAATTTATTCACAATATTATGTTTTTTGGGCTTAGTAGTATTCTATAATTCCTTATTATGATATTATTCAATGACATGACATGCTTCTATGTTATATAACTGTGATTATTCTCCATGGATCGTGTTTATTATCTCACAATCATTTGTCATGTCATATGGGTGTTTATTTGATATTAAATATAATTTTATCATTAATTATGGTATCTCTTATTATTTCATGTTCTTTTGAGTAATATATTTCTCCCCAACTCATGTTTTATCATGTGCTTATGATCTAGCCCTTGATTAAATGTTGATGAGTTTTCCCCCTTACTAAGAATTTTACCTCACCATTTTATTCTCTTACCATTACTTAATTTATGAGGATGGATATAACTTTAAATAATTTAAGAAGGAAGTCTATTTTGGGTCAATTATGGAGAAATCTTCACAAGTATCGTAAAAAAAGGTTTTTTAAATAGCTGACCTTTAAAGACACTAAACCTTCCATTGTTTGGATTTTAGGATTATTTGTTATATGTAATTTTTACCTCATAGAAATTACATAAAATAACAATATTCTTATATTGGGATTCAAAATTTTCTATCAAATAAATTTTTTGTTATTTTGGGGATTAGTTTACTTATTTTAAGTAATTAGTATGGGATAATCTTAGTGAAAACCTAATAGATTAGTCTAATATACTAGAATTTTGGTATGGTTTTTATGATGTGGTTTTCCTAGAAATTATATCCCTATATATATACTGACAAGAGGAGACAATTTTGGAATAGGATCACCTAGGGTAAATCACCTCGAAACAATTTGGTGGAGTTTCAACTCAAAAATCACTCAATTCATGATTATTGTGGCTAAGACTATAAACCTTACAGGAAACTCTTTTGTAAAATACTTAGCTTATTAATGTTCTATTTAAAACCCATTAGGAAGGGTTTTTAGGGAATTTGAGGATGTAATATATAACTATTTAGGTTAGGGATCCTAATATGAAATGACCATAGACAATCTAGGTAAAAATGAAGGAGTAAAAAGTTAGAAAAACTATATCATAGTTGAACTAAAAGTGGAAAAGGATGAAATGAAGGTTTTATTAGAGAAGAAATCTTAGGATTCATTTTTTAATTTTAATATGATAATTAACTCCAATTTTTTTGACTATTATTATAAACTTTTTTTATTATTTTGTTTAAAAAGGAACAAGAGATTATGCTTTTGAAAGGTATTTCACTAAGAAATCCTTAAGAATCATATTTAGGATAAATATTTTCCTAGTATTTCCAAGGATAGTATGGTGGACACATCATTAAAAAAATTTCATAGAGTAATTTATATCATTTATATACCATTATATACTTTTACTAGAATAAGGTAATTAAAATTAAGAGCGCGCAATTTATTTGTCAGGGGAGAATGTAACGCCTCAAGCTTTTACTATATAACATTCCTTTGAATAAACATAGTGTTGATAACTGGTTACACACGTAAAAAAAGAACTAAAATGAGACATGACATATAACTGAATTTTTATTGAAAAATATAATAATACTTAAAACACTATTAAATAAAAAATATTTTAATCAATGATAAATTCATACAAAATAGAATTCAGAAAACTTAATGTTCTATATGGGAAATCTTCAATAAAAATAGTCTTTCTTTCTATATTATATTTTCATTTTAAAGAAAATTTATAAATTTTAGAATTTAAATTTTTTAAAAGTAACATCATTTTTTAATTTATTATTTCAAAATTAATTTTTGGTGATTTTTTTAAATTTATTTAAAAAAATTGAATTTTAAGTGAATAGTGAAAAAATATCAATTTTGATAATACGGTTAATTTAAAAACATTATCATAAGTAAATAATAACTAAAAACTTTTTGAAAAATTTTTTCTATAAAATTTATATTTGTATAATAAAATAAATAATTTAAAAATACTATGTTGAATTTATATAAACCATTTTTTACATTTTTTAAACTTAAGTAATATTTTACTCTAAAAAGTATTTTTATTTTCTAGTATTAAAAATTAGTTTTAATAACATATATAAATTAAATATAAAAAAATTATTTCATATTTTAGATCAAATGTTTCATTATTTAATAGTTTCAATTTCATTTATAGGCAAAAATGTAAGGTTATTAGGGTTAATGTTAATTATTGTGATAATGGTAAAACATTTATTTTCAAAGAAATGTTTTATCAACATTTTGTAATTTTTTTCAAATAAAATAAATTATTATCCTTAAATAAATTAATTTAATATAATTTTTAAACCTATATATTAATATATTAATACTTATTCAATTTTAATTAATACTAAATTCAATTAAGAACACTTAATGGTGAAAATAAAATTTTTGTACAAAATGTTTTTTCTACATATTAAATGTATTAATTAAGAATAAAATTACTATTGTTTATAAATTTAATTTGATTACATGGGGATAAAATTTAGTTTTAGAAAAACTAAATTTGGTAAGAGTGTTTATCTTTTAATTTTACTAAAATATAAATTTATAAGTTAAAAATTAGTTACCAAGGTAAAAAAAGTGGTAAAGTGTAAAAATCAATTGGTGAATGACTCAAAATATGTTTAATGAATATAATAAAATTAATTTTTGAAGAATAATCAAACTAATATCAACAAAAAAGTCCATTATTTTAAACTTTTGGAACCTTTTATCACTTAATAGTAACATACCATTATTGAAATGTAATCATCACATCTAAAATGACCCTTTTATTCACTTATAAAAGGCAAACACTTCCACCGAATCATGTTACTATCAAGTTCCTAATATTGAATCAATCATTCTAACATGGGGTGAATAAGGTAAGCCCAGTTTTTACAATTTTATTCTTTTTAAAATCAAAAAATAATTTTTTAAAAAAATTTATTAACTAGAGTTGAGTGTCTCAACCAAACTCATGTAAGAAAAAAATAAATAAATCATGAACATAATGATTTTTACACGGTTCAACCACTTCCAAGGTAACCTTGTCATTTTAATGGTTCATTTCTCCCCTTGAACATAGATTCTTTACTATAATATCAACTAATTATAAGCTTATATGAAGCCATAGAGTTTTAATTTTTCATCCTAAAGTCACACCAGGCACTACAACTTTACACTACCATTATATAGAGAATGTAACCAAGTTGAGATAAATATTCTTCAAATATCGGTTGATTTAGAAATAGTATAATTTGATCAAAACTTGTTCAATTTATTCTTAGTATGATCACACCCTTTCACTGCAATAGTTATTACATTTTTTATATCTCAAAAAATTCAAAAACAGCATTTCCAATAAAATAACTTTTTTATATTCATTTTCACCCATCATAATCTATTCCCTCAAACGGAAAAATAGTGAGTCCTACTTTTCCTACCACGAAAAGTGCTATAATAAATATTCTTATTTTGGAAAAAACTTTTATCCATACACACCTTTCATAATATCATAATCTCACAATGTGTATTTAGATGAATTTACTCAAATTCCCTTCTACATTTCATCTTCTCAAAACACTAATTTTGAACAATATTAAAAAAAATCACAAATAATGTATTTTTGAATTTACTATAAAACACATCATCTCCTTCTTCCCGAAACAAATTTGAGTTCACTATATTATTCAACTTGATCTCATAATACAACAGTAGTTGAAATTTACTCAAAAACTTTAATATTCATTCATTCATAAACAAAATATAATAATTGAATATTTGGATGTAATTGATTTTTTAAACTCCAAAGTATTAAAGCATCATCAAAAACACATTCTAGATTCAATATCTAGTGATTATTCATGAATAGTTTCAGCATAAATAATCACATATTTTTTTAATGTATAATATTATACCTTTAAATAGATATGAAAAAAGATATCCATTTTCAAAAAATATCATGAATCAAATTGAATAACATATTAGGTGTGATGCTTTATAACATGAAGATCAGATTCAATATATTTAGGTTACATTTATTTTAAAAAAAATTGAAACAGTCTGTATATAAATATCCAAAATTTACTTTCATGGTTCTATAAATAAAAATATCCTAAATGAATATTTAATTGTGGGAACATAAAATATGTAGTGAGATAAATGCCTATGTGAATTTTCTTAGAAGGTTAAAATTATCATACAAAGAAAAAATCCAGTATGTGAAATATACCAGTGAGGAAACTTTTATAACAAACACATATGTGAGACTAGAAAACTATAAAATTCCCATTAAAAGATTTATTGTCTCTTAAAAAATCACTCAAACACTTCAAAACATAAAAAACCACCTTGAATCATATTCATTAAAGATCCAAACATCTCAAAAAAAATTTGTATCAAAAATATAAATTGAATCCATGAAGTCTTCTAACTAACTAAACCAAGAAGAACTTTATAAATTAATAACAACTTATCAAAAAATCTTCTAAGTTATAGTTAAAAAAATAAAACTTTCCATAAAAATCACAAAACCAAAGGGTTTTTCTATCTCCCCCTTTATATTTTTTTAAACCAATATGTCATCTCTTTAAAAAAATTATCTCAAAAATAATTAAAAGAAAGAAAATATATAAAAATATGTTTATTAATACCACACCACATGATGATGTAGTTTTTTTACTAAAATTAAATCCCACTATGACAAGCCAGTTTTTTCAAAGTGATTTAAATGAACTATGCCTCATGTCATGTTCTATCTCTTTTACATGGACTCTCCCATCCAATATTTTCCATATCTTCAGATGTTAAGGCAAAAATCAATCCTCCTATTATCAAGAATTTTCTTTACCATTTTACATATAGTTTTAAAATTATTTATCTTCCTTTTAAAAATAATCTAAATCCCATGTGGGGGTTAGTTTCACAAATCATCAGAAATGGGGTGAAGGAAAAACATACAGTTTCAACCACAACTCAAAAAATCATTCTATTGGTATAGATTTATTAAATAAATAAACACTATTCCCTTATTTCAAATGTATTCCAGTAATATCTCACATGTATCCAAATTTTCTTTGATAAAGTGACATCTAATGTAAATGTGTTTAGATCAAGAATGTTGAACCATATTTTTATAGAAATTGATATCACTCTAATTGAGATAGGGAATCATTAGTCGTTTCTCAACTGCAAATCTCAAATTTTCATATTGAACCTACATTCATAAAACATTTGTAGTTGTATGTGTATTAGACATATATTTATATTTGGTTGTAATCAACATCAATAACATTTGATTCTTATTGTACCAGCTCTCACAATAATTTCAAAGAAAAAAAACTAAACTCAAATTGATCTTCTATTAGTACAGTCACCAGCCTTATCAGTATTAGTGTAACTAAGTAAGTCTAGATCTACACTATATCAAAAAATTAATACACAGTCAACTTTAATTTTCACACAACATGAAATCTAATTTTTTGAAATCATGCGTGATTGTATTGGGTCAATTTTTTATCAAGAACACAAGGCCACAACATATGAAATTTCTGGTCAAGAAGATATCAAATACAACAAGCTACCAACTACACTTCTAAATCCCTTCTAATCAACCAATTTTTTATTAAAATTTGTACATTTTGTACCAACTAAAATCATAGTGGAAAACTACATGGCCTCAATCCTTCCAAACATCTCCAACAATTCCATAGTATAATTTTAATGGGATAGAAAGAAATAATAATATTTCTACTTAATTTATAATCCTATAATAAAATTCAGCTCTTCCAGTATATAAATATCAAACCATTCACGCATATGTATAAATAATTCATCACACATGAACTTTTTTCACTAGAAAAACTATTTCCACCCACATACACAATTAATATCATGGTACATCTAAAATTATCCTTTATATAATGATTTCATTCTATAGTTCATTTATAATATCCCAATCATCTAAAATACTTATAAATTTTGGAGTACCATGATCTAGGAGTATGTTTCAATAAATAAAATTATTTATTGATTCAATAGACCATACTTCAATCATAATCAACAAGGAACCCATTTATTTTTTATTAAATACTTCATCATCAAGCACACCATTCATAAACACTGAACTTACTTCTATAGGATAAAAATTGTAATTTTTATGTGCAGTCAGTGATAAAAAATTATTATAATTGTAATCTGGAAAACTAAAAAAAATCTTTCTTAAAAATAAATTATGTTCAACTGTGAATATCCTTTGCAATCCAGCCTTTCCTTATTCATTATGAATTCAGGTTTCCCATTCTTTTTGTATCTAAAAACCTATTTTACTGACAATGAAATATTTATCTCTTGTTTTAGTAAAAACATATCATTTGGGGTTATTAATTTTTATATTGAACCCTATTTTCATATTCAATAGGTTCATCTACTATTCTTTGGGTAACTTGTAATATAAGATCTACTTGATTCTCATCTTTTATCCTTTTTCTTTTCTAAACTAGTGCATTCTGATTTACAATTATATTTTTTGTGGATACATGTTTTTTCAATCTCTAAAATAGAATAATAACATTATAAGTAACATCCTCACATCACTATTAATTTTGATGCCTATATAATTATCCTCTAGGGTGATTTCAACCACTTCCTCATCCATAATTTCTGGAATCTACTCACTATCTAGTACAATATTATCAAAATTTCAATGAATATATTTCCTAGTTTTACCGATATTTCAATCAATATTTTCATCATAACTCTCAATGGTTTTTTGAAACCATTTTTTTATCATATGTATCCATTTAAAGTTGATAGACATCACAGAAATACACCCTCATCAACTTTTTTCTTTAAACTTTCGTTGAATATTGCCTTTGATTTTTATGTAACATGGGCAGTCAAAAGCATTGAAGTATCTCATGGAAGGATTCTTTTAGTACCATCTTTCATAAGGGGTATCATGTGTTACGGGTCTTAAAATTCATCTATTCTTAATTTATATAGTAGTACACATATCTTCTTTTAATAAATAATATAAAGTTTTGTTTTCATCAAACACAGTTCAACTCATTTCTATTATGCTTCTATTATTTCTTTTCACAATACAATTTGGTGCTTGATTTTATATTTGGAAAGGACTGCTCAATCACATCACATGTTTATTACCTTCCATTATCATATCAAAAATTCTTGATAGACAACTATAATTTATTTTCAAATTGACTTTTATACATTTTTAACATCCCAATTACCTCAAACTTATTCTTATTGAAAACAAAAAAAAAATCATATTAGGGTAATTATATATGAATATATAGAAGTAAAGTCCACCATAGGAAAAATTGTATTCATTGGATCAAAAATATCTATATGAATTAATTCTAATGGACTTGTTGATATAATAACTTCTTTCATGTGATATTTCTATGATAATTTTTCATTTTTATGAGTTCCAAAAAAGCATGATGTATTTTAAAATTTTGAAGATCTCTCACAATTGTAATATTTAGAATCCTACCTTGGAATCATTGGATAAGAGGACCAAGTTTTTGGTTCCATAGCATGTTCTCACTGTTTTAACCTATACACCATTTACTGGTAAGATCGCAAAAAATATCTACAAGATTTATTATCTTGAGTGATTGTTCTTCCATTTTTTGAGATTTTGATAATGCATAAGTTATTCTTCAAAATCACCTATTTCCCATCATCACAAATTTTTTTAACACTCAACAAACTATTCTTAACACCATCCACATAAATGATTTCATAATAATTTAAGGTCATATTTTCAATTTGAGTAAAGAAAATATAGTTGATTTTCAGGGAATAATCAGGTATATATATCACTAAACCTCCTTCGTGTTTCATAACATTTTTAAATAGTCTAAAATAACCTTTCATGTGGGAGGAGAATCCAATATCAAGAATCCATAACTTTTTGTTCCTATTTAATTTAAGATAATCTTTTGCAAAGGAAAACTTATTTTCTTTGTGCACCCATGTGCTCTTCCCTTTTTCCAGAAGTGTCAGCTAACCTGGAAACATTTCTGGAATTTTTTATCTCTATAACCTTATTGGTCACATACTCATCTTGTTTCCTCTAATATCATGTCTCACCTCAAGCAATGAAATGTTGTTTTAGCATGTATATAATTTAAACCCAAACACTCCAAGGAACCAAAATAACCCTTGAAACCTAAATATCCTTGGTTAGTAAAAAAATATCCCGATAACATGGTCTATATTTTTATCCTTACTTTTTATTTGTAGTATAAATTTTCTTCTATATGGGACCACAAGAGCTTCTATAGTTCCTAATTTCTTTGAAAAAGAGAGATTATTTTTCTCCTAATTTTTATTTTCCCATTCTTGAATATATTTTGATTCAGAACAAACAATATTAGAGAAATATAAATTACAAATAGATTTATTATGTAATAAATTAACATTATCTTTTGTTCAAGTTCACTCATCTAATTTAGAGGGTTTAGCCTTGAATTTAACATGGTTTTTGAAGTTATCCTTTAACTTTGTCAGTTAAATTATGGAATCAATACACATAGATTTTGTCCTAGATAACTCTTTTTATTTCAAAGAAAATTGTACTTCAAGATCCTTTATCATTTTCTCAAATTCAGATAATTTAAACATGAATTTTTTATTTAAATAGTGAGATATTATTCTTTAATTTTAATTATATATTTTCTTCAATCATTTTAATATTTTATTTCCCCAAAATTTAATTTTCATTCTTAATCATGGTTTTCAACTCAAAAAAACCTTCAAGATAACCCTTCATCATGTGTTCGAACATGGTCGGTTTTGGACAATAATCATCACCACATGAAGTATCATACCTTTTTTAACATGATTCATGAAGTTGGTAAATTTACCACCAAAATAAATTTTAGATTCTCTATTAGATGATTGGTTGGATTCTTTTTCTTTTATCATTAGGTTTCTTCTCTTTCCAATAAAAAAACAATCCATGATTTTTCCATCTATGTATGATTCCCTGAAAATTTTATTACACATACTTTTAAATTGTTTTTCATCTTTTTCATATTCATAATTTGGTTCTTTATTCTTAGGGAAGTTAACATAAAATTTTCTTAATCTATTTCATTTATAGCATCGACTATGATACTTTTCTTTCCCTTTACTTGTTACCTTTTAGAATATATTTAAGATAAGATAAGTGATTCTTTAAAAATATCATCATCCTCATCATTTTTAGTGTCACTTGAATCTAAATTTTCAACATATTTTTTAATTTTCAACAATATCCAGGCCTCAAATGACATTTCAAATTTTTCATTTTTCTTGAATATTGGAATATTTATCATTTCATAAGATGTGATAATATTATTTAATTCATCCAAGCGGAGATCTTATTTATATTTTAGAGATTAGATCTTAGTATCAAACCTATCAAAGAATTTATTCGTGAGTTTCTTCCAAAATTTTGGAGTCTTCAAGTTTTCCACTAAACCCTTTGATATTACTGACAAATTTATTCACCCGAGTGAAATAATTATCAATGATTTATTCATAATAAATCTTCATGTCTGAAAATTTTCTTTTACAAATTTTTAATATAGCCTCTTGTACTTTTTTATTTCCTCCATAACATCTATCAATCTTATCCTATATTTCATTCATTATTTGAATTCCCCTAACTTTTTTATAGACCTTTTATGAAAAAGACATAAAAATATAATTTGGTTAATTCCCATCATTCTCTATTTTTATTTATTCATATAATTTCATTGGATAAGTCCCATAATTGACTAGAAAACCAAAAAAATAAATATCTCTAACTTCTAAGACAAATGATCAAATATTTGAGAACATTTTTTTCTAACTATGATATTTTTTTCTATAAAAATTAGGTACATCCCTTCTGTTCACTGAATTTAGATAATTCAATTTAAGAAAATAATTAAATAAAATAGTGGGAACATTATCTGATTCTATTTGATGTTCCTAAGATCAAATCACTCCATAAATAAGGGTGGATGAATTAGTAGAGACTAATTTTTATAATTTTTATCTTTTTATAAATAACCCTTGTAATATAATAAGATTTAATTCACACAAGTAACGAGTCTCAACCTCACTTGTGCACCCACAAAATAAAGAAATAATGAAAAAAATTATTTTTAAAAGGTTTAGTTCATTCCAAAGTAACCTGCTCCTTATTGTGGTTAGTTGTTCCCCCTAAAGATCGATTATCCAATATAAGAATAAGAGGTTACAAGATTACAATGATAAAATAAATTCAAATTATACCTCTATAGAGTCAAACCATATGTCATAACTTCAGAATTCCTTCATGTAGAATATGAGACCAAGATGAGATAGATATTCTTGAAAGCTTGGTTACTTAAGAAATAGAAGAATCTGGTCTCCCCCCATTGAACCTTTGTAATGATTCAAGAATAATAGATCAATTAAAGAAGATCTGATTTAGTACTTGTTTTTCTTCTTCTATCAAAACTCAACACTATGAATATCAACCAAAAAAAATATTTTAATGAAAAATATCATATTTTATGTACTCATTCCATCTTATTTTTTTTTCATAGTATGTTCACACCATTACAGCACAACAATGATTACCTTTTTTAAATCTCAGGAAATTCACAAACCTCTGTTCACCTAAAAGAAATTCATTTATGAGCATTAAATTGATGTCATCTTAATCATTTACCTAAAATGGAAAAACAATAATTCCTTTTCTTTCCACCCCAAAGGTTCATCATGAAAACAATATTTTCAAAAATATTTCTTTTCCACTTACTCCTTTCAAAATATATCAATCTTAGAAAGTGTATTAAGTTTGACTTACTCAAATTACATTCTACATGAAATCTTCTAAAACCGCAAACATTAATAAATATAATTAATAATTACCAAATAATATATCTTTGAATTTACTATAAAACCCATCACCCCTCACAAAAACAAAATTAGGCTCCACACCTTCTTTAAATTTCTCTCAAGAAACAAAAAAAAATTGAAATTAACTTAGTATATTCAATATTAACCAATTCATAAGCCAGTGATAATCACTACATATTCTAATAAAATAGATTATTTGGACTCTAAAGTAATATAGAATCATAAAAAATAAATTCCAGATTTAATATCTAGATAATATTTACAGAAACTATAGCTTAGATCATTATAGTAAATTATTTAATATACAAGAATATATATTCAAATAGATTTGAACATAGATCATCATTTTCAAATAAATACATGAATCATCTTGAATAAAATATTAATGGTGATTTTTTGGAGTATGATGATTAGATTCAGCCTTATTGGTTTTATTTTATGCCAAAAACATAAATTCTATAAAACATGGTTTGTATGTTGCTAAAATTTTCTTATATTGTTCTTTGGGGAAAAATCCCCTATGAAAATTTGTGTCCATGGTAAAATCGTATAATATTTGGAAAAAAATTCTTACATGAATTTTATTACATTTTCAGAATTCTAATACATAACATAAATTAGGTACATGAAATCAGTCACATGGTAACTGATCTTATATAGAGAAAACATATTCGAGAGTCTGGAATACATCACTCCAATGACATCAACACCACTTCAAACTTCACTCAAATTATTCAAAACAACAATAAACACCTCAAATAATATTTAAAAAAGTTCTAAACATATTAAACTTCTTTATTATAAAAAAATTTGAACTGATCATATGAACACTTCAAACAAAATAAACTAATAATAACTTTAAAATTTACCAGGAACTTCCCAAAAACAGTTCCTTGGAATGGTTGACAACAAACAGAACTTTCCAACACCTCTAAAAAACATAGGTTTCTTCATATTTATTGAAATTTATATAGGAAACTATGACATTTTTCTCCAATAAAAATTTCATCCCAGGTTTATAATCTAATGGTGTCCATTATATAGCCTAATTTCTCCATTTCTAATGATATTTCCAAAGGAAATATCAAGTTCATAACATGATTATTTCTTACTCCTTGGTATTTTCTTCTTAATCTTCTTATGACCCCTCAAATACATTCAAATATAGGAAAGCATGATAATATAAATTTAATTAATATGATGAAATGTTATTATACTAATGGAATATCAATTTTCAATCTTTCTCCTAAACCATTTAAAAGATAAAGATTTCATCAGACATACATCTAGATTACCACCTCCATGAACATTGTGTTCTATTTTTCATAAAATATTTATACAGTATATCTGAAAGAGTTATTTAATGAAAATTATAATATTTAAAAAAATATTAAAATTCTAAAAAATTTATTATTTTATTTTATTCCACTCCGATCTCATTTCATAGAAACTGAAATTGTTGTTAGTGTGTATGAGCGAACTACCGACTCCACAGAATGTCTTATTTCATTTTCCATTACCTCTTAAGATGGATAAATTTAAAAATATATTTAATGTATAAAAATTATTCTTATAACACTATTAATATTATTTAAGAATGATATTGGATATTATATAAGTGATATTATTAATAAATAGTCATAGTAAATTTAACTTCCACAAATGAACATATCGAGGAACCTTTCAAAATTTGAGTCCATTTTAGAAAAACCTACAAAACTGTGTAATTTTTTTGATAATGGAATAAAAAAAGACAAAAACCTATATAATTATATATATTATGAGTCTATTTTATAACACATTTTACCATGGTCAATATATAGATCATGTTTCAAAAAAACAATTATACCACCTCAAGTCACTTTTATAAGCAAAAAATATTTAATAAATAACTATAACATAGTAATAAATAGACATTATAAAATGATATTATATTAAAAATTTACTTAGTATATGTTTTAATAAAATTAATTTGATTATTCCAGATATTAAGCGCCTACACAGAATAAACCAGGAATAGAGGTGAGGGTAATTTTTCTCTACTTTCAATTCCATAAGAAATGTTTGATATTATACACCACTATATATTTTATATATTGTGTTAATGTCCCAATGAAAATAACCTATAATTAATATATTTCATTTTATGTTACTTCAATATCCATTTAATGGTAACTATCTTATGTTCTTTTGATTCTACATCACCAATACTATAAGAGACTCTTCTTATGTCAACTTATTCTTTGGAGTTATTGTGATTAATTTTTTACTATGGTTTTATACAATAGTATTCTTATATTATATTATGACGCTACAATGCATAATCTTTCTAGGGAAAGTAACATTTTAAATGCAATTATTTACCCAGATAAATTTATTTCTCAAAAGTAAAACAGTGTTGATAATAAGTCCCTTCACATTTAATGATAGTTTACCATCCCTTTCCATATTTACCTTTCAAATTAATGTTATTCCTTTTATTTGGAAACCCAATTATGTGTTATATTTGGTGACCTTCTTATTCAATTTCTCACATTTTCGAAAAAATAAGTTTTTTTACTCTTTTGATGATGTGGATTTTCAACAAAGTAATTTCAAAATATTAAAAAGTTTTCCCATCCGTTCATAATAAGATGTTTTCTCTTTCACCTCACAAATACTTTTAATAATATCTATATCCTTTCAAGGGTTAATTTTTATATTTATTTCTAAAAGTAACATTTTTCAAAATTTTCACTTATCCTTTCCAAAAATGATGTTTGAATGTGATTCATAACTTATCCTTTTAATATAATGTTAAAAACATTTTCTGAAAACTCATTTACAGTTTCTCCCCCATGTTCATTTTTATCTCAAAAGGATTTATTACCTTGATAATTATTTTTCATGCATCACCTTCTAAATATATTTATGAAATAATATTTTAGGGTGATTGAATTTTTGATATCAACATTTTACATTATTAAGGTAAATTTTTTTAATACAATCTAAAAATGTTTTGACACCAATTTTTCTTGCCCTGGTTTCTTTAAGATGTGATGAATGAAACCAATTGTCTTCCCTTGGGTTTTCATAATATGTAAACTTACAGATATCATATATCGTATATATTTATAGATGATGATGATTGGGGTCTTATATAGTTATATAATTCATTGCTTCTGGTTTTATATCTCATTAGATAATAAATCAAGGACATGATTAGATTTCTTAACAATATAAATCATGGACACGCAAGGATTTTTTCACAACATTAATGCTTAATATGATTATATTATTTGACAACATAAAGGGTATAAATTATAAGATATGTTCAAAATATAAAAAATGGAAATTCTATGATTTTTTCACAACTAATGGGTATAATTTCTTGGATTTTTTCATAATATAAAGGGTTGAAATACTTGGATTTAATCACAACATAATGTATAGACATGCTTGGTTTTAATAAAAATGTTAAGTATAGACATTCTTGGATTAATTTTTACAGTATAAATGTTCTAAACACATATAATTGTTCAAAATATTATGTTTTTTGTGCTCATGTTTATTCCATAATTCCTTATTATCCTTTGACTCAATTAAATGTCATGCTTCTATGCCAAATTCTAGTTATTATGCTCCATGTATCATGTTTGTTATACCGCAGTCTTGTTCCATAGTTCATATTTGTTCATTTGAGATTACATATCCATTTATCATGACTTATGTAGAATTATTATTGTTCAATTTCCTTTTTAATGAGATATTTATACCCAACTCATGTTTTCTCAAATGAATATGATTGAACCCTTGATGATGTGTTGATGATTTGTTTATTTTACTGGGGGTTTGAGCTCTCCCCTTTCTTAAGTTTCTATTCCATGGGTTGTGAAGAAGAATATAACATAAAAGAAATATATGGGGGAGTCTAGGGCATCTCAATTATAGATAAATGTTAAAAAGTATCATAAAATAAGTTTCTTATGTTGTAGATAATGAAAGATGTTAAACCTTGTATTCTTGGGATTGTGATATTATTTGTGAGATGTAATGTTTTACTTATGAAAATGATTTAAAATTATGATATATTTAAATTTTTTTTCTACATATATCATGAGTTAAAATATATATAAATATCATATTTTTTTCAATGTCTAAAGATATAATATACAATATAATAAGCTATTATAAACCATGTTTTTTGATAAAACATATCATCTAGTCTTGACAATATAGGTGATATCATCAAATCTAATTAGAGATTTACGATCTCGTATATCATAGGTGATGATATGAATCATATTTTACAATTTATAATCCCCATTGTAAATCATAAAATTCAATATAGGCAAAAATATTAATAATCAATTTTTGAAATATTTTTTTTCTGTTTATTAAATGTTTGTAAATGATAAGTGTTAGGAATTGTAAAATGATATTTTTTATGCATAAATTAAATATAAAAGGTTAATATTTGTATCACATGTTTAAAAAAATATATGAATAGTTTTTTATTTATTCATCGAGAATATTCATGTTTTTAAAGTGTTTAAGAAAAATGAGTGTTGTGTGTACCTTAACTTATGAGATAAACAGATTTTTATAAAATTTTATAGCCATGAATTAAATGTTGGCTATGAAAACATAATATGTAGTTTTTATCTAACTTGACCAGAGCTTGTAATTAAATTTATTTGATTAAATTTAGTTATCAAATATAGTTTAAACATATTAGGTTTTCGAGTTATCATGAATTACATTTCCCCTTCATTAAATTATCACTAGGTATAGAGACTTTAGGTCAAACTTCCCAATATAGAGGCTTATAACTTGTTCTAGAAATGTGGGGGTTAATTATGTATAGATCTACAACTTCTCATGTGGATACTATTATTCCTATAAAATTATAAAACATTACATGAATAGTTTTTATACCTTTTGCGTAGAAATAATTTGGATATGTATACCTAAGGTTGGCTTATATATTTGGGTGAATAAGCCAAACTTATCAGTTGTTTAAAGAGTTACTTATTAATATGGTGTTAGCGTATTAATTTTGTGTAAAGGATGAATATTCCAAAACGAAATCATTAGAATCTGGAAAACACAAAGGAATAATACATGATATAATAAATATTTCATATGATACAATAGTTAAGAAAATTATAATAATATAATGTATATTAAATTGGTGTGACATTAAAAGAAAACCCCTAAAATATTAAGTATGAGATTCCTTTAAAATCATGAACATGTCAAGTCTTGGTCATCCAACTATGTAAGTTCTTCAAAATCATGGTGTCCATAAATTATCTTATTAAGTACTAGTGAAAATGACAGACCCTAAGAGTGAGGTAGACAAATCCCATTGTGAGATTTGGGTGACACTTAGCTGGGTAACCCTAATATTTAGGATAAAAATTCATATAAGTGAGTTTATATCCTTATGATTGATTTTCATAAATATTTATCCACTAAACTATCTAATAATCATAATTATTTTCATTTGGATGATTCTATACATGAATTAATTATTTGTGAGTGGAATGTTGAGGTGGACTCATTACTTAGTAAAATTTGGATCTTTTATCACTAAATGGATATGATTTATGGGGCTATAGTTTTTAGTGGGAATTTTTTTATTAAAATTTGTTGATGAAAAGATATAAAACATGATAATCACCCATAGAAATTTTTTGTTTATAGTTTAAGTTATATTTCATGTTAATCATTTTGAGATATCTTATACTCAAGACCTATAAAAATATAATATATTGGTATCTAAGGTTCATAATTATTCTCAAATATAATAATTCAATGAATCTAAATGTAAATGTTCTAGATATTACTTATTCAAACTCTAACTCATGGGTATTATATACTATGTTTTCAACACAAATTTGTGTTAATAAACATATACTTAGAGTTTGGTGGGAATTTAAAGGGGTGAAGTAAATATTTTTTCTGAAAATTGATAAAAAAGTTACTATATTTAAAGTAGGAACTTATGAAAAATGTTTACTAGCTTGATTAGTGTTAGATTTATAGAACTATTATTATGTTCCTTCTGTAAAAAGAAATTTGGGTTTATGTATCTTGTTTTCCCCAGAAATAATTTTCATTCTTATAAACATCTAGAGTTTCTCAATATATAAGAGTGAAATGTCTTATGAGATTGGTAATATGGTAAATTATTTATACAATATGAATATAAATAATAATTTCTATAACATTTAGAATAATAATGGTTTGGTTGATTCTAATCCCACCTACCTTTTCCATTGTCTCCTTGGATATACAAATAAGAAATGAATCCAAAGACTCCATAGATATATATTATTGGAACAATTTGATAGTAAATAATTTGAAAACAATATATATTGTTTATTAGGTGAAATTACCAAATATACTTTTAGTGGAAAAGGTTAAAGGGCAAGTAGAATAATGGATATCATACATAGTGATGTATTTATACCAAAGATTGATCAAGAAAGAGGTAAGTTTAGGTAATTTATTTCCTTTATTGATTACATAATTCTATATGGTTATGTTTTTATAAGGATACATTTTTATGAAACTTTTGAAAAGTTTAACTAGTTTCATAACAGTGCATAGAATCAACTTGGAAAAAGTATTAAGATTATCTGATTGGATTATAGTGGTCAATACTTGAGCTATCAATTCACTAATCATCTGAGAAATATTTGATTTACTCCATAACGCATTCCACATAGAACAACATTGTGTAATGATGTGTCAGAGTGGAGGAATAATACAAGGTTGGGCCTGGTTTGATCAATGATGAGTCAATGTGACCTTCTTATTAAATTTTGACTTTATTAACTAGAAACTATTACATTAATACTTAACTACATTACATTTAAAGAATTAATAAATACACCATATTATATATGGAAAAGTAATATCCTAATATTTATTTTAAGATAATTTTATGTTACGATAAATATATAGGATTTTTTACTTCTGATAAAGATGACCTTAAGTCTGATAAGTGCTTATTTATTTTTCATCCCATAGAAACAAAGGGATGTTAATTTTATAATCCTACTTAGAAAAATTTGATTATGTCCCAATTTTCTAACATATATGGAAAGGAATATATCAATTGATGTGTTAATGGGAAGAAATTTCAACTTGAACAGGATCAATACAAATAAATAGGGAGTGTTCCTAAGATAGAACTTGAGTTGGATCAATAAAAATTTGTGAAATAAGAACTCACTTAGACTACACAAGAAGATCAAAGTTCTAATAGGATTCATTAAGGGCATGAAATTTATGGATTTATTATAGAAAATGATTACGAATTAATGTTTACATAATACTAACCAACTAACTTTTGAGAGGCCATTAAGAATTTTGATTCTAAGAAATTTCTAAAATATAGGGAATTTAAAATTGACTCCATGTATAAAAATCGTGGTTTTAACTTGGTGTATGTACCTATAGGGATGACACCCAATGGGGGTAAGTGATTTTTATACAAGAAAACTGACATGGATGGTAGATAATATTCCTATAAAGTATAAATTTTGGATATGAGTTACAAAAAAATTCATGACATTAACGATGAAGAGACCTTTTCACAAGTTTCCGTGAAAAATTCAATTTGGTTATTGTTTTGAATAGCATCTCATTTTGATTATGAAATATATTAAATGTATTTAAAATTTTATTTTCATAATGGGAATTTATTTGAGGACATGTATAGGATACAACATAAAGGTTTTGAAGTGCCAAGTGAATTTACTAGGGTTTCAAATTTTCAATGATCCATTAATGGATTGAAGAAATATTCTCAAAGTCAGAATATCTAGCATGATGTCACAATCAAAGAGACCTATTTCCTATGGAATGAAGAAAAATCTTATATATACAATTATAATAGTGGTACTATCATAGTATTTTTGATATTGTATGTATATAACATATTTCTTATTAGAAATGATAACCCAACATTACATTATTTAATAAAGTGGTTGGTAAAAATTTTCTCAATGATAGACATAGGTGAAGTGGCCTACATACTAAGTATGAAGATCTATATATATATCAAATACATCTCTCAGATTTAATCAAAAAACATATATTTGTAAAGTGATAAAGATATTCAGAATAGGGAACTATAATAAGGGTTGTTAAATAGTATCCTATGGTATGAATCTATGTAATATTCAAGACCTGTAAAAAGAGTTAGAATGGACATATATAATTGCTTATTTTTTCCTCCATAGAATCTATCTTGTATGTTATACTACGTACTCAACCTAATTTTATTTATGTTATGATCCTAACAAGTAAATACCAGTCAAATACAAGTGAGATTCACTATATTTTTATTAAGAAAATCCTTAAGTAATTAAAAACAAATAAGGATATGATATTGATATTTAGAGGAGAGGATGAGATGCGGATGAATGATTTCACTAATGATATATTTCAATATGGGAATGATGAAATTACATCTCAATATTGTTTTATGTTTTTTATAAATAGTGGAGAAATAATTGGAATATTTATAATAATTCACTATAGTAGACTCAATAATAGAGGCAAAGTACATTGCGACATCAGATGTTGTGAAGGAAATTATTCGGATCAATAAGTTCACCACTGAATTTGTGTTGGTTCCTAGAATTGAGGTAGAAATCAAGGTTTAAGGTGGAAACAATGGATTCATTTATTACAACAAAGAACTCAAAACTCATTAAATTACTAGGCACATAGTTCACAAATACCATCTTAAACATGCTAAAGTTGAGAGGGGAAATATTATGATCTATTGGGTGGATATAGGGAAGAGTGTAGAATATATATTGACCCAACCTTTATCAATGAAAAATAATGGGGTTCACATTTAATATCTTGGTAAATGATATATAATATATTGGTTGAAATAGTTACATAATGTATCATCATTTTACAATAAATTTAATCTTCTTTTATCATTCATTCATGTGTGATGCAACTAGTTTTATATAAATACTAGAATAATAATATCCCCCTAGAGTGTGACTTTGAGTTATCCCAAATAGATGATCATCATGGAGTATTATAGATTCTGATGATATATTAAGACTATCATGAGTAGTGGACACATAAGATAATAAGTATAGAATTATTATTTGTATTGACCCACTAAAGTATATAACATGTAATTTCATACAGTTATTGATATACTTATAGGTGTATTATTATTATGAATCTTTTTTACCTAAGTTTGGTGAGATACCCAGCATGTGAAACTTCATACTTTGATAATTTTACTTCACAATCCTAGAGGATTATCTAAACAGAAGATAATTGGGAATATTTTTTACCATGTTGACAGTTAAATCTCAACCAAGATGGTGTTTTCACTTTTATGGTGAGAAAATATATCTATACTTGATTGATTAATATTAAGGAAATGTGTGTAAACTTTTAGTTGTGAGGCATGATATTTGATCTACTACATAGATGTGGGACATGTTATGTGCTCATATACTAGATTAATGTCATGTAATGTGTTTATAAAATTGAATATTATTTTTTATAGAATCTATAATTTATGATATTTCCTATATAAGATTGAAAATTTTCCACATCTTTCATTCACAATATGTTTTGGGAAAATGATCATATATGAAATATATATATATATTGATCAATATAAATTATTTTGATAAATTCTTAGCGAATATTTAATCAATTTTTACAAAATTAAATTTTTTCTTTAAAAATAGGGTTTCTTCATAAATGATTTTTATTGCTTTTTTTAAGGAAATATTATAATTAATTTTTAGCACTTTTTGAAAATTTATTTCAAAAATAAACTTCATTTTTTAAATAATATTTTAAAAATTATCTTAGGGAAAATTATTAGTATTTTTTAGAAATATTTCATTTTTTCTATTAATAGTGAAAAATACTGAATTTTAATTAAAGATGGCCTTTTAATTTAAGTTATTTATGAAGTTAATTTATATTTTGAATTGCTTTTAAATAAAAATTATTTAAATTATATTTCAATTAAATAAATTTAGTTCATTGGAATCATTTTCATATTGAATTATGATATAAAGGCTTTCTAAACTTTTAAACTTTTTCTCTTTGAAACTATGCTTTCTCGTCCCATCAGCGGAACTAATTTTCAACTAAATTCTACCAATATTGGGAGTTTAATTTGACATGATAGATTCCATATTTGTAATTATAATAATTAATATTAGTAAATAAGTTCAACTTAATTTTTTTCATAACAAATAGTAAGGATAAAAAAGGTTCACTGTCGCGATTATGGCTAAAAGCGGTGTTTCTTCACATTAGACGTGCTTGTGTTAAAATTAATTTTCAAGAAACATTGTATTTTTATTTTATAAATTGTATTTAATATTTATAAAAATTAGATCCAACATATTTAATATTACTCATTTTATATTAGGTTTAAATGTTTAATTACCAAGGTTTAAAAAAACTAATTACCGTGGTGGAAACTAAATTGTTTAAAGGGAGTAAATTCAATGGCCAAGGAATAAAATTTTTAAAACATGTTTTTTTTAGGTTTTTATCAACCATATAATCCCTCACCACCGTTATGTATCAATTTTTTATTCACATGATGTGAGAGTGACCTCCCATTATTGAATACTTTTGAGAATTTACAAAAAAGGTTACTCCTTCCCAATTGTAAAAGGCACTCCCTCTACTCTCTTCTTCACACACCTCAATCCATTTTGATCAACCATACCCTACCAAAATAAAATCTAAATTTTCATCATCTGATCTTATAAGCCTCATTTTTCGAATAAATTCCACCTAGGAACGATTTTAGTGTGAACCTAAGTAGGATACCCGAAGAAGAGATAATGTTCTTCAACGAGTATTTTTTTATTTATTCCTCCACCTCCTTTAATTATTATTAAAAAATGATTACATAATTATATTAATATCTTAAATTAATGTATATTGTTTTTATAAATTTAATAACCTATAAAAATATCTACCTCAATAAAATGGGTTATGAAATCATCATTCAAATGTACGGCAGACTACGCCTCTTAAACCAATGTCTTTTGTTTTTCCATTACCACCTTCCATGATTGGTTGTGATGATGGATCTAAAGTGTGTGTATATATATATATTGAAATGACCCAATGTTTTAACAATAAAATTACCTTATTATAATTATTCCTTATAGTATAATCACATTAGGAATCACAATGACATATAATGATACTAAAAACTATGTCACCATTAAACATAATTTTTCAACTTCTATGTTATTAATTTTGAAAATCTAACATACGTTGTTGCGATCATTAAGATGTTTGGAGTCTGATAGGACAAACTTAATTTTTGGTAAATAGTAACCAACCCTTATAAATAGTAACCTACCCTTATGAAGAGTAATATGACCCTTATGATTAGTAAATCATCCAAAATAATAGTAACCTTACCCCTAAATGATTAAATAAAATTTAGGTATATTATAAGTGACAATTTGACCATAGTAAAAGTATTAGTATTATTATAAGTCACCAATAATTAATTATAATTAATTAAATAATTTAAAAGAAAATTTATATTCTAATAATATTTTCATAAATTAACAATTCTATATCTTCTTGTCTTAAGATAATTTTGTAAAAACTTATGTAATTTTTTAAAGCATTATAAAATCTGTTTTAATTTTAAAATCTGTTTTTTTCAAGTAAATTATGATTTTAATTAAAAATTAAATAAATTATAAAAATAAAATTATTTTTGAAAAATGGACTTTATTTTTGGATTCTAAATGTCATAAATTTTTTAGGGTGAAATTTTTGGATATTTCTAAAATACTTGAATTTTTGATGAATAGTGAAGTACGATAATTTACAAAATAAGTTAAATTCATGAATTATAGAGTCGTGAGTGATGTTATGATGATGTAAGAACATATGTTTCGAATTAACATGATAAAATTACTTTTATTAGTCATGGAATACTCAATGTTACTTTTCTTGTGGAGAAAATAATAAATTAATGAATATTATATTGAGAAAAACCCCTCTCCTCGCCACTATAAATACCACCTTTCACACCCTCATTTCCTCACACCTCTCAAGCTTCAAGAATTGTCTAAAATCTATGAAAATATATTAACTGACCCCTTCCACACATCCAAGAGATTTTGGTCCCATAAAAATACCAATCCAAGGTTCCTTGAGGAGGATAACTCAAGAGGTAATCCTCCTCTCTCTTTTCCTTTAATTTCCTTACAACTTCAAGAACTTTTCTTATTTTCTCCCTAAATATCTTAATCCACATTATATGGTAACTCTAGTATCATAAATATAAATTAATTTAATGATACTAATGGTAAATTATATCATCCTACCCCCAACTACTCTTCTTTTTATTTTAGAAAGAAAAACGTTGTTCGTGAGGTGTTAATTTATCACCATCAAGAACGACATGTTTTCTATTTACTTTACCACCTTCAGATATGGTAATTAAACCATTTTTATGGTTTATACATATTATTTTATATTTATTATAACCTATTTAATGTTTCATATCTAACTTATTTACATATTACTAAATGATTAAACAAAACAAGTTCGTTGTGGTCGAAAAACCTCCAGAATTAACCCAAATGATCATCATTAAATTATTATCTAATGATTCATATATATGGTATACAATATAATTAATTATAAGATAATTTAAAATCTTTTAATATCATTAATATAATTAAATATAAGTTATGTATATTTATCTATGTTCTGCACGAACTTCCATTTATGAATACCCGTGAACTGCTCAAGAAAACCATAAAAATGAACATTCTGGAACAATGTATTTAAACCCTAGAACTCGTCCAAAGGAACATTAAATAAATTAATTAAACCAAAATAAACCATATTCATCTACACGAGGTTATTAAATTGTTAATTAATGAATATAATTTGGTTATACATGACATTAAAGTGAAGAAAGCGTTTAGATACAAAGTAAGGTGAAATTCTCAAACCCAAATTTCTTCCTTCGGGTTCTCCCGATTTCACTCCATTTTTCAATATGGTTACTCCTTAAAAAAAAATTTACATCATTATATTACCAATTATGAGATATTCATGTTCTTACCAAGATTTTAAGTCAAAAAAAATGTTTTCCAAAAGAACTCTTCTTTCATGAACACACCTTTTACTTCTCATTCAAGGTTGATTGTTCTTATATAAAGTATGGTATTCCCTATTTATTTTTGGAAGAAAATGTTTTTGAATGTGTTATTATGAGTTGAAACATATTCCTTTACATTATTAGGATTGATATATATTCTATGTGTCTATAATGATAATGAAAATGTTATGATGTGACGGGTGTGCCTAGAATTATATAGCACAATATGAGTGTTTAATGTGACGGGTGCGCCCAGAATTATACAGCGCTCCAACACATTGGGTAAAGTGATGAACCTCAATTATTAAAATGAAATTATGTGTGAACATGATTCTATATATGTTCACAAATATGTGTGGTTGATGACCACTAAGACATGATGTTTCATTTTTATGCATGCCACATATCAATAATTTTATTAAAGTTTCCTCTCCTGATTTTTATGATGATGTTATGATTATGCACACCCCATGCTATATTGTTCTAATATATCCTCTTACTTTGCTTTTAGCTCAACCATTTTTGATTCAAATACTCAGGTGACTAAATGTACTAAGGATAGTTCAAGTTCCAAAAAGAAGCTAGAGAAGAAGTAATTAAATAACTATTTATGCTTGATGTTGTAAATGTTATTTTGGGTCCTAGTTTTTTCCAGAAACTAAACCTATGGACCCTCGTGGTGTAATGTTATTATGCGTTTTATCTTTATAATGATGTAATAGTAGTGTAAGAAAAGGAAGGGTCACAATATTTATATATATATGATATATATAACATAATTATACCATTTTATTCATTATATCATATATCCCTTTTTTACTATCCATTATGTAGGGAATATGATAACGTCTCTCGTGTGTACGGCGGACTATATACTCACAAAGAGATGTGATTCATCATTCACTAACGCTTTACGTGGAAGGTGATAAGAATAAATTTTATTAATATACGTGATATAAATGTAACACTTTTTATATTAATGACTTATTTATAATTCTAAAAAGATAATATATATCATTTTATTTCTTTCCTTTTCACTAATAGAAATATGATAATGTCGTTCATGTACGTGTAGATTACCGCCTTCATAAAGTGATGTGACACTCTTTTCATCACCACACTAAATGAATTATATATATTTTTATTTAATTAAATAATATGATATATATGATGTTGTGATAATTATTTAAATATAAAATATTACTTACCTTCTTTCCATGAAGATCATTGGAAAATGGAAGCATTACTCATGTGTATATATGACCAACTCTCTCCACGATCGTAACATACTTCATTTTTCAAAACTATATTTCATGATTGGTATTAAAATTATAAATGATGTATAAATATTATAATTACTTAATAATTATTATTTTGGATATTATGAAATAAAATATTCACAGGAACCTAAAATCTCATGACAAATCATGAATGAGAAAACAAGACAATTAACACCCAAAATAATGAAAATAATGAAATATTATTAACAGAAGTGTGGTAATATGTTATAAAAGGATCATATATGATATTATAAATATGTTTATGGTTATTTTATTTGTTAATAACATGTTTAAAACCTATATAAAATAATATAAAGAACATTTAATAAAAATGAAGCATGAGGTAAGGGTCTTAATACCAATTCCCCTTCATTTAGGAAAATTTTAATTTTGGAACCTAATATCTTATATATATCATAAATACTGAACCTATGACATATAATATCATTATTAATTAATAACTCATGTTATTTTATGTTTCAATTTAAATATTTAATACAAGGGTGTTTTGAATTAAAATTTACCAAGTGGAAAACAATTTCATAACTCAATTTTGATTCATTGGGTTATATTATTACTTTGTTGTCTTTTATATTATAAGATTATGTGTCTAATGAATTTTTAATATCTATATTTTTATTTATAATTTTTTTATTTAGATTTAAGGATTATAAACATAATATATTCATTAATTAGTTCTCACTTCAATTATGGTGTTATTGTAAGTGTTTATTTCATAATATCATTCTAAATGAGATAGTTTATTATTAAATTTTAATTGAAGGAAATTATTTTATCAATGTATAATAGAAAAATATAATCATATCCTATTTTGGTTATTCATGATATTTTCAAGTAATAGTACCATTTTTTCTACTCTTTTTTACTAAAAATAATTGATAAAAAGTTTTTAGGAAAAGCTGGATTCATTTCTCTCTTTAGTCAAAATCCATCTTTCTTCAAAACCCATTATTTTTTAAAATATCTTATCAAAAAAAATTAACATTTCAAAATGGTTTATTAAAGAAATTTATAAAAAAAATTCCCTTTTAAATTTTTTTTTCAAAGGATTCCTTATGTAATCTTTAAAACAGTGTCTTTTTGGATTTTATAGAAAAAGTGAAAGGAATATTAATTTTAGCGTGCACAGAATGAATGAAATTTCTAGCTATCATGACCACTCAAATGTCTTAAGAATACCTTTATAAATTTAAAATACTATTTTCTTATAAAAGTATTTTAAAAATATACTTATAACATTTTTTTAGAGAATTTATTTTCAAAATGAAAAGGATATTTTCCTCTAGAATGTTTTAAAGATGTTTTTATGGTATTTATATTCATCAATGAAAGCAACCCTTTATTCTTACTCTAATGGGTATATTTTTATTTATAAAAAAAATATTAATTATTAATATAGATTAATATTGTTTCAAAATTATTTTAATGGAACCGCTTTCCTTTCCTGAGGTTAATCATGTTTCAAAGTGATTGTTATAGATCTTATTTCTTTTCCCCAGGTTAAACATATATCAAAGTGATTATTATGGAACCTATTTCCTTTCCATAGGTTGACCATGTTTCAAGGATATTTTTATGAAACCTATTTATTTTCCATAAATTAATCATGTTTCAATGAGATTGATATGAAACTCATTTTTTTATATGGGTTAATCAATTTATAAATGAAATAATAATCGTTTCTAGGACTTTTATAAAGAATTATCATTTCAATTTATTAATGTTGTGAAAAATAGACATTATATATGATGGGTGTTTCTAGATATCAATGGTTTATCCCATTATATCATATACGATGTGTATTCATAGATAGAATTGGGTGACACGATATAACTTATATGATGTGTTCTCCTAGTTAGTGTTAGGTGAGCCTGATATGGATTATACAATGGGTCTTATCTATTGAGATACAATTCATTGGGTAATGACTATTTTATGAATATAATTATAATGGAAGCCATTTTTATGGTTATTACAATTATAAAAGTTCTATAATGTCTTTATGATGATGATGTTCCAAGATACCAACACGTTTAATCTATGCCTTCCATGGGTTTATAATGTCTTATTTGATCAAGACTGATATCACATGGATCATGATTATTGATTCTTATGACCATTTCCTATGTTAAATACTTTTTCCATGTTTTATTATCTATGATTCAGGTATTTATGGGTATGAGTTATTTTATGATTTTCTCATGCACTGTGATTATGTGTCCATTCCTTTATGCACTTCTTGTGCTCATTGATGATAATCAATTGTTAATTCTTATATTTTCCCTTACTGAGAATTTGATCTCAACTTTATTTTATTTCCTTTTCATTGGGTTATCAATAAATTTTTTCCAATTTATTATGTCTATAGTGGTTTCATATGGATGACGATGATGAATTAATGTGAAATTATAAAAGTAGGGTTATGTGAGTGAAATTATCATTTAAAGACATGGGTACTATTTATGTAATATATTTTTTCAAATTCACTAAAACTCTAAAGCTAAAAGGACCTTGATTATATAAATGATCCAATATTTCCTTTTGATATTGTAAGTATTCGATAGTGAAAATTTTCTCACCTCCATGGGTATCAAATCCAAAAATATAAAGTTTATTATTTCATCACTGAATCCAGGAGTGTAGGTTTTGGGATATTATAGTTGGTATAGTATTTATGTTTAAATTTATTTATCAATTTGGATGTTATCATGTGAATTTATGTTAAGAGTCATGGATACAATAATAGGCCTATAGTATTATAAATGATCCTAAGTTCAAAGTCTTAGACAACCCTTTTAGGTTTTAAATGATGATATCTTAAAGTGATTAATGAATTTTTAGAAGAAAGTTTAGTACTTTTAAGTATATGTAAATCTTTAGTTTAATTTGAATTACTCTTTTACAGTTTTCTAACATAAATTTTATAGTATTGATAAACTTTAGGGTATATATGATCTTGGATGATGAGGTAATTATGGTAATACAATCTACATTATATAGATAACTATGGTATTAAAACTGATTTGGTGGATAACTGATTAATTTCATTTCAAAAAAAATCCATATTTTAGGCTTCAATTCTGAAAGTAATTAGATAACATTTTTTGTTAAAAAACTCTTTAATTTTTTGATTTTTTGGAATTATTTTGTTTGAAATTTCAGTATTACGATTGAATTTTGAAGATTAATATATCATATGAAGGTGTAACCATTTTGGGAATTATCTTACCATGTGCTAACAATTTAGTGTCAGGTTCATGTCTAAAGATATTTGTAAGATATTTTTATTCCTTTTATGGTTATATGATCCTTTAAAGGAATATTTTTAGTACTATGGGATTAAAAATTATTTTTTTCATATTCATTTCTTAGATTAATGGATGAATTGGGAATTGATCGAGGCACAACCAAAGGATGAAATTGTGATTATGAAATATAAATGTATCAAGTAAGTATACTTTCTTATATTCTTAGATTGTAAAATAATTCCTTAACTTTCAAAAAATGATCTTGAAACAAAAATGTAACTCTACTACATTCATATCTAATGAATTAGATGGTCCTTTAAATCATCACATATTTATTGTTTGAGGTCCTTAAATTTTCATTGATCATTCAATTTATTTTATTCAACGACATATATCATTCTCAATAATTATTTAATATTTTCTTCTATATCCATACCTTCACTTCCCATCTATGTTCTCCAACTTGGATACATATTTATGTGGTAATATAGATTTACAATGTACTTCACTTTCTCTATTATCAATAGGATTACTGATTATCCCTTTTGATGATATGGGTTTCCAAAAAACATTATTTAAAAATATAAAACTTTTCATTATCGAGATAAAGTTGAAATTGTGAGGATGCAATTTATTAAAGCAGGAGGATAAAACACCAAGATATTTTAAAAGAACAAATTAATGTATGATGTCATATAGGACACTCAAAACCAATCTTATAAGAGAATTCAACACCACAAGACATCAATATTTATTTATTTTTTAATAAATTTAATCTCCTAAATATATTTTGATTCACATAACCTCTAGATGATTATTCTCTATAGCATGTGTGACATGCAACAGAGAGCTTAAACTCGTGAAAATATTTAACTCTTATAACTTATCCATTAAATTGTAGTATATTAATAGTATAAAAAAAATTATGAAATACATAATATTAATGAAAATAAATTATTTGATAATTTATTAGTGAATAATCAATCAATTTTTAAAATTTAATTTTATTCATAAAAATACGGTTTCATTAAAAAAGATTTTTATTTATTTTTATAAGGAAATATTATAATCAATTTTTAAAAATATTAGAAAATTTAATTTATAAAATGAACTTAATTTTTGAAATATGAATATAAAAATAATATTAGGGTGCTTTATTTTTACTTTTTCTAAATATTTCAGTTTTCGATGAATTGGAAAAATATTGGATTTTAATTGAAAACTACATTTCAGTTTCAACTATGTGCAAAGATAAATTATATTTTGAATCATTTTTAAAGTAAAATTATTTCAATTATATAAAATTTAATCCAATTTAGTTCATTTGAATCATTTTCATATTTAATTTTGATATAAAAACATTGTAAACTTTTGAATATTTTTTTTTGAAACCCACCTTTAGTAGCATGTCTTGAGTACTAATTTTAAATTAAATTCTACAATTTATGTGAGTATAATTTTCTAAAATGGATTCCATATTTTGTATAATAATAATTAATACTATTTAATATGTTCAAAATAATATTTTTTTCCATAATAATTTGTAAATACATTAAAAATTCATTACCACAGTTAAGGTTAAAAGTGGTATTTTTGTGTGTTACATGTGCTTGTATTAAAATTAATTTTCGACAAACAAAAGATTTTTTTTGATAAATTTGATTTCATATTTATAATAATTAAGTCCAAATTATATAATAAGATTATTTTTATTTATGTCTTAAATATTTAATAACCTAGGTTAAATGAAAACAAACTACCATGGTGGAAACTAAAGTCGTCAAAAGGGAGTAAAATTATAGGCTAATGAATAAAACATTTAGAATATGTGTTTTGTTGTGTGGTGGAGGTGTTTGTAGATCATATAATCCTTATAATCCACTATTTATCAATTTTATATTCCCATTATGTGATATTGACCTCCCATTATTGAATATTATTTTTTATTTGCAAAAATGTCACACCTCCATAATTATAAAAGGGTGCTCACTCTCCTCTCTTCTTCAAAAACCTCAAGACATTTGGATCGAACAAAAACTTAAAACAATTATTTCCATACTTAAATACCCTCATCGTAGAATCCCTAATTTTGTAATAAAGACAACAAATAATGGATTTTGAAGCAAACCTAAGGAAGATGCCTTGAGAAAAGGTAATGTTCTTCAACGAGTGTTTTTATTTTTTTTCTTCGTCCACCTCCTATAATTATTATAAAACTATGATTATATAAAAACCTTATTATATTAGATATACTGAGATATTTTTATATCAAGTTCATGACTTCAAAAAATCTCCACTTTCATCAAATGGGTTACGAAGTCATCATATGAGTGTATGACGGACTAATGTCACGCTAACCAATGTCATTCGTTTATCCACTACCACATTTTACAAATGGGTATTATTATGGATATAAACTGTATATTTATTTTATTATTAACATAACTATACCACTGAATTAATTGCATCATATATACCATTTAACTTTCTATTTCATAGGGGATACGATAACATTGATCTTGTGCATAGCGGACCACCATCTCATGGAGAAATGTGATTCATCTTTGAAAACTCTTTACATGGAAGGTGATAAGGATAAATTGAATGAATATATGAAATATAAATTATATAATGATGATATTAATGAAATATTTATCATTATGAAAAAGGTAATATATATTATTTTCCTTCTTTCCTTTTCACTCATTAAAAGATGATAGCATCATTCGTTTATGTGTGTACTACCGACTTCACGTAGTGATGTGATGCAATCTTCATCACCACCCCACATGAATGATATATATAAGTTTATTCAAATAAATAACATGATATATATTATATTATTATGATTATTTTAATATTAAATATTAGTTACCTTATTTCTGTGATGATTGTTGGAAAATGGAAATGTTACTCAAATGTACATACGACCTACCGTCTCTATGATCATAACATACTTCATTTTTCAAAACCATATATCATGATTGGTATTAAAAGTATAATTGATGAAAAAATATGATAATTATTTCATTATTATTATTCTATATATGATTAAACTATATAATATTCACATGAACTGAAAATTTCATTACCAAGCATGAATGAGAAAACAAGTCAATTTACACTCAAAATAATAGAAATAATGAAATATTATTAAGATAAGTGTGATAATATGTTATAAAAGGATCATATATGGTATTTTAAAAATTAATTTAGTAATTTTATAAGTTAATAATATTCTAAAAACCTCTATAAAAGAGTTTAAATCATGTTCAAATGAAAGGAAGGATGAGGCAAGGGACATCATCTCAATTTCAATTCACTGAGTTTTATTTTATTTTTGTACACCTAATTTATTATGTATATTTTAAATATGAACATTTAACATTTAATATCATGATTCATTAATAATTCATGGTATTTTAGGTTTTAATTTGAAATATTTCATATAATGGTGTTTTTTAATTAAAATATACCAAGTGGTAAGGAATTTCATAACTCAATTTCATTTTATCGGGTTACATTACTCCTTTATTATCATTGATATTCTAAGATTATGTGTGTAATTAATTTTTATTATCTATTGTTGTATTTAAAATTTTGATGTGGATTGAAACTTAATACACATAATTTATTAATTTATTATTTCTCACATCAACATTATGATCATTATAAGGGATTATTTCACAATCTCATTCTAATCGATATTATTTATTCTCGAATTTTAGTTGAAGGAAATTATTTTCTTATTTTATAATAAAGATATGTAATTTTATCCTCATCTGGTTATTCATGATATTTTCAAGTAATTGTACCATTTTACCAATCATTGGTACGTAAAATAATTCATAAATTGTTTTAAGAAAACATGACATTATTTCCCTCTTTAGTCAGAAATCGGTTTTCTTCCAAAACCATGTTTTCAAAAAAATGGTTTCAACCATTTCTAAATGATTTTTTAAAGATGATTTTACCCAATTTTTTCTTTTTACAAATTTTTTTTAAAGGAATATTTATGTCTTTCTCAAAAAAAATCCCTTTTTGATTTTCCCAAAAAAAGTGAAAAGAATATTTTTTTTAAACACTTATATAATGAATGAAATTTATAGCCATCGTGATCACTCAAATGTTTCTAAACAATATTTATAAGATTCAAATACTATTTTCAAAGAAATTTATTTTAAAAATGTTTTTTGAACTTTATATTTTTATTTTTATTTTCAAAATAAAAAATATATTTTCCTCGAGAATGTTTTTAAATATATTTTTATAGTATTTATATTCTTAAATAGAAACAACCCATTATTATTAATCCAATGGGTATATGTTTCAGTGATAAAAAAATTATTATTTCATTGGATGGATTAATATTATTTCAAATAGAATTTAATGGAACCCATTTTTTTCACTGGTTAATCATGTTTCAAAGAGATTTTTATTGAACTCATTGCTTCTCCATGGGTTATCCATATTTCAAAGAGATTGTTATAGAACCAAATTATTTTTTATGGGTTTACCATGTTTCAAATATATTGTTATGGATATTATTTCCCTTCCATAGTTTAATCATGTTTCAAATATATTGACATGAAACCAATTTATTTTTCGTGGGTTAATCGAGTTATAAAAGCAATAATGATTATTTATAGGAGTTTTATATCAAAATATCTATATAATTTATTAATTTTTTGGTTCTTATAAATTATATATTATGGTTTTTTCTAGATAGCATTGGGTGGTAACATTTTACGTGAGTCCGGATAGTGTCTGGTGAACCTGATATATCTTATATGATTGGGGAACCCCGATAACATTAGGTGGAATGATATAACTTATATGATGGGTGTTCCAAAATATTGCTCTAATGAATTGGGTAATGATTATGTTCTCTATATAATTATATTTGAAGTCAATTGTATTGTCATTCCAATAATAAGGGTTCTATAAGGGTTTTTGAGGATGAATTTCCAATATATTGAAGTCGTTTTCAATCAATAAACCGAACATCCTCAGAACACCCAATAAGGAATTAATGGATTAAGTATTTAAATATATCATTATAAAGAAATAAAATAAATTATTAAAGTATAATCTATTTTACCTGGTAAAGTTTATTAAGAATTAAAATAATTAATATTAGTATGTTTTATAGGAGGATTGAATGTGTACAAAGAAAGTTGGACTAGAGATAAGGGTTTTTTATCTCACTTTTATTTCAATGCGACATATTCCATATTCATCACTTATTTTCATTGTGTGGTGTATACACATCCCATGAATATATTTTATGATTATTTTAATAAATATTATTCGGATTTAAAAATCCAAATGTGGTTATCTCATTCATTTGATTTTTATCTATAGATTACCAAATATGTAAGGGATTTCACCTCAATTTACTTTCACTAAGGAATATTGTATTGTTATTCCCCTAATTTCTTTTATATGGTGTAGGATCCTGAAATTTTTAGATATTTCACATGGTCTTTTTGAGGTATTCTTTCATCCCTATTTTTATAATACCTTGGTTGGGAACGTTTAAGTGTCATTTTTGGTGTATTTGGATAATTTTGTAAGCCCATGGGGATATAAACGATTATCCCACGGTTAGGGAAAACCATGCGATTTCCCTGATGAAACGGTGTACCCCATTTTGGGCCATAACAAGGGGGTGCATGGTTTGTCCAAATAATCCATCCACCTATCCTAAACCATCAACTATTAAATATAGGATTTTTTCATGTTTGGAATATAGTTTTTAAATCTATTCACCAAAATAATAGTAATTTTTCACCCTAGAGAGTAGGGGTGCATGGTTAAGGAACACAATTTGTCAAACTATGTGGCTTGTCTATGAAACTATGAGCATGGGATCTTAAATACCTTAAATTTTAATTTAGAGTTCTCTAACCCCCGTTTTATATCCCTAATCACCCATGCTCGACCTAATAGAAGTTACTTTTTTCTTAGAGGCTCTCGAGAATATTTCAAGGATCCTTAAACCTCCCCTGATGTGAATTTATGAACTGATGGAAGAAATTGAACCCTCTACAATATTTAATTTCTTCCACATTTTGATTTACCTCCCTCTCTCTCCTATATTTATCTCCCCTTTGAGAAGGATTAATTGCAATGTTATTTATGGTTTAGATATTGGTTTTGATGTATCTCATTTCTATGGCTCTTAATCCTTGGTTTTGATCCTAGATCATCCTCTCTCTTATGATTTCGATCGTTCAAAATAAAATTAAGGACTATAGTTTGGTGATCATTCATAAATTATCATGAGGTTGGTGGTCTAATTTCTAAATCCAATGTTATTTACATTTATCTTTTGTAGAAGTTTATTATAGAATTTCTTTGTTGTGTAATTTCATTTAAGTTATAAAATTTGATTGATTTCCCCTAAATTGATAGACCCTTCAAGGATCCTATTGGACACATTGGATATTATGAGACTAGTCTTAATGGAAACCCATAGAGTGTTTTAATTACCTCAAAATAATGATAAATGGATTGTATAAGGTGAAATTTTGGGTTTACATAATTGAACTAAATCATTATTGTATATTTGATAATGGTATTTAAAGGTTTTATTGGATTAACCTTGATTAGTTAAAGAGTTGTGAAGAAATTAATGATAAACAAATTAATAGGTAAATTGTTCATGTTGTTCCTTGTGATAAAAGTGAAGAACCATGGTTGTGTTTGATAAATTAATTGGTAAACCACGTTGAAAATGGTTGAAAAATGAGTTATGAATTTTGGACCATGATATGTGTATATCAATGTGAACGTTAAGTTTTCTGTTAGATATTGATGATCCAAATAACCATGGAATGTGAGAATACTTCTCAAGTCCATTAATATAAATATATTTATATGTGAAAGTAAACAATGGTTTTGGGGTTAGAGACTGATGATCCAAATACCCATGGGGTTCTAGACTACTTCTCTTGGACCCTGATATATATATATATATATATATATGAAAATATGAACAATGAGCTGTGGGTGAGGGACTAATGCACCAAGTACCCATGGGGTTTCATATTGATGTTATAGGCCCATGATTTATATTTTAATGAAATTTCAATCAAAATGAATAACTAAAACCTTTGAAAATACTAAATTATAAAACCCCATACATTGTTATAGACTGGATACTATTTTAGATATTATTGGTGGTTGTTTACTGAGTCGTACTCACACCCTACTCGAACCACCTTATTGGTACATGAATTGGCTTCATATTTGTATGATATGACAAGGGAAAGATTCCTATGTTAGATGTATGAGTTGGGATTTGGGATAGACCATGGTCAACATAACTGGACTAGTTGTTGAGATCTACTTGGGATATGATAAAATTTATTTATTTAGGGTTTTATTATACACTTGACATGTGTATGGAATGAGATATTTATAGCTTATGTTTATGTTCATTTTCCCTAACTAATATTTATTCATGTGTTTTTTGGTTGACTATATATTATTGAAGTATCTTGGTTATATTGAATTTTTAATAAGGTTGTTTTTATACTTTGAAAAAGTGGGTATACTCTCCCCACATAACATATTAGACCCTCACAGATAGTCGATATCCACTGGTGTACGTGAAGGTGAACCTGATGTTATGTGGTGAACTAACTTGGGGAACTAGTATCTGGAGCCCAGTTTATGGAATTACAAAGTGGTATAAGATGAGGTTTTATTTTCTTTATAGTTGTCCTACTATTTGGTAAATGTTAAAAAGAATCTAGAATGATCCAACCCTGGTTCATGAGCTCATTTAATGGATTAGTTGACCCATGTGCAGGGAAAACCACAAGTTCCCATGCTATAATTTTTGTTCCAGATTTTTTCTATTATAGTTGGATGTTCTGTCACCTTAATTGATCCACTTGTTGTTTTATGTTATTATTTTCTCATATGTTACTCATGGACCTCTATGTAACAAGATTTGATTATTCATTAATCATTCTAGGAAGGAAGGATTTCCGTAACACACAATGTTTTAGGCACACGCTGAAAAAGAAAGTTATGAGTGGGTTTTGGGAAATGAAAATGCTTGTATTTATTTGATAAATTTAAGATATAACAGTTCCTAATAATGAATTTATAATTATAAATGATGCTAAAAGTCATGATTTGAAATGTCAAAAGGGGGTTATAAAATGTAAAACTTATAATATAAAAAAAATTACCTCATGATGGTCATGACCCAATTTATGGATGGTTGAGGGTTTTTAACGGTGCCTCATTTTTTACCATGGGATGATGTATGAGGGATGAATTTTTATGGACTTATGTGAATCTCTATTAATAAAATGTGTTAGTGTTGTGTTATGTATCCCAAGACTTGCCTTTGGAATTTCAGAGACTTTCCTCCATGGTGATGTTTATTGGTAGGATGAGAGGATGAAATGGATGAAAATTTTCTTCTAGAAGTGGGACAAGAGGACCCATTAGTTTCAGGCGATTGAGTATGAGAGAATATAAGTGATAACTTTACTCTATTTATAAAGTTCATGTAAAGTGACCCAAGGAGGCTTATGCAAGATATGTCTAATCTGACTTGATATTTCTAGTTATATCAGGCTCTATCCTCCACAAGATAGGGTGGACCTGAGGTAGTTGAGTTTTGGATTGAGTCTATACAAAAAATCCTTGACCATTTAAAGAATACAGTGAATTAAAGAATCAAATTAGAAACCAATATACTTTGAGAATTAATGAAGTGTTGGTGGGATATTTAGGATCGAGATGAGCAATTGGAGAGAATGGTATGGAAAGACTTCCAAGATAAGTTTTAGGAGAAATTTTATTAAAAGAAATTAAGATTAGAGAGGGTGGAATAGTTTATGTGGTTGGCATAGGTAAGAATGTTAGTGATATACTATTTTGTTCACTTCACTAACTTACAGCATATTTCCACAATACTATTAGGTGAAGAGGAAACCATAGAGACACATATTCAGGGTGGAATTAAATGTGAGATTATGTTCCAGGTTAATATATTTTCCTTAAAGAAGTCCTATAAGGTAGGGAATCAGGATCTCATTTATGATAGGGTCCTAAAGGAGTATTATAGATGAGGACAAGTGGTTTCTATTGGATGAATAGTAGGTTTCTCTTCTTATGGTAGAAATGATATATATGAGAACATTAACCATTGTATTCCCAAGAAGTGTGTCTAAGGGGAAGCATCAATTACCAAGGGAATACTCAAGCACTACTATAAATTTAAGCTATAGCCACTGACCTATAGGCACAGTTTTATAGTTCTGTGGCTATAGCTTTTTTATAGCCACGGTTTATTTTTTAATCCGTGGCTACACAATTCCATTCCCTTCTTTTTTCGATTTCAATCGGCTCTGCCTCCATCCCCGATATGCATCCCGTTTTTTTTCAATTCCAGTCGGGCTCCTCCTCTATCCCTGATACGCAACCCTCTCAATGTCGTGTCATCCTCCCCTGATGGCCTCTCTTCCTCCCCGACAGCCTCTCTCACCGCGCCCTCATCTCTTCCCCCGTGACTTTCCTCTGCCACCATCGGTGTTGTCCTCTATCGCTCGCCCTCGTTGGATTCAGTTCCTCCATCCTTCTCCTCCTCCCTCCGAATTTCCAATTCTCATCACCTCCTCCCCGCTGAATCTCCAATTCCAATCTCACACAACCATCTCTCCCCTCTCCTCTCTAGCCATGTGCGCCACCATCCCTCTCCCGAGTCCTCTTCGTCCTGTTATTTCATCGGATTTATTCTTTTTTCTTGGTCGGAGTTTCTATGTAAGCTATCCTCTTACATTACTCTTCCTCTTTTGTCTGATTTCTATTCTCCCTATCACCCTATTTTGTTTGGACAAACGCTTGTTCATGGGTTAACTAGATTATTTTTTTTTGTTCCATTGTTAGGGAAAGCAATGAGTCTCTCGAGTCCGCTTAGGGTGTGTTTCAGCATTTTCCACTGAATTCAAAGTAAATCGTACTATTTTGGATTTCCCACCACCGTTTTGAGGTTGTTTTGCATCTACCTTTTCTTTTATCCCATCTTTAATTACTGTTTTTGTTATTTTTGGGTTCCTAGAACTTTTTTAGGGTGCAGTGGTCTTCCTTGAGATATGTTTTGATGTTATTTATTATAAATGTGTGTATAAATTCAGATCATTCAGAATTATTATACAAATAACATCCACATGATTATATTATGAAGAAATTAATTATACAACATGAAGAACATGATGGTCAAACATATATATTGAATGATATTGATGAGTGTTGTTTTCTTGGCTTTAATGTTTGATTCAAGTCTATAGACATAGATTTATTTTGTCATTTTACTGAGAACTAACAATAGTAGTTTTGAAGAAAAATTATACTATCACCCTTCAGGTATTTGGCTTCACATAGTGGAGGATGTTGGCACGCCCTCCTCATATTCCTGAGCACTGTTGAACATACATTATGTATCATATTTATCCCTAGAATAATGAATGATGATCAAATTTATAGATTAATGTTTGGTATTTGAAACTCTCTGATAATGATTACTCTCCATGTTTAACTTGTAGATATTATATTTTTTTGGGATTAATGTTATGGAATTCTGGGAATGTGCATGATTTATGCCATGTTGATATGATATCTAGTATATCATTGATATGAATGTACAAATTTTTATGTTGATAAGAATGATGATTGGTACACTAGATTTATACTTGAAGCATGATAAATCATTGATATGTCATCAGCAAGAGAGAAGGGGTATGTGTGTATCTGTTCTTGTTATTATAAATGGTTAAAGTGGGTTATTCAAATATTGACATACCAGTACATTATATGGAATAGTTTTTTTGAGCTCTTATTCTGTATATGCCTTACCCTATTCTACAAGATGGTTTTTGGAACTAATTTAATGTACACTTCCCTCTTTCCTTGTAGCAGACTTATGGCCTTATTCTAGAATTGCACCTAGGTTGGATGGGATGCAAGACAACCCAATCCCTGGATGGATGTGTGTTTTAGGTCATAATTATAATATGTCCTCTCAATTCTTCTGAATTATCTACTCAATGACATCCAGAATCACATTTCATCTTGTCACTGTAGATGATGAACATGTTAGTTAGGCATATATTTCTATAAAAATAAACTGAATTTTTATATTTTTCCTTTATTCATAGCTATTTTTAATTGGTATTTTAGGTATATCATACTCAATCTTGAAACTACTTTGGAAAGAGAATCTATTTCAGGTGGTTGGTTTTCCGATGGTGGATAATTTCATGGGTGGCTACAATAGTGGCATGTTTTCATATAGATAAGTTGTTAAATTCTATTTTTATTTTTTTACTTAATTTCATATTTATAGAAGTCACATCACTTATAATAAACTTTATTTTGTTGATGATGGGCTCATTGAGCACAAAAATGTGAGGTTTTTTACTTTTGCATCTGCACACCAATAGATATACCCACGAGAGATTATCCCCCTTAACAACTCGCTTCCGTCAATTTTTATCCTCGCTCGGGCTTTTCCTCTCCCTCTCTCTCACCCAATACCTCCCTTGAAACCCTTCTCCACTGATCTTCCTTCAAAACCCATCTCCTCTGAACCTCTCCCAACCTATTTCTCCCTCGTCCGATCCTCACCTGACCAATTTCTCCCTCATCCGATCCTCACCTGACCAATTTCTCCCTTGTCTGGTCCTCGTCGGATTCTCCTTCACGGTTCCTCCATCCCTCACCGGCTTCCATTCACGTCCTCCATTCATGGCTTATCCATTCACAGTTCCTCCATTCACGTCTTTCATTCATGGCTTCTCCATCCCTCCACCAATTTGACTCCATGTATGTTTTCATATCTTTTCATAGTAATTATTATATTTTTCTGTATATATATTAAATTACATAGAATTTTCTTCCACATTTCCCTTTTTTATTTAAGTGTGATTACAAACCTATACAGATTATATGGTATGAATTTAACTAGAGAGTTTTCACCCATCGGTGATGAGTCCTTCACATCTAAAATTATATATTCTCAAATTCATCCTTAACAGACTCATATTTGTCCCATTATATTGACATTAAAATCTATATTTATTACCCCCATTTCATTCTTTGTGATTAGCTATTTTTTTCATTCATTTCCTTATGCTCAAGGACCATTAGCCTTGTAATCACAGGTGGCCCAACGATCAATGATTGAGGTTCTATTTGGTTTTTTTATACAATTCACATGAAAATCAGAAATTATCATTTGTATGATGTATTATTTTTAATTTAGACATGGGCATGTTTGTGTTTTCTTATGTATATATCATTTATTCTGAATTTGTTTTGAATATGTTATGTATTATGTTATGAATATGTTATGTATTATGTTATGAATTTATTATATAATATGTTCTTTCTAAAAAATTTAACATTATAAGTATTGTTATGAAATTTTATTAAAATTTAAACTATTATAATATATTTTTAGATGGATTCTAAACATAAATTTATGTTATTATTGATTTATATGGTGCGGTTGTTCAGAATCTGCATTACATTGTTGAGTTTTTTATTTTTTGATAAATTCTCTGAAGAAGTTAAAAGATATTTCTAGTCTCGACAACACTTTCAATCATGCATTCAAAAATTTCCAAAATATATTTTTAATTCATCCAGTTCCCTAGTTATCTAGGTCTTTATGTTTCTGCTCACATTTTTCCAATAGGTGTTATGTAATAGAATTGTTGATTTTAGTGGGCAGGGAGAAGGTCTGCAGGGCAAGGGAAGGGGCAGGGAGCAGGGTGCAGGTCTGCAGGGCAGGGGCGGGTCTGTAGGGCAGGGGGCAAGGGCAGGGGGCAGGGGGCAGGTCTGCAGGGCGGGGGCAGGGGACAAGGGGAAGGGGGCAGGGGGCAGGGGGCAGGGGGCAGGTCTGCAGGGCAGGGGCAGGTATACATGGCAGGGGGTAGGGGGCAGGGGTCAGGGGGCTGGGGCAGGATGGAGGGGGCAGGGTGCAGGGGCAGGTTCACATGGGTTGCAGATTCTACAGGTGGTTACTTATGATGTGGTCGATTCTACCCACCACTATAGAAGGCAGTGAGTTCAACATCAGATTCAAGTAAGGATTCTTCCATTTTTATTCTTTGGCTCAATTTTAATATGGTTTTTTGTGATTTTTGGGTTCCCTAACTTTTTTCAGTGCGTTTTGGATCTTTTTGAGGATAGTGAAGCACCACATGAATGAGATATCCTCTCAACCTGCGGGCATGAGGCCTTCTAAAAGTTCATCACAAGGCCCGACTCCTTGGTTCAATTTGGGCGAGGTTAGGATTTCTAAGTTATTTTTTATTGGGTTCATTTTTTTGTTTATGTCATTTTTAACATGTTTGTTTTTTTTGATTTGGGGCTATTCAGTTCAATTAAATTAATTTTAGATCCAATCAGGTATGTTTCATTAGTTTCATTTTGTGCATGCTCAATTATGCTTTATTGAAGTCGGTTTTGATTGGTTTGAGTCAGTTTGGTTACATTCTTTTCAGTTTGGTTCAGTTTTATCTTTTTCAAAACCATTTGGTTGGGTTCCCCTTTACTCAAATTGGCTTGATGATGTTTCATTTAGTTCTAGTCATATTAGTATGTTTTTTATTAGTGTAGTTAATTTGACTAGAATTTTTTGTATAATACCATATATTAGCATGTTTTTGGTTTTTTCAATTCAATTTCCCCGCCTACTCCCGCTCCCTTTGCTCTTGGCCGGAAGATGCTCCCCCCCGGATGTCGCAAGACCGGGCCAACACGTCGTGGTCATGTCGCGGTCACGTTGAAGTCATGTCATGGTCACGCTGCGGTAATGTCATGATTTGGTCCTGCTCCAGCCACATCCAGGCCACACCACCCCCCCTTCCGCACTCATTTCATCCCGTTGCCATCAACATTCCAGCCCGCAACAGCCCCCCCCCTTCCACCTTCGAATCTGCCCGCACCATCCCCCCAGCACCTGAAACCGGCCCCCTTCCACCTTCATTTGTATTCTCCTTGGACAAATCTTCCATTATGCTATTTCTTGCCTCTATTTTCAAATGAAATAAAGTCTTGTTGGTATGAATCTAAGTTTTTCCCCTTCTTCTGTGATCGAAGAACTGATCCTTTTATATTTAGCACTTGGCTTAGACTTCTTAGGTTTATTACCCAAGGATGTATGATCTGCCTTCTTTAAAAACTTATTGGGAATAGTATTTCCAACTTTATTTTTTTAAAATTTTCTAAAAAAAGTTTTCTTCCATTTTTCATCATCAGTGGTCTTCATTATCCATTTGTTTTTAACACATTCTTATATGAGCATGCTCCACTCTAGTGACCACACTCAATTAAAATACAATAGAGATCTTAAATCAAGAAGTCAGCATTGAATCATTACATGTTTTTAAGAAAATAAGAGTAGCAGGGGCAGTGGGAAGAAGCAGGGGGGAAGGGGGCAGGGGGCAGGGGGTAGGGGTAGGGGCAGGGGGCAGGGGGTAAGGGGGAGGTCTGCCAAGCAGGGGGGCAGGGGGCAGGGGCAGGTCTGTAGGGCAGGGGGTAGGTCTGCAGGGTAGGGGCAGGGGAAAGGGGTAGGGGGCAGGGGGCATGTCTGCAGGGCAGGGGGAAGGGGGTGGGGGCATGGGGAAGGGTGCAGGGGGTAGGAGGCAGGGGCAGGGGTAGGGGGTAGGGGGCAGGGGCGGGGGTCGGGGGAAGGGGGTAGGAGGCAGGGGCTGGGGCTGGGGGTAGGGGGAGGTCTGTCGAGCAGGGGGCAGGGGGCAGGGGGTAGGGGGTAGGTCTGCAGGGCAGGGGGCAGGGGCAGGTCTGCTGGGTAGGGGGTGGGTATGCAGGGAAGAGGGCAGGGGGCAGGGGGCAGGGGCAGGGGGAGGTGGAGGGGGGCCGGGCGCAGGGTGGAGGGTGCAGGTGGCAGGGGGCAGGGTGGAGGGGGCAGGGGGCAGGGGCAAGTTCCCATGGGTTGCAGATTCTCCTAGGTTGCGGTGTGGTTCCTTCTCCTGGGCCTCCCCTTGCCCTTTTATAACCTTGATATCTATCATTTTATCAGTGACGTGGTTGGATATTTTTTTGTGGACAAGCACATTTATTAGCTTCTTGATGCTTCCTCTTCCCAGATCTGTGTGGATATGGATCTCTCCAACCCTTCCCTAACTGCATCCTCCCCATGCTAGGGACTTTCTCCTTGTGGAAAAAGCTCTTCCATCAATTCCTAATGCATTTCATCTCCCTCTTCCTATTGCAAGGACACTTAGCATATCTGTGAAAAAACATTCATGTTGGTCCATAGGCCCCCACAGTGGTGTTTATACTCTTTATATCCCTTCAATGCAGCCTAAAGTTTTCATGGATCCTTGTGACAAGGGTGCGTCTTCATTTTCCCCCACTCCTAATTCACCTTCTAATGTTTCCCCAGTGGTCCTTCAGCTTCCTACAGTTCCTCCCCTAGTTCCTATTGTCCTGCTTCCCCCATCTTACATACCTAGTCCAAGGGATTTTCCCACTCTTCCGGATGTGTGGACTTCGGAGCCGCCACTACCCCTCCTCCTCGGTTGTGTCCCACCCTCTGATTCTACATCATACAATTCTTTTGTGGTGTTCAGGCCTCATGTTAACGTTTATCCAAGAAATTTCCCTCCACCTAGTGGAAAGCTTCATTTTCACAAGGGCATATAGGTGCTCATCTCCCTGCATCCCCCGCCATTCAGGTGATTGATCCGGGTTCCTCAAGTTTCTCCCCCTTATATCTAAATTTTTTTCACTTTCATTATTACTCATCCAAATTATCTAGAATGGGAAATAGATATCTCTCTATATTCATGCATCTCCCCCACGTGATGGACGTATACCAAATCTTAGTCCAGGATCCTTCAGGATTCCAAATCCTGCAGTAGAGTTTCCTCTTTACCAGCACCCCCACCATTCATTAATGACATCCCTCTTAAATTGGAATTCCTAGGGCCTCATCACCTGGGATAAGACTATCATCCTTGTTCATGAACTTGATCATCTCATCCATTCATTACATTTCTACCTTGAGCCTATACAAACCTCCTCTCGCATTGTGGGGTTTGATCATAGGATCAGGGTGCACAAAATCATGCATGCTGACCCCAACAACATTCATATTTGGATGTTCTATCATTATATCATTTCTATAGACCTTTTGTGTTCCAATGATCAATTAATCACCTTAATTATTTATGTCGATAACCGAAAAATCTTTGTAAATTTTGTCTATGAAAAATGTGAGATGATTTCTATAGAAACCCTTTGGTGAGACATTCATTCAATTGATCCTAGGGAAATTCCATGGATCATGGGAGGTGACTTCAATGTTATAGTTGGTCCATCTGAAAAGAAAGGTGGTAGAGTTTTACCATGGAGGGAGAGTGATGAATTTTCTTCATTCCTCTCTCAAAAGGGTTAAATTGACATTGGTTATTCTCAAGACCAATTTACATGGTTTAATAGCCAAAGGGGGGAACCCCATGCATGGAGTAGGTTTGACCGCTACCTAGAAAAATTGAATACCATTTATTTCATACTAATTGTTAATTTTTTTCACCTTTCTTGTGATCTTTCAGACCATTCACTTATTCTTCTGACACTTTGTTAGGCTATTAATAGAGGTTTTCGCTTCATCTTTTCTCACATATAGATCTCTAACCCATGTTTTCTCAACATGGTTTATGAGTCATAGTCCATGCCAGTTCATGATAACCTATGGATTGGTCTTCAAAACAGGGTGAGGGAACTTCAACATGATCTTCAATCATGGTTAAAGAACCTACTTCTGTGACATCAAGACACCTATAACTTTTGTGAAGTTTTTATCTTTTTAGAAACACAACTGTTGTCCTACTATGATAATGACTTGTTTAGTCATTTGATCTCAATGAATAATGATTTGGTGGTCTGCCTTCTGCAAAAGGAATTCTTTCTCGGGAATGGGATCTAATTAAATGGATTCTAGAGAGGTAAAAACTCTACAATTTTTTATGCATGCATTAAAGAGATACACCACCATACTAGGCTTAACATAATCCAAGAATATGGATCCTTTATGGATGATCAAAATTATGTTTGAGGCCTTGATGTTACCAACTTACAGTCTATTTTGGCTGACCCAAACACCTACATTCTTGAGGGTTACCCAAGGAGACATTCTAATATCTTTGATGTCATCCCTTTTTTTCAGAGTAGACTAATAGGGTGGTGTTTCCCGATTCAGTTGGGCCGAATGCTTGTGGCCTGCAATAGGGCTATAGCTATTGTTGGAGCTGTGGCTTTAGGGATATAGCCACGGTTTGAACCATGGATATAGGTATATAGCCACGGTTTCAAACCGTGGCTATAGGCTCCGACCTATAGCCATGCCAATACTAGCCATGATTCATGAAACCGTGGATCTAACCTATAGACACCGTTTTTTAGCCTATAGCCACGGTTTAGAACCGTGGCTATAGCCTAAATTTCTAGTTGTGAAGTTCTTTTCCGTTAACATCATAAGTCGAGTGACTTTATTATCCAGTGTCCCTAGCCACTGATAGAGTTTCAATCTTCTGTAAAATGGGACATATATAGTGGTTCTATAGAAATCCACAATATATTGGTGGTGATGGAAGAGCTAGACCAAACCAAAGTATGGGAAGGGGTATTCTACACCATACAATTCAGTAAGTTGGAGTACAACAAGACATGTTAGAAAAGGTGGTGTATGTAGTACTTTATGGAAAGAGTTCCCATATTAGTAGAGTATTGTAGCTCAAGGGGCTCATACTAGAGAATAGGATAGAGGAGAAAGTCAGTTACATTTATTTTATCACACACTTATTAATAGTGAGTTAGGGACGTCAATTGTCATAGGTACTATTATTTTCTCTTCTAAACTTTATAGAATAATATTTGATATAGGAGCCTCAATTTTGTTTATATATACTAGATTTTTGAATAGTTTGAGTCTAAAAATGGAGTTCATGAGTGGGTTTATGATAATCAACACCCCATTGGGGGTACAGTCGAAGGAAATATGTCTATTCAAGGTGTGCTTGATTAAGTTTGGTGAGTATCACTTCATTTGATATATGTACATACTTGACATGTCAGGTATTGATTTGATTTTGGGTATGGATTTATTGGTATCATACCAATCATGCAATGATTGTTACCATAGGAGAGTGAATTTTTAATCTCTTGAGGAATAATAGTTATGTATATCATGGAGAATGGGATATCCAGGAAGGTTGTGTAGTTCCAGTTCATCAGAAACTAGGGGAGATCAAAACCTAGGTTTCAAATATTATTTTTGGATAATGGGGGTGTGAGGTATAGTTTCTTTCATCTCATAGTGGATCGGTTCTAAGCTATTTTACTTCACGACTTATTAAGACTAACACCTGAGAGAGATGTTGAGTTCACAAGTGAGCTACTGCTAGGACATGAAATAGTTTTACATTACAGAATGGAAACAATAGTTCTTCAAGAGATTAAGCCTCAATGGGTTGAATTTATGGATAAGGTATTTATCCATCTAAGTATGTATCCTTGGGGTTCTCTAGTTTTTTTATCTAGGAAGGCTAGGGTACAATACATTTGTGTGTTGATTACTCGAATTTAAACTGGGTGATGGTTAAAAATTGTTATCCTATTCCACATATTTATGATCTCACTGACCAATTGATAAGAGCTGGTATGTTCTCTAAGATAGATTTTTGGTCAGGGTATCATTAGTTGAGAGTAAGACCTTATGACATAATACATGCTATATTGAGGATTAGTTATGACCTATATGAGTTCCTTGTGATTTCATTCGAACTGAAAAACACTCTAGCGATCTTTATAGCCTGGATGAACTGGATATTTCACCCATAACCAGATTAGTTTTTATTTGTTTTCATGGATGAAATCTTGGTGTTCTCTAAGACTTGTGATGATCATTCCCAACATCTTAACCTTGTCCTGAGTACATTGGGAGAGAAAAGGATATATTCTTTACTATTTAGTTATAAATTCAAGATTGATAGTGTTAATATATTGGGTTATATAAACTCTAATAAAGATGTTTAAGTGGACCTAGAGAAAGTTCATGTGGTAGTTTCAATAGTAAATCCCTATAATATTTTTGATATCTGATATTTTCTAGGATTAGAGGGTTATTATTAGAAATTTATCAAGCACTCTTGTCACTTGGAAGCACCGCTTTTGGGACAAACCAAGAAGTTAATCAAATTTGTATGGCCAAGAAAATTTGAATATTCCTTCAAGGAGTTGAAGAATAATTTGACTACCGCACTGATTTTTTATCTGACCCAATATGGGCAGGGAGTATACCATATTTTTCTATGCATATAGGATCATACATAGAGTAGTTTTGACACAAACAGATCATGTTATGCAATATGGGTTTCGATAGTTCAGGCCACAATACTTGAATTACCCAATGCATGATCCCAAGTTAGTCGTGGTGTTTTATTCATGAAATTGATGGTGGTATTACCACTTTGGTGAATGTTTTATAGTTCATACCAACAAAAAAAGCTTAAAGTACATATTTTCCAAGTGAGATTTAAACCTGTGATAGTGGATATGGGTTGATTATATGTATTTGTTTGATTTTGATATAGCCTATATTCCTGGGAATGGAAATATTTTTTTTGATGCTTTGAAATAGAAGACATAGACTTAGGTAGTCCAGGAGTCTAACTTTGAGTGAAAGATGATGGTGTTGTTCATTGAGATGTGTGTGGATGTTCAAGAGGATTAAGAACAGATGAACTTTGTATATTATTTAGTTGGTTCCACACTTCTAAGTTGGATCAAGGATAAGAAATACTAGGATCTAGATAATTTTTCCTTGAGGGAAATACTTGAAGGTGGGGATTCACCTTTTTATTGGACTATAGATGAGGATGAGATCATCTACATCCAGGGATGTGTTTCTATGATTAAGTGTATTCGAGAGGAGCTGATATGTGATTTTCATGTCTCAAACTGGGAAAACGTTTCCATGTAATTCATGGTGGGTCTCTTGAGAATTCCTCGAAATAATTACATGATATGGGTGATTATGGATAGATTGAAAAAAAGTAGCCCATTTTTTCCTATTTGGGATACTTTCACAGTTGATTAGTTGGGAGTTTTGTATGTTTGAGAGATATCCCATTTTCATGGGGTTCCACAGATTATAGTTTCATATCCTGATTAATGTTTTAATTAATGCATCAAGAAAGGATTATATAATTCTTTGGCTACCAAGGTATTTATAAGTACGTCCTTTCACCCAAAAACGAATGGTAAATCTGAATGTATTTCTTAGGTGGTAGAGTAGATATAGTGATCATACATCTTAGACTTTGGGGAATTTTTCCTATAAAAACATTTATCAGGAGACTATTCAGATGAAACCATATGAGCCTCTTTATGGTAGGCCATAAAAACCACCTCTATATTGGATGGAGGTGGGTGAGTTAGAGTTGTTGGGATCGAGACTCATGAAAGAGATTTCGTAACAAGTTCATTTGATTCAAAAATATATGGATGCAGAACAAAGTAGATAGAAGTCTTATGTGGATTGATTCCTTTTAACTCTTTAGTTTATTTTGGGTGACCATGTATTCTTTTGGGTTTCCCTAATATAAGGTCATTGTAGTATTTGGAGTCAGGTCAATTTGTTTCCTAGGTATTTCAGACCATTTGAGAATGTGGAGAGTATCAGACCAGTGGTGTATCAATTAGATATTCCATAAATATATAGTGTTATAAATGATTTGTTTCATGTGTCATAGCTTTGGAAGTTTCACCCAAACCCTTATCATGTGATTTATTTTTATGATGCTGAACTTGAGGCTAGTGCATCCTTTTAGGATCATCCTATTCATGTTGTGAATCATAGTGAGAAATTTTTTTAGGGATAGACCATGTTGTTGGTCCAAGTGTCGTGGCAACATGGATGTGTTTAGGAACAAACATAGGAGATATAATCATATACGTGGTCCTAGTGTCTTGACATTTTTACCTCATAGGCTTAGTAATGATTGGGAGTGTAGCTCGAGGATGTTTTATTATAAGGTGGGGATATTGTAAGATCCAAACCTTTATGCATATGACTTGTGCTCATTTTAAGGTGTTATTTTATCCTGTTTTTATCACACCCTTCTTGGGAATTAATTTGAGGTTATATTTGGTGAATTTAAAGAATTTTTGAAGCCCATGGGGATGTTCATGGTCGGTTCATGGTTTGGGAAAATAGTACAATTTTCCATATGAAACCATGGACCCCATTTTGAGCCATAAGAAGGGAGTGCATAGTCTAATCAAACTGTGGGGACAACCTACCCAAACTATACACCCTTAGATAGAGGGGGTTATAAAATTTTTCATATGGTTTGGTAAATCATGTACCCACCTAAGAGTAACCATACACCCCAGATAGTAGGGTCTTATTGTTAGGGCACACGATTTGTCAAACCATGAGACCCATCTAGGAAACGATGCATGAAGTATTTTAATCCGTGGAAATATTAATTAAAAATTTCAATTTACATGATTCTACATCGAATTAAGGGATATAGTCTGGTGAGAATTCAACAACGATCTTGAGGTAGGTGTTCTAAATTTATAAATCAAATAGTCTTGATATTGATCTTATTTGGTAGTTGTATTTTAGCATTTCCATTTTGTAAAATTACATTTTAATTACCAAAGTTGATTGATTTCCATTAAATTGAAAGACCCTTCACAGATCTCATTAGACCCATTAGAGATTATGATAATGGGATTGATGGAAACCCATGGGGTGTGATAATTACCTTGAAATGAGGATAAATGGAATGTATATGGGGAAATTGTGGTTTGATGAAATTGAACTAAATCAATATTTCATATTTCATAATGGGGTTTAAATTGTTTGTTGGCTTAACCATGAAGGGTTAAATAGTTGTGAAACAAATGATAATAAATAGATTAATTAGTAAATTGTTCATGTTCTTCCTTTTGATAAAAGTGAAGAATAATGGTTGTGTTTGATTCATTAATTGGTATACCATGTTGAAAATGGTTGATAATGTCTTATGGATATAGAACCAATACATGTGAATAGGAATGTGAACAATGAGTTATGGGTTAGGGATTGATGCTTAAAATACCCATGGGGTACCATATTGCTACTCTAGGCACCTGATGTGTTTCTCTGTGTTTGTGTGTGTGAATGTGGACAATGAGTTATGGGTTAGATACTAATGTTACAAATAACTTTGGGGTTTTAGATGGCTAATCTAGGCCCCTAAAATATATATTTATATGTGAATATGAATAACGAACTATTGGTGAGGGACTGATGCACCAAGTGATAATGGGGTTCCAAACTGATTCTCTAGGCCCCCGATTTATATTTAAATGAAAATTTAAATTATATTGAATTATGAAATACCATGAAAATAGTAAAATATAAAAACTCTATGGTGTATGGTTTAGACTCTGGAATGGTCCGAAGAATTTAGGATGGGGTGGGCTAAAGAATAATAATGGGAAACCAATTTACTTTTATCATTTGATCTTTATTCATTATAAAACTAAAAAAACTATTGTAGATTTGATATTTCTATAAATTTAATTAGTAGTGTCCTATTTATTTTTACCACAACCTACTCGGTCCACCTGATTGGTACTTGAATAGGATTCATGTTTGCAGGACAGGATAAGGGAAAGAGCACTATGTAAGATGGATATGTTGGGATTCTAGGTGAAACATGGATGAGGGAACTGACCATGATGTGAGGAACTACTTGGGATATTTTAGTGTAAATTTATTTTGGGTTTTCATTAGACACATGACATGCGTATGGAATGAAATATTACTACATTGTTTTATGGTCATTTTCCCTATCATGGATTTATTCATGTGTTGTTTAGTTGATTATTGATTATTATAGTTTCTAGGCTCAATTGAATATTTATTTTTAATATTGTGATGATTTTATAAATTGGATATAGTCTCCTCACATTACATAATATACACTCTCTTCTATTTGGTGGCCTCTAGTATATAGGTTTTCACGTTATAGGTCATGTGGAAAACCAGCTTGGGGCACCAATATGTGGCACCCAAGTCAGGGTGTCATATATGGTGTATATACGAGCCCATATAAATTTAATATCATAAATCCATAAAAAATCATGGTATTTTAAGTTTCAATTAGAATTATTTGATTCAATGGGATTTTACTAGAAATTTTCCAAGTGCTAAATAATTTCATAACTCAATTTATTTTCATTGAGTTATATTACTTCTTCATTTCCTTTAAAATTCTAAGATTAAGTTTGTAATGAATTTTGAATATATTTTGTTGTATTTACACTTGTTTTATATGGATTTTTATTTTATACACATAATTGATTCATTGATTAATTCAAAAATTTAATGGTAACATCTTTGTAAGGGTTATTAATCTCAAATTATCTACCTCTAAGACACACATTTATGATATGCACCTATATTCATTTTTTAGGTGTATATAAGGCCATTTTTACATGTTATATCATCAATCTCTTAATTTTTAAGATATTTAATGTTTTATTTAAATTTATTATTTCATTGGTCTTAAGAGGTACCAAAGTGGAAAAGGATTTATGTTAAAATCTTCTTTCTTTTCGGATTTTTTATATTTAAGGTTCACTTAGATGAAATCATATATTCTTACTTTATTGAACAACATAAAATTCATCTCCACCAGTTATTAATTTGGTTAACTTGTTTTATTTCCATTTCATCCCTTATTAATTGATGAAATATCTAGAATATCATTTTTAAATGATATTGGTCTTGTATTTTATTTTAGATTGGCTATCTTCCTCTTCCATATCAATATTATTAAAAAAAAATTCAAAAATATTCTTTTCTAAAAATAAATTATTTCCAAAAATATATTTTTCATGACCTTTTACCCTTTTTTTAAATGTTTTAAAAATATTTCTTAAATTTTTTCAAATAGTTCACTTTTGACACCCTTAAAAAAAATTTAAAAGAATATTAATTTTTAAAAATTGCAACATGAATGCATTTTCCCACTATCAATACTATTATTTTATTTGAGATTTCTTTTATAATTTTTCAAGTTTATTTTCAAAGAAATTTATTTTCACAATATTTTATGAATTATTAGTTTTTAAAAAGTGATTTTCGAAGTTAAAAAATTTATTTTCCTCAAGAATGTTTTTAATGATATTTTAATGGTATTTACATTAATCAAGATCAACAACCCTTGATATTACTTATTATACACTGGGGATATGATGTAATGATAAAGTCCTCATTATTTCTCTTGATGGATTATGATTTTTTCCAAGATATTTTTATGTAACTAGTTTCTTTTATGTAGGTTACTTATGTTTTGAAGAGATTGTCATGGAACCCATATATTTTCCATGAGTTAATAAAATTTCAAATAGATTGTTATGGAACTTTTTTTCATGGTTTAATCAAGTTCAAAATATATTTTCATAGAACCAAATTCTTTTCCATAGGTTAATCAAGTTATGAAAAGAATAATTATTGTTTTTATGAGCTTTATAATGAAATTCAAACTCTATTTACTTTGTTTGTGATTCTGGTACATTTATATATAATGGGTTCACCCAGATAGTGTCGAGTGTTCCCAATATGTCTTATATAATGGGTACACCTAGATAGAGCTCCAATTTATTAGGTATGTAAGTTGACTGTATTATTATTATATTTTTAAAGGTTATATATGGGTTTTTTAAGGGTTATATAAAGATAATGCACCAAGATACCAACAATTTTTCTTAAGTATCGATATGGGTTTTGAGGTTACCTTTGATCAAGATTGACATCATGTGGATTATGATTATTAAATCCTCTAACTCTTGTTTTTTTAAGTCCTCCTTCCCTGTATTATATTTGATTATCAATGTATTTATGGTTATGATTAATATTATTTTATACTCAAGCACTTTTGCTATGTAATCATGGACTTATACAATTATTATGCTCAATTATGAAATTTATTTCATAATACTTATGTTTACCCTTGCTGGTCATTTTACCTCAACCTTATATTGTTTCAATTTCCCCAATTTATCAATAATGTTTATAATGAATTATTACAAGAATGGTTTCGTATGGAAGATTATATTGAAATAATGTGAAATAAGAAAAACTGGGTTAAGTGGGATAAATTCCCATTTAAAAGAATGGGTATTTTTTTGTAAAAGATTTTCCTAATTCCTAAAAACATTAAACCTAAATGGTCCTTGGGTATTTAATTTATTCAAATATTTCCTCTTGATGTTGTATGTTTTCTATGGAAAAAATGGGTCACCTTCATCGATATAAAATCCAAAAATGTAAAGTCTATTCTTTTAGAACTAAAGCCAACAGTGTATGTGTGGGGTTATTATATTTGGTGTCAGGGAAAATTTTTAGATATGTTTTGATATTTGTATGTTTTCATGAGAGGTTTTATTAAAGTCTATGGATATCATTATAGTTTTCGGAGTTTAGGAATGATCATAATTTTAAAGGTATTGTGAACCTTTATGGTTTATATGATCTTTGAGGAATAAGGATACTTTTAAGGATGTTCATCATATTTATATTAACATAATAAGGATATAATTTTTATAAAAGTGACAACCTGAAGGCCGGAAAACAACCCATTGCATCTCGTAAAGACAGGGGTTCTGAACCCACAAGTGAAGGGTAAAAAGGTCACAATGCCTACCACTGGCCTATGTGATGTACTAGATAGGAATACTTGATTTTTTAAAATGGTTTAAAAGATAATGAATTAGTTGATTTTCATAATTTATTTTTTATTATATAGATACCCATGTGATTAAAAGGTGATTTGGTAATTAAGTGATTAATGTTCTTTCATAAGAAGATCATTACATTTTTTGGCTTTTAAGATGAAAGTTATGAGATTATATTTGAGGTTGAAACACACTTTAATTTTGAGTTTATTGAGGTTATTTGGGATATATGTTAATTAATTTATGGAATTATTTAGTTCACGCCTTGTACACTACTATTGAATTTTGGGGATTAAAGTAGTTTTTTTTACGTGAAGGTTTGTTCATTTTGGGAAAAAATTTACCTTATTCTAACCATTATGTTTGTGGTTAATGTTTAAATATAGTATAAATGTTAGGTTATCCTTTGGGGATTATTTGATGAGTTAGAATTTGGTTTTATTTTTCAATCATAAAAACAATTCATCTTGAATACTCATAATTTGGAGAAAAAAGAAAATATTGTGGTGAAAATTGATTAAAGGATGAAATTAAACTTATTAATTATATTCCCTTATGTTATTATTTTAGATAGTAATAAATTACTCAACTCAAGGAAAAGGATCATGAAACAAAAAAATTATCATTTTACCCTTATATCTAATGAATCAATGGTCATTTAACACATCACAAATTGAAGGTTTTGAGGTCCATAACTTTATATTGATCATTAAAATTATTTTGATAAGTTATATCTATAATTATCCATATTTATTTATTCTTTTCTTCCATAACCATATCTTTATTTTCAATAAATTTTCTCCTAATTGGAAACTGAGTTATGTGATAACCTTCATATTTTTCTTTCCCTCTTTTTAAAAGAATGTTTTATTAATTCTTCTTACAGTGTGAGTTTACAAAAAATATATTTTAAAATATATAACTTTACTCACCATGATAAATTTCAAATTTTGAGGATGAAATTTATTGAATGGGGAAGAATATAACACCTTAATATTTTAAAAAAAATATTCTCGATAGCTTACAAGACATTCATTGTCGAGCTTGAACTAACCAAGGAATATTATTATTTTAAATATGACCATTATAACCTTGCTATTAAATTTGTGGGTATTCATAATATTAACTAATTTATGAAATATATATAATAATCTTCTACTCATTATAACTTTATTTAAAATTTATTAGAAAATAATTAATCAATTTTTAGTAAAGTGATGTTATTTATCAAAAATATTTTTATTCAAAAATTATTTTTATTCCTTTTTTTGAGAATATATTATAATTAATTTATAGAGATTTTATCAAATTCATTCAAAAAAAGTAACATCATTTCTTAAATAATAAAATAAAAAATAACTTAGGGTGAAATTTTTGTGAAACTATCATTTATTTGCAATAAATTAATTAATTTAAAAGTTATATTATGTTTTGAAAAAGATTTTGAGTAACATAATTATTATTCAGTTATTTCTAATCCAAATAATTATATTTTAATCATCTTTATATTGTATTTTATTATAATTTAATATTTCTTCTTAAAATGGGTTTTTTCTGAAAACTATTTTAAACTTCAAAATGATTCTCCATTTTACTTAATTTAAAAAACACAAATGAAGAACAGTTTAAATTAAATTTATATATTATATATCACTAAATTTTAATTAAAATTTAAAATATAATTATTACTATTCATAGAGTTAATATAAATCTTTTACATGAAAATTACAAATCTTGAAAAACCGCTCTTTTGTCGTGTTTGCTGGTTTTATTTTAAATTAAATTATTCCACTAAAATGAACTGATTTTATTAAAATTTACTAAATATTTGGAACCTTAATAATTAATAATATCTAAAAAAATCAGCATAATAATTTTCCACAATGAATAAGGAAAATAGTAAATATATTTTACTGCTGTTAAGGTAAAAACATATTTACGGAGGGGTTAAACTAAAAATATAAAGTTAAAATGACCTAAAAACTTATCTAAAATATATTTTATGGATTTTTTTATAAATTATAATGTATAATTTTCAATAATGGTCCATTTTTTATCCTTATGTCGTGTAAAAAATTTGGGTGTCTCTTTTTATTTTATAAAATAACAAGTTTTCCACCAACCTCACTTATAAAAGGTCACACCCTCTCCTTTCCTACTCACTTCTTACAAGACATTTGTATTGGAAAATACATAAAAATATATATTCCTTAAATACCTCACCATATCCTATAATCCTTTTTTTATCATAAATCAATCAATAGAAGGCTTTTGGTGCTAACCGAAGGATGTTGTCCAAAGAAGAGGTATCGTGCTTAACCGAGAGTTTTTATTTTATTTATTCTAAGACATCATTGAAATATTATTAAATTAAGACTACGTAATAACACAAATATATATAATATACTAGGTTTTTATTTTTTAAATGTTATAACCTAAATCCATCTCCTCTTCCATCAAAATGGAGATGGAATCATCATTCATGTGTACGGAGAACGACCGCCCCACCATATGATGTCATTGTTTTCCATCATTGCCTAACACGGCTTGTTATAATGATGGATTTAATGTATATATATTATATTTTTAACATATTAATACTTATTTAGTTATTATATCATATATAACTTGTTAGTTTCTATTTTGTGGGCGATGTGATAACGTCACTCATGTGTACAGCGGATTACCACCTTGTGAAGCGATGTGATTCGATTTTCACTAACACTTTAAATGGAAGGTAATAAGGATAAATTTAGTGAATATATGTCATATAAATAACATAATTATGATATTTACATCATATATATCATTGTGAAAATATAATATATCCTTCTTTTCATACACAAAAAAATGGAAAATTCGTTCATGCGTACGTGTGGAATACCACCACCACAAACCAATGTGATTTATTTTACATCACCACAATACTTGGATGATATATATAAGTATATTAAATAAAATAATATAGTATTTATGAAATTATCATAATTATTTAAATATAAAATATTACTTACCTTATTTACATAATGATCATTGAATATGGAAACATTACTCATGCGTACATACGACATATTGTCTCCATGATTGTAACATAGTTCATTTTTCATAACCTTATTTCATGATTGTTTTTAAAAGTATAATTTATTTATAAATATTTAATGATTATAATTATAGATATTTTTAATTAATTACATCTTTGAACATTATCAACACATAGAATATGTTTTGAAACAATGAACCGAACATCCTAAAAACACCCGACATGGACTTAACTAATTAAGTATTTTAATATATCATTAGAAATAAATAAAATATATTATTTAAGTATAAGATATTAAAATTGTAAAAAAATTAATAAATCAAATAATTAATATAATTATATTAAACTAGAGGTTCAAACACGTATGAAGAAAGTTGGGCTTGAGGTAAGGGTGTCTCATCTCACTTTTATTTCTGTAAGCCAAATATCATGTTCACCGTATATTTTTTTGTGGTGTGTACATTACCCATGAATTTTTTTTATGATTATTTTAATGAAAATTATTTAGACTTAAAAATCCATATGAGGTTCACTCTTTCATGGGGTTTTGACCCATACATTACTAATGTTGTAAGGGATTTTGTCTCGATGAACTTTCATTATGGAGTATTTTTTTTATAAACGTAATTTATTTTATATGGTGTATATACTGCCCCTCATACTTGTAATATTATTAAAAATTCATAAATAATTTTACTTTTAGTTTCAATTGGAATTATTTTATCCAAGTCTATTTGAATTGAAAATTACCAAGTGGTAAAGAATTTCATAACTTAATTTCTTTTCATTGAGTTATATTACCTATTCATTGTATTTGATATTCTAAGATTATGTGTGTAATGTATTTTTAATATCTTATATTTTATTTTCACTTATTTTACATGTATTTACATTTGATACAGATAATTAATTCCATTATTAATTCTCAAATTTAATGGTAAGATCATTATAAGGATTACTCGTCTAAAATTATCTTTATTTGAGACATACGTTTATGATGTGCACCTATATTAATTTGTGAAGTGTATATACTTCCCTTTTGGAATGTTATATCATGAGTAGTACTATATTAATGATATTTAAAGTTTCATTTGAAGTTATTATTTCATGTTGATTCCAATATAATATTACCAAACTAGCAAAGTCTTTATCTTACAATCTCTTTTCTTTCGATATTGTTTATACTCAAAGTCCATTTAGAGAAAATTATTTGATATTATATTGTTGAACAAAATATATTTATTATCCACTGGTTATTAATTTTTTTAACATGTTTTAATTAAATTTACTCCATTATCTATTGAATAAATATCAATAAATTCTTTTTAAGCAATATTAATCTTGTATTTTATTTTAGATTGGATATTTTTCTCTTCCAAATGAACATTTTCTAAAAAAATCAAAAATGTTATTTTATAAACATAAATGAATTATTAATATTTTTTCATGATATTTTACCTTCTTTAAAAATAATTTAAAAATATTTCTTATCATTTTACAAATTGTTGACCTTTGGCTCCCTTTTACAAAATAATTTAAAAATAATCTCTTTTATCATTTACAACCTGAATGGATTTTCCAACCATCATGACCTTTTTTTTGAAACTTACTTTATAAGTTTTCAAGTTTATTTTAAAATAAAAGTATTTTCACAACATTCTATGAATATTCTTTTTAAAAGTTATTTTTAAAGTAAATAATATTGTTTTCCTCAAGAGTATTTTAATGATCATTTAATGGTATTTCCATTCATCAATATCAACTACCCATGATGTTGCATATAATAAACTATCAATATTTTATAATGATATCATCCTCATTATATATATAGATTTATGATTATTTTTCTAATTCGATTGTTATGGAACCAGTTTATTTTCTATGGGTTAATCTTGTTTCAAAGAGATTACTGTAGAACTTATTTCTTTCTATAGGTTTGTCATGCTTCTAAGAGATTGTAATGGAACCTATTTCTTTTTCATGGGTTAAAAATGTTTCAAATATATTTTCATATAGACCATTTGTTTTCCATAGGTTAGCCAAGTTATGAAATCAATAATGATTGTTTTATGATTTTTATGATGAAATACAAGATCTATGAACTTTGTTTATGGTTCTTATAAATTTTTATATGATGGGTTTCCCAGATTGTTTCAAGTGATCACGATATAGCTTATATGATGGGTTATCCAAGATATTGCTCTCATGAATTAGGTATTAAATTCGGACAAATGGGCATTCTATTTATATGTGTTCTGTAAGGATTTTTTAAGGTTCATGTGAATATAATGTCCCAAGATACCAAACTATTTTATTTATGTTTTCTATAGGTTTTTATGTTTCCTTTGATCAATATTAACATCAAATGTCTCATGATTACTTAATCACATGACTCATTTCTTTGTTAAATCATCATTCTATGTTTCATGTTTTATGATCCAGGTATTGGTGGGTACGGTTTCTCTTATGTTATACTCAGGATATTTTATTGTGTCACCATAAACATATAATATTTTTATACTCAATGATTACATTCAATTGTTAATGCTTATGTTTACACTTACTAAGAATTTGAGGTCACCCTTCTTATGTTTACTTTTCTTCAGGTTATTAATAATGATGTTGAATGAATTACGTATAGAAGGGTTTGATATGGATGATGATTATGGATTACTATTAAAAAATAAAATCTAGGTTAAGAGAGAGAAATCCTCATTAAAAAACATGGGTATTGTTTATGTAAGATATTTCCCTAATTAACTAAAATTAAAAACCTAAAAGGTCCTTGCGTATATAATTTATCTAATATTTCCTTTTTATGTTGTAAGTTATGGATTGTGAAAATTTGTTCACATTCATCATTATCAAATCGAGAAATGTAAATTATATGATTTTAGCACCAGGTCTAGTGGTGTGGGTTCAGGGCTGTTATATAAAGTCTACCCATTTATATTCTTCATTTCTACATGTTTATTCTTTGAAAATGTCGTTTTCTTCCACTACCTAAGTTCATATGATGAACACCCTAAATCCCATCAAAATTGTATTGATTATTACAAATAATAATCTTTTCAATCTAGAATGAAACATACTAGAGAAAAATATCACTTTGTTCAAGACATAGTGGGGGGGAAATGGATGTACATTGAAAAAAATTACTAAATAAAATCTGGAAGGTTATTTATAAATTTGAATGACTTTGGTAATTTCATATTGTTAAAATCCTTGAGTTTCCTTCCATAAACATGAGCAGTATGTTTTGGAAAGATAGAAAGGATGCATAAAGATATGGTTGGTTCTCAATAAAATATCTAAGAGGAAGTTATTCCAGCAAATCAAATGTATGGAATTAATAACATGAAGGGATTATTAATTATTCAATATGGAGAGTAATTTTTTAATGCATGAATTATTATTCAATTATCAAAAAATAAAATTTAGACATTGTGTTTTTTATTATAAATTGAGTCTGGTATCGCGTCCATAAAAAATAATTTTAAGTTACCATAGTGTGTATATTTTTGATATATTCTTTTATAATTATTCAAAGAGTAAAGTTAGTGAGGTATTTCAAGTTGTAATATTGTGATAGTTTTTGTGTCCATATTTACCCATAGTTAGATATATCTACTATTCCTGTGGTTTTTTACCCCTCAATTATTTTGGGGATTTTACATTTTATATCTTATTATCTATTTTATATCCATGTTTTACACTTAATTTTTATCATGACATTGTATTCACGTCTTAGGGGGTAGTTTTGATATAAAAAATTACATTTAAATTATTTTTAAAATTTTTAATACACAAATACTTGAAAGTGTCTATATAAAATTTATATTTTGGGAATAAAAATTCAAATATTTAAAAAATAATTATATTCCACAAAAAATAGAAATTTTAATATTTATATCAATATAAGTATTAAATTTATGTTTTATATATTTATCACTTCATATAAACACTAGTGAAAATGGAAATTTTTGTGTTCTCAACCTAAAAACACTTATATGATAATATTTATTGATTTGTGTTATGTATATAAACAAAAATGTGAATATTTCTACAATATTTATGTTTTTTATATAAATATAAATATAAATATTTATAGAAAGTTCATATTCTATACATGGATATAAATGTACTTTTTTGGAACATATATAGATTATAGAAAAGTAAATATATAAATATGTGTGTGTGGATTGTGTGTGTATGGAAAATATATTTAAATTTATGTTATTTTTTTATAAAAAAATATAGAATATTTTTATTGAATTTTTACTTTTATATTTTTACACATGTTTTATATATAAATATATAAATTTATAAAAAACATTAAACATAAAATTTATATATTCTTTGTCTAAAGGTATACAATCATATTTATATTTTTGTTTTATAAACATAACATTTATAAAAAAAATTAAACACATAAAAGCACCCATATAAGTGTATTTATTTTATTTTATTTTAAAATGTGAAGACACAATTTATTAAAAAAAGAAAGCAGGAACTACATGTGTCTAAAGGAAGGAATCATATTAAAATCCATTTCATAAAAAGGAAGATGATCAACCGGCAAATCATCCATCCAAGTGATGCTCTGGTTGATTCTCAAATTGGCAAGACCATCAGCCACCATATTCGCTTCATGAAAGGTGTGTATGGCTATGTAGTTGATCTTAAGGAGAAAAGAGAGGCATCTCATACCAAAGAGTAGTGAGCGGCCAATAAATATGCACAACTCTGTTCCAAACAGCCCGAACAATTGTGGTTGAGTCACTTTCTATCCAGATGTTGTTCCACCCTTTGTGTTTGATGTAGTCCAAAACGAAAATCACACCCTTCATTTCTGCTTCCAAAGATGTGGCCATGCCACAATTGCTAAAGAAACATCCCTGAATCTGCCTAAGGGAGTTCCTGAATATAGCCCCGCAACCAGCAGGTCCAGGATTTCCCTTTGAGGCTCCATCAACATTAACTTTAATCCATCCTAGAAGTGGAGGTTGCCAAAAAAACCACAAATGTACATATCGGTTTCCTGTATAGCCCATAAACCTTGTGTTTACATAGGATCTCGAAATCTCCAACAGAATACTCACAGAAATATCGGGTGTGTGTGTATGTGTAATTGTTTACAAAATATTCACATTTATACAAAATATATATGTTATGAATTTATAGTTCTTAAATGTAAATATTGAAAACATTTATGTATTTAACATGCATATAAATGTTTATATATATATGATAAATATAAATGAACAAACAAACTACATTTATATTTATGTTACATGTTTTTCTGTATTTTATCTAAACAAGGAACATTTATAGTATGAATTTATATATAAACACATGAATCTAAATATAAAAACAAAAAAACACTTATATTTATATAGATCAAAAATATAACACTTGGAGACATAAATATAATTTATTAAACATTTTTCTATATAAATTTATGAGTACTTTGTTAAAACCATCTCATTCCCAACCAAATGTTTTGGGAATGGGTTTCCCATGAAGAAGGGTGTTGGATAAAAGAAATTCAGATCCCCTGTTTTATAAATTTACTCTTCTCAAGTTTGTTAATTCTTGGTTGTAAATTACCAAACATTCAGTTTCTAAGTTTTAACTGTTGAATAATTTCATTCCTTTTTGTCTAAATGATAACTCTTAATAACTCTCACATGACTAATCACATTTATAGATTTCATAGAATTATTTTACCACAAATATGTAATTGACCTAGGTATAGGGTCTTTGAATACCTTTTAATATAAAATGTGTTAGAATACATAAGTTTTATGTATTTTTTGATAATATCAAAGATACACCCTCAAGAAATTATCAAGATCATGTACGCTTGATAGGTTTCGAATTCATAAATCACTTGAGAATCAAAAAATGAAAAAAAAAATATAAGTGAAATTGATGATAATTAGGATTTTAGATGAGTGAAAAATAAATTAAAGAAAATATTCAAGAAAATATATAATGATTTAACATGGTCCAGATCACTTTGGTATTACTACACAGTAAGAACACCACCTAATTACGACCTTAAATAATGATAAAACCAAATGATATAAGATATAATAGATTCATAGTTATAATAATTTAATAAGAAAGATGGAAAAATAATCCAAATTATTGAAAAAAGGGCAATGATAATTACATTCCATCAGTATTTACCAACCGACAGACATTCTATGTTACTTGGAAATATTTGACAATGTTGGTAAAAATCAAGTTGGATCTCATCATAAGAACTTGAAATAATATACTCTAGAATATAGCACTAGTATCTTCTTCATACTTTATAAACTAGGACACACACTCATGGTCCAATAGAGGATGGTGAACTATAGCTCGAGTGTAAAAAATATTATTCTCAATCTATCTCTCCTTCTTTCTCTCTCTAATAGGCTCAAACTAGAATGGTGGTAATATAAAAAAATCATAACTTACCTCTCTAATATGGATTGGGAAGTTGTATATCATGATATTAAAATATCAATAATGGCTCAAAAAATGAACATCTAAGATTAAATCGTTCTTAATTATAAGAAACAAGTGAAAAAAAAAGGATAATAAAACATAAAATTCCCCACAAGGTGTTGCATAAGAATCATTTTAATGTAAAGGACTATTGTAAGAGTCATTAAAACCCAATATTTAAGAATAAATAACTAGTCATAATCACTCCAATAAGGTGAAACTAAATCTCTCCTAAGATAAACACTCTCACATAAGGTGAAAAAAACTCCACATGTATAATTAAATGGAAGTAGAAATAGTATCATGTATGAATAATGTGTATCTCAAAGAAGAATTAAAATAATTTAAGAAAAATACCTTAATCCCATGTAGGAATAAAATGAAAGGGTCTCACATAACATTTAAACAAACCCCATGTAAGTATAATCAAATACCATGTAGGATTGAACAAGTAATTAGAGGACTGATAAAAGTAAATGAAAATAAAGTAGCATGGATGATTATGAACTTTTTCAGCATGAAAATGAAAGCCTAAAATGAACAAGTGATTAGTTTCAATTAAGAATCAAACAAATCATATTAAATTTAACCAATATCCACCATTTATAAAAGAAACTATGAAAATGGTGATGTCCTTGCAGATGATGTTATTCAAGTAAAACCATATTCTTGATATCTAAACAATACCTAAATTTAGATAAATCCAAAACATTAGTCAAACTATCAACTCGGTTTTCATCATTGTGTATCATTGTGTATCATATTATCATTGATATATATAGTCTTATACATACCATGAAATACTATGTTCAAAGAGAGATGTAAATAATATTTAGAATCATAATATACTATAATAACATAATCATATAAACTTAGTTCAAAAATAAAACCCTTGATTCCAATGTATTCATTGATAGCCATGGTGAATGTAATGTACTCAACCTTAGTGGTTTGGAGTTCTGCCACTAATTCCACATTACATTTACAAATGATAGGTCCCCCAAATGAAGTAAAAAAACAAAAATAAATAGAGATTTACTAGTATTAACATTTACACAACAATTAGATTCTACAAAACCAGACACTAAATCTCTAGAACTTAAATTCTTACCAAAATGAAATGAAAGAGATATAATTGAAGAATTGTGACATAATATACATTTAAGTGTATTCTAATGTGTTTTAAACCAACTTCCTAATAAAATTATCAATGTGCATAGAGATAATGATATATCTAGTCTAATAAATATCATATCATAGATAATTCTCTTGATAACATTAGCATATTTAATTTTAAATATATATTTTTAATAGTTTTGATTGGAGACTAACATAATGAAAATTTAAAATTTTGAGTAAATATAATATTAATAGGTTTAAATTCATTAAAAAATATCTCCTAGTTTCATTAATCTAATAATTATGTTGATATAAGTAAAGAATGTATTCTTTCTATCCCTGATGATTTTCACACCCAAAATATGCTTATCATATCCTAAATATTTCATTTTAAAAACTGTATTTAATTTAATCTTAAATTTGGTGACCAATTTCATATCACTATATATAGGTATCACATCATTAATGTAAAAAATCATATAAAACATATAATTATTAATTGATATAAATTAAACACATCCATGAGACTTACTTCTTTTGAAATCATTTTATAACATGAAAGAAAAAACTTTTTATACCACTTTCTAGAAGCCTGTTTTAATCGATAGAGATTTATTTAGAAAATGGACCTGGATAGACTTAAAATCATGTTCAAAGCTATGATGAAGCTTTATGTATAGTTTTTCATCTATATCACCATGTAATAAAGAAGTTTTGAGATCAATTTGTTCTATATACATATCAAAATAAGTATAAAATGCATGTAATATTCTAATAGAATAATTCCTAAATACAAGAGAAAATATTTCTACATTATCCAATCTTTCTCTTTGAAGGAACCCCTTGTCCACTAATCTAGATTTTAATTTAATATTATTCCCTATAGCGTTATCTTACTCTCTTTTAATGATCTATTTATATCTTATCATCTTGGAAGTATATATAATTCTTACAATGGACTAGGCATGGTTCTTCTAATGGTACCTCATCTCATCTTCCATGGAATTAATCTTATTCTTAGAGTTTCTATCATTAACAACCTACTTATAACTTTAGGGATCCTCACTATCAATATTCTTAGAAATATATAGAGAAAAGGCATCTATATCTATATGGATATACCAAGAATGAGGTCAAATCACTCCCCTTTCACTATCCCTGGTGATCTTGTAATTACTAATATCACTAGTAAATCTGCCATCAAAATAACTTTTAGATTTAGACAAAAAAATATAATTTAGGAATTATTATATTGTAAATATTATGGGGACTTTAATTAATCATAAAATATGACCAATTAATATGCTATATTATAGTGTAAATGATCAAGAAAAATTTGAGGGAGGATCAAATCATATTATTTTGATATTTAAAGAAAGATTAATCTTGATTGTGTGGGTCTAGTTTTGAATATAAGGTGGAAACATGTATGTTGTTGTAGCATGTGTTGGGTGAATTTTAAATTCATAATTTGGCCAATGTTTGAGAATCCAATCAAGTAAATTATTTAATTTATTCTTTTAGTGGTTTTAAAGTGAATTAAATCATATTGTTGAACATGTAAGTTCCATATTCAATTATAGAATTATCTTTTCATGTTAAATATAAAAATATATATAAAATGAAAATAAATAATTATAAAAATTAGTAAGGAATTTTGGATGCAAAAAAAGGTTTAAAGGATGTGTTCTTTCCATCAGAAAGAAAAATAAGATAATAGATATTAGGAATATTTAGTCCTTTTCTAGAAATAAAAATACATAATTCCAATTTCATGTTATAAATAATAATAAGAGAAGTTAGGTGTTCCAAAATTTTCTCTCACTATAATATTATATGTTGATTGTTACACCATCCAAGGTGTAATTTCAATTTAATATTTTAGAAAAAAGAAAATATTTATTGGAGGATAAGTGTGTTTTATTCTATAATAAGAGTTGTGTTTTTCTCAATTTTTAATGGTTATAAACAAGGATGATTAGTGGGTCCACACTAAACATTATAAATTCAAAGTAGCAAGCTTTAATGTTTCAAGTGCATTGATACACTACTAATTGCACGCTCCTTGGATTATCTTAGTTTGGGTGAACTAATTAAAAATATCTATATCCGTTGTTCTGATTATTTATCTCAAGACACGTTGTGAGGGATAGAAATATTTTTTCACTAAAGGAGAGGAAAACCCCACTTTTAAGGAGGATGTTTTTGTTTTTCAGTACCCTGATTCATCCCCCCCCCAAGGTATATTCTTTGTTTGAGACCACTAATTGGTATCAAATAAAGGGTTATGAGTGAGTTATTTTCTCTCTCAAAAGCATGTAAACCATTATTAACCACAAGGGAAAACTTATTTTCCAAGGAAATAATTTTTATCTATAGAAAAGTCAAATATGACATTATTTTTATATCTTTGGGATTGGATGTGTATATTGTATCCATGTGCGGTATCACAGAAAGTATGGAGAGTGTATACTTAAGTAAGAAGTACCAGAAATAATTGGATTCAGATGTTAAGGAAATTCATTTGTAGGAGTTTTGGATAACCCTATTTAAAACAAGTACATGAAATTCAAGACTTCTCAAGTGATTTGGTAGAATCTCATTAATATTTATAAAAGTGATTCAAAATTTTTAGAAGTAATGTCACATGTTTTGGGGAATAAAATATGAATATTTTAGAATAATCCAAAATTAAATAGTTCATTGATTTTTTGACTGAATAAACATATTAGTTGAAGATATGTATGGGCTTAGAGAAAATATTGATGATATTAAAATTGTTAAAAAATATTCAAAAATTACCCCCAGATTTTAATGTGATGGTCTTTTTGATTAAAGATAAGGTTATGAAGGAAATAAATTTGGATACTCTTCACAATAATCCAATTTAATTTAAAATGATAAATGATTTTTATTAAACCATTGTTAAAGATACCTAAAAAGAAGTTTCATTTAAGGTAATGAATAAAGTCAATGAAAAGGATGACACTGAATATAAGGAAGTCAATGAAGTGATGTCTTTCCTTTACTCAAATATTATTAAGGGAAAAGGAAAATAAAAAAGGAAACTTACACTCACTTTCTTTCAATATGGTAAATTCAAAAATCCTATGGATATCTTTCTAAAGAATTTTTAGGATGATGAGGAGGAAGAATCTATAAAGAAACCTTTCAAAGGAAAAATATTATGATTAATCTTTAGCAAACTTTTTTTAAATAATTAAAATATTTTTTTACATGTGGTTCAATCTTATACAAGATATATGTAGAAGATATTGATTATTATATATACCATGATGAATAAATCATGGTTTTTTTTGTAGACAATCCACAACTAGAATATAGTGATGATTAATATACTAGAATTAGGGAAAGAGTTGATCTTTAAGTTGAAATTGAGGTATCCCATGAATATGTAGACATTTTGAGGGCTAAAAAATTATTCTAATGGATTTTTACACAATTATAGGATTTACATATAAAATAAATGTTTGGATAAGTCATAATTGAATGTTAAAATTGAAAACCCTAAATCTTGAAATTATATAAACTCAGAGAAATAATTTGAGATTAGGCTCCAAATTAAGGAAAGGAGTGTATCATTGATGGCCTAACTATTTCTATGAAGTGAAGCATCAAAATAATTGATAAAATTGAAGTAGAATTAATGTTTTGGTATCCAAAGTATAAAGATAAATAAATAATATTGACACTCAACATGGCATTAGGTAGTTCAAAGACACTAGGAATAAACCAAGCCAAATAAGTTCTTGAGGAGTCTGTTAAAGAATTTTTATTTTCCTAGAAGTAGAGTGTCTTAGTGGAAAGGTAAAACAGATTCTAGAGCATGATAAAAAATAATATTTCTTTATTGTGAGAAGAGGGGTTATACCCAAGGTATTCCCATTCAAACATAGGATAAAACAATGAGGATGCAAGATACTTTCCTAGGTATTTGACCTGCAACTGGTATCACCTCCACTAGTACCCCTGTAGGATTAAAGGTTTGTGAATCCGATCATAGGGGGGGAAATACCTAGGTCTTATCTGGTATCCCATGTTTATAGCACTTACTAAACTTAGCTAACATTATTTCCCTACCAACCCACGCAACCAAACCTATTCCTAACTCGCAACTTCATCACATTCCTCAATCTGACCTCTGATACCACTCTTTAATGATCCCCACCCTACAAGGTGTACCCCTTCGGGTCCAGAAATGGGAGAAGATAGATAGGGACACCCAAGTCCCACCTTCAGTTGGCCTCGGGTTGGAGACTAGAACAAAGGGTATAGTAAACACACTGATGGTAGGCATTAGCTGTTAATAAAACACATGTGAAAGAGAGAGATAAGACAGACACCAACCAACTCATACTCAAACTAAAATATAAAAGAAAACCCAAGTTCACATATGTAATTACATGAAATAACTACTACAACTAAAAGGAAAACTATAAGTAACAAATGAAAAGTAAAGAAGGAAGAAACCACGAAATCCACACAGCACCTGCTAAACCCCAATTTATTAGTAACTAGCCTAATCTCTAACCTTCTCCAACTTACCTGAAAAATAGTTTATATATACATAGGATGAGTATAGTATCATACTTAGAAGGATCATCCCCAGATCCTCACATGTAAAAGGTAAATAAAGCCTTCAAAATCACCATGAAAAAAAAGTGAAAGTAAATCATCACCTAAATAGGTATACTAAGTTATCAGCCTCTATCTGGATACTCTCACCAAGTAATGAATATATGAGTTTATAATATAATCAGTAATATCAAGGATACTCTGCTACCGCATCCCCAATGGTTTAACTCTCTACCCCAACTTTTCATATCCTAAGAATCCATCTCCAAAAAGGCTACCCACAGACACCTGGGTTAAGCACAACAGCATGCACCCCACGAAACACACCACCACATCCACGTAACCAAAAATAAACATGTAGTTTTTGGGAGCCACCACAACTTATATAATGTGTATCATACATTTTTTATTATACCTCAATTCATCATAGCCCATACATTGAGTAAGGATCCCCAAGCTACCACATCCAATGCACGTTATACCTATAATAATCCTTAAGAAACTATATCCAGAATAAATGTGTGTGAACTAACCAAAATCCATTATATCTCTACACACACACATATGGGGAAAAAAATCATTGTTCATACTATCACAAGTAACTAACTAGATAATAGAGTGGGGCCAAAGGGGGAAGTCAGTCATTCATCCTCCCACAAGGATGTTGCATAAAACACCCACCCACCCCCCCCCCCCCCCACATGGCTCAGAATCCTAGGTCTGTCATTTTCCCTAACTAACAGGGTGGAGTAGTGAACATAAAAACAAAAATTACATGATATAATATAGCTCAAAAACACACTATGGTCATAAACTAGTCTCACACTCAACTACAGCTAATGTCTCTTGGACTCTCAGCTGCCACTATTAAGACCAGATATCCTCTAATCACATAACCATTTAAAGAGATAAATTAAATTACTTTTTTACTTTTCATCTATATAAATTTATTTTATTTAATTATTTAACCATTAATTAATTATTAACATCTCCACATTACATTACATTAGTATTACAACAGGGTTCCACGCCCACCAAGCATAAACAAATCGAGTCCATGAAATCTCAAAATTACAACCTCAGCATTGTATCCCAGGAAGCTCCAACCCCTTGGGTTAAACATTTATTAATTTTTTTTACATCATTAATTTCAATATTACTAGGTATTATACGAAAACATTATCCCGAACTGAATCTGGTCACCATCAAAAAAGGCACCAAACCGAGCCCACAACAAGTCCTAAAGGGAATTATTTATCCCCATGGGCTGGCACAAGTGCCCAGGTATAATAAAATGAAAATTGGGAATGATTTACCAAATTTTATAAACTTAAAACCTCAAATGAATCCAATAAAATGAATCTGGATTTTTCAAAAAAAATCATCGTTTATAAAATTTCAGAATTTAATTAAACAACATAAAATAATGCTCAAAGACCATTACAAAGTTAAAAAACCCAAAATAACGGCCCAAGAACCTCCACATAGAAGGAGGCACCGCCATCAATCCATATCCAGAACATCGCTTCACGTTGGACCGCTAAAACCCGAATCATAGGCACAAAAGTTATACCCAAACCTGCGGCAACAAAATCATCAAGTCGACTTACATCCAAAGGTATAAGTAGGGTGTGAGACAAAGCCTAATAGGATACAACTGCAAATATATTCCATGTGATAAACATTCAAAGATTAAAATCATGTAAGTTTTCAAAAACATGAAATGCGAGTTACAATTTCTAAAAGATGCATCTTTAAAAATTAAAATAGTTTTCAAGTGGGCTATTTTAAATAATCAACACTTTTAAACAAAATTCCAAACCTACTGAAATTTCCATCCAAATGTACCATATACTGAATGTAAGAGTAAATCATCTAATGAACACAAGCAATAGGAAATAACCCCTAAGCACTATCTCGCAGCAGGTCCCAGGTACCTCTTATCTTGGTGAGAGTAACCATCACAATATTTGTTCTCGCGCATGATCCACTAGTAGGAAACATACCAATAACCTAGTTTTCACCAATAATAATCATCATCATAGTTTAGTTATTGTTTTAAGCATCAATATTTCTATGTGAAACTGAGGCCAAACCCAACGGGATCACTAGCATACTAGTACACATCCACCCACCAAGATATCAGGGTTTCCCACTTGTGCTGAAACAAGTTCAACAAGCCAAGAAATATAATTAGAACATGAAAATACCACATCTACATCACACATCAACCAAACATCCCACATGTTCATCACACAAGCACATAATCTCCCTTTTCATTCAAATTGATTTTGAAATCCAACTCACACCAAAATATCCCACAACACAGTTTTCATATGTTTCAAAATTCAACACATCCTTTAACAATTTTATAAAATATATCCCAATATGATAAAAATCACATAACATCCCACTCACACGTTACATAATACCCTTTTCATAAAAAAAATCCATTTTTCACATCACACTCATACCATACAGCCCACATCACGTTCACATCACTTTCACATTTCAGTAATTCGGTTAAACATATTTATAAAACATTTCCAAGAGGATACACAACATATTACAGACCCTTTCACATTTAAAATGGAAAATTTCAAAATATACACAATCCAAAACATTTTTCCAATATGGTTTCACCTCTTACATAAATCATTAAACCATTCAAATCTTTTATATAATAATTTTAAGGAGTATACCCAAGATTTACACAAAAAACTCATTTCAAAACCATCTTTCAAGGAAAAAACCCCACCAATACCAATCCAAAAGAGAATTGGAATCCCTTTAATGATTTAATAAACCACTCTCAAGTATTATAAAATCACATCAAATAATACCACAAAATATGCACATGAAAACACACACACTTTAAAATAACATTTCAAGAGGCATAACATGGTTTTACACATAAAACCCATTAAAAATCTTCTTTCAAACCCAATGGCACAAAAAGACCCTAAAAATCAGAATTGGGAACCCAAACAAAATTTAGTAATCCAATTTCATATGTTATGATATACACCCAAATAATACCCCAAGAGTTACACATGAAAAACACCTAATTTTAAGATAAAATACAACTATAAAATTAAATCCTTAACCAAATAAATCATAAATAGTATTCTCAACACACACAGTATATGAGGAATATGAAAAATGAGTAAATATAGTAAGATAACTCATCATTAAATGGTTACTCATTGAATCACCTAACTTTTTGTGTTGAACACCTCAAAATGTGGTGAAAACATCAACCGCACCACCGTCACACCACAATGGGACTAAAATCAACCCCAAACCATAATATTTGACCAAAAATGCAACAAACCAAATCCAAGGTCAATCCTTAACTTCTATATATTTTAGAACTTCATGAAAGAGGGAGGAAACCCGAAGTAAAATGGAAGAAACCTAGAAGGAATAACTCACCTTGAACAATATTGAAGAAATCACCCAAAATCAACCAAAGGTTGAATCCCCAAGAAACCAAAAAATATAGGTAGGAATTAATGAGGCTTAGTAGGTTAAGTGGGGTGTATATTGGGGTATAATTAGTGAAAAATGAAAGGTTTGTGAAAGACTCAAATTTCCTTCTCAAATCTGGATGATTTGAGAAACCCTGTGAATTTTATCCCTAATCCACGATCCAAATGAGCTCCAAAGAGGATAAATAGATACTGAGAGTGAGCCTAAGATATTTTTCTTCTGATGGGAGGTGGAATCACCAAAAAAAAGTTCAAAATGAATGATATATTGAAAAATTAATAAAATAATTTAAACCAGGAAATGGGCTTACGGGAAGACCCAAAAGCATAATAAAAAACTCAAATCCATCATTATTATGGATTCCTATGGGTTCCAAATTGATATGGTTGTTTTAATATACTAGGGGATTCTAATTTGTATGTGGAATGGGTGTAAAATATTGAAAAATGAAGGATTTATAAAAGAGACAAATATTTTTTAAATATAAGAATGGGCTCAATGTTTGCCCCAAATTTTTAAAACCCACTATTTCCACCGAAATGAATTCTAAATCTCCAAAACAAAGCATTAAAGTAAGTTAAATGAAAAAAATAACTTTAAAAGAATTCATCAGTCTTAAAATTCTCCCCACCTAAAAAAAATTATCCTCGAAAAGCCACAACATGGCCAAAGGCAAAAACCAAACTCATCTAAAAGGCCAAAAGGACTCCTTTACCAAGTTTCACCTGGCCCAAAAAGGACAAAACACCTCCAGGAATACTCTCACCAACCAAAACATACACCACTTCCTGAAATGATCAAGTATATTCAGATTTCATCCCAAAATAAAACTCCTCAAACACTATCCAAATATGATTCCAGCAATTTACCCAAAGGAACAACAATAACAAACAAGGTTACACTTACCTTTCTTAAACCAGACCATTAGGAATTCTCCACTCCCAACATTTACCCAAGAAATTTATAGTTAGTTAGAAATATTCGAACAAGAATACCTACCACCAAGCCAAGAACAAGGACCAATATGAGTTACTAGTATGGGGAGACACAAATGGGATTCCCACTATGAGAGACAACACAAATTTTCATGAGACAGAATCGGGAATCTAATAGGGGAGGCCTGAATGGAGTCCATGGTACAAGGGGTAGACCTACATTCTAAATTTCTAAAGGAACATACATGATAATCATAGTGGGTCTCCCCACCGTAACAACCAACCATCTTAACCAACCATCATGGGCCGACATAGGAAGAATAGAAATTTAAAGAGTTGGGACGGCTGCACGGTTAATCCACACAGTTTCAGAAATCGTGCACTACTCATGTGGATCCTTTTACTTTCATAGTTTTCTAGGACATTTTAACTACTAACCAAGCGCTCAACCTGTCTAGACAAATTCCCAACCATACTCCAAAAACTGAATGGAAACCAAAGGGGAAAACAATGACATTGGGCGATAATATACACATGAGGTCCTCCCACCAATTCTAATCGAATGGGAACAAAAGAATCAAGATGGAAACATCAGAGGTTTAATATATTCCCCATCTTTCATACTGAGCATAGGACTTTGTACAAGGTTTTAAATGACCCTGATATTTCCACTGACTACGCGTTAGCTTCTCTCTAAGACCTATAGCTCGAACCCAAATGATTGAACCATCTTCGGCCTTGTAGTTCGGCTTTGCAAACCCTTAAAATAAACTTTTCCTTTTGGTTCAATGAAAACTATACCCTAATCCCAGAAGGGTTCTCCAAGACATAACACATTGAAAAACTCACTTTACCATAACCCTTCATTTCACTAAAACAAGGGATTATAATATGCACACACACATAAAACCTTGTTTCTTCGGATGAGAAAAAATAGAAGGAAAGGACACATATAATGACCTTCTTCTAAAATAAATTATTTTGATGTTTTCCCATGAGAGACATACTCCAAACATGTCAGAGACTCTCAGAGGATTGCACGACCTTCACCTTTACAGTAAACAAGAACACGACATCACAAGGTGTCATCAAACATGACCATTTTGATGGATAGAAACAATATATGTAAGGGGACCTTATTCCAAGTCCCCAAAAAACACACAATTCTAAAAAGTTGCCATAATAGCCTCTCATGACCAGATTTTCCATACTTTTGTTTTAACATAAACCCCTACTTAGAAGAGACTATGAAGGACCTAGAGGCCTTCTTAGACACCATCCAGATACGCATCCACACTAATAACCCCAGACCACTTCCACCTTCAATGATTCAAGTAACTTAAGAAACTAAGGTCTCTTTCAGACTTCTATGATAACTCTCAGGCTACAAGAGGGTCCAAAAAATAAAGAAATGAAATGTTGTAAACTCAATCTCCCAAGTTCGAGAAAAGGACTCCTTATATTGATCAACTGGTGGATTTTCCAATGGTGAAACAATCCGGGTTGCACTTCAATTGTGCACTAACCCTTAATGGGGGTGTACCTTATCCACTGAAAGAACCCAAGGACCCCACCATGCTAGTACATTGGTAAAAACTTTCCACAAACCAAAACCGAACACTTGAGGGTAACCACCGTAAAGTCTTCCCAAACTTTTATCAGAAGAGAGCACTAACCATCCCTTCAACCCAGCTTACCGACTAAACACTAACCCAAAACATGGTTCAAAAAGGAGGGGTTCTTAGACTCAAAAAATCCTACAATATCAACATTTAAAAAAAACACATAATACACACCATCCCAAACCATTCATCAAAACATCAAGTTTTCCTTTAAAAACATTTCTTTGAAAACAAACAGTTGAGAGGTTAGCGTATCCACCAATGGTACCCCATGGGCCACGCACATGGAAGTTTCGGTGCCACACCAGTAACCCTACTCATATCTATCCCATCACTCAAACAGTCATGCCATTAACCATACATTGTCCCATATAACCCCGTGCATGTGGTCGCTCATAGAAATACAAAAGGTTAAAACAAAAATTATTTCTACTTTTCAAAACCAAAACAATCAACCAATACTTCTTTTTTCTCAAGACTGCTAACGGAGAAATCAAAATCCCAATCATTCAAATGAATTCTCACTTTCAAGACATATAAATCAATTTCAAAACATCTCGTCCCATTAAAACACCTTCAATAGTTTAGAAAATTCTATTAGGAACACTTTTTCAAAAACCAACTTTAACATAATTTCCTGCTTTCTAAAGAGGTGAAAACACACCATTTTATATTTCAAAACAATTATGAAAATTCAGTTCCACCTTTTCAAAAATCAAACCCTTCTCTATTTATTAGAAAATCATTTCACAAAAACCTTACTCTTCTTAAAATCAAGTCATTTTTTCTTTAAAACCAAATTCCATGATTTGAAAACTAAAGAACACAATACAATGAGAGAGGAAACTAGTTTCAGTGGGTGACTTATACATATGGTTTGTGGCCATACGCCAATCACTTCAACATAATGGAGAGTTCTCTAGGGAAATATCACTGGCTCAACATGGCTTTCCTGGCCCTGCGATCTCACTGAGACCATTATACCAACTCTCTTTTCATTTCCCCTAATCATCATCAAACCAAGAAAACCGACAGACTCAGACAAATCCCAACCTCCCCTGTGACTTGAATCCCATCATTGGGTGTGATGTCCGGGCACACTACCCATAACAGGAATTTCAATTCCTAACATTCCTAACTCCAAACTATACTGAATATTCCCCATATAACATGACCCAAAAGAGAGAACCTCCATTGATACAATTTTTTCTTTAACCGAATCTGGTCACCATCTAAACCGTGCCCAAAACTGGCCCGCAACAAGGCCCAAAGGGCATTCCCGATCCCCACGGGCTGGTAGAAGTTCATGGATATCACAAAATGAAAATTGTAAATGATTTACCAGAGTTTATAAACATAAAACAACAAATGAATCCAACAAAATGAATCTGGATTTTTCAAACAAAATCATCTTTTATAAAATTTCCGAATTTAATTACACAGCATAAAAAAATTCTCAAAGACCATTAGAAAGGTAAAGAACCATAAATTACAGCCCAATAACATCCACATGGAAAAATTAATAGGCCTCAATTCATCTCCACCACACTGAATCACGTTGGACCACTAACACCCGAACCATAGGCATAGAAGTTGTACCCAAACCTGCGAAAAAAAATAGCAAGTCTACTTACAACCAAATCTGTTAGTAGGTGTGATCCAAAGCCTAGTAGGATACCACCACAAATATATTCCATGTGATAAACATTCCTAGAAAAAAATCATACATGTTTTCAAAACCATGAAATGCTAGTTAAAATTTATAAAAGTTGAAACCTCAAAAATTAAAACAGTTTTCAAGTAGGCTATTTTAAATAATAAACACTTTTAAATAAAATTCCAAAGATTCTTAAATTTACATCCAAACATATCGTATACTGACGATAAGATTAAATAATCTAATGATCACAAGTAATAGGAAATAACCCCAAGGAACTAGCTCGTTGTGGGTCCTAGGTACCTCATATCTTAGTGAGAGTAACCATCAAAATATCCATTCTACTGCACGAGCCACTTGTAGGGAAAATACTCATAACCTAGTGGTCCCAAATAATCATCATCATAATAGATTAGTTATTGTTGTAATTTTCAATCCTTCTATGTGAAACTGGGGCCAAACCCCCAGGGATCACAAGCATACTAGTACACATCCACCCACCGAGATACCCGGGTTTCCCTCATGTGCTCAAAAAAGTTCAACAAGCCAAGAAAAATAATTTTCACATGAAAATACCACTTCCACATCACACATAAACCAAACATCCAATATGTACATCACACAATCACATAGTCCCCATTTTCATTCAAATTGATTTTGAAATCCAACTCACACCAAAATAGCTCACAACATATTTTTTATTTGTTTCACAATTCAACACATCCTTTAAGAATTTTATAAAATATTTACAAATATTATAAACATCACATAACATCACACTCACATGTTACATAATACCCTTTTCATAAAAAATCCATTTTTCACATCATGCTCACACAAAACAACCCACATCATGTTCACATCACTTTCATATTTTAGTAATTCCATTAAATATTTTAATAAAATATTTCTAAGAGGATACACATCACATGAAAACCCCTTTCACATTTAAAATGGACCATTTTATAATATAAATAATCGAAAATAGTTTTTCAATATGGTTTCACCTCTTAAATAAATCATTAAACCATTCAAATCTTCCATAAAACATTTTGAAGGAGTATACCCATGTTTTGCACATAAAACCCATTTCAAAACCATCTTTCAAGGAAAAAACACACCAATACCAATCCAAAACAGAATTGGAATCCCTAGAAAGATTTAATAAACCACTCTCAACTATTATAATATCACCTCAAATAATACAACAAAAGATGCACATGAAAACACACACATTTTCATAAAACACTTTCAAGGCGCATAACATGGTTTTACACATAAAACCCATTAAAAACCCTCTTTCAAACCAAATTTCAAACCAAGACCCTACCAAATCATAATTTTCAGTCCAAACAAGATTCAGTAAACCAATTTCATATGTTGTGAAATACACCCAAATAATACCCCAAGAGTTACACCGAAAAAACACTAAATTTCAAGCTAAAATGGAACTATAAAATTAAATTTTTAACCAAATCAATCATAAACTATTTTTTCACCACAAAAAACATATGAGGAATATAAAAATGAGTAAATACAGTAACCTAACACATCTTAAAATGGTTATACATGGAATCACCTTCCTTTTTGTGTCGAGACCCTCAAAACATGGTGTAAAACATCAACCACACCATCTCCGCACCCCAGGGGGGTGAAAACCAACCCTAAACCACAAGATTTTACCAAAAAGGAAACAAATGAAATCGTAGGTTCGAACCCTAGCTTTTGTAAATTTTAGAACTTCAGGAAAGTGGGTGTAAACCCTCTGTAAAATGGAAGAAACCAATAAGGAATCACTTAGCTTGAACAATCTTGAGAAAATCACCCAAAATACACCCAAGGTTGAATCTCCAAGAAACCAAAATAGAGAGGTGGGATCAAATGAGGTTTGTTAGGTTATGTGGGTTCTGAAATGGGGAATAAATAGTGAAAATTGAAAGCTTTATGAAAGAATCAAATTACCTTCTCAAATATGGATGATTTGAGAAACCCCGAGCATTTTCTCCCTAATTTGTGATCCAAATGAGTTACAAAGAGGCTAAATATATAATGAGAGTGAGCCTAAAGTTTTTGTCATTGTGTGGGAGGTCGAATCACTAAAAAATGTACAAAATGAAAGATATATTGAAAAGTTAAAAAAAATTAAAGTAGGATATGGGATTACGGGTTGGCCCAAAACCATAATAAAAACCCAAATCCATCATTATTATGGATTTATATGGGGTCCAAATTGATATGGTGGTTTTAATATACCAGGGGATGATAATTGGGAAGTGGAATGGGTGTAAAATGTTGAAAAATAAAAGAGTTATAAAATAAAAAAAATTATTTTTAAATCTAAAAATGGGCTCACCGTTTGGCCCAAATTTTGAAAACCCAATATTCCCACCAAAATAAATGGGAAACATCCAAAACAAAGAAAGAATGGAAATTAAATGAAAAAAAATAACTTTAAAATAAGTCAAGGGTGTGATAAATATTTTATGCTACCAATCACAAGTGGCTCAACACCATGAGGGGATGAACTACCCATCGAGTCTTCACCACCAATAGTAGGAGCGTACACTCATCCAACCATGAGAAGCTAAAAAAAATTACATCACATACCCCATGCATCTTCACCCATCTTGGAAGAAGAGTAACCAAAGACATCTACCTCAAGTAGTGGAGAAAGGAAAGATGATAAAAAACAACATGGAATTTATCTAAGAAATTAATTCAAACTAGAATCCAACTTTCATAAAAATGGGTAAGAACAGCTTTAACACATTCTATCATCAATGGTGTCCTCCCTGAAATCTACAGACATATCTCGATGCATCATTCAACTACAAGTGTCAACGAATACCACAAAAACTAGGTCGACCAGTCCTATACACTATAATGTACCTACAGGCTCATTCGTCCCAGGCTCACATCACACCCGATCCTCCCATCCCCTCAACCTCAAAAGTCATCCAATATCATCCATCCTAGGTTCATGTCACATCTAATACTCCCTACCCCACAAACCACAACAGCCCTCCAAGATCACATCATTTAAAAATCATCAGGAAACAAGCATATAAATTGGGATCTTGGCCCTAAACATGGAATTTTTCCAATACACACAACGATCTCTCAAAACTCCAAAGCACAAGGCACTCAGCCTTTATAATAAAGTGAAAAAATAATTCCCTATAAGTAATTATATTTTATTATTCAACTGATTCTTATTCTAAATCCAATTAACCATATCATTAATCATAGTTTCCAACTATAGGAAACCCAAGCAACAATATATCTCAATTAATCCCAAATTAACTAAACAATTAATTTAACATGCCTTTAATTCTTTTATCAACAAGAATCATCAGGCATCAGGTTCATTAAACAATTTCATTAAATGTGCATACTTTCATTGATTTGATCATCATCAAATTATAACAACAATCAGATTCACTAAACATGGCACTTTAATCTTTTATCCAATTAATTATCAATTAACTCTAGATTTTTTTTCTTTAACAATTTCACATGCTAAATCAATCATAACAAACACATCATAGATACTACACTATAAAGAAAATCAAGAAGTAGTATGTTATCACCGTCCAAACAACAACATCACCAGGTGATCAACCCCAATCCTTTAATATGGTTTGAGTAATTATTAGGTTAATTTCATTGTAATCCAAGGGGATAAATCATGCTAACTCTATTATTTCATGTAATTAAATAGAGAATAAATCAATCCCCTACAACAAAGGGTGTCAATGTTCTTCACATGAGAATGGACCAACACTGTGGATCTCGATAACCTCTCCTGTAAGAACTACATCCACTAGAGGATGTCTCACCACAATACTTCCAAAAAAACAACCAAGAAATATCCATTAGAAACAAGGTAGATCATCCACCATCACAAGGAAATAAGAATGACAGAAAAAAGATATCAATCGGAAGAAACCGTTGTAAAACAAAGGTAGAAAATACCTTGGATCAAAGATAAATCTCTATAGATTAAAGGAAGAAAGATATGGATTGATCCTTGGAAAAGGAATCCCTAAAATTTAAAAGAAGGTTTCGTCAAGTCACCTAGAATTGGTAGAAATGTGCCCTATTCGTATGGTTTGGAAAACTAGAGTGGATAAAAATATTTATAATCACACTGTAGTTGGGAATTACATGATGTGTAATCCCCTTTACCATCGAATAATCCTTAGGGTTCAGTTCCTGCTGAAAGATGCATCACCTTTTCATTTGTTTTTATTTTTCTAACCCTGGTCCATTACACTTCTTGAAACACACTTTCATGTCGTGTAACAATTCACTATGTGAAATCCTCCCATGCTTCCATATCTTAGTATCCAAACTCCTCATGAATTCTTCTAAGACTCCTTTGAGCACCTCATTCTTCAGAAATGTACAAAGTGTAGATCCACGTGGATCCAAACCCTTGCGATCTATGTGAACCATAAAAATATGGTTTTTCACAAAGTAAACAACCTTAAGAACTTCATAAACCAAACAATGATCTGAAACATACAAAGTCTAGAAAACCTTACAAATAAAATTCCTTTTCCATTTTTCTCACATCTGACTAAAAGTTTTGATGTCTGTGATGAACCTTACAAAAACCAAAAAATAACCACATGAAGATTTTTGGACTTATCCAATTTTTCAATCCCAACATAAAATTTCTAGAATTAATTAAATAATATCACACCCACTTCAAATCAACTATGGACCATCTTAATCACTTTAAATCACCTTATAATAGCTTCAAAGAATTATGTGAATTACTAAAATAATTCCAAAACGTTTTAGATAACATTAAAGGAATTTTTCCAAAAAAAAATACTCATATAGAATATTTCAAGTATCTTCACTACAAATTAAATTAAATTTTATATTAAAATTCTTAAAACCTCCATCCAAGTGTATTTATTCACTGATTACCACAGACTTTATTCTCAATTATATATGAATGGGTTTTTCACAACTCTATCCCCTTCAAACCTTCATCCAAAACACCTTGAAATAATTATATAATTCCAATTGGATTTTATATAAAATTTAAGCTTTTATTATCCTCTTTAATAATAACATATTTATTTGATGTTTATAATTCAGTTCGGTTTCAATCTCTACTCTCAACTTATCTTCTCCTTGTAAACTGTTATAAACAACACCACAACCTTATCACTAGTCTTTCATAGAAATTAGATCTCATAAATCATCAGATATAATACTAATTCTTTTGAATATATCCATCCTTGTTTTCAAAGAAAGTATCACCTCAAAATTCTTTACCAATTAGTTTATTATTGGTGTCTCCACTCCATTAATTGTTGGGTGGATTCTTCCTCCATCACCCGATTCTCCAACACACATATTAAAATTAATATTTACACAAATTCTCATTGATAATAAATAAAATCAAAAAAACTTTTTCGAAGTTATTTTTTCTCTATAAAATTTATCAAACTCATAATTACAAGTTGTCATCATCATATATGATAGCTTTCAACCTAACATTTTTGAGCAATATTAGAGATACACCATCATGAAAGTTATATAATCACATATAATTTATTGGTTTCGAATTTTTAAATTAGTTTATAATAAATGAATGTAAAACCAACAAAACATATAATATAAATAAATGAGTATGAGGCTTCAAGATGATTAAAAAAGGAGGTAAATAAAATGGTAATGAAAATACATAGTCATTTAATGTGGTTCAAAAAACATTGATCTTAACCCATGGTAAGAAAAGAAATGTATTTATACCTTTATTAATGATCAAACAATAAGATATAACATAAAATATATAACCGAGTCATAGGGAATAATAATTAAAGAAGAAATAATATATAAGAACCCAACTGTCCAAAAAAGGAGAGATAATACTTTCACACCAACTGGATTTACCAATTGGTTGACACTCCAAGTTCCTCGATAATCTTTACACACATTGTCAACAAGAAAGAAGGAGATCCTCATAAGAAACAAGAAAGAATATCTACTAAAACATAGCATCGATATCTTCTTTATGCTCTCATGATGTGGACACATTTGCATGATCTAAAAATGGATGAAAAACTCCAACTCTGATGGAAAAATATATTCTTCTTAAGCTCTATCTCTCTCTCTCTCTATCTCCCTCTTTATATCAAACTAAAATAGATTTAATTTGTAAACTATGACATCCAAGAGCATAATACACTTTAATTTATGATTTATTACATAAATGAACACATAATAAAATCCCAAATGATCATGAAGCCCATTTTATTTGTGAAATTGGGAATAGAGAAAAAGAAATTTCAAAAAGAATAAAATAATATTATTGAAAAATTCCTTAACATGATCTTAGTACTCCATAATTCTTATAAAACTATAAAGGATAACTTGGGTACATACATAAGAAAGGGGTGTGATATAAATCACAATAATGTAAGAAACAAATCATATCATAAGGTAAAGTAGTACATGTGATCCAAGAGGCATATCAAGGTAACATGATATGGGTGAGCATCATAGTATTGAACAATGATGCATGATAAAACATAATAGCATAAAGTAAATAGAGGAATGTAGAAACATCTTAGAACACATAATCATAAATATGTGTCATGGATAAGATCCAATAAAACATGATATAATGTGATTAGGATAACATCATGTGTTCCATACATGGAATCTCATGAGACTAAAACATTACCTAATGCATTGGAGGGTTATATAATTTTGGTTCCACCCATCACTTTCATATCATGTACATGCATAAGTGTGCCACATAGATCATACAACATAAGGTAGTATTTCATCACTTTTAATTCCTAGATTAGGGGGTGTGAGACAAATACATGGAAGTACTCAATAATTTAAGTATATTTACATCCAGTTGAATGCCCTTGAATGAAAACGGGGATTGGTATCCACTGCATAATTATTTATCATGAAAAAATCATAGGATAATCTTGATTGTATAACGGTAGTACATAAAGATTCATAGAAGGGATTAATGAGAGTGAAAGAGGAATCTCTTAACTTTTATATCATAAGTATAATAATAATTTTATATAAGAAAATAACTCAATATAATAAAAATTAAATTAAAGGTAATAATATAAAGAAGGATCATGAATGAAGAGGAGAAGAAGAGAATCAATTTCCTTAAGAACCAGATTCTAAAATCTTGGGAGGAGCTTCTTTAGAGATTTGGGGAACACTTGAAGGAATCTAGAGAAAGAACGTTAGATTAATTTCATGATCCATGGGTATTGATTAAAGTGCGATGGGATTTTGGGTGGGTTTAAAAATAAAAATAGATTAGAATTCTTTATTAATTTAAAAAATTATCTTTTGGATTCTATATGATAAATTAATCAAAACCACAAACCTTACTATAGTGTTTTCCTATTGTTTCTACAAAATTTAAATATTTTTATTACATTAAAATTTTAAGAACTAATATCAATAATATAATACCCTTAGTGATGTGTAAAAGGGTCATGTTTAGAAATAATTGATTTAAAAACCATAAAATATAATATATATATTTTGGAGGATTCATTAAGGGTTTATAAAATTAATCAAAATATTTCAAAAACACATTATTTAAAAGATAAATACGTATTTGCTCATGGATTTCATTTATAGGATATATTATATAACATTTGGTTCATTAGGATGTCATAATACATTCCATATTTTTATATTGTATTTATTCATTACCAAAAAAATTATTGTTTTATAAAATTATGAAAAAAAGACCATTGGAGATTTTCGATGTTATAAATACCCCAACCCTGGTAGCCCAAAGCCAGTGCCTTACTATTAAGACCAATATGATGAAAAGGTGTTTTGTTTTCAAATGATGTCTTTTGTTTTCAAGAAATTTTGTTTGATGAAATTAAATCACCTCCCTTTGTACTTAGTGAAAATAATATTGACTTTAAAGGAATTGGACTCATGGTTTTAAATGAATTGGACTCATGTTCTCTAAAGAATTAGAATCATTTTATCCATAGTAATAAGAATAATATGTTTTGAAGAAGTGGATCTGATCAAACTTATCTCATGTTTGGTATGTGAAAATGTCATAATGAGGAATTCATTGTTATTTGGTATGAGAGAATCAGTCGAATGAAAGATAAAGTGTCTTACTAAAAGTAAATAGTCATCAGATTCACTCTTAATTCTGTGTGAAAGAAGTGGTTATTTGGATATAGAATAGGAGTCTCTATGACTACAAGAAAATAAATGTGATTATGTTTATTGATTCCTATTTTATATAAATCATAAGTTGATTGGAGAACTTGTGATACAATATTGTTTAAAGAATTAAAGAATACGATGTGGTTTTTATTATTTTAAAAATGATCAGATCCAGGCGAAAGTAAAGAAAGAGATGTTGTTTATTCACTGTATTATATGATCATCTGTCAAAAGAAAAATAAACTTTATGTACCCAGGATGATTGTACTCAGGCTCAGAAGGAAAATTATTGTACCCAAAAATGATTGTATTCATAAATGATCGTACCAAATAAAATCATACACAGAAAGATCATACTCTTCACAGTAGTACTTATAAAGATCATACTTTTCACAATCTTATTTAAGCAGGTTTAATGGTTGATTAAATTTCTAATGTAAGATATAGATGAACATTGATTTTCTTTCAACTGTTCTCTTCAAAGTGGTTCAAGAAAAGTGCTAAAGAAAATGAGATGAATATGTTGTCAGGGGGGGTCTGAAATTCAAAAAGAAGTTTTGATTTCCTTATTTATAATTTCAATTGGTACAAAGATTTGTTTTAGAGAAATAAATCAGACTCAGAAATTTAAAATTGGACTCAACAATTAAAATCAGACTATAAATTTAAATAAAATTAAAAAGAAGGATATAAAGCTTGAAAAAGAATCAAGAAGATTCAAGAAGAGTTGATGAAGTCAAAATGCATCCTAAAATTTCAGGGAAAACTGAAATTTGGGTGAATTTTTTTGAGAAGAAAATATTTTTTTGATTCCCACCCGAACCTCTTGAGGGTCACCAATAAATTGAGAAGTACTTTCTACTTTTTGATTCTTGGTATTGTCCAGAGCTGTAGAGAGAGAAGCTTCAATTTTTCAGTGAGAGAAATAAGTTGTCGTACTAATATTTTTTTGAATAAGTTTTAATGGATAAGTAAAAGAGAAGATACAAGATTACAATTTTGTATTTAGATGATAACCATACTTAGTGAATATGGTATTCAGTTGATTACAGTATTCATCTTATCAATCATATTTGGCTGATCATCGTATCAAGGTAGATTAATGGAATCAGAAATTCCGTACTGGGTTTTCCAGAAGGATGAAGATTGAGAATTGAAGTGGTTTTTATTCAACTCTATAATATTATATAAAATTTATATTTTTTATAATTTGGAGAATCGTACTGGGAAGTATCATACCGAGCAGAATCATATCGGGGATAATCGTAGTCGGAGGAATCAGACTGGGAAAAATAGAGATGGAAAATCAGACTTGGTATTCACTTAACAAATTCTAGTAACTTCTTACCATCTTCTATGTAAGAAATTGAAGAAGTTTTTTCAATTGATTACATTTTTAATGGAAAATAATTATAGGTAGCATGCACCGTTTCAAAAATATTGTATTATAATATTTATTCTAAGAAGGTGCACACACCCTATTGGATTGTTTACATAATGCTACATGAGTGAAAGTGTATATCCTACTCATTGTAATCCAAGGATTTTTTTTCTAGTATATTGTGTGGTATTGGATCATTTCCCTACGATACCAAGGACATATCTATTTTTATTAAATAGTGAACCTTATAAATACTTGTGTTCCTATGGATGTGTGTTTGGATTGCTTTTAGCAGGGAATAGAATATTTAATAAGAAGTGAAGGTTGTTTCAATTGGGAAGAAGCTTAAAAGAAAAAATTATTACTAATTCACCCATCCCCCTCCTAGTGATACAGTCATCCTGAATGGGAACTTAAAATTGGTATCAGATGGCCGGTTCCCGTCACATATTCTTTGCTGATGGTGAATTTAAATTGTGAGAAAAATAACGGTATTTTATAATTTTATGGAAATAATAATCATATCTATAAATATATAATGTTTCTGTATCTTATATCTATTTGATATGATGTTTTTGAGCTTCAACAGATGGATTTCCTCCTATTTATTGTTAAACTCCTCTTAAATATGTTGATAAGAAGAATCTAGAGAATGATGGAAGGTCCAAGAATGCTATATTATTATCACTTTTTGAGAGTGAATTCTTAAGGGTGAAATGTATTTCCACATCAAAAGGTATATGAGATAAATTCAAAAACATATATGAAGAAAATACAAAAAGTTAAGAAGGAAAAGTTACAAATCTGGAGATTGAAATAAAAAGATTTGAATATGGGTGAGAATTAATATGTTGCGTACTTCTTTACTTGGGTAAATGAAATTTTGAACACAATTAGATGACTTGGTGAAAAGTTGTATGACAATAAAGTTGTTGAAAAGATCTTGAGAATCCTTCCTAACATGGTTGAGGTAGAAGTTTCTTCATTAGAAAAAAAAATATCCTAAAACATTATCTCTTTAGGATTTTCATAGCACTCTCATCACTTATGAAATGAGAAGAGATAAAGTTATTAATATAAAAAAATTGATAGATAAGTGTCTTTCAATGATATAAAGAAACAAAATTCAAAGAATATTCTTATAGAAGATGAATCTGGGGAATCTGATTCTGAAAATGAGGTTTCTAAAAAACATGATGATATTTTATCCTTCCTTCCTATTAATGTGAAATCAGGTATAAGGATATAAAGAGGTAAACTTCCCCTGAAATGTTTTTAATGTGGTAGAATTGGTCAATTTGTGGCTAATTTTCCTTGAAGAACAAATGAAGATGATAGTGGTGAAGAAATAAGAAATAAAAAAATATCGTAGAAGAAATAGGGAGATAAAGAAAAATTAAATCAATAGGTAAAGAGAGAAAATTATTCTAAACTAAAAGAATAAGTTTCTTGTCCAATGATGAAGAATAAAGTAGTAATACTAAATCCAAAAAATTAGTTGAGTATGGTATTGAAAATACTTGTATTGCAATAGTGAATGATGAATAATTCAGAAGTAGTAATTCTGAAGAATAAGAAATTCAACTCGAAATTAATTTGAAAGAAGAGTTGAAATAATTTCTGAGAAAGATCAGAAGACATGAAAACCAAAAAAAATTAGAAGATGAATCCTCATGAAACCAAGAATATTTTTCTAATAAAAAGGAAAATATATTGAAAGAGATTTATGATTTGAAGAAATATCTTAAAGAATAAAATAATTATAATGAGCAACTAGATGTGAAATTGAAAGCAAAAGAAGAGGAGTCAGAACTTTTCCAACAAAAAATTTATAAAGATGAAGTTAAAAGTAAAAGTTTCCAAAACTCTATTAATGAAGTTGGTGAATTTTATTGTAATAAGATACCTAATAAGGTTCATCCAAATTTACATTCCAAGGGAGAGAATAAAAATGGAATTTTTTTCCAAGAAAAATAATGTTCAAAAAGTTATATATGTTGCTAAAGTGAAGAATTAAGAAGATAAAAAACTTCATGAGTCCGAAAATGGTTTATGTAGATCTAGAAAATTTTCAAATACTTATGATTCTTTTAATTCTGAAAATAAAGAGAAGAATGTGGATGAGAAACATATTCACAATTCTAATCAGTATAGAAGTTTTAGAGGGAAATACTCTTTTTATGGATATTGCTGGTATTATGGGGGATTCAGATACATAGAAATTATGTGTTGGTTCAACCAATTACATTACTATTATCCCTCAATTTATTAAAGGAAAATCTTTAGTGGGATTCAATCTCCTAAAATAAATAATTATGATAAGGTTGTTGTGATGAAACCTGAAAATAATGATATTTAAAATAATTTCCACCCTCTGGATACTATTTGTGAAAGGTGTGAAAAACCTGGACCACTTTAAAAAGGATGTATTATTTTATTACCGGAACAATAGAATATTGTTAACAATTCTCATAATTATAAAATGAAGAAATTAAATGAATGAAAAAAGATGTTGTTGAAACCACATTGAAAGCTACAAAAGGAGAACGGCCTCGAATTCTTGATAGTGGGTGTTCTTCCCATATGATAGGAGACATGAAATTTTTTAAAGAATGTAAAATATTTTAAATAAGGCATGGTTACATTTTTCAATGATGAATCCCTAAAACTAAAAGTTATTGGATCGACCACCATTTGAAAAGGAAAGATAAAATCCAAGAAAACATTGTATGTAGATGGGCCGAAACATAATTTGTTAAGTGTTTCAAAATTATGTGATGAGGGTAACGATGTTATCTTTAAGAAAGAATGGTTTGTTATGAAGAATGAAGAATATGGAAAGATTGTCACAAGAGACCAATGTACAAAAGGAAATTTTTTCTGGTTGGTGAAATAAAAAACTCTTGTCACCAAAGTATGGTAGAAGAAAAACAGTTGTGGCATAAAAGATTGGGACACATGGCGTAGTGAAACATGATCAAGATTTATAATATAAATAGTGTCTGGTATATTCATTATTTTTCTATTAGAAGAGATTTGGGTGGCACAATTTTCCAGAAAGAAAAGATTACAAACTCAGTGCATAAGAAAGTTGAGATTTGTTTAAAACAACCCTTGAGCTCATTCATTTCGATATTTATGGGCCAATGAGAAAAAAATCCAATAATGAAGATAATTATATCAAAAAATTTATTGATGTATTTACTCACATTACTTGTGTTATGTATAAGAAATATAATTTATATTCTTTGAAAAGTTTTAAAAGTTTCAGAAGGAAAGATGAAAAAGAATGTGAGTATTCTATGAAGAAGTTGAGAATAGACAATGGTGGTGAGTACATAAGTGAAAAATTATAAATCTATTTAGATAATCATTAAATTAGACAGGACTATAGTTCCCCATACACTCTTAAAACAAAATGGGGTTACTAAAATAAAGAACATAATATTGGTGGAAATGGGAACAACCATGTTACTTGAGCATGGCCTTTATCATTACTTTTGGAGGCAAGCTATGAGAATTGATTTTTATATTCAAAATCAGTATTTATATATTCCTGAATCAAATATGACCCCATATGAATTTAATTATGGAAAAACTCCATGCTAGAAACACTTAATATTTTTCTAGAGTCTAATTGTAATAAAGAATAAAGGTGGAAACATTGGTAAGATTGATAAAAAAAGCTGATGATGGAATATTTCTTTGTTATTCTCTAGAAGGAAGGGTTTATAGGTAATTAATGAAGAAATATGAAGAATTATTTATTCAGATAATGTTGAAGTAATTGAAAAGGTATAGCAAGAAAAACATGCTCAGAAAGACAAAGAAGTTGAGAAAGTTGAAGAAAACAATTCAGATAAGGATACAAAAAATTTTATCCTAATTTAGAAGAAGAATCAAACTCAACTATTTCATGTGATGAGGAAGATGTTCAAAAATTTCTTCCACGGTTAGGGAAATAAGTGGAAGCTCAGAATATAATTGGTGATCAACATCCAAAGGTTCAAACAAGAAGAACAAAAAATTCCATTACACTTATTTTTTTGTATTCAAAAGTGGATCTGAATGATGTAAAAGAATCTTTTGAGAGTCTGGAATGAGTTCATGCCATTAATGAAGATTTGGATCATCTTTAAAAGAATGTTACATGGGAACTCATAAATAATCCTGAAAACAAAAACATTATTGGAACATAATGGGTTTTCTGAAAAAAGAAGAATGAAGAAGGTGAAGTGATAAAAAAAAAAGAAAGATTGGTATGAAAAGGTTATTCACAAATTGAAGGTATTGATTTTGATGAAACCTTTACTCTGGTGGAAAGACTTCAAACAATTAGAATCTTTCTCATTATTGTTTCACAATGAGCCTATAATATCTTTCAAATGGATGTTAAATCTACATTTCTGAATGGTGTTCTTGAAGAGGAAGTTTATATTGAACAACATTTTGGATTTTTTGTTAGAAGAGATGAAAATTATGTGTGCGGATTGGAAAAGTCTCTATATGGCCTAAAATAATCTCTGAGGTCATGATATTCCAAATTGGATACATGCTTAAGGAATATGAATTATAATAAAGGAAGAGTGGATATAAATCTCTAAATCAGATAAAGTCCAGAGTATTCCCTCTTTATGATGGTTTATATTGATGACATTATCTTTCATGGGAATGGTGAAAGAAGTTGTCAAAGGTTTTATGAATAAATATAAAAAAATTTATTTGAAATGCGCATGTGGGGATAAATGAAATACATTCTTAGGTTACAAATATAACAAAGAAAGGAATACATTTTTCTATCTAAAGAAATGTATGTTAAGGAACTTCTCAAGAAGTTTGACATAGAAAACTCAATACCTATTTCCACAATAATTTAAGTGGGAATAATATTTTATAAAGATGGATAAGGAAAATTATTTGATCAGAAAGAATTTTTAAAGCTGATTGGAAGTTTGTCGTATTTGACTGCCTCAAGACATGAAATTGTTTATGTTGTTACCTTATGTTCATGAGTTTATAGTGCTCCAAAATAATACCATTTAATTGTTGGAAAATTAATTCTCTAACACATCAGTGGAACAACATTATTCATAATCAGGTATTGTATCATAGATAGTATTGATTTTTTTGGGTATCCAGATGCAGATTGGGTAGGAAATATTGATGATTGGTGATCCACATCTGGTGGAATATTCTTTATCGGAAATAATTGTATTATTTGGAATTCAAAGAAATAAAATTTAGTAACTCTCAGTACAAATGAATTTTATTAGATTTCTTCTACTCAAGAAACTACACAACTCATGTGGATGAAAACTCAATTGGAATATTTACTTGTCGAAGTGAAGTTACCCTTTCTCTTGGGTAGTGATAATCAAAGTACAATCAATCTCACCAGGAATCCAGTTCAACAATCTCATTCAAAACTTATTGATATCAAATATTATTTCCTCAAAGAACATGTGAATAAGAATTAATTGAAGTTGGAATATGTTCCAGCCTCAAAATAGGTGGCATAAATTTTCACAAAACCTTTACTAAAGGAATCATTTTATATATTGATATTGAAAATGTGCTTCCAACCTCTTTCTCATCAAGGTTTAGGTATGTGTTTTTGTCCAATATCTCATCTAACCTTTGTATTTTTTTTTCAAGGGGGGTAATTGTTTCATAAATCAATATATTTCTTTCAAAAAGAGGGATTTGTGGGTAAGCTGTGAATTCATCATTGTATTGTGAGTGAAATATTCAAACTATTCGTTGGAGTTGTGGGTAAACTGTGAATTCCACATTGTATTGTGATTAAACTATTCTAACTATTTCATGGAGTGGTTTTAGTAAAATGATTTTTTTTTGTATTCCAAAGAAGATGAAAAAAACTAATATTAAAGAAAAACAGAGAAAGGAAAAAAAAGGTTTTTATAATCACTACTTTTAGAAATCATGGTTTTTATATCAATTATTTGTGTTTCCTACAATGAGTTAGCTCACGTTGGCTTATAATTTTGACAATTACTCTATTCCTTGAGGATACAAAGTACTATTATTTATGAAACTTGGTTGAAAACAAAATCCAATAGGGGGATAGTTAGGACGAAGCTGATGAAAAGGTGTTTTCTTTTCATATGTCGTCTTTTGATGTCAAGAAAGATTGTTTAAAGAAAGTAAATCACCTAACTTTGTATTTGGTGAAAATAGTATTCACTTAAAAATAATCAGGCTTATGTTTTGAAATGAATTAGACCCATGTTTTCTAAACAATCAGAATCACTTTGTCTATCGTAATGAGAAGAATATTTTTTGAATAAGTCATTATGATCAGACTCACCTCAGGTTCGGTATGTGAAAATATCATAATGAAAATACTATTTTTATCTATTGTGCAATAATCATTCGAATGAAAAGGAAATTATCTTTTATAAAGTAAATAGTAATCATATTCACTCTAAATTCAGTGAGATAAATGGTTGTTTTGATGGGGAAACATAGTCTCTATCACTATGATAAAATAAATGTTGCTATTTTTTGTTGATTTATATTTCACACAAATCATAATTTTATTTGAGAACTTGTTATACAAGCTTGTTGAAAGAGAGAATATGAGGTGGTTCCCATTGATTTCAAATGATCAGATCGAGGTGGAAGTGAAGAAGGAGATAATGCTGATTCATTATACCATTTAATCATCCATCATGAGAATAATAAACTTTTCATACCAAGGATGATCATACTCAGGATTAGGAGGAAAATGATCATACCAAGAAATGATCTTATTTATAAATGATCGTACCCAAGCCAATTATAATCAGAAAGATCATACTCTACCCAATCATACTCAGAAAGATCTTACTCTATATAATGGTACTCAGGATGAGTTTAATGGTTGATTTAATTTCTAAAGGAAGGGATAGATGAACTATGATTTTATTTCAAATATTCTCATCAAATTGGGTAAATAAAAGTGCTGAATAAATGGATATGAATATGTTGTTGAGGGGGAGTCCAAAATTCCAAGATAAGTTTTGATTTATTCATTTACAATTTCAATTGGTATGGAGATTTGTTTTGAAGAAATTAATCAAACTCAGAAATTGAAAATCAAAATCAGTAATTAAAATAAAATTAGAAATTAAAATGAAAGTATAAATAAGGAGATGAAGTTTGAATAAGAATATATAATGTTTAGGAATAGTTGACGAAGTCAAAATGCATCCCAATATTTTAGGGAAAATTAAAATTTGGGTAAATTGTGTGAGCGGGAAATATTTTTGGGATTATCACCCAAACCTCTCAAGGGTCGCCTATAAAAGGAGAAGTACTTTGTACTTTTTCACTATTGGTACTGTTCACTACAGCCGAGAGAGAAGCTATGAGTTTTTAGTGAGATAATGAAGTTGTGTATTGATCTTTTATTGAAGAAGTTTTAAAGGATAAGTTAAAGAGAAGAAACAAGATCGCAACACTGTATTCATTTGATAAGTATACTTAGGGATTATTGAATTCAATTGATTACAGTATTTTCCTTGTCAATTGTATTTGGATGATCATCATATTGGGATGGATTAATTAGATCAGGATTTCTATATTGGGTTTTCTAGACCAAGGAAGAAGGAGAATTGATGTGGTGTGGATATAGATCTATCACATTTTATCAAAGTAACATAATTAATACTGGGGATAATCATACTAGGAAGTATCATATCGAGAAGAATCGTATCAGGGAGAATCGTACTTGGAGGAATCATACTGGGAAAAAAGGATGGGGAAATCAGACTTGGTTTTTCTTTAACAAGGTCTATGAAGTTCTTAACATATTCTGGGTAAGAAATTGATGAAGTATTTTCAATTGAATACATTTTTGAATTGAAAATAAGAATACGTAACATGACTTTTTACAAAAATATTGTATTAACCTATTTATACTAAGAGGGTGCACATGCACTATTGGATTGTTTCCATAGTGGTACATGATTGAAAGGGTATATCCCAATCATTGTAATCCAAACATTTTTTTTGTTGTGCATTGTGTTGTATTGGATAATTTTCGTACCATACCAAGGACATAGCTATTCTTATTGAATAGTGAACCTTGTAAATATTTTTGATCCTATTGATGTGTTTTTGGATTGTTTTCAGAAGGGAATGGAATCCTTAATAGGAGGAATAGGTTTTTTTAATTGGGAAGAAACATAAAATAAAAAAGTATCACTAATTCACCCCCTCTCAGTGATACAATCATCCTGACTCAGAACTTAAACTTAATCTAATAAATTGGAATAATAAACAAGGAAGTTACATCCCAAAGGAAAAAATTGTTTAGTAGCTTTTGAAAACCAGATACAAACATATGTTTTACATTATAACTTTAAATAAAACACATCATAGAAACTCCATTAGAAATATCCATAAACTTCTAGATTATCCAAGAAAGTCATTCATAATATACATCTTCACATACTGGGGAAAAATAAAACATTATAAAGGGTATATCCTATATGATAATTAAGGGTACATGATAAAGTGGAAGCTAATTTAAAAATTAAAAAAAATCAAGGTGAAAAATAAAAATCACATTCTATTAAAACATAAGCTTGAGCATATTCTGGTAGGAACAAAAACTGAATAATTCCATATAAATAATCGAATCCGAATAAAACTTAACTTAGGATATTATACTTGTCAAATAATCACATGGATTATAAATTACTAATATCATAATATAGGAATTCATAATATCAGATATCTAAAACATATTGTCAATGCAACGGCCAAGACATTTGAAAATAAATGGTTAAGGGCTCAACCAAAATCCAAATTTTTTTTGGCTTATGATACCTACCGACAAATTGAGGGGATATATAGGGCCTCTCCCATCACTCAATAAGTATAATGAATTCCTCGTATGAATAATATAAAATATAAACAATAAATACATTTTAAATTTAAATAACTTTCCCTAATCAGTAAACATAATCACTAACCATTTTGAGTAATATGGTGAATGGTATCAAAATAGCATATCCACTGTCAAACTAATCATAAACCATCTAATAAAATATGGTAGATAATATCATATAATATAAATCCCAATTAAGAATAATATTCAACAAAGGGTGATGAAATCAATGAAAAAAACTCTAATAAAATCATAGAGTAATTCTTGGGATGAATACACTTTTGACTTTGGAAAGAAGAGTTATTTTGGAAAAAAATTATTTGTCATAAAATCATATTATAAATAAGTATATCACATAAAATAAAAGGTTGTGAAATTAAATTATGTTTTATGAATAAATTATGTCCAGTTTAATTAAAAACAATTAAAAAGAGTTTTTAAGAAACTTTAGAAATGTACCCCTTTTATGCAGTATAAGAGAAAATATAACAGTCATTAAAGAGGAAAAAGGATTAATTTTTTGCATGAAACCAAAAATGAACTAAGATAGTTTTTTAGGATAAAATTATTGATTTCAAAAAAATGGTGGATTAAATAAATTATCGAGTGCACTCGAAAATGGGTAAGAAACTTGGAAGTTCCCCTAAATCGGGCTTTCTTATCAGAAATAATTGAGATGGAAACCATATCAAACAAGTTTCCACTCATCAAATAAAATGATATGATATGAATATATGATTTTGGAACATATAAACATAATTTATAATTATTATATAAAAATTTATGAATTAAATTGGGGTAAAGGGAGAGGGATCGTGACCCAAATGAAAAATGGAGGTTCGGGAAGAAACCCTTACCTTATGTCTGAAAGCATTCTACACTTGTACTTAATGTACGAGATAATGAAATTAGATTCCATAATAAATTAATTAAGAGAATATTAAACATTTATTTTATTTATTAAAAAAAATTAATTTCATTTATGATTTTTTTATGAGTTATAAGATTCAATTTCGTTGTACAGGACTGTTTGTTTCCTTTGTTTTTTTGATTTTTTCAATTGTATACATGTAAAAAAGATCATGTAAAAAGAAAATTGTAATCCAAAATTGAAATTATCTATTATTAATTAAATTTATGTAGATATAATGATATTATATATCATATTGTTTCCAGATATGACGTTGATTCATTAGATAAAATTTAATGATAACCTTTTTGATTATTTTGGCATTTTTTTTATCATCAAAAACTTGTTTTTTATTATGAATTAATTTTATATATATATATATATATTAGTTATAAAACATAAAATAAGTTGAATTAAATATATTATATTCTCTTTTAACCATAAAAAATGTTTTATGACTAGGCTTGAATGAGGAATTGAAAAATGAAAACTCATCATCCATGAAGGTGGTAAATCGACACATCATGGATAGTGCTTTCATTTTTAGAATAAAAAGGAGGAGAAAAGAGAATTAATGGTTGACATCACAATAATATAATAAAATTTAATTATACATTTGATACTAGATTCATCATTCATGTTTGCATAATTGAGTTAAATAAATTATAGAAAAATAAAACAAAATAAAAGAATAATTAAAAGAATGAAAGGGTATTTTTACTTCTTGAATTCTTCTCCTTGAGAACCTCTTTAAGAAAATTTGAAATAGTCTTTTGGTGAGACCCAAAATACAAGAACATTACGGCGATGTTTTGGATATTTAATGGGAATAATATAAGAAATCTTAAAGGATTTTTATGTTTGAGGTGAAGAGGTGGTGAGATGTGGTATTTATAGTGGAGGATAAGGGTGTTTTTTAAATATTTTATTTATTTGTTTATTATTTTTCCTAAAGACTATGAATAGTTCTAGAATTATAACTAAATATATTAAAATAATTAACTATAGTTCAATATTATAGACTTATATCATTCATACTTCATCTAGGACTCAATAATTCATGAATTTGTTAAATACCATAAATTATTGTCTTTCACTATTCACTAAAAATTCAACTCTTTTACAAAAATCATTAAAATTTACCTTAACCATTTTTCAATGTGTATGATTTAAAAAAAAACTCTTTTTTATGAAATTTTTTTTCTAAATATGAGAAATTTAATTTTTAAATAAATCCATCCATTACACAAAATATACTGATTAAAATATTAAAACTAATTGTATGAAACATTAAAAAATTAAATAATATATCATAAAATTATATTTTATTTATAAGAAAAAATATTAATTTATGAAGTTATTTTGGGAAAATAATTTTTTTTAATCATTATATTAATTATAAAATTATAAATAAACATTTAAACTTTACAAAAATACCAACACTTATTTTAACATTTTATTAACATTTATTTACTTATTCCATGACATAAATATACCATATTTTCATTTATAAGATACCTAAATTTTATTAAAAATTTAATAGGTGAATTTAATATCCAAATTAATAATAGTTGGTTAGTATAATGAAACTGAAAATTTTATAAAATTTGGAATTTTTCACTATTCACTAGAAAATAAATATTTTTAGGAAAATAAAAAAAATCACCCTAAGCTAATTTTGATATTACTCTTCTAAAAATGATTTTTATTTTTTACAATGTAATTTATAAAATAATCAAAATTTAGTTTTTAAATAAGTGCGTCATTAAAAGGTGGTAAAAGTGTCTTTATAATATATTATCTTTTATACATAAAATTGGATTTATTCTTATACGAAAAATATTAAAATTATTAGTTGAATTTAAAAACATTTTATCGAATATGTTACATATAATTTTTATTATTATCTTTCAATAATGGTAATTTGTAAGAACCCAGTTTTTGCTGCGAAAGACTTTGGAATATTCTTGATAATATTCCAGAGCAGCGCCTTCAGACGGTGTGCGATTCCGAGCCTCAGAGTGGCCAGAATTAAATTTTCAGTGCGTTCACACTGGAAACGCCAAATGAATGATATAACTCCTAAACGGAGTTCTGAATCAGGGATCCGAGTGTACGGATGGGTCCGGAATATGGTGTTTACCCTAGTAATGACATAAAACATGTCGGTGCGGGACGTTTGGACCCCTCATCCGCTTCTAGAACGTTTAACGGATTAATTAATTAATTAATTAATTCGTTTAGTGTTGAAACTCGAATGTCTCTTAAACAGTGGCTCGGATTGGAAAACCGAGGGAACCGTTGAGTTCGGAGCATGCTGTTTACCCTAGGAGGGGTATAAGTTTCGCAGGCGCGGGCCGTCTGTGAAAAATGGCCCCAGGGGTGTTTGTGTAATTTGCCGGCTTCGGGCGTTAAATTTTGTAACTTTTGAACAGGGTCTCGGATTAAAATTCTCAGACCACCGTTGTGCTCGGGAGGTCTTGTTTACCCCAGGGGAGGCTTAACCTCGACCCAGCTGAGGGTTCGGGTTCGGGCCGACGTGCGGGTGGTTAAGCGTTTTCTATTTAAACGCTTAACACACCTCTCCCTCTTCTCCTTCCCCTTTCCCCCTGGAAGCCCCTCCACTCCCTCTACTTCTCCATCTCCAGTGAGACAGTCCGGCAAGGCGACTCCGACGAGGTGCGGTGGTGCCAGCGGATCGTCGCGAAGCTTCGGGCGAAGCCCCACAAGGTAGGATGTTGCGTTTGCATTTTCTATTTCCCGTACCTAATTTGAGCTCGTTTTTTACTATAGATTCTTTTTCAAAACTTCGATCTAAGCACATGAACGCGTAGTATAGAATTTTCTCTTTCCGAATCTTTTTTCGGATTTGAAATCGGAGGTCGGAGGCATCCGCAATCGTTCGCCGAAGTTTGCGGGAATTTCTTGTTGTCCCGGCGGTTTCCGGCGGCTTGGGTGCTCCGGCGGTCTGAGGCGCGACGGGAGGGGCTTTGGCAGGCGGCGGTTCTCCTCAACGCGGCGGCACGGCGGAGCTCTTCGGCGGAGGCGGCTGACGGCGGGGGCTCCCCGGGTGAGGCGCTGGCAGCCGGGTTTCCGCGTGGCGGCGCCGGTGTAGGGAGGAGGAGGGGGTCGCGGGGTGCGCGCCCCCGCGTGCAGCGCGACCGCGACCCGCATGTCACGGGTCACTGCGGGAGAGGAGACTGGCCGTCAAGGCCGGTCGGTGGCGTTGTTCGTGGCCAGCTGGCCGCGGACCGGCCGGACCCACTTCTGACGTCCGTAGCTTTCACTACGGACGTCCGTTTTGCTCGCCGTCTGTGGCGGTGCGGGCCTGGCACAGAGGCGGATATTTTGATATGGTTTCGGGAATTTTTAATTCCATAAACGAGGGGCCGCGAAGGCGTGACGCGTCTTTAAGTGGTTTGTCGTTTTCCGGTGGAACTTGTCTTGGACGGCGCGGACGCGTCCGACGTCCGATTTAAATGCCATCAGTGGCGTTGGGACCCTGGCACCGAGGCGGAGCTTTCCAGGGCGGTTCCAGGCGTTGAGGCCGAAGTTGAGGTGTGGGCACCACGGCCCGTCTTTTGAGCTGCGTGCAGCTTTTAGCGACTTTTTCCTCGGACGTCCGTTCGGGGCGTGCGAGCAGTCGATGTTAGGTGTTTTTCTGAGGACATCGCGTTGGCGCAGTCTGCCCGTTGTAATTACGCATGATGGTGAGGGCCCCACGAGGGCCGTTTCGGGAGTTGACGGTGATTTCCAGCTTTATCACCGGGTGACCATTTTAGACAAGTGAATAGTCCATCTTCTGTGCTTTTTCGAGAGGATCGCAACGGTGCGATCCGTTCGTGGAGTTTCGGGACCGTGTTGCGAGTCCCACGAAGCACCGCTCGTGTGCGATGCGCCGGAATGCATCTTTTCTTCCGGATATCCATTGAACTCATGCGAGTAGTGCTTTTGACGTGTTTTCCCGAGGGGATCTCAATGGTGCGATGCGCCCGACTGTTTTTGGGGCCGAGGCTCAGGATCACGGGACGCTGTTCGGGCGTGAGGCGGTGTTGGTGACTCTTTCGTCAGATATCCGCTGGAGGCGAGTAAGTAGTCGATCTTGCGTGTTTTTCCGTGAGGATTACAACGGTGCGATCTGTTTGGCCGTGCAGAGCCTTATACGTGATCTTATTAAATGTGGAAGCATGAAAGGTGCTCCAGTGGTGGTTCGTCCTACCATGTTGGTAGTGAACCCTTGGTGTGTGATCGCACACTCTTGGGAGAGTGATATAAATGGTTCACAAGATGTGGTTGGTCGTTCCTGGGCTTTTGAGTTGGAGATGTTACGTCACGGCTTCGCGTTGACGCTGGGTGCTGTGTGCACGATGGCCTTTGGGATAGAACGAGGTATACTCTGGGAGTATACGGGGGCGCTTGGAGGTACATGTGGTCGCTTGTACCTAAGGATATTTGTGCGCTCAGTTGGGGTTGACTTGGGGCTACACGTCGTGTGGACCCCATGTGCGTTCCGTGTTCTTCTTTGCGTACTTTGACCTCTCGCGATGTAGAGGGTCCCTCAGTGTGTTTGTTTGACCAGCAGGGTTGAGTGGTCTCCACCTAGTTTCATTCTCGATGAATCGTCCAGTAGCGGTGCTAGTGGCACCCCGTGATGGAACAGGCGTTGAACCCCTCGGGGTGAGTTGTGATGGAGTTGGGTGGTTGCGCGATACCCACTCCGTGTTCGATTGGCCAATGTTGTACCCTCCAGTAGAGATGGCCAGAGCAGTTCTGAGTTTTACCTTCCAGCGGGGTTGGACAGTGGGTTACTCATCGACTTCTTCAGTTTTACCCTCCAGCAGGGCTGGGTAGTGGGTTTCTCGCTGACTTCTAAGGGTCTACCCTCCAGAAGATACTGGGAAGTGGGTCACCCGACACACTTAGGGTCTACCCTCCAGTAGATACTGGGCAGTGGGTCACCCGACGACCTCTTAGGGTCTACCCTCTAGCAGGGATGGGCAGTGGGTCGCCCGTCGTCTAGTTCCAGGTCTACGCTCCAGCACGGCTGGGCAGTGGGTCGCCTATCAACTTATTCCAGGTGTACCATCCAGCGGGGTTGTGCAGTGGGTCGCCGGATGATGTGTTATGGTTTACCCTCCAGCGGGGCTGGCCAGTGGGTCGTCGGATGATGTGTTATGGTTTACCCTCCAGCAGGGCTGGGCAGTGGGTCGCCGGATGATGTGTTATGGTTTACCCTCCATCAGGGCTGGGCAGTGGGTCACCCAGTATCTTAATATGGATTACCCTCCAGCGGGGCTGGGCAGTGGTTCGCTTGATGATGTGTTGGGGTTTACCCTCCAGTGGGGCTGGGCAGTTGATCACCCGATATCTGGTTATGAATTACCCTCCAGTAGGGCTGGGCAGTGGGACACCGGTTGGCATTCTAGACTCAGTCCTTCCGACTAGGCTAGTCTATGGCTTTCCTCTGTGATTACTAGAGCGGGACCCTTGGTTGTACGGGTCGGTGATGGGACAACTTGACTTTGAGGAGACCTCTCGACTGTAGGGCAGTGTCGAGGTGTGGTTTGACTTTCCCTGGAACTCTCAAGTTCGAGGGGCACTTTCCACACCGAGATGCGTTCTTGTGACGCAATCTAAAATCGTGCAGGCGAGTCAGTGCCGCCCAAAGCGGATAGTGTCGAGGTGTGGTGATTGAGCCCCTTGTCTTGCGGTTCAGGGCAGACGTGCGGGATGCTGGGCATCGATGGAGTTTCTTCTGGGACTGTTGGCTACTTTTTGTTGGGCTGAGCTATGGGATGGAGATCCCCTTACGACGTGGTTTGGGCTTCTCGAAAGAGAATATGGATTTGTATATACTATGTTCCTGCACCCACTCCTTGGGTTTTGGTTACTCTCCTTCCACGAGAGGAAAAGATGCGCGGGGTATTCCACGTGCTTTCTATGTCTAGCTTCTCTTGGTAGAACGAGTCTACTCTCCTGCTATAGCTAGCGAAGACCCGAAGGGAAGTTCATCTTCTCACCGTTTCCAGCTCCTTGTACCTGGACGAGTCTACCTTCTTTCTTTTGTTGGGTTGAGCTGGACTCTTACTGTACTCTTTACTGCAGCTTCCGTTGTACTCCTTTACTTTTCCTGTTCGCTCTACTGCTCACCCTTCAGTACCTCCTTTTTTGCTCCCTTGAGCCTTCGGGGTATCCTACTGAGTATTTTTATACTCACCCCAGCTTGGGATTTTCCCACACTTGGTGTGCCCTTGCAGATGACGGACAGGTTGGTCGTGACCTCAGTGGAGCGTAGGTGCTTGGGATCTTGGACCGCGTGTGGTGGTCGTGGTCGGGATCCAGGTGGGAGACCCGTCAGCTGTTTATTTTTGTTTACCTGTTGTCGGGTTGTGGCACTTTTCGGTTGGGCGCGTGTTTTTGCCCCTTTTCTTTTCAGCTTGTAATTTGTCCTTGTAGTGGTCAATGCACTCTGTGGTTTATTTATAGCAGTTGTTCTTTTTACTCTGCACTTTTGCATTGAGTTTGCTACGTGTGGGTGTGTACAGGTACTTAAAAAAAGGCCTCCCCGAGTTGTTGTGCCTTCGACGCTGGTTGCCAGCCCCTGGCCTATGGAGGTGGGCTTGGGGTAGTTGCGGCTCGATCCCAGGTAGGGTCGGGTCGTGACAAAGTGGTATCATAGGTGGTTTGTTCCTTGGGACGTTGTGCGGACATCCCTAAAATAAAAGGAATTGGTTGGGATATAGTGCAACAGTGTCAACGTGTCTCGAGAGCGGCTCTCAGGCCAGGGAGTCCAGTGATGGTGCGGCGGCCGACGTATCCATTCACCAGGACCCTGATAACCCACTTGTCGACTCGACATTCTGAGACACTTGTTGCAGGGAAAATTTTTTTTGTGCATCACATAGGACTGAGTCTTGACTGTCCTTCTTGAGTCAGCTCCCCATCGTGGTTAGTGGTATATACATTTATGCTCATCTGACCGCGGCACTCCTTGATGATATTCAAGATGTATCCGCGAAGACAGCCAGCCCAGATACCAGCTTTGGTTCGTGACGACGACCCTGTGAGCTACGAGGCCACATTCCAGGACCCATCAAGTGAGCCCTTTCTCCGATTGGGCCGGTAGCAGCACCCCCACTTGTTGAGCAGTAGACAGTTTCAGTAGAGCGGGCTGGGTTTGAGCGCAGGTTGAGCGCGCTCCGTGAGTTCCAGCGGCAGAGACCACTGAGGTTCAGTGGTGAGCCAGACCCTCAGGCAGCAGAGGCTTGGCTCGAGGCAGTGGTTCGCCTTTTCAGGCTTGTGCAGACGCCGACAGATCAGAGATTGGCTTTGGCAGCCAGCCTTTTTCCGTGGATCAGCTTGGCGTTGGTGGAGTATGATGACTCAGCTTCTTGACGAGTCATCGCTTTCATGGGATGACTTCCAGTTGTGTTTCGTGAGAAGTTTTTCCCCTCCTTCTTGTGCTCCGTTCAGAATCAGGAGCTCCTACAGTTTCAGTAGGGAGGGATGACGGTGGCCAAGTACGCGGCTAGTTTTGCAGACCGTGCATGCTTTTACCCGAACTTGGTCCGTGACGAAAACTTCCGAGAGCGGAAGTTTGAGTAGGGTTTCCACTGAGAAATTCGTGCTGTCATAGTACCATTGGGCATTTCCACGTATGTCGGGGTGCTAGAGCATACGCTGGTGACAGAGGGCTTCCTGTCATGTTTTGCGGTTGGTAATGGCAGTGGGCACGACGGAGCCGGGAATTCTGTCGTAGCTAGCAGGCGTTGGAGGATAGGACCTCGATGTAGGTGGCCTTCCCACTGCCGGTTCCGGAGATGTGGTCGTATACCACTGTGACGAAAAGGCGCAGGGCCTCAGCCGAGGATTCCCTTCCTTGAGTGGATCCCGGGCCGTGGTTGTACACCACAATGGCGCTGGAGGACACCAGGGAAGCCCAGAGAGCGCTGGTGATATGCTTGTGATGGGCGAGGTCACTTGGCATGAGACTGCCTCACCCGAGTTACTGAGAGCTTCGAGTAGGCAGCAGGCGCACCACCACGGCAGAGGCAGCGCCGTGATTGGAGTAGTGGCCAGAGAGGTGGTGCTAGCAAAGGAGTGGGAGGATCTGGGGGTGGGGGACGACGTTACGAGATCTCCCCATCACCACTAGGCGGTCCACGTCAGGCTCCTGGAGCTGACGGTTGGGACCGTGGGTAGCTGCGAGCTTTGGATGTCTACCATACTGCAGAGCATGGGATGGTGAGAGGTACCCCTTGAGACTCTTCTACCTTTTGCAGTAGAATTGTTGGGCTCTGCGTGTGAAAAGCTTTTCTCCATGCTCCTTGTTTGAGGTGTTACCAGGGTGACGTAGGGCGTCGGGTGTAACCCTGTATTGGTGAGGAAAAAGGCATGAGACTTTTTCCTTTAGTCGATAGTGTTGACTCCTTTGCCTTTTGAGCGTGTAAGAAAGAATCGATTGTGGAACCTTGCATGACCAGATATCCTTGGGTGTTCCACCATATGGATATTCTGAAGGAGGGAATCACCGGGCCTTGTTCCTAGTGCGGGCGGTGATTCCTGTCGCGGTGTTCGACGTAGAGGTTTGACCGGGGAGGTGAGCTACCCCCGAGATCCTTCGGGCCATTTGAGACCGTGTAGAGGGATGGCGAGGCTCTCTACCGCCTTGAACTAGCCAAAAAGTCTGGAGTGGGTGCACAACGTCGGCAAGTGCCGACCTCGCGTGAACGGATCAATTCTTTGGTCTGTGTGCGGTGACGCAGAGTTGTGCGTGGGTTCTTCTGGGTACGGGAAGCCATGCGTGGGCTTAATACCCTGTGTTGCTCCCTAGTTTTGCTTTTCGGGGATGAAAAGGTTGAAGGAGGGAATGATGTAAGAACCCAGTTTTTGCTGCGAAAGACTATGGAATATTCTTGATAATATTCCAGAGCAGCTCCTTCAGACGGCGTGCGATTCCGAGCCCCAGAGTGGCCGGAATTAAATTTTCAGTGTGTTCACACTCGAAATGCTAAATGAATGAGATAAATCCTAAATGGAGTTCCGGATCAGGGATCCGATTGTACGGATGGGTCCAGAATAGGGTGTTTACCCTAGTAATGACATAAAACATGTCGGCGCGGGACGTTTGGACCCCTCTCCCGCTTCTGGAACGTTTAACGGATTAATTAATTAATTAATTAATTTGTTTAGTGTTGAAACTCGAATATGTCTTAAACGGTGGCTCGGATTGGAAAACTGAGGGCACCGTTGAATTTGGAGCATGTCGTTTACCCTAGGAGTGGTATAAGTTTCGCAGGCGCGGGCCGTGTGTGAAAAATGGCCCCAAGGGTGTTTCGTAATTTGGCGGCTTCGGGCGTTAAATTTTGTAACTTTTGAACAGGGTCTCGGATTAAAATTCTGAGGTCACCGTTGTGCTCGGGAGGTCTTGTTTACCCCAAGGGAGGCTTAACCTCGACCCTGCTGAGGGTTCGGGTTCGGGCCGACGGGCGGGTGGTTAAGCGTTTTCTATTTAAACGCTTAACACACCTCTCCCTCTTCTCCTTCCCCTTTCCCCCCCTAGCAGCCCCTCCTCTCCCTCTCCTTCTCCATCTCTGGTGAGACAGTCTGGAGAGGCGACTCTGGCGAGGTGCGGTGGTGCCGGCGGATCGTCGCGAAGCTTCGGGTGAAGCCCCACGAGGTAGGATGTTGCGTTTGCATTTTCTATTTCTCGTACCTACTTTGAGCTCGTTTTTCACTGTGGATTCCTTGTCAAAACTTCGATCGAAGCCCATGAACGCATAGTATAAAATTTTCTCTTTCCGAAGCTTGTTTCGGATTTGAAATCGGAGGTCGGAGGCATCCGCAATCGTTCGCCAAAGTTTGCGGGAATTTCTGGTTGTCCCGGCGGTTTCCGGCCGGCTTGGGTGCTCCGGCGGTCCGAGGCGCGGCGGCAGGGGCTTTGGCAAGCGGCGGTGCTCCTCAGCGCGGCGGTGCTCCTCAGCGCGGCGGCGCTCTTCGGCGGAGGCGGCTGACGGCGGGGGCTCCCAGGGTGGGGCGCTGGCGGCCGGGTTTCCGCGCGGCGGCGCCGGTGTAGGGAGGAGGAGGGGGTCACGGGGTGCGCGACCCTGCGTGCGGCGCGACCGCGACCCGCATGTCACGGGTCGCTGCGGGAGAGGAGACCGGCCGTCAAGGCCGGTCGGTGGCATTGGCTACGGCCAGCTGGCCGCGGACCGGCCAAACCGGGCCGGTCCGGCCCAAGGGGGTCCCCCCCCTTCTAACTTCCGACGTCCGTAGCTTTCGCAACGGACGTCCGTTTTTCGCGCCGTCTACGGCGGCGCGGGCCTGGCACAGAGCCGGATCTTTTGAGATGGTTTCGGGAATTTTTAATTCCCGAAATGAGGGGCCGCGAAGGCGCGACGCGTCTTTAAGTGGTTTATCATTTTCCGAGGGAACTTGTCTTGGATGGCGCGGACGCGTCCGATGTCCGATTTAAACACCGTCAGTGCCGTTGGGACCCTGGCACCGAGGCGGAGCTTTCCAGGGTGGTTCTAGGCGTTGAGGCCGAAGTTGAGGCGTGGGCCCCACGGCCCATCTTTTGAGCTGCGTGTAGCTTTTAGCAACTTTTTCCTCGGACGTCCGTTCGGGGAATGCGAGCAGTCGATGTTGGGTGTTTTTCTGAGGGCATCGCGTTGGCGCAGTCTTCCTGCAATAATTCTGCACGATGGTGCGGGCCCCACGAGGGCCATTTCGGGAGTTGACGGTGATTTCCAGCTTTATCAATGGGTGACCGTTTTGGACAAGTGAATAGTCCATCTTGTGTGCTTTTTTGAGAGGATCGCAATGGTGCGATCTGTTCGTGGAGTTTCAGGACCGGGTTGCGGGTCCCACGAAGCACCGCTCGTGTGCGGTGCACCAGAATGCATCTTTTCCTCCGGATATCCGTTTCACTCATGCGATTAGTGCTTTTGACGTGTTTTCCCGAGGGGATCGCAATGGTGCGATGCGCCCAACTGTTTTTGGGGCCGAGGCTCGAGATCACGGGACGCCGTTCGGGCGTGAGGCGGTGTTGGTGACTTTTTCGTCGGATATCCGTTGGAGGCGAGTAAGTAGTCGATCTCGCATGTTTTTTCACGAGGATTACAACGTTGTGATCTGTTTGGACATGTGGAGCCTTATACGTGATCATATTAAATGTGGAAGCAAGAAAGGTTCTCTAGTGGTGGTTTGTCCTACCATGTTGGCAGCAGACCCTTGGCGTGTGATCGCGCACTCTTGGGAGAGTGATATAAATGGTTCACAAGATGTGGTAGGTCGTGTCTGGGCTTTTGAGTTGGAGATGTTACGTCACGCCTTCGTGTTGACGTTGGGTGTCGTGTGCACGATGTCCTTTGGGCTAGAACGAGGTATACTCTGGGAGTATACGGGGGCGCTTGGAGGTACGTGTGGTCGCTTGTACCTAAGGATGTTTGTGCGCTCATTTGGGGTTGACTTGGGGCCACACGTCGTGTGGTCCCCATGTGTGTGTCGTGTTCTGCTTTGCGTACTTTGACCTCTCACGACGTAGAGGGTCCCTCGGTGTGTTTGTTTGACCAGCAGGGTTGAGTGGTCTCCCCTGGTTTCGTTCTCGATGGATCGTCCAGTAGCGGTGCTAGTGGCACCCCGTTATGAATTACCCTCCAGCAGGGCTGGGTAGTGGGACACCGGTTGGCATTCCAGACTCAGTCCTTCCGACTAGGCTAGTCTGTGGCTTTCCTCCGTGATTACCGAAGCGGGACCCTTGGTTCTACAGGTCGGTGATGGGACAACTTGACTTTGAGGAGACCTCTCGACTGCAGGGTAGTGACGAGGTGTGGTTTGACTCTCCCTAGAACTCTCAAGTTCGAGGGGCACCTTACCCACCGAGACGCGTTCTTGTGATGTGTTCTAAAACTGTGCAGGCGAGTCAGTGCCTCCCAAAGCGGATAGTGTCGAGGTGCGGTGATTGATCCCCTTGTCTTGCGGTTCGGGGCAGACGTGCGGGATGCTGGGCATCGATGGAGTTTCTTCTGGGACTATTGGCTACTTTTTGTTGGGCTGAGCTATGGGATGGAGATCCCCTTACAACGTGGCTCGGGCTTCTCGACAGAGCATATGGATTTCTATATACTATGTTCCTGCACCCACTCCTTGGGTTTTGGTTACTCTCCTTCCATGAGAGGCAAAGATGCGCAGGGTATGCCACGTGCTTTCCGTGTCTAGCTTCTCATGGTTGGACGAGTCTACTCTCCTGCTATGGGTAGCGAAGACTCGATGGTAAGTTCATCTTCTCACCGTTTCCAGCTCCTTGTGCCTGGACGAGTCTACCTTCTTTCTTTTGTTGGGTTGAGATGGACTCTTACTGTACTCTTTACTGCACCTTCCGTTGTACTCATTTACTTTTCTTGTTCGCTCTACTGCTCACCCTTCGGTACCTCCTTTGTTGCTCCCTCAAGCCTTCGGGGTATCCTACTGAGTATTTTTATACTCACCCATGCTTGGTCTTTTCCCGCACTTGGTGTGCCCTTGCAGATGACGGACAGGTTGGTCGTGACCTCAGTGGAGCGTAGGAGCTTTGGAGCTTGGACCGCGTGCGGTGGTCGTGGCCAGGATCCAGGTGGGAGACCCGTCAGCTATTTCTTTTTGTTTACCTGTTGCCGAGTTGTGTCACTTTTTGGTTGGGTGCGTGTTTTGCCCCTTTTCTTTTCAGCTTGTACTTTGTACTTGTAGTGTTCGATGCACTCTGTGGTTTATTTATAGCATTTGTTCTTTTTACTCTGCACTTTTGCATTGAGTGTGCTGCGTGTGGGTCTGTACAGGTACTTAGGCAAAGGCCTCCTTGAGTTGTCGTGCCTTCGGCGCTGGTCGCCAGCCCCTAGCCTATGGAGGCGGGCTGGGGGTAGTTGCGGCTCGAGCCCGGGTAGGGTCGGGTCATGACATAATTAATTTAATTTATTAATACATAATACCATTGTGGTCATGAAGATATTTTTTTATAAAAACACATCTTTTTTGTTCAATTGATTCTTATTTTCATTTATAATTAATTGGTAACCAAATTATTCATTTTACAGTTATGAGTAAACTATATTTTCATAATTTATATAATTTGTTTCATTCCATCCATTCTAATGGCTAGGTTATAACTATCACAATAATAATAATAATCATTTTTTTAATCTTGTTGTTTTGTTTAATGTATACTATCAAAGAAGAAAAATTTAAAAAAGCGACACACCATAAAATATTAGGGTGTTACATTCTCCCCTACTTCAACAAATTGTGTCCTCACAATTTAAAATTTTACTTTATAAAAAATTAAATTTGATACTTGAAAATTCCTTTGTGGAAATCCCACATCGTAAAATTGGTTTATAAAAATTCTTCTTAAAAATAAGTAAAGAGAAATGTGAAGGTCACCAAAAACTAAGATTATAAAATAGGAGAAAATTCATGAAAATATGGACAGAGGAGAGAAATATAACTTTTATGTTATAGTGGATATTGATAGAAAACATATTTGTTATAAAGTTTATCATTACAAAATCGTAAATTTGTGATCAGTTAAAATACCAATGATTTCTCACAAGTAAAAGTAAATAGATGAAGTTTTTTTTCTAAAATAATTTTCCTAGAGTTGAGGTTTTCTTTCACTATCCATAAAATCACTTGATAAAATAAACTTACTTGATTTCCTTCCATGTAATAATTTCATCCTTTCTTTGCACCTCAATCTATCTCCACTTCACTTCTTATATTTGGAGATGGAAAATCAACAAAAATTTGTATTCCTGGAGCACTTTTATGAATCATAAGATCCTCAAGTCATTAATTTAACCTCTAAATTTTAACAAAAACCTAGATGGTTATGATGGGTTATCCAATATGATAAATCATACTTTAATCATAATCAATAATATACTTAATCCATTCCATAAGTAATTAACCTTAAGGCTCATCCAAAATATGTATGTTCAAATTAAAAGATAAAAAAATTATAAGGAAGGTCACTAAATCAACATAGTATAAGATTTCCCCAAATAATATAGATCTTATTTTCACATACCCAATATAAGAATACCTTATTCTCTTTTAATCAATTATAAAACATGCATGCTTCTAAATCCATAAAGAATTGTTACTATAGTGAAATCCTTATATATATCATGATTCTTATAACCAGAATATCATAGCAAAATTATTTAATCCAAAATCAAAAATAAATTAATTTTTCCACTTCAATTATAGTAATAACATAAGTTTGACCTTGATCCCCTTAATTTTTATAAGCTATATTTCCTTGATGCATCGAATATTCAATTTCATAGTTCCCCATCTCCTTATATTTGTAACATTGACCATTTTCATCTTCTTTATTTCCCTTAAATTCATGTGCTTGGTGACCATTCTCTCCACAATTGTAATAAACTCTCATTCCATTCATGGAAGTACCGGGGTGTTTATTCCTATAATTATCACATGTGGGAAATCTATATTTCCCTTTTCCCCTTTATTTTTATCATTATCTACCATTCTATTCTTCTATTTCTTTCCTTTTAAATTTGTAAGTCTTAGAGTATTCTTTATCTATCTTATATAATATGAGTCTATATCCTCGTATGATGATAATATTTGGGAAACTAGTTCCCTTCATAGAATTTAAATAATTCCATCAAAAAAATGGCCAATCTTTCTCCTTGTATTATTTATGTAGTTCGCAGCATGTCTTTATAGACAATTAAAGTTAGATTTTTATTTATAAATGTTTTTGTCTTCTTTTTGTCTTAAACTCAAGAATTGTCTCTCCATATATTCTCATTATTCCTAAGGGAAATATTTTTTTAATAAAATTTTCTTAAAATCCTTCCATTCAATATTTTCAATTTCATACTCCTCCATTGTGTTTTGAATTAGTGACTGGCATTGATTATAATGTCATGAGAGATGAAAAAATACCATGATAACCTTCTCTCTTTTATTTCTTCCCAAAGAAAGCAATATCTTCTATGAGTAACTTATCCAATTCTCAGATACAAATGGGTTTGTAGACCCATTGAATGGTGTAGTTTTTTGTCACATAATGTGATCTAACATTGTTACACGGCATGGTGGAATGGTTTTCCCCATGATATTAAGGTTATTACTCATAACCTTAGTTAATTATCACAATATAGTTATAAGTTATTCATCTCCATCTCAAAAAAACAATATCTTGAATAAGAGGGAAATCCCTACATGGGATATGCGCATTGATATGATTTCCATTACATCCATTATGCCCCATTTGTAAATAGTGGCATACACTAAATTAGGTTATGAATAATAATTCATAATTTTGAACTAGAAAAACACTTAACATAAATGGAAAATTTATGCATGGCCAATATCATACTCATAAACACAGTTTTTTGGGTACATATTTACTTTTAAATCATTTATAATGGTCTGTAAACAAAATTTGAATTATCCTAAGCATATCCCCTAGGAGGGTCAAACCAGGTGTGTCGTAAGACCCATTTTCACATACCAAGTCATGCCAAGTCCGGCCTGATGCACCTTGTTAGAGTTCATTTACACCAGAACCACATCAACTTGTATTATCTAGATAGGTATGTATTTCTAGTAAAACCCACATAATCTCTACCCTACCAAAATTCTAGTATTTTCTTATATTATTATCCTCAATGTCTATATTAGGGTTATGTTACATAATTTTATTTTCTAAATCTATTTTCCAAGGTTTCCACTAAACTACCGTTGTTACCAACTTCAAAGATCCTGACCCCAATAGCCCGGATCTGGTGCCTTACTTTATTAAATTGGAATAATAAATAAGGAAGTAGAATCCCAAAGGACCAAATAGTGTAGTATATTTGGAAATATACATACAAACATATGTTTTAAATTACAACTTGAAAGGAAACAAAATATAATAACCTCATTTGAAACATCCATAAACTCCTAAATTATCCCAACAAGTTATTCATGATATTCATCTTTGAATCCTAGGGAAAAATAAAACATAAGGGGTGAGACAAAATACTTTTTAAGGGTAATAAATGAATAAAAATATAATATAAACATAAATAATAAGTAAAGGTGAAAAAATAAAATCACATGAAATTAAAACATAAGTTTGAGCATATTATGGCAGGAACAAAAAATAAATAATTCCATATAAATAATACCATGAGAATAAAACATAACCATGGATATTATAATAGTATAATAATCATATGGATTATTAATTACTGATATAATAATAAGATAATTTCTAATGTTGGACATCAGAATCATAACGTTGAGGTCTCATCCAATACAAATGAAAATAAATGTTTACGGTCTCGTCAAAAATCCATATTCATTTTATCTCACGAGACATACCGATGAATCAAGGGGCTATACAGGGCCCTTATTATCACTTAATAAGTCCAATTAATTCATAATATTAATATTTTGAAACATAAAAGACATATACATATGAATTATAAAAAACTTTACCCAATCAGTAATCATAATCATTAACCATTCTGATTAATATGGTGAATGGTATCAAGATAGAACATCCACAATCAAATTGATCATAAACCACTTAATAAAATATGGTATATTATATCACATATTATCAATCCCAATTAGTCATTATATTCAGAAAAGGTAATTGAAAGAAAAAAACATATAATTTAAAAAAATCATTGAGTAATTCTAGAGAGAAATACCCTTTTTACTTTTCATAGAATAGTTCTTTGAGAAAAAAAATTTTTTATTTGTCATAAAATCATATTTTAAATTTTTATATATAAAAAAGGAAAATTTAAGGGTAGAAAAATTATGTTTGAGAAATAAATGATATCTAACTCAAGTGAAAATAGGTGAAAAAGTTTTCTATGAAACTTTAGAAATGGGCCACTTTTGTGTGGTTTAAGAGGGAATGTAACGGTCTTTAAATCATAAAACGAATTAATTGTTTACATAAAACTATAAATGAACTAATATATTTTTCATGATAAAATGATTTATTTTATAAAAATAATAGTGTCTTAAAAAATTATTTATTGCACTTGAAAATGTGTCAGAAACAGGGAAGTTCCCTTAAATTGAGTTTGTTTATCATCAAGGATTGAGAAGGTAACCTTATAAAACAAGTATTATCACATAAAATAATGATTAAAGGATATGTTTATATTAGTTTGGAACATATACACATAATTTTTAATAATTATATAAAAAATTAATAATAACATTGGGGTAAAGAGTGGGGGAGAGTAACCCGAATGAAAAATGGAGGTTTGGGAAGAAACTCTTACCTTATATTTGAAAGTGTTCTACACTTGTACTTAACATCATGGATAATAAAATTATATTCATAGATAAATTAATTCATAAAATCTTAAACATGTGTTTTATTTATTATAATCTTATTAAGTTCATTTATGGTCTTTTTTATGAGTTATAAAATTCAATTTCTTTGTTTGGGAGTGTTTGTTTCCTTGGTTATCATGATTGTATCACTTTTATACATGTACGAAAGTTCATGTAAAATGGAAATAGTTATTCATAATTGAAATTATATGTAATTAATGAACTTCCAGGAGATTTAATGGTCTTATATATCCTTTTTTTCCATGTATAGGGATGATTCATTAGATAAAATGTTAATGATAATCATTTCGATTATTTTGGCATTTTGTGATCATCACGAACAAGTTTTGTTTTATGAATTAATATTATATATACCAGTTATAGAACATTAAATAAGTTTAATTACATATATTAGAGTCTTTTTTAACCATAATAATGTTTTTATGATCATCCTTGTAGGTGGAATTGAAAAACAGAAACTCTTCATCCACGAAGGCTGTAAATCGACACCACAGAGACGGTGTTTTCATTTTGAGGATAAAAGGCGGAAGAGAAGAGAATTTATGTTTTATATTCCATTAACATAGTCAAATTACATTATATATAATATAATTGAGTCATCATTAATTTTTTGATATATGAGGTAAGTAAAGGACAAGAAAATAAAAGGAATTGAAAGAAAATTAAAACAACGAATGGGGATTTACCTCTGGAATCCCTCTCTTTTGGAACCTCATTAAGAAACTTTGAAATTGTATTTTGGTAATAAAAACAAGAATATAATTTGTGGGAAAAGTTTTATAGCGTAAATGGTCAAAATATAAACAAGATTTAAGGGTTTGGATGTGTGAAGAGAAGGTGTGGGGAGAGGTGGTATTTATAGTGGAGGAGAGGGGTGTTTTTTGAATATTTTATTCAATTGTTTATTATTTTGGTTAAAGACTGTGAATAGTTTTATAATTATAAATAAATTTATTAGAATAGTAAATTATAGTTCTAGATTATGAAATTACGTCAGCCTTACATCATCTATGAGTCAATAATTCTTGTATTTGTTAAATACTGTAAAATATCATATTTCACAATTCACTAGAAATTCAACTATTTTAGAAAAGTAACAAAAAATAAACTTAACCAATTTAAAAAATTTATAATTCAAAAATGAACTCCATTTTATTAAAAAAATTCTAAATTTGATAATTTAAATTTTTAATTAAATTCATCACTTACTCGAAAAATACTGATATAAATACTATAACAGGTTTTTTGATGCATTCAAAAACTAATTAAGGCCTCATAAAATTATATTATATTTATAAGACAAAAAATATTAATTTATGAATCTATTTTGTGAAAATATTTTTATTTTAAATAATTATATTAATTATAAAATTGTAGATAAACATTTACACATTACAAATATACTAAAGCTAAATTTATCATTTTTAAAACATTTATTTACTTATTCCATAATATAAATATATCATATCTTCATTTATAATATACCTAAATTTTATTTATAACTTAATAGGTGAAGTTAATATTAAAATCAAAAATACTCTATTAATATATTGAAAATGATAGTTTTATAAAAAAACATGATTTTTCACTATTCACTGGAAAATACAAATTTTCAGGAAAAAAAATAACCCTAAGATAATTTTAAAATTAATATTTAAAAAATTAAGTTTATATTTTTCAATATAATTAATAAAAGTTTCAAAATTATGTTTTAAAACAAGTGTGTCATTAAAAGGCGCTAAAACCCCCTTTATAAAACATATTCCTTTATACGTAAAATTGGATTTATTTTCATATGAAGACTATGAAACTTATTAGTTGAATTTAAAAAAATATGATTGAATATTTAACATATAAGTTTCAATAATATCTTTAACTAATAGTGATTAATTAAATTTATTAATATAAAATTCCATTGTGTTCATAAAAAAATTATAAAAACATATCTTTGATATTCAATTGATTTTTATATTCATTTATAATTAATTGGTAACAAAATAATTCATTTTATAATTATGTGTAAACAATATTTTCATAATTTACTTAATTTTATTCATTCATTTCATTCCAATTTTTTGTAGGTAAATATAACAATAATAAAATTTAATCATTTTTTTAGCCTGGTGTTCAGTTTAACGTATACTATCGAAGAAGATAAATTTAAAAATGTGAAATGCTGTAAAATCATGGGGTATTATAGATGTGAAAATTTCAAAAATAATATATATATTATCAAAATAATTCTTTCAGTTTTAGAATTTAAAATTTTAAATCATAATAGCCTTTTATTGAAAAATAATAGTATTTTGACACTGACAAATTTCTAACCCTAATAACAATTACATTTGACTTTGTAAAAATATTTAATAATTTATATTTAATAATTATTTGTTAACAATATTATTATATTAAAATATAATTTTTCAAAAACGTTATTAAATTCCTAAAAAATTATGTCTAGATTGAAACTATATATTTCCCAAAAAATAAACTTTGCATTTAATCATATCAGAGTCTAACTTTTATCAAACTGATTACTTAATCATTTAAAAATAATATTAAAAAGGGAAAAATATAATAATTTTTTAATTGAAATAAAATATAAAAATTTATATTGTTAGGGTATAGATACATAAACCTTTATTACAATAGTTAATTCCATAATGGTGAGGTGTGGGATGGTGAGATTTCCAGGGGTGGTTTGACGTACGCAGATTGGGTCGTGATCTCGATGAGCTTAAACATATCTCATAAATGGTTTCATTTGTGATTTAGTTTTTAAATATTGGATTTTTATTTATCATGGTAAGGTACACTAATATTACCCCTCTTCTTAAACCTCTTGACTTTATTCCATAGTAATATATGAATGGACACTATCTCCAACCTCAAACTCTAGGTCTCGTTGATGATTTTCCACATAGATTTTATTTCAACCTTGCACAGATTTCATACGATGCTGAATGGTTTTAACTTTCTCTATTAACACATGGATAATATCAAGTCCCATCAGCTTCTACTCTCCAACTTCATCCCAACATGTCAAAGTCTAACACCTCTTCCCATACGAAGCCTCATAAGGTTTTAATTCAATGTAATAATGTAACAAATTGTAATATGAGAACTCTGATTAGGGAAGGTGATCATATCAAAATCCGCATGAATCCATTGAAAATGATCACAGAATATCCTTTAGAGTTTGAATGGTTCTTTTAGACTAACCATCCATATGATGGTGATAAGAAGTGTGGAATAATAGTTTGGTATCTAACATTTTCTGAAGGATTCTCCAAATCCTCGATGTAAAACTTGGTTCCCCATAAAATGAAATAGAGAGTACAAATCCATGCAAACATTCCACCTACCTTATGAATGTCTTAGTTTTTTGGTCAAGAGATAAATCTTCATTTATATCAATTAAATGTTCCAAATTTTTAAGATGATCGACTACCACTCAGATGGATTTATTGCCTTTAGGATTCCTCTAGGTTCCTATGATGAAATTCATGGTTATTTTTTCCCATTTACATACTATTATGGAAAATTATATTAGAATGCCCCTATACTTTAATCATTATGAATTTACTTTTTTTCTATCCAAGAATCGAGATACAGACTTTGAAACCTTCCTCTTAATGTTATCCCACCAGAATTTTTGCTTTAAATAACTATACATCTTAGTGATTCATGGATGAATAGTTAAGGATGAGCTATAAACATCATCCAGAGGTTCCCCCTTCCATTCTCTTTTTTATGGGACACATATCTAGGTTCTAAACCATATAACGCCATCACTAACAAAGTTAACCTCTGGAATATTCATTACCTTCTTCTATATTAAATCATCATCCTTCGGAGACAACTTGATCCTCTCAAGAATGAATGGTTTGGAAGTTATTTTAGAAATTTAGGATAAATATCCTCTAATTATTCCCATGTTTTCCTCTGAATGTCTAACAAGATTGGATCCCTTATAGTCCTCATCATGGATAGAGTTGTGGGTTCCTTTTTACTTAGAGAATATGTCACTTTGTTTTCTTTCCCATGATGAAAATTGTCACAACCATATTTTTATTTTCATACTCTCTTCTAGATTATATTTTGGTTCTTTGTTTTTCACTTGATTTTTAGCTGTTTAGGATTTAAAATTTTAGTTTTGGGTTTTTTTCCTTTAGTTTCATGTTTTAGGTGCAAGGTTAAGGGGTAACAGTGCGACCTCCTGAGTTAGAGCCTCTTTTTAGATCATTTTGAACTTACACGATTTGAGTTTCATAGTTTAGTCATGGTTTTATCCAAACCATATGTCTCCAAGGGGAAATTTGTCTGATTTTTGTGATGTCTTTGGTCAAGAGTGCACATCCCAAGCATGGTTAGACAAACTATGTGGAAGGAATGTGCATGGTTCTACCATTTAGGATAAAAACATGTTACACAGTTGGAACACAGTTTACCAAATCATGTGGCCAATCTATATAGGTTCCTAGTTCATATAGTAAGGTATGCATAGTTTATGCAGAGTTTGGAAAACTGTGTGGCCAAACTATGCACAGTGCTCAAGTCATTAAAAAGTATGAAATTACCTTTATACCCTCTCAGGATTTAAATGCCAAAATGAACTGATCTTCCCCTCCTAGTTCATATTACACAAATGGATCCCCTTTCTTATTCTCCAAGCTTCTCTACCTCTTCCTATTGTGGATATAAGGTAGTTCTTCATGTTTTGGGGATAAATATTTAAGTTAAACTTCTCCTTTCTTCTTCTTATTCCTCATTCAATTTTCTCAGAAGTTTTTATTCTTTCTTGGCCTTTTGGATCTAGGTTTTATGTTTCTTTAGGTTTAAATTGGAGGGTTTTTTGTTTAAGGTTTCTCTTAGATGTTCTTTCTTCCATGAGCCTTCGTGGAGTTGTTTCAGGTGGATGTTGTTAAAGCGTCGTGAGTTTGAGGGAGGTTTCCCTTTGCATTTGTACTTTAAATTTAATAATCACTGATTTCTTACTTTCCAAACATTCCTTCTATGTTAATTAGTTTTGTATTATTTTTACAATAATTTTTTGATATTAAATAAGTTGGTTTCATTCTTATTTTGAAGTATATGAAGTTTTTTTATTAAATGTTACCCACCACGTCTCTGATAAAATTCGCAGTTGTCTTTTTTATGTGGTTTGTGGTTTTTAAAGCATTGTTTGGATTTTAAAACATTTTTTTGGAAACTAAAATGGTTTTTTGGGTTTTTCAAATGGTTTTATAAGTTATTTCTATATGATATTGATGTGTGTTAGGTTCTTTGAAAATGTTTTGATAGTGTGTTGGTTTCCTTTTGGAAATAGGTGATTTCTCAAAGTGTTTTTGTGGCTCATTTCGAAAATTTAGGAAATTAGTAGTATTGAAAACTCTCTTTGGATAATTCTATTTCCTTGGTTATTTTTAATGTTCTGGGAGGTCAATGTTTAGATACTCCCCGATGACTAAATGTTTTAAAGGCAAGAGATTGTTTCATGAGGTGACTTAGGGGGGCTTGTAGTGTGTTTTTCTTATGTATGATGTATGTGCATGTGATTGGATACTTGTTTGGAATTATTGGCTCACCACCACATTATTATTAAAATTCTAACCTAGAATAGCTAGTGGATTTTCGATGAATAGTTGTTTTATTAGCTTAGGATTTCTCTTTACCGAGTGGCCCTAAGTATGGACATTTCTTTGCTTTGGGATAGTGAACCTTGGTCAGACTAGGTAGGGTGTGATGGATCATGTGGGATATTGAATGTCATCAGGTGAGTAATTCCTTCAAGATAAGGTAGATGTAAGTATGTAATAGATTATTCCCCTAAACTCTTATGTACTTCCATGTCCTTCAGTGCTTATTTATCTGAAGTGGATGATTAAGATGCATTATTGGTTGGCTACTTGTGTGTTCTATTTTTCCATTTCCCTTGTTTTTTATCATTTTTGAAGCTCTCCTGGGTGGCATATATTTTTTAAAAGAGTGGTGAGTTGGTTTTCAAAGGTTTATAGAAAACTTTTTGGAAATTTTTTACACTTCTATTCTCCCGTTTTTAGTAAAAACAACATCCTTCTCAAAAATGGGAATGTATTCTTCTTATAAAATAATGTTGTTATAAATGAGAAAATTTCAATGGACCATGTTTTTTTTTAGTGTAAATTTGTGGAAAACAATGTTTTTTATGTTGTATTACAAACCTCAAATTTCTGTTACTTTTATTTAAAAGTAAATTCATTGGGAATAGATTTGTTCGAGAATGACTATTGAGTTTTAATACTCACAACTATAGTTATTTATTTTTTTTATATTTTCATTCAGGTTTTTGGTTGGTTTCAATCGATATGGGTGATGGTTAGTTTTAGTATGAGAGAGTGTCCCTTAGGGTCACATAGAGATGTTGTGGTCTCCAGGTTCAGTTTGGGTTTTGTTGTTTGGTCTATTGTATTTTCAGTTTTTTTATAAATGATGTTAAGTTTGGTAATTGTATTTATTTGGGGATGCACTATTTATTTTATAATGTTTAGTTTATTTTATTGGGAGAATTATTTTCTTTTATTTCTATGTTGACACCTTGACATTATTTTCTAGCATGGGAGGATTGAGAACACTTATTTTCTTATGTCTCGATCTAACTCTTGTGATCGGTTTAAGGTTGGATCTGATTGGATCACGAAAAAACAATATCATAGCTAGGTTGGCTTCTTTAGTGGGACCTAACTTTCAAAGCAACCTTTATTATTTGGTATGTCAAGTTATATAGAGTAGAAATATTTAATCTTGGGGTGTAGGTTTGTGGGAGTGTACAGACAACACTTTATAGATCGAACCTTGAGTTTTCCTGGGAAGTAAGTTTTTGTTTGACTTATTTGGTTCATGTGGGTTTTTTGATTTTTGGGAAATGAAATAAGAGTTGGGCTAGTTGTATCAATGATACTGAAGGTCCTATCAATCCATGTGGAGCTATAGACATGGTCATAAATAACTCTCTATGATGGTGGTATGATTGGAATATGGCCACCAACCATATGGAAAAGTCACCAATTAACACTTGTTTTTCCATTGTGAACAATTTTGGTTCTTACTTGATTTAAAAGAATTGTTCTTAAAACCCTTATTTTTTAATTGAGAAAATATTGATTTAAAGTGATAATGGTTTGGTTTTGGGAAGGTGGAAAACTGTTTTAAAATTTTTATTTTGATGAAATATTTAGAAAATGGATAATTATAAGATGATTGTTTGGGTAAAATCAATAGTGGTTTACTGAGATTGAATTTCAATAATCAAAACATTAGGTTTATAAAAATTAGCTGTTTGGAAGTGGATTTTTATTTTAAAGTGGGTTTTGGAAAATTGTTTTAAATAAGAAGAAATGTGTCTTTAATCAAATGATTCTTGATGGAAATTTTTTAAATGATATGAATTGGGTTTTTGCAGAGAACTCCTGGGATTTTTATTTCTGAATGGAATCAAATATACTGATGTGTGGAGTTTGAAATGTGTTTTTAATTTATCAATTGGTGGTATTTTGAAAATAAATTGTGAAATTTGAAGTATGGAGTAAATTTAGAATCTGAAAACATGGGTTGAATGTTCTATTTCAAAAGTGGTAAATAAGTTTTAATTGAAGTTTGGTATTCTTGTGAGTGATCACATTCAAGGATGTGTGTGAAAGGGTGGATAGTTAATAGAACAAGTGGATGGGTGCCTTTGGAATAGTAATATATGTTGGTGAGGCTCTAAGGAATACTATTGTTGAGGGTGAAACTTCCCAAGGTTGTTTCTCTTTTCAAGAGTATTCTTAATAGGAAAATATGTGATGTTTTATTAACCAATAGTTGGTCATCTTGTTTTATTATGATTTGGTAAATGTTTTTTAAGTGGTGTTTTGAGTTTGAGATCTTGATGCTGAGATGGTGATTGATATCTTTTTTTCGTGTGGTTTACTATACACCCAAACCAAGGATTCAATGGATATTGAATGTGTATCTATAGATTGTTTATAGTTAGTGGACCCTCTATTTGATCAACCTAAGGACTACCTTCATGAGTTTCAGAAGATTAATCCTCCTCGCTTTTATGGTCATGTGGTTTCTCTAGAAGTCGAAGAGTGGATGAAGAAAATTGAGAGAAAATTTAGCTTCCTAGAGTTTCATGAGTCATTAAATTTTAATTTTTCTACCTATATGCATGAAGATCTGACCTGGAAGTGGTGGATTCCAGTCTCTCAAACCAAGCCTCAGGAAGATCTTACCAATGAGTTCTTTAAGTCTTATTTTATCCGATAGTATTTCTCTAATTTAGTGAAGGTGAAGAAGGTGGTTGAGACGTGATATCTATAAAAAGGTGATTAATTGGTGTTGGAGTTACTTTTCTATATTTTATATCTAGTTCCTTACCTTTTGGAGTGGGATTTGGATGATTACTTGAAGGCTTGACATTTTGAGAATGGGATTCATCCTGATCTGTAGTTAAAGGTGTCAGAGTTCAGTCTAACCTCTTTTATCTATGTGGTGAGGAAAGACGATTGGGTTGAAGTTGTTTAAGAAATAGTGTTTGAGGTATTCAACATTCCTCCAATCTTTGTAAGTGGTGAATTAAATTCTAGTAATGATATGGGGAATCATCCTGAAGTCATTGGTGTTGGTTGCAGAATTAAAATTCCTATAAATATTTTTTCAGATTATTCTAAGCATGGGATCAAGGTGTTTCATTAGTGTGGTGATATAGATAATAATAATCCACCATGTTCAAGTTATATGAATAAATTTCATACCTTTGTATGCCTAGGTCACCTTAAATGGTTCAATTGGGATGTTTCAAGGAAGTAATGTGGAGCCAGATCCACTCCTTCAAAAAACACCCCCAACCCATTTATAGGAGTTGGTTGTGGTTTTGGGATCAGTTTAAAGTACCTCTCTGTGTAATTACTCTTTTTTTGAAATAGTTTTGTCTGGTAGTGTTCTGAATTTTTTTCTCTCCTTTTAGTATTAAAGTATGTTGTAATCTCCTGAGAACTTCTGTTTTAATTGAAGCATGTTTTTGTTTTTGAAATTCTAAACTTTTCTTTCTTGAGTGGAGGTGTGTCACACTATGTATCATATTTCTAATTATAATCATTATGGGTGAAATAGAAAGATGTGGGGGTATCTCTAGGTTTAATGAAAGTTCCTCATTAGAGTGAAGTGAGAACCGTGGTGTTTCATGTTCTTCTAGATCTACCCAAGGTGTTGTGTGGCTGCTCATGAGACCAAAAGAAGGAGTTTCAATCCGAGATTATTAGATCCTGACTTTGGGGAAGAAGATGCTTCACTAAACCCTGGTTCCATATATAGGCACTGCAGTGAAGCTCTTAAAATCAGTCAGGAATCTCCAACGGTGTGGGGAACCTTAACTCTTATATTGTCTCTATCGTTAGGGTGTTGGAAGTTTGAATGTAATTATTATAGTTTTCCCTATCATTGTATGTCTCTAATTATTGAAAAAATATTGGTGGTATTATCCTCATGCAATTCCTGTGGTTGTGCCTTTTTGGATTAGAATCTCTAATTGGTTGTCCTTGTGTGGTTATCCCTTTTGAGTCAGTTTTGGTTTTGGTTTTTTCTCACCAAGAGATGCTTTAATCTTGTGGAGATGATGAATCATGGATTGGTTTTCTACATGGTTTGGTGTTTCTTTCATCAATTCCCCCTTGTGGGGGGTGTTCTATGTGGTGATTCCTTGGGTTGGTTCATAGTGTGTTTCTTGTTTCAGTCGACGAGAGTTGGTTTCTAATGGTGGGGAGTCTTTTCTGGCCTCCTGTGTTGGTAATTATATTTAGCCTTTAATGGATCCTAGTAATGGGTAGTTTCTTTTGGGGTTGTTTCTTCTGGGTCTTTCCTTCTGATTTAACATTGGGATTCAAGAGTATGACCAATGGTCTTGTTTGAATCAAGGTTGTAGAAGTCGTAGCTCCACTTTTCCATCATTTTTTGGGAAGATTTTCCTTATCATTGTATCATAATGGGTAGGTTGAGGAAGTTATACTATGTTATTGGCTGAGATGTTCTTCGATTTGAGGAGTTGAATCTGGGAGAATGTGAACCTTTTCCTATAAACCGATCAACTGGAGATTTTGTGGCTTTCTAGGGGCATAAATCTTGATGGTGGGGAGAAATGTCACACCAAGGTTTTAATTTTCATCCTTTACTCTATCTTATCTTTTGGTTCTTGTTTTTTTCACTAGAGATTTGGGTGTTTGGGATTTAAGATTTTAATTTTGTGTGTTTTCCCTTCAGTTGCACGGTTTGGGTGAACAGTTAAGGGGTAATTGTGGGGCCTCCTAGTGTTATGCCTCTTCTTAGTTAAATTTGAACTTGTATGGTTTGATTTCCATGATTTCATCATGGTTTGATCCAAATTGTATAGATCCAAGGGGAAAACCAAGAGAGCATGGGATGTCTTTGGTCAAGGGTGCATGGTCCCAGTATGGTTAGACAAACTGTGTAGAATGCATGGACATGGTTCTAACAATTTCGATAGAACCATGTCACACAGTTGGAAAAAAGTTTACCAAAACATTAATCCAAGCTATGTGGTTTCCCTGTTCATATAGAAAGAATCACACGGTTGGTGCATGATTTGGAAAACAGTGTGGCCAAATCGTGCATCGTGCCAAGGTTATTAAAAATTGTGAAATTTCCTTTCTATTCTCTTATTATTTTAACCCCAAAACGTCCCACTCTTCCCCTCCTAGTTTTTTCAACCCAAATGAAGCCCATACCTACTTCTCCAAGTCTCTCCTCCTCTTCTTAGGGTGGATCTAAGGGAGTTCTTCAATTTTTAAGGCTAAATATTCAAGGTAATCTTCTCTTTTTTTCTTCCTCTTCCTCCCCCTTCCATTTTCTCTTGACTTCTTCTTCTTCATTGGTCATGTGGATATAGGGTTCATGTTTCTTTAGGTTTAAATTGGGGGTTATTTGTTTTTAAGGTTCCTTCTGTATGTTCTTTCTTCTGTGCTCCTTTGTGGAGTTGTTTTGGGTGGGAAATTTTGAAGCACTATGAGTTTCAGGTATGTTTCCCTTTTCACTTGTCATTTAAATTTAAGAATCATTTATTTCTTAAAATTCACACCTTACTTATATGTTAATTTGTGTTGTATGATTTTTAGGATAACTTTTAGAAATTAAATGAGTTGGTTTCCAGCTTTTTTTAAAGTATATGAAATTATTTTGTTAAATGATGTGCACCAATTGTTTGATAAAATGCCAAGTTGGATTTTGTATGTGATTTGTGGTTTTTAAAGCATTTTTTTTCTTTGTAAATGTTTTTTTGGCATCTAAAATGGTCATTTGAGTTTCTAAAATTCTTTTTGAGGTGTTTTGGATTTTAAAGTGGTTTTTTTTGTTCTTTGAAAATGGTGTGACAATGCATTGGTTTCCTTTTGGAAATAGGTGATTTCTCAAACAGTGTTTGAGACCTGTTTGGAACTTTTATGAAATTGGTGGTCTTGAAAACTTTCCTAGGAAAATTCTCTTACCTTTTTTTTTAATGTTATAGGAGGTATAAGATAAGAGACACCCTTCTGATTAAATGGTTGAAAGGAAAGAGAATATTCATTGGGGTGACTTGGGGGTGACTTATTGTGTTTTTTTCTTGTGTGTGATGTATATGAAAGTGATTGGATTCCTGTTTGGAAGTTTTGGATCACCAAACTTTAGTCTTGACATGGGAACTTGGAATAGCTATTATATTTTTTTAGGAACATTTTATGCGGTAGTTTAGTATTTTTATCTAGCTAGTGGCCCTTAGCATAGATTTTTCTTCACTTTAGGATAGTTCACCTTAGTCAGACCAGGTAGGATGAGATCTAGCATGTTGGAGAGTAGATATCATCAGGTGAGGCATGACTTCAAGTTGAGTTATATGTAAGTATATTATAGATTTTTCCCATGAGATCCTAGGTTCTCCCAAGTCCTTTGGCACATAGTTATCTACTGTGGATGATTGAGATTCATTGTTGGTTGGTTACTTGTGCATGCTATTTTTCCATTACTCATGTTTTGTAATCATTTTTTATGCTCTCTTGTGTGGTATCCATTTTTCACAAGTGTGATGAGTTGGTTTTCAAGGGTTTATGGAAAACTTTTTGTAAATTGTTTACACTTACCATCTCCTCTTTTTAGAAAAACATCATTTTTCTCTTATAATATAGAGATGTATTCTTCTTATAAATGAACCTGGATTTAAATAAGAAAAGGGAAATAGACTGTGTTTTGTTTTGAAGTGTAAATGTTAAGAAACCCTAGTTCTGTGGATGGTATTTCAAACTTGAATTTTATATTTCTTTTATTTCAAAGTAAATGAATTTTGAATAGATTTATTTTGGAAAAACTAATGAGTTTTAATACTAACATTTATAGTTTTTTGTTGTGTTTAACTTTTGGTGTAGGTTCTAGATTGGTTTCAATCATTGTGGGTGATAGTTGGTTTTGGTATTAGAGAGTGACCCTCAAGGATACAAGGAGACATTACAGTTGTTAGGATCAGTTTGGTTTTGGTTGTTCGGTTTGTTATATTTTTAGTTTTTGTATAAATGATGTTCAATTTGGTAACTATATTTATTTTGGGTTGATCTATTTATTTTATGATATTCAGTTTATTTTATTGGGAAAAATCATTCCCTTTGTTTCTCTGTTTATTCCTTGGAACTAGTAACCAGCTTGGGGGATCAGGAACGCCTCTTAGCTCTTGTCTCAGGCCGACTTGAGTGACCAGTTTGAGGTCAACCCGGGTTCGTTCATGCTAGTAAAGGATTGAACAGTCATAATACTTGATCATCTATAACCACCTTAATTGGTGAATATTAATCTCTTTTGTGTGAATATATACTTGTGGATATTATGATCCATATATATGCCACAATTTTTTCCATATCTTCAATGTGAATATCACTAAAAAAATTCTAGATAATGGGTTTGGTAATTCTACTCATGGATCTTTAATTAGTGGGAGTCATAGGCTATCACTTTGTCATCTTCCATGAGTGTACAATCCAAGACATTTTTGAATGCATCGCTATAGATCCTAAATCCTTCCCCACTGGTGGGTAATGTGAGTGTAGGTGTAGTGACTAGCCTATTATTCGTCTATTTAAGTATTTTCTTATATCCATCATTCCAGACAAACTTAACTCCCTTTTGAGTATGCTCGGTTAGTGGGTTTCACAATCATGAGAAGTTTCTCACAAATTGATGATATTATCCAACCAATATAAGGAAACTATGTATTTCCATCAAATATGTTAGTCTAGGACATCCTTCTATTGAATTTTTTATGAGTAAATATATATATCCCCTCGTTGGTGATAACATTCCCCAAGAATGTTACTTGGTCTTGGTATAAGTTAAATTGATAAATTAGCCACTTGTTAATGAGGGATACAAATAAATTATTTAGTAATCACATCAATATATTCCCTAACAATGGGAATGTCATCAAGGATGATCTTTTCCTCAGTATTAATCATTTTATCTAGATATTCTTTCTCATAAGGAAATAATTTCCACACTTGAGATAGTGATATCAAAGGAGATTCATCTTACTCCTTACATGTGTATAGAATCAGAGATTGATTCATAATATGGAGGGTTAATTCCTTCTCAAAATAATTTATGTTTGATATATACAAGGAAAGGAAATGTATACTTAAAAAATCCACAAATTCCACTAAATCAGAAATGGTAATATTTTTTAGAACAGTCCCACAAACTTCAATAAGTGAAGGAATAATCATATAAGTTTTCCCATTGAAATAAAATCATTTGGGGTGGATACTCAATGTTCTTATAAAACATATTAGATATGAAATTATGGAATTAATTGAAATAAAAAAATGCAAAACAACTTTGGAGTTGAGGTTATGTGTACTTTAGTCATCATGATCAATCTCAGTATAAGATATTCATTGTTCCCTTAGTCTTGGAGACAGTTAATGCTCATAATGCTTGTTATCCCTTTTAGTGTAGAAATAGATTAGTTAATTCCAAACTTATCAAAATTTATGACATAGAACTATTAATTATACCTTATATTGAACTTTATTTCCATTCATTATGTTAATTGAACTATTCATTTTTTTCCATAATGATTAGCTATTTTATGCAATATTTTTTCACACATGAAACATCTTTATATTCCTTTTTTCCATTTCCCTTGGTGACTCTTTCCACATTTTTCACGTGTAGTAAATTTATATTCATTCATTTATCACCTTTATCAGATAAAATTTCTTGATATTTAATCCTTGTATTCTTATTCATGTTTATAAAGTAAACTATACTTTAGTTATTAATTTTTGATTTTTGATAGCAGGTTTGGAATAATTACATGAAATCTTACTTTAGCTCCCATCTTTTTAGGAATCTTATTTGGGTAGTTATCACATTTCCCCTTACATTGGTTGTTGACTCGGCTCCTCTTATTCCCAGTCATGGACTAAAAATAAATATAAAATCAGGGATGAGTATTTTTAAACTATTAAACACATAAATGGGAAACCATGAACCTTAAAGGGATAACTCATTAATAACATTTATTCTTTAACCTCTGAATTTATCGATTTCAATCTGAGTTATCCATGATCTATTTCCTAATATAAAATATTATGTCCATTTTTTATTCCCTTAATAATGGATCCTAAGTAACTTTTAAATTTACCAAATCATGTCCCCATAGAATGCCAAACTAGGTGTGCATCAAGGCCCATTTTCATGCATTTGGTAACGATTGATTCTAATTAATGCACTATTTTGGGGTTATTAACCCAATTCCCATATATTATATTTCCAAATACACTTTTAGTATCTATAAAGGTATATATTTTATTGGAAACAAGTTACTCTATACTTTACCAAAATCTGGGGAAGTTTATCTATGTTTATCTTCTCCCCAAGGATTTTACTAGATTTTTCTAATCCTAATCCCTAAAATAACTATACTTTTCCATAATACCAACTATGAAATACCATATTTTAATACTCTTTAATTAATTATTTATTCAATAAAGTAACACATAATACAATTCCTAATATCATGAAGCCTAGTGTCTTTGGGAAATTAGGTTCATAGAATAATAACTTGCAATAATAATACAATGAAATTATTGAAAACTTCCTTAATATTCTCCAAAAATTCTATCATTCTTCTGAAAATTCAGGGGATAACCTAGGAACGTACAAAAGAAAGGGGTGATATATAAAGCCTAGTGAGGGAATAAACAAATAATAACATAATGAAAAGTAGTTCATGTAATCTAGGAGTCATATGAAGGTATCATAATATGGGTGAGCATCATAATCTTGAATAATTAAGCATGATATAAAATGATAACATAAAGGCAACATTGGAATGTTGAATGATCATAAAACATGGAATCATAAACATAAGTCAAGGAAAATCACCAATAAAACATAATATAGTGTGATTAGTATAACCTATTGCACACCATACTTTGAATATTATGAGATTAAAATATTACCCAATGCATTGGAGGGCAATATAATTCTTGGTCCACCAGTCATGTACAAGTATATGTGTGACAAATATATCATACAACATAAGGATTCCATTTTTCACTTTTAATCAAAAAATTGTGGATTGTGATAAACATACAAATATGTTCCCAATAAATGAAATATAGGTGCATATAGATGAGTACCCTTGAGTGGAAATGTGGATGGGTATCCACTACATAATTGTTTGGCATGAAAAATTGTAGGATAATTTCAGCAGCATAACTGTAGTACATAAAGATTCATAGAAGGGCTTAATGATAGTGAAATTGGTTATTCATCACTTGGAAATCATAAGGAAATTAAGAAGGGTAAATAAGAACATAACCCAATATGGAAAATTTGAAATTCAAGGGAATAATAAAAATAAGGTGTAATGACTTGGATTTTCTAAAAGGTACGGTTCATTTGTTTTTCAGTTTAAATCATTTTTTTAGCATGGTAAACATTCCATATATACTAAGAAAGGTTTAAAGTGTGTCTTGACATTCTTTGGAGCTAGGAATTCCAAAAATTGGATAAATAGAGTATGTTGCACTTTAGTGATAACTATGTGAATCAATCGTGCGACATACCTAGTGCACAGAAGAGGCTGCATGATTTTTCTACAACAACGCAAGTTAGGGAACATGGCCACAAAATTTATCATAGAAAAATTTAAGATCAATTTCACCCAATCTGTATATAATTAATCAAACCATTTGCCTATCCCATGTTAGGGGGGTTCTTGGAAAGTGTAGGCAGCGTGGTTGGCGAACGGTTTGGCCATTTTTATAGACAAACCATGGGACCCAGTTTCAAGGATTGAATTTACCATTTTTTCCTTACACTAATATATACTCACCCCTCCTCTTTATTTTCAAATTTCTAAGATTTTGTGTCCTCTTTTTTCTCTCTAAGTATCTCCCTCCTCCTCATATAGTTATTGAGAAAACTCCATGATCTCGACTTTATTTTAACCATTGTCAGAAGCATTGGATATCTAAGGGTAAGATCCCTAATCCTATTTCTCCCTATTTTAGTTTATCTTCCTATATATCATGTAATTTTGGTGCAACAATAGATGCCATATTTAAAGGTCATTGTATCATTCCTATGTTTTCATTTTTTCTTCTTTGAATCAAAGGTTGATACTTGATGATTGGTCATATTCAGACCTAAGGTAGGTGGTCTAAAAATTTTCCCTAAATTTATAGGCTTATTAATATAATTTTTGGATATTACACATGCCATAAATTTTCAATAAATTCCTTAAAATTTGTTTTTTATTCTTAAATTAATTTAACCATGCTTGGAAACTCCTGTAGACCCATGTTAAATTACTAGATGATTTCATCCTGTTCAACTGCCACTCCTTTGGGTGTTCTTAATTAATATCCTCCTTTTATAAATGTGTGATGGATCAAACCACATACTAAGTAGATCTTTTTGACATGGAAAATTGAATGTACTTATTTTATATAATTATTTTAATGAATAGATTCCATCTAAGTGTTTGAATTGACATGAAAATGGATTTCCCTTACCTTATAATTGAATGTATTACCAAATTAAATGGTAATGGAGGGAAGGCCATGTCAAGTGTTTCATTATTATATTTATATGGATTAGAATATTATGATACCCATGGTTATTTGGGTTGAATTTTTTTATATGAATTAGAGGTGATCCATCATGTTTTTTACTATTATTATTCATATTCCACTGTTATTGGATGTTGAACAACAGTTAATGTTTTTTCTGAGAATAACATTTCATGATCCCATAAGTTGGGTGATGGGCATGACGTCTCACACTGTTGTACTTTTACTTGGGTGATGGGAATAATGATCCACATTCCCTTACTTTGGGTGTCCGGCATGAAATCCCACCACACCATCTCATGTGATAGTCAAGATGTTTCTTATTCATATGAGATTTATTTATTGTACCCCTTGTTGGAGCCTATGGCTTGTTAGACTAGTTATGGACACCTGAGTTACACCCCAGGTTCAGCAAGCACCTAGTATCGATGTATATGCCTCTATATTTCATCATGTATCTAGTAAATAAACATGTATACATATTATATATGATTAATTATATGTAGATATATATATGGATACACTTGGTTACAAATCATACATGCACCGGCCTATGCCGAAGTAGGTAGATCTAGCCAGGTTTCCTTTGGGAACCTCAATAGGTAAGTATTTATTTTTCAAGAATTATTCATTATTCATTTGTATTGCATAATGATATGTAATATAAATTGGATGGATTATTCTAGACACTATTTGTGGTGGCCTAATGAGTTTATCTCACACCCTACTCAGGCCTCCCTTGGTACCTGAGTAGACTTCATGACTGCAGGTGTGTACAAGGAAAATTTCCCTATCATGGATGTTTGGTTTCTTTTTCTTATAACATGGAGCATGGGATCATAGGACTGAGCGTATGCTCGGGATGCTAGTGGAGCTATCATTTTTACTTTTTTGTATTTTTATATAGCATGATGTATATTTATATCCCCTATTTCCACTTTTTGTATATCATCATGCCATGAAATCATTTTTTATATAACTCATCCTATGGATTATAACTATTATTATAGTTGTTTAGTTTTTTATGATTTCATAGTTGATTATTGTTTTAGTTTTCATTTTTATCTATATCATATTATGCTTTAGAAATTGTCTATTTATTTATTATTACCATTTTTCACTCTAATATGAGGGTATAGTCTTCCCAATGTATCACATTTCATCCTCACTGCTAGTCGGAAGTCATTGGTGTATAGGGAGGGACGCTTGAGGCCATGTGAGCCACCAACTTGGGGAACTGTTTTGGTGGATCTTAGTTTAGGGTGTTACAAAGTAGTATTAAAGAACCTTTTCCTTTTTTTATTACTAGTTGGGTACTATATTGGATACAAGGATCTTTCAAAATTTGGATATGAGCTTGTCTCTAGGAGTAGTTAACCCATGTACAGGGGAAACCCAAATTACCTAGGATTGGTTATTTCTTTTATTGAATTACACCTATTACAGTTGATTTGATTTCACCCTTGGATGACACACATGTTTTTTGACATTATTAATATTGATATTATTATTGTTGTGGATATAATTTTCCTCAGACAGTTGAGGAAAGTAATTATAATATCATGCATAATTATAGGGACATTAGGACTAATATCCCATGCATTTTCCCATTCCATGTCTACTTTTTCTGTGTATTTTTCTTCTACATATAGTTTAGTGCCTTGATTTTTATATACTTATGTGCTAAATCTTCTTATAGGGATAATTTAATTGGATTAAATATGGTTCCTACATAAATCTAAATGGTATTTTCCATCATATATTGGTGATGACACCTTAATTGGTCAATTATACCACATTATGGGTTACGAACATTCTAGTTTCATAGACCAAGATAGCGTTAATTGATTAGGTTACTTGAATTCTAAAGGGAATTTATGAACAAATTACTTTTATAAATCCTAAATGTGAGTCATGTAATTAAATTATTTCATGTTAAATGTTTCATCCTAATACTGGATGTAAAGTCTAGGTCGTAGTTAAATAGATTGCCAATTTCAATTCATAAGGAGTATGAATTTTATAAATTGGAAATAAAGATTAATCTAAATGGACTATGATATATTTTTTTTATAAAAGATAATTAACTCAAAAAAATTAAAAATTTTAAATGAAATGGTCACTCCTAAATGGTATACCAATTGCAAAGTAATGGTTTTTTTCTTCTGTACCTAATAATCATCACTCCATATACCAGAACCCATGTCATTTGATATAAGACCTAGACCTAAAACAAACCTTAGTAGTGGGTAGTTGGGAGTGCATCTTATATTATTATTTCATGTTATGGTTTTTCCTTAACACCTATACCTATCTATTAAAGTAGGAAGAGAGGTGTGAACTTTTCTTATACGAAATTTATGTTCCTATCCTTTTGTCTTTCAATAATATTTTTAAGTGATAAATTCTTTTATGAGGCATGTGTTTGACATTGTTGTGTCATTCTATAATGATATCCTTGAGTTATTCACTGGGAGGGTGGTGCAGAGCGTGAAATGGAGGTGGTGGTCCTTGTTCCACCAATGATACCTCATTTAATAAAACCTATAGAACAACCTTCTATTACTAATTTGGGAACTGATTCCTAGTTTCAAGAGGGTTTTCATCATATGATTTAGAATATGCAAGGTGTTGATTGACCTTCACTGACTATGGAAGAGTTGACTTGAGAACTTTTGTATAATCATCCTACCACATTTTGGGGGGATGGTGAACCTTATGTTGTATTGTCATGGCATTAGGCCATGAAATCTATATTCGGGCATCTAGAGATGCCTCCAGATCATAGGGTCAAGGTTTCCTCCTATATGATACGTGGTTCTATGAAGTAATAGTGGAACGTCATTACCTAGGAAGAGAAACATCATGGAATTATTTGAAAAAACTACCAGATGATCTTCTTTGATTACTTCTTTCTATATACATTGAGAGCTAACTACGCTAGGGAGTTCATGAACCATTAATAGGGAGCCATGTCTATCAGAGAATATTCTTACCATTTTACTAAGTTGCATCATTTTATACTAAACTTATCTGGTGATGATATTATGAAATCTAGAAAATTTGAGTATGGGAAGGGGTACGCCAGTCTATCATAGTTTAACATCTTCTGGTTGACCACTATTTAAAAAATATTCAACCAGACCCTCATTACTAAGAGGAATCTAAGGGAACTTGATGGTGGGAACTAGGTCAGTTCATCACCCAAACCAACTAGTGGTTCTTCTAGTGGAAGGAATTAGAATTTAGAGGTTTCTCAAAAGGGTAGAAGTAGTCAGATAGCTCATTCTAACAACTTTCTTATATATCACCAGTTCAAGAAGTTATGATACACAAAACCTCAATGTATGCGATATCTAGTGGAGTTCAGAGGCTATGGCGAGATGGGGAATATAAATGGATTTTTCAAGACTTTTCCACCAGTTCCAACTGATAGGGGATCTAAACCTACCCCGCATTATATAGCAAGGTCGGTGGAATCTCTCTAGGTATGAATATAGAATACAATTGGCCATTAGGGCTAAGGTGGTGGTTGGGGAAGAGGGAATCAAACTAAGGACTTGTAGTACCAATACAGAGGGCCTACTCAGGGTAGTTGATTTGTAAACTAGGGTCATAGTACATGCTAGTTACATGTAGTGAAACCTATGTCAAGGGATCATAGCATCAGATTTTATACTGTTATAGGTACTTTTCTAGAAGCCTCTATTTTATAAACTACCTTATTTGACATAGTCATGTTTCACTCTTTTATATCTAAATGAATTATAGAGATTATAAGCCTCGTGATAGATTATTATTGTAGTGTGATTCCTATTAATACCTTATTGGGTATCAGGTTAGAGATTTTTATCCAATTTAATGATTTTACCCTTGAGATAGGTGGGTATCTCTTCAAATGAAATCTTTTCATCCTCAACATGATAGGGTTTTATGTAATTATTAGGATAGACCGGTTAGTTCCCTATTGAGATCATATCGACTGTTATCAATGGATAATGATATTTACATCACCATAGTGCATTATAAAAATACTCAAGGGGGAATGGTATGTTCATGCGTCTCAGGCTAGACCTGAGCATTAAGGGTTGGGAAGAGTGACAACCTAATTTTCTAGTCTTTTCTTAGAAGATCAGGGGTTTTGACCTATGATTTTATCTCCTATAGTAGAAAATTTCAGTGAAATATTCCTGGAAAAAAAATTTAGTTTACCTCCATTGATAGAGATAGAGTTCACCATTGATCTAGTTTTAGGATCAGCACTAGTGTCATTTCCTCCCTATATAATTTAACCTATGCAGACTTTAGGGATCAAGGAATTGTTGGAAGACCTAATACTAAAGTTTTTATATACCCCAGAACTTCTCCTTGGGGTTCACCGGTTATTTTTTCCATGAAGTCGAATGGTACCCTCAGGCTCTATGTGGATTATCGACATTTGAACCAACTTACGGTTAAGATCTGGTATCCACTGCCTCAAATATAAGACATTTTCGATCAGATATAAGGATTAAGGGTTATTTCAAAGATTAATTTGAGGTCATCCTATCATCAAGTGTGTGTAATATCTTCCAAAATACCTCGTGTATTTATATGGAGTATGTATTGTCATTATCAGCACCTAGAAATTTTGTTTGGTCTCACGAATGTGTCTGCTATTTTGGTGGAACTGATGAATCAGTTTTTTCACCCGTATTTCAAATCATTTCTGGTAGTCTTTTTGGATAATATCCTAATTTATTTTTATTCTTGACACAACCATTCCAAACATATTGATAACATACTAAATACACTAGGAGAGAACCAACTTTTTTATATGCTCAGCAAATGCCACTTATGGATTGAGAGAGTTCAATTCTTAGGTTATATCATCTCAGATTTAGGAGTATCAGTAGACCTAGAGAAGGTGAGAGCTTTAGTTTCCTGGGAGTATCCCAAGAATATATTTGATGTAAAGAGTTTCTTGGGGATAGTCAGGTATTACATATGATTCATCTAAGATTTATCATGCCTAGAATCACCTCTTACAGTCTTGAATAAGAAGGGTTTGAAATTAATACTCTCAGAATCTTGTAAAAGAGATTTTTTGGAGTTAAAGGAAAGGTTTACATCAGCACTAATCCTAATTCTATCAGATCTAGGAAGGATTTATATTATTTAATGTGATGCATCAGGTATCAGAAAGGTAGTGGTTTTGTTTTATGATGAATGAGTTTTAGAGTACGGGTCTCATTAGTGGAAGAATCATGAGAAGAATTACCCGATGAACTACCTCAAGCTAGTATCTTTTATTCGTTATTTATGTTGTTGGAGAGATTATTTTCTTGGGGAGAATTTTATGGTGTTCACTAAAAAAAGCCACAAATATATCTTCACATAGTGTGATCTAAATCTCAGGCAGTGTGGATGAGATGAATATCTATAGTCATTCAATTTCAAACTTTCCTAAATTCATGGAAGAGGAAAATTTGTAGTTGATTTTCTGAGTTGGAAGACTTAGACATAGATGGTTCAGGAGGCCAGTGGTGAGTGGTGGCTCCTGTACTTGTTTTCAAAGATGAAAATTGGATTTTAGGAGGATCATGGGTAGACATTCCTCACAGCTTTAGAAGTGAACTCTACCCTTCTCGAATGGGTGAGAATTAGGAAAATTTCAGATCCCAAAGGCTAATTCCTAAGGAAAATAGTCTTAAATGATGATTAATATTTTGTTTGTAATTTGGATGAGGATAAGACCTTATGCTATTGGGTGCACATCTGGGTCCCAGCAGAAATCTAGGGGGAGTTTATGTGGGAACTTCATGCCTTAGTTTTGGTGGTATATACCATTTTCAAGAAGATGTATCGAGACTTACATCGCCAATATTGGTGACCTAGTATGAAAAGAGATATTGTAGGATTTATCACTTTTTGTTCCACCTTTCAGTAGCTGAAATCAAAAAATCAAGGATTGGTATGACTTTTACAACCATTGTCCATTCCGTAGTGGAAATGGGACAATGTCTTCACGGACTCTATGGTAGGTTTTACTATATCACCTCATGGAAATGATATAGTTTGGGTATTCTTTGATCATTTGATGAAGTTATCACACTTATTACCTATTCAAGATACCTTTTGGTAGAAGTTATAGGGTGTCTATATGCTAGGGAGGTCATACATCTTCATGGAGATTAATGATTTATCATATCTTACATGGATGCACATGTCACGTCTCAGTTATGGAAAGGGATTTATAAGTATTTGGGTGAAAATTTTCTTTTGATCACAGCCTATCACCCTCGAAATGATGGATAGAGAGAGTGTACGATTTGGGTGTTAGAGGACATAATTCGTTCATGTTTCTCTGACATTAGGGGTTCTTGGGAGTAAAAGATACCCCTAGTTGAGTTCACTTATAATAAATGATTTTAGGCTACCAATCAGATGTATCCTTATGAGGACTTATATGGTAGTCCATTTTTAATACCTTTGTAATAGTTAGAGGTAGGGGAGGTAGTTTTTTTTGGACTGCATCTCATCCTTGAGACTTCAGAGTAGGTCCAATTGATCAAAGAGTGCATGTTGGAAGTTCAGTCTAGACGGAAGTCATATGCCAATTAATTTTAACGACCTCTTGATTTTGAGGTTGGGGACCAGGTTTTCTTATTATTTTTTCCTAGGTTGGACCATTGAAGAAATAAAATGTAGGGTAAGATCTCAACTAGATTCACTAGTCCTTTTTAAGTCTTTAATATAATTGGACCAATGGATTACTAGATATCACTTCCAAAACAATATCGGTCTATTTAGGATGTCTTTCATGTATCTTATCTCCAACAGTATTATCCAGACCAATTTCATGTTTTACAACTTGATGAGGTTGAGGTAGATGTGGATACTTCCTTCAAGAATTATCTGGTGCATATTGTAAATCGAACTGTGAAGACACTCCGAGGTGGGTCGGTCCCTTTAAAATAAGGGATATTATAGAAATAACTCTTACAAGATGACATATGGGAGTAGGAAGATAAAATCTGAGCCTACTGGACTGATATTTTCATAGAAAATCACTCTTTAAACCATAAAATCTGACTCAGGGATGAGTTTCTTTAAAGAGGGGAGGTTGTAAGAACCTGGATATTCTCAATGATATGGATTTTTTTTGTGTTTAAATCCATTTTTTATCTTTGTAAACATTCCTTATAGACTAAGGAAGGCTTTGGTCACACCTAGGACTTGTTCAAATCTTAGAGTTCTTCAAATGGGACAAAAATAGTGGGCCACACGATTAGCGCACGGTTAGTGGTTACTGTGCAACTCAACCGTCTGAGGTACCCAGTGCATAGGAGAGATCAAACTATGTTTATGCAACCATGTGAGTTGAGTAACATGAGCATGAAATTATTGTCAAACAAATTGTAGATCCATTTCACACGATTTGCACATGGTTATTCAAACCATGTGTCTTTCCTGTGTAAGGGGGTTCTTGGACAGTGGAGGCATCATGGTTGGTGCATGGTTTGGATAACCGTGTGACCAAATAATGTGACCTAGTTTTGAGGGGTGAATTCACTATTTTAACCTTAATTCATTAAATCCTCAACTATCCTCTTTTTCCCCAATTTCTAGTATGCAACACCCCCTTTCCTCTACTGAAGGCTCTCCCTTCTCCTAATCTAGGGATTGTTACAACTCCTCGATTCGGACTCTATTTTCACCATCATCAGAAGAATTGGATAGCTAAGGGTAACCTCTATAATCCTCTTGATTCCTATATTAGTTTACCTTCCTATATCTTACAATATTTTTGTGTGAAATCATATTCCCTATTTCTAGGATGTTAGATATTTCATTTAGTTTCTTCCATTCTTCTTCAAATCAAGGTCTGGTACCTAACAAGTGGTCATCTAAGGACCAAAGTTAGGGGGTATATCACTTTTCCCTAAAGTTGTAGGTGTATTCATAGAATTTTACAATGTGCCACATGCTTTAAATTTTTGTGAAATTCCATAAAATATATTATTCCTTCTTTAATTAATTGACCCATGCTTAGAAACTCCTGTAGACCCGTGTTAAATTACTAAAGGATGTCTACCTCATCCAATGTCACCCCTTTGGGTTTGTTAATTAATTTTTTCCTTATGTAAATGCATAATGTATCAAACCACCTCCTAAATAGTTCATCTTGGCATGGAAAATGTAATTTCCCTCTGTTATATAATTTTTTAAATGGACAAACACCGTCAAAGTGTTTATCTTGACTTGGAAAAGGATTTCCCTTACCTTATAACTGAATGGAATACTAAATTAAATGGTAATGGGTTGAAGGTACACACCAAGTGTCTCATGATTACCATTATATGGATTTTATGATTATGATACCCATGGTTAGTTTGGTTGAATGGTTATAAATGCATTAGAGGTGATCCCCCATGTTTATTATTATTATTATTTGTATGCCAATGATATTGGATATTGAAAAATAGTTAAGGAACTTGTTGATAATAATGTTTCACACTCCCTTTTGTTGGGTGATGGGCTTGATGTCTGACACCATTATACTTTTTTTATCAATGTGTATAATGATCCATGTTCCCTTACTTCAGGTGTCAAGTATGACGACTCACCCCACCACCTCGAGTGATAGGAAATATTTCTTAAATTCATATGAATTTCTTGGATTGTACCCTTTGTTGGATCTTATTGCTCATTAGACTAGTTATAGATACTCGAGTTACACTTCGGGTCCATCTAGCACCTAGTATCTACATATATGCCTACATAAGTTCTCATATACCTAGTGCATATACCTGTATACATATTATATATGATTACTTATATGTATATATATATATATATATGAACACACCTAGTTATTAATCATATATACACTGGCATGTGATGAAGTAGGTAGAGCCAGCCAAGTGTCCTTTAAGAACCTGAGATGGATAGTATTTATTTTTCATCATTTTTCATTATTCATTTGTCTTGTACATTGCTATGTTATGTGAAGTAGCTAAATTATTCTAGACACCATTGGTACTGGCCTATTGAGTTTGTCTAACACACTACTAGGGACACCCTTAGTACTGGAATATGCTTCATGACTGCTGGTGTGGACAAGGGAAAGCACCCTATATCGGATGCTTTATTTCTATTTCTTGTATCATGGAGCATGGGAGAAAAGGACCGAGTGTATGATCGTGATGCTATTGGATCTATCTTTTGGAATTTTTGTATTTTGGGATATCATTATGTATATGTTTTCCCTTATTTCCCATTTTTGTATATTAGCATGTCGTGACATTATTTTGTGAATGAATCGGGCAATGGAATATTATTATTATTATGGTTATTTAGTTGTTTATACTTATATAGTTGATTATTGTATTTTTTTCATTGTGTCATCTATTATATTATGCTTCCATGGTTATTGGTTTATTTATTTTTATCGATGTACCACTATAATATGTGGGTATAGTATCCGAAATGTAACACCTTAGACCCTCCCTACCAGTTGTAAGCCTCTAGAATACAGAGAGGGGTGCATGTGACCTATCATCTCAAGGCACCATTTTAGTTGATCTTGGGATGGGACATTAAAGAAGGTGCTTGAAAAACTTAGAGGAGAGGATCTATTACCATAACAAGGAGCTTCTAAAAGATTGATAGGATCTTCTTAAGAGCTTGGGGGAACCTTGGGAGGACAATAGAGAAGTAAGGTTAGAGTAATTTCATGATCCAATGGTTTTTAGTAGAGAGGAATGTGATTTTGGGTGGATTTATATTGCAAAATAGAGGATAAATCTTTATTAATTTCCAAACTTATGTTTTGGAGTCCTTATGATAATGTAATCAAAAACACAAACCTTACCATGATTTTTCTTCATGGTTTAAACAAATGTGATGTGATTTTAGTTATTTTACCTGTTTAAGAATAGTTATCATTAAAATAATACCCTTGGTGATGTGAAAGTGATTCATGTTAAAAAAATAATTGATTTTAAAACCCTAAAATATAATAAAGGTTTTGGAGGATTCATTCAGGGTTTATAGAATTAATTAAATAATTTAAAAAAGACATTATTTTAAAGAAGGAATATTTATTTGGTCATGGATAACTTTTATGGAATATATTTCATCACTTTTGGTTCATTATTATTTCATAATACATACTGTATAAATATAACGTATTTAATTTTTAATTGAAAAATTGGTTGTCTTGGAAAATTATGAAAAAATAACCATGGGATAATTTTGACAAGCTAATTTCAAAAATAATATTTATTTTTTCAAAATATTTATTTAAATGTGATAATTTACATTTTTAAATCTAAATACCAATTTATTGAAAAAAACATGTTTTCTTGATTATAATTGTTTTCTAACACTTATAATAATTATAATTGACTTAAAAAAATTATATTATCATTTATATTTAATAAATAATAATAAATAATAATATTTTATTGAAATATAATTTCTTTCAAAAATTATTAAATTCACCAAAAAGAATGTCTTGATTGAAACTATATATCTCCCAAAAAATACACTTTGTGTTTCATCGTATCATAATTTAATTTTTATCAAACCCATAATTGAATCATTAAAAAATAATATTAAAAAGGGATAAATATAATCAATTTTTAATTAAAGTAAAACATAAAAATTCATACTGTTAGGTTCTAGATACATATTCATTTATTTCACTAGTAAATCCCTAATGTTAAAGAGTGCGATGGTGAGATTTTCATGGGGTGGTTCAGCATATATTTTTTGGGTTGTGATTTCGATGAGCTTGAACTTCTCCCATAAATGCTTCCATTCATGATTTAGATGTTGAAAGTCAGCTTGGGCTTAATCAAGAGAAAATCCAAGTGATATTATCTCCCTTATAATCTCTAATAAATGGGCTTCATAGGGTATGATCCTATTGGTCAAGGTCATCGCTTCTTTCATCTATGTCAACTGGACTTTATCAAAACCATTTATATATACTATTAATACAATCACTGTTCAATGTCTACATTATCAATGGTAATGATGATTAACATTCTTCTAAATATTAAAGGATATAATGTTTCAAAATAACCAAAGTAGTTCATGTGTTTCAATAAAATTATTACATGATATGGAATTTATTCATTCAAATAGAGGGAATTTTACTTATAAAAGTTTAGTCCATTACAAAAACTTCATAATCACCATCCTTAAAATGGTTAGCGGATAGATATATCATGAGAGTTGAAGCTCGATATTGGCCTCATGGAGATAAATGGATAATATTAAATTAATTTTAACTACAAGAACTACTATATATTCATAGTTATTCAGTTCTTCCATTTATTAGCACTAAAAACAAATAATGAAGAAGATGGTACTTTTATCAACTCTAACTAAAAGTTCTCATATTCGATTTCTTTATTAGGGAAAATTTTTAATTTTTAAAAGGTACCCCTTTATTAGTACTTTTTTAACGCTAATAAATATTACCTTTTATTGAATTTTTAATTATCCCTGATAAAAGGATATCCTTTAACATCGTTAAAAAGGTGTTGATAAAGGGCAGTAAGAATAATTTAATTTATATATGAGTATCTATATATTTTTAAATATGATTTATATAACTATATTATAAAAAACAATTTATTGTCAATCTTTTTTCATAATTTTATATATAAAAAATTATCAAATTGGTATAAAATGTTTAATAATATATTTATATACATTAAAAATGTATATATAAATATAATATATTAAAATTTTATTTAAATAATTATATAAATATATAAATGAATATATATTTATTTAATTTTATTTATAATATATTTATATATATAATTTATATATACATATTTATATATTCTTAAATATGATTTATGTAATAGAATATGTATATATATACTTTTTTTTATTCTTTTATACTTATTTATAATTATATATATAACTATAATCACACACATATATATAAATGTAAATATATATATTAAAATATAGTGATATGAACCATATAAATAAATATATAAATACATTAAATATAATTCATATTTGAATTTATATATTTATTTTCATATTAACTAATTTAAAATATGCGCATATATTTGTATGTATGTGTATGCATGAGTATATATATGTGTACTCCTATGAGTGTTTGTATGTGTGTGTGTGTATAAATGAATATATTTTTTGTATGTTTGAGTATGCATTGGTATGTATGTGTATGAATGTGTATTTATGTGTATTTATATATATGTATGCATATGTATGTGTTTTGTGTGTTTTGTGTTGTGTGTGTATAAGTTCATGTGTTGTGTATTTGTATGTTTATGTGGGTTTATATGCATTTATGTATGTGTCTATATGTGCATGTATGTGTATGTACATGTATGTATGTGTGTGTATGTTTATGTATATATGTGTATGTTGATGTATGTATGTGTGTATATGTATGTGTATATATGTATGTGTATATATGTATGTGTATGTATATGTATCTGCATGTGTATGTGTATGTGTATTTGTGTGTGTATGGGTATGTTTATGTAGTATGCCTATGTGTGTGTATGTACATGTATGTAATTGTGTGTGTGTGTGTGCACACACATGCGTGTGTGTGGGTGTGTGTTTCCATGTGTGTGTGCGTGTATATGTATGTGTATGTGTATGTGTATGTGTATGTGTATGTGTATGTGTATGTGTATGTGTATGTGTATGTGTATGTGTATGTGTATGTGTATGTGTATCTGTATGTGTATGTGTATGTGTATGTGTATGTGTATGTGTATGTGTATGTGTATGTGTATGTGTATGTGTATGTGTATGTGTATGTGTATGTGTATGTGTATGTGTATGTGTATGTGTATGTGTATGTGTATGTGTGTGTGTATGTGTATGTGTATGTGTATGTGTATGTGTCTGTGTATGTGTATGTGTATGTGTCTGTGTATGTGTGTGTGTATGTGTATGTGTCTGTGTCTGTGTATGTGTATGTGTATGTGTATGTGTATGTGTATGTGTATGTGTATGTGTATGTGTATGTGTATGTGTATGTGTATGTGTATGTGTATGTGTATGTCTATGTGTATGTGTATGTGTATCTGTATCTGTATTTGTATGTGTATGTGTATGTGTATGTATATGTGTATATGTATGTGTATGTGTATGTGTATGCGTATGTGTATGCGTATGTGTATGTGTATGTGTATGTGTATGTGTATGTGTATCTCTATGCGTATGTGTATGTGTATGTGTATGTGTATGTGTATCTCTATGCGTATGTGTATGTGTATGTGTATGTGTATGTGTATGGGTATGTGTATGTGTATGTGTATGTGTATGCGTATGTGTATGTGTATGTGTATTTGTATTTGTATTTGTATGTGTATGTGTATGTGTATGTGTATGTGTATGTGTATGTGTATGTGTATGTGTATGTGTATGTGTATGTGTATGTGTATGCGTATGTGTATGTGTATGTGTATGTGTATGTGTATGTGTATGTGTATCTCTATGCGTATGTGTATGTGTATGTGTATGTGTATGTGTATGTATATGTGTTTGTGTATGCATAGGCGTATGGGTATGGGTATGTTTATGTGTACGCGAATGCGTATCAGTATGTGTATGCATATTTGTATGTGTATGTGTATATGTATGTGTATGCTTATGTGTATGTGTATGTGTATGTGTATTTGTATGTGTATGTGTACGTGCATGTGTATGTGCATGTGTATGTGTATGTGTATGTGTATGTGTATGTGTATATGTATGTATATGTGTATGTGTATGTGTATGTGTATGTGTATGTGTATGTGTATGTGTATGTGTATGTGTATGTGTATCTATATGTGTATGTGCATGTGTGTGTGTGCGCATCTGTATGTGTATGTATGTGTATGTGTATATGTATGTGTTTGTGTTTGTGTATGTTCATGTGTGTGTGTGTGTGCATCTGTATGTATATGTATGTGTATCTATGTGTGTACTTTCATGTATGTGTATATGCATGTATCTGTATGTATGTGTATGTGTATGTGTATGTTTATGCATAGGTATGTGTGTGTGTGTACGTATGTAATGTGTATGTTTGTATATGTGGATGTGTATGTGTATGTGTATGTGTATGTGTATGTGCATGTGTGTGTGTGCACATCTGTATGTGTATGTATGTGTATGTGTATGTGTATGTGTATGTGTGCGTGTATGTGTATGTGCATGTGAGTGTGTGTGTGCATCTGTATGTATATGTATGTGTATATATGTGTGTACTTGCATGTATGTGTATATGCATGTATCTGTATGTATGTGTATGTGTATGTGTATGTTTATGCATAGGTATGTGTGCGTGTGTACGTATGTAATGTGTATGTTTGTGTATATTTATATGAATATATCATTATATATGGGAAAAGTCATTTATTTTTTAAATTTGACATGTCTCATTATATACGTACACACAATCATAGGAAAAGTCATTTGGTTTTGCAAATGCCGTATAGTTTTATATAGAAATATATATATATATATATATATATACATATAAATATTTAATATTTATGAAATTCTTTCATTTTTTAATATTTATTTATACATTTTTAATTATTAATATCTAATATTTTTAATATGTTTTTAATTTATATAATTAAATTTTATTCATTTTTTAATACTTTCATATTTAAATCCTCATATAATAATATACAACAATTATTCACTCATGTTTAATCAGTAATTTATCATGAATATAATCTTTAATATTTATTCATTTTTATTTTAATATGTATTCATTTTTAATATTTACATAACCGATATAAGTAATTTTTTTAATTTTTTTTTTGATTTATTCAATTCTAATTACTAAATTTTATTCGTTTTTAACATTTATTCATTTAATATTTCTCCACTTTTAATATTTTTTTATAATTTATTCATTTTTAATATTTATTCATTTTTAAAATTTTAATTTAATATTTTTGTAAAGTGTTCGTTTTTTATAGTTAATTATACATTTTTAAATATTATTATTCAATAATTTTAATATGTATGTAATTTATATAATTAATATTTATACATTTTTATTATAATATATTTGTATATAAATCTTTATAGAATTATTATTCATTCAATATTAATTATTACTTCATTATAAATCTTCTATTTTTAAATATATTTTTTAATATTTTTCTATTTTAATATTTATTCATTTATTATTTTCTATTCAATTTTAATACTTATTCAATTTTAATATTTTTTAATTTATTCATTTTCAATATTTATTTGTTTAATCTTTTCTGTAATTTATTCATTTTTTAATATTTATTTATATATGTTTCAATTATTAATATTTAATATTTTTAATATGTCTTAAATTTACATAAGTAATATATTTTCTTTTTACTTTTTATAATTTTTATTTAAAATTTTATATTGTTATTATTAATCCACTTTTATTTAGTAATTTATTATAAATTTTTTATTTAAAAGTAATTTTTAGTATTTTTTAATTTTTTTAATATAAATTCATTTATATTACTCTTGTAATATATAATTTATATTATTTATTCATTTTTAATATTTCTTAAATTTACATAATAAATACTATTTATTTATTTTTAAAATATTTTTCATTTATATAATTAATATTATTTATTCATTTTTTATATATTTTTAATTTATATAATTAATTTTACTTATTCATTTAATATTACATATTCATTTTAAATATTTTTTCAATTTATTGTTTTTTAATATTTTTGTAATTTATTAATTTTTAACACTTTTTTATATCTAATTTTTTAATTCTTATTCTTCATGTTTATATAATTAGTCATTTATTATAATTTTTAAATATAATTTTTATAAACTAGTATTTATCAACACTGAATTTGAACTTTATCAACACTAAATTTAGTACTGATAAAGTTATCCTCTATGAGTGCTTTTTTACTAGTGCTGATAAAACTCTTTTCATTCTTATAAAATAACCCGAACAAAGATCTTTTCTCCTCATGTCACTCAAGCTTATTTTGGAATTTGAACTCTAATGTAATCTCATGAGACAGTTCTGAATAATCCAAACCCTCAAAACTAATAATATGATATTCGAATATTGTTTTTTTTTTGTATTTCTCAAATGATTTAGTGCATATGTGTTGTGATTTTTTGTTCTTCCCAAACAGTGGTGTCCATGTCTCCCATGTTAATATTTTAGTCTCACACCACCATTTTCCACTACTTGAGAATCTTCTTTTCTTAATGTTGTGATAGTGATTCTTATTTTTTTCTTCCCCACTCTCTTTTGTCTTCCTTGTTTTGTTATGTTGGTATAGTTCCCACACCTTCAGTGGTTCCATAGTATATGATTATATAATGAAAATACAGGATTTGGTTTTAATTTGGTTCATATGTGGTTTTTGTATGAAGTAATGAGTTAATCTGCGATGATATTTTGAACATCTATTTGAGTTAAAATATTAAAAATGGGGTTTAGAACTGATTGGTATTATTTTGAGAGGTTTTTTTTGGAATGGGAGCCTATAAAATAATTTTTTAGGTGTGTGAGGTTATAAGTTTGAAGTTTGAATTTATTTTTGAAAATTATGTTGTATGTAATGAAATTTTACATTAATTTATTCTTGTTATTCCTTTCTTACTTATGAGTTTTAAACCCAGCATTGTCTAGGCTATTTTGAAGTGATTGAAAAATGATTAGTTAAAGAATTTAAAATGGGTTGTCAATCCTTATGGCTTCTTTGTAATGTGTTTTTTTAAATTTAAAAGTATTCATTAAAATGTTTTGTCACACCTTATTCCTTCAAACAATCTATAAACATCAAAAATGATAATAATTTTCTATGATATATGTATTGATAGTGAAAAATCATTATATATACCCCAAAACTTATCTTGTTTTAGAAATCCATGGGTTTATAGTGATTGAGAGTGAATTATCTCCCTTAATGAATACATTCCAAAAATAGAAGGAATTACAATATGTGACTTCTTGGAATAAAAAAATAATTTTTATTATAATTTTTATTCATATAATTTTTCATCTTCAAATGTTCAAAAACGTTTTTGATGCAATAAAAACTTACATAAAATATAATGACTATATGTGATTGTGTGTTTGTATAAACAATAACCTTTTAAGAATCTAATCTCATAGCATTTATGAAATTATTTATTTAAAGTTAAATATTAATATTAAATAATCAAATAGGATGCTTGTGAATCCAAAATGGATTGATGCCAATTGAATGATAAAAGCGTATAAGGGTGAGGTTAAAAAGTTCATCAAGTTTTCACAAAATAATACATATAACCATTCTCAAATATTATTTTGGTGTTTACATTATTTTTATTCAAGTATAATTAGTCCAAATGAGTTAAAAACACTTGATCTTTCACAAAATAGATCAAAATTATAAATTTTAGACAAAGAACATGGAAGAATTGAATGTAGCTACTGAATATTGTATTGAAGAAATGAAAATGACAGCTCAAGATGATATTTGGGATTACCCAATGTTTTTTGAGTAGTTAAAGATATGCGTATACACGTCATTGTATGATGGTTATAAAAAATATAAAAAAATATTTGTTATACAGAAGCTATTTAATTTGAAACCTTAAAATGGATAGAGTGACATTGGTTTTACCAGACTAATTTCTCTGTTGAATGATATGCTTCCAAAAGATAATGAGCTTCCTTTCTGAATATATGATGAAAAATGAATGCTAAGTTCAATGGGTATGATCCTTGAAAGAATATATGTATATCCAAATGGTTTTATATTATTTCTCAAGGACCATTAATCACTTAAAAATGCCCTTAACTATGGTGTGTCTCGATACAAGAAAGATGAATCAAGTACTTCAAAAGTTGGGTGGAACTTTCCAATCATTCCAATGCTTAGGTGCCTATATAGAAGTTAGGATACTATAAGGTAATTGACATGGCATGTAAATATAATAAATCAAATGGGAAATATGAACAACCTTATCTTTCATACAATTTATTTCAAGATTTATTATATAAAATCACACTTAGTACAACCCAGAAGATCGAGAAGTCTAGTGTCTTTGGGAATTAGGTACATAGCACATCAAATTGATACTTGGATAGAATAACATTATTGAAAACTTTCTTAACATGCTTCTAAAATTACATAGCTTTTAAAATTTCACAGGATAACCTAGGGACATACATAAGAAATGAGTGAGCTATATATCTCAGTAAGGAAATAAAATAATAATAACATGGTGAAAGTATGCCACGACCTGCCTTCACCATGATGAGAAAAGATACAAAAAACTGTCTGACCCTTACTTCCTCAAGTTGAAGGAGTGATAATAACCCTTGAGTATCGCCTTCAATAGGACCTAGAGTGGCTACTAGCACCAATAGTATAGAATCACACGTAATATTGAAGGTATAATCCTTTTTATTTAGTAGGATTGGGAGATATAATAGTAAAAACCCAAAAACTCCAAAATTGAAAGTAAAAGTAAAGACAAAACCCATTCCCAAATTCATGTTCAACGATAAACCCATACAAGTTCAAGAAAACACCAAAAGAAAAGTACCAAAATAAAGAAAACAGCAATGGAAACCGTCCCAACGTCTGAGCTAGTACGGTCCCGCACGGTCCCTAGAGTCCTCCTGGAAACCTGAAAGTAGTTTTATATAAGTAGTGTGAGTATACAGGTATACTCAGTAGGGAAAACCAAAGGTCTCGTGCACAAGTGGGGAGTCATTCTAATGCCCCATGCGAAAAGGAGATAACCAAATCACCTAGTAAGAAAACTATCCACCCAACCTCACCAAGGCAAGCTCCCCAAATAATGCATGTCATGTAAGTAATAGTAATAGCACATCGATATTTGGGTACCCCTCACTGCTTTCACACTGGTTATTGAATACATCCTATGTGTCAGACCTCCCCCTCCATTTTCACTGCAGTCCAATTACCGCCCCAACAAAAACCTTCTTGGCCACCACAACCACCTATCCTGCCCGTAGACACTGAGGCCACCACAACCACACATCAATCCCACACACAGCTTGGCCGCCACAACCATACATAACCAAGCCCATAGACACCTGGTCCTCATCCTGAAGACACTTGGGAAACAAACCTTCCCACACACACCTGGGGCAACCACCAAAACCAACCTTCCCAAAAATCTTGGGATATAATGGAAAACATCCCATCACATCCAACCTGAAGTGTCTTCGGGTACTCAGGAGAGGGAGTATAAAGGAGCTATTAACAACCCACCCAATAGGATGTTGGGAAAAAAACCCTTCCCCATGAAATGGGGGTGTTCAGCACGAAGTTCTCAACTTGGGTTCGGTGAGAATAAGAAACAAAAAAAAACTAAATTTATACAAATAGGTAGGAAGTCACTCATCTCAACCTATGGGTTCTGAAACAATCCCATACACAAAAACCCTTGTTACTATTCATTCATACAAAAGCACGATAGCCACAACCAAATCACAATTCAATCTTGTAAAAAAATTCCCCATTTGACCAAATCTTGTTAACATATTCAAGTGATTCTATTTAAAATAATTCTTCACTACCAAGAAACTAACAGGCATATCCACTGGAAAAGGAAGGAAAAACATCCAAGCAATAATTTAAGCATTCACACCCGGTTCTCTTTTAAATTTTCCACAACAAAAGGGATCTGTGAGATCCCTCAAAGTACTGGGACCAAACCAAGACCCATCGTACGCCCCACACAGGCTCAGGTCTACAACCAACAACTCAAAAATTGGGGATCCCATCCCGATTCACATCACCCCACAAGTATCAGGCAAAACATATGTGCTTATTAGTAGAACAAAACAAGGGAGTTTTCACATTTAACCACACCATTTATCAAGTTTCGTCTTTCCATTTGGACAACTGGAGTGATCACACAAGGATTCTTGTTCATTGGGCATCCATTTAATCAATTGGGTTTACGTGATTAACCAGTTTCCATGTTACATCCATTTAATTGCAAGCTTATATAGAAAAACATCGGTTCATTAGTGATCAAGAAAGTACCACCAACGACCACTATTTTCAGTGGGCATAAGCCCGTATAATTCACAACATATAAGCAAAGACAAAAGAGTATAGCAGCATCATCAAACACCCACCCCCCTCATTCTTTAAAAACAATTTATTATCTTCATTATGGTTTGGTTTCATCCATCCCTGAAGGGACATTATCATACCCACCCAGCATGATACATAGTAAAGAGAGATAAAGGAAACTCCTACCTGGATGATCAATGATCGAAGTTTTCTTCCTCGCACCAAGAACTGGTGATGCGTGACTTTCAGGGGAGGAACTCCAAGGACTCTAAGAGTGAGTAGGAAAGGCTCCAGCACGGGCGCAAAACTAGCCTCGGGAAGAGGGACTCCAAATGCACCAAGGAAAGGAAAAGAGACCAGCCAATAAGAAGAAAGAAACTCTGTGTGATAAAAGAAGAGATCCTGGAGTTACGAGATATGAAATATTAAATGGAATTAAAGGTAGATCGTGGTTCCTCCATGTAGTTGGGTCGTTAAAAATGATGGAATTAATTTTCAATTAATTATTCTCTTTGTAGAGGTGGAAATAACGGTTGTGAGTTAAAGGGTTTCCTTTAAATGGAGGAAAACGCATAATAGGGGCGAAACTATAAAGTATGGGAAAAAGGTGTGATACCAAGGAAAAAGCCACATGTTTTGGTAACCCAAGGGTCTCCCAATTAATTGGATTTTTTAGATATCATTTATGGGCTTTGAATGGATTTTAAAGGGATATTAAAACACTTTTATGTCAAAAGATATGTTGCAGGAGGAGAACTAGAAAAAGTTGGAAACTATGAATAAAACAAAGGTTGGGACACTGTTTGGTGAGAAATCATAATGGCGCCACCGTCATGGTGCCACCCACACAGTGCCACCATAACAGTTCCACTGGTTCGATGGAACGCCATAAGTGGTACCACCGTTTTGGTGTGCGACCACTATAGTGCCACCATCACGGTGCCACCGATTCAGTGGAACACTGTAAGAGGTGCCACCATTTTGGTGTGAGACTATGACAGTGCTACCATTCCAATGCTGCCATTATGGTGCCACTATCATGGTTCCACCACCAAGGTGCCACTATCACGGTGCCTTCGTGATCGGTGCCACCGTTTCAGTGGAACCATTTTGTGGAACCGTGTTTTTTTTTGGAAAACACCCTAATGAGTCATCGATGGTCTGTAGGATACGCAAAACAGCATAAATTTGGCAAAGTAATGGACCAGGAGGGTTTGGGCCATTACAAAGTATTACATTTTATTCAATAGAAATTTCAATGGGACATAAAAGGGGTGATAATAATAATCTTGAATAATGAGTCATGATAAAACATGATAGCATAAAGGCATAATGGAAATGTGGAAACAACATTAAATATGACATCATAAACATAATTCAAGGATAACCACCTATGACATCCCAGACTCAGATGTTACTTTATAGGTGCCTCGAGCATGGTGGGGCACATGGCCTCAGGATAATCTTCGCAAATTCCAAAGGTTGTCGACTGGTAGTGAGAGCATAGGGAGTGTCCTGTGGGGAGACTATGTCATCATTATCCAGGTGTTGTGTAGTGGATAAATATGAAGAGAGGTAAATAGCAGAAGCAATAAAAGTAAACAGAAGTCACATCGTAAAATAGAGACAACATTAATAATAACTAAAATAACTAGAATAATATACAACAACTAATGATGATATGTCATGTATCTATAAAACTAGAAAACAAGGACATAATACAGCAAGCATAACATGTTCCACAAAATTATAAAGGAAATCAAAAACCATCTAAAGAATCATGAGCTCTACTTCGATCATCTTCTATCAACCTTCATCCTAAACAGAAAACAATCATGTGTTTTAAGTCGTATGGTTCCCTTTTTCAACACCATCATTCATTTAATCTACTCCAGGTACCAAAGAGCGCCCAGAGAGGGTGTGAGATAAATCTTAGTGGGACACCGCCAATGATGTTTATAACATCTGGCCCACGTAATAGAAATATAACTATATTCAAGCATTCATATATAAAGTAAAGCGTCACAATGTAACTAAATAACTAATTACCTACTTCATCCCACAGTTGGAATCTAAACATAACCAGTCCATTAATTTATTTTTTCCATATTATAAATGAGTCACATGTTAACAATAGTGAAGGTTACAAGTTGTGATGACATTTAATAATGAAGTTCTAAGGTAATAACCAAGGTAATATAGTCCCCATGGGTCGCCAACTCAGTAATAACTATAGTCTGGATAAGGTTAAGAGTGTAATATAAGGAGTATATTCCAATTCATTATACAATAATATGCCTATCGAATCCAAGGTGATCATCAAAGGTAAAACGGTGCTAAGTAGAGACAAAGACCTATGGGTTGTAACCATGGAACCTACTTTTCAATTATTGATCCAAGGAGTGTATCCATTGAATCCTTTAATACTATGTGAGGGATAATATAGTGTCATATCGTTCATCTAATAATAGACAAGTATTGGGATCTATGTGGGTCTCAACCTAAGAAATCTATATCCATGAATCAGAATGGGTTTCTCTAGTGCTCATGGAATTCCCTGATAATAATATAATGAGAACTCAAGTCAGGCCACTCTTATTTTACTTATGAATTCATGTAATATTTCATTTGGTTCAAGCCTTTCCTTTCATTAGTGTGATAAGGTTAGTAAGCATGAAACATTTTAATCTAGTCGTAATTAATCAATACGTCCATTTAGTTCAAGTATTTCCTTTCATTAGGGTGAAAAGGCCAAGTAGCATGAAACCTTTATTAATTAAATTTAATTCATATTCAATAATTACGGTTCATTATGATACCTTCCATTAATTTGGTAAGTGATTCTAACACATGAAACCTATTAATCATTCAAATTTATTCTGGTCAAGTCATATAGTTATTAAACTTTCTAATTTTCCTTTCACGTTTAATCATTAATTAGAGGCACTTAACTTAGGCGGGTCAAGTTAAAGTAACATGGTACTTTCCATTTTCGATTACATGATACAACAAGTGTTTATGATAAAGATCCTAGCCATTAGTGTGGTCAAGCTTGAGCACATACAAACAATGGCCCAAGTCTCAAAACACTAAAAACCCAATTATGGAATATCATCCTACATGGTATGGATGGATTTTTGGGAGTAACCAACAACAACTAATTTGTTATATAGATAGATAATAACCATACGGTTCTAATTATTATAATCATGTCATATAAATTCAATCAACAGCACCCGATGAAATTGGTTGGGCTCACACGACAATTCTAAAATCAACAAACTTGTGGGATGAGTTATAGGTCACCCACCTTAGGGTTGTATGATCCTTATCCTCTGATATCGGCCTCTAATATTTCTTATAATGGAGTAGATCTTAGAAAACATGAAAAATGGTCACACCTTGATAACTAGGTTGAGAGAAAATTAGAAGAAGAATGATTAAAAAGGACTCAAGTGCTTACTATTTATGCATCCAACATGATGAATGAAAGCTGGATCAGATCCCAGATGAAGGATATCTTTCAATACCAACTCTAGTCCTTCAAATAGATAAAAAAGGTAAGAAAAATAGGTCAATCCCACATAAACTTGGATTAGGAGGAGGGAGGAGGCTCAATTAGATCATTAAGGGAAAAATAGTAAAATTACCCAATATTTAGCAAGTGCATGGTTTGTCCCCATGGTTTGAAAAAACATTCAAGGTTACCTAGGGAATAAGGGGAACTCACATGGGTAGGCTACATGGTTGTACGCCAACTGTGAAATATCGTTCAAGCTAAAAATAGACCATATGCGTGGTTAGCCAAACCATGTGCCAACCGTGTGACATGGCCTGTTTCCCCAAAAGATGGGTTATAGGATACAAACAATACTTGGACACCCCTGAGGCATTTTCTAACTCATTAGGCATTCATATTAGGTCCAAAATAAATAATTTGACCAAAAAATAAATGATCCATACCTGAGTGAAAAGCAGGGTTCTTACAGCCTTCCCCCATTAAAAGAACTCATCCCCGAGTTCACCATTCAATGGTGTATAAACACTATCTGAGAACAATTCTAGCCACTGGGCATGTATGTCGGCTTCCCACTCCCAAATATCATCTTGTATATGGTCATACAGCCATAGCACCCATACTAGAGGGATAGACCATCCTCATAGAATCTTCATGCGCCGTTCGACAATGCATACTAAATACTCCTCAAAGGTATCATCAACATCTAACTCAACTTCCTCAGGATCAAAGGTACGATATGGGTCATCAAGATACCAGTGAAGCTATGAAACATCAAAGACATCATTCATGGCATGGTACCTCTAAGGTAGTAGCAACATATATGCTACTTCCCCGACTCTCTCTAGGATCTCAAATGAACCTATGTAATGATGTGAAACCTCTCTTGCTTCCATAACCATATATTCCCTAGCCTGGGTGATACCCGAAGGAAAACACGATCCCCAACCTAAAACTCTAGAAGTCATTGATGGTGATTGGCATAAGATATTTTTCTATACTGGGTAGTATTCATATGATTTCTAAACAGCTAAACCTACTCTGCAGTCTCCTGAATGATATGAGGATCTAGTAGGGCTACCTCACCTGCCTCTATCCAACAAAAGGGTGAATGGTGTGACCTACCATATAAGGCCTCAAAAGGATCCATCATAATTTTCTCTTAGAATATATTATTATAGTAGAAATCAACGAAATGGGTATTATTTTCCCAAGAACTGCTAAAATCAAAGACACATTCTTGAACCATATCCTCTAGAACATATATCATCCATTCTAACTGTCCATCAGTCTGAGGATTGAAAATATGTTCTTAGAAACACCTATGTTCCCATAGCCTTATTAAATCCCTACCAGAACCATGAATTAAAACTAGCATCCCTATCTGAAATGATAGAATGAGGGACCCCATGGAATCATATAATCTCACAGAAATACAGTCTTCCAAGATCGTCAATTGAGAAACTCTCCTGAATATGAATGAAGTGGGATTATTTTTTTAGTCATTCAATAATTACCCATATATCATCGCTACCCCTCAGCGACCTAGGTAAGCCAACTATGAACTCTATAGAAACATATTATCATTTCCATTACAGGACAGGAAGTAGTTTTAACAATCCTATAAGTCTCTGGTGATGTACCTTCACCTAGTGATAGGTGAAACACCTAGTGATAAAGCCTAGTATCTAACCTTTCATTTGAGGCCACCAATATTGGTGTCTCATGTCTTGACACATCTTTGAGATGCCTAGATGAAATTACCACTGAGAGGCATGGGAAACTTTCATCAACTCCTCTCTCATATCTATAGGGACCCAAACACATCCATGAATACACAAGATTTCATCACTCTCTACAAACCAAATCTGAAGGTAGGTTATCTCTTAATATACTCTCATGGAGTAGCAAGACATCAGGATTTGAAATTTTTCTAGCCTTAACCTTCTCAAGGATGGAAGAGGTAACTTCCAAGGATAAGAGATAATAATACTCGTGACTATTGTGAAACTCTAGGTGCATCTAGAAGAAGAAGTCTATTAACATCCATTCATTACTGGATTCTCGTACTATTTGTGACTGAGTTTTCTGATCCAATGCATCGGTAACCACATTGCCCTTCCAATACATACAGGCAAGCTCAAAATCAAATGATTTTAAATATTCAACCCTCTTCTATTATCTAAGGTTCAAGTCACACTGAGAAAAGATATATTTGGGGATCTTGTGGTCCATGTACAACAAAAATCACTCACCTGGCAGATAGTGTCTCTAGAAATGTAAGGCATGGACCACTGTTGTTAACTCAAGGTCGTGTATTAGGTAATTTCTCTCATGAGGCATCATCTGTCGATATCCATAAGCAATGACTCTGCCTTCTTACATTAGTAATGCTCCTAGGATGATTCCTAAATCATCACAAAAGATGTTATAACCTACACCTCACTCTATAAGAATTAGAATAGGGGTTGAGACTAGCCAACCCTTCAACTCCTAAAAGGCTTTCTCACATGCTTCTGACCTGAGGAACTTGAAACCCATCTTTGTAAGGCCGGTGAGATATAAATCAAGGCGTGATAAATCCAGTATGAAATACATATAATATTCAGCCATCCCCAATAAAATTAATATATCAAACAAATTCTTGGGATTCTCCCAGGAAACTACAGCACTAAACTTTGTTGGGTAAACAGATACGCCTAATTTTTTTGATAATATGAACCAAGAAGTGAACTTTGTCAATCCAGAAGTGGCACTTGGAAATCTTGGCATAAACTGATTCTCTCTTAGAGTACTAAGAATTATCTCAAGATGTTTAGCATGTTTGTTATTAGTATAAGGATATACTATGATGTCATACACAAAGACCACAAAAAAAGAGTCCAAATAGGGGTGAAACACACTATTCATCACTGCCATGAAAAAACCAAGCACATTCATAAGACCGAATGGCATAAAAAGGTACTCATACAGACCATACTGACTACAAAAATTTTTGCATGGTATGTCTGACGTCCTAACTCACACTTGATGATAACCCGATCTTAGGTTGATATTAGATAAGACCATTGCTCCTTGGATTTGGTTAAAGATAACATCTATTTGGGGCATAGGATATTAGTTCTTGATCGGAAGATGGTTTAACATTTTTTAATCCTTGCATAAGCATAAGGTTCCATCTGCATTCTTGGAAAAAGCATGGAAAAACCCCAAGAGGAGGCACAGGGCCATATAAAAACGTTGGTCTCTAAATCCTCTAACTGCAACTTGAGATCTTGAAGCTCTCTTGGTTCCATCATGTCTGGAGAAATGGACATTGGAGCTTCTCCTGGAACAATATCAATTACAAACTCTACCTCTCTCTCAAGAGGTAAACTAGAAAAATCATTGGGAAAGAAATCCAAGAAATTATCCACCACTAGAGGGAAATTAACTTGTCATAAACCCTAATACTCCATAGAACGATTTGTAATCTGGGTGGTCACTCCACCCAACCCATGATGCTCTGGTCCCACACTATGAGCCTGAACATCCCACTCACCCATATATAGATAACTTCTACCCTCTAGTGATGTAAATGATACCCTATGGTGGTAGATTTCTAAAAATTTATGATACTAAACCAACCAATCCATACCAATAATGACATAAAATCCTATCACCTCAATAATTAAGTGGTTACATAAGAAAGGGTAAGTTCCTACCTCAAGGGGCAGTCCCTACATTGGCGTATACCCTCTGTTCAGGCCCCTAATGGCGTATCTAGGGTCATTACACCATAGTAATATTTTATCTATAGTATGAGACTTTCCATGATAGATACAAAGATAAAAGATTTTGAAAAACCTGTATTGAATAAAGCAGATACTATAGTAGATTCCACTAGAATAATACCTATCACTATAGATGGTCCCACAGCCTAATCCTCGGGTATTGGCTGTAGTGCATGTAATTGACCTAATCAATGGCCCTATGAAACAAATGGACCACCATGATCAAAAATGCTTTGTTGGTGTTTTTGGTGATTAGGGGTCTAGTTTCCATAGCCACGACCTCCTATTCAGCTAGCCCTGTTAGTGCTATTCCAACTTCCCGCCTGACATGGCATAAAACAACCCACTCCTGAAGGTGGAGCTGGCATGGATCCTTTTCTACTCAAAGCTGGTGGAAAGGTCCTGCATAAATGATGGAGATTCCCCAGACAGCTACAAGCCTAGTATTCCATTGGGTATCTATCACAATAAGGCTTCAGTTTCCCTTATCTTTCACACTGATGACACACATTGGAGCTATCAAAATGGGAACTCTAGTTTCCACTGCCCTGATAAGAAACCTTGAGGGAACACTCCCTACTACCATAAGAACTACTATCCGGACATGACACTAGTCCTCTATTCCAGTACAATTTCCATCCCTTAGGTTATGCCTAATGATAAGATCCTGATTTACTATTAAAGAAAATTTAGGTAGGTGAAATACATTCACCTACATATGGATGTAATACTAGATCCCATCCTCGAAACATCTAGAACATAAAATCTCATCACCATCAAGAAGCGGTGCAAAGTTTTGAAACTCTATGAAACATGCTGAATATTCCATAACTAACATAGAACCCTATTTGAGATTCATAAACTCTTTGGCTCTATCATCTCTCAGTATTTGAGGAATGAATTGATCATAGAAGGTGGTCTAGAAATCAACCCATAACATGCCCTGATGATGACCAACCTAGGTAATCACACACTACAAGCGCTTGGCCGAATCCCAAATCATGTATTTGGAAAACTTGACCCTCCACTTTGGATTCATCTCCAGATTATCAAAGATAGATAGGGTGGATTCTAGACATGACTCAACAGCCTATAAATAGCCATCACCTAAGAAAGTAGAAGGATGCTACTGTTGGAACTCATGATTCAGATCATCCACCGTAGGTGAAAGTCATGGAGCACCATGCATGGATTACATCAGACATAGGAAATTATCAGAAAATTTGAATTAGTTCCTAGATTAGGTATAGAATTCGGTACCTTGTGTGGAACTCTTGGAGATAATAGTGGTGGTTCAGGGCCCACCATGTCTAGAGCATGTTAGTCTCCACCCTCCTAGCATAAGATTCTAGGATGTCGTAGTGGGATTGGTCTACAAATTCCAAGAACATTCCTCAGAAAAAGCTTAAGAAGAAGGATATCATCACTAGAATAATCTAGATGTAAGAAAACTCACCACCCAAGGAATATTACCCCAACTACCCACTTAGATGTCCAGGTATCGGTAAGAGCTCAAGTATAAGTTTCATTTCATTTTAAATTTAATTACTAGGTTCACTCCTTATCCTTTTATAAACATGAGAAGGTAGGATAAGGATATGCATCCAATTCATTTTGGATTTCATGATTCACTTTATAATGGATAGATATTTTTGGTGAATCAATTCTCATACACCTTATCACTCGAAACGACACCCATTTATTTATAGCATAATGGATAGACTCAGTAAATTACTCATCCCAACCCATGTGGGCCCATAAACCACAGGTCGTAGGATCAAAACCTCCCTCTAAAACAACTTTGTGACATCCCAGACCCAGATACTACATAATAGGTGCCCTGATCCCAGTGGGCTACATGGCCTCAAGCGTATCTCCCTGAATGCTAAAGGTTGTCGACTAGTAGTTAGGGTATAGGGTGTGTCTGTGGGGAGACTATTCCGTCATTAGCAAGGTATAGCGTAGTGGTTAAATATGAAATGAGGTAAATATAAGAAGAAATAAAATTAAATAGAAGGCACAACGGAAAATAGAGACAACAGTAATAATAACTGAAATAAATAGAATAACATACAACAACTGATGATGATATGTCATGTATCTATAAAACTAGAAAACATAGATTCAAGAGATAAGGAATAAAATTTTCCACAAAATTATAAAGTAAATAAAATACTACCCCAATCATCTGAGCTTTGGCTCAGTCATCTCCTATCAATATCCATCCTAAACAGCAAACAATCAAGTTTTCTAAGTTGTATGGTTCCTTTTATCAACACCTGCATTCATGTAATCTACTCTAGGTACCAAACGGTGCCTGGAGAGGATGTCAGATAAATATCAGTGGGACCACCAATGGTGTTTATAACATCCGGCCCATGTAATTAAAATGTAACAGTGTGTAAGCATTCATATATAAAGTAAAGCAGCATAATGTAACTAAATACCCAAGTACCTACTTTAACCCTCGGATAGAATATGAATGTAACCATTCCATTAATTTATTATTTCCAGTTTATAAATGAGTCACAAGTTAACAATAGTGAAGGATCCAAGTTGTGACAAGGAAACATGTAATGAAATTTAACAATGAAGTTCCAAGGTAATAACCAAGGCAACATAGACCTCAAGGGTCCCCAACTTAGTAATAACTATAGACTGAATAAGGTTAAGAGTGTAATACAAGGAGAATATTCCAATGCATTCCACAATAATATGCCTACCGAATACAAGGTGATCATCCAATGTAAAATGGGGCTAAGCAGAGATAGGTCCCTATGGGTTGTAACAATGTCACCTACTTGTCAATGTTGGATCCAAAGAGTTTATCCCTGGAATACTTTAATACTATGTGAGGAATACTATAGTGTCATGCCAAGAATCCAATAATATACAAGGATCTGACTTTAGTTGGGTCTCCACATAAGACTTCCATATACTTGAATCAGAATGGGGTTCTCGAGTACTCATGCCATTCCCCAATAAGAATCCAAGGCGATCTCAAGTTAGGCCACTCATATTTTATTTATGAAGTCATGAATAATTTCATTTGGTTCAATACTTTCCTTAGATTAGTGTTATAAGGTCAAGTAGTATGAAACCTTTTAATCAAGTTGTAATTAATCAATAAGTCCATTTGGTTCAAGTATTTCCTTTCATTAATGTGACAAGTCCAAGTAGAAGGAATCCTTTATTAATTCCATTTAAGACATATTCATTAATTAAGGTTCATTATGATACCTTCAATTAATGTTCTAAGGGTTTCTATGGACATGAAACCTATTAATCATTCACATTTAATCCAGTCAACTCATATACTTAGTATACTTTCTAATTTCCCTTTCACGTTTAATTATCAATTATAATAACATAACTTAGGTGGGTCAAGTGGAAGTGAAATGGTACTATATATTCACCATTACATGATACAATAATCATTTATGATAAGGAGGCCTACCATTAGGGTGGTCAAGCTCAAGCACATCCGAACAATGGCTCAAAAGTGTCAAAACACTAAAAACTCAATTATGGAATATCATCCTACATGGGATGGATGGATTTGTTCAATAACTACCAAAACTAATCACATATATGGAGATAGAATAATCATATGGTTCTAATGATTATAATTATGAAATATAAATTTAATAAACAGCACCCAATGAAATCGGTAGGCCCCACACGACAATTCCAAAATCAATAAACTTGAGGTATGAGTTATAGACCACCCATCTAAGGGTTTTATGATCCTTGTACAATTATATTGGCCTCAAATTTAGATAAGAATGGTTTAGATCTGAGAAAAGGGGAAAACTTTCATGCCTCAATAACTATGTTGAGAGCAAGAGAGGAGTAGAATAGCTAAAAAGGACTCGATTACATACTGTTGTGCATCCAATGTGACGAAGGGAAGCCCGATCAGGTCTTGGATGAAGGACATATTTAAATACCTACCTTTGGCCTTCAAAGAGATCTATAAGGGAATAAAAATATGTTAATCCATAATAAACTCATATTAGGGGGAAGGGAGAGGCTTAATTAGATCATTAAGGGAAAAATATTAAAATTGCCCAATATTTAGCCTGTGCATGGTTTATCTGCACGGTTTGACAAACCGTGTGTAAGCCCTTCATGGGTACTTGGTGGATAAGGTGAACTAGCATGGTGAGGCTACGTGGTCATGCACCAACCGTGTGATATGGTTCTGCCCAAAAATAGGTCATCTGAACGGTTATGCAAACTGTACGCTAACCATGCAACCTCACCAATTTCCCAAAAAGTTGGTTTCTGGGCACCGAACAAGCCCCAGACACCCCTAAGACCTTTTCTAACTCATTAGGCATCCATATTAGGTCCAAAATAAATAATTTGACCAAAATTTAAAGGATCCATACCTAAGTGAAAAATTGGGTTCTTACACCACCAAGACATCATAACATGGTGGGAAATGTCCCATAATTGATTAAGTTTACTTCCTAATCTCAACCATGATGTCTCATGAGACTAAGAAATTACCTAATGCATTGGAGAAATATATAATTCTTAGCGCACCCATATATTTCATATCATGTACAAACATAAGTGTTCCACATAGATTTTTCAACATTTGATTATATTTCATCACATTTAACCCAACAAGTAAGGATTGTGGAATACATACTTGTAATTATCTAATAAAAGGATAGTTATTTCTAGGTAAATACCCTTTAGTGGAAATGGATATGGTATTCACGATACAAAGGTATAGAATAGAAAATCATAGCATAATTTTTGCATCATAATTGTGGTATATTTTAAAACCCTAATATTTTATAAAAAAATTCTCTTTGAATAATTTTATTTCTTTACTGTCTTGCATTACACGCAACCCTAAGTTTAAATGAATCGTGATACATTATTAAAATATTTTTATTTATTGTGATAGTCATATCCTAGCCATTAATTTAGTGGGTATGAATATAATTAACTACTCTATGAAATATTTATAAATTTCCTACTCAATATAAATTTATTGACAAATTCATAGTAAATAATCATTCAATTTTTAGTAAATCCATTTTATTTTTCAAAAATATGTTTTCTCTAAAAATGGTTTTTCTTGTAAATAAATATTATAGATAATTTATAAAATATTTAGAAAATTTATTTGAAAAAATTAATTTCCTTTTTTAACTCGTCATTTAAAAATTATCTTAAGATTATTTTTTAATAATTTTATGAAAATTTATATTTTTCAATAAATAGTGAAAAATACGGATTTTTATTAAAGATTGTATTTTATAATAAGGTATTTACATGGTCAAATTATATTTTAGATTATTTTTTAATTTTCATTTGTTAATTTTAATTGAAAATAATCCAATTATGGTGTTTTAAAATAATTTTATACCTGAATTTAGTGTAATAACATTTTATATTTAAAGGGGGCATTTTTCAAAAAAACTATTTTTCGTTGTGTTTTTCCAATTTAAATTTAAATTAAATTATTCAACTTCTATGTTTTCAATTTTGAAAAATAGAGAAAATATTTGGAATCAGTGGGTTCAAATTTAGTAAATATTTCCATTTTAATTTTGGATAATATGAATAGTAACCTTAATAATTTTTATTACAACAGTAAAGGGTAAATCGTGTAGTTTATGTTAGAAATTAAATGATAAGAAATACTAAATGACCTAAAAACTTACCTAAATATTATTTTTTGAGTATATATAGACTATATTCATCTAAGTGTTGAATTTATGACCTTTTTGGGCCACTTGGATGAGATTATAAACATTATAGTATTTGATTTAAAGAAATGTCAAACATGACACGCTCATGTTTTTAATGACTATAACGTTTTAATATGGGCTCATCTAGAGGATATGTTCAAATAAATAGTATTTATAAATATAAAATATTTTTCTTAATCATCGTGATTTATTTTTAATTTTTGGGTAAGAAATAATTACCTTAAATTCTTACACAATACTAACGCGGTAATTATTCAATTAATGAAAAAATCAAATAAATGATATTAAAAAAATTAAAAGTATTATAATTTGATAAAATTTATGTGATTTATGAATTTTATAGAGTAACATGATCTTTTAGGGATTTATTAAAGTATTTGGTTCAAATTCTTATTATTTTCTTTATATTATAAAACTCAAAGTAATGAATAGTGTTAAAATTCAAAATAATGATATTTTATGAAAATAATGTTTTATTAAATTATTTAAAAACATAAAAAACTTAAATAAGGAAAAAAAGTATAATATATAGTCTAAAATCATATCCAATATGAATTTATATTTCATGTGTAATCATTTGGAAGAAGAATGGTCTTATTATAATTTAATCTTTTAAGAAATTTCAAAAGTGTCCCCCACCTCAATTATAAAAGGGTCCCTCATCCCTCACTTATTTACACCACTTGTAGCATTATAAAATGAACATAACCTATCAAATTATCTTCTCAACTTCCTTGGTGAAATTCTTTATCTTCTGGTCTTTCCAAAATACCAACCCTATATCCCTTTAAGGGATATTTAAAGAAGTCTTTCAAAGAAGAGATAATCGCCCAAACTGGTCAATTTATTTTTCTAATCATTTATAACCCATAAAAATATATTAATAAATTAAAAAATTAATTATTATGAATATTATTAAATATTATTATGATTATGAAAACACCATTATACACCACCATTCCCATCAAATATAAAGTGAAAGTATCGCATGTGCGTACCTTCAGCTTACCGTCTCCACACAGTGATACAATTCATTTTTCATCACCATATTTTATGGATGTGTATTATGAAGTGTTTAATATTTATATATAATATATTTATCATAATTATACTTCTTAAATGATAATATCATATCTACCTTCTTACATTCCAAACCTTTGAAAACAATAACATTGATCATGTGTACGTGTGAACTACCACCTCCACGAAGTGATGTGATTCATTTTTAATTTTTATTTTACTTTAATGGTAATTTGGATGTATATTATCAATATATATGACATATATGATATAAGAAAATATTTTAATGTTGAATTATTATTTTCCTTTATTTATTTTCATCCTTCAAAAAGTGAATACAAAATGCATGTGTATGCACGGCTTACCATCTTCAGGAACGGTGTAATTCATTATCTATCTCTATCCATATGGATGAATTTAAATGTGTATATATATAATTAATATATATTATATAATAATAATTTAAATTACTCTAGTATATATTTATAATAAATTTAAAGTTATTATATACAAAGTTAAAGAACTTTCAATGGAAGTCAAACCTAAGGTATAGGAATTCTATCTCACTTTTATTTATATAGGACACATGCCTTATACACTACTTGTTTATTTTTTTTTGGTGTATATATTAACCCTTGATTTATTTTATGAGTCTTATCCTGAAAATTATGGTATTTATATGTCCATCTAAGTTTCTTTCTTTCTTTGGGAATACGATTCAAATGATACCAAAGTGGTCAGAGTTCATTTCTAATTTTGTAGATTTTTAAAGAGAGAATTGATTTCAAAATGGAAAGGTTTTTTCCTCAATAATTATTCCAATAGATATTTCAAAATCATTTTCCATATAATATAACACTATTTGATATGAAATATTCCTTACTAGGGATATAATCCAATTATACCATCCTTATTCTTTCTCTATATGGTTTACTTTTATGATGGAATGATGTTTATAAATTTCAGTTCTTTTCTATGAGTTGTGCTATGAGGAAATGTTTATGAAACTCATTTATTTTTTACGGATTTTGATATGATGAATTATTTATGAAATTATGGAAAACATTTGTATGATTTTCATTATTTGATCGTTGGGACCTATATATCCCTCAAATTCATTAGGCAAATATGTATAATTCATGAGGTAAATATGTTATGCATGAAAATTATTTCATGTTCACAATTCCTTGCATGGACCAAGATTTCATGTCTATAAGTTTATGTGTGGACCCATTTTCAGGTCCATAAGTTTATGTGTGGACCTTAAATTCATTTCCATAAGTGTATATGTGGACTTGGTTTCATTTCCATAAGTTTATGCATGGACTTGGATTTCATGCCCATAATATTATGTGTGAACCTAGTTTCATATCCATAAGTTTATGTGAGGGCCTCATTTCATGTCCTTAACTTAATGACTGAATATGTTTCTATTTATAAATGTTCACAAAGTTATGAGTTTATGTATATTCCACAATTTCATGTCTTATGTCAATGCTATTATATCATGGATTGTGTTTTTTGATTCTTTTACGATTTGTGCCTTATGAACTTCCAATATTTATACCATGACACAATATTATGACCTACAATATACATGGTGTAGATATAAAGTTTTAATCTCATGTTATCATTCCCTTATTCTCATTTTATTCTAATTTTATTATTTATATCTCCCTTGTTTACCCTTAATGAGCATATGATCTCACCCTTTATTTTGTTTCCTTTCCCCATGTTATCAATAATTTTTTTATAGGGTATTCCAATGAGGAGTACCATGAAAGAAGATATTTATGGGAGATGTTAAATATATTTCATAAAATATGTAAATTTATATCTAATATCCAAAGACATTAATCTTATATGGTCCTCGGGCTTATATATTGTATAATTTATTGAATATTCATCTACTAAAATGTAATATTTTTGTATGAAAATCCTGGGTTATTACAAACATAATGAATCATGTATGGTCATAATGAGAGTAAAATGGGTATCTCATCACTTGGAAATCATAAGGTATGTAATAGGGATATTCAAGAACTTAATAAAAAATGAAAATTGAGAATTAAAAGGCATAAGACAAAATGGGTGCTTGAATGAAATTTTAGAATTGAAAAATCACAGGATAATTTTGGTAGCATAACGAGGGTACATAATGAATCATAGGGGGATTAATGATAGTGAAAGCCTATTATCATAAATTTTAAGTCATAAAATTTTTAATAGGGGTTTGTAAAATAATATCCAATAAATAGGAATTCAAATAAAAAAATCCATTACATAAAGAAGGTTCCTGAATAAAGAGGTGAAGGAGGATCCCTTACCTTGAGACTGTGTTTCAAAAAGATTGGGAGGAAGTTATTGAGACCTTGGGGGAACCTTTAGAGTCATATATAGAGTAAAGGGTAGATTATAGTAAAGATACAATGATTTTTTGGGAATAAAAATTGGATATTGTGTGGGTTTATGTAGTAAAAGTGAGGGGGTTCTTTATTATTTTCCAAATTTAGGTTTTGGACTCTATATAATAAAGTGATAAAAAAAACTTTTCCATGGGTTTCTTCCCATTTTTTCTGGAAAATATGATTGATTTTCATTATCTTATATTCTAATGAACTAATCACATTAAAATAATACACTTGGTGATGTGGAAGTGAGTTGTGTTTACATAGAATTGATTTTAAAATCTTAAAATATAAAATTAGTTTTTTAGGATTCATAATGGGTTTATAAAATTAATCAAATAAACTCAAAAATAAATTATTTTAAATTGGAAACATATATTTTGTCGTGGATACCTTTTATGTAACATATTACAACACTTTTGAGTCATTATAATGTCTTAATACATAACGTATATTTATATTGTACTTCATTTATTTCTAAAAAATTGACTTTCTATGAAAATTATGAAAAACTAAACATTGGATAATTTCTACATTCTTATTACAAGAATACTATTTATATTATAAAAATAATTCTCTAAATATGAGAAAACTCCATTTTAAATTAAAACCCACATTTATGGAATAATATTGGGTTTTTTTTACAATAACAGTTTATAGACCCTTATAAAAATTACATTTCCACTTCACAAAATAATATTATCATTTATACTTAATATATAATATTTAATAATAATATTTTATTAAAATATAATTCAATTAATTTATTCATATAAAGTAATTTATTAATTAAAATTTCATATTAACCAAAAATACAATTTGAGTTTTGTCGTATTAGAATCTAATTTTTATCAAAATTATATATTTAATCATTTAAAAAGTAAAACTCAACAAGAAATAAATATAATAATTATTTATTGAAAATAATATAAACATATCCATATTTTTAAGGACAATATACATAGCCCTTTATTACACCAGTGAATTACTTAAGGGTACGGTGTGCAACGGTGATATTTTATTAGGGTGGTTTGGCGAACATGGTTTGGTCCAGGATCTCGATGAGCTTGAAATTATACCATAAATGATTTTTTTTTAATTTTGTTGTTGAATATCACCTAAGTCTTGGTCAATGGTAAATCCCAGAGATTATATCTCCTTTTCAAGCTCTAATAAATGGGATTTATTAGGTACAATATTACTAATCGAGGCCCTAGCTTCTTTTATCTATGTCAATAGGAATTTATCCTAACCCTTAATATAGACTAATAAAATTATCAATGTACAACTAATACATTATCAAAGGTCATGATTCTTAAAAATCTTTTTAATTGGATAGGATATAACTTATAACGTCCCAATATAACCAAATTAGTGCATGTCGTTTCTATAACCACTTTACATAATAGGGAACTTAATTCAACCACAAAGGGAATTTAATTTATAAAAGATTAGGTGGTTAAAAGAAACTTAATCACCCAAATGACTCTCCTAAATGGAATAAAATTGATCATGAGTATCCTAAATTTAAAATTAGTATGATAAACCTATATCATGCGCCATCTACAAATTTATTAAATCTTTTTAGAATATAAAGTATCACTCGCAATACATGTCAAGTTGTTTTAGTAAATTATAACATTCCATCAGGTTTATGCATAAAGTAGAAATACATTATGTTTTCTCTGCTTATATTAAGACCAAAATGACCAAGTAATTATATTGATGTTTATTTTTCTCCATTTATCATTAATAAAAAATTAATTTAGGATTCATGTGTTACATTGTATGATACTTATAAGACTAAATATTTCATGTTGAGAGCATTATTGTTTGGGATGATAAATGGATTTCCAATTTATGGAATTTTTTAAGGATATATTATTAAAGGAACTCTAAGGTGTCATGTTTTTTAAAAATTTACACCCCCAGTTTGGTTTAAATATTTCTTGAAGACTGTGTTTTTAAGGAAATTATATAATTTTACCCAAATGACATTAATACCAATATTATATGATATCATTTGATGGGAATTCAGAAGAAGCTACTACACCATATCTTCTAACTGGTGATCAACTATTTGATAAATTGAATTATATGATCAATTCATTTGGTAAACCTTATTCAAAAAAACCTTGTGAAAGAAGATTAGAAAAAGAGACCAATTGTTTTTTGAATGATCGTTCTGTAATTGTTTGTACATCAAAAAAATTATTTATTTCAATAATTTTGAAATATATATATATATTTGATAGTTTCAAGGAAATGTTACAAAATTAGCCTACTAAAACAAAGGATGGAATTTAGTGTAGTTTGGATATGATTGACATGGAAATATAGGAATATTTAGTACAATTTAAGGGTGAAAGGTGGACTTTTCTTCCTCGAGTAGCAAAAATATTTCTAGGAAAGACAGATGACAATTTTTTAACTTTGTGAATAATGTAAAGGTTCTAAAAGAGTATTCATAAAATAACAATAATATAATTAAAATTAATGTTTTAAAGTTAAAGGACTGAAAATAGCTTGACTAAAATGTTTTGATGCAATATTTAATTCTTTTATCTTTACATTACATTCTTTCTAAAAATACCTGACACACATTAACCAAAATTTATTTCTTTTTCAAAGTAATATATAGTAAATTTATAGACCCAGAAAAGTTTCCAACTATGGAAAATATATTTTTATCATATTAAGTGAATTGGAGATATTATTCTTATCATAATTATTTGATATGATGGTTCACATGATGGTTTACTTGAATAGAGAGATCCAATTTGTGGACCTGTACATTATAGATGGATGTACCCCATTGAATGGTATATGAATTTTTTGAAAATATACATCAAAAATTAACATCATCCAAATGGTTGTATTTTATAGAAATATATTATTAAGGAGGCCATTGAATTATATATGGACTACCTATCCGATGTGGAAAGAACCGGTTTCCAAAAATCACATCACAGTAGTCAACTTGTGCATAAATGTATTTCCAGAACAAATGTTATCCCAATTACCATTACAGATCTAGAGAAGGCTCACATTTAGGTACTACATTACACTTTATAGGTTTCTCCATATGTTAAAACCCATAAAGTAATTACTAGGCATTTTAACCCATCAAGGGATGAATGTTGGATATCAAATACACATAATTTATAGTTTAAAGGATGTTGTCAAAAACATATTTTTAAAGATTTAGATTTAAATATAAATTCAATTTAATTATAACTTCAATGGCTATTCTGGGTACCAAGTATGCATGTATTATCTTATAATGGTTATATAATTAATGGTTATACATTTTATACAAAATAAAATGATGATTTTAGTACAATGAAAAATAGTATAGTTACCCTTATAGTAGAGGAAATACATGTATTTGGTACCAAGTACAAAAAAATTACAAAAATACTCCATACTTTGGCATCATAAAAAAAATATTATATTTGTATTATAAAATATTACAAGTGCGGATTTTTCGATCTAAATGTATTGATAATAGGAGTGCAGGTAAAATCAATGAATTTGGATTCATGATAGTGTAAGGGTACAAAGATAGACCATTCATAATGGAATCATAGGGATTATAAGAATTTTATGTCTCAAATCATATAAAAAAAAGGCGTTAAATTATTCTGTTATCAATAAAAACCACTGCTGGGTCAGATGTCAATTCAATTAAGGATAACCCTTTTATTGGAATATCAAAATCATTTCATAGTGGTTCTAATGAGGACATGGTATTTTATATTATAGGGGACCATAAATATTTTATTTACATAATCAATTAAGGGTTCAAATCCCTTCAACTATTAAAGAAAAAATGTGTGTTCAATAATCATGTTGATGTTTTTTATATAAATGCTTTTATATAATATTATCATGTGTTCACTACTACATTTATGTAATAAAAATTAAATGTTCAACTAAATTTGTAGATGATGGATTATTCATATGAAGATACTCTAAATATTGAGGAATAATAGGTTCCTCTATATTTTTATACTTCCAATACGGATAAACAACATATTGAAGATGTTGAATCTAAGGAGAGAGAAAAAGTTGAAGAACCTATGTCTAAGAAAAAATAGGAGTTCTATAGTGTGATATTCTAAACGAAAATTATTAAGGTGATAAGAAAAGGTATAAAATTTGAGGTTGGTTGGAATATTTGTGACCATCTCATTGACCCCAAAAAGTCCATTTTCATTAGTTACATTGGGTCCACCACTCAAATGTGTGTGTCGATTGAAGTGGATTTGTGGCACAATATTGTTCCTATGTTAAGGGAGGTAATTTAGGAGAAAATTAGGGTTATATTATGACATAATTTCTATATTTTACTTAAAAAATAATAAATAAGTGTTTATGAACTCTTCATTACTACTTACAGAGTTTATTTATGTTATATGATTATTGAATGAAATTTATATTAACAGTTGTAAGAAACCTCATAGTTCCTTTCAGAAAATTATTATAAAGAATCATCATAAGGATATTGAAGGTAAAGTAAACCCCCCACTCATCATAGATATATTCACACATAATAAACCAAGAAACATGGATTGTGTTTATCAGTCATTATTAGGAGGTACCATTTCAGTTACATTTTGATTGGTAATATTTTACTTGTAAATACATGTATTAATTACTTAGATTAAGAATTTTTAATTTACTAAATTGAAATTGACTATTGAAAATAACCATCATGCATAAAAACCAACATACCCATACAATAAAGAAAGGATGGGGTAAGCTTCACTTGAAAAAAAATTGATATACATTTTAAATATACATTAATATTTTTCTGTCAAATGTCAAAATAACAAAAATTATGTTCATTTTTTTATATAGATTGATTAATCCAAATCCAAATCCAATTCTATGTCATTTCATATGATATGGAAGGAGGATCATATAAATAAAAATGCAATACTAATAGATGAAAATGAAAAATGTGTATGGGAATCATGTGTAAGTATGACATAATAAAAATTTATTCTAAATTAAATAGGTATTAAATAATAATGGGTACTTATTTTCCTATATTTTTTATCCAATTTAGTTGAAATAATCTTCATTGGTTTCACCTAATTAATGACTACTTTTAGTTTCCTTGAAGCAACAAAAGAAATATGGTTGTGTTAAAGGTATGGGATGTGGAGTGTCTCCTTAAACATATTTTAAGAAATTAAAGACATGTTGGGGGACAAATATAATAAAATGGATGAGATATGGGAATAAATAGACTTTCTAAAAGAAAAAAAATAAAATTTCAAACTAAGTTAATAGAGAATGATATGGGGAGTTATTATGGAATTTTATGGGAAGGAAACAAAGTAAAGAAAAAAACTACACAAACCACTATATGAAGATCCATCCCTCCTAACTTTAAAGATAGATATTCCCGTTAAATACCTATCTTACTAGAGGTAATCAATTTTTCTATAACTATTTTTATAAAATGTGAATCCAATAGATACTAATACATTTCTTGTACTAATATTCTATAGGGTGAAATTGATTGTGATTTATATCTATACACCCACCCATCCCTTTTTTGAGAAGGGTATAATGTAAAATATCCCAAGAGATATTCTACCCAAAAATCAACTTCAAAAAGATCGTGTGATATTAGGCATTATCATAGATCATGAGCCAGCCACCAAGCTACCTATTCCCCTTGATTATTTGGATATTCACATGTTCGAGATTTTTATTGAAACTTCCATAGAATGGTCATTTGATCTTATAAAAATGAATATCAATGATGAGGTATACCATTTCCGATTTATTTTTTATCCAAAACCTTTAATAATTAATTAAAAAAGGCTTAAACCTAGTAATTTTATTATATATATAGAAAATTATGGGGAAATTCATAATCGAATCAAAAGAATCTAAAGGAACAATCAATAAATTTAAAATACCTTCTGAGGGTACCTTTACTACACTAGTTCAATTACTAAATTTAATAATATTATAAGTTTATGAAAATATAGTTTTCAAAGATAATAATACAACCTTTATTGATTTTGAAGAACAAATTTATGAAGAGGCTATTACTAATTATATTATTCTTGAGAATGCAGATGGAATCCTAAAGCATGGATGGCTAGGAATCTCAACTATAAATATATATATATATATATATATATGAGGTATGTTTTTATAATCTGTTTTCCAAATAGGTGATATAATATGTTAATTATATTTAAATAGTATTCATATTTTTTAAGGCATATATATCAATACTATATAAAGGGAAAACCTGTGAAAAAAATTGGACTCATTAGTCCTCACGCCGCTTCTATATAAAAACTATCATTAGAAGAAAAGGAATATTCAATAATTCTGGATCAACTAGCTATAATTATTTAAAATAAACATACAGATGGAAAACTATTCTTAATAACAATAATGTAAGGGTAAAACTCTATAATCTAATCATATCAAATATATTTTCATTTGTCTATTTACTTATAACTTTTTATTTTTTAGGATTCATTAGTTTCTCATTTTAATCATTTTGGATACTCCAAATATTTATTTATTGGATTCAAAGCATGGATTTCAAAACAATTAACCACACATGATGATCTTTATCAATTTCTAAGACACTAAAATCAACATTTTAAAATAAACTTCAATTTATAGATTTTATATTATGTTTTAATGGAAACATTTCTATGATAGGGTGGTGTTTCAATATCATTAAAATCTTGGTATAAGTATGGTCCATGAACATAATAGGCCTATAGACTTTTATAAATAGATAAGTATTAGGTTATATATAATAATATTTCACTATAAAAACATTTATCAAAACAAATTTATTATTTTTATCAATCTTACCGTAGTGTCTAAAAATATAATGAAAATGATTTTAGTTATTAAATTTATAAAATTACGAAAGGTATCACATTCCATCAACAAAATATCATCCCTGAAGAGGTATTTATGATGAAAATTTCAATTTCATTTAAAATATTTATTAATAATTTGTTTATTTATATTTTTATAGAACTACCAATACTTTCAATAGTCCATGTATTTAAAAGAGGAAATATATTTTTTTATAAATGAGTAGGAATAATATATGGTGTCAGAGTGTTTGAGGAAATAATAAAGAGGTGATTTACTATCACATTTTTAAATTTTTAATTTATAAAGATCATAAAGAGTTGGTTTATCTATTTTTTATTTAGTTAATTTTTTCTTAATTTTATCTACTACTTGTTTACTTGATTTTTATATTATTTTTTACAAATTATTTAGTTATTTTTTAAATATTTCATGAAGATGTGTCTTCCTTATAATTTTCTCCAAGAATTTCGGTCTTATTAAGTGCATTAAAGGCCTCCATATAAAGTTCAGGGTCCTTATTGAAGGCTAAAATCATTTCCATAGGGATTTGATTTAGAATTTAATTTTATCTAATAATTTTAATCTTATAAAGAGCATATAAGGACTACATACAGATTTCAAAGTCCAACTTGATGTCTAAAATGGGATTTTATAATTCAAGGACCATGAACTATGTATGGATTATTTTTTTATCTTTATAGACACAAAATTCATGGAGAAAAATAAATTATCCATAAAGTTTTTGATAAGGATGATCCACTAATGTATTATTTAATGTTCTCCCTATATAGTTGTTAGTTATTTATTTTATTTTTTATGTTTTATCATGATTCAATAAATTATATTTTGAATAAAAGACTATTTAATAACTTGACCATGAGAATCAACCACATGTCAATACAATGCATGGTGTGACCGATATGACTCAAAGTGTGTACTTTCAGTTTAAAAGTGAAATTTTAGTTAAAAAAATGCATCACCCTATAAAAACAAATAAAAATCATTAATATTTTTTAATACTTTATTAAAATGATCCATAAGACAATCTTTTATGTGTATCAATCATTTGTGCATCAATCTGATACATAGTGTGATAGGTATGAATCAAAGTGTGTTTAAAACATGTGTAACTTACTAAAAACCAAGAAACAATAATTGGATTTACTTTAATTTTTTTATAATAATCCATAAGTAATTTTGGACATGTAATAATTAACCACATGTTTATCTAACACGCGTTGTTTTAGTATGACTCAAAGTGTTCATTTTCATTTTAAAACTGACAGTTTTGTTCAAAACACAAATCACTCACTAAAAGCCAAGAAAACATTCCTAGATAATATTTATACTTTAAGAAAAAAATCCATAAATCATTTAACACTTTTAAGGATCATACGCATATCAATAGGGCACATGGTGTGCCTTGTATGACTCAAAGTGTATGTTTTCTATTTAAAAGTAACATTTTAGTATAAAAATTGTGCAACACACTGACAAAATAAAATACATGCTTAAATTGTATTGATACTTTAGTAAAATTATCAATAAATCATTTTTTATGTGGTTGAATCAACCATACCTAAATCTAATACATGGTGTGACTGGTATGACTCAAAGTACATGTTTTCAGTTTAAAAGTGACAATTTAGTTAAAAACATGTTTCACTCACCTAAAATCTAGAAAATAAACTTAGATTCTCCCATAACATTACTAAAATAACTCATAATTCATTTTTTATATTTAGGAATCATATTTATATCAATTTGATACACAGGGTGACTGATATGACTCAAATTGAGTGTTTTAGTTTAAAATTAATATTTTAGTTAAAAACAAGTGTCACTCATTGAAAACTGATAAAACTCATTCATATTTTTTTATACTTTATTAAAATGATCCATAATTCATTTATGACATATAGAAATCAATTAAACCTCATTATGAAACACAATGTGATCAGTATGACACAAAGTGAGTGTTTTCATTTTAAATGTGGAATTTTATTTAAAAAATAACTCACTAAAAACCAAAAAATCACACTTTTATAGTCGTGATGCTTTTTTAAAATGATTCATAATGTATATTTTACATATAGGAATTATCCAGATATCAATTTTATACATGGTGTGATGGTTATGATTGAAAGTGTGTACTTTCAATTTAAAAATAACATTTTAGTTAAAAACATGTCACTCATTGAAAACCAAGAATAAAACAACCATATTGTCTTCTTATTTTTATAAAATAATCCATAATTAATTTGTGATTAGTAAGAATCATCCTCACATCAATAAGATACACGGTGTGACTCATATGACTCAAAGTGCATGCTTTCAATTTAAAAATAACATTTTAGCTAAAAATGTATGTCACTCAATAAAAACTAAGAAAAATCATTCATTTAATCTTTATAATTTAGTAAAATGATGTATAAGTAATTTATGATGTATAGTAATAACCTTCACATCAATATAACACATAGTGTGGTCGGTATAACACAAAGTGTATCTTTTATTTAAAATTGACATTATAGATCAAAATATGTGTCACATACTCAAAACTGATAAAACACACTCATATTATTTTGATACATTATAAAAATGATTCATAAATAATTTTTTATGTATAGGAATTAATCTCACCTTAATATGACAAACAATGTGACTGGTATGACTCAAATCGCATGTTTTCAATTTAAAAGAGAAATTTTAATTAAAAACATGTTTCACTTACTGAAAATAAATAAAACATTCTTAAAGGGTTTTGATATTTTAGGAAATAAATTTATATGTAATTTGTGATGTGTAGGAATCATCCCAACATCAATCTGATATACAATATGACCAGTATGATTGAAAGTGTGTGTTTTTATTTAAAATTAAAATTTTAGTTCAAAACAAATGTGACAAAATAAAAACTGATAAAAGACACTAAAATTGCCTTAATACTTTTTTTTCAAAAATCCCTAAATCATTTTTAATTTTTATGAATCAACCTCATGTCAATCCTAGCACACGGTGTTCCCAATATGACTTAAAGTGTGTGTTTTTAGTTTAAAATTCACATTTTAGTTAAAAACATATGTCACCCATTGAAACCCAATAATAAAAACTCATATTATCTTAGTAATTTAATATAATGATTCATACATCATTTTTCATGTGTAGGAATCAGCTACACTTCAATCTAACACACATTGTTCTCGGTATGACTAAAAGTCCATGTTTTTATTTAAAATTGAAATTTTAGTTCAAAACATGCATGACATACTCAAAAATAATAAAACATGCTCCAATTGTATTTATTAATTTTTGAAAATTTAAAATAAATAATTCGTGATATATATTAATCAACTTCACATCAATACAAAACACAGCGTTCCCAGTACAACTCAAAGTGTGTGTTTTCAGTTTAAAATTAACATTTTATTTAAAAATATGGGTCACTAACTAAAAATAAAGAAAATAAATTCATAATATTTTTATAATTTATTAAAACCATACATAAGTCATTTTTGATGTGTAATAATTAACCACACTTCAATTTTATACATGGTGTGACTAGTATGACTTAAATTTCGTGTTTTTAGTTTAAAAGTAACATTTTAGTTAAAAATGTATGTCACTCACAAAAAATAAATAAAACACACTTGTATAACAGTTATACTTTATAAAAATGATCTATAATTCATTAACGATGTGTAAGAATTACCCACACGTCATCTAATGCTCAGTGTGATTGGTTTGACTCAAACAGTGTGTTTTCAGTTAAAAAATGAAATTTTATTTAAAAATATTTCACTCATTGAAAACCAAGAAAAAATAATCATATTTTATTTATTCTTTATAAAATTGATAAATAAGTCATTTTTTAAGAGTATAAATCATCCACACATCAATCTAATAAGCGGTGTGACTAGTATGACTCAAAGTATGTGTTTTTAGTTTAAAAAAAGAATTTTACTTTAAAAATAAGTCACTCACTAAAAAAATAAAAAAGACTTGGATTATCTTGATACATTAGTAAAATGATCCATGAGTCATTTTGGATATGTAGGAATCAGTTACACATCAATCTAACACATGGTGTGGCCATTTTTATTTAATGTGCATGTTTTCAATTTAAAATTGACAATTTTATTAAAAAAAATCACTCTCTGAAAACCAATAAAATCCACTAGGATAGTCTTGATACTTTATAAAAATGATAAATAAATTATTTTTCATGTTTAGGAATCATTCTTAAATCAATATGATACATGGTGTTACCAGTAAGACACGAAGTGTGTGTTTTCAAATTAAATTTTAAATTTTAGTTAAAAACATATGTCACTCACTGAAAACCAAGAAATAACACTCATATTGTCGATATATTTTAATTAAATGATCTATAAATCATTTTTGATGTGTAGTAATAAGTCGCATATTGATCCAACACATGGAGGGTCCAGTATGACTCAAAGTGCATGTTTTTATTTAAAATTGACATTTTAGTTAAAATCTTGCATCGCGTGATCAAAATTAATAAAATGTACTTATATTGTTCTGATGATTTAGGAAAACACTCCATAAATCATTTGTGATGCTTAGGAATCAACCACAAATTAATTTGACTCACGGTTCTCCCTTTATTACTCGAAGTGAGTGTTTTCTATTTTAAAGGGATATTTTATTAATTAGTTGTATAATATTTATGTTCAATTTATTTATTTATAGTATTACAAACATAATAATTGTTTTTTAATATTGGTACGCTATTTTTTCAAGCTAGGGTGGTTGGTTCAGCAATTATTAGAATGAACAGGCTCTTTTGGAGGGGTCCAAAGGCAATGGAACAAAGTTTTCAAATTTTTTGAAGTTTGTAATAAATCATATGTGCCAATGTAATTGTACATACCAATGTTAGAAAATTTTGTAATAATTATACAGAGTTTTTTTTATTTTATTTTCATATAAAATTAATTGAAATTAAATTCAATATATATTGTTGTAGTGTTCTATAAATTATAGTAGCACACTTCTATATTGGGATTTTATCAATGTTATTTATAGCATAGATATTAGTATCCTTTATCATTACTAGAAATAAAACTAATAAAAATGTTCTTTAATGGTGCTAAAACAATATTGATAAATCGTCACCTTGATTAGTGCTAAAAAACTTGGATAAAGTTTCCACTTTATTGGATTTTTTTATCACTAATAAAGGGAAATTTTTTCAGTGTTATTTTTAATGCTGATAAAATTTGATGAATTTTAAAAGAACTTAAAACAACGGTGTTTTTTAAGCACTTATAAATGCTATTTATACCATTGATAAAGTCTATAACCACCTTTTGAGGAGAATATCTATACGAGATACAAAAATGTTTGCAATGGAATTATGAGAAACCCGATGAAATAATGGAAGTGAAAAAGCAATAGAATAGGACATGGATTTTTTTAACATGGAAAATCATCAAATGTGGAGTATTAAAAAAACAAGGAGAAACTCTAAAATTAAACTTAAAATTAAAAAATTCAAGTAAATGTCCATACTCGAACTACAATGATAGTGTAGAAAATCTAGTGTGAAAACCACACCATGATACATTGACATTATCTCTATCTGAAAATAATCTTGGTGGAAACTTCCAAAAATATGTGACAAGATATCACTATTCTAACTATTTTCCTCTCCAATGATCTATGAAGAATTTTTATGCATGATTCTAAAAATGAATCATTACCCATGATTATGATTACATGTGTCTATCATGGGGCATAGAAAACGAAAATTTCTAAGATTTCCTAGTGCAGTACAGTGGCTTCCCATGGTCATCCCACTTGAAGATCATCGCAATCCATTCAATAACTACATTCCAATTCACCTAATCTAATTTTTTTTGTTTTTTATAATACTCAAAAAAATTATTTTTTTGTTTTTTTTGGAAAATGTGGAATTAAAATAAGGAAATTCAAACATTGAATCTAAATGTAGATGTAGATGTAGACAAAATGAAATAGGGGAAGAAATAACTTTGTCCTAGGGTTGAGTAACATGGGTATATTTGTTATTTATTTTGTGTTTAAATTAAATTCGATAATTAATTTTATAAGACCTTATTAATTAATTACTTTCCTTTGATTTATTGATTGTGTGATTTTAGCATGCCTTTGCTGCACCAAACCACACCTCCTCCAATAGCCAAATTGGATAACACCACAATTGAGAATGTTATTCCTAAAATACCCATCCCCACCATATTTCTTTTCATACCTTAAGGAAACCCCAACTCTATCGTACAAAGGGTTTTCCTGAGATAAGGGAGAGTAAATCAAATAAAATTAATGGATTTGGAAATAGTTTCATGGTGGACGGATGCCACACCCATTCAATACTCCCATATCCACCAAAAATAGATTTAAAATATTTTTGAATTAAAGTGAAATAACAAATAACATCATGAAACCACCCCTAGGTCCAAGCCTCAGGTTAGTTACTTTCCATTACAAAGTGAATATATATCATAACGGAAATATAAAATAGGGATAAAATGAGATTATCGTTGGAAAAGAAAAAGGGATGGAAGAAGAAGGGGAAACACTTTAATTAAAAATATGATGAATGGGATACATTGGAAAACTAAAAAAAAAAAAAAAAATATTAAATCATGGTTGTCATCTGATCTTCCCTCTCCAATCAATATCTTCTTCAAACCACCCCTATCATCTTATTTTGTAAGGACTCGGCCTTAAACATTACTTATTAAAGTGTTTTTTAACAAGAATTCACATTATAGGATATTTTCATATTATTGTTATAGATAATTAAGAAAAATTCCAAAAAATTATACCCATATGTTATAAGTGTACACTTATAATCAGTAACCATTTTTTTCCACAGAAGGAAATCCTTTTAAAATAAAACATGATTTCTTCTCATGACACGTCTGCAATACATTTATCTTGACATATTTTTTTCCTTACCAATTTTAAGGCATGTGAAAAACATTTTAAAACATGGGATGAGCACAAAATCTAAATAAGGGCCATAAATAAAGAAACCCATTAGTCTAGAAAAACCCCATAAAACATTTCCATAAAAACATTCTATTTTCCCTAAAAAATAGTTCATCATTTCAAAAAGAACATTATCTTACCTTTTGAAAATAAAATATTTTCATGAAAACTCATAATAAAACATTTAATATATCAGTAGGTAACTTGGGATATAACTATAACAAAAATTTAATAACCATACGATCGACTTCCATATATGCCTCTCTTAAAAAATGGAAGAGCCATATGACCAACTTCCATACATTTCACTCTTACAAATGGAATAGTCATACAACCAACTTCCATACCCGAAGCATTAGAGGTTATAACATAACCACCCATCCATGGTTTATCACATAAGCACCCTTAAAATGTCTAATTACTAAAACATAAAGGATTTTAATATTCATCATTTCACACAAAAAAATAATTTTCAATCACAAGAAATCACTTCAAGATATTGAAATAATCAATCCATTTTCAAAATAATTTTCAATATAAAAATACCCAAAAAGGGAATAAAGGGTTTTATTTTCCTTTTAAAAACATTAAGGCATATAGAGTAATATATATATAAAATAATGGTCATGGTGGCAGAGAAGATATTCTCACTATATACAATAAAAAGAACATCCCATTTGTTGTTTGTCAAAACGTTCTGTATAAAACACATTAAAAGATTAATTTTCAAATCCTTTGAATGAAATTAAAAATAGATATAAAATTTACTTTATAATAATTTTATATCCATATAAATAAATATTTAAAATAATATTAAGAATATTGACAAGGAGAAAAATATGTGATAAATAAATATTTAAACATTCAATGTGTCCCATTCCACTTTGAATATTTAAAAATTAATCCCCATAAAAGAATATCATTTCATAAAAAATTAAATAAAATTTTAATAAATAAACTAATTAAATTATGTTTCAAATGGGATTTATATACACTTAACAAAATAATGAAGGTGCATCTCATCAAGAAATGCTTCAATTGAAGGAGATTGAGACAAAATCCCTTACCTCGAGTATAATTTGTCAAGTATGTTATTTATATTCCTAAATAATAAAATTAGGTTAATTATTTACTTTATTGCTAACTTTTTTCAAGTTTATTATTCCTTTTATATAACTTATTACCATGTTATAACAATTACTTAATTATTTAAGTTCACATTGGATGTTTTGATGATATTTGATGCTTGAGTCCAAAATGGATTTTTTAAGTCCAATATGGTCAAAGAGTTAATTATTCAATCACATATAGAATAATATTCATAAAATAATAATCACTTATAAACCATTTATGTATGGTTATGAAAAATGAACAATGTTATAATCATGAAGATGGTAGGTCATATGTACACATGAGTAATGTTCTTGTTTTTCATTGATCATTATGGAAAGAAGGTTATTATTATTTTATATTTATAGAATGATAATAATATCATAAATATCATATTAATAACTCAAATATACTTATATATATCATACTTTTGATGTGTTGAAGAAAAATGAATCACATCACTTCATGGAGGTGATAGTTCACACGTACGCATGAATGAAATTTTCATTTTTTGGTGCATGGAAGGTAAGAACATAATTGATATGTTATTTTATTATAATGATAAATATATAATTAATATAATACATAGATATTAATTACATCATTAATTCCATCATTATAACTAGTCTTGTGAGATGGTAATGAAAAACAAATTATATCAGTTCGTGGAGGTGATAATTCACACATACGCAAGAACAATTAATTCTTTTCCCATTTGATGGAAGTGGAGATAGATTTAAGTGATGATATTAACAAAAAAAATCTCAGTATATTTTGTATACTAGATTTTTTATATCACCAGGTCTGAAAAATATTTGAAGGAAATGGAATAATAAATAAAACATAAATACTTGATTAAAAACTATATGTTTCCTCTGGATGATCGCCTTTGATTAACACTATAGCACCTCTCATGATAGTTTTATTCCTAAAATAATGCCTCAATGATGTGGGTATGGATTCTAGTAAGGTATTTTAGAAGATATTTTTTTATCTAAAATGGTTTTTAAGTGTGATGAAATGATAGGAAGTAGTGCCCTTTTATAAGAGAGAGGAGGTGTACTCTTAGAATTCTGTAAAATATTAAATTAATATAAATTATATTTTCAAAATTGGTCCAAAGTGATTTATTTATAATATATAATGAGTATGGGTCTAAATATAATCATCAAATGAAAATTAAAAAAGTTTTGAATATTTTTTTAGACCTTATCTTTTGGTTTTAACACTTTCAATTTCTTACCATTTTAAAAAGTAATTAAAAATTTGATGGTTAATATAATTTCCATAACATGAAAAACAACAAATAAAAGATCCATTTATGACATTATAAGACATAGAAATTTTTTTTCTGAATCTTTTATTTTTTGAAATTTGATATCATTTAATAAAATATTATTTATTTTAAAATCTCATAAATTTCAATTTTCACACTATTTATTATTTGACTCTTTAAAAATATCATAACAACTTGATTACTTAAAAAAACAACATTAACTCATACCTAATATGTAAAATTCATCCATAAAATTATTTTATTGCACAAATTATGTCAAATTATATTTATTTTAATGTTTATAATATCATTTATTTGATTCTTTCATCAATGAAGCAACCATAACATCATTATTGTGTCACCATTTAATTAAATTATTTATTTCCTAGAAAATATAAATAAATTTCCATGTTATAGGTAATAATTTTAATTTCTAAATACTTGTTATAGTCTAAGATATCAATTATATAACCTCATATTAAAATTTTCATAGTTATAAGATACAAGATTACGATAACTTTTTCCTTATTTTAAATAAAATATTATAAATGTCATAAACACACCCAAGCGGCTTCCAAAGGCCATAATTTAGACCCAATGATTGTATTTGTATACAATAACTCATCAAATAAAATTATAACAAGTTTTATGATAGTTTTATAATATTCATAATATTATTTTAATCTTTAATTACCTGATTTACCCTTAACTTTGGTAATAATATTTATTACTAAAGTCATAAGTCATAATGTCAAAAAAATTAAAAAGGAAATATTTACATAATTAAGACCTTATGATTTAAAATATTTAATCCATTTTTTAAAATTAAAAAAATATAATTGTTAAAAATTAATTGATAATCAATCCCATTGACAGAAAAAGAAAATGGGTTTTTTAAGTAAAAAGTTTAAAAGTTCCAAGGGTTTTTATATCCAGTTTTAATGTGAAATTGATTCCAATGAACTAAATTATATTAAATGATAAGAACATAATCTAATTTAACTTTAAAACAAATTAAAAGTGTATTATATCAATATAAATAAATTAGATAAAAAAAGTTTTGAATTAAAATGTTGTATTTTTTACTATTCATTAAAATATGAAATTTACCTGAAAAATATCAGAAATTCAACCAAAATAAATTTTCATGTACCTATTCAAAATAAACTAGATTTAAATTATGTGCTCTATCAAAATGTGGAAAAACTAACTTTTTTGAAAATACTTCTTTTTGTAAAATTATATTTATTCTTATATCATGTCTAAAAAACACATAATATGAATTTTAAAATTTATATTGAATATATTACATATATATTTCATTAATATGATCCAAAAAGAGTGATTTTATTGTTTATAAAACACATTTTTCCCATTTAAATAGTTTTTTAGAAGAAAAAAAATCCTTTTATTTTCAAAAGGGTTTTTTCATTCATTTATAATTAATTATTCACCAAATAATTGATTATATAGACATTTTTAAACCATATTTTTATAATTAATTTAATTGTTTTTATTCCCATCATTCTAATGGGTATGTTTTAATAGTATCATTTAAAAATTATTTGGTTGTTCGCTTCAACTCAATGTGTAATATAATGTATGCTATTGATCATAGTGTTTCCTTTTAAAAACTTATAATGTTATATTATCCCCCCACCCCTTATAAATTTATTCCTCTCAATTTTAAATCAGGATCAAACACTATGTTTTAAATTTTCATAATACCTTTATTGAAATCCCATATCAGAAGAAGGGTTAACAAAACTTCTAATTAAAAAGAAAGAAAGGGAAGTACAATGCTCACCTAAGATAAAAAATACTAGGTTTCCATGTAATAGAACATGTACATGTAACATAAAAATAAGAATTATTTTGTGATGGAGAGTGATAGAAAATACGGTTAGGATAAAGTTGACAATCACAAAACTATATATATTTGATTGGTTAAAAGCTCATTTATTCTTTAGTAAGAAAATTAAACAGATAACATTTTTTTAAGATCCTTTTCATCGAGTTGTAGAATTAATATACTCACAATACTATGGAAATAAAGATATATAATTACTTGAAAATTAGAGTCACATCCTTTAGTCAATTTCCACCACAAACTAGTCTTTTTTCTCTAAATGATGAGTTTTTAAGATGAAATTTTCACACCTGAAGCACTAAAATCAACTTATAGAGATTGATTTAATCAACGAAAGATTAAATATTTAATTCTAATGTATTTATAAATTAACTAAAACCCAAATGGTTTGGTTATTATAATATAATACCCCAAAAATAATAAACCTTTATATGATGAAAGACTACGTTAATCTTCAAAATTCAACAGTGTTACCCAAAGTTCAACATAAACCATTCAAAAAAATAACAATCATTAAAATTAAAAAAAAATTATAATTAATATTAAAACCCAAAAATTAGAATAATTTAATCATATAATATTCCAAGATAAGTTCTAAGATTTATCTCCAAACAATATAAATTACTCTTGAAGTCCCAAACCAAAAAGAAATTGGTCTAATCACATATTCTCTAAGATAGGTTAATCATTTCCATAAATAAACTGAATCACAATAATGTTTCCAAAATATAACACAACATTCATTCCTAAAATAATATACCATAGTATTCTATTTACTTTGATCATATATGGTTAAAGAACATATTCTAAAATAATATTAATCACTTAATCACCAAATCATTTTCTAATCCCAAGGTTATCTATTCAAAAAAGCATGGGTTCCCAAAATCAAATTATTCTTTATACATAAACTCATTTCACTAAAAATAAAAATGCATACTGACATGGGACTTCACATAGGATATTGGTAGGTGATGCACCCACGCTGCCCTTCGGTTGTGGTTTTGATTCCCACGGCCTTGTCGGATGCGATGGGTTTTCACCCATCCACCACATTATCCCTTTTTCTAAAACTATATAATTCCCAAAACATGATAAATACCTCAAAAATAAATATAACATGTTTTATACTATTTATTTTTCACCCCACAAAGTACTAACCCAAAATTACCTCAACTGTGAATGTCACCAAAAATATGATTGGTCACCTTAAAATTTCAAAACATAAAGCCTCAAAAGGGATAGTCAGACATTAAAATTATAATCAAACTTAAAATTATAAACATGTGATGATATACCTAACTCTTTAGAAATCATCCTAATCTTTAAAGTTTTATAAACCATCCTATGATACCAACTATAAAGCTGCAGCCTTAAAAACATTTATTCTAGTGTTTTTGAAATAAAATTCATATTTGAGGATCTTTTTAGTTTAGAATTTTAAATAATTAGTAAAAACTCTTAAAAATTAAAACCATACATTACAAGTGGACACTTATACTCACTAACCATTTTTTACCAACAAAAGGAAACCCTGTTAAAATAAAACATGATTTCTTCTCATGACACATCTTAAATATATTCATCTTGACATCATCTCGTTCCTTACCAATCTTAAGACTTGTAAAAAACAATTTAAAATTTGGTATGAGAAAAAAAGTTAAGGGCCATAAATAAGTAAAACCATTAGTCCAGTGAAAACCCATAAAACATTTCCTTAAAAAACATAAAAATTTCCTTGAAAAAGAGTTCATCGTTTCAAAAATATCTTTATCTTACCTCTTTAAAATCAATAATTTTTATGAAAACACATAAGAAAACATATAATATTTAAGTAAGTAAAATGGGATATAACTATACTTAAAATTTAATAACCATATAGTCGACTTCCATACATTCCACTCTTAAAAAATGGAATCTCCATACGGTCAAAGTCCATACATTTATCTCTTACAAATGGAATAGATATACAATCTACTTCCATATCCAATGTAGTGGAGGTTATATTATAACCACCTGTCCTTGGTTTCTCACGTAACCACCCATCAAATGTCCAAGTACCATTATATAATCATTACACATAAAAGATTTAAATTTTTTAACACCCAAAGGATTTGAAAATAAATTTAATATTGAATGAATAAAATAATGAGTCTCTACAAAACAAAACTTGTTGTAACCTATACAATAAACATAATTTTTCCACTTATGTAATTTGAATTTCAAAAAACTAACATACACAGTTGCATTCCGTAAGATATTTAGAGTCTAATAAGATATACTTACAATTTTATTGAATAGTAACTTGACCTTAATTAATAGTAACATGCCTTTATGAATAGTAACCACACCCATTAAAGTATAAATAAAATTTATATTCCCTATAAATGAAATAGAGTATTTTAGAAATTAATAATTATGTTTTGGTATTTTTGTGACTAATAAATATTCAATTATAATTTGAAAATAATAAATTAATAAAATACATTTTCATAAAAAGTATAAATAAACAAATATTTTGTTTTCCTATGATTTTAGAATAATTTCATGATACATCAGTTAATTTTTGAACGTATTATAAAATTAGTTTTAAATTTAAAATCTTTATTTTTCATGTATATAATGATTTTATTTAAAAATAAAATTTCTATTATTTATAAAATTATTTTGATAAAATGGAGTTCATTTTTTAATTATATATGTCTAAAAATGTTTAGGGTTAATTTTTTCAATTTTTCTAAAATACTTGAATTTTTGGGGAATAGTGAAATTTGATAATTTACAAAATATGCTAAATAAGTGAATTTCTTCATCATGTTTGAGTAATGGATTATGTAAATTAATATTGGTCTGAACTCACATGAACATATTACTATTATTGGTCACAAGAATCAATACTATTTCTTTTCATGAGCAAAATAATAAAATAATGAATAAGATAATCAAAAATCACTCCTCCCCTCCACTATAACCCCCCCCCCCCTCACTCCCTATTTTCTTCACTCCTTTCAAGACCTGTGCCTTGTCAAAATTATGCCCAAATACACTACCAATATCCTCCCCCAAATCTGAAAGCCCTTTTTTCATAAAATACCAAAACCTCTACCCAAAAGAGGCTCTCAAGGAAGATAACTTCAAGAGGTAAATTCCTCTTCTCATTTCTTTTATTTCGAGTTCGTTTCCTTACTTTTTCTTTACTCACCTATCCTCATCCAGATGTTATGATAACTCTAGTACCTAACATGTACTATAACATTGTTATGATAATGCAATAATTCATCATCATCTCCCCTTTCCCTTTATTTTATTTTAGAAATGAAAACACCATCTGATATGTGATAATTTATCACATTCAAGGATGGTGGGTTTTCAATTTATATTAACTTCTTCAATTCAGGTCATGAAACCATTTTTATAGTTAAACCAGATTACTATATGTAATATATATTATAGAATTTTCTATAATATTTTTTACAAATATTATTAATTTATAGATCAAAATGAGTTCAATGTGATGAAAAATTGCCAAATTACCCAAACATTTATCATTAAATTTTTATATAATGATTCGTATTCACCCCAAATAAAAAAATTAATTTTATAAATATATAATATTCTGGATGTTAACTAATAACATATAACTTCATTTATAGAAAACCATTCTCATTTTACATGTTTATCCATACATGAATATAAGTAAGACAATCATGGAAACCAAGGAAGAAAATGCTCCCAAACAATGAAATTAAATCTCTTAACCCATCAAAAGCCCATTAATGAACCAAATAAGGTTATAATAAAATAATTAAATATAGAATAGGTTTTGGAATCATTAATTTAGGAACCTAAATTTTATTATTATGGTCATTAATATCAATTGAGGAACACCTTCGTACTTAAGGTAAGGGTTTCTTACCCGAACATCTATTTTCATTCAGGTTACTCTTTGTCACTATTTATCCTTATTAAATTGTTAATTTTTATTATATACTCCAAATAAATTATGTATGGATGTTATATGTATGTTTACAAACCATAAACTGTATTTATTGTATGGGAGTTACATGTTTTAAAATAAAATTTCAAAATTCTTTCTAAAATACCATCCCATTTCAAGGGAATTTCTCAAATTCTTACCAATTTTCAAGGGAACTATAAAATCTAATTCAGAAAAAATTATATTTCTAAAATTACTAATTTTATTATTAAAATACTATCTTACTTAATTTCTATTTTTATAAAAATAATTTTCCAAAAGAATTCTTATTTTCAAAGTAAAACAGTATTTATCTCAAGAATTACTCGATGATTTTATAAGAGTATCTTCATCTATTTCAACACTATTTTTTACTTATATGTATCATTAGAATTAATATTTTATGATATAAAATACCATATTTAATTTAATTTTTTATGATTATTTTGATTGGGAATGTTATATCTTAAAACCATTCACCAATTTACTTTGAATAGTTAGTGTTTATGCTTAATGTTCGGGGAAAGTCATTAACATTTAATATGTTAGTTTCAATATGAATGTATATGTTGTTTATGTTTATCCTTGTTCATATGAGGATTTAATTGGACATATTATGTGATGGGTGGGTACCACTATAGCCCCTATATTAATTTGTAGGACACATGAGACAAATAGATATGGACTTGGTCGAGGCCTTGCCCATTTTGTTAGATATGGTTTTGGTTGATGCCTTAATCATTTTTAGATGTCAGGGATGAGGCCTTGATGGTATGTTTCATAATGACTTTTATATTCATTTCCCTAATTATGAAGCTATAAATTCATAGTTCATTTGTTTATTTGACTATTATAATACCCACGATTATGTTTTATTATGGAAATATTTACTCTTCCTATATTCTTGTCATAATGTGTTCAAGTTTATACTTTTTTAAGGAATATTTTTCCAATTATTCACCATGCCTAATGTTTATGTTTATAACATCTTTCTCTGTATTGTTTACCCTTACTAAGAATTTGATCTCACCCCTTCTAATGTTTCATTTTTCCTAAGACATGGAGATTTATATAATTATTGACTTGTAGGGATAATCTTAGAGTGGTGGATGTTCCCAATAGAACTTTTATGTTGTTTTTAATTTCAAGTTGTAATGTTGAACTTATGAATGTATCTAGATTTCCAAACCTACTAAACTATTCATTGCTTCTAGAAACGACTTGTAATCATGTCAATGTAATGTAATAAGGCACCGGATCTAGGTAACAGGGGTTCGACCCTTACAATTTTCATTATTTCACTCATAAAATTTCATTTTCAATTATAAGAAATCATTTCAAGATATTGAAATAATCAATCCATTTTCAAAATCATTTTAAATATAAAACTAACTAGAAAATGGAATAAAGGGGTTTCTTTTCCTTTTAAAAACATAAAGGCTTATAGAGGAAGCCGTATATAAAATAATGGTCATAGTGGCGAAGAAGATGTTCTCACTATATACGATAAAAAGAACATTCATTTTTTCATTTGTCAAAACTTTCAATATAAAACTTGTAAAAATAATCCTTTTTAAAAACATTGAACAAAATTAAAAATAGGCAAAAAAATTACTTTATATTAATTTTATATCCATATAAATAATTATGTAAAATAATATCAAGAATTTTGAAAAGTAGAAAAAGATGTGATAAATAAATCATTAAACATTCAAGGTGTATCATACCACTTTGAATGTTTAAATATTAATCTACATAAAAGAATAACATTTCCTAAAAAAGTAAATAATGTGATAATAAATAAATTAATGACATTATGAGTAAAAGGGGTTATATATACACCTAATAAAACAATGAAGGTTTATATCATCAAGAAATTCCTCAATGAAAAGAGATTGAAACAAAATCCATTACCTCGAGTCCAATTTATCAAGTATGTTATTTATCTTCTTGAATAACAGACTAAGTTAATTATTTACTTTATTAAGAAAATTTTTCAAGTTTATTATTCCTTTTATTTAACTTATTACTATGTTATAACAATTAGTTAATTATTTAAGTTCACATTGGACGTTTTGATGATATTCAGTGCTTGGGTCCAAAATGACTTTGTTAAGTCCAATACGGTCAAATATTTCATTTTTCAATCATATACATAATAATATTCATGAAATAATAATAATTTTTAAACATTAATTTTAATTTTAAATATAACTATATATGTATGGTTATGAAAAATGGACAATGTTATAGTCATAGACACGGTAGGTCGTAAGTACGCATGAGTAACGTTCCAATTTTTCATTGATCATTAAGGAAATAATTTAATTATTATTTTATCTTTAAAAATTATGTTAATATGATAAATATCATATTAATAAATTAAATATACATATATATATCATACTTGTGGGGTGGTAAAGAAAAATGAAGCACATCGCTTCGTGGAAGTGATGGTTCACACGTACGCACGAATGACATTATCATTTTTATTTGCATGGAAAGTAAGAACATAATTGAAATATTAATTTATTATAATGATAAATATTTCAGGAATAACATCTATAAACATTAATTCCATAATTATTACCATTCTTGAGAGACAGTAATGGAAAACGAATTATATCAGTTCGTGGAGATGATAGTTCACACATACGCATGAATGATTAATTATTTTCTCATTTCATGGAAGTGGAGATATATTTAGGTGTTGATATTAAAATAAAAACATTTCATTATATTTTGTATAATAGAGTAATTTTATCATTATGGTTGAATAATATTTGAATTAAGTGGAAGAATAAATAAAACAGAAATACTTGATTAAAAATGATACCTTTCATTTGGATGATCGTATATGATTAACACCATAACACCTCTAAAGTGGGTGTTATACCTAAAATAACACCTCGAGAATTTCAGGAGGGATTATAGGAATGGATTTTATAATATATTTTCTATCAAAAATTGATTTGAAATGTGAATAAATTATAGAAAGTAGTGCCCTTTTATAAGAGACAGGAGAGGTGCCCTTGGAATTATTCAAAATATTAAATTAATATGAATTAATTTTCAATTCCAAATGGGTCCAAAGTAATTTATTTCGAATATAGAAATATTATGGGTAGAAATATAATCATAAAATTAAAATTATACAAGTTTGTAATATTCTTTTTATCTTTATCTTTTTGTTTTAACCCTTTTTAACTCTTACCTTTTTAACAAGTAATTTACAATTTGAGGGTTAATATAATTACCATAACATGAAAAATGACCAATAACATTATTATTTATAACATTATAAGACTTATCCCAACTTTTCGGATAAAAATTGTATATTTAGAAAATTTATATCATTTAATAAAATATTATTTATTTTAAAATCTCATAAATGTCAATTTTGACACTATTCACTATTTTGCTTTATAAAACTATCATAACAACTTGATTCTTAGAAAAAACTACATTAAGTCATCAATAATATGTAAAAATCTTCCATGAAATTATTTTCTGGTCTAAATTTTGTCAAATTATATTTATTTTAATATTTATCATATCATTTATTTGATTCTTTCATTAATGAAGCAATTACTGCATCATCATTATGTCGCTATTTAAGTTAATTATTTATTTCCTAAAAATTATAAATAAATTACCATGAATTATTTAATAATTTTATACTTATAAATACTATTTATATCCTAATATATCACTTATAAAACCCCATATTAAAATTATTATAGTTATGAAAAACATGATTATGACAACTTTGTCTTTACTTTAAATACAATATTATAAATGGTATAAACACATCCAAGTGGCATCCAAAGGACAGAAATTCAGTCCAAGGATTTTCTTGGTCAACAATAAATCATCCAATAAAATTATGAAAAGTTTTAGGGTAGTTTAATAATATTTTAACATTTAATTACCCGATTTATCATTAACCGTGGTAATAAAATTTATTAATAAAGTTACTATTCATAATGACAAAAAAATAAAATGGAAATAATTACATAATTTCGACCATATGATTATTAATATATAATTAATTTATATAAATTCAAAACATATAATTGGTAGAAATTAATTGAAAATCAATATCACTGACAGAATGAGAAAATGGGTTTTTAAAGTAAATTGTTCAAAAGTTCACACAGTTTTTATATCCATTTTCAATTTTAAATTGATTCCAATGACCTTTATTGGATTAAATTATTAAATATTAATCTAATTATAATTTAAAACCCAATAAAAGTATAATCTATAAAAATAAATAAATTAGATTAAAAAACGGTTTTGAATTAAAATGCAGTGTTTTTTACTATTCATTAAAATGTGAAATTTTATGAAAAATACTAAAAATTAAGAAAAAGTAAATTTTTATGTCAAATTCAAAAATAATAAGTTTATTTTTTCAAATATAACATATAAAATTGTCAAAAATATTTTTAAATTAGGTGTTCCATCAAAAGATGGCAAAACTGCCTTTTTTGGAAAATACTTCTTTTATTTGTAAAATTGGAATTGTTCATATATCAAGTCAATAAAAAACCTGATATATATTTTAAAAATTAGATAGAATATATTACATATATATTTTATTAATATAATCCAACAAGAGTGATTTTATTATTTATAAAACAAACTTGTGAACATTTAAATAGTTCTTCATAAAAACATTTCCATTTATTTTATAAAGGGGTTTACACTCATTTATAAATAAATTTTCACCAAATAATTAATTATATAAACATGTATAAACCATATTTTTATAATTTAGTTAATATTTTTCAATCTCATCATTCTAATGAGTATGTTTTAACAGTAACATTTAAATATTATCCAGTTGTTCCCTTAAACTCGATGTGGTGTATAATGTATGTCATTGAGAAAAGTGTTTCCCTTTCAAAACTTGTGATGTTACATATTTATAAGAATTTAAGAGGCCTTTGGGTGTTATAATGAATCATTTAATTTGATTCGGGACATAATGGTAGTCAATGGTTGAAATTTCGATTCTAGAATTTTTTATTCAAAATATTGCACACGGTTTGACCTTTTTTTGATCCAATATTGCAACATTTTCTTCTATAAAGTTTTTCAATAATATGTTTTTAATTATACCTCCAAATTTCAGCATAATTATCAATGTGTAGAAGAAGATATGTCCAAATTACTCTAGGTTTTTATTCTGGCTGAACACATCCTGAATCATCCTTCAATGTTTAGCGTACAATGGCCACATAATTAGGGAATAAATCATTAAAATTTAATTGAGAAACACTACCGTGAGTAATATTTTGAATATAGTTGGAATAACCTCAATTTTAGATGTTTATCATGATTTATGCCTCACTTATGGAGTGAGTTCCACTCTATCATCCCAAATAATTTCTCAAATTGACTAATTTTTTTGGGCCTCTAGATATTTGAATCACATCTTGGTCTAAAATACATAGTTGAATCCCAAAAATCAAGGAATACTAAAAAAAATAGCATAAATTGGATCAATATTTTAAAATCTATTCCCAAAATACCAAAGTGATTAAAATATGCTAAAATTACTGAATTAATAAATTTTCACATTTTATCGCAAAACAACCCATAAATCCAAGATTGATGCAAATAAACTCAAATTGATAAATTGGGAGGTCTTAAATAATTTAAATACATCAAAAAAATTAGTAAAATATTAGCTCTATCAATCCCCCCCACACACACACAAACTTAAACCATGCTTTCCCTCAAGTATGAAATCTCAACATTTAATTTCAAAGAGCACCAATGTTACCAATATTAAAATTATAAAGAAATAAAATAAAATAAAATCAATATCACATAAAATTTTCAAATTGAAAATAAAATATCAATTTTATTTCCCATTTTTCAAAGAAAAAATAAATTCAAAAATTTTACTTATCCCCTTTCAAAAATGATGTCACTTATCTTTTCATTCATTCAAGTTCCATAATTCATTATAATTAGAAATGAAAAGTCATTATTTATCTCACTTAGATGTTTTCTCTCATTTATCATGATATAATTCAAGTGTATTTATTCTAATATCATGATAACATGATCCTTATCCATATTCATTAAAATGAACAACTTTCTCGACTTTGTAATGTTAAATGTCACATAAAATCATGAGGACTTGCAATAAAGGATCAAATGACTCTGAGTTTTAAGGTTGGTAGAAATTGATGTTTAAAAATTAAGGCATAAATAGGAGGTTAGTATCTTATTTATAATGTATGATATCAAAAATTAAAGAATAGGGTAATTCTACCCTTCAAAGTAGCAACTCCAACTTCCCCAAAACTCAAATGAAAATTTATGATCAAATAAAGCATAATGAATGACTTGTGCACCCTCTTGAATATTTTTTTTTTCTATTTTTATACTTTTTTAACATTTTCAAAGGAATTTTTCATTTTTTTTATTTTTTCAATTTTTTGATTAAAATAAACCTCACATCCACCACTTAACCATGTATGGAAAAAATCATAGGTTTAGAAATTCTGGTTTTTTATTGTCCCAAAACACAACACATTTTTATCATTTTTTTGGTTTTTTTCATTTTTTTTCATTTTTTCATTTTTTTAATTAATGAGGGGAAAACAATGAATTATCATGAATGAATATACATCCTTAATTTCCACCAATAATCACATCCATACTTTTTATTTGCAATATATTTCATCCCTTCTACCATGACTCATTCACCCCCACCATTCAATTTTAAAAAATCATAAAAAACTAAGAGGAATGTAGGAACGGATAAAAATGGCTTGAAACATGGCTCATTCCTATAAAGGTCATTCATGTTCTCTATGGGATAAATAAGTATTGATGTATAGGTGGTCTTTAAGATAAATTGGTTTATCAAAATATGCCTCAACCATTTTAAATGTGTTTATGTACATTTATAGCTTTGAAATTTTCAAATACATATTCTGGTCATTGTCATGTCCCAAGATCACTCAAGAAATATGTTCAAGTAAAATAGGAATTGCTTGGTCTATAAATACTCTAGGGAATGGGAAATATTATATCGGAAAATCACTCTCAAGGCATTATTAATAATAAAAAATCAATTCACATATATTTCAGAAATTAAAAGCATGAAAAAAATGGTTGGGATATTTCATTTACATAAATCAATCAATTACCTCAAATCATGAGTCTTAATTTCAAAATCCATGATTCAATTTAATAATTCAATTATCTACTTTAATAATTCAATTTCATTAACATTGAAATATAAAACATGAAATCATAGGATTCCTAAGAAATTCATGTCTCCTAGATAAGTCGATTAAAGTAATAATTCAAGTGTGGATATCCAATTTCAATTTAAACCTCAAAACAAGATTGTGAAAAAAAATTAGATAGTTTGAAAAATAAACAATAAAAGTGAAATACCTTTTCAAATGAAATTTTGTTTCTACTAGTCCACTATTATTTGTGTTCCTTGTACCATCATGAACCTACAAAATAAAATTACTCAATTAAGAATAAGGATCGTGTCATTTAAACTCAAAAATATAAAAGGGGGGGAGCTGAATTGTTGAAAAATCCGAAAAATGAAATTTAAATATAAATTAATTGAAATCATGTGAAGATAAATTTTGGTATGACCCCTAAAGTGGGCCTGGAATTTTTACTACCTCTAGTGGGAAATACCAGTTATTATCCATAATCAGTTGGTGGGTGGAGTTTTTTGGACTTGAACCACCAGATGTTGTTCTTTCTAACCTGGATTTCTTTTTCTTCATTGATTATAATTCCTTGTAAAAAGTACATCATATACACCCCCTTATCAATGCGGTAAAAATTGCATATCATGGGTAGGATGATGTTTGGAACCTCCTCCTCCTTCATTGATACTTGTGAAACATCTTCTTCACAAGCAGATAGTTTCTCCAGATGTGTTTCATGAAAATAATAATTAAAGGGAGACTCAAAATTTCAATTATAATTATTAATTTCAAAATCTTTCATTTTAATGTCGGCATTTTTTATCTCTTATAATTCAGGTGGATAAACTATGATCTCTTCTTTTTCCCCCTCTTGTAAATATTCAATGTTTTCAAGAAGCTCCAAGTTTTCCTCAACAGGTGCAATTTATGTTTTCTCATCATCCTTTGGCAGATAACAAGAGTCAACCAATTATGAAAATTCAAAACTATTTGGATTAATACTAAAATAAGTTTCAATAAAATTAAATGAGTTTGAGTTCAAGAAAGTATCATCTCCCTAAGGTGGTTTGTCTTGAATCTCTTCTTTGATGGAAAGTGCCTCTTGGAGTAGATCATCACTGTGTGGAGGTAGGTAGATGGGCTCCTCCATATTTACTTTAAATTCCACCACTTGGGTGGTGTCTTACTTCAAGGGTATTGGATCTTCTTGTTTGAATGGTTTGGGAAGATCAAATAGTTCATCGCATGTATTCTATAAGTAATCCAATTCTTGATTATCTCCCTTGTGAAACTTAGTAGGGACATTCTTCTCATATATATCTCTCAAAAATGGTTGACTGAGGATTAATGAATCTTTAGTAACCTTCACCTTAACCTCTTTAAATTATTCAATTTAAATTATGAGTGATGAAATTTCTTCCACCGGTGCCTCAGGTTATTTATCTAACTCGGGGTCAGGTTGCTCCATTAATGTATGAACATAGTTAAATTCTCTTTCTATTTTTCTTCTCATTTCATCTAGAGTACCACTCATATTTTTCACACGGTCATTTCGATCACAATAATCAACTTCTTTTTCTTGATATTTCACCTATAATTAATATTCCCAAGCATAATAATTGTAGTTCAGATACATCATGTAAAAAAAGAAAAACAAATTATTGGTTTATATATATATATATATATATTATAATGAAAACAATTTAAAATATTTACAAAAATGTTAATTTAGAAAAAGTGCTTGAAATAACTGTCTAGATCCTAGGAAATGGTGTCAGTTTTGATGCAAAATTTTCATGGGTCATGGAAAAAAAATAATTTCTAAGTTTTCCTAGTGCAGCACAATGGCTGACCAGGGTCATCTCACGTGAGGAGCATTGTAGTCAGTATAATCACTACATTCTAATTCTCCTAATCATAAAAAATTATTATATATGAAAATCATTGTTTTTTTTGGAAAATTTAGAATTAAAATATTGAAAAGAAAATTTTAATCTAAATACAGATGTAGATATAGATAGAATGAAATTAGGGAAGAATTAACTTGGTTCTAGGGTTGAATAATGTGGGTTCATTCATTATTTATTTATTTTTTAAATTAAATTTGATAATTCATTTTATAAAACCCGATTAATGAATTATTTTCCTTCAATTTATTGAGTGTGTTATTTTATCATGACTTCAGTGCACCAAACCACATCTCTTGAAATAGTAAAATCGTATAATAACTCAAACAATAATGTTAAACCTAAAAGACACGGCTTCACCATATGTCATTTTATCCCTAAAGGCAACACAAACTCCACTGTATGAAGGTTTTTCCTGTGAAAAGGGAGGGAAAAAGAATGGATTAAATAAAAGTAATGTATTTGAAAATAGTGGCATGGTGGACAACCACTTCAACTATTTAATACTCCCACATCCACCAAAAATAGATTTAAAACATTTTGAATTGATGTGCAATAACAAAGAACACTATGAAACCTCCCTTAGGGTTAAGACTCGGGTTATTCACTTTCCATTAAAAAGTGAATATAGGTCACAACCGAAGGATAAAAGAGTGAGAAAATGGTATTACAGTTGGAAGAGAAAAAGTGATGGAATAATAAATGGAAACATTTTAATAAAAAATTTGATGAATGCATTACATGGGAAAAGAAAACTAAAATAAAAAGAAAATAAAAAAAATTAAAGAAAGGTTGTCTTCTTATTTTCCCTCTCTAATCAAAATATTTTTTCCATCCACCACTATCCACTTATTTATATGTATGTAAGAGGCCTTTTGGTGTCATAAGATACCATTTAATTTGGTTTGGGATATAATGGTTGTCAATGATTGAAATTTCGGTTCTAGAATTTTTTATTTAGAAGTTTTCGAGTATTTTTCCATTTTTTTACAGAATATTACAAATTTTTATTCTATAAAATTTTTCTAAAATATGTTTTTCATTCTCTATCCAAATTTCAACTTAATTTCCCACTTATAAAATAAGTTAAGGACAAATTACTCTCAGTTTCTATTTGGATATTCATCTTGAATCGTCCTTAAATTTTGAGCATACAATATCCCATTAATGAGTGAATAACTCATTAAAATTTAATGGAGAAATGTGCCTATGATTCTTATTTCAAATGCAGATAGAATCACCTATATAGCATGATTTATGCCTCATTTTTATAGTGGGTTCCACTATTTCTTCCCAAATAATTCCTGAACTTGATTGATTTTTTTGGGCCTCTAGATGTTAGAATAACATCTTGGTCCAGAATACATAGTTTAATCCAACCAATCAAGTAATCCTAAAAATAATAGTCATATAAATTGGATCTATATTTTAAAAGTTATTCCCAAAATACCAAAGTAATTAAAATATTATAAAATTTCAGAATTAAGAAATTTTCACATTTTATCTCAAAATAACCTATAAATCCAAAATTGATTCAAATAAGATCAAATTGATAAATTTTTAGGGCTTAAATAATTGAAATACATATAAAAATTGAGTAAAATATTAGATCTCTTAGATGTTTTACACATATTGTTGTTGATGTTACAACTCCCTTTCTCCACCTCTCGGTGGAATACATCTTGAGGAACTCCACATCACCATTCATTGCATCCTTTTGTAGATACACTGGGTCCATATATCCATTAATTCAATCAAAATTCCTATACATTAACACGGATAAAATATCTTCATTGATGTTGAGAAATATTACTCTATTAATGTTGAGAAAATCTCTCCATTAATTAAATTTTTCTCTCTCTAATAAATGGAATGAACCCCATAAATGAAAACCTTTATGGAGACTAATGCGAGATTTGATATTACTGCTAATAATACTCCCCTAAAACCAAATACCACACATTTCCTCCCCTTAAATGATAATCAACTTGATCCAAACATCTAGCATCACTTTTTTTCTAATCCTTGGGACACGCCACATGACCACTGTTATTAGGATGATTTTCGACATAAGGAACAACCATGGATCCACATGATCCAATTGATCATTTCTTATTATTTTAAAACTAGTTTAGGGAAACCCACAATATACCTAGTTTACACCTTATTTGGGTTCTAAACCCTATTCTCCCTCTCACATGCACCATCAAACCTCTCAAAATCCTTTATAATTCCCCTGAAAAATTGAAAGATTGAACCATTATATTTTCATGTCACCTCAACAATAGAACACATCACCTTAAAGAACATTATGGAGGAATTTTTATTCCCCAGATATACCTATGGTACCAATGCTATTTTCTAAGTAACAAAACTCTGAGTTCTTGAAAAACTATTACACCATATGCTCCAAACTTGGCCCTCTCATACCATTTGTTGGGGGAGAATCCTGATGTAAGATCCAAACATTTATATGAGGTAAATTATTACATAATTTTTTCCTAAGATCATATGTTTCTTCTTGGTTATGCATTTTGGGTGTGCTTTTAGTCAATATTAAGGACCTAGGATCATTTTAAGGGTTTGAGGATTAGAATTTCATGTTTTAAGGGAATAGAATAGGGTGCATGGTTCGTGATAACCATTCACCCCAACCATTATTTTTCAAAATATAGGAGCATAGGTTTTTAAGACATGTTTAGGGTCCCTAAAAACTGTGTGAATTCTTTAGAGAATTCTAGAGTCATGTCGTATGATTGGTGCATGGTTTTTAAAACCATGTGTCATAATCATACGTGATAATATGCTCTAGACAGTGAGGTTAACACAGTTAGCGCATGGTTTATAAATCCATGTGAACTTTGTGACCCATTTAAAAATTTAAAAATTTAATTTTTATCTTCACAACCCTTATCCCATTTTATCAAATTTTCTGCCTCATTTTAGGTCATGAACACCAGTGTGAAGTTATCCCCTCTTTCCTTGGGTTCTTAGGTGTTTCTTCGTTAATCGACCTTCATTTTCACTTTTATTTGTCATGTTAGAAGGATCTTGATAATTATAAAACTACAATAGCTTCTAGTATTTATTTTTTTTTTACCATGAAAATATATCATACCTTGTTTAATGAAAATTACCTTTATTTAAGGATTTTTTCTATTTGTCTATTTTCTCTCATTTCTACTAAAACCAAAGGCCAATACTTGATAAGTGGAACTCTTATAAATTAAGGTAGATGGTCAATTGATTTTCACTTAGATTATCATAATCATATTTTATTTTTGGATTTTGTATTTACACTGACTCATCAAATGCTTGACATGAAAATTAAATTAAAATGTCTACTACCTTGATGATGTCTTAGGAACTCCCTTAGACAAATAAAATCATGTTGGCCTGGGTAGACCTTGTGGAAAATATTAAAGAGGTCATTTAGGATTTCACCTTGTGTTTGGGTGAGTTAATAGGGGTAGTATAGGGATTTCCTTGGTAATTTAATGAATTAATATGGAAGGTAGGATACCCAAGATGAACCTTAGGGCCCAGTAGTGTGTATAGACATGGAATGATTAATTGAAAATGTGAACTAAACCCAAATGGTGAACTTGAATTGAGTTTAATAATTTTTTATTTTTAAAATTATCGAATAATAATTTGTTTGATATCCTTGGAAATGGTCATTTTTAGGGAATTACTTTGAGAAATTCATTGGATTCCTCGTCATTTGTATTGGTGTCAAATTCCATGGATAATCATAGGATTTAATTAGGGGGAATATGTGAATTTTAAGGAGTGAAGACACCTTTAAATTCAATGATGTCTAATTCTATTGAATCCAAATAGTGAGCTAGTGGATTCTAATTAGATTTATTATCATAAATTCCATGGGGAATCTCCTTTTTAGATTTTGGTAAAGTATACACATATTGAATACCATGGAATAATGTCACGGATTCTTGAGGGGTTCCCTTATTCAATGTCACGGGACAAGATCCCCGGAATTAGTTTGATTATAATGGTGTGTAATCTCTTAGGTATGATTCTTGGATACCAATAAATCCATGCCTATGAATTTCATGGGTGGTCCCTTGAATTTTGAACTGGATAATGGATTAATCTTCGGAATTGTTATAAGGTAATGCTTGGATGATCCACATAGATTCCCTTAGGTTAATTGATTATGGTTTCCTCAGTGATGTGACAAAGATCTATATTTATCCATGAAAATTCCATCCTATTCAGAGACTGTCATTGGTTAAAGTTAGTAGGGTCGGCCTAGGTTGTCTCCTGAAGGCCCAAGGTATGAATAGGTGCATTTATTTCTAGAGATTATGTTTATTATAGCTTCATTTATTTTTTTCACACCATTATTATTTACACCCACGGACTATATTTTCATTAAGTTCCATTGGTGGTGGTATATTGAGTTGTACTCGCACTCTATTTGGGTTATCAGTTGGTACAAAAATAGATTTCATGTATGTGGGTTAAGTTTTTTATGATTAGTTTTTTGGTTAAGATGAATATTGGGAGTAAGTAGTCAGGCTAGAACTTGGGACTTTTGGTTTTTTTATTCTTTTTTTCTTTTTACATTTTCTCACTTTGAGGATTTTTATACTCCACTTGACTTATATGTATTCCTTCTTGTTCTGTATGTAGAATCATTATGATATTTCATGGGAATTAATTGTTATTTATAACTTATTTATTTTATATTCATGTGATATTTATGATTTTTCTTTATTTTTATTATGTTAAACTCTAACCATAGGGTATAATATCCCCATCATACCACCGATATACCCTCGCTGATTATTAGAAACCTCTGGCGTATGAGGAGACGTGCTTGAGCCTGTGTGAAACACTTGCTTGTGGCACCGGTTTAGTGGCATCCGTATTGGGTGTTACAAAATGGTATCAAAGTGTTTTTCTCTTATTTTAATCTTTATTCCACAAAGATAAGATGATAATATGTTTCAAGGATTTGTAATGATCTCATGGTTGGTAGTATCTAACCCATGTATGGGATAAAGGTTGTGTCACTAGGTATAAGATTGTTGTTCTTTCCGTGTGCTTTTACATTTGACTTATTTCCACCTTGAGTGGCGCACTTGATTTTACTTGCTATTGACTCTTGTAATTTTTATTCTTGGGTTTGTATGGAAATAGAGTGTGTGTTCATACATGTACCATTTTAGCCACATAGGTATTTACAGGCCATTTCCCTTCTTTATTTTATTATTTTCTTGGGTTAGATTATTATGAAATGTATTGGTTATTTAAAATGTCAACATTATCCTAAAAAGTGTTTTACTATATATCTTAATGGTATCACTCTATCTAACCAATATTTTAATTACAAATACTTTGAATTGTGAATGTTTAACTTAGTAGAAAAATTGGTGACAATTAAATAGGGTGTAAATCATAACTAAATGAGTGTTTTACTCTATAACCTATGATTGAAACTTCATATAATGGAACTATGGTTATGGCCTTGTAAAATTTAATGGAACTATTAAATGATAAAAACCTAAAATAATATGATACATGGTAGCGCAATTAAGTTAAATTACATTTTGGGTTAAATAAAAAGCTTGTAAGCAACCAATAAGGAATTTTACTTTATAGCTTGTGAATAGAATCTTATTTTACCAAGACTTGGTATGTGAGACTTAATAAATAATTAAAATATATAAACCCTATATATGGTGATAAATATAGAGTTTGATAACATGATGTTTCCTTATATGTGTAATTTTACCCTAGTGTCTATAGAAGAAGCTAGTGAGAGCACCTAGGATGAGAGTTTAGGAGTATATTTTGTAACTTCTTTCCCTAAATTATGATATCAAGAACTATAGTATCAAGAACTATGGTAGTGATTTGTTTTGAGTTTTTTTTGGAATTATAAATAAATTACTCCTCTTCAACCACTAGTTTAGCACTATGATGGGACTGGAGAGAATTCCCCTGAGGTATAGAGGCCTAAGACACCTATGGCCTAGGCCAAAAAATAGACATGCGGCTTAATGGGAGTTTTCTTCATGAATTTTCAGTAAGAACCCAGTTCTTCCCTTTAGGTATAGATCTTTCCTTTTCAGTTTTTTATTAAAAAATGGAGGGAAAACAGATCAAAGGATGGTTGTAGGCTTGTTACATGACATGACTGGGAGTTACACACCATTTATTTCTTAGTACACGCCTTGTAATTAGGATTACACATTGTATAATCCTCATACACAACCATGTAATGAAATGTACGGGATTTGTATGAACAAAAAGTGTGGTTTCTAGTACACACCCTGTTTTTTTCCTTTTTGATTAAATATGGGAGTAGCGTCAATTTTTTTTCAAATAGACAGAAACAAGCCTTCTTGACGAGCAGTGTGCCCAAAAAAATCCAAATGGGAATTTGCCTCCCATTTCATTGTCCAATGCCTGATTTAAACACTGTCAAATCAGTTGAAATCCCCTCAATGATTGATTGATTCATCTTGATCCTTTCTTTCTGATTTCTCATCTTTACCTAGTTATCAAGGGTTGAGAATTTATTCTCTTTTGGTAGATCAACTTCATTCTAGGTCGAATCAAAGCCTGATGATGGATGATGAGAGTCGTGCGAGTATGAGGTAAGTGGTCTCATTTATTTCAATAATTTTCAATTTGATTATATGTGTCAGAGTTTTGAAGGCCCATTTTTGGGTTTTTACTAAATTGAATATTGACCTATGTTGTTACCTAATGTTGATTGGGTAATTGATTAAATTATTATAAGGCAATTTTGAGAATTTTATCCTTGATTGAGGGCTACCCTGTGGGTGCATTTTCCCTTGTATGACCAACATTTAGCCATTTGTCCTAGGATTCCTATGGGCATGCCTTTGATTCCCTTTTATGGGTTTTTTAAAATGGAATTGTTTAATTGAATATTTTTTCTATGTGAGATAATAAATGGTTATGCCTTGTGATAGTTTAATTCACATGTTTGGATTATGATATGAGTTTCCCATGCGAGTTAATAATTTTTAATCTTGGTAATGGTTAGATTACTTTAAAGGTTTGCGACATGTTTTATTCCCACATGAGTTATTATTTAGTTAACCATGTAATAATGTAAGTTATATGTGTTAATTTTATGCTGAAATGCTTATATACCAGTTTTTGACCCTGACACAAGCTGAAATTATTATATATTGGGTTTCGACCTTGATTGACTGATTAAATGATTATATAGTGGGTTTTGATCTAGTTTGGTGTGATTTTATACCATGGTTATATGGTTTTGTTTAACTACACAATGACTAATAATTGAATTCCACTTTATGAAATTAATACCAGACTCAGTTATAAATTGAATAATGAAATTAAATGACTAATGACGCGTCTTCCAAGACAAAGTACAAGCTTGGATTCATTCTTCACCTATACTTGATTACATTTTCTTATGAGACATCTATTGTGCTTACTTTTGAGTACCTATTGTTTACTACTTTCACTATTGTAAACTACCTGTTATATATTTTCACTAACAGATTGGAATAGAACTTGGGTGGTTGCCTACTGGGAATTAGTTTCACATCCTATTTGGGTCATTCTTTTGAGACAAAACATATTATATGATTGCAGGTGCTGATCAGGAAAATCTCCCCTCTACTGGTACTTGATTTTCTTATTAGGAGAAGGAGAGCATGGGACTGAGTCGAGGCTTACGATGCTTCCTAGTTTCTTTGTTTCTTTTGAGCTTTTGGGATGTATATTGTGTATTACTATAGTTTACCTATTTTGGTTTTTTTCTTAGAAAGTGTGACAAGCTACATCATTGTTTGTTTGGATTGAGGCTTGGTTATTTATCAATTTAAACTTATGATGTTTATTTATGTTAAATGGTATTATCACTTCCGCTATAGGTTATTCTTATTTTTGTAGTGTTATAATCTACCAATGAGGTCATAGTCTCCCCTCAATCACTCATAGTCCCTCGTTGCTAGTCAGCAGCTTCTGGCATTTGGGGAGATGTGTTTGAAGCCATGTGGCCAACCGGGTACGGGGAACCTTTAGGTGGCACCTGGATCTGGGACGTTGCAAAGTGGTATCAGAGGATTTATTTTCTGTTTTTCTTTATTGTTTGGTTATAATTGGAATATATAGAAACGAAATGGTATTTGGTATTAAGTTATTCTCAGAAGTAGTTAATCCGAGTATAGGGAAAGGCTAAATTTCCTCAAATGAAATTGTAATTTTGTGATTTTGAGCTATTATAGTTGATTTGATTTCACAATTAGGTGACATGATTGTATTGTAATGTTATTATTGATATTATTATGGTTATATTTTGTTTCAACCTGGTTATATGTGAATATTTCATCACATGCATCATATAGTCACTTGTTAAAAATCACATTCCATACATTCTTTCCATGCCATTTAGGAGCATTAATGATGACATGTTGTTGTGATAGTTGTTGTGATAGATATGCATGTTGTTGTGATAGGTACCATGATAGATATACCTACTGTTTTGATAGGTTTATTGGTATGTGATAAAGTTAAAATTGTATAGAAACCAAACTTTAGTTCCTGAGGTGTATCGTCCCTCTAAGATTGGAATTTTGTGGATCATGTTTCGGCCTTTTGAATAGAATTTTATTGTGATGTGTTATGATTGGGTGCCAAACTTTGATTCGAAATGAGTATGGGCCCTCAAGGATCAAAATTTGTCTTAACATGGGTTGGTTTTTCTGCAAAAAAGGGGTTTTATAAGAAATATGGAGTTTCTATCCTAAAAAAAGTAACTTATAGAGAGTGTAGTTTATCTGAACACATTGTATATTCTTCCTATTTGTGGAAGGAAGATTTCTTTTTCTTGATTAAACGCCGTGTACTCATAGTACACGCCGTGTGGAAGGTAACCGTGTGCCCGACCATGTGATAAGGAACACAGGATGGTGGGTTTTTCAAGTACACGACTGTTTACTTTTGGTACATGCCTTGTGGGCTTACTCAGGTAAACCCTGTATGGCTCTGGTTATGTAAAATTACATGTCTAGAAGAGAATAATTGAGTACATGTTGTGTTTCATCCTGACACGCCGTGTACTTATGATGTTTACATGACCAAGGCAGGTGGAGTTACAAGCCCATGTAAGAGTTTTACGACACACGCCATGTTTAGGTTATATACGTCGTGTATCCAACTTTTGTGATATTTTGATGCTTTTCTTCTCATGTTTAGTTCTTGTGATCTTGAATTATGTTCCTTTTATGAATAACCTTGTATTAAGGTCTATGTGATAGACTTTACAAAGAAATTCCACCAAAACAACCTCCAGTAGTATGCAAGGAGGGTGGCAATGAGCATATCCTAGAGGTGGTAGGCCATGGGCTACAAGTGGATCCTCCAATCATGCCAGTTGAGGAATCGGTGGTTGTTTCATATCAAGGTACTTAGTCACAGTTCTGCAATAACACCACGCACTTTATACAAAATTTCCAAGGATCACCTCAGTCTTCCACTTCTATGGCTGAGCTGACTAGAGTGTTCCAGGAACAACATCCTCCCATATTTTCTAGGGATGGGGGACCACAGGATGTATAATCATGGATAGAGGCCATGTTATTTATCATTGAGCATCTGGAGACACCTCTTGAGAGGATGGTAAAACTCGCAACTTATATGCTATGTGATTCCTCTAGGATATGGTGGGATGGGGTTACTCAGATAGGTAATCATCAGGATATGCCTTTAGAAGACTTCCAGAGAGTCTTCTATGACTATTTCAATCATGATATGCTGAGGGTTGAAAAATACCAAGAGTTTATGCGTATGGATAATGTCTCTCTATCAGTTATGGACTACTCATCTTATTTTACTGAGCTTCAGTGCTTTGCACCTATTTTGATGGGTGAAAATATTTCACCGGCTAGGAAATTCAAGGATGGTCTCAGGTATGACATTTGATAATAGGTGAATATATTCCATCTAAATACTTTATCTGTAATATTAAACTAGATACTGATTACCAAGAGGAATCATAGGGAATCTGTATGCGTGATCCAGGGCAGTTCAGCACCGAGATCTGGTACTATCTCAATAGGTAGTATAAATCATCATCTGGATCTTACTCGTAGAAAATATAGCAGTCATAATGTTTATTTAGGTAGCCAGGTGAGGTACTACCAATGTGGAAAAGTTAGGCATATGAAATATTATTGCTCAATGGACCTAGTTGAGTTTCGATCTTGTGGAAATATGGGCTATATATAGCACTTCTATAGGACGTTTCCACCAATAGACTGTGAGAGAGGATCTGCACAGAATCCACATTCTAGAGTAGGGCTAGTATATTCTCACCAGTCAGGGAATTGGAATATGTCAGGCATCTCAAGCTGTGGTGCTGGTCATGGCCAAGGTAGCCAAACTCTAGGTTTTTACAGATAGTATAGTGGATTAGATCAGAGCATCCAGGTTGTGTCACAGGGCCACGGTACAAGCCAGATTTTTTAGTGCAGTAGACCCGACAGGAGTAGGATCTTAGACCTTCAAATGTCATAGGTACTATTATAGTCACCTCTGTTTTGGCTTTTGCACTTTTTAATACAGGGGATTCGCATAGTTTCATATATGTGCCTATTTTGGATATCCTTTGGATCTTTGTTTTAACTTATTATGATATTATGAATTTGGACACCCCGTTAGGGATTAGAATGATTGGTGTATGAAAATGCAAGGAGTTCCCCATTGAGGTTGGTGGGTGTCACTTTTTATGGAATCTATATGGCTTAGAGATGATAATCTTTGATGTCATCCTCAAAATGGATTGGCTGGTATCCTTTCTGGCATTTTTTTTGTTATCTCCACAGGATGAATTTCACATCACCAGAGGGTACGTCTTTTCTACGCAAGGGTGAATTCAATGTCCAGGCGTGAAGAGCTTGACCTGAGCATCATGAGTTTGGTGGGATAATAGCCCATATTTCCAGTTTATATCTAGATGAACATGGGACAAATCATATAGATTTCCCTCTACTGGTTGATCATTTCAAGGACATATTTATAGATAACCTTTCATGTTTACCTCCTGTGAGGGAGGTGGAGTTCTCTATTGAGTAACTTCCAGGAGCTGCACCAGTATCCATTCATCCTTATAGGATGGCTATGATAGAGTTATAGGGGATCAAGAGGCAGCTAGAGGACTTGGAGGCGAAGGGATTTTTTAGATCCAATACTTATCTATGTGGTTTGCCGGTACTTTTCATGAAAAAGGTGTATGGTACCCTTATTTCATGTGTGGACTATCAGAAGCTGAACCAGTTGAAGGTTAAAAACCAATAACTCCTTCCATGGATTGATGAACTGTTTGACTAGCTTTGAGAAGATCGAGTGTTCTCAAAGATAAAATTGATGATAGTACATCACCAGGTATGTATTCAACCTATAATAATACTTCATAAAGCCTTTCATAACAATTATGGGCTATATGAGTATCTAGTTATGTCGTTCGGTCTAATAAACATGCCAGTGGTTTTCATGGTGTTGATGAACTGAGTTTTCCATCCTTACTTATATTCTTTTGTGGTGGGTTTCATGGAATAAATCCTGGTGTAATCTTATAATCTACTTGACCATTCCAACCATCTTTAGATTGTTTTGAATATACTGAGGGAGCATCATTTATATGCTAAGATCTCAAAGTACCGCATTTGGATGGATCAGGTTCACTTCCTGGGTCACTTCATCTCAGAGACAAGATTATCAATAGACCCAGAGAAGGTAACAGATTTAGTTTCCCAGGATAAACCAAAGAATGTTTTTGACATGAAAAGTTTCTTAGGGCTAGCTAGTTATTACAAGAATTTTACAGAGGACATATCACAGTTAGAAGCACTACTGACAGGCTTGACTAAGAAGGGTGTGAATTTCATTTGGTTAGATTGTTGCATATAGCCTTTCAAGATCTAAAAGGGAGGTTGATATCATCACCAATCCTAACACTACCAGAGTAGGGCAGGAGTTATATGGTTTACTATGATGCTTTAGGTATTGGACTGGGGCCAGTGCAGGTGCATGGGGATAGAGTGGTGGTGTACGGGCCTCAGAAATAGAGGCCACATAATAGGAATTACCCTACACACGATCTAGAGTTAGATAAATTTGTTCATTCTCTATGCAGTTGGAGACACTATTTGATGGGAGAGCATTTTGTGGTGTTCACAGACCAAAGAAGTCTCAAGTACATCTTTACTTAGTGTGATCTAAATCTGAGGTAGTGAAGGTGGGTGGAATACCTTCAGCCTTTCGACTTCGAGCTTGCCTATATACCTAGAAAATTAAATGTGGTGGACGATGCACTGAGCAAGAGGACTCAGATGTAGGAAGTTTAGTAGGCTAGTAGTGAGTGGCATCTTATGGCCTTGTTCTCGAAGATTCATTTGGAGGTGCATGACAGGCAGGGTTAGACTTTTATTGCATTCTTAGTTGTTACCACTACCTTACTGGACAGAGTGAAGAAGAGGAAGCTATAGTATTCCAAATGCCAAGTTCTATGGGAGAGAATGTTAGGTGAGGACCCTCCTTCTAGTTGGACCATTGATGAGGTTGAAGTTCTATGGTTACAGGGTCACGTATAGTTTTTTCTGGGCATGCACGCAGAGATGATGTGGTATTTTCATGCTTCAGTTTGAGCAGTGCATCCTAGTGTCACCAAGATGTATCAGGATTTACATCATCAGTAATGGTGTCCAGGTATGCAGAGACATGTATCTGGTTTTTTCATGATATGTTCCACCTATCAGTAGGGGAAGGTAGAACATCAGCGACTAGATGGACTTTTTCAGCAGCTACCCATTCTCGAGTGTAAATAGAATGAAATTATAATGGATTTCTTGATGTGTTTACCGAGGTCTCCCTAAGTAAATGACGCAGTATGGGTTTTTGTTGACAGGATTACAAGGTTTGCACATTTCCTGCCAATCAAGGAAGCCTTTGGTGTTGATGAGCTTGGGAGGTTGTATATCCGTGAGATTTTATGACTGCATGAGGTCCCACATTCTATCATTTAAGATAGTGATTCTCAGTTTACTTACCATTTCTAGAAATTTCTATAGAAGGATATGGGTACACAAGTGCTTATGAGCACAACTTACTACCCCTAGATAGATATCCAGTTAGAGGGAAAGATTTAGGTGCTGGAGGACATGCTTCAGGCATGCATCTTTGATTTCAGGGGTTCTTGGGAGACACACAAACCCCTTTAGGATTTCTTCTACAATAATATATTCCAGGATAATATTAAAATGGTTCCATATGAGGCTTTATAGAGTAGGTCATGATGATCACCCCTATATTGGTTAGAGGCAAGAGAGGCATCGATGTTGGGACCTCATCTTGTCAAGGACACCACTGAGTAGGTTTAGTTTATTTGGAAGTGGATGGATACTACACAGTCTTATCATAAATAATACACTAATTTCTAGATATGACCTTTGGAGTTAAAGGTTAGGGATTGAGTTTTCATACATGTCGTACCAATGTTGGTACACAAGAGGATCATGAGAGAGGGTAAGCTTTCACCAAGATACGTCAGACCATTTGAGATTCTCAAGAGGGTGGGTTGATTGCCTATTGATTGTTGTTACCTTAGAGGTATTGGGATATGCAATACGTCTTTTGGGTTTCTCATCTGTGATGTTACTTTTCAAACCCATCTCACACTTCTCATCCTAAGGAGGTTGAGTTGTGGGAAGATGTGTCCTATGAGGATCATCCTATTTGTATTGTGGATCATAGTATGAAGGTTCTTTAGGGCTAGTATATTCCTTTGGTACAGTTAATATGGTAGCACAACAGAGTGTAGAATGAGATTTAGGAGAGGTAGGTTGAAGTACGATCACAGTTGCTGGATTTGTTCTCAGATATTTCTTCATAACCCTTGTAAGGGAAATTTGGGGATGAATTTCTTTAAGGTGGAAGTTTGTAAGAACCCGGTTCTACCCTTGAGGTATAGATATTTCCTTTTTAGTTTTTAATTAAGAAAATGGAGGTAAAATAAATCAAAGGCTGGTTGCAGGCCTATTACACAACGTGACTGGGAGTTACATGCTGTGTATTTCCCAGTACACACTGTGTAATTAGGGTTACACATTGTATAATCCTAGTACATGTCCATGTAATAACCTGTCCAAGATTTGTACAGACACAACATGTGGTTTCTAGTACACATCGTGTAAATTAATTTTTTTGATTAAATTGGGTAGTAGAATCTTTTTCTGTTAGATGGACATAAATGAGCCTCATCGATGAGGAGTGCACCCAAGCAAATCCGAATAGGAATTTGCCTCCTGTTTTGTCGTCTGACACCCGATTCAAACACCGTCAGATCTGTTGAAATCCCCTTGTTGAGTGATCAATTCCTCTTGATCCATTATTTCTAATTTCTCCTCTCAACCTATTTATCAAGGGATGATTTTTTATTCTTGTTTTTTAGATCTACTCCTTTCTAGGTTGAATCAAAGCATGATGCTGAATGAGGAGAGTCGTACGAGTACGAGGTAGGTGGTCTCATTCCTTTTGCAAATTATCAAGTAGATTATATGTGATAGAGTGTTGCGTTCCCATTTTTGGGTGTCATATAAATTGAATATTGAACTATTTTTTAACCTAATGTTGATTACGTAACTGATTAAATGATTATAAGGCATGTTTGAGATTATTATCCTTGATTGAGGGCCACCTCGTGGGTAGGTTTTCCCTTGGTTGACCAATATTTAGATTTTTGGCCAAGGATGCCTATGGGATTTACTGTGATTCCCTTTTATGGGATGTTTAAAATGGAATTGGTTAATTGAATTATTTTCATATATGAGATAATAAATGGTTGTGCCTTGTGATAGATTAATTCACATATTAGGCTTGTGGTATGAGTTTCCCAAGTGAGATTATAATTGTTAAGCCTCGTATTGGTTAGATTACTTGAAAGGTCTGTGACATGTTTGATTCCAATGTGAGTTATTAGTTTTTAAACCATGTAATAGTGTATGTTACATGCATTGTTTTTATACTGAAATTCTTATATACCAATTTTTGACCCTAACACATGTTGAAATGCTTATATACCAGGTTTTGAACTTAATTCATGTTGAAATGCTTATATACCAGGTTTTGACCGTAATTCACTATAAAAATGCTTATATATAGGGTGTTGATCCAGTTTGGTGTTATTTTATACCATAGTTATATGGTTTTGGTTAAATACACCCAAAGTGATACTTGAATTCCACTTTAGGATGTCAAGACCAAACTCAGTTGTAAATTGAATAGTGAAATGAAATCACTAATGACAAATCTACCAAGACAAATCACATGCTTGGATTTAGTCTTTACCTATACTTGATTACATTTTATTTTGAGACATTTGTTGCGATTACTTTTGAGTACATACTATTTACTGCTTTCACTATAGTACATTGCCTATTAAATATTTTTAGTGATAGATTGGAACTGACCTTGGATGATTTCCTACTAGTATTTAGTCTCACACCCTGTTTGGGTCATGCTTTTGTACCCAAATAGATTATATGATTGCAGTTGTTGATCAGAGAAAGCACCCTTTTACTGGTACTTGATTCGGTGCTTAGGAGTAGGAGAGCATGGGACTGAGGTGACGCTTGTGATTCTTCCTAGTTTCTTTATTTCTTTTGATCTTTTGGGATGTATATTGTATATTACTACAGTTTACCTATTTTGGATGTTTTCTTATAACATGTGACATGTTGCATCATCATTTTTTTGGATTGTTTATTGGTTATTTATCTATTAAAACTTCCACTATTTATTTCTATTAAATGGAATTATCACTTCTGTTATTGTTTATTCATATTTATGTTGTGTTATACACTACCAATGAGGGCATAGTATCCCCTTGATCACTCCTAGGACCTCGCTTATAGTCGGAATCCTCTGGTGTTTGGGGAGATGCGCTTGAGGCCATGTGGCCAACCGAGTATGGAGAACCTTTTGGTAAAACCTAGGTTCGGGAAGTTACATATTCTATAGAGAGGGATGCACTTAGATATATGAAAATGATGTTTAAGTTGAACTAAGAGTTCCAGTTTCATTATCCACCTACTCTCTTTGGGTATGGTGGTTACCAAGAAGCTGAGACTTTTCTTAAGGCTATGCATACTATCTTTGAGCATTTAGAGACACCCCCTAAGAAAAGGGTGAAGCTTTTCACCTATATGATTTGAGTCCAGGATAGATAGTGGTGGAATGTTGTGATCTAAGATGATCAACATGTGGGTAAGGTCTAGACGGATTTCTAAATAAGTTTTTTCAACAAATTTTTCATCGATACCCTACAGTATGATAGATCTAGTGAGTTCGTGCACTTCGAGCAAGGGATTCTATCATTTATCAAGTATGTTGCTCAGTTTTTTGAGTTATAGTGGTTTTCCCCATATATGGATGGTGATGAGTTAGATAGGGTGATATGATTCAGGTATGGACTTAGGTAAGAGATAAAGGTGTAGGTGAATGTCTTAAAACTGAATATAGTCTCAAAGATGGTGAATCAAGATTTGATTTACGAGTGGAATCTAAGAGAGGCTTAGGGTCTATAGATGGAAGAACTAGTTAGTAGTGGATCATCTTGTGGTAGGAAGCACTTCTTTGATGGGTCCTAATAGGGAAGTCTTGAAAAGGGAATCTAGGGAGATAGTGCAGTTGTATATCATCAATATGTCAGGGAATGTCATTACTATTGGAAATATAATAGGTCATCATTAAGTATCGATCTAATAGAAGGATGTGTTATTTTTAGAGGTTTTGTAGGAAGATTTCATAGGAACCTAATGATAGAGATTCTATGATAGTTCGGTTTCTTAGAGTCAGAGCTATTACTTTAGAGTAGGCAGGTAGTTAGAGTTCGACTGGTCTCACTAGCCAAGGCAGTGGAAGGGGTGATTAGAGTTAGAGTAAGTCACATGAGTAGGGTAGTATAGCACTAGGAGGTCAGTCTAGTACATTGTAACAAGGCTTGGGATAGATAAATTTAGTGAAAACTTCTCCTAAATAGAAGGATGTTAGACCTACCATGAGTGGAATGATCTTGGTGGCATTGACTATATCATCTACTTTATTTGACATAGGGGAATCACATTCTTTCATATCCACTAATTACTTGGAAGTTATATATTTAGCTATAAAATATATGTACGGGGTGATGTCTATAGACACTGTATTGGGAGTCTGGTCAGAGTTTGTTCATCACTATTGGGAGTGTGCTCTTGAGATCACAGGTTACCAATTTCTATGGGACCTTTTCATATAGGATATGACAAAATTCAAACTAATTATGGGATTGTATTGTTTGGTAACCATTTGATCTCATATATATTTCTATCATTTATGGGTTTCCTTTGTTCCCATTAAAGGTTACAGTTATGTTCACAAGGGAGAGTGGGACTTTCAGGATGATCGAGAAGGTTATGATCAACATAAGTTGGGTGGGGTTTCCGCCTATATTTTTATCCTAATGTTAAACGATGGAGGGGATCATTAAGTATTTTATCCTCCTATGGAGGACAAGTTTTTGGAATTTTTATAGATGAATTCTTAGGACTATCTCCCAATATGGACCTATAATTCACCATTCAGTTCATGCTGGACATAGAGCATATTTTTATTCCACCATATCGGATGCTCCGATAGTGCTTCATGTGTAGAATATCCAATTGGTGGATTTGATGTAACAACCCAAAAAGTTTTATTCTTTTAATAAATTAACTTCCACTCAACAAACTTTTATTATGTTTTACAATAAAATCACAAAAATTGATTTTTACATTTCATAAGAACTTTACACACCATACATTGATACGGAATAATACAATGAAGAACAGTAAAGTTATATATGAATGGAAGAATAATAAATTCATTAAAACAAACTCCATTGGATGTAAATCCTCCAAGAAGATCTCCCATTCCATAAAAATTGTAAAAATAAAGATAATTGTAGGAAAACAATTGAAATTTTTGAAGGATTTGTAAGAACCTTCATAAGAAAATTAGTGTGTGATAAATCCAAAATAATGGGGTATTTATAGGGAAATATGAATTTTATTAGTGGTTAATGTTAGACAATATGTCTTATGGGTATTATGGTTATTAATCAATAATATAGTTGGTCATTATTTTTATTCTTGGCACAATAAAGTGACTATTAGGATTATTTTATAATTATGTTTTTAGAAACTATATAAATATTTTAACTTCCATTAAAGGTATGTTTTATGATAAATATATAATATTTTAAAAAAATTATCATGTATTTATCATAGAAAACACTTTTCTTTGGTAAAAAAAATCAACAAAGTCCTAAGTAATTTTTTATAATGACCAGACAGTTTATTATATTGTAAAAGACTGTTAATTTTAATTAAGTTTTTTAGAAAGTTAAAATTATCATATTTAGAGAATTATTTTGATAAAATAAATATAATTTTTTGGATTCATTACATTTAAATAATCATCAGGTAAATTTATGGTAATTTTCTTTAAAAAGTATATTTTTTGGTAAAAAGGTAAAATTATTATTTTTTATGAAATATGATAAATCTTATAATATAACTAGGATATGATCAAGATTTAAAATTTATTAATAAATATTATTAATAAAAAATTATTTAAGTAACAACGTAGTATATTATGTGATACATTTTGAAACACATGTTTAGCATTTTGAAAACCATGATTTGATCCTTTCAAAAAAAATATGAGTTATATGTGCATCATATTAGAAATGGTTTTTTAAAATTTATAAATTGAATCATGTAAAATGGATTTAATATTTGTAAATAAAAGTTAAAAATTAGGTAATAAGTTTAATTTCATTTTTATACATAAAAAAGTTTCCATGGTAAAAAAATATGAGATACTACAATATAAGTAAAATAATGTAACAGGTTAAAGTAAAATGTTAAAAGAATAAAATACCTAAAAAATAAATCATTAACTGGGTGGTTTTTGTATTGGATGACCTTAAACATCCTTTAAAACATTAATTTTAAACTAATATCATTGTAATTAATTCCACGCAATATTGGTTAGCCATAAATATAAAATAATCATTATTTAGTCACTTAAATCCACCCCTCCTCAAGTATAAATACCCCCTTCCTACCCTAATTATCCATTATAAATCCCTTAATCACGAATTTATGTTCATTTCACCTCCCAAATAGTTCCTACAAGGTTCCCTCAAGGTCTCAAGGTTTCATCACCAATTTTTACGAAACAAATCTTCAAGGTAAGGGACTTCTCCTCTTCTCCTTTTTCATCTAAGTACCCCTTTTCTGTATACCTACTAAATGTTCATAAAATTTATTCGCTTACAATTTTTATATTATCCTTACTTAAAAATTTATGTTTTATCAATGGGAGACCTTAGTTACCTCCCATTATTCCCTTTTCATAAACCATAATGTATATCATCATTATGCTAAAATCATTTCTTGAATTTTTCTTTTATGCATGAGAAATTTTCATATCGTGAATATCTAAACCACTTATTTTTCCATGGGTATTAACCTAGATGTAAAAATGTATTATTTGTTTGGATGTTTATATATATGAAACACATATTCCCTTTTTGTGGGTTAAAAATGGTGTAATGTTCAAGTTTTTAATAACTTTGTATGCAATGATTTTCTTATAGAACCCATTCTTTATTTTCCATGGGTTATTAATGAAATTATTTGTCAAAATCAATGTGGATCACATAAATTAATAAATAAAAATTATTCTCCCTTATACGGATCCAATGCATTGGGTAAATAATTCATCGCAATATATGAAATGTTTTATGATACCTTGGGAATAATCTTAGTAATTATGATTGATAACACCCTGGTGATAAAACTTGGTGATATGCTTGTGAATGTCTCATTTTTATATTTTATCTACATTTCCATGTTATGATTCATGTTATGTATATTATTATATAACTCATTTTCATTGGATCATGCCTTATTGTTTTGGATCTTTATCATATGCTAAGTATCTAATTTGATTATTCCCTTTTTTGGATTTTATGCTCACCACTTTATATGATGTATGTCCCTAGAATATGAGATGAAATAAAAGTCACTTAGGATTAACCTATGAGGATTTATTTCAAGTGGATTATAATAATTTTTATTTTTTTTATGTATTGTGTCCTTATTTCCAAGTCACTATACCCCAAAATATCCACTGTATTATTAAATGTTGTACCATATAATAAAGGGTTTATGAAATAAAAAGACAAATCTCCATAGTTGGAATCAAATGATGTTTTAGTTATTTGTGGAAATTAGGATTATAAAATATTAGTAAAAACCATAGGACATATCCTAAATATAAGAAGGCATCCAAGTATTTTGGTGAAGTATAGAGTAAGTGGTTTCTAAGAAAATACATCCATGTTAGGATACTATAAGTAGATGTGGATCTAGAACAGATGTACCTAGGGGTAAAAACTTTGAAAACACCATGTTGATCTTGAATCGATCAGGAACTTATGCACAACAATGGTCCTTGTTACACACATAGTTTGACACTCTTGAGGTATATGATTTGGTTAATCACATGCTTGTACAAACCATTATCAAGGATAAAAAGATAATGAAAAAATGTTATTCAGATTAAATTATATCATACTAAAAGCATGATATATGAATATTTTAATATTAACCTCTCCTTTAGAATTGTTATTATAATATTCATAATCGTAAAAAAAATCTCACCGAGGTTTTCCCATTCTAGGAAAAAATGGCAGGAAATAGAAGTACTCACGCAAACAACGTATGAAATAGAAAATGTGATAATGTAATTCCCAATATGGGGGCATCTAGAGTTGAAAAATTCATTATTATGATGAATTAGTTAACTCAATTCATGTATAAAAACTTAAACCATGTGGAGCGTCTTGCTTCATCAAGGAAGGAATAACTATCATTTGAATCCTTGAGGCATACAACCACCTGTTCTAAATGGAACATTTAATCCACTAATCACATAATAATGCATCAAAATTATATAAAATATATCTTTGATACTCCATTGTTAATAACAAGATAAAATTACACTAGTATTATATCGCCTAGAGGGAGAAGCAGGTCAATGGTGGACACTGATCAAGAACACGAATCCAAGGGATGAGGTGAACACTATGGGATGGGAAGAATTTAAAAAGTTCTTTTAAATAAATTATTTTCCTAATACCATCCAGACCAAAATAGATATAGAATTAATCAAGTTGAAACAAATATAAAATGAATCAGTGGGGAATTATGAGATGAACTTTATAAGTCTTGCATGTTATGCTTCAAACTTTGTCATCAATTCTTATGGGAATATAGATCAACTCTTTAGCGGATTGAGACCCCATATATGGAAATCATTGGTAGTCCAAGAATTTGGTAGTTATGAAGAGATAGTGTGATGTTATCTCAAAGTTTAAAAGGCGTTAGGAGTTTCCTAGGGGGTATCATGGATAGGATGACAAAAATATAAATATTGGACAAAATTTTGGGAAGAATCTGAATGAGAAGAAAGAAAAACAACCCTTGTGAAACAAATATAGGAAGATTCATTTGGGGATTTTTTAAAAGGAATTGGAAAGTACTAAAAGTGTGTAATAGATAAAAATATAGCTGAGAACTATCATGGATATATAAAGCCTCAATATATAAATGCCAATGACAAAGGGAATATGGTGCAAGTACAACCTACTGTGCAATGCATTAGGTGAGGGGAACTTGGGAATTTTTCTAACCAATGTCCAAATCAAAAGATAATAGAGGTAAACCACCATCAACCCCAAAAAAGACCAAGGGAGTAAGTTTTTTCTTTCACAATTATGATTTATGAATTCGATTATCCCAATGATGTTATGGTAGGTACACTCATCATACACTCAAATCTAGAAAGTAAATTGATTTATTCTGGATCTACACATTCTTTTACTTCTTTCAAGTTTACAAATAACATCAAGAAAACCTCTGAAATTATAGTGGTAGAGATTTTTATTAAAACTTATTAAGGAACTATTCAAGTATCAAAGATATATAGGGATTACACTATTAACTTTGGTGAGTAAAATCTATCTATAAACTTGGAAATCATTCCAATGGTGGAATTTGGCATGATACTTGGGATGGATTGGTCATAAAAGTATAATGAAAAGACAAAATATAGACACAAGTGTATCTATTGGTCTTAAAGGTAAAACCTCTGATCATATTAAAAGGAAATATTTCCTATTCTAAGTATTTCCAAGAACTAACTCTTACTGATTTCCTTATGGAAATGATTGGTGAGGAAGAAGAAGAAAGATAACTCCTAAATATAGGAGATGTTCTCATTGTTCAGGAATACATATATGAATTTCCTAAAGAGTTACCAAGACCTACCCCATAATAAGAGGAAGAGTTCTCAATTTAACTCATACCCGAATCCAAGACAATCTTGAAGAGCCGATATCCATCACAAATGTGGAGTTAGAGGAATTAAAAAAGAAACTTCAAGATCTGTTGGAGAAGGGTTTGGTTAGAACAAGTGTGTCTCCTTGGGGAGAACTCATTATCTTTGTAAAGAAGAAGGATAGATCAATGTGACTATGAATTAATTATAGAGAACTTAATGGGATCATAGTAAAGAAAAAATATCCACTTCCAAGGTTTGATGATTTGTTCTACTAGCTTCATGGAGCTCGATTCTTTTCCATGTTTGATATTAGGTATGGCTATCAACAATTGATGGTGAATAAAGAAGATATCTAAAAGACTAAATTTTGAACAAGATATGGGAATTATGAGTCTTTTTATTCCCTCTATCTTGGATAATACTCTATACCTATTTTTGGATTTTATGAATTGAATATTTAAGTACTACCTTAATAATTTCGTGGTAGTATTTATTAATGATATTATAATATATTCAAAAACCCACAAGGAGTATTAATATTATCTAAGGTTCATCTTAAAAACTCTAAGTAAAGATACTTTTTTGGTAAATTTAGAAAATATGAATTTAGGTTAAAAATAAGTTGCATTCTTGGGACAAATCATAACCAATAAAAGAATCTTAGTGCATCCAGCAAAGAAAAAAGGTCATAGAGGAGTGGCCACATCCTATAACTATAACTAATATTATATGATAACTTGGTCTAGTAGTATACAGTATAATGTTTGTGAAAATATTTTCATGGATTTTTAATCCACTAGAAAATTGATTTCCCATACATCATGATAGTTATACTCATGAGAAGAATTATCCTACCCATGATATGGACTTAGTTGTAGTCATTTTTTCTCTAAAGATATGGATACACTATATTTATGGGGAAAAGTGTGATATATACATATAACACAAAAGTTTTAATTATATTTTCATATATAAGGAACTGAACATGAGACAAAGGAGATGGTTGGACCTTATAAAATTTTATGATTTTTCAATTCATTGCCACCCTAAAATAGGTAAAAAATTCACAGATGAATTGAGTAGGAAAGATCCTAGTGTTCTTGTAATACTAAGTATTTAATGAGATCCATTGATCAAGTAATTAGTATGTTTTGATTGAGGAATCTTAAGGTATTGGACATCATCAATCATATTCCAAATTATTTATCAACCAACATTACTATAGAAGATCAAGAAATCTCAAGGAGATAATCCTTTGATTTAAAGGAAGATAGAGGCTGTGAAAAATGGGAAGTTTCATGAATTCAATATTGATCAAGAATTTATACTGAAATTTGGTATAATTCTATATATTCCATTTATTCTAGAGATAAAAAAAGGATCTGATGGGTGAATATCATAGTTATGTATTCTATATACATCCCAAAATCACTAGAATGTATAGGGACATTCATGGTCATTATTGGTGGGATAATATAAAAAGGGAGATTTTTTATTACATTATAAGGTGATTGGTGTGTCAACAATTAAAGGTAGAGTGAAAACTTCATACAGGGGTATTAAAACCACTACCCATACCTATATAGAAGAGTGATAATATCACTATGGACTTTTTTATTAGCCTTCAAAGCACAAAAAAAAAGGGTAGTAATTCTATTTGGGTAATCATAGATAGATTGAAAAAGTTATCCCATTTCACTAACATGCGAGATGATTTCTCCCTAGAGTGAAAAACTCACCTTTATATTCAAGAAGTATGGAGACTAAATGGAGTGCCTTGTCAATTGTTTCTGATTGTGGTCCAATATTTATTTTTAAATTATAGAGATCGTTCAAAATTATATGAATATAGAACTAAACCTACACATATAATAGCGTCCTCAAACTGATGGGTAGCCTGAGAGAACTATTCAAATATTGGAAGATATGTTATGAGCTAGGTCACTTGATTTTCAAGAGAGTTTGGATCAATTTCTTCAACTTGTCAAATTCTTCAATATAAATAGTTTCCACTTGATAATTCAAATGTCACATTTTGAAACTCTTGATAGAAAAGGTGTAAAACTCCAAAATATTGGGATGAATTTGGAGAAGTGAAATTTTTGGGAATATACGTTGTGAAGGAAACTATAGAAAAGATTCAAGTGATTCATAGACATATCTAGGATGCTAAAATTTAATAAAAATTTACACAAACAAATGAAGTAAAGACTTAGACTTTCATGTTGGGGATCATGTATTCCTCAAGATGTCACCATCGAAAGGAGTTATGAGATTTGGAAATAAGGGGAAACTGATTCCAAGTTATATTAGACTATTTGAGATTCTGTAACATGTTGTAATGGCTGCCAATCAATTTTCACAGGTGTCAAATATTTCTAATGTCCACAATTTCCTCCACATGTCTTTACAAAGAAATTATATGTTTTACTACCACATATACTTGATATTGATGTTCTATAGTTGGAATATGACTTTAAATATGAAGAGTAACTAATCCAGATCCTTAAAATAAGTAAACAAGTCTTTAGCAACAAAACAACATGGATTATGAATGTCCTTCGTAGAAATCGTAATTTTTAAGAGCCTACTTGTGAACCAGAGGTAGGCATGAAGCAGCAGTACCCTCACCTTTTTCACCTTGGTATGTAAAATGAAATTTTGAGGGTGAATTTTATTTTAAGTGGGGAAGAATTTAATGACCAAAAAATATTCTTCTTATAATAAATGAACACTTTCCACTCAACAACTTTTTATTGTGTTTTACAATAGAAGCGCTTAAAATAAATTTTTCATTTTATAATAACTTTACACATCATGCATTGATATGGAATAATACAACAAGGAATAGTAAAGGGATATACACATGGAATAATAATTAATTCATTAAAACAAACTCTATTGGTTTGAAATCCCCCAATAAGATTTCCCTTTCCATAAAAATAATGAAAATAAATAGAAGTGTTAGAAAAATAATTGACATTATAAAAGTATTTGTAAGAGGAATAATAAGTATAGGATCCAAATAGAATATGAAGATGATTAATTAAAATAGGGGTTAATTTTAGGTTTAAAAACTATTTATTTTAACCTTAAGGAAATATATGTTTAACAAAGTTAAACAAGGTAAATTCACAAACCCTCCTTAGTTCTTACTTAAAGGTATAATTAGAAGGCCCAAAGTACAATTATAATAAACCTAATCTTAAACAAGTTACACTTAGGGAAACTTAATAAATTTTATCTTAGGGAAATATTCTACCTTAAAGCGTATAGAATCTTATTTATCAGAGTGAGTATAAGAACAATAAATTATAAGAAAGTTATACTTTATCTCTTTAAAAAAATACCACAAAAATAAAACTTGTAAAAAAGAAATTAAACAAGTAGAAAATATTCTAACCCAAAGATAAGCGTATCCAACAACTTTAGATAAAGGTACCTAAATTTAAACAATCTAGAAAATCTGTCTTAACCACACCAGGGTAAGCCCTCGATAAGAATATCGGATTCTGTCTTGCTATCCACGCAAGTCCTCAAACCTTAAGGTAGTTGGAAACTATGTCTTCCTGTCCCTAGAAGTCCTCAAAATTTAAGGTAGTCGGAACCTCTGTCTTCCAATCTCTAGAAGCCCTCAATTTTACATAGAAACAATTGTATTTTCACAAAACTAACCAAGATGTTCATCATTGAACAAGATGTTCACAGATCACACAAATCATGAGATTATTTCTCTATCTATAAATCACTTCACAACATTTATTCTCTAGGATCATCAATCGATGTGTATTTTGAGCTTGATCAAATGAGATCATATTTATAGGCAAGGATTCCAATGGTCCGCTCCCTCATCCAACGGTCATATTTTACCTTGAATCTTGGAGGGACTTATACACATGTCACTCAACCAACGGTTAGTTAGAAACAAATTTTACGACATCTTTTTATGTAGTAAAAACTTAGGAAACATTACCATGCTTAAAAATCAATAATATTTAAGGAAAATAATATCATTTTTATCAAACTAGGAACTTATAAAATTGAAACAATATGTTAGGAAAGTAAAGTAGATTAAAAAATGTGAATAATAAAAATATAAGAAATATAAAATTTAGAGTTTAAATATCTGAACAATTGGATTCTAGAAAAATGGATATTCAGAGTATGAATTCTGAGGAATTTGGATTCTGAATTATGAGGAATTTAGAGTCTGAATTCAGAGGAATTCAGAGTCAAAATTATGAGGAATTCGGAGTCTGAATTCAGGGGAATTTGGAGTTTGAATTCTAAGTAATTAGGAGTCTGAATTCTGAGGAATTCCGAGTCTAGATTCTGAGGAATTTGGAGTCATAATTTCATAGAATTAAGAATATGAATTTTAGATAATTCAAAGTCTCAATTTTAGAGAATTTGGAGTCTGAATTTCAGAGAATTTGGAGTCTGAATTTCATAGAATTCCGAGTCTAAATTTCAAAGAATTTGGAGTCTGAATTTTAGAGAATTCAGAGACTAAAAAAAGGACTCGATATCCAAGGAACTGTAAGATTCTGATATTTTATAAAAGGATCCTAATTTTTGGATTAATAAAAAATGGTTAGACTTGGATTTGAGAAGGAATTAAATAATACATTGAAAACCAAGGTAAGGATAAAACTTTTCTTAGAGAAAAAAAAATTCTTTAGGAAAGTAATTCTTAAAGAAAGATAATTTTCCTTAATAAAATGTGTTTGTTATTTCCAAAACATAAAGGAATGGAAAAGTCATAAGGAAACCTTATTGACTCAACAATATCCCTGTTTTTGGAAATCACAAACAACCTTTCAAAAAATAATATAAGGAATAAATATTTTTCTTTTATAACTTTAAAATAAAAACTTATCTCTCGTTACTTATGACTTATGATGAATACGACTAACTCCCCATTAGGTTTTAAAATCCCTAAGGATTATATTCTTGTATTTTTAAGAGAAGTTACATTTTCTTTCTTAAGAAAATATTCTTTAAGTAGACTCCCCCTTACCTGATCTCCCCCTTTCTAAAGGAATTATATTATTTTTACTTAATATTATTTTGATCATTCTTTTCACTCCCTTTGGGATTTTCAAAAAGGAATGGAGGGAAAAAAATTTACCTGAAGGATTATAAATATACAAGAAAAAATAATGGAAGAAAAATTTTATTTTGATGGGAAAAAATTTTACAAGGGAAAATAATACAACAAAAGATCAGATTTTCAGGGAAATCATTGGTCCCTATTTTCCTTTATCATGAGCTTTATTAGGTTTCCCTTTAATTTATTCAACTCTTTGTGATCATCCTCCAACCATTTGACCAACTAATCCCAATCCTGATTCTTTTTTTCAAGAGTCGTGATTCTTTCTTCATGAGACTTTATATTTTTTTCCAGGGACTTTACTACCTCCTCTTGATATTTTAACTTTTCTTCCAACTATTCCCTAAGTTCCCTTTCTCCCTTTAAATTTAGAGCTACTGAATTAATATTTCTATTTAGATCTCTATCTTCTTGGGAAAATTATCAACCACTTGCTTTCCTTTATCAAATATAGAGATTTACTTCCCAAATTTCAGAGTTTCGTGTTCATTATTTGAGATTTGGATTATCTTATATTCATAAACATATTATTTCTTAGCACCTTCATTAATATCATCTTTATTAATGAAATCATGGCTAGTGCTCTCATAATAAAAAGGTTTATCAACCTCATCCTGTGCATCATAATCTTACCCTTGATATATTATTTTGGTTGATTCAACCTGGGAAGTTCTGATCGATAACTTGTTTGAAGGACTTTCCTTCTCATGGTATTCTTCCACCTATTTAATCAAATATTCACTTTCTTCTTCTTCTTCCTCTTATTCTTCCTCTTCTTCTTCTTCTAATTATTATTCTTGCTAAGTTATTTCTTCTTCGACAATGGGTTCCAGTATTGAAAATTTCTTTCTCAAAATTTCTACTGGAACTAACTCTTAAAGGAAGGATTCTGGAACCTAAATCTTTTCAAATTCTTTCTCAGTATCTTTAAGAAGGTCTTTTATGATCTCAACTTCTGACATTTTCTTTTTAAACTTATTCTCTTTTTATTTACTTTTAATTTCTTCTATATCTTTAATCTTTAAAGCCTTTTCCATAGTAGGGTCTAAACCAAAGCTAGCATCACCATATTTCTTCTTATTCTATACCCATTTGGATAACACTTCATCAGAAAAGGTATTTTGATTTTTCATTTTGGTGGATCTGATTGGGTTGTTGGAATGAGATGTTTTTCTTTTGATTCTGGTTCTTTCTCTTTTCACTTCTTTTGAGTTTTCTTGTAAGTTTATCATACTTCTACTTTCTTGGTTAAATCTTGAACCTCACATTCAAAAAGATCATAAAACTCTCCTAATTTGATACTGAAACCAACTTTCATCCTTTAAAGAGTGTCATTATTCAACAACATAATCTTAAAGGTTCTGTATTTTTAACTTCATGGAATTTTAAAGGATTCTAGATAGATAATGATGATCTTCAACAGGATCACTAGATACATGATTATATGAGACTTTAGGGTTCCATTATTTATGTCATTGATGGTCATAAGGATTTACTTGATCAGGTATACCTTACTAAGATTAACCAACAAATACATCTTAAAGATATCACTCTTCTTAAGAGTTTCATTTTCTCCCTTTCTCGGAATAATAAATCCCTACATCCATAAAGCTAACAAATGATAGTTAGTTGTAAGATGGTTGATTTTTAGAGACTTGACTCCCTTGATTCCAAGGAACTCAATTCCCTTTTCCTTCTCAAAACATCCTTCCTTTCCTGGCAGCTTTTGAGATAAAATAGTTATTTACCTTCATAAGGAATACTGAGAATGTTTCTAGACATGTTGAAGGATAACATATAGGTTTTTCCATATCTCTTGAAATAAAACTTTTCCTTTCCTCCTTCTTCATAAAAACTAACTGGATCACAAAATTCTATGAGAAGATCAGGATAAACTGGATCCTGATTCTTTGGATTGGCTACAAAAAGGCTTTCCCAACTATTCTTCTTTATAACTTTCGAAATCATGGAATTATACTTCATAAAAAAAATTTGGTTCAACCAACGTTTCTCTATAGATTTTCCAATCTTTGATTTCCTTATTTGAGTTCATATAATTTTGAGAGTAAATTTTAAGCGACATCCAGAATGTAAGGAAACTGATAAATATGAATGAATGAAATTTAGGTCAGGTGATATTCGATGAAAAAACTCTTGAAACTCCATATAGGACACTGATAAGGGGGGGCCTTTATATAGGCTTCACAAAGACAATTCAAATTCTCTATTCAATCCAATGGTTAAAATTATCTTGATATGATCTGATGGTTGAGATGAATTCTGAAGAAGGATTTGGTAGGTTCCAATCTTTTGAGGTTTTAAGAAAAAATCAGATTTAAGTAAAGTGAATCTGATAAATTTTTCTTAAAACATGATAGAAATACCAACAAGTAAAAAAACAAAGACCTAAGTAAGGAAACATACCTTCTTAATTTCTTAGAAATAATTTTCAGTATTGATAAGGTTCTTCTTGAAAACATAGATTCTGGAAAATTTTATTAATGAAAGGAAATTTTAAGTTCCAAAATTTTGGGTTCGGAATTTTTAAAAAAAAAATTGGTTTAGAAAAAAAAATCAAAGAAATTTTTTTAAAATAAAAAATAAATGTAATCCCCCTTTGAAAATGAGTTTCTTAATGTAAGAAGATAGGTTCCAACAAAAAAGTTACTATGGAAGATTAACTTATAGTTATCATTCATAACTTTTGTTTAATGTATACAAATTTATCACAGGGTAAATTTTTTGTAAAAATGTCAGCAAGTTGATCTTACATTCTGATAAATTGTAAAATAATATCTTCTTTAAGTGTGTGATCCCTAAGAAAGTGATGCCTAATATCTATGTTCTTTTCATGAGAGTTATGTACAGGGTTTTTTATTAGGTAAATGGCACTTGTATTATCACATAATATTTTTGTTTTGGTAAAACACAGGTCATAGTCAATGAGTGTGTGTTTCATCCACAATACTTAAGCCCAACAACTTCCAACTGCTATATATTCGGCTTTAGCAGTGGAAAGTGCTACTGAGTGTTACTTCTTTCATGACCAAAAAACTAATGAATCACCTAGGAAATGAAAAGTTACATATGTATTTTTTCTATCCATTCTAGATCCACCAAAATAAGAATTTAAAAATATTTTTAAAACAAAATCATTTCCATAAGAATAAATAAATCCAAAATCCATGGTTCTTTTTAAATAGAAAAAAATTATTTTCATTGATTTTAAATGAGATTACTTTGGATTAGATTGATATATTGAATATAATCATATTGAAAACATTAAGTTTTAATGACTATCTATTAAGTATAATAAGCTTCCAATCATACCTCTAAAAGATGTTTTATCTAATGGTTTCCCAACTTCATCAAGATCAATAGAAATTGAGGTACCGATTGGAGTACTTATAATTTTATTGTTTTCATATCCATACTTTTTAAGAAGATATTTATTATACTTATGTTGAGATATATAAATTCCTTCTTGTTTTGAGAAATATGAAACCCAATGAAAAAATTTAACTCACCCATCATACTCATTTCAAACTCAGATTTCGTTAGATTCACAAATGAATTGGTTAAAGATTGCTGAGTTGATCCGAATATAATTTCATCACCATAAATTTGAATAATTAGAACATTTTTATTATATTTCTTTTTAAAAAGATTTGGATCAACAGTTCCCTTAACATAATTGTTTGGTAACAAAAATATTGTGACTCTATCATATCAGGCTCTACGGACTTGTTTAAGTCCATATAAAGCTTTGGTAAGTTTAAAAACATGTTCGGGATTTCTTGTGTCTTCAAATCTAGGAGGTTGTTCAATATAAAATTCCTCTTGAACATATTTGTTAAGAAAAGCACACTTCACATCCATTTTAAAAAGTTTGAAATTTAAGAATGTTGTAAAGCCAAGTAGAATATGAATATATTTAAGTCTATCTACTCGAGTGAAGGTTTCTTAATAGTCTATTAATTCTTTTTTATTATATCCTTTAGCAACTAATCTTTATTTATTTCTTACTATGATTATTTTTTAATAACAATTATTTCTAAAGACCCATTTTACTCCAATTATAGAATTTTCCTTATGTCTTTCAACCAAGATCTATACTTTGTTTCTTTTGAATTCATTTAGTTCATCTTTCATATCTTTAATCCAATCATCATCACTTAAAGCTTCCTTGGTGTTTTTTTGGTTTTAATTGGGAAAGGAATGCTAGATATTCAACTTCATTTCCTAAAGAACTTATATACCATACAGGTTGATTAACATCGCCAATGATACTATCCCTGGGATGATTCTTAATAAATAACTGATTTGGGTTTTGAAGAGCATGCTCATCAATATAAGGGAGAAAGTCTTCTAGGGTAAATACTTCAGAAACATTTTCCTGAGTATTTTCCTTATTATAGGAATCTTCAATTAAGGGTAGATAATAAGTTTTAGAAAACACACCCAAAGATATAGGTTATGGTTTTTTAAAAACCAAAGGATTAGTTTCATCAAATTTAACATGCATTGTCTCTTCTACAGTACAAGAATTTTTATCGAAAACTCTATAATCCTTAGAAGTAGTGGAGTACCCTAAGAGAATTAATTCATAGTATTTGGGTGAAAATTTAAGTAAGTTGTCTTTAGTATTAAAAATTAATACTTTTCATCCAAATACTTTTAAGTAAGAAAATTTAGCTTTTATACTAGTCCAAAATTCATAAGGTGTTTTGTTAAGAAAAGGATTGATTAAAACCTGATTTATAATATAACAAACAGTGCAAATAGCTTCATCCAAAAAAAATTATCAATATAATATTCTCTAAACATGGTTTTATTTATCTCCTAAAGAATTAAATTTATTCTTTCAACAACACCTATAAAAGGCGATGTTGTAGGTGCTTTCAAATGATGTTTGGTTTCAGGTAACTTAGGTGCAGCAGAATGGCTGACCAAGCTCGTCTCTTAAATGAGGAAGAAAATTAAAAAAACTTCTTAATGGTATTATAAAAAATAAAATAAAATAGAATAAAAACTCTACTTGAAATGATGGGGGGTTGTTTATAGTTTAAAAAACTAAAAGAAGTTTTTTGGAAGAAGATTTCATTTTTTTAATTTTGAAATGAAATTCGACGCAACAAGAAGATGTTTTTTAGAAAATATTTTAAAAGGAGAAATAGATCTAACTCTACCTCTTAATTTACTTATTAATAATTATCATTTAAATTAATATCCACTTAATTATGATCCCCTAACTTTTAACCCCTGAACCCTACGAGAATTAACATTACCACAAAGATGAAGTGAATTAAACCCTAGGCTATATTCGAAACATGTAATCGCAGAACCATGCTTTGATTAATGTTCTAAATTTAGATTATGGTTAATGGTAAATTAAAGCACGTGTCCATTCTGTAAAATGAGGATGAATTGAGCTTTGGTATTATATTTGAACTCTATAAATGTATCCTGTGTGGTCTTGTTTCATTGATTAAGTTTGCACTATCACAATTTAGACAATACTCGGCCTCGAGTGTTTTTGTGTCAATTGTTCAATTGCTTTATTAGTTTATTATAATTTAAAAACTCAATTAATGGATTATATTAAGTGAATTAAATTATCTAAATGATTCAAAATAATTAAATAAATATGGTAGTAGATAAATCGATCACTAAGAGAACTACTCTTCCATGGGTGTTGTGGTCATCGTGGAGACGTTTTGCATGAGCAAAGGATTGAAAGGGTAGAAGTCAATATTGTCTTCACTCTTGATTTGAAAAAAAATAAGATGAGTAAATAAGAAGATAATTTAACAAAACATAAGAAAAGAGAATAATTAAAATAATAACAAATTAATTTATTACACAAATGAAAACATTACAACATGAAGAAGAGGAGAAGGCTTCGATGAGGGGATCCTTGCTTCAAGGGATACCCCTCTTACAATTATTGGAGAATTTTGGTGAAACTAATTATAATATTCCTTCAATATCCTAATGCACGTCCCCAACCCATCCAAATGATAAATACACTAATTTATAGAGTGGAGGGGAGGCTAGGTTTAAAGAGGTTTCAAGTGTGAATGGGGAATCTCATCCAAATATTTTAATACAAATTATACCGCCCATTTGACCTCTAAGACGTGTGATACATCTATTCTTCTAGGATAATGATTGGTTCCAAATTGGGTTGGAGAGATCCTCCCAAAATTTGGTCCCAATAAAAGCTGGGATGAAGGAGTTATGGTCCAAATACAGAACCAATTTCCAAAATGTAAGGTCCATCCCACCTTTGACTTCATGATCCACTTAGTCCAACCAAATTCACGATTTAGCTAAAATGTCCTGAAAAAAATTTATCCCATTAAGTCAGGACCATAGTTAAAAAATTTCAAGTTCAAATAATAAATATAAAAATGTATATATTCAAAATACTACAGTGCACTATAAAGGGTAAAACTGGAATTTTCATCAAATTTTCTAATGAATGATCTAAACCCAAATATTTTATAAATAAACATATTTAACATATTGTGAGGATATTTTATTATTTATTATCAATAAAATATTCAATAAAAATGTGTTTTATCATCTCCCCCACAATTACCCTTTTGCACTCCTAGGCAAAACCTCATATCAAGTAAACATCAAAATCAAATCAAAACAAATTTTAAAACATGTATCCTTGAGATCCAACAATTCCACACCAAGAAAAAAAATATATAATGCCTCATAAAAAAAATTATTTAAAGTTATCCATTTATATCATTCAATATATTTCCACTTCATTTATTCTCTCATTCACAAAACACTTACCTCACTTGATTTTTCTCTTATCACACAAATTTCAATTTTTCAGCAATGTCTTTGTCATCAAAACTCATAAAAGGGTCACCATAAGCTTGATAAATTACTAAATTACCACCTGATGTAAGTTAAGGACATATTTTTATCATGAGGACTTTTCAAGGTTGTTTTGTGGATTTCAGTGGGTAGGATTTAGATGTTAAAAATTCTGAGGCTGAATGAAGGGGGCTTGACTCTTTTTGAAGAAAAATTTCATTAATCTAATTTTTCACTTCAATATGGTATCCTCCTCAAAAACCATGGAATATATTCATGTTCATCATCATAAAAAATATAGTAATTTTCACATCATTCAAAATTTCAGCAGTAAAAATGTCAATCTTCTCAAACATGATTTTCTTGAAAGCCTCAGATAGGAACAACTTTCTCTCTCTATTAAAATCTCTGGAAAGGCACTACTTCACTTATAATGAAAGTTCCATAAAAGGAAAAACTTTCAATATAATTATTTTCTTCAGAAACAAACACATCTCTTCAGAATTTAATTTTCCACCCAAAGTAGCACAGAATGTGGTAGCACAAAACAAGACAGTTTCCCCTACACTTAAGTTCAACTAGATTATGCAATTTCACTTCAAGAGTCGGTTGGATAGGGATACTTGGCTTGTAATGTGGATATACTAACAGTATGTTCATGGATTCTAAGGGCTAAAAGGATTAAATTTTCAACATAGGCCGTTATAAAAAGTATTCTTTGAAATAGGGGCTTTAATACCCAAAAATATTCCTCAATCATTTAAAACACAAGTACCTCAAACCCTCAAGTTTTTACAGGAATAAATCTAATTCTGGTTAAATCAATCATGGTTTGGTTCTGTCAAGAAGTTATGTGAATGTAAAGAATATGAAAATAGGGTTTCATAAGCATCATAGGAAATTGATTTCAAATATAAAGACAGTGATATGTGGCATGGGATTTAAAATTTAGAGTACTTTTTATGAAATTACTAAAGATTTGAACTTGAAAAAAAGTCATATTCAGCATTAATTTAAGCTTATTTTCATGGGATAAATTGTTTCACTTATTAATATGGATTTAAAAATCGTGATGAGAATCATTTCAGCTTAAAAGTTTCAAAAAAACGCAAAAAATTGAAAAATAGAAACACACAATTTGAAAAACACACAATTATTTTTAAAAAACAGGAAAACAATTAAAATTACTAAACTAAAAAGTTTCATCCCCCACACTTAAAATATTGCATTGTCCTTAATGTGAACCCAAGAGATGATATATGCACAAGAATTTAAAAAATTTAAATAGGATAAATACTATAAAAGTGAAAGGGTTGGGAACAGTCCGCTATGCTCAAGTGATGATGGGGTCATGCAGTGTGATGAAATCCACTACATCAGTAGGAATTCCCTCAATGAATCACTTAAAACATTTCCCATTGACTATAAAGATCCTTCATGTTTCCTCTTATGTGATATCCATTGCACCATAAGGAAAAACATTAGTCACAACATGAGGACCTAACCACCTATAACACAACTTACCAGGCATCATCTTCAGTCGTAAACTGTAGAGAATGACTTTCTCTCTAACATGAAACTCCATTTGTTGGATCATTCTATCATGAGATGATTTTTATATTTCCTTGTAGATACTTGTGTTCTCATTTGAAGACAATTTAATCTCCTCAAGCTCTTGAATTTTCAACTTCCTTTAGATTTTAGCTTGGGCTAAATCCATGTTGCATTTCTTTATAACCCAATAAGCCCAATGCTCAACATCCATAGGGAGATGACACGATTTCCCAAAAATAATATGAAATGGGGACATGCCAAAGGTTTTATTTTATGTTGTCCTATAATCCCACAATTAATCATAAAAATGATTACTCCAATCCTTCCTATTTGGCCGCACGGTTTTCTCCAAAATTTGTTTCAACTCCCTCTTTGAAACCTCATCCTGGCCATTTGTTTGAGGGTGGTATGGTGTTGATGTTTTGTGTGTCACACCAAAATTCTGAAGGAGGGAAGAAAAATTCTGATTTCAAAATTTTTTCCCTTTTTCACTGTCGTGGGAGCTTTCAAATGATGTTTGGTTTTGGGTTATTTAAGTGCAGCAGAGTGGCTGACCAAGGTCGTCTCTCAATAGAGGAAGAAAATTAAAACAACTTATTAAAGGTATTCTAAATAATAAAATAGAATAGAATATTAACTTTACTTGAAAGGATGGGGGTTGTTTATTGTTTACAAAACTAGAAGAAGTTTGCTGGAAGAAGATTGTATTTTTTAATTTTGAAATGAAATTCGGCACAACAAGAAGATGTATTTTTTAGAAAATAATTTAAAAGGTGTAATCGATCTAAATCTACCAATTCATTTACTTATTAATCATTATTATTTAAATTAATATCCACTTAATTATGATTCCCTAACTATTTAACCCCCAAACCCTATGAGAATTAACCTCACCACAAAGATGAAGTGAATTAAACCCTAGCCTATCTTTGGAACATTTAATCACAACACCGTACTTTGATTAATGTTATAAATTTAGCATATGGTCAGTGGTAAATTAAGGCACATTTCTATTATATAAAATGAGGATTAATTGAGCATATGTATTATATTTGAACTCTACAAATTTATCATGTTTGGTCTTGTTTCACCGATTAAGTTTGCGCTCTCACAATTTACACAATACTCGACCTCACGTGTTTTTGTGTTAATTGTTCTATTGCTTGCTTAGTTTCTTATAATTTAAAAACTCAATTTATGTATAATATTAAGTAAATTACATTATCTAAATGATTAAAATAATTAAATGAATATGGTAGAATATAGTTTGATCACTAAGTGAACTACTCTTCCATGGGTGGTGTGGTCATCATGGAGACGTTTTGCATGAGCAATGGATTGAAAGGGTAGAACCCAATATCCTCTCCACTATTGATTTAAACACAAATATGATGAGTAAAGAAGAATATAATTTAACGAAAAAAATAAAATAGAATAAATAAAATAAGAACAAAGTATTTTATTAGACAAATGAAAACATTACAATATGAATAAGATGAGAAGGCTTCGATTAGGGGATCCTTGCTTCCAGAGCTACCCATCTTACAATGGTTGGAGAATTTGTGTGAAACCAATTCTCCTATGCCTTAAATATCCTAATTCACGTCCAAAACCCCTAAAAATTAGAAAAACAGTAATTTATAGAGTGGAGGGGAGGCTAGGTTTAAAGAGGTTTCAAGTGTGAATGGGGAATCTCGGCCAAATATTTTAATACAAATTTCACCTGCCATTTGACCTCCAAAATGCGTGAAACAGCTATTCTTATAGAATAATTATTTGTTCAAAACTAGGTTGGAGATATCCTCTCAAAATTTGGGCCCAATCAAAGCTCATATGAAAGATTTATGGTCCAAATATAGAACCAATGTCCAATCTATCGGGTCCATCCCACCTTTGACTTCATGGTCCATTTAGTCCAACCAAATGCATGATTTAGCTCCAATATCCTGAACAAAAGTTATATCCCATTAATTTAGAAACATATTTACATAATTTAAAGATCAAATAATAAATATAAAAATATTTATCTTCAAAATACCACAGTGCACTATAAAGGGTAAAATTGGGATTTCCATAAAATTTTCAAATGAATGATCTAATCCCAAATATTTTATAAATAAACATATTTAACATAATGTGAAGAAATTTTATCATTTATTATCAATAAAATATTCAATAAAAATCTGTTTTATCAACCTATTTTTTGAGAAGTTCTTGGGGCTGAGAAGTTATGAGTAATGTCTTTCTTACTACAAAAAGTTTCAAAATATGAATTTTGAAATCCTCCCCCATGATCACTATGAATAGTTATAAATGAAAGTTTTTTATTATTTTTAACTTGGGCTCTAAAAGTTTTAAATTAAGAAAAGGCTTCAGATTTATTTTCTAGAAAATAGACCCATGTAAATTTGGTTTAATCATCAACTAAAACAAATACATAGTATTTTCCTCCAATACTTATAGTTTGTGTTAGACCAAAAAGATCCATATACACTAGCTGTAATTTATCAGAAGTTGAGACTTCACTGATTGATTTAAAGCTTAATTTATTTTTCTTTCCATATTGAAAAGTACTAAAAACTTTTTAAGAATCAAATATAGGCTCTGGTAGATCCTTAAAAAATATTTTCTTTGAGAGTTTTTATAAGTTCCTAAGTTTAAAATGTCCTAGTCTTCAATGAAATAACCAATATTGATCTTCCATTGCACTAAATAAAGGTAGATCTTGTCTCCTTAGGCCTTCTAAGTTTAGTGTATAAACATTCTCATGCCTATGGGTAGAGAGAATAAACTCTTCCTTGAAATTTTGTACTAGACATTTATCATTCCTAAAATTCACAAGGTAACATTCATCAAATAATTGGATTATGCTTATGAGGCTGTTATTAATACCTATAACAAATAAAACATTTGAAATTAAAGCTTTTCCAAGAAGGACAATGTTACCTATACCAACAATTCCTCCCTAATAATTATCATTGAAAGTTACTTTTCCTCATTTCGTCTTGATAATATTTTCAAAGATGTTTTTGTTACCAATCATGTGTTGGGAATATCCACTATCAATGTACCATATATTGTTGTTGTACCTCCATTATTTTCCTCAAAATAAAATAGTTAGACTTTTGGAATCCAAAATTTCTTAGATCCGTAATTTTTAGAAAGTAAAATCTTAGGTATCTACATTTTCTTAGAAAAGTAATCCTTATGAAAACCTAAGGATTGGGTTTTATTTAAAAACAATTTTTCTCCCAATTTCCACCAAATTTACACTTAGTTAAAAAAGGATCACTTTTGGGGAAAATAGTTATGACTAAAAATATGTTTTGAATGAGTAAAACCAAATCCATAACTATTCCTAAGAGGACGAAGTTATGAATACATTTTATCAAATTCCTTCCTTCGAGAAGTAAAATTTGATAAAAGTTTCTTTAAGGAAAAAATCATATTTTAGTCTAATGAATAAATTCTTATCCTCATAGAAATTAGTTTTATAACTTGAGTTATCCTCTAAAACATTTTTCTTAGATTTAATATTTTCAAGGTTCTTATAAAGTTTATCCTTCTCAAAATTAAATTCCTTAAGGTTTTTAGAAATATTTTCAAAATCAAAATTTTTCTGATCAAGATACCTAGAAAGATCTAATACTTCTTTTGTTAAAATAGAAATTCTAGAATTTTCTTCCTCTAATTTCTTTTTTATCTTAAAATTTTTATTCTCGAGTAATTTATAAAATCTAGAAACTTATTAAAATGAAGGTAAAGTATTATCTTCTGATGAGGAATATTGATAATTTGAAGATTCATAATATTCTTCATTAGGAAAATTAGAATTTAAATAAATATTGTTTAAAGATTCATAATTGTGTAACTTATCCATAATACAATGGTTTTCAATAGGCAATCTGGCTATAAGACCAATATTCTTCTGACCAAAAGATTCATATTTCGAGGATTTATCTGAAGAGTCACCACCACTGGCACTCTAGGTGTCATTAGATTTCAATAATTTCTTAGCTTTATATTTTTAGTACTTCTTTATATTCCTTTCAGAATGATTTTCCTTTCTGTATTTTCTATTTATCATAGGAAAATCAGGTCTTATATTTCCAGACCTTTTTAATTCATAACAGGTTACTTAAGAATATTTCTTATCCTTACTATCTTTCTTCTTATATCTTTACTAAAAAACGTTATTTCCCATAATCTTGTTCATCCTTTTAATCAATATTGGCTAATTCATTCTCATATTTTTCACTCTCACTTTATTCAGATATAATAATAGCTTTCTTAATTTAGATCTAGTTTCTCTTTTTGAAGTCTTGGATTTAGATGTAGTAGTAAAAGCTACACTTTTATTACCATTATTATTTTTGTTGAAATCAGTATCTCTCTTCATTATTATTTCATTCTGAAGAAGATTTCTAAATAACTCATCAAGAGTAATGTTTGATACTTTCCTTTCTTCATCAATAGTTCTCCTTTTATATTCCCATTCATTAGGAATGATATCAATTATATTTTACACAATAACTTAATCATAAAGACCTCTCTCTCCCATAAATTTAATATAACTGACAATGGTCATAAATATTTGTTGTACTTTTCAAACATGTTCTCCATAAGAAAATAAAAATCCAGGTTATCCAAATCTTAACATAGCTCTTTTAGTTTCAATCACTTTAGAATTTCCAAAATGTGTAACTTCAAGTTTCTTCCAAATAAAGTTTGAACCTTCATAAGAAGATATTTGACTGTATATATTCCTGGTCATAGAACATAACAAAGTATTGCATACCATGTAGTTTAATTGATATTCTTGTTTTTCTTGGTTGGTGAAGGTTATGACTTCCTTTTCTGGAATTTTGTTATCTACAGGGAGCATAACAAAATTTTCCACTCCATTGTTAATAAAAAATGTCTTCATCCTATCTCTCCAATATTCATAATCATTTCCATCAAAAATTGGTGGTCTGGTAGGATTCAAGTTGTCTATAGAACTGAAATTCATACCTGTCATTCTATAAAAAATACCTTTTCCAAAAAACTTGCTAACAGTAAAAGTTTATAAACAAAGATAAAAATATTTAAGCAAAACATGAGCAAGAAAAGTTAATAAAGAAAATTTAGAGCAAGAAAAACTTGAGAAAGAAAAGTTAAGTAGGAAAATTTTTGAAAGAAAACTTATATGTAACTATAATTATTCAGAGACCTACTCTGATACCAATTGTAGGATCAAAATAGAATAAGAAGATTCTTAATAAAAAGAGAGGGTGAATTTTAGGTTTAAAAACTTTCACTTTTAACCTTAAGGAAATCAATGTTTAAAAAAGTTAAATAAGGTAAATTCAAAAACCCTCTTTGGTTTTTACTTAGAGGGATAATTGGAAGGGCCCAAGTCCAATTATAAGAAACCTAATATTAAACAAGTTAAACTTAGAGAAACTTAATCAAGTTTATATTATGGAAAGATTAAACTTTAAAGCATATAGAATCTTATTTATTAGATTAAGTACAAGAACAAGAAAGTATAACAAAATTTATACTTTATTTCTTTAAAAAAATAGAGTGGAAATAAAATTTGTAACAAATAAAGTAAATAAGTAGGAAATATTTTTTCTTGAATCATAGAGGGACCTGTACACATATCACTCAAACAACGGTTAATTAAAAACAAATTTTACTACATTTTTTTATGTAAAAAAACTTGGGAAACATTATAATTCTTAAGCATCAATAACATATAAGGAAAATAATATCATGTTTAAGAAACTAGGATCTGATAAAATTGAAACAATATGTTAGGAAAGTAAAGTAACTTTAAAAAATGTGAATAATCGGAATCTAGGAAATAAATAATTTAGAGTCTAAATATATGAATAATCCAATTATAGAAAAATGGATATTCAGAGTGTGAATTATGAGGAATTCAGAGTTTGAATTTAAGAGAATTTAGAGTAATAATTTTAGAGAAATTGGAGTCTGAATTTCATAGAATTTGGAGTCTTAATTTCAATGAATTCAGAGTCTAAATTTTAGAGAATTCGAAGTCTAGATTTCATATAATTTAGAGTCTGAATTTCAGAGAATTAAAAATCTAAATTTCATAGAATTCGGAGTCTAAAAATAGAAATACTCAATATCCAAGGAACTGTAAGATTCTGATATTTTAGATAAGGATCCAAATTTTTGGATTAATAAAAAACAGATAGGCTTGTTTTTGAGAAAACATTAAATAATACATTGAAAACCAAGGTAAGGAAAAAACTTTTCTTATAGAAAGAAAATTTCCCTTAAGAAAATAATTTTTAGAGAAAGATAATTTTCCTTAAGAAAATTTGTGTGATTTTCAAAATAAAAAGGAATGGAAAAGTCATAAAGAAACAACATTTAATAAACAATAAGAAAAGTAATGTGTGATAAAGATGGAATGATGAATTATTTATAAAAAATGGTTGTTAGGCATGAGGAACATTTTCCAATATGGATGATGGTCATTATGACCATTAATTAAGAAAACAGTTGGTCATTATTATTATTATTGTCATAATAAAGTGACTGTTGGGATTATTTTATAATTTTGTTTTTTCAAAATATATAAATATTTTTAATTTATATTAAAATTATGTTTTAATATAAATATATAATTTAAAAAAATTAATTTCAAGGATATATCTTATATAAAACTTGTATATGATAATACAAATCTATTAAGTATTATGTAATTTTTATAATGACTAGATATTTTATTATATCATAAAAGAATATTAATTTTCAATAATTAAGTTTTTTTAAGTTAAAATTTTTATATTTAGAGAATTATTTTGATAAAATAAAAACCATTTTTGGATTCTTCACATCAACATAATCTTAGGGTTATTTTATGGAAACTTTCTAAAAAAGTTTATTTTGGGGTTAAAAGGTGAAAATACTATTATTTTTACAAAATATGATAAATATCATGATATAATTAGTATATGATCAAGATTTAAAAATTATAAATCCTTATTATTAATAAAGAGTATATAAGGAACAACATAGTATATAGTGTGTTATATTTAGAAACACAAGATTATCATTATGAAAACCAAGGTTTTATCCTTTTAAAATCTATTTTTATGAGTTATGCGTGTATCATATTAGAATTTATTTTTATCACTTTTATAAATTAAATAGGTTAAAATGGATTAAATATTTTTAATTAGAAGTTCCAAATTAGTTAATAAGGTTAATTTTATTTTTATACATAAAAAGTTTTCGTGGTAAAAAAAAGAGTTGTCATTGTATAAGTAAACTAATGTAACAGGTTAAAGTTAAATGGAAAAGGCATAAAATTCCTAAAAACTACAACAATTAATGGGTGGTTGATGTATTGGAAGACGTTAAACTTCCTTGAAAACATTAATTTTTAACCAAAATCATTGGAATTAATGTGACCCAATAGTGGTTATCCATAAATAGATAATAATCATTATTTAATCACTTAAAGTCACTCCTCCTCAAGTAAAGACACCCATCCTCAAGTATAAATACCCCCTACCCACACCCACTCTCTGATCTAAATCCCTTATACATGAAGTTATAATCATTTCACCTCCCAAGGATTTCCTCCAAGGTGTCCTCAAGGTCTCAAGGTACCATCCTCAATTTTAGGTGGTAAATATTTGAGGTAAGGGAATTATCATATTCTCCTTTATAATGACTCATATTTCCCCAATTTTTATTTTTAGAAATTATTTGGGAATATTCTGAGACCATACGTTGAGACAGCATGTGATTATGAGGCATGGGGTTCCCAGAACAATTTTTTAAAAAATGTTAACTTTTTAATAGCATGTGTGCATGAATTTTCTGAAAAAGTGAAATAAATCATAGAATAATGACTAGATAAGAAATCTGAGGGCACCATTGAGCTCAGACCAGTGGTTTTATCCTAGGAACACCTAACATTGTTCAGTGTGGGTCATCTATAGAAAAAGTCACCAGGGGTGTGATTGTTTATAAAATAATTTTATTTTGAAATCCTAATAACTCATAAATGGTAACTCAAATTGGAAATATAAAACCATTTTTGAGTTCGTAAGGGGGTGTTTTCATTAGGCGGTACCTAACATCGACCAGTGTGGGTTCCCTAAAAAAGTTAGTTTTTGGACGTAAACGTCATTAAAATAGTTAATAAAAAAATTATTTGGACATTAAATTTTTATGCAGCAGCCGTTTCCTTTTTTAATAACCCATTTCATAGGAATTTAGGGTTATCTCCATAACCATGGAATTCCCCTGAGGCAAGTATAAGGAAGCTCTCTCCCGACGATGAATGTCAATGGATCAAGGATCGATGATGACATGGAACCCCATTCTTTGTCAATGACTGACCCAACCTTGAGGTAGGGTGTCGATCTCTTCATGATTTCTTTTCCTCTTCTTAGAATCAATTGAATAATGTGGACCAACCCACGAACAGGTTGATCCATAGTTCGATCATTCTTGCGGGAGGGACATTTATTGCGAGATTAAAGGGAATATATCTTGGTGATTATTCTACTGTTTGTTTCTTCGTGATCCTAATAACATTAAAGGATCAATAGAGAATGAATAAGAACAATATTTGTTCTTTGGATGTCCATGTTCCTAATCCCTCACCCCTAAATCTATATTGTTCTTAGGGCGTTCTTCATAGTTTGAAACCCTACGTGAACTATTGATCCTTGCGCCCACGATCCATGGCACAATGATCTGAGAAAGAAGGTGGTGATCCACAATGGCATTGTGGAGGTGCAATGGAAGTGCTTAAGTCTGGTGCCAGCTCACGAAGTAGGTTATGATGAACGATGGGTCGCCGGCAGGGTAGTCGGTAGTGAGGGAAGCGTGCGGCCTGATGGGAGTCCAGGTTCCAACAGGGCGCACAGTTGCAGACTAGTGGGACCGCATCGAAGGAGGAGCCTGTGGCGGCGTAGGCCATGAGTAGTGGTCAGGTGGAACAGAAGGAGGTTGTGGTAGGAGGCCACAGTGTCAGTTTCGTTGGGACACATCTTGAAGTCATGTCGGAGGAGGACCCCACGATAGTGAGTCCATTGGATAAGGCAGACAAGGCAGTCCGGTCGTGCAATGTGGTCTGAAGACATATTGGTCAGGGGAACTGGCTAGCCACATGTTTAGGAGACCACGTGGACCAGGGGGACACGGCCAGGGCGGGCCATATCTTTCTAAGTAGAAATGACCCACACGACAAAGACCGAGTTGGAGAACTGGGCCACAGTCCAACGGCCCATCAGTCCAGGCTGGTTTGGGATGGCCCATCGGGTCGAGTAGGTTCGGGACGGACCATCAAGCTAGGCTAGTTTAGGTCAGTCCAGACCAATGGGGTCGGTTTGGGTTGGCCAAACTGTTTTGGGTCGGGTCGGACCAGGACTGAACCATACCTTTATTACTAAATTGGTTGTATCTTTCAAACAATGTGTCTATTTGATGAGTCTTTTGTGGCTTTGGGACCCTTGAAATGAGGCGGTCCTTTTGATATACTCTAAGTGAGTTTTTGTGGAAGTTGGTTTAAGACCTAATGGCTTGAGGAGTAGGTTCTCCCAGAAAAAGCACGCTACAATCAGAATCATGCGGCTAGCAATGACTATGTGATCTTGGTGACTATGTGACATGGGGGATACATGACCCATCAACACTTCATGCACCATAAACTCTCTATGTTCCATCAATGATCCATGCACCATCAATGATTCATGCGCCATCTATGCTCCGTGCACCATCAACGCTCTGTGTGCCATCGACGCTTCATCCACCATCGACACTCCATGTGCCATCGAAACTCTGTGTGCCATCGACACTCCATTCACCATAAAATCTCTATGTTCCATTGATGATCTATTCACCATTGATGCTTTTTGAACCATTGATGTCCCGGACACCATCACTGCTCTGAGATCCACTAATGCTATGTGCGCTAGTGATGCTCCATGCACCATCGATGCTCTGTGCACCACCGACACTTCTATTGTCATAGAGACTCAAAGATCTATGGAATACATCTAGAAATACTTATCTTCATGATTTAGACTTATAAATGTGTGAGATAACCATATTGATTGTACTTCTTGTGTTTCCTTTATGGTGTACCTTGTATGGTTCCTTTGTGGTGTACTTCAAGTGTTTCCTTTGTGGTGTACCTATGTGGTTTTGGGGTCCCTACTTGGTATTGTTTTACTCACCCCTACATGGGATATGCCCACACGTGTCATGTATTGTGAATATTGTTGACACTCTAACAGAGTCCTTAGTGGACTGGGGCTAGGTGGTCCATAGAGAGAGGCCTGATAGAAGGTGTGTGTTTTAGCAACTTCAAACAGCTATTTCTATACCTACCCTTCAGGTAGGGTTTTTTGCAGAAAAATTTCAGGATCTTGTACTTTTCCTTTTGGTTGGTCTTATATTCTGGCCCCATTTAATTCTAATTTTTGTATTTTTGTACTCTTTTGTTGGTATCTTATAGGTATGCATGTTTGTTTACTTAGTGTTTTTAGTTCATCACTTTTTTCTTGGAGACGTGTGTGTGTGTACAGGTACTTAGGAAAAGGCCTCCCATTTGTGGGATATGCCTACTCAGTGGTAGTATCTATCCCATGGCCTATTAGAGGCAGGATTTGGGTATTCACGGCATGGACTCCGGGGGGCAGGTCATGACAGAGTGGTATCAGAGGTGGTCAGTTCTACCTAACGAACCAAGAGTCTGTGAGATTGGTTTGGGGAAATAGTGTCGAGTGTTTCGAGTTCAGCTTTTAGGCCAGGGAATCCAGTTTTGGTGTAGTGGATGATGTATCAATACTCCAGGATTATGAATTCTAATTTCCAACTCGGTATATAAAAACAATGGTTAGAGGGAAAATAATGATACATACATCATATAGAATTGAGTGTGCTCCCATGTCCTTCTTGGGTTAGTGTCAACTCACCATTTATATTCTATTGACTATGGTACATTTGGATCTATTTTAAGATACCTCCACATAGATATCCAGCCAATATTTTGATGCATGATCATGAGGATGATCTACCCAGTGATGAGGCATCGGTATAGGGAGGAGTACAGGAGATAGCATCCACAGGTGGTGTACCAGTGATACCACCACCTAGAGAGCACCAGTTACTACCATCAATACCAGTAGAGGATGCACATAAGAAGAGTGCATTACATGAGTTCCAGAGGTAGTGACCACCCAGATTTAGGGGTGAGCTAGACCCCCATGAAGCTAAGGATTGTTTGGAGGTAGTTATGTGTGTCTTCTACCTAGTGAGGAAGCCTCTCGACTAGATGTCAGTCCTATCCCCAAGTCTTCTTTAGGGCTCAGTAGGGAGATGGTGGAGCTTATTGATCCAGACACATGAGGAGATGACCCTAACTTGGATAGACTTTGAACATCTCTTTGAGTAGGAGTTCTCTCCAATGACGTTATGCCCCGTGTGTATACAGGAGCATCTACATCAGCAGTAGGGCAATCAGACAATAGTGGAGTACTAGGCGAGATTTACGAATCTTTCTCTTTACTCCATGGATATGGTACAAGACCCGTTCTTCAGGGATCAGACCTTTAATCAAGGGATATGTTGGGCGATCAGGGTATCCATGATTTCCCTTAGCATTATGACATATGATGGGGTACTAGAGTGAGCTCGTCTAGTAGAGATCTTTTTGGCGGAGTACATACTGGTAGTGGGAGATACCATTGGGCGTCAGGAAGCTAATTCTTCAGTAGTAGGTAGCTGATAGATGATGTAGGGATCCAAGAAGATTGGATGGTTCAGGGTATGACCCCAGGACATGAGTTCAATGGTGAGAGGATCCTAGGGTAGAGCAAATCAACTGAAGTATAGGTTGTTCTACTCGTTCGATGATCACGGACACATGACTCAAGATTTCCTCACTTTCTAGAAGGATGATCATCAGATGGTTGAGGGACCACTAAGGTAGGTTCAAAGGAAGGAACATGGAATTCCTCTAGGTGTTGTACATGGAATAGGATCTATATAGGTAGCACGAGGTGGGAGGAGGTTCAAATTACTACCACCACTACCCCCAGGTCGTCCACCACAAGCTTAGGGAGCTGGTGGATAGCAATGAGGCCAGCTTCAAGAGATGGAGGAATACAACCCCAGTGTTCTATAGATGATTAGATGTACGGTCTATGTCTTTTACACCCTAGTTTTAGTTTTTATAGACAGAGATTCTAGTCACTCTTTTCTCACCATAACCCTTGTTCGAGACACAGATATTCTAGTGGAACCATTGACTCGATCCCTACTCTTAGAGACTCTTATGGGGGAACATTATATAATCACACATGGGTTCCTATAGTGTTCCCATACTCTCAGGTATGAGAGTTTTGGTTGGTATCCCTTGGTGGTAGCATCGAGGCCTTATGACATAGTCCTTGGTATGTACTGGTTATCCACAGTCCTAGCCCAGATTGACTGTTTAAGGTGCATAGCATGGTGTGTATATGGAGATAGGACCAGGTTTTCCTTTTTTAGTGAAAAGGAAACCCAATCAGCATAGGATGGAATCACACATAAGAGGTTATCTGATCACACACTAGTTGGCTAGCATGACCCTCTGTGCAGTGGATGAGATGAGTCCTTAGTTTCCTATAGTGGTGGATAATTATGATGACATATTTCTGGAATATGTTCTAGGATTACCACCTCATAGGGAGGTGGATTTATTCATTGATCTATACCCTAGGATGGCACTGATATCTACACCTACCTATCGTATGTCTCCCTTATATCTTTGCGGGTTAAGGGTACAACAGGAGGACTTGCAGAGGAAGGGCTTCATGAGGCCCAGGGTTTCACCCTGGGCATCCCCGGTGTTGTTTTCCAAGAAGGAATATGGGAGATTGAGGTTATTTTTGGAATTCCAGTGCCTGAACCAGGTGATCATGAGGAATAAGAATCCACTACTGATAATTGATGACTTCTTTGATCATATAAAGGGAGCAAGGTGGTTCTGGAAGACAGACCTCAGCTATGGCTATCACTATCTTTGATTATGGGATAAGGAAATCTCGAAAATGGATTTCATATATTAGTACGTCCACTATGAGTAGTTAGTGGTGTCATTTGGAATGAAAAATTCATCGTAAGTGTTCATGGGACTCATGAATAGGATCTTTCAGCCTTACCTAGACTGGTTCATCGTGGTCTTCATTGATGACATCTTGGTGTGCTTGTCATCTGAGGAGGAGCACGTGATACACTTGAGGATGGTCCTGGAAACACTCTGAGATCACCAACTTTATGGGGATATCTTAAAGTTTCAGTTGTAGATTCAGAAGTTCCACTTTATAGGAAACCTCATTTCAGAGGCTGAAGTAGCAGTAGATTTGGAAAAGATTGAAGTGGTGCTTGCTTGGGATCCACCTTGGAGTGTTACCAGTTTTTGGAGTTTCTTAGGCTTGGTTGGGTAATATCATAGGTTTGTAGATGACTTTTCCATAGTAGCATCACCCTTGATAGCCTTAACATGAAAGAGGTAGCCTTTCATGTGGATAGAGAAGTGCCAGCAGTGCTTTCAGGAGTTGAGGTAGAGATTGATGAGCGCCCCCATCTTGAGATTACCAGAGGAGGGTGTTGAGTATATAGTGTTCTATTATTCATTATGGACTAGGATTGTTTGTGTCTTGATAAAGGTTCAAGCGGTGATTTCCTATGGTTCATGATAGTTCAGGTGGCATGAGCAGAACTATGCAACCCATTATCTTGAGCTAGAAGTGGTAGTCTCCATATTTAAGATGTGGTGAAACTACCTGATGGGTGAGAATTTTACTATCTACTATGACCAAAAGAGTCTCAAGTATATCTTCTCTCAGAAGGAACTGAAGTTGAGATATAAACGATGGGTAGAGTTCCTACAGGACTATGACTTTGAGATTTTTTATACTCCTAGGAAGGGGAATGTAGTGGTAGATTCTCTTAGCAGGAGATCTATATTGCAGTTGTTGAGTGAGGTGTCAGAGCAGTTGGACACATTATAGATATCCTTTGTAGATGGAGATATAGAATCATACCTCTATTCAATGTTTTTCACCCCTCCACTCCTATAGTGAGTTAGGGAGACATATCTTGGGGACACTGACTGTGACACTACATGTGCTCAGATATCTACAAGGTATGCCCCTAATGGATATTTGAAAGGTGGGGACCACATCATTCTCTTTAGAGAGTGCACAGTAGTGGCAATGAATTTACGAGAGGAGGTATTGAGTGAGTTCTATACTTCCCCATTGGCGGTACATCCAGGAGTGAAAAAGATGTATCAAGACCTCTGACATCAGTTCTAGTGGCCGAGGATGAAGAAGGAAGTGGAAGAGTTCATTTCTTTATGCCTAACTTGTTAACAAGTGAAGGTTGAGCACCAAGTTCCAACAGGTTTGACTCAACCCACTGACGAGCTAGAGTGTAAGTGGGATGGGATATTGATGGACTTTTTATGAGTTTACCATGCAAGTCTAGGGGACACGATACTATATGGGTGATCGTTGACCAACTCACCAAGTCATCCCACTTCCTATAAAATTATAAGAAGATCTTTGTAGAGAGCTTGGGATGCCTCTATGTGCAGGAGATAGTTCAACTCCATAAAGTCCCATCATCAATCATCTCAGGTCATGATCCTCTCTTTGCATCCCAGTTGTGGAAGGGATTGTAGGAGGTGTTTGGGACTCAGTTGAGATTGATCATGGAGTTTCATCCCTAGACAGAGGGTCAAATGGAGAGGACCATCCAGGTTCTAGAGTACAAGCTACATGATTTCATCCTTGACTTTTTTCACATTTGGGAGGACCACTTACATCTGGTGGAGTTTTCATATAACAATATATTCCACTCCACCATTAGTATGGCACCATTCAAGGCCTTTCACAGATGACTATTAAGGTCACCACTATACTGGACAGACCCAGGAGAGTCACCACCCATGGTTCTAGAGTTGGTATGAGCTACCATTGAGAAGGTGAAGATCATCCAAGAGAAGATGAGGACTTCATAGAGATGGTAGAATTTATATGCTGACAGGCGATGGAGGCCTTTGGAGTTCGAGGAGGGAGACCATGTGTTTCTTCAGGTCTCACCTCAATGGGGATTGTGGAGATTTGGACGGTGAGACAAGTCATCTCTGAGTTACATTGGCCCTTTTTAGATTCTGATAGAGTTAGAGAGGTGGTGTATCTCTTATATCTACCCCCACAGTTGCACCAGGTGCATGATGTCTTCCACGTGTTGCGGTTGAGGAGGTACGTGCATGATCCATCACACCTCATTGACCAGTGAATACTGGACATTGACTATGGGGTGACTTTTTGAATAGTACTTGGTGGTGATAGAGGATTGACAGGATCATATCCTTTGTGGATGGTTGATACCTATGGTGCACATTTGGGGGAAGCATGGGAATCCCCGTGAGAGTATTTGGGAGTGGGAGGCTCAGATTCATGATCAGTACCCTCACCTTTTTGTTGACTAGATCTTGTTTTGGATTTTTAGGATGTAAAACCCCAAGGTGGAGAGAATTTAATAATTTGTATTTCCATGATTTTTATTTTTAGAATTTATTTAGGAAAATTCTGAGACTAGGCTCTAAGACAGTGTGCGATTTCGAGGCCTAGGGTGCCCAAAATGATTATTTGAAAAATGTTAGGTTTTTAGTAGCACGAGTACACAAATTTTCTAAAAAATAAAAATAACTCTTAGAAGAGTTCCTGGATCAAAAATCTAAGGGAACCTTTAAGGTTATAGTAGGGGATTTACCCTAGGCACGACCTAACATTGGTTGGTGTGGGTAATCTGTTGAAAAAGTTACCAGGGGTGTAACCATAAATAAAATAATTAAACAAAAATTATTTTATTTTAAAATCCTAATAACTCAAAAATTGTAACTTGGATTGGAAATATAATACCACTATTGAGTTCATAAGGGGGTGTTTTTCATAGGCAGGGCCTAACATCGACCGATGTGGGTCAGCTACAAAAGTTAATTTTTGGATGTGAATGTCATTAAAATATTTAATAAAAAATTTATTTGAACCTTAAGTGTTGATGCAATGGCAGTTTTCTTTTTTAATAATATGTGTCAGAGAAATTCAAGGTTATCGCCATAACCCTGGAATTCCCATGAGTCAAGGAGAAGGAAGCTCTCTCCCGATGATGAATTTCGGCATATCAAGGATCAACGAAGACAAGGAATCCCATTCTTTGTCAAGTACTAATCCAACCTTGAGGTAGGGTTTCAATCACTTCATGATTTCTTTTCCCCTTCTTATAATCAAACGATAAACGTGGACCAACCCACAAATAGTTTGATCTACGGTTCAATCATCCTTGTGGGTGGGACATTTATTATGGGATTAATAGGAATAGATCTTGGGGATTATTGTATTTTTGGTTTATTGGTGATCCTGCTAACATGAACGGATCAAGGCAGAATGAATAAGGCCAAGATCAATTATTTGGGTGTTGATGTGCCTAATCCATCCCCCTTGAATCTATTGTGTTCTTCATGTGTTCTTCACCATTTTAAACCCAACAATAATGATCAATAATTTCACCTACGATTAATGGAAAAAAGATCTGATGCCGAAGGTGGTGATTCGAGATGGCATTGCGGAGGTGCGACGGGAGCATAGCAGGCAGGTGGTGGCTCACGGCGGAGGTCATAAAGAATGGAGGGCAGCCGAAAGGGTGGCTGGTGATGAGGGAAGTGTGTGGCATAGTGGGAGTCCAGGTTCCAGTAGGGCGCATAGCCACAGTCTAGTGGGACCACGCTAGAGGAGGATCCCACGGCAGCACAAGCTATGATCAACGGATAGGCGTCACGGTAGGAGGCCGCTAGCAGTGGACAGGTTTCACGGCAGGAGGCCGCGGCGGTGGCTACAGCGGTACCCGACTTGAAGCCCCATCGGAGGAGGACCCCATGGAAATGGAGCTGCAGTACTAGGCAGATGAGTTGGACCGGCCACACAACGTGGTCCAGCGTCGTGTTATCCAACAGGACCTGCTGGCCATGTTGTCGAGTGACGACATGGACTAGGGGCATGCAGCTAGGGTGGTCCACATCCAATGGAGAAGAATCGGGCCACGGTCTAGTGGTCCAACAAGTCAGGTCCATTGGTCTGGGTGAGTTCGGGCCATCCTGGACTGATCGGTTCAGATCGGGTTAGCTGAACCGGGTCGGGTCAGGTCGGGCCCAGACCGAACTGGACCCTTTTTACTAAATTAGACATATCTTTCAAACTGTATGTCTATTTGAAGAGATGTTTACTATGTTGGGACCCTTGCGATGAGTTAGTTATTTTGATATATTCAAAGTGAGTTTTTTTAAAAGTTGGTTTACGATCTAATGGCTTGAGGAGTAGGATCTCCCGGAAGAAGTGTGCTAAAATCATATTCTTGTGGCTGGCTGTGACTCTGTGATCTTTATGAATACGTGACTTGTGGACTACATGACCCATCGATGCTCCATAAACCATCGACGCTCATTGTTCCATCCACACTCCATGTTCCATCAATGATCCTTGTGATATCAATGCTCTGTGCGCCATCGACACATTGTGTTCCATCGACGCTCTATGCCCCATTGACGCTTCATGAACCATTTATGTCCTAGACTCCATCATCACTTCAGTCACCACAAACAATCCATGTTCCACTGACGCTCTGTGCACCATCACCGCTCCATGCACTATTGACGCTCTATGCCCTATCGACACTTCTAGTGTTATAGAGACTTGAAGATCTGTGGACTATAACTCAAAATCCTTATCTTCATGCTTTATACATATACCAATGTCAGAAGATTGTATTGGCTATACTTCATGTGTTTTTTTTATGGTGTATTTTGTGTGTTTCCTTTGTGGTGTACTTAATGTGTTTCTTTTGTGGTGTGCCTTTTTGGTTTTAGGGTCCCTACTAAGTATTGTTTTACTCACCCCTAAACAGGAAATTCCCACACGTGTTGTGTCTTGTGCAGATGATCAATGCTTTGATGGATTCCTTGGTGGACCGAGGCTAGGTGGTGCTTAGAGAGAGGCCCAATGGATGAGGTGTGCTTCAGCAACTTCAGAAAGTTGTTTCTATACCTACCCTTTAGGTAGGGTTTTCTAAAGACAAATTTTAGGAGCTTGTACTTTTCATTTTGGTTGGTCTTGTATTCTAGCTTTGTTTACTTTTCAGTTTTGTAATATCGTACTTTGTTGTTGGTATCTTAGAGGTATGAATTCTTGTTTACTTAGTGTTTTCAGTTCATCACTTTCTCTTGGATACTTGTGTGTGTGTACAGGTACTTAGGAAAATGCCTCTCATTTTGGGGATATCCCTACTCGGTGCTAGTCACCAGCCCATGGCCTATTGGAGGCGGGTTTGGGGTAGTCACAGCACAGGCCCCAGGGGACGATTTGTGATATCCTTTTTCATCCAAGTACCCCTTTTTTGTATACCTTATAAATCTTAATACAATGTATTCTCTTACACTTTTTATATTACCCTTACTAAAAAATTATGTTTTACCAATGGGAGACATTATTTCCATCCCATTATTCCCTTTTCATAATTCACAATGTATACCGCCATACTGCTGAATTCATTTCTTTAATTTACCTTTTATACATGAGAAATTATCATATTATGAATAACCAAACCTATTCTATTTCCATGGTTATTTACCTAGATGTAAAAATGTATTATTTATTTGGGGATTTACATACATGAAACCCATATTCCCTTTTCATGGGTTAAAATTATGTAATGTTCAAGTCTTTAAGAAATTTTTATGCAATAATTTTGATATGAAACATGTTCTTTATTTTCCACAGGTTATTAATGAAATGATTTATTATGATCAATGTGGCTCACATGAATTAAGACATATGAAGGGTGTACCCTAACAACACTCTAATGCATTGGGTAGAGAATTAATCTCTTGAGATGACATGTTTTATGATACCTTAGTGAATAAACATGGTAATTATGATTTATGATACCCTGGTGATAAACCTTGGTGATATGCTTATGAATGTCTCATTTTTATGTTGTATCCACATTTACATGTAATGATTCATGTTCTTTAGATTATGATATCCCTCATGTTCATATGATCATGTCATATTGTTATGTTTCTTTTTCACTTACTAAGTATCTCCTTTGATTATTTCCTTATTAGGCATTATAATAACCCCTTTATCTGATGTATATCCCTAGGATATGAGATGTAATAAAAGTAACTTAGGAAGAACCTATGAAGATTTATTTTGAGTGTATTAGAATAATGTTTATGTTTTTTATGTATTATATTCCTATTTCCATGAAACAAAACCCTAAAAGATACTCTATATTATTAAACTTTATACCATGTAATGAAGATTTTATGAAATAAAAAAGGCAGATCACCTTATTTTGAGGCCAAGGGATTTATCCACCCTAGTAAATCTCCTTAGGGTTCTCCTATACTCTTTTATAATATGGTTGGTGGTACTTTACAGTTTTTATGGATTGTTGATGGATGAATTAGGTGACTATTAAGAACCAATATCCATTACTAAGTATCGATGATATTTTTTATTAGAATAGGAGTGCTTGGATCTTCCCCAAGACTGACTTGAGTTTAGGTTATCACAATGTTAGCTTGAGACACTGTGATATACCTCTTAAGGATTTTTGAAGTAGGAATATCCTCTATGAGTACTTAGTGATATCATTCCTCTTAACGAATGGACCAGTAGTGTTTATGGACTTGATGGATAGATTTTTCCATCAATACGGATATGAATTTATGTTCGTATTTATGGGAAATATCATCATGTGTTTTGAAGATGAGAGAGGAGCATGCCCAGTACCTAGAGATCTTTTTGGGTACACTACAGGAGTACAGGTTGTATGATAAGCTCTTAAGATGTCATTTTTGGATGAATCATGTACACTTTTTGAGGCACATCATATCAAAAGAAGGAATGTATGTTGACCCTAATAAAGTGAGAGATGGTGTTTCTTGGGAGAAGCCTGATATTTTTTATATTCAGATCTTCATAGTTTTTTTAGGATATTACCGAGGATTTATAAAGGAATTTTTCTGTTTGGAAACACTACTGATAAGGCTAAGAAAAAAGGGCGTAAATTTTGTTTATTCAGAATCTTATGAGAATTGCTTCTAGGAGTTGAAGGATTGATTGTCCTCAGCAGTGATCCTGATCTTTCTAAAGCTAGGAATAGATTATACTATTTATTTTTATGCATCGGGTATCGGGATGGGTGCAGTTATGATGTATGGTAGTCGAGTCTTGGCATATGGGTCTCGGTATTTTAGGCCTCATAAATGAAATTACCTTATACATAATCTCAATTTAGAATTTTTAGGGTATGTCTTGAAATTTCAGTGACACTATCTCTTGGGATAGAGTATCATGGTCGATATGACCCATGAGAGTTTTAGGTACATCTTTACTCAGCATGACCTAAACCTTAAGCAGTGAAGGTGATACGAGTAGCTCCAGTCTTTTGACTTCAATCTAGCCTATACATGAGGGGGTGGGGAAATAGTTTTTGATACTCTGGGCTGGAAAACATAGACTCAGGTTGTTCAGGATTCATTTAGTGAGTGGAAACTAATAGCGATTTTTTCTAAAATTAATCTGGATGTCTAGGAGGACCAGGTTCGAGTAGTTCCGACATCCTTATCACTGGTTCCTTTGCTTCTATATTGTATTAAGAGGAGGAAGCTTTCATATCCCTAGTTTCTATCCCTCAGGGACAGATTGGCTGGTGGGAAGATACCACCACCCTGGACTATAGATGGGAATGATATTTTCTATATCCATGGGCATGTTTTAGTGCATACTAACATGCAAGAAGAGTTGATGAGAGAATATCATACTTATAGGTGGGTAGTAAACCCTCAGTCAATGAATTTGTATCATGATCATTATTTTATATATTGGTATCTATGCATGAAAAAGTAAATAGCAGGGTTCGTCACATTGTTCTATATCTATCAATGGGTGAAGGCTGATCATTAGTGGCCCACTGGTGTCTTGAAATCATTTCCCATTAGAAAGTGGAAGTGGGAGGATGTTACCATGGAATTTATTATAGAATTACCAAAGATGCCCCAAGGGAAATATGAAATATGGGTCATCGTGGATTTAATAACAAAGGTCACTCATTTTTTACCAATCTGGGAGAACCTTTTGGTGGATGAGATAGGAAGGTTATATGTTCTAGTGATCATACAGTGATATGGGATCCCTCGGATCATTGTTTCTGATAGAGACTCTTGGTTCATGTCAAGGTTCTAGAAGGGGTTTCATAAAGTGTTAATCACTCAGGTGCTCTTGGGTGCATCCTATCACCCTCATACTGATCGATTGTCTTAGTGGACTACTCAAGTGTTGAAATACATGTTGAGGGAGGGTGTCCTTGATTTTGGAGGTTCTTGGGAGAACCATATAGAGATCTTGTAATTTTCCAATAACAATAGTTATTAGTAAATGATTTACATGGAACCTTATGAAATTTTATATGGGAAGCCATTATGTTCTCCCTTGTGTTAGTTGGAGGTAGTTGATGAGGTGATAGTTAGGCTGAGTTTCATTAAAGAGATGTCAGACCATGTATATTTGATTCAAAATAGGATAGATTCTACACAGATTTGGAAGAAATAATATGAGGATTGAATTCATACATCTCTTGAGTTTGATGTTGGTGATCAGGTTTTTTTCATGTGCCACCTAGATTCAGACACTGTCATATATGGATGGAGGGTAAATTAGCATCCAAGTACATGGGGTCATTTGATATTTTAGAGATTTTTATGCTAGTGGAATACCAACTAGATCTTCCATGTAGATTCAGTGCCTTTTATGATGTATTATATGTTTCTTGGCTTTGATGGTATTTTTCTGATCCTTCTCGTGTGATTCAAATTGATGATATCATCTTTGAGGTTGATGTATCCTTTGAGAAACATCCAGTTCAATCATGGATCATAGTTAAAATACACTTAGTGGAAAATTTATTCTTTTATTACATGTTCAATGGAAACACATGCATGTTTATAAGGAACCATGGGAGAGGGAATTTGACATACGAGCCCAATAGCCTCAATTTTTCACTAAGAAATTCAGTGAGGTTTGATAGTGTATCTAGGGGAGGAGTTTTTAAATGGTGGGGAGATTGTTAGGTCCTGTATTTTATACGAGGTATGTTCCTGAATAATTTTCCCCTAAGCATGTATGCTTCTCATTATTTATGTACATTTTTTGTGATTTTCATTAATAGTGAGTCCCTAAGAGAGTTTGGAGGGTCTGAGGCTGAAAATTTTAGGTTTTGGGAAATAGAACATGGTGCATAGTTAGTGCATGGTTTGTGATAACCATTCACCCCAACTGTGTGGTTTAAAAAACAAGTAGAACGGTTAGTTAAACCATGTGAAGAGTCCTTAGAAATCATACAAAGTCTGTAGAGATTTGAATAGGAATGTTACATGGTTGGACCATAATTTATAAAACCATGTGTTGTAATCATGTTAGATGGCATGTTATGGACAATGAGGTTCGCATGATTAGTACACAGCTTATCAAACCTTGCACCCAAACCATACACCACCATTAAAAATTGAAAATTTTCATTTTTACCCTTATGACCCATAACCTTTTTTACTTGATTTTTTGCCTCATTTTAGGCCAATGGAAATGATTTAAATCTATCCTCTCTTTAATTGGGTTTTTTTTTGTGTTTATATATCAATCTAGATACATTTTTTCTTATATATATCATGTTATAAGGATCTTAGTGATTCTAAAACTCATTTAGCTTCCTATATTACTTTTATTTTTCACCCAAATCCATCCCACCCTATTTAACATAAAATACCTATTTTGGGAGATTTTTTCTAGTTCTTTGTTTTCTCTTGTTCCTGCTCAAACCAAAGTTCAATACTCTATAAGAGTAACTCTTATAACCTAAGGTACATTTTTGATTAATTTTAAGTATCTCTATTTTATTCCATTTTTTGGAATGTGTGGTCAGGTTAACTCATCAGATGTTTGACCTAAAAATTAAATTAAAATGGTCACCAACTTGATTGAATCTTAAGAAATCCCTTGGACTTATAAAATCATGTTGTATTGTGTATACCTTATGGAAATTATTAAATAGGTGGGTTAGGATTGCACCTTGGGTTAGGGTCAGTTCATCAGGGCAGTCTATGGATTCCCCTAGTAATGTAAGGAATTAATATGGAAGGTGGGATTCCTAGAATGACCCCTAGGACCCAATAGTGATTATGTCCATTAAATTATCAAGTAAATATGTGAATTTAACCAAAATGGTGAACATTGATTGAGTTTTAGAATTTTTTATTCTTTGAATTGTGGAATAATGAATTGTTTGAGATCCTTGGAAATAGTTATTGGTATAGAATACCTTGCAGTACTTACTTGGATACCTCATGATTTTTATTGGCATGGAATTTCATGGACAATATTAGGATTCCATTCAGGGATACATGTGAATTTCAAGGTGTGAAGTAACCTTTGGATTCAATGAGGTCTAATTATACTTAATAACTCGAGTAATTAGGTAGATTATACTTAGATTAATTACTATGATTTTCCATGGGATGGCTACCCCATGGATCTGAATAATGTCTTCAATTATTTAATTTCATCAACTAATGTCATAGATTCTTGAGGGATAGCCTTTTTGAATGTTTTGGGACGATCTCAACCAATTCAGTTCAATATTAATGGTGTATAATGCCTCATGTATGACACTTGGATTCTAATCGAGTCGTACCTCTGGATTTCATGATTATTCCCTTTAATTCAGACCTGACTAATGAATTATTGTTGGGAATTACTAGAAGGGAATGACTGGATTAACAATCTAGATTCCCTCGGGTTAATTAATCATGGTTTCCTCAATGATGTTCCTTGGAACGATATTGATCCACGAGACTTCAATCGTGTTCATCTATTGGTATTGGAAAAATCAAGTAGGTTTGGCTCGATTTGTCTTCTTATAGCCCGAGGTGTGACTTGGTTCCATTTATCTATACAGATTATGTTTATTATTTCTTTACTTATTTATTACATTCCATTATGTTTTACACCCACAAACTGGATTTTCATTATACATCATTGGCATTGGCCTACTAAGTCATACTCACACCCAGTTCGGTCTGTTGCATGGTTCCCAAACAGATTTCATGGATGCAAGTTAAGACAAGGGAAAGTGCCTAGTTTCTGATGCTTGATTGTTTGGTTAGGATGGATCTTGGGAGATGGGAATCAAGTTATATCTCTGTAATTTCATGATTTTTTAGTCTTTTGGTATTTTTCCTTTTGTTCACTATGCAGCTTTTTGTACTCAAGCTGACATATATGTATGTCGGCCTATTCTGTGTGTAGCATCATTATGATATTACATGATTGTGACTTGGTATGTAGAACCTATTAATTTTATATACATGTGAGGTTTATGATGTTTCCTTTATTTTATTATGTTTAAATCTAATCATAGGTTATAGTCTCACCATCGTACCACCTATAGACCCTCACTGCTTTTCGGAAGCCTTTAGCATATGGGGATACAAACATGAGACTATGTGCCGCGCAAGCTTGAGGTACCAGTCTAGTGGCATCTGAGTCAGGGTGTTACATCCAGTCCCAAATAGAAAAATTACTATAATGGAATTATGAGAAACCAAATGAAATTATGGAAATTGAAAAGCAGAAGAATGTGAAACATATTTTTTTAATGTGGAAGCAACATCCAATGAGGATGGTTAAAAAATGTGGAAACTACAAATTTAAACTAACAATCAGAGAGTATATAATTAAATCAAATATCAAGACTTTAATTACAATGGAAACATAGAAAAATTAGTGTCAAAACCACACTAAGATACACCTCCATCATCACTCTCTGAAAAAAAAATCTGTGTGAAAACACCACCCTTATGTTACAAGATGTCACACTTTCAGTTGTTTGTCTCACCATTTTTCCCTAATGATGTGTCACACATGTTTTTACATATTCATCATTTCTCTATGATGATGTACTTCACATGTTACTTCTCATGAAGAAACCCCCTTTATCCTCCTCTCAATGGAATACATATTGAGGAACTCTATTATCATCAAACACCACATCCTTTTATATAAACACTGGGTCCATATCTCTATTAATGTAATCAAAATTATTATCCATTAATACAGATAAAATCTATTCATTAATACTGAAAAAAATATATCAATTTATTTTTAGAAAATATCCCCATTAATTAAATTTTTCTCTCTATAATAAATGGGTTGAACCCATTAAAAATCCTTATGGAAACCGATGTGTGATTTGATTTTTCACCCAACATCTGTTGTAGTAAAGAAACTAGTGAAAACCATAGAGGAAAATAATTCTTAAAATTACCTACAAGGTGATGAATTATAATCATCTCACAAAAAAGGACAAACATAAAATTCATTAGAAACTAATATATAGAATAAACAACTAGGCACAATGGATTACATCAGGTGAAACCACCACTTATGTGAGATTAAAACTCTTTCATAAGGTGAAATTAAACATCCCATATAGATTAAATGGAATTAAAAATACTATCATGTATTAATTACATGAATCTAATTGAAAAAACAAAGGAATCCATGTAAGAATCATGAAAAAACAATATACTCCCATGTAATAATAAAATTAAAGGTACCCACATGAGATTTAAAAAAATATTACATAAGAATAAAAAAATGTCGCATAAGATTGAACTAAGAATGAGAAGAATGAGAAAATTAAAACAAGAATAAAGTAACATGATTGATTATGAAATATATAGCATGAAATTGCATATTTTTTTCTATAATTTTTGAAGAAAAAAACTTAATTAAGCCTTGGTCAAAAAAATTGAAAATTAACCCTGAAAGGCGGCAGGGCCTCTGCTACTTTTCAGTAAAACAAAATATTTTAAATACACATTTATTTATATTTAAAAATATATATGTTTGTATATTATAATATATATATATATTGTATTTTTTTTATTTTTTTTATTTTTTCATAATTATATCAATAATATTTGAATGTAAAAATGTTATGTTTTTAAGCAATAAATTTTGTGACATGTAAATTAGATTTTATTTATTATATTTAAGATTTTTTTATTTTCAATTATGTTTTATATATTGATTCATTTTTTCAAATATACCTAATATTTTAACTATATTTTATAAGTTATATGCTTTCAAAGTCACCTACATGAAACAAAATAATATTTGAAGTCGGTGGATTTGAAATTATATAACTTATAAAATATAAATACAATCTAAATGATATTTTAAACAATTAATAAACATATGAAAAATTATTTAAAATAACAATCATTTATTAAAAAAATTAATGAAAAGTACTTTTAGTAGCACAATATGTTGTTATTTTAAACCATTACAATTGTATTTATAATATTTTTGTACATTCCTTTCATTTTCTATTATTTATTATATTTATGAAATTATTTTTATTTTCAACATTTTAGATGCTCAGGATATATTTAATATTTATTTAGATTATTTTTATAGTTTATATTTTATAAGATTTTAAAGTTTCCTACTTGAAATTTAATAAGTTTTCTTATGTTTCAAGTAGTCTACTTTGAATGATTATAAATTTTAAATTGTATAAAAATATAAAAGAAAATTGAAACAGTGGATAAACATGTAAAAATGGTTGATAGTAAGAAAAATTTCATAATTTTAATAGACAGAAAACATATACATGAATGAGTATAGTCACTTTATATGGTGAGTTTTAGTCCCAAATGGTGGTGTGTTAAAGGGATGTCCATATCAAGATCACCAACCTCTGTGATGGGGTAGAATTTGATGACCTATAGAGGGATGATATTCAGGCATTGGAACCTAGACAATTGGATGCTCTACCCATGTCTCAGTGGGAGTTAGAGTCAACTGGATGTCATCATGTACACCCAATGCTTCTCCCACTAAGTAAGTAGAATGACCTACCATCATCACCGGGGGGAACCAAACAGGTTGTGAAGCATCTGGCATGAAAGATTGAGGCACAGGAAATGACCCCTGATAGAAGATCGGATAATCTTCACCTGTAGAAAACTATGGATATCCTGACAATACATATAGATCCCGTGACTCCTGATGTACAACCCCAATCAGCTAAGGCTAGACTGCTAGAGGGCTGACCTATGCCTGTGGAAAATGTGAGGCCTCACATAAAGCACAACATGATCTGTGTATTCATCATTGTCACTCTTCAGCATCAGTAGTTGCTGGAGGAGGTTCTTGAGCAGGAACCTCCACTCCTTGGGAAAGAAATTTTTCTCCCTAGGGTGGATGATTGAAGATAATATTGTGAAATGGATGATAAGATGGTATCTTCCCCTATATTGAGCACATGGATCGCTTCCAGTCTAGAAACCTCACCCTCCTCTAGATCACTCATGCAGATAATCTGTTGTATTATATTATGCTATAAATATACTCAAAAGGAATTATAAAATATTATAATAAACAAACTAATTTAAATTTATTGACTTACCATATCTTGAAGCCCTCTTCCTTTTGAAGTAAGAGAGATTATAGACTTCAGTCTATACCATGGATCATACTCAGACTACTATGAAATATGGAATTGAATCATATTTACACCCTCGATATGAAGTGATTATTGTCTTCTCTAGAGGTTGACATGCCAGGCATGTCATCGATTCTAGTCGACATCCTACCTCCCTGAAAACTTTACATAATGAATCTCTTATTACTGTCTTGGTGGAAATGGAATGCGCTAAACACAGCCAAACTGTCATGTGGATCTATCAGGCTGGTGCCACTCAATATTATTAAATTGAATGAGAGGAACTATAGCCATAACATCATAAAGTCCAATAGTGAATTATGCAGGCAATTTTTCAAATAGAGCCTAGTATGGAATACATGAAATCTAAAATGGAATCATCACAGTATAGGGAGGCCTATCATTATAAGGCTAAAAGATTTTGAAATTTTAAAAGTTAAGTACACATATTTGGAAGATGTTGTTAATATACCACTTGAAAATAAATTGGATTTTACTTTAGTTCCAAAGTCAGACTCATCTCATCCAAACTCTGTTCTATTGAAAAAACTCAAGGTATTTCTTGTCTGTTGTAAAGAATTCATATATTATTTAATGTGTTTGTTCTTGTACATTTCACTTTATATGATCATAATTTTCTTTTTATCATGGATAAATAAACTGATTCGATTTTTTATCTTCTTTTTCCCTCAGTTTCCAAAACATTTTGTGAATACTATTGATAATGAGGGTTGACCATATAATATTTATGATACTAAAATTTTAGAATGTCTTATTATATCCTAAAATATGATACTAATTTTTCATAGTAAAAATTTTAATCTTCTTAAAGTTATTTTAGTAGTTTATAAATAAAATATGAATCATCTAAAGCATATCCCTTGGGATTTTCAAACTAGGTGTGCCACAAGGTCCGTTGTTGTGCATTAGTTCCTTATCAATTATATCTCAATACGATGTTTTTTGGGTTTTACCCCTAGGTAAATCTATACCAGAGCCACATCCACTTGTATTATTTAGAAAAGGATTTTATTTTTTAGATAAACACATAATATTTATGCTACAAAAATTTTATAATGTATTCTTATATCCAAAAAATATGAAATTAATGTTTCATAGTACAATTTTTAACTTTCATAAATATTTGTTTGATGTTTTATAAAGATAATTTAATTCATCTAAAATATATCAATTGGCATTAACAAAACAAGCATACAATAAGAGATTAATCATCTAAATCATGGGAGTAAAAAATCATGTGTGCAATTAGGCCTCTTTGTCATCCAGTTTTTCATATTTCATCTTATGTTTATTCTATGTTAATATAAAGTTAATCATTGCTTAATAATTTCTTAATCATTAATTAATAATTGGTTAATAATTGGTAATAATTAGTTAATCATTGTTTAATCATTAATTAATCATTTTTTAATCATTCTTTAATAATTAATGACTCATTAGTTAATTATTATTTAACCACTCTTAAAGAATTCCTTAATCATTATTTAATAATTACATAACCACTACTTAATCATTATTTAATCATTCCTTAATCATTCCTTAATCATTAGTTAATCATTATTTATTCATTCTTTAATCATTCGTTAGTCATTCCTTAATCCTTCTTTAATCATTACTTAATCATTATTTAATCATTAGATAAATATTCTTTATTCATTGTTTAATCAATCCTTAATCATTCCTTAATCATTCTTTAATCATCAGTTAATCATTAGTTAATCATTAGTTAATAATTCTTTAATCATTATTTAATCATTCCCAAATCATTATTTAATCATTACTTTTTCATTCTTTAATCATTACTTAATCCTTAGTTAATCATTCTTTAACCATTATTTAATCATTCCTTAAATATTAGTTAATAATTATTTAATCATTCAATTATCATTCCTTAATCATCAGTTTATTATTTGTTAATCATTAGTTAATCATTATTTAATATTTCTTTAATCATTACTAAATCATTAGTTAATCGATAGTTAATCATTCTTCAATCATTAGTTGTTCATTAGTTAATCATTCGTTAATCATTAGTTAATCATTAATTAATCATTAGTTAATCATTAATTAATCACTAGTTAATCATTAGTTAATCATTCTTTGATCATTCTTTATTCATTCCTTAATCATTCCTTAATCATTCTTTAATCAATACTTAATAATTAATTAATAATTAATTAATAATTAGTTAATCATTAATTAATAATTCTTCAATGATTCTTTAATAATTCTATAACCATTCTTTAATAATTCTTTAATCGTTATTTAATCATTACTTAGTCATTAGTTAATCATAATTTAATAATAATTTAATTATTACTTAATCATTAATAAATCATTAGTTAAACATTATATAATCATTACTTAACATTCTTTAATAATTAGTCAATCATTTGTTAATTATTCTTTATTCATTACCAAATAATTAGTTAAACATTACTTAATCCTTAATTAATTATTATTTAATAATTAGTTAGTCATATGATATTCATTAGTTAATTATTATTAGCTAATCATTATATGTAATCATTCTATAATCCTAAGTTATTCATTAATTAATCTATACTTAATCATTACTAATAATAGATATTATTTCTAAACTATATATAACTAACTAAACTAATAAATAAATAACATATTTAGAACTATCTTAAAAATAAATTAAATAAATAAATAAATTTAAATTAAATAATAAAAAATAACTCTAAATGATGATTCGTAAAAAATTGTCACTACTTTTAGGCCACCAAAACCACCACACACAAAGAAGGCTTCTTTTTAAGAGAGACGGTATGGAATTTAGAGAGAGGAGGGAGTTTTGAAGTGAGGAGAAGGGGGTTCCCTCTTATAGGGACTTAAGGGAAAGGAGGTAGGGGGATTCCTCTCATGACCCATCCCAGAGGGTCCTATATTGTGACTACCTTAAGCCCACCTTTGATAAGCCAAGGGCTGGTGACTAGAACCGAGTAGGCATATCCCACAAATGAGAGGCATTTTCCTAAGTACCTGTACACATGCACCCATATCCAAGGCCAAAATGCTGAAATGTAAAAACACTAAGTAAATAAGCATGCATAACACTAAGATACCAACAATAGAGTACAACAGTAGGAAAACCAAAAAGTAAACAGGGCCAGAATATAAGCCCACTAAAAGTAAATTCTTTCAAAGTAAATGCACAAGTTCCTGAAACTCATCCGTAGAAACCCTACAGGAAGGGTAGGTGTAGGAAAACTATCTAAAACCATAGGATCACACCTTGCATGTCTGATCACTCTAAGAACCACCTAGTACTGGTCCACCTAGGACTTCATCAAATCATCGATCATATGCACAAGACACAACACGTGAAGGAAAATCCTGTGTAGGGGTGAGTAAAGCAATACTCCGTAGAACACCTTGAAACCACAAAGGTAATACCACTAAGAAATACATAAAGCATACCACAAAGGAAACACGTGAAGTACACCACAATGGAAACAAATGAAGTATAGTTAAATATGGTCAGTTCACACAGGTATAAGTCTAAAGCATGAAGAAAAGGATTTCCAGTTGTAGATCATAGATCTCTCAATCTCAATGAAAATAGAAGTGTTGACAGCGCACGGAGTGTCAGTGGTGCACATATCATAAATGGAACACGGAGTGTCGGTGGCACCTAGAGCAGCGATGGCACCCGGGACATCGATGTTTCATGGAGAATTAATGACGCATGGAGTTTAGATGTTTCATACAACCCCCAAGTCACATAGTCATAGCCAGCCATAGGATTCCACTCGTAGTGCGCCTGTTCCTGGAGAACCTACTTCTCAATCCATTAGGTTGTAAAACAAATTCTACAAAAACTTACCTAGAGTATCTCAAAAGAACCATATCTTCTCAAGGGTCTCAATTCCAAAAACGGCTCATCCATCGGACACATGGTTTTAAACAAACTGTCAATTTAGTAAAAAGGGTTTTGGTCTGGTCTAGTTCCGACTCGACCCAACCCGATTCAGACGACCCAACTGGCTCGGCACGTTGGAATGATGGGCCACATGTTCTGGCCGACTGGGCTACTAGAGCAGCTCGGTTCTCCATCCCAGCCCACGTTGAGCAGGACGGTTCTGCTCCACCGGATGAGGCCCGCACTGGCTAAATACCTCTGGTCCACATGGTCACCTGACCACATGGCCAGTCTGCTCCCTTGGTCAACACGGTGCTGGACAATATTCACATGGCCATCCCACCTCATCCACCTAGTCCCATAATCCCACCGCCACAGGTTCCTCTGTTCGACACGGCTTCGGGCTGCATCCCAGCTGTCACCACCGCAGCCTCCTTCCATGGCCTTAAGTCGCCGCCGGTGGCCTCTACCACCATGGTCCTCGTTTGATGTGGTCCCACATAGACCGCATCTCACCGCCACTATTGGATGCCCTACCAGAGGCTTGTTCCTATTGCTCCCCACCTGGCCCAGCCACCCCTATCAGGTTGGCGCTACCTCTGTCGTCAGCTGCCCTGCCGGCAACCTTGTTGATCACCACGCCCTCCACCCAAATCTGGTTGGAGCTGCTACATTGGCTGTTATCGTGCATCACTTCCTCGTGCCACTATAACCTGCATACTCAAGTGATTTACATCATACCTTTGTCATCATATTGTTGTGATGTCCTAGTGTCGGATCCCTAGTCTTGGATTGTTGCACCATAGATCAAAGGCGCAATGATCCTCTGATCATATTTTGTGAAGAATAAGGAATAAGGAACGAGGAACATGGGAGATTGGGGGAACGAGACAAAGCACATGAATTCCCAAATGGATGGATCTTATCCTTGTACCTGTCAGCCTTGATCCATTCATGTTAGAAGGTTTAGCGAAGAACAATCAACCGATATTCGAAAAGATTTATCGTCCCATTAATCCTAACAATAAAATCCATCCCGCATGAATGAAAGAACTGTGGATCAAATTGTTCATGGGTTGGTCCTTATTCATCATCTAAATCTAAGAATGGACAAGAAATCACAAAGATATCAACATCCTAACTCAAGGTTGGATCAGTCATTGATGAAGAACAGAGGTCTGTGTCATCATCAATCCTTGATTCATCGGCATTCATCATCGAGAGACATTCTTTCTCCTTGCCTTAGGGGAATTCTAGGGTTATGATGATAACCCTAAATATCCATCACATGTCTTATAAAAAAAATAAACCCTCACTGCTTCAACAAATAACGTTCAACAAAATACATTTTTTTATTAAATATTTTAATGATGCTCACATCCAAAAATTAACTTTCACCCTCAACCAACACCGGTCGAGGTTAGGCCCTGTCTAAGGTAAATTCGAGGTTCTAAATGCAACAATTACCTCATATTTCTAATCCAAACACATGTTTATAAGTTATTCTCATTTTAAATAAAAACTGAACATGATATTTATTAAAAACAAAACATTTTTCGATGAATTTTTTTGGGCATAGCGGGTCTCGGAATCTCATTCCGTCTTAGAGAATGGTCTCAGAATTTTCCCAATTAATTTATAAAAATAAAAACTAGAGAAAATATAAGTCATTACATTCTCCCCACCTTAGGAATTTATGTCCCTAAAAGCCAAAACAAGGGATACTCAACAAAAATATGAGGGTACTGAGCATGAATCTGAGTCTCGCTCCCAAGTACTCTCCTGGAGATTACTATTCTACCACTGAACATGCACTAGAGGAATGAAACATCCATGAAGTATCTACTCCTATAGATCCTCAATCTCCACTGGGTACTCCAAAAAAGTCATCCCATCATCAATGTCCATCTCACCCCAGTCGATGACATGCGATGGGTCATGCACATACCTCATCATCTATGACATGTGGAAGACATCATGCACCTGGTACAACTATGGGGGTAGAGATAAGTGGGGTATTTCACCTCACCAAATAACCCTAGAATCGAAAACGGGTTGATGTATCTTGAAGATAACTTGATGCCCCAGCCAAATCTCTGTAATCCTTGTTGAGGTGAGACCTGAAAGAACACATGGTCACCCTCCTAGAACACTAGAGGACTCCGTCTCCTATCAGCATATGAATTATTTTGGCTCTGTGTTTTCCTCATCTGTTCTTGGATAATTTTCACATTCTCAGTGGTATCCTATACCAACTCTGAACCCATGAGTGTAGACTCTCCTAGGTCTATCCAATATAGTGGTGACCTGCATGGTTACCCATACAAGGAATTGAACAGTTCCATACCAATGGTGGATTGATATTTTTTTTATGAAAACTTCACTAGTGGTTGGTGATCCTCCCAACTATGGCCAAAGTCTAGGATGCAAGCCCGTAGCATGTCCTCAAGAACCTGGATGGTTATCTCTATCTAGACATCTGTCTAGGGATGAAATGTTGTGCTCAAGCACAGTTGAGTCCCAAATATCTCCTACAATCCCTTCCACAATAAGAATGTAAAGTGATCATCACAATTTGAGACTGTCATCAATGGTACTCCATGGAGTCGAACTATCTCCTACATGTAGAAGTGTCCCAATCCCTCTACTGAGATCTGCTCATGGATCAGTGGGAAGTGGGATGAATTGGTGAGTTGTTCAATGATCACCCAAATGGTATAATTTACCCTAGATGTGTGTGTTAAACCTTTCATTAATTCCATCAATATCCCATCCCACTTCCACTCTGGAACCCCAAGTGGTTTGGTCAAGCCCGCTGGAACCTGGTGATTAGCCTTCACTTGTTGTTAAGTGAGGCATCGAGAAAATAACTCTACCACTGCCTTCTTCATCCCCAGCCACTAGCACTGATATCAAAGGTCTTGATACATCTTTAACACTCTAGGATGTACTGCCAAAGGGGAAGTATAGAACTCCCTCAAGACCTCCTCCTGCAACATCACTAGCACTACTGTGCACCCTCTAAATAGAAGGATGTGCTCCCCACCTTTTGAATATCAATAAGGGGTATAGCCTACAGACATCTAAGCACATAAAGTCTCACAGTTAGTGTCTACGACCGGTGCCTCCCTGACTCACTATAAGAGTGGAGGGGTGATAGCCATCGACTGGAGGTAAGCTTCTCCATCTCCATCCACAAAGGATATCTGTAATACAGCCAACTACTCTGATGCCTCACTCAGCAACTACAAGTTGGATCTCCTGGTGAGAGAGCCTTCCACCATGTTCTCCTTACCAAGAGTATAAATAATATCAAATTCATATTCCTAGATAAAATCTAACCAATGCCTCTATATCAAGTTCAAACCCTTATAAGAGAAGATATACCTGAGACTATTGTGGTCAGAGTAGATGGTAAACCATTCTTCCATCAAGTAGTGTCGCCACATATTTAATGAGATGAATAACACTAATAGCACAAGATCATGGGTTGTGTAGTTCTGCTCATGCCTCCTCAACTGGAATTAACCATAGGCAATCACCACTTGACCTTGTATTAGGACACAACCAAGCCCATCCCCTTATGCATCATAGAACAGTACGTACTCAACACCATCCTCCTGTAATCTCAAGATGGGGGTGCTCCTCAATCTCTACCTCATCACATAAAAGCACTACTGTCACTTCTCTGTCCACATGAAAGGATACCTCTTCTATGTTAAGGCCATCAAAGTTGATGCTACTCTAGAAAATTTAGTTACAAACCACTGATAGTACCCAACCAAGCCCAGGAAACTCTTCACCTAGGTAACACTCCTAGGTGGCTCCCAAGCAAGCATTGCTTCAATCTTCGTTGAAGCCTTTGAAATGACATTTCCTATAAATTTGACCTTCTGAATCCAAAAATGACACTTATAGAGCTTACCATAAATCTGGTTCTCTCAAAATGTGTCCAGGATCATCCTTATGTGTATCATGTGCTCCTCCTCAGATGCCAAGAACACCAGGATGTCATCAATGAAGACCAAGAAAAACCAGTTTAATTAAGGACAGAATATCCTATTCATGAGTCACATAAAAACTTTTGGGGTGTTCATCATGCCAAACTATATCACTAAGTACTCTTAGTGTACATAATAACATTTGAAATTTGTCTTTGGGATGTCTTGATCCCATACATAAAGCTGGGGATAGCCATATTTGAGGTCTATCTTCAAGAACTACCTTGCTCCCTTCAACTGATCGAATAGGTCATCAATCCTCAGAAGTGGATACTTATTCTTCATGGTCACCTACTTCAGGCACTATAAATACACACATAATCTTAATCTCCCATCTTCCTTCTTGGAAAACAACATGAGGGCTACCCAGGGTGAAACACTAGGCTTCACAAATCCCTTCCTCTATAAGTATTCCAACTGTACCCTCAGTTCATGAAGCTCTGTGGGAGTCATATGATATGTAGGTATAGATATAGGTGTCATCTCGAGGTACAAATAAATGCATAAATCTACCTTCTTATAGGGAGGTAATCTAGGTACATCCTTAGGAAAGACATCCTCATACTCCACCGCCACTGTAGGAAACTGAGGACTCATCTAATCTACTGTACCGAGGGTCAATCTATCCAAATTATATGTGATCGGCTTCATCCTCCTACGTGTGAGTTTTTCCTATGCTTCATGTGTTTCCTTTTCACTGAAAAAAGAAAACTTGGTCTCATCTTCGTGGACACACCACACTCTACACCTAAAATAATTGATCTTGGCATAAACTGTGGATAACCAATCCATACCGAGAATGAAGTCGTAAGGCCTCAATTCTTCCACAAATATATCCCAACCGAAACTCTCACCCCCTATAGTAAGGTAAAATATTCAGCACCAGTGTTTCATCATTGAGTCTTTCCTCGTAGGAGTCTCTAAGTATAGGGATCGAGTCAATGGATCCACTAGAAACTTTGTGTCTCAAACAAGGTTCATGGAGAGAAAAGAGTGGTTGCCATCTGTGTTTATCAAAACTATAACTAGGGTGGAAAAGACAATGATCATACCTCTAATAAACTCTCTATCATCAGGTTCATAATCCTCTATTTCCTGAATCTGGCCTCATCCCTATCCACTGGCTCCCAGAGCCCATGGTGGACCACCTAGGGGTGGTGGTGGTAACACCTCAAACCTCTTCCCACCTCCTACTGATCATCCAACTACTCTACCACATCTATCACCTGGTATACCACCATGTTCTTGACTTCGACTTTGCCCTGATGGTACCTTTGTTATCTCTTGATCGGTCATACAGCAGGTCGGACAATCTCTAGCTAGATGTCCATGACCACTGCATGAGTAACACAGTCTATCCTTCGGCTGACTCGCTCTATCCTTCAAGCCTCGCACCACTAACCCCACATCCTAGGGTTATCCCCTAAACTGTATGATCCTCTTGGATCCTTGTGTTAGTTGTTGGCTACCGGTTTCTAAAGATTTATCTACCTGACACCCAATGGTATCTCCCACTGCTAGTGTATGCTCCGCTAGAAATATCTCCACTAGTAGAGCTCGCTCTAGTAACCCAACATATATAGGGATGATAAGGGATATCATGGATTCCTTGATATCCCAATGTATCCCCTACTCAAAGTTCCAGGCCCTAAAGGATGGGTCCCACAATATTTCCATAGAGTAGTGAGAAAGATCCATAAATCTAACCGAGTACTCTACTACTGTCTAACTTCCTTGCCTCGTATGTAGGAGCACCAATATACACACAGAGCATAATTTTTTTGGGAATAACTCCTCCATAAATATTTTCTCGAAGTCAAGTCTAAGTGAGGGTCGTCTCCTCATGTGTTTGGATCACTAAGCTCCACCATCTCCCTGTTAATCCCTATATAAGACTCACATCTAGGACTTCCATCAAGTCGAGAGGCCTCCTCACTAGGAAAAAGACACGCATAACCTCCTCCAACCAATCCTCAGCTGCCTAGGTGTCTGGATCAACCCTGAACCTGGGAGGTTTCTACATATCGAACTCATGTAATGCACTCATCCTATGTGCATCCTCTACCGGTAGTGATGGTAGTAACTACTACTCTCTAGGTGGTGGTATCACTGATTCACCACCTGGAGGTGTTATCTCTGGTACTAGTCCATATACTAATTTTTCATTTCTAGGTATATCATCATGGTGATCATGAATCGGAATCCTAGCTAGCGGTCTATATTGAGGAATCTTAAAATAGATCAATATGTACCATGGTCAATAGAGTATACCTAGTGAGATGACACTAACTCAAGAAGGACATGAGAACACACTCAAAATCCTATATGATGCATGTGCCATTTATTCCCTACAACCAGTGTTTTCTTGTATGGATTTGAAAATCAGAATTCAGAGTCCTGGTGTTTGGATATGTTGGTCTCCACACCAACACTAGAGTCCCTGGTCTAAAATCCTAACTAGAAACACTTAACACTATTTCCCCAAACCAATATCACAGACTCTTAGTTCTTTAGGTAGAATTGACCTCCTCTGATACCACTTTTCATGACCCCTCTAAGAGGGGCCCATTCTATGACTACCCCAATCCCACCTTCGATAGGCCAGGGGATGGAGACTAGTACCGAGTAGGCATATCCCACAAATGGGAGGCATTTACCTAAATAATTGTACACATGCACCCATATCTAGGCCCAAAATGATGAAATATAAAAACACTAAGTAAATAAGCAATAATACTGATAAGATACCAAAAATAGAGTACGATAGTAGAAAAAATGGAAAGTAAACATGGCTAGAATACGTGCCCAGAAAAATTAAATTCTTCCAAAGTGAATGCACAAGCTCCTGAAACTCCTCTGCAGAAACCGTACTAGGAGGGTAGGTGTAGGATAGTTGTCTAAATCTGTAGGATCACACCTCCCCTATCTGATCACTCTAAGCACCACCTAGTCTGGGTCCACATAAGACTCCATCAAAGTATCAATCGTCTACAAAAGAAACAACATGTGTGGTCAAAGCCTATATAGGGGTGAGTAAAAAAATAATCATTATTACACCCTGAAACCAAAAAATTAATACCACTAATAAATACACAAAGTATACCACAAAGGAAACACATGAAGTATGCTACAAAAGAAACAAAAAAAGTATAGTAAAATATGGTAATCTCACATATGTATAACTCTAAATCACAAAGAGAATGATTTCCAGTTGTAATTCATAGATCTATCAGTCTCCATGACATAAGAATTTTTTATGGTGAACATAGCGTTGATGGCACAAATAAACTTCTCAAGCCATAGGATTCAACCCGTAGTATGCTTGTTCTCAGAGAACCTACAACTCATGCCATTAGGTTTTAAACAAACTTCCACAAAAACCCACTTAGAGTATATCAGAATTACCATCTTATTGCAAGGGTCTCAATGCCGCAAACATCTCTTCAAATAGACACACTGTTTGAAATATATGGCAAATTTAGTGAAAAGGGTCTGGTCCGGTCTGGATCCAAATTGACTTGATCCGACCAACCCGGCATTAACTGGTTCGGCCGACCTAACCCAACCCGATTGGTTTGAGTCAGCCCAAACTAGCCCTACCCATTAGGATTGGCCTGTGGGGATGCTGGGCCACGTGGTCCAGCCCGTCGGGCCGCCGGTGGGGCTTAGTTCTCTAGCCCAGCCCGCATCGTGCAGGCCAGTTCTACTCCGTCAGACACGGCCCACCCTGTTCATGTCCCTCTATTCCACATGGTCACCCAACCACATGTCTATCTGGATCCCCCAGTCAATGTGGCACCGGACTGCATTCATGCGGCCGACCCACCTCATTTTCCTGGTCCCGCAATACGTCGTCGTGGGGTCCTCTATCCAATGCAGCTCTGATCTGCGTCCTAGCTATTGACGCCACAACCTACAGCGTCATGGGACTCCACCTACGCAGTCCTTTCTGGATTTCATCTTGCTGATGGATTGTTCTTGTCATGCCCAACCTGGCCCAACTTCTCCTGGTGCAACCCACCTAACCCGGCTGCCCCTGTCAGGCCATTGCTACCTCTGTAATCGGCCGCCCCATCAGCGGCCTTGTTGTTTGTCACACCCTCCACCAAGATTTTTCTAGATCTGCTCCTTGATCCACTATTGTGCACCACCACCTCATGCCACTATAACTCACTGCCTCTGGTGATTCACGTCTCACCTTAGTTGTCACATCATTGTGATTTCGTTGTGGTGTCAAATAGCTGGACTTGGATCGTTGTGCCACGGATCGAAAGCACAATGATCCTCTGATCATATTTCGCGAAAAAAGAGGAATTATGAACAAGGAACATTTGAGATTGGGAGAAAGATACAAAACACATGAACGCCCAAATGGGTGGATCTTGGCCTTATTCATGTCGGCATTGATCCATTCATGTTATAAGGATTAACAAAGATTAATCAACTGATATTCACAAATATTTATCTTCCCTTTAATCCCCACAATAAAATACATCCCACATGAATGATCAAACTATAGATCAACCTCTTTGTGGGTTGATCCATGTTCTTATTATGAATATAATAAGGGAAATAAATCAAAAAATAGATCAACATCCTACCTCGAGGTTGGATTGGTCATTGAAGAAAAATGGAGGTCCGTGTCGTCTTCGATCCTTAATCCCCTGGACTTCATCATCAAGAGAGATTTTTTCTCCTTGCCTTATGGGGATTCCAAGGTTATGACGATAACCCTGAATTACCCTGACATGGATTATAAAATAAAGAAACCATTAATTCATCAAAACATAACTTTCAATGAAATATTTTTTTTATTAAATATTTTAATGACACTCACATCCAAAAATTAACTTTCACCCTCGACCCGAGTCGATCGAGGTTAGGACCTACCTAAGGTAAATTCATTGTTTTGAATGCAATGGTGCCCTCATATTTCTCATTTGGGAACCCATATAGAAGTGATTTAGTTCTAAAGAAAACCCACATGCGTGCTTTATTAAAAACTTAACATTTTTTGATGAATTTTTCTCAGTATATCGGGCCTAGGAATCTCACGTCGTCACAGCGCCTGGACTCATAATTTTCCCTATTAATTTATAAAAATAAAACCGGAGAAAATCTGAGTCATTATAGTTCCTCATTTCACCTTTACGTTAGGTGATGGGTGTCCAATCACGTTCTTAATTTCACTTTATTTTAGGTGAAAGGTTGCAGTCATCCGCCCACCTTTTCCATGTCATCAATCTGCATCGATGATAGGAAAATGTGGCACACCCACTATAACATCCCATTACTATTTTCAAGTATTCATAAACCCCTATTTTTTAACATTATTTGGATGTATTTTGTTTTGGTTTCAATCGGGTGAAAATCTAACTTTTTGGAAGTTTCTAGGCTAGTTCATGGTTGGCGCACAGTTAGCGCATGATTTTTCAAACCATGCACCCTGCTATAGAAAAATAGAAAAAATTGGAAAGTGAGCTTCGTATGGATTGCACACGATTTACCAAACCACACGCCCTCTTTAAAGAAATCGTGTGGCCCATTTATAATAGGCACAAGGCTTGCACATGATTTTTCAAAATCATGCGCCTGTTCTTAGGGAACTATGTAGACAGATTTTTCCTTAATACATAGTTTAATAAAAAAATCAAGAACCCTCTTTTTAGGTCTATGATGGGCCTTCTTCAACCCAAACTCATTTATCCCTTTCTTGGAGCTCCCAAGGATGATTCTTGGCCCCTCAAACACCTTCCCAAAGTAATTTGAAGCTAGAGGAATGCCCTTTGATCTCATTACAGTTAGTTTCCTCGCCCTGATCTCATTCTCCCGCAGTCTATTTTTTCCTCCTTAGGGTTCCATGGATCCTTATGTTGATTTATGGATCTAATACCCTCTATTTTGGGTCAATAAACCTAGGTTTTATCTTCTTCTCCCAAATTCCTTGATCATCATTCTTCATTGACAAATATCGACTGGGGTTTGGTGATCCGAGATCTGTTGATCCTGAGGTAAGTGGTTCTATGATGATGAAAAATTTATCTTAACTCTAAATTGATGTCTTCAATTTAATTGATGATTTAAATGAAATTTCTGGATTTTTTTTAAATTGTATTAAATTTTTTTTAATAACAAACCAATTCCATTGAATTGGGGTTTTTGGAAAAATTGGTTTTTGGTATGAAATTGGAAAATCCCCAATTCCATTGAATTGAGGTGTGTTTATGGAAAAATGTGAGATTTAAATTTCTTAATTTAAATTCTAGATTTTATGGAAATTATTTCAAATAAATTGTTTAATTTAATTGTGGAAAATTTATTTGATGGAGAATTGTGAAAAAAACCCAATTCCATTAAATTGGGGGTTTATTATCAAATTAATGGAATCTGTTTGACAATTAAATTATTGAATTTAATTTTAAAATATGACTATAAAATTTCATGGTGAATTTATTTCAAATCCCTTTTTATGAAAAATAGATTAAAATTTGTTTTTTATGGAAACCCGGTGGTTTCATCTTTGTGAAAAAACATGTTTTTTAGTAAAACTCATTATGGTTTTTAAAGTAGAAATTAGCATATTTGAAATGGATAATGGGATTAATTGTATTTTGAGCAGTCTTGAATTAAATTTCCCATAATTTTTTTGTACTAGAGTACATATAATCCTTCGGTAGTTAGTGAGTTATTTTGGGTAGAACTTTACGATTTACAATGTTCAAAAACCTCATATCAGCACATCCCATTCCTAAGGAAAAGGTGATGAGTCCCCTTTCCGTTAGGAGGGTAGTATGTACATACTTTTTATTTCATATTTTTGGGTCCCTATAGCCTGTAACTATCATACATACTTGGAACATGACCATGTTTCTCACTTGTTTGTATTTGAAATGAATATACATATATATATATTCCATTTTTGTAAACTGTTTTACATGCCTTGTGAATTTATATAAACTTTTTTATATAAATGTGTTTATTTAAGACATTTTTGAAAAGTGAAATTTGTGTAAATAAACCTTTGAGTAAAGGTAAATTCTATCATTTGAAATGTATTTCCATCACTTGAAATGTGAATCATGAATTGCTAAATGTATTTACATATTTTAAAATCTAAAGCATGATTTTTTTAAATATGATTTTGAAATTCCAAACCTGTTTATTTTAAATTGAAATCACTTTACTTGGTTAATTTGATATTGGCATCTGTTATGGAATCTTTGATGAAACCCTACTAAACTTTGGCTCACACACTACTTGTGCCTTTGGGTGTTTGTAGATTATCTCCTTCCAGGTTCGAGCAAGGGAAAAGGATCTCTTGGAGGTTGATCTAGTTGTTGAACCATAGACTTAATAAGTTGTGTCTGAGTTGGGACTTGGGCTGTTTTCCTATTTTTTGGTACTTGGTTGTAGTACTTTGGCATATTTATACATGTTTTACTCCTAGTAAATTACCCCCAATGGGGTTTCTTTTGATATTCATACTGTATTATTTCTTTTAATTCTACATTATTAGTGGTAAAATCTTTCCCACTTCCATTTTATATGATTCCAGGTGTTATTCGTCAACCTGTGGGGATCAGGAATTCCCTTTGGGGCATGTCAGGATCGGTTCAGGTGTTGGGTTACCTGGGTACCCGGTTCAGTTTGTGAAAAGGTGGTATCAGAGGTTCAGGTGGAACTTCTTGTCTTGAATTTAGTATACAGTGTGAAATATATTTGGGACTTAGGAGGTAGTTTTTACTAAGTTCTTGGCCAAATATCACCGCAATGAACATTAAGTCACCAAGGGTGGTAAGGCAAAGACTTATTATGGATCAGTTCTAGTCATTTCCCTATTTTTATTTGGATAGATTAAAATCTAAATATTATTCCTTATACCTATTGGGATTAATTTACCTTGTTTCTCTATTTGAGTGTAACCTGGTTTCTTCCTTGTTGTCTACTAATTTTTGGTAGCATCATTCCTCCAAGAAGATGTGAAAATTGGATCCAGGAGGAAGCTACTGCAGAACCTCAATGAGTAAATCCTCTTGTAGACCCAAACTTGGTAGAGGTGATTGTGTGCATTTTCCAAGCTCTGGGACAGGAACCACCATTAGTTCCCTTTCAGTCTCCACCTACGGAACCTCATAGGGATGTTATTAATATTTTTTCTCAATAGTTCCTTCACCAGAAGCCAGAACTGTTGAAATGCTCAAATGATCCTCAACAGGCTGAGGAATGGTTGAACAGAATAGAGCACTTTTTTTGGTTCTTATACACACCTAATGAAATCAAATTTAAGTGTGACACATTCATGCAGGAAGGATCGAGAAACATACGGTGGGATACTATGGTAATTGTTAAGATACATGAGGAATTGTAGTAGAAAGACTTCAAATTTATTTTCACCGACTAGTTCTATCCAGAGTCAATGATGTTGTCCAAGTCCACTAAGTTTTTCAAACTTGAGTAGGCTGACAGGACCATGACAGAATATGAAAACCATTTTTCGAATCTCATGCATTTCTCACCTGAGATTATGTCAAATGATAAGATCTAGGCTTAAAGGTTCGATTTGGGACTTCATCGGGAAATTTTTTCTCATGTTCTATTAATGAAGCTTCCTTTTTATGTTGATGTACTAGATAGATCACTTATGGTAGAGATGGACCTAGATAGACCTCCTGCAGTGCTTGGAAGAGGTCCTTTGGTTTTCTAACAGTGTGGAAAGGCAGGACATTCAAAGAGGGATTGCATTAAGGCACATAATAATTGTGGATCCTATGAACATTCTAGGAACTTGCAGTGATTTTTTCATATATATTATACTCCGTGTAGTGGAATGGGATCATCATATCCTCCTAAATATTGTGGGTAAATAATATGCTTCAAGTATAAATGGGTTCCATCCACAGAAATCTGGAATAAAGCTTTTACACATAGTGTAATAGTCTCTAGAGGAAGCTGATACAGGTCCAGCGTTCATGAGATATACCATTACAATATCTTCATCATTAGTGACTTCTTTATTTGATATGGGTTCATATCATTCATTTATTTAAACCAGTATTGTTAATATGTTTAACCTTCTTATGGAGCTTTTATCTTGTGCAATGGATATTACTACAACCCTTGGAATAAAGAGAGATCAGGGTCTCTATAGTCCTTCTTGTGTCTTATCTCTATTATATGTCGAACTTTCTTATAGTTTTCTAATTCTTGATATGAAAATTATTTATGACATATTAAGGATGGATTGCATCATTTCCAAAAAATCCTGGATTGATTGTTGTCTTCGATAGGTCTCTTTTACTACACCCAATGGTGTGTGTCATGTCCTTCAAGGAGAATGTGACCAAAGTTCGAGCAGAACTGGACCTTCTTATTTGGATTTGGGTAAAGTGATATATGTGTTTTCCTTTGATATCAAGTGAGAATCTTTAAGTGGTGATCTCCCTCTAGTTTTCGTTGAGTTTCCTGACATGTTTCCTTATGAATTCTCTGGTTTTCCATCGGTAAGGTATGTTGAGTTTTCTATTAACTCAATGCATGGTGCTCAACCAATTTTTATTCCCTCTTACTACATGACATAAGATAACTGAAAGAGTTGAAGTCCCAGTTGGATGATCCTCTTGAGAAATGTTTTATAGGCTTGAGCGTGTCACCTTGGGCGGTGCTACTTCTCTTTTCTGAGAAAACTGGTGGTTTACATCACCTATGTATTGATTAACAAAATATCAATCGAGTGATGGTAAATAAAAAGTATATGTTACCATGGATTGATGATCTGTTTGAACAGTTGAAAGTAGAAAAGTGGTTCTCGAATACTGATCTTATCTCTGGTTTCCATCAATTGAGGATAAAATAATCTAACATTCATAAAACCACCTTTTAGAGCATGTATGGTCACTATGAATACCTTTTTATTCCCTTTAGTCTAATAAATTCTCTTGCAGTCTTTATAGATTTGATAAATAGGATTTCCATTAGTATTCTGATACCATCATGGTAGTCATTTTGGATGACATCCATGTTTACTCTAAGTCCAAGGAGGATTATGTGCATTATCTGAGAATGGTTCTAAGTTTATTGATAAATCACCAAATTTATGCCAAGATTTTGAAATGTAATTTTTGGATTAGGGAAGTGGAATTCATGGGATATGTGGTGAAAAATAAGGAATATCAGTTGATCCTAAGAAGGTGAAGATTGTCATTACTTGAGAGCAACCACGAAATGTCTTCTAGATTCATAGCTTCTTGGGATTATCTAGATATTATCGCGAGTTTTTTAAGGACTTATCAAATTTGGCTTCTATTATGACTTCTCTAACTTTTAAGGGAGTAAATTTTTCTTAGAATGATAAATTTTAGAGTTCTTTTATTGATCTGAAATGTCTTTTGACAACTGCGTCAGTGTTGACTCTTCCAGAGGCCGAGGAGGGCTCTATGGTCTTTTATGATGCATCAGGATCAATCTTGGGATGTGTTATTATCCAAGGTGGTCATATCATTGATTATGGATATCATCATCTTAGGACACATGAGAATAATTATCCAACCCATGACCTTGAACATGCTGTTATGATGCACACTCTTAAGAGTTAGTAGCATTGCCTTTACAGAGAAAATTTTACCGTGTATTCTAACCACAAGAGATTTAGTTATATCTTATCTCAAAAATATTTAAATATCCTTATAGGAGTTGGTTGGAATAACTTTAGTCTTTTGAATTCAACATCACCTATACCCTGGGGAAAGAGAATTTCATTGCAGATGCTTTGATCAAGAAACTTTCTGCCCAGGCAGTGAAAGAATCGTCAGAAGAGTGGGATTTGGTGGATCTCCTTGCATAGTTGCATATTGGAGTTAAAGAGAAATGGGTTGAGGTTTCATTGGGTAGTGTTCAGTTATTATCCACTCCTCTCGAATTAATTCTTCATGGTCAGCAGCTTAATGATGAGTTCTTTAGAATCAGATACTCTCTTTATGGTGGGGAAGCAGTTACCTAGTGGTTGTTCTCCAAAGGGGGAATTCTATGCTACCATAATCATTTTTTGGTACCATATTTAGTGAGGAAAGTTGTGATTGGGTATTTTTATAGTTCCCAGTGGGTAGTGAAACCAGGATCCACAAAGATGTTCTATGACATGTGGTGGTAGTTTTGGTGTCTAGGTTTAAGATGGTTCATTGCTAAATTTGTTTCTCATTGTTATACATACCAACATATGAAGGCTGATTACTATAAACCTTTAGGTTTGTTTCATCCACTTCCAGTTCCTACTTGGAAGTGGGAGATCTATATGTACATTTTGGTTGGGTTTCCACATCCCTAAATAAAGAAGAATTTGATATTGGTTTTGATTGATAGGCTTATGAAATCGGATCACTTCTTACCCATTCATGATACAACCAACGTTTAGGATTTGGGAAATCTATATGTGAAAGAGATTGTTCATTTTCATGGAATTACATATGCTATATTTTCTAATATATATCCTAGGTTCACTTATCATTTTTGGAGAGGCCTTAAGGAGGCACTTGGATCTCACTTCCATTTGAGTATGTCATACCATCTACATTCGGATGTCCAGATAGAAACACCTTTATAGATTCTTGAGGATATGATTCACGGTTGTGTTCTCGACCTTGGTGGAGATTGGAATGATCACTTAGGGTTGGTTGAGTTTTATTATAACAATAGTTACCAATCCATGATCAGGATGGGTCCTTTTGAGGGTTTTTATGGTCATCCTTGTAAATCTCGGTTGTGTTGGTCGAAGGTTGGTGAAAGTTCCTTGGTTGGACCAAGTCTAGCGTAAGAGATGATAGAAAATATTTAATTGATATGTTAGAGAATGTTGAAGGAATTGATATAATATAAGTCTTATACTGATCATCACCATAGACCTTTGTAGTTATTATTTGGTGACAAGGTTTTCTTAAAGGTTTCACCCTGGTTGGGTCATCGACGGATTGAGAGGCAAGGGAAGCTTGCTCCTTGTTTTGTGGGACCTTTCGTGATTGTTGAGTAGGTGGGAAAATTTGCATATAATTTAGAAATTCCACCGCAAATGAAATCAATACATAACATGTTTCGTGTATATCAAAGTATCTATCTGATCTATCTCATGTTCTAAGCTGGAGTGATATTGTGGTTGAACCTGGTTTATCTCTTACTGAATGGCCAGTCAGGATAATTTTTTATGAAACCATGATACTGTAAAGACCCAGAAATTTCAAGTAATTTTTTTTTCTTAAATACCTTGGAATTTTATGAGTATGCAGTTTCTGACGGCACCTGAATCCGAGGCCCGGTGTGCCATGAATCAATTTTTGAAGTTTTGTTTGGGTACATTCAGTAAGCGTATGAGCGGGTTTTTCTATATTTTGAACCGATGCTCGGAATTGAAATCTGAGGACACCGATGAACTCACAGCACCGGTATTCACTTAAGGGGACCTTTACCGCAGTTGCGTTTTATGCGGGCTGAAAGTGAAATTTTGGGGATTTAGAATAAATTAAATAAAATTTTTGTACACATTTTTATTTATTTTTTGTAGTTATAACTACAAGAGGAAGTTAAGGGTGGGCCCACACCGCACATAACATCCCCTGATAGGATTTAGTGTGGTGGGGCCCACACGAACCCGAACCCTTCCACCTCCCCTCAACCCCCCATTAATTCCATACTTTATTTTTTGACAACTCCTCATTAATGGTGGAGCCTCTCTACCTCCCTCTTCCCATCAATTGTGCCAACTCATATAATTAATGTCTACATTAATTATTCGGCACCTCTTTTGAATCAAAATGAATTTCATGGCAATTCTATTAATTGGAGAGCCTTTTTATTTCTTTTTGGGTTGGAAAATATTTTCTTGGGGAAGGCTCTGGAGTTTTAGAAGATAGGTGATCCTTCTTCGACGAAGAACACTGTTATTCAATGAAGAACATCCCCTACGAAGAATGCGAAGGACTTATTCCAACGACACATATTCCTCGGATGCACCTTGACATCAAGGAGTCTATGTCGCCTACGACAACGACTCTTCCTCCATCGTTGATGTGACAACACCTTTCTTCCATGACGCCAAACTACCACGACGCTTGTCTTCCGCGGCTCGATGACGTGCGACGTCAATTATGAGGTAGGGGGTTTTCTTCAATTTTAATTGAATAAAATTGTTCTTCATTCTTCGGTAAAACCATGTTTTATTTTCGGCTATATAATACCGCCTAATGCAAAGGGTGCGGGCCGAACAAACACGGCCCGACGACCATCGGTCGATCCTTGTTCTTTTCGATGGCGACGGTGACAGAAGGGGGCGGTGGCAACCAGAGAAAGCGGCGGACGTTTTCCAGCAACGTGGAGAGGAACCGCGGCCCACATCTGCGAGCCGCTCGGCCGAAGAAGAGCAGGCAGGGATGGTGGAACTGCAGCGCCCCCTGGCGCCGCGTTGTAGAGAACCGTAGGCCGCGCTCCGCAGGCCACTTCGGCGGGCGAACCGGTCGGCTCGTCAGCTGGCCGGGTAAGAGAAGGTCGCGGTACCCACAGGTGCCGCACGGAAGGAGAGCGGCCCACTCGGGCCGCTCATGCTGGGAAGACCGGTCGGCTTCGGCCGGCCGGACAGGAGGGCGGCGCCGCTCGGCGCCGCTAGTTCGGGAATACGGGGGGGTTCGCACCCCCTGCATCACTCGGCCACCCGAGCCGAGCCACTCGCCCACTCGGGCCAAGCCGCTCTGCCAGCAGGGTCGAGCCGCAGCCAGCCGGGTCGGGCCGCGCGCAGCCAGGCCGCGTCAGCCGCGTGTCGGGCCAGGCCGCACCCTTGCATGGGCTGGGTTGCCTACCATGGGTTGAGCTAAGCCCCACCAGGTCGGGCCATGCATTTCCGGTCCAGCCCGACACCAGTCGGGTCAGACCCGCCAAAACCGGGTCGACCCAACCCGCCAGCCCACTGGGCTTGATGGGCCGGGCCCGTTTTCACTTAAACGTTAATAACTTTAAGACCGCATGTCTGATCGACACGTTGTCTGCGGCACTGGTACCCTCACGACAAAGTGGTCCTTTTTAAATACTCTAAGTGAGTTTTGGATGACTTTGGAAAACGACCAGGTTTGGAACGAGCATAATTCCAACCGGGCCCCTGGAGTGGAAAATCCAATAACTCTCAGACCGAGCGTCCGATTGACGCGCCGTCTGTCACGTTGGGATTATTTTTACGAGACGGAACATTGGGATACATCAACTCTAGACTTCGTGATAGTTGATGTATTGAAACCTTGCTCAAGGAGCGGACCCTCCCGGAATCGAGCGTGCTGTGTGCGGGAACCCTAGAGCTGACTACGACTGTGTCGACTACTGTACTGGAATCCTCCGTGGGTTCGACAGTGATGACTACCGTACTGGAATCCTCCATGGGTTCTACGGCGATGACTACTATTCTTGTATCCTGTGTGGGTCCAGTAGAGTAGCTGGTCTAGTATCCTGTGTGGGTCCGACATCTTAGCTGGTCTTGTATCTTGTGTGGGTCTGACAGCTTAGATGAATCAGTTACTACATCTGATCATCTCTATCGCTATACTAAATATGTATACCTATGTGAGCTGAGTCTTGATTTTCAATCATTATCATCGATGTGATTGACTTATTTCCTGTATGGACTGGGTTGTATTTGGGCTCGAGAGTTAGAGTCATACTGTGATTGATAACTTAGGTATATGTATGGGAATATACCTAAGTAGGGTTGGTTGATACTTCGTGTTTGTATCTCTCTCCTGTGGTTTATCCTTTGTGGATTCTGGGAGACCTTTAGGGGTCTCGAGGTCCCTACTAAGTATCATATACTCACCCCTACACGGGCTTTTCTCACACTACGTTGTGTTGGATGCAGACGATGGACAACACTGATCGAGGAAGAGACTTGTAGAGCTAGATAGTACCTAGAGGTAGACAACTTGGCGAGACGTACACAGAGCGGACGGATGGACTTGAGGTGATGAGGAGGCCATTTGTACCCACCCTTCAGGTGGGATTCCCAGAGGATGATTTAGTGGTTGCTGTTTTAATTTACTACAGTTGTGCTAGCTTTTAGTTGTACTGTACTTTTAGTTGGGTTTGTATACTGGCCCATTTACTTTTCAACACTTACTTTTGTACTCAGTTTACTTAGTGCTTACTTCAGTTTTGTACTCTGTTGTGTTTTTTACTTTTATAAAGGCAATTATTTCCCTTTCTATCAGTATTAACACCTTTGGTGCTAGTCGCCAGCCCCTGGCCTATAGAAGGTGGGCTTGGGGCAGTCACGGCATAGGCCCCGAGGATGGGTCGTGACAAATTGGTATCATAGGAGTCGGTTCTACTGCAGAACATAGGACTCTAATCTATCATAATGTGAAGCAATGGTGTTAAGATTATTGAGTGTGGTTTTCAGTCCAGGGAGTCCAGTGTTGGTGTGGCGGCCGATGTATCCATACACCAGGACCATGAACTATGATTTCCGACTTAGTGCATGAAAACACTGATTGCGTGTGTGTTTCCTTTGAAAAATTTTCTTTGTGATTACTTTTTGTCATCTCACCAGGTATATTGTTTGCCCTAGGTGCACCTATTTCTAATCAGGATGTCCCCACGATGGCAGCCATCTAGGGTTCTGAGTTACGTACGAGATGGCAGCCCACCGAGTGACGAAGCCTCGGTGCAGGGCCCCATCACAGCGGAGGCACCAGCGGTACCACTACCCACTGGGCCACCGACGCTACCATCCCCAGCAGCAGAGAGTTCACGCCGCCTAAGTGCATTGCACGAGTTCCAGTGATAGAGGCTGCCTAGGTTCTGTGGAGAGATGGACCCATAGGTAGTAAAGGATTGGTTGTAGGCTATCGTCGGAGTTTTCAGATTGGTAGGGACACTAGCTGACCTTATGGTGATCCTTGTCGTGAGTCTCTTACATGCAGTAGTAGGTAGATAGTAGAACCTGATGCTCCAAGTGCATGACGAGGCATCTTTACTCTGGACAGACTTCGAGAGTCTCTTCCGCTCGGAGTTTGTTCCAGCCACCCTTCATGTGGTGCGGATTCAGGAGTTACTACATCTGCAGCAGGGCAGTATGTCAGTAGCTCAGTACTCAACGAGGTTTATTGACCTCTCACACTACTCCACGAATATGGTATGGGACATGTTCATCAGGGCCCAGACCTTCGAGTCGGGACTAAGGTACGAGATCAGGGTTTCGACGATTCCCCTCAGCATCCCAATGCAGGTTGGGGTGCTAGAGTGAGCCCTTCTAGTGGAGAGCTTTCTCACTGAGCAGTCACTAGCAGCGAGACCCACCGCAGGGCGATACATAGCAGAGTCTTCCATAGACGGCAGTAGACTGATGTCATAGGGGTCCAAGCGGACCAGGACATCAGGTGGGCGACCTCAGCATATAGGTTCAGTTATGCGGGGCACATGAAACAGATCCATCCTTACGAGGAGAAGGCAGTGTTATACATGCGGCGGGTAGGGCCACATGGCTTGTGACTGCCCGACCTTCCATGAAGATGAGCAACATACAGTAGAGGGACGTCCCATGAAGAGGCATAGGTTTGACTATGGTGGTCCACCGGGAGTGGGAGGACGAGGCAGAGGAGCTATCCGAGCAGTGGGTGGTGGACGACATTTCAAGGCTCTACCACCACAACCACCAGGAGGTCCACCCCAACCACAAGGAGCTGGAAAACAGAGGCGGTCACAGATCCAGGCAGTCGAGGCCTATGACTATGGCGCATCTGAGATGATTCGAGGTACTATCTGTGTCTACTCCACCCTTGCTGCAGTTCTTATAGACATAGGTGCGAGTCATTATTTTATTGTCGCTGCCCTTGTTCGGAGCTCAGAGATTCCGATGGAGTCATTGGATCGATCCTTATGGCTAGAGACTCCTACGGGAGTAGACTCGATGATTAAGCCCTGGTGTCGGCAGTGTGAGCTTACTCTATGAGGTGAGAGTTTCGGCTGGGATCTTCTTGTAGTGGCATCGAGGCCTTACGACGTCATCTTGGGTATGGACTGGTTATCTACAGTCCATGATCAGATCGACTATATTAGTCACAAAGTGCGGTGTGTCCCTACTGATGGGACCAGGTTCACCTTCACCGGCGAGAAGGGAGCCTGTGAAGCATAGGATAGACTTACGCAGAGGATAGGGAAGCCGATCACAATCAGTTGGCTAGTCTCATCCTTGGAGCGGTTGATGTGCGGAGTCTGAGTTTTCCTGTTGTGGTGGATCAGTATGTAGGTGTTTTTCCTGAAGATGTTCCAGGACTACCTCCTCGCAGAGAGGTAGACTTATACATAGATTTTTACCCCGGGACATCGCCGATATATACCCCAGCATATCGGATGGCTCCCGCCGAGCTTCGTGAGCTGCGGGTACAGCTGGAGGACTTGCAGGGAAAGGGATTCATCCGACCCAGTGTTTCACCTTGGGTTTCTCTGATTTTGTTCTCCAAAAAGGTGGATGGGATATTGAGACTATGCTTCGACTATCGTCACCTGAATTAGGTGACCGTAAGGAACAAGTACCCACTTCTGAGGATTCATGACCTCTTCGATCAGCTCAAGGGAGCATGATGGTTCTTGAAGATATACCTCAGGTCAGGCTATCACCAACTCAGAGTTCGAGATGAGGATGTGCAGAAGATGGCCTCCAGGTGTCAGTATGGCCACTAAGAGTTCTTAGTTATGCCCTTTGGTGTAACCAATGCTCCAGTAGTGTTCATGAGTCTCATGAACAGGATCTTCCATCCTTACCTTGATCGATTTGTCGTAGTCTTCATTGACGACATACTGATTTACTTGACTACTAAGGAGGAGCACGCCTACCACTTGCGGGTTGCACTGGATACACTCCAAGAGCACCAGCTTTATGGTAAGCTCTCGAAGTGCTAGTTCTGGATTCAAGAGGTTCACTTCTTGGGACACGTCATTTCGGAGGCAGGGGTAGTGGTGGATCCAGCGAAGATCGAGGCAGTGCTTGCTTGGGAGTCACCCAGGAGTGTGACGGAGGTTCGGAGTTTCCTGGGCCTGGCTAGATACTATCAGAGGTTTGTGCTAGACTTCTCTAGAGTTTCAGCACTGCTTTCAGCTTTGATGAAGAAGGGGAAACCCTTCATGTGGTCAGATAGATTCTAGCAGAGCTTTCAGAAGATGAGACGGAGATTGACCAGTGCACCCATCTTGAGGCTACCGGAGGAGGGTGTTGGGTACATAGCTTACTAGGACACCTCAGGGACCAGACTCGGGTGTGTCCTGATGCAGGAGTGAGTGGTGATCGTATATGGTTCTCAGTAGTTGAGACAGCATGAGTAGAACTATGCTACCCATGACCTATAGTTAGCAGCAGTGGTCTTCACCTTGAAGATGTGGCGGCACTATCTGATGAGAGAGATCTTTATAGTCTACTCTGACCACCAAAGTCTCAGGTACATATTCTCGTAGAAGGACCTGAACTTGAGGCAGTGGCAATGGCTCGAGTTCCTCCAGGACTATGACTTTGAGATAGTCTATACTCCTACAAAGGGGAACCTTGTAGCTGATGCTCTCAGCATGAGATCGGGGATTCAGATGCTAGGAGAGGCGACGGAGCAACTAGCCGCGTTGCAGATATCCTTTGTGGATATAGATGGAGCATCCTTTCTTTAGTATCTCATAGTCACTCCTCTACTTCTTGAGAAAGTCAGAGAGGCGCAGCGTGGGGACGTTGATTGTGAGGTGCGATGTGCTCAGATATCCACAGGGTAGGCACCTAATGGATTTTATGAAGGAGGGGATCACGTCATCCTCTTCAGGGGATGTACCATGGTACCAGTTTCACTAAAGGAGGAGTTACTGAGGGAGTTCCACACTTCCCCTCTAGCGGTACATCCAGGAGTGGAGAATATGTATCAGGACCTCATACGACAGCACTAGTGGTCGGGTATGAAGAAGGTTGTAGCAGAGTTCGTTTCACAATGCCTCACTTGTCAGAAAGTGAAGGCAGAGCACCAGGTACCAGTATGCTTGGTACATCACTTAGAGGTCCCAGAGTGGAATTGGGATGGGATCTCCATGGATTTCGTGACGGGGCTTCCACGTACATCCAGAGGACACGACTATATCTGGGTGATCGTAGACCGACTCACCAAGTCGGCCCACTTCCTACCGATCATAAAGAAGGGCTCAGTAGAGAGCTTGGGATGCCTCTACATTCAGGAGATCATATGACTTCATGGTGTTCCATCAACTATCGTCTCCTATTGAGATGCTCGTTTCACTTCCCAGCTATGTAAGGGGTTGCAGGAGGCTTTTGGCACGCAGCTTCATCTGAGCACCGCCTTCCATCCTCATACGGATGGCCAGACTAAGAGGACCATTTAGACTCTCAAGGACAAGCTTTGTGTATGTGTCCTCGACTTTGGTCGCAGCTGGGAGGATCACTTACCCTTGGTGGAGTTTGCGTACAACAACAGCTATCACTCCACCATCGGGATGGCACCTTAGGAGGCACTGTACGGCCGACCTTGCATATCACCTCTGTGCTGGACAGACCCAGGGGAGTCAGCACTAGTATAGCCAGAGATGGTGTAGGCTATGATGGAGAAGGTGCAGATCATCCAGGAGCGGATGAATACTGCACAAAGCAGACAGAAGTCCTATGCTTATAGGAGACGGAGACCACTGGAGTTTGAGGATGGCGACCACGTTTTCCTACGGGTCTCACCTCGATGAGGTCTACGGAGATTTGGTCGGGGTGGAAAGTTATCTCCACAATTCATCGTACCTTTCCAGGTCATCATCAGAGTAGGCGAGGTGGCTTACCACCGGGCCCTTCCACCTCAGTTGCATCGGGTGCATGACATCTTCCACATATCTCAGTTGAGGAGATACGTGCACGACCCGACCCACATCATTGATCACGGGGAGCTGGACATCGATGACGGGGTGACATTCATGGAGGTATCAGTGGAGATCGAGGATTGACAGGAGCGGGTCCTATGTGGATGGTCGATTCCTCTGGTGCGCGTTCGCTTCCAGCACGAGAACCTCTAGGAGAGCACTTGGGAGCGGGAGGCTCAGATGCATGCTCAGTACCCCCATTTGTTCCCCTATTGTGTGTTGTAGCTTTATGGGGATGTAAATCCCTAAGGTGGGGGTAATTTAAACACCCAGAAATTTTAAGGAAATTTTTTTTTCTTAAATACCTTGAATTTTATGAGTACGAAGTTTCTGACGGCACCTGAATCTGAGGCCTGGTGTGCCCGGAATCAATTTTTGAAGTTTTGTTCGGGTACGTTCAGTAAACGTATGAGCAGGTTTTTCTATCTTTTGAACCGGTGCTCAGAATTGAAATCTTAGGACACTGATGAACTTGCAGCGCCGGTATTTGCTTAAGGTGAATTTTACCGCAATTGCATTTTATGCGGTTTGAAAGTGAATTTTTGGGGATTTAGAATAAATTAAATAAAATTGTTGTACACAATTTTATTTATTTTTGGTAGTTATAACCTACAAGAGTAAGTTAAAGGTGGGCCCACACACCACATAACCTCCCCTGAGAGGATTTAGTGTGGTGGGGCCCACAAGAACCCAAAACCTTCCACCTCCCCTCATCTCCACATTAATTCCCTAATGTTTTTTTTTGACAACTCCTCATTAATGGTGGAGCCTCTCCACCTCCCTCTTCCCATCAATTGTGCCAACTCATATAATTAATATCTACATTAATTATTCGGAACCTCTTTTGAATCAAATTGAATTGTATGGAAATTCTATTAATTGGAGAGCCTTTTTATTTCTTTTTGGGTTGGAAAATCTTTTCTTGGGGAAGGCTCTGGAGTTTTAGAAGAGAGGTGATCCTTCTTCTACGAAGAACACTGTTCTTCAACGAAGAACATCCTCAATGAAGAACGCGAAGGACTTCTTCCAAAAATGCATCTTCCTTAGACGCACCTCGATGTCAAGGAGTCTACGTCGCATACAACAATGACTCTTCCTCCATCGTTGACAGGATGACACCGTTCTTCCACAATGCCAGACTATCGCAACGCTCGTCTTCCGTGGCTCGACGACGTGCGACGTCAATTATGAGGTAGGGGGTTTGCTTCAATTTTAATTGAAAAAAATTGTTTTTCGATCTTTCGTAAAACCATTCTTTATCTTTGGCTATATAATACAGCCTAACGTGGAGGTCGCGGGCCAAACGAAAACGGCCCGATGACCCTCCGTCGATCCTTGTTATTTTTTATGGAAACGGTGATGGAAGGTGGTGGCGGTGACCGGAGAAAGCGGCGGCCATATGCCGGCCACGTGGAGAGGAACCACGGGCCGCTCGGGCGAAGAAGAGCTGGTTGGTCATAGCCGACCGGGATGGTGGAACTGTGGCACCCCATGGCACCGTGCTGTGAAGAACCACGGCCCATGCTATGTGGGCCACTTCGGCAGGCGAACCGGCCGGCTCGTCAACTGGCCTGGTTGGAGAAGGCCGCAGCACCCGCAGGTGTCGCGCGGAAGGAGAGCAGCCCGCTCGGGCCACTCGCGCCGGGAAGACCGGCCGGCTTCGGCTGGCTGGACAGGAGGGCGGCACCACTCAGCACCGCCGATTCGGGAAGTCGGGCGGGTTGCGCCCCCCGCATCGCTCGGCCACCCGAGCCGCGCCAGCCGCGGGCCGGGCCGCGCCCTTGCGTGGGTCGGGCCACCTGCCACAGGCTTGGCAGAGCCCCACCGGGCCAGGCCATGCATTTCCAGGCCAGTCTGACACCATCCAGGTCAGACCCGCCAAAACCGGGTCGACCAGACCCACCATCCCACTAGGCTTGACGGGCCAGGCCTGTTTTCACTTAAACATGAATAACATTAAGACCACGTGTCCGATCGACACGCCGTATGTTGCACTGGGACCCTCATGGAAAATAGGTCATTTTTCGATACTCTAAGTGAGTTTTGGATGACTTTGGGAAATGGTCGGGTTTGGAACGAGCGTAATTACAACAGGGCCCCTGGAGTGGAAAAGCCAATAACACTCAGACCGGGAATCTGATTGACGTGTCGTCTGTCACGTTGGGATTCTTTTGAAGAGACAAAAATTTGGGATACATCAACTCTGTACTTCGTGATAGTTGATGTATTGACACCTTGCTCAAGGAGAGGACCCTCTCGCAATCGAGCGTGCTGTGTGCGGGAACCCTAGAGCTGGCTGTGACTGCGTCGACTACTGTACTAGAATCCTTTGTGGGTTCGACAGCGATGACTACCATACTTGAATCCTCCATGGGTTCGACGGCGATGACTACTGTTCTTGTATCCTATGTGGGTCCGGCATTTTGACCTCTGTACTTGTATCATGTGTGGGTCTGGTAGAGTAGATGGTCTTGTATCTTGTGTGGGTCCGACAGCTTAGCTGGTCTTGTATCCTGTGTGGTTCTGATAGCTTATATGAATCAGTGACTACATCTGATCATCTCTATCGCTATATGAAATATGTATACCTGTGTGAGGTGAGTCTTGATTTTCAATCATTATCATCGATGTGATTGACTTCTTTCCTGTGTGGACTGGGTTGTATTTGGGCTCGAGAGTTGGAGTCGTACTATGATTGATAACTTAGGTATATGTATGGGCATATACCTAAGTAGGGTTGGTTAATACTTCATGTTTTTATCTCTCTCTGGTGGTTTATCCTTTGTGGATTCTGGGAGACCTTCGGGGGTCTCGGGGTCCCTACTGAGTATCATATACTCACCCCTGCACGGGATTTTCCCGCACTATGTTGTGTTGGATGCAGACGACAGACAGCACTGATCGAGGTAGAGACTTGTAGAGTTGGATGGTACCTAGAGGTAGACCACTTGGCGAGGCATACATGGAGCGAACCGATAGACTTGAGGTGCTGAGAAGGCCATCTGTACCCACCCTTCAGGTGGGATTCCCGGAGGATGATTCAGTGGTTGTTGTTTTACTTTACTACAGTTGTGCTAGTTTTCAGTTGTACGGTACTTTCAGTTGGGATTGAATAGTGGCCCATTTACTTTTCAGCACTTACTTTTGTACTCAGTTTACTTAGTGCTTACTTCAGTTGTGTACTTTGTTGTGTTTTTTACTTTTATAAAGGCAATGCCTTCCCTTTTTATCGGGATTTATTCCTTTGGTGCTAGTCGCCAGCCCTTGGCCTATGGAAGGCGGGCTTGGGGTAGTCACGGCACGGGCCCCGAGGACGGGTCGTGACAGATACTTCATGGGAGGATGATACCTTTATTTTATGTGCTATGGTAGCATGATTCTAATTCTCATGATCCATGGGAGAGGAAGGAACTGATGATAGAGCAATGGCCTCATCTTTTTTGGCATGGAAGCTTCATCGTAAGCTTTCTGGAGATAGAAATTTTCTATAGTGGGGAGGCTGTAACATCTAGTTACTATTTTAGGTATTCCTAAACCCATATTTTTTAGATTTATTTGTTTGGGTTTTGTTTGGGGTTGAATCAAGTGAAATTATAAATTTTTGGAGGTTTCTGGGCTAGTGCACAGTTGGCGCACGACTAGCATACAGTTTTCCAAATCATGCACCCTACTACAACTAAATGGAAAAAATTGGAAAGTGGGATTTTCACATCTTGTGCATGGATTACAAAACTATGAACCCTCTCTGGATAAACCATGTATCCAATTTATAAAAATTGCATGGCTTGCGCATGATTTTTCTAAATCATGATCCTATTGCTAGGAAACCATACAGACAAGTTTTTCCTTCATCCAAATCTTAATTAAAAATTCCTGAACATTCTTTTCAGGTCCCTCATGGCCTACTTCAACCCAAACTCATTTCTCCCTTCCTCATATCTCCCAAGGAAGATTTTTGTCCCCTCATAACCCTCTAGAAAGTTATCTGAATCTCGAGTAATGCCCTTCAATCTCAGCATGGTTAGTTTCCTCATCTCGATCTAATTCTTCTACGGTCTCTCTTTTCCTCCTTAGGGTTATATAGATACTTGTGTTGATTTATGGATCTAATACTCTCAATTTTGGGTCAATAAACCTAGTTTTGATCTTCTTCTCTTGGATTCTTTGATCATCATTCTTCACTAATGAATCCTAGCTAGGGTTTGGTGATTCAAGATCCATTGATCCTCAGGTAGGTGGTTCCATTACAATGCACAATTTATATTAACTATAAATTTTTGTTTTAAATTCAATTAATGATTTAAATTCAATCTCTTTATTTGTGTTAAATTTATTTCAATGTTTTTTATTAAAAACCAAATTCTATTGATTTGGGGTTTTGGGAAAAATAGGTTTTTTGGCATTAAATTGGAAAACCCCAAATTTTACTAAATTGGGGTGTATTTATGGAAAATGTGACATTTAAATTGTTTAATTTAAATTATGTATTTGATGAAAATTATTTCAATTTCATTTTTTAATTTAAGTGTGGAAAATTGATTTAATAGAAAATTGTGAAAAAACAACAATTCCATTGAATTGGGGGTTTGTTATGAAATTGATGGAATTTGTTTAAAAAATAGATTGTTAAATTTAATTATAAAATTGGATTGTGGAATTTCATGGTGAATTTATTTCAAATAAATTTTTGTGAAAATGGATTTAAAATGGTTTTTTATGGAAATCAAATGGTTTCATCTGTGTAAAAAATCATGTTTTTTATTAAAAACCCATTATGGTTTTTAAAGGGAAAATTGGCATATTTGAAATGGTGAATGGGATTAATTTTATTTTGAGAATTCCTGAAATAAATTTCCCATTGTTGTTTTTTACTAGAGAATATGAAAGCCTTTGGTTGTTATTGAGTTATTTCAGGTGGAACTTTACAATTTACAATGTTTTAAAACCTCATATCAGTATATCCCATTCCTTAGGTGATGGTGATGAGTCCCCTCTTCCTTAGGCCCAAATGGGTGTATGTGCATACTTTCCATTTCACAGTATTGGGTACCAGTAGCCTGGAAATATCATACCTACTTGGAACATGACCATGTTGCTTTCTTGTTTGTATTTCAAATGCATATATGTGTGTGTGTGTGTGTGTGTGTGTGTGTGACATTGTTGTAAACTTTTTCATATGCCTTGTGAATTTATATAAATTGTTTTATATAAAAATGTTTATTTAATCTATTTGTGAAAAGTTCCATTTTTTTAAAGAACCCTTTGATTAAAGGTAAATTCTATCATTTGAAATGTATTTCCATCACTTGAAATGTGAAGCATGAATTTCTAAATCTATTTCTATATTTTGAAATATAAAGAATTATTTGTTTAAATATTCTTTTGAAATTCCAAACCTCTTTGTTTCAAATTGAAAGCACTTTTCTTGGTTAATCTGATATTGGCATATATTATGGAATCATTAGTGAAATATTTTTGGGCTTTGGCTCACACCCTACCTGTGGCTTTGGGATTTTATAGATTATCTCTTTCCAGGTTCGATCAAGGGGAAAGGATCTCTTAGAGGTGGATCTAGCTATTGAACCTTGGACATAGTGAGTTGCATATGAGTTGGGACTTGGTTATTTTTCCTATTTTCTAGTACATGGTTGTAGTACTTTGGATTGTTTATGCTTTTTTAACTTCTGGTAAATTACTCTCAGTGGAGTTTCTTTTGATATGTATATTATCTCGTTTCTTTTACGTTTTCATTTTTACTAGAAAAATCATTCTCGCTTCTATTTTGTATGATGTCAGGTGCTATTCGTCGACCTGTGGGGATCGGGAACGCCCTTCAAGCTAGGTCAGGATCGGTTCGGGTGTTGGGTTACCAGGGTACCTAGGGTGGTTTGTGACACCCATTACCACCTTTAAATAAATTAGGAAAGGTGGTCAGGTTCCTTATATCTTTTTGATTCAGAATTAAGAAATTACGCTGGATATATTTTAAAAAATAAAAAATTCATAAAAAAATCTGAAAATTCAAAACATAAAACAAAAAAAATATTATTTTCGTTTGTAAACTAGAAAATTCATGAATAATTCAATAAATTTTTTTCTTCTAATTTTATCAATCAATTTAGAGTTGTGGTTCACTTTAAAAAAATCATAAATTTATTTTATAAGGTTATTTATCATGATGTTAAGTTATAAAAAATGAACCTTTTCAATTTCATGATAAAAAATTATACAAAATGGAGTTACGGTTGATTTTATGTTTATTTAATTTATTAGATGAAAATATTTTTTTATTAAAAATAAATAAATTTAAATTATTTTCCCTAAAGATTTGGTATAAATTTTATATTATATGGGCACAAAATATTGTAACTCTCCTCTCATTAGGTTGGAGACTAGACTCATAGCACCTACGGGCCCCGATCTACTAAACACCATTTTCCAACTTCCAATTTTGTCACATCTCTCAACTTTATCTATTGACTCCCCATTTTGTTGATTCTTTATTCACTTTAAATTTATTTTATTTTATTAATATATAAATAAAATTTTCACACTTCAAACACATATGTGTGTGTTTGATATCAATCAATGGTCATATGTAAGCATATCATGAGCATAACTTGAGGAAAAATTAAAACATAAGAAGGGGTGAGCCAATATGCTCAGTAAGGATAAACATGAGATATATAGATCAATGAATATATATAATAATATCTTGAGAATAATTTTATTATAACATGTTATTATCAATATGAAATCCTACCCAACAATTCATGGATCGTAATCATGTGTTGGGGCATAAAAATTTAGTATGTGACAAGATTAGAGAATCACCAAAAAAAAGTTAATCATGATCCATGAGTTAAAATCATGATCATATCAACATGTCATATGAGTGTAGCACCATCATATGCATAGAAACCATATCATATGTAAAGGTTAACTACTGATACCACCATATCATTTTAGATTAAGAATCACTACATATTTTCTATATAATTTTGGATCAGGCATCCCTACCTATTTCCCATAGTAGATCAAGAACATAAAATCATTTCTCATAATTATGTCATGAGATATCAGGCTTTACCCAATTAATTTAAAGGATATATAATTCTGGTTACACCTGTCACATAATTAAAACTACACATATGTGTGTCACAATATCAACAAAAATTCATCATACCATTATAGAAAAACTCGTGGAAAATAAACAGGTTTAGTAAAAATATCATCATTATAATAATAAACCATATAGAGAAAGAAGAAGTATATTATCATTGGATCATATCCTTAGTAAAGAATATAAATCCTTAAATTATTATGGAATGGATTAAAAATACCTTTAAAAGATCATTTGGATGTTTCTTTGAAAAAATGAGAAAATATTTGTTTCCTTTTATAAAATTTTAACTAAAAATTCTCAAAATCTTGAGAAAATACTTTTTTTTCAGAAAACATATAAAGTTAGGATCAAATGAAATAATGGTCATGATGTTGTAAAATTCCTCTCATGTTTTATATGTTAAAATAAAACAATGCTTTCACACTATTATAAAACGTCTAAAACAACTTGTTTAGAAAACATTTAAAAATATTAGTGTTTATTCCTTTGTGAATAAATTCAATGATAGTGAAAATTGTATTTTTTTTAAAAAAATATTGTTAATAACTTTCATAATACAATTTTTAGGAGTATGGACATGGAAGAAAAATTTTGTCGACCAAATAGGAAATAAGGTCGGATTTTCTTTAAAAACATTTTCTCGATAATTTTAAGTACCAAAGAGAGAAAAATGGAACTAAAAATTAAAAATTAAAAGAATAAATATAGTATAATAAAATATATGGGTTTTAAAGTATAATATTAATGAAATTTTCCTCAATGTAAATTTAGCATAGGCAATCCTAAAAATAAATGAGATTGTAACATAAACCATTACATCAATTTGACTTGCTTTCTAAACTCTCTTACCTCCTTTGTAATAAATTTATATTTATAATAATTCTATAACAAAATCATATACATACTTATAATATCATATATTATCCACATATAACATTTCAACACCCATTCATTAATAATTATTTGTTAAAATCATTGTTTCTAAGTGTCAACTGTTTCATTTTTCAAGTTCTGGTTTGGCGGTTTTGTTCCTTGAATCTTGATAATTGTTCCATAATATAAATAATATTAATAACAATATAAATATAATATATATTCATTATATATATATATATAACCTTCCATAAAATGTAAATATGGAAAAATGAATTACATCGTTCATGGAGAAGGTATTCTGTATGTATGCATGAGCATTGTTTTCTTCCTATAATGATAAGAAGGAAAGAAAGATAAATAATATTTTTATATTAAAAAATAATAATTATATCATATATATTAATTAAATATGTAATTATAAACATCCATATAAGGCGGTGATGCAAAATGAATCATATCGTTATGTTGAGGCAGTTGTCCACACGTACGCACAATCGATGCTTTTATTTCTAATTTGATGGAAAGAAGGTCAAAAGTGGTTATTACATCACTAAAATAACATCTAAGTATTTTTATGGTTCTTTACTCATCATTTTATGATGGACACAATGGTTTTATATAAGGTTTTAGAAGAAATAAAAAAGTTCTTGGTTAAGAACTATACCTCTTCTTTAGATAACCTCCTTAAGTTTATACCTAAAATCTTCATAGGATGGTATTTTGATCAAAAAAATACCTATAGTACATGAGTAAAGACGTTATAAAAGGACTTGGGTAGGTTTCTGGTTAATATAATAGGCTCTTTAAGTGTGTATAAGATATGAGTGGTATCCTTTTATAAGTGAGGGAGAGGACGCACTTAGATTTTTTCAAATGATTAAAATATAATATTGTCTTATTCAATCCAAATGGATACAAAAACGACTCATATTCAAATAGGAGATGATATAAGATAAAACTATGACCATAAAATAGGATTTATATAATTTTTTAGTTCATTTTAACCCTTATCATTTTATTTTTAACCCTTTTAACATGTTGTAACTCTTACCGTGGTAACTGAATTTTACCAAAGTTAATATTAATCAAAAATAAAAGTAAACTCATTATAAAATTTGTGAATTATGATTCCAAATATTGAGACCATTTTACCAAATTCAATTTCTTTAAGTGGTAGAAATTAATTTAAAAACAAACCAACAAAATATGATGAAAAACAGTTTTCCATACAAATGCCTTTAAAGTATAAAAATGTTTTTATACAAAAATCATGTATAATTTTTATTCAAATGGGATTTATTGGGTTATTTATAATTAAAAATAACTAATGAAATTTTAAAACCAATCCAAAATATACTGTGATTTTTTAAATACATGAAAAGAAATGACGGTTTCCATAAAAAATCTATATTTTCTACTATTCATACAAAAATCAATTTTTTCATAAAAAAATCAAAAATTCACCTCAGGTTAATATTGAAATTATGATTTCAAAAATTATATAAATTTCCTCAAAATAAAATTTCTAGAAAATGTTAGAAATTAATTATAATTTTCTTGCACAAAATGAAATAAATATTATTTTTGAAGAAAACATATTTTTTAAGCATAAAATGACTTTAATGAAAACTTAGTATTTATTTATTATGAATTAATTAAAAACTTTGAATTATATAAAACCTTTATATATATATTTATAATGTGGTTATTCTTATTCATAATCTCAATTTAATATCTTGGTTATAAAATTCATATTTAATTAATAATAATTCCATAGTATGTCGTAGTCCCTTTAAACACGATGTAGCATGTAAAACAAGTTTTCAAAGAAATTAAATTTATTTAAAGAGAAATATATCAAAAAATATTAGTTTGTTATATATTATATCTTAAATAATAAATTCACAATACACACATTCAACGTGGAATATTAAAGTAGGGAGCAACATAGTGTGTTTTTACAAGGTCCAACCCCGTTGTGAGAAACCCACTCCTTATTGTGATTGGTATCATTTGAGTGAAAAAATTGTCACTGGTAATATTTTTATCAATTTAAAGTGGATTATTCAGGTATCATATTTAAACTATAGTGCATCCAAAACTTACATAGTATTCTATTGGAATATACTATCTCCAAAAACTTCTCCCAACTTCCTCCTTGAAATAGATCTTTAATTTGCTCGACATGTCATTGCATCCACCTATCAGGTATACTTACTCAATATAGATCCTTCAAATTTTTTTAGATACTCAAGATAAACAACATGAAACTCAGTCTATGTTCAAATAATTACTCCTAGATCTTGTTCAGAATGTGATCATTGGATACTCATGATCAGTCTTCAAGGCTCTCGAAAACCAATGATGGATCAGTAGAATTACATATAATTCATCCTTACTCAATTATTCTTTCTCTTATTTTATCTAAAAATTATAGAATACAGATTATAGTAGGTATTCTCCTTATTTTTCTTATTACATTGTCTGAATGGATATAATCAACACATTTAGGTTTGTTTCTTATTCTTCTTTGATGTCAAGAATGATATTCTTATTCAGCATTGTATTCTATACTCTTATCTCCTTATTGGGATTTATAATTTATTAAAATAGATATTTAGGTTTCTCATATAGGGTTCTATCACCAGTTAGGTTCTCTCCTTTTCTATATGATTTCCACCTTCTATATTTTGGGGTCATTTCGATATTCTTGAAATTGAAATATTTCAGGTATTTTTATGTTATCCTAACAAGCTGCATATTCATACAACAGCTTGTACCCCATGAATTTCCATTTCATTTACTAAAATTTTTCATGTGGTCAGTTATTTATAATCTCAGATGTTATTTTTTCCTTAATGGGTTGTCTTCAGTTTATTTCTAGGTATACCCATTTTTATTTCTTCTCATTTTATCCAAATCAAGTAAATTTTAGTTTAGTTTTACTAGCGAGTTTAAGAGTCTTATCCTTAACACATTTCCACAACATCCACAAATAAAAAAATTCTATTTTTATATGAAAAACATACAACATTAACCACTGTGTCATGGAACTTTACTTTATAGTTTCAGAGCATCAGTAACTCTAGTTTCATCTTTAACAACATTTTCAATTTATAGATGTTACACAGCATGATCTTCTCAATTCTCAGAAATATAAAAAATTGGTTTGTGATATTTAATACATTGAATAATGTTATTAACATCCTCACATTTTCATTTCTAAAATAATTTATTCTGGTATTTCCTCATTTATGATAAATTCTTTTTCTCTGAATGTCCTTTATCTTTGATCTTTCTATTCTCAATCATGAAGATCAGTTTCCACAGTCATTCATCTTGAATCACAATCTCATTTTGATATATGAATATTTGAAGAATAGTTCAATCATCATCTAGTTTAATTTCCTTCATAATATTTTTTTCTAGAATTATTAGAATTTTCACAATGTGTTGAACCTTCTAAAGATATTAACCTTATGAAGTACATCAATCTTATGTTGTAACATAGAAAAACCTTTTGAAAATGAACCTTGTAATTTTCATACCATATTATGGTTGGTAAATTTATGAATTATCATAGTAAAACCTTAAAAAGTATAGATTTTTGTAAATTTTTGAACCTTACAAAGTTGGAAAACATTATGAAGCACTATAGCTCGACCTTACGATCTTTTAACATTATGAATTAAGAACCATACAAAGTTTTTTGAACCTTATAAAGATCTATAGTTTAACTTTATGAAGTTCATGATACCTTATGAAGTTCTCAATATGAACCTTATGAACTCTGAAAACCTTACAAATTTGGTTTTTCATAAAGTAAACAACCTTACAAAAATCATGAACCTTACAATAATCTAAACCATAAAAATTCAAAACAACTTTATAAAGATGTTTCCTTTTCTATATTTCCCTCTTATAATTTAACCTTATCAAGTCTATAATAAACCTTATGAAAAATAAAAATGTATATTATGAAGACTTTGGGATTTAGGAAATTTTTCAGTCCCAACACAAAATGTTCATAATTCTTCAAATAATCCCAAACTCACTTCAAATCAACTCAAGGTTGTCTTAATCATTTCAAATCACTTTTAAAAAATAAAATAATTTTTAAAACTATCAGAATAATTCCAAATCTCCTCATATAACTTCAAAGGTATTTTACAGCAATTAAATACTCAAGTAAATAATTTCAAGTATCTCCACTTCCTCTTAAGTTTTAGATTCTTATCAACTTCTTCAAACCTTTATACATGTTTATTTATTCATTGATTACAATAGACTCTATGCTTACTTACACAATAATGGTTTCTTCACAAATCTATCCTCCTAAAAAAATTATCCATAACTCCTTGGATGATTTTTATAAATTCTATCAAACTTTTCTTAAAAATTTGAACCATGTTTAAATTTTATAGTAATAACAATTTTATAAGATATTTAGAAGTTATTTTAGAATCAATATTCACTTTAAACTTATCTAATATTTATAAACTATTGTAGATAATACCACATCCATATCACTAGTCTCTTGAATAAATAATGGATAATTTATCATTTGGTATAATAGCTATAGTCATGAATCTATCCAGTTGGGTATTCAAAGATAGCATCACCTTAAACTTCTTCACCCATCAGTTTATGGGTAGCATCTTCCCTCCTTTAATTGTTGGGCGTATTCTTCCTCCATCACCCAATGCTACAAGACACACATATTTTCATTCTTATTAACACAAATTATCATTGACAATAAATATATCCAATAATAACCTTTTGTAAATTCAATTTCCACCATTGAATTTTTCAATCAAAAACTTACTAGTTTCCATTATCTTATATGAGAGCTTTGATGCCGACTATTTCGGTCAATCATAAAGATACACCCTCAAGAAATTTCCAAGATCACGCATACTTTACTAGTTTCCATTTTAAAATGATTTGAGAGTCAAATACTGATCAAATAACAAATAACAAAAGTGGGAGAAATGAGAATGAGGATTCAATATTTATGACAAAGAAAGTAAATAAAACACTGAAGAAAAAACACCAAGATTTAACATGGTTTGGACCACTTTGGCTACTCCACAGAAAGAACACTACCATATTCTTATATTTATTAATGATCAACCCAAATGATATAAGATACAAGAGAGATAAAATGGAAAAACATTCCTGAAGAAAGAGGACATAAGAAACCAACTTCCCAAAAAAACAAAAGGAGCGATGATAATTACATGCCAATTAGATTTACCAACAAACTGGCACTCCAAGTTCCTTGGTAAGATTCATAAATATCAACAATAAGAAAGCATGATCTCCTCATCAGCAACAAGAAACACTCTCACTACTATAAAACATTCTTTCAACGGTGCTAAAAATGATATTTTCAGTACTTAAAAGCACTGATAATCTAAGTGATATTAAAATCACTCAACCTTTATCAGTGCGAGTAAAAGCGATGATAAAGGATCCTTTAATCAATGCCTTTTGGAATCACTTATAAAGGGTACCTTTATTAGTGATTTTTATTTATAAGTGATAAAGGGTATCATTTATCATAGATAAATGAAGCATTGATAAAGGTTGTCTTTATCAGTTCTATATGAAGTGCTTATAAAGGCTATTTTAACTGCTACATGGCTAAAACTCTACAGTAGACATACAAAAACCATATAAAATAAATCTCAATCAGAATATATAAAAAGAAATGGAAAAATATAGTAAACTATACTGGAATAAAAATAACACATTACACTATCATTTTAATTCAAAAGTTACATAAAAAATATTTATATTAATGTCATGTTTATAATTAACCAAAAAAAATTGTAACCCATTTTAAAAAAATTAAAATTATAAAACTCTTTTAAATGATCAACCTCTCTGTAAAATTTTATCCCTATAATAAAACCAATTTTTATTTTAGTAGCATTAAATAAAAAAAAAATGTTATATAATTCAAATATGATAATTATATTGTTAATTATTGTATATATTAATGATATTATCAATTAATTATGTGTTGTATTGATTTGTGTTTGGTTTATACATGTCATAAATATATTATGAATCATTTTCCTAAATTTATAAAACAATCTGAGATCATTTTCTTAGTTTTTTCTATGTGCAGCGCGTTTTAAACTAAAATGACACTTATATTGAAAATACGCACTTCAAGTCATGACAACCATTAATGTATTGGATTTATGTATAGTTTATTATTACATGTCAAAAAATAATTATGGATCATTTTTCTAAAGTTTGGAAACAATCAGAGATTGTTTTATCGATTTTGGGTGTGTGAGGTGTGTTTAAAACTAAAATGGAACTTATATTGAAAACACACACTTTGAGTCATAAAGACCACATAATGTTAAAAATTTATGTGAGGTAGATTCGTACATGTTATAAATATATTATAGATTTTTTTCCCTAAAGTTTGAAAATAATTGGAGCTTGTTTTCTTGATTTTAGTTATGTGAGGTGTGTTTTAAACTAAAATGGAACTTATATTGAAAACATGAACTATCATTTGAATGAGGTAGGTTTTAATACATTAAAAATATATTATGGATCATTTTCCTAAAATTTGAAAACAATTTGAGCTTGTTTTCTTGGTTTTGTCTATGTGATACGTGTTTTAAACTAAAATGACACTTTTATATTGGAAACACACACTTCAAGTTATATCAACCACATCATCTATCATATTGACACAATGTTGATTTATACATGTCAAAAATAAACTATAGATCATTTTCCAAAATTTTAAATGCAATTCGAGTTTGTTTTCTCGGTTTTGTCTATGGGAGGTGCGTCTTAAACTAAAATGGAACTAATATTGAAAACACACACTTTGATTCATACCAACCATATCGTGTTCCATATTGACATTTGGTTGATTAAAATACATCATAAATATATTATATATCATTTTACTAAATTTTTAAAAAACAATCATGGTTTTTTTCTTAGTTTTGGCTATGTGATATGCATTTTAAACTAAAATAACACTTTTATATTTAAAACATGCACTTTGAGTCATATAGACCACATCATCTGTCTAAATGATGTGTGGTCAATTCCTAAATATAAAAAATGAATTAAAGATCATTTTACTAAATTTTGAAAACAATATGATCTAGTTTTCTCAGTTTTGGCCAGTGATGTGTGTTTTAAACTAAAATGAAACCTTTATATTGAAAACACACACTTTGAGTCATATTGGTCACATCATGTGACAGATTGATGTGTGGTTCATTATTACACATCAAAAACGAATTGTAGACCTTTTTCCTAAATTTTTAAAATAATCTAAGGTCATTTGCTTGATTTTTTCTATTTGATGTGTGTTTTAAACTAAAATGACACTTTTATATTGAAAACATGTAATTTGAGTCATATCGAGCACATCATGTATCAGATTGGCATGCAGTCAATTCCTACATGTGAAAAATGAATTATGGATAGTTTTACTAAAGTTTTAAAGCAATATGATCTTATTTTATTAGTTTTGTCTATTTTTATGCGTATTTTAAACTAAAATGGTACTTCTTTATTGAAAACACGCACTTCGAGTCATACTAGCCATGTCAAGTGTCAGATTGATGTGTGGTCAATTCCAAAATATTAAAAATGAATTGTGGATTATTTTCCTAAATTTTAAAAACAATAAAAAAATTATTGGTTTTGGCTATGTGAGTCATGTTTTAAACTAAAATGACCCTTATATTAAAAATAAATATTTTGAGTCATACTAACAACAATGTGTGTCGTATTGATGTACAGTAAATTCCTATACATAATAAATATATTATGGATCATTTTATAATTTTTTAAAATAATATGATCTTATTTTCTTGGTTTTGGATATGTAATACGTGTTTTACAATAAAATAACACTTTATATTAAAAACATGCTTTCTAGTCTTATCGACCACATCGGGTGTCAGGTTGATGTTTGGTCAATTCCTATATGTAAAAAATGAATTATGGATAATTTTCCTAAATTTTTAAAATAGTCTAAGCTAATTTTCTTGGTTTTGGATAGTGACATGCGTTTTAAACTAAAATGATACCTTTATATTAAAAACATGCACTTCGAGTGATATCAGTCACATTATGTGTCATATTGATGTGTGGTAAATTCTCACACATAAAAAATGAATTGTGGATCATTTTATTCAAGTTTAAAAACAATATAATCTCATTTTATTGGTTTTTTCTATTTGATGTGTGTTTTAAACTAGAATGACACTTTTATATTGAAAACACACACTTCGAGTCATACCGACCACATCATGTGTAAGGTTAATCTGCGGTCAATTCCTACAAATAATAAATGAATTATGGATCATTTTCTTAAATTTGTAAAATAGTAAGAGATTATTTTCTTTGTTTTTTCTATGTGATACACATTTTCAAATAAAATGACATTTATTTTAAAAACATGAAATTCATGTCATACCAACCACGTCATTTCTCATATTTCAGTGCGGTCAATTTATATAAGTCACAAATGAATTATGGATCATTTTTTTAATGATTAAAATAATCTAATTCTATTTTCTCAGTTTTGGCTATTTGAGGAATATTTTAAACTAAAATGACATATGTATTTAAAACATGAACTATGAGTCCTACTGACTACATCGTATATCGAATTGATGTGTGGTCAATTCCTATAAACAATAAATATATTATAGACACTTTTCATAATGTTTGAAAACAATTCAAGCTCATTTTCTTAGTTTTGGTGATGTGATATGTGTTTTAAACTAAAATGAAACTTCTATATTGGAAACATGCACTTTGAGTCATATTGACCACATTGCCTATCAAAATGGTGTGTGGTCGATTTCTATACATATTAGATGAATTATGGATCATTTTTTAAAATTTTGAAAATAATCAGATCTTGTTTTCTTGGTTTTGGATAGTGGTGTTCATTTTAAATTAAAATGAAACTATTATATTGAAAACATACACTTTAATTCATATCAGTCATATAGAGTTTTATATTGATGTGTGGTCAATTATTACATGTCAAAAATGAATTATGGGCCATTTTTTAAAAGTTTAAAAATAATTTGAAATCATTTTATCATTTTTTGCTACTTTATGAGTGTTTTAAACTAAAATGATAATTTTATATTGAAAAGACATACTTTGAGACATACCAACCACAACATGTGTTGGATTATTGTGCGATCAATTCCTACACATGAAAAATGAATTTTGGGTCATTTTTATAAATTTTGAAAACAATATAAACTCATTTTCTCAATTTTGGAAATTGTTTGTGTGTTTTAAACTAAAATAAAACTTCTATATTGAAAACATGTGCTTCAGGTCATACTGAGAAAATCGTGAGTCAGATTTATGTGCAATCAATTTTCACATGTGAAAATGAATTATGGATCATTTTCATAAAGTTTGAAAACAATATGGGGTTTTTTTATTGGTTTTGGTGATGTGACACATGTTTTAAACTAGCATGGCACCTTTCTATTAAAAACAGACACTTTGAGTCATATCGATCACATTGTGTCTTGGATTGGTGTGTGGTCGATTCAAACTTTTAAAGAATGAATTATGGACCATTTTCCTAAATTATTAAAACAGTATGAATCTATTTTATTGTTTTTGATTATGTGACATGTGTTTTGAAATAATGTTTAATTTTAACAAAATAAGTATCAGATAAAAATGATAAGTAAATTAAATAAAAAAATAGATAAAATGATGATAAAATTAAATAAATTAGTAGTAGGAAGTCATTTGTTCATGATTCATTTATACATTCTAACACCATGTATTCTTACCATTCATTTCTAAACAAATTTATTTCCTCTATTATACTTATCCTTGAGAAATAGATCAAAAATAATATATAAGCATTCTAATACTAATGATTCACATCCCAAGTGTATCTATAAGGCCATATCCCATACTAGATAACAAACATACTAGGTAATCACCTAAATTTGATGTCAGAAAACATTCTAACACCATTTATTCTGCCCACTCATCTCAAAAAAAATTACTTCTTATTTTAAGTACGTAGATTGTTGAGAATCTTGGTAGTACTAAGAACAGCATATAGAAAAATGATTAAGAAATATTTTTAATGAAATTGTAATTAACTGTAACATCTCGACCCGACTGACCACTAAACCAGTATCTGGACTGGTGGGTCACTTGGTCTCAATCATGCCTCCCCATATGCCAGAGGATGCCAACTAGCAGCGAGGGTATAAAAAGGTGATATTGGGGAGACTATACCCTCATGATCAAAGTATCACAGCGGTATATCAAAAAATAAATAATAGATAATAGAGGAAGTAGTAATAAATGAAATATAGATCAGTGGAAGAATAATATAAACTAAATAAGAAATGTACAACACCAATATATAACAATGCATGCATGTCCAGATGATGATTCAAAAACTAAAATAGTAGACATAGAGTAGGAAACATGATACAATATAGTACCAAAATAAATAAAAGAAGTAAAATCTGTAAGGGTGAACTTTATGAGCATCTTGTGCTCCAGCTCAATCCCTTTCTCATAAATCCCAGGTACAAGCACAAAAACAAAAGTAGTGATCCATGGTCCTGCGAACATATGATCTGCTTAGTTACCCTAGTGTAAAGGTGGACCGAGCAGGGTGTGAGATAAAATCCCAGTAGGATACCACCCACAGTGTCTATAGCTAAATCTCATATTTTAATATAAGGTATATCTTAAGTAAATATAATAATAAGTAGTGTTGAATAAATAAATACTCATCGTCTCAAGTTCCAATAGGAAACCTGTTGGGAAAAAATCCCTCAAGGTATCATTGAAGCATTTTTGAGGTGATTGTGTTTGTTGACAAAGTGGAAATCTGTGTTGTGATTATTGACGAAGCAAACCATGACGTACACATTTGTTGAAAAAGAGGATTTCATGGTGTAATGTCGAGTTCAAGGGTTGTGGTTAACGATCCATGTTTGATTCAAGAACTTTGACAAAGGAATGGATGATCTGGAGGCGGTACAAAAAGAGCAGATACAAGGTGGCGCCGTTTTCCAGTGTTTGCCAAATTTTTGGGCCTGAAAATCGACAAATGGAGAAAAATGATTTTGGAAAAGGGAATTTCGTTCCATTTACTTGAAGTAGTGGAAACTTGTGCACCCTATGTTTTTCAAGATCAGAGCATCAAAATATGGCAAAGGGATAAGGGGCGCCCAAGTTTTAGAGTTGGTCACGCAAGTGATTTGTGTGGCAGGAGACTTGCATGCCGAAACTTGCGCGCCAAGGTGAGACTTGCGCATCATCGCGCAGGGTGTACAAATTCATATAAATACAAGTCAACCCCTCCTCATTCGGTGAAGAGTTAAACACTTAGAAAAATCAGTGCTCCCATCGCGCAGGTGTGGTGGTCGCGCAAGTAGAGGTTGCGCGCCAGGTGATAGTTGCGTGTCCAAGGTGGTCTGGGCGAGGAAGGAAGAGAGTCGAGCAGGTTCTGAGTTGAAGAAGGAAGTGTCAGGAAAGTGGTTTGGTGACACTTGTGTGCCAAGTTTTGAAGAAGTGCGAAAATTTTTGGTTGCGCGCCAATATTGGTTTGGGCGTAAAAGGGTGTGCGTCGCGCAAGTTTAGAGTTGGAGAAGCCTGGGTCGTGCAAGTGGTTGAGGTGGACTTGCGCACCAATTTTTACTTGTGTGCCGAAACTTGTGTGCCAGCTTAGAGAATGGCGCCAAGTAAGGTTGATTCCCGGTAGTGATTCAAGGCTGCATGGAAGCTGGAAGATTGCCCGATACTTTCAGTGAAAAGTGAGATTCATATACGGGTGAAAGTTGGACTTCAAAAAAGAATCTACATACAACAGAGGATGCATTCATTAGTGATAATGAAGATAATTACAGGTCTATAAACTGTGAGTGGATCATTTCCAAAGCAGTGCGAAAACGAAGAGGAAGAAGGTGATCCTCTCCACCGACAGTGAGCCAGAGAGAGAGAAACAAGGAGTGGCCCTTGGGAAAGTAGTGAGCTGACCCAAAACATTGTAAAGGCAGTGAGCCTGGGAATATAAGTGATCTATCCCAAACCTTGTAAACATCAGTGTGCTTATAGTGTATTTGGTACATCGGCACATTGTTGGTGTATGCTCCTTGGACGTATCCCAGTAAGGGTGAACCAAGTAAAAATTGTTGTTCCCTATGCATGATTTACTTTTTGTTTATATTGTGTAATGGGAAAGAGAGAGAAGAGTGTTTTACTTAATAGTGAAACAAGATCAGAACAGGCTTTAATTTTAAATTAGTCATACCCTGATTCACCCCCCCCCCCCTCTCAGGGTATTCAGCCTTGTGGACCTAACAACACCTGGCCAACTCTGCCTACTTCAGCATAGGCTAGAAAGAATGTCTGATCAGTCACTATATATATAGTAATAACATATATATAGTTTAGTTATATATTTAATCCACATATATGGACTAAGTATGTGTGGATGTAGGTATCCATATACTTAAAATACTAGGTGCTTGTTGGACTGGGGTGAAACTAAATCATCCATAACCAGTCTAAATTAGCCTATAAGCTCCAACAGAGGGTACATTCCCTATATCTCATAATGTGTTAGATATTTCATGATTTTCACTTGATATGGTGAGTGTTCCATCATGTCAACACAAAAAACAAGAAATGTAGTGCATCATGGCCACCATCCAAATAGTTTCAATGGTGTGAGACGCCATGATCAACACCCGATGTAAGGGAGTGCGATACTGCCATTCTCAAAAAAAAACCCTTAACATTATTCCATAGTCTATATAAAGGCGTAATTGTATATATATATAGTAATATCTATGAGTAATTTCCTATCATTATTTACATTTATCAAGCCCAACTATAACCAAGGGTGTTACAATTCAATTTAAAATCATGTACTAAAGCATGCAATGATTGGCATGGCCTTTCCACCCTTTTTCAATTTGATTCAATTAAACCATTTTATTCATTATAGGCATGAAATCCATCATGAAGCATTCCATTCATTATAACCAAGCCATTTCATCTAATACAATTAACATAATCCATGCTTATTTAAATATAGTAAGAGGTGTGGTCATACCACCCAATTCAAATCCATTCAATTTAAACCATTCAATTTAAACAATCCATACCCTTTATCATGGAAAGGGAATTTATGTTCAAGGCATTCCAACCCACTTATAAGGTTTTTGGTCATTGAAACAATTAAACATAAGGGAGGTTGTTCCCCCTTATTCAATCCATTTAAGAAAATCATTTGAGGCCATGTACTAAGAATGTTGCATATCTATAAATAACATAAAGGCATTGGAAACAATAATTCCCTAAGGACACACATGATTAAAATCACTAATCACTACTTTTTAGTTTAGAAGACAATGCACCTCATCCAAGAGGTTTTATTTTAAAACGTGAAATTATTAACAAACAATTCATTTAGCTCAACCAAAAATCACATTCAAGAGATATGACTCAATTCACTAAAAAAAGACTATTTTTAGAAATCTACCATACATATAAAAACATTTACAAGGTTCATCATGGCACTTAGGTAGTGCTGCAATCAATGGGGAAATTTCCTATAAGGGGAAATTTCATTTATAATCAAAGTAAAATTATTAGAAGGCGTTTTGTGTTTTTAATTAATTAATTATAAAGGTTAAATTCAAGCCTCAACACCCAAGGGATGTATGTTTTTAAGGTTGGAATCATATATTTACATAACAACACTCCTTAAGTGTATAACAAAGTGTTTATGACAACTTAAAAGGATGAAATAAATTTTAGGGAGGCGCATGAAAAAGTTTGGTGCGTGGAACAATGGAAATATTTATAAACTAATGTAAACTTGAAGAAAGATCCATAGACCACCTAAATTATACTTAGGATGCTCTACTTGTCCAATATCGAGGTTTGATTCTGTGTGGTTTGGAAGAAATTGAAGAAACGGACATCCACCCTGAAAATAGGGTGAATGATCTCACAAAAAAAAACAACAGGTCGGAAGAGAAACTTAGATAGGAATGAATAATATTCAATAGCTTACTGATGCAGATACAACACGACTAGTGACATTCAAATCAGAGAACAAACAGAGAAGATATCAGGATCCCTAGGTTGGAGAGGAGGAGGAATGCACAACGCTAAAGGTGGAGCCACATACAACTGGAGGAGAAGAAATAAAGAATAAAAGGTTTTAAAATATTAATTAATAGAAAATGGGTAATTTCACCCTAAAAATAGGGTTGTTTGGTTTGGTCGCACAGTTGGTCAAACTATGTCCCAACTATGCAGCTCCCACTGCTTAGGAACCCTAACACCACATGGTTATCCCGCACGGTTTTCCTTAACCATGCAATAACTGTGTGCTGAAAAGTGAACACACACTTCCCAAATGGCACTAAGAATGAAGGCTAGGCCATAGTTTGGGAAATTGTGTGCATCCCATGTGCTTAACTGATGCTCACTTACAGCAGGAGCACGGTTTTTATTGGTGGGTTGCATGGTTTCAGGAAAACCATGCACCCTTACCAGACCATCCAAACTTGTGATTTTTGGGGTCTGGTGCTCTAAAAACTCAAAGGAACACCCTAGAAACCCCTTGATCCTTTAACCAAGTCTAAAAACAACACTTTAGAGTGTTCCAACTCTAGGAATTATGTTCCAAATCATGGTTCAAAGAATATCCCGTCCACTAAAAACCAAAATTCAAATTCCATTGGAATTATACCTTAGCTCAAAACACAGGTCATTACATTGCCTTTGGAAATTAACTATTTTGGGATGCTTTTATTTTGATGGTATATGATATATTTCATAAATTTGTAAACATGATATCTATAATTTTTATTGTTATCTTGGTTTAGACACTACAGAAACATTGACCAAAATAATTAAATTATTTTGAAATATGTTTTGAAACTTAAATATTTCTACATATAACTTAATATTTTTTTCATTTGAAGTAATCCATAGGCTTATTATTTTCATTCACCAAACTCATACCATGATTTAGCCTATATTTACAGATCAGTCCATTATAACAAAATTCTTGTTAAACACTAGATGAAATATATAATTTGAAGTTTATCTATAAAATTTTGATTCTAGTGCATTACAAATTCACAATAACATCATGTATGGTTAGTTTTATGGAAATCCATGAATTGGATAAAAAAAAATCAATATTTGGGGTATCCAAATTGATTGCAATCAGCATCCAATTCTTCTTAAAAAACAAATAATTAATGAGAAGAATAAAAATATATTTTATATGACTAGATTGAATAGTTTTAACATTTCATTATAGGCGTCAAAAAGAGTTTTTCATCTTTTATTTTATTCTCAAACACCACATTTAGATAATCTTTTTCCTTATCAATTTTTTTTAACTCTAAAGAAATTTCATCTATAGAAATGATATAGGGATTAATGAATCCAAATCGTACTTCACAGGTTTTCCCCTTTATATAGTACAAATACCTGTATTAAATATGAATAGTTATTAAATTTAATGAACATTTTAGATCATTTTTTGGATAGATATATTATGAAAATGTGCCTTATATATGTATTCACAATTGAGACTTCTTTCCATTCAAACTTGAGAATCTCATTTATACTCTCAAGATCAATTGGGTATATAATGATAGTTACAAATATTTATTCATCATATTGAATGTAAGACACATCTATACCATTAAATAAAGTGTATTTATGAATTTGTAATGATAATATATGTTGCAGTGGAACTGGAGGGGAGAAGGTACTCCTGAAAGGTTTTTTCTTTTCTTGGTCGATTCACTATATTGTCATGATATGACCTTCTGTTTCCCCATAATTTTTTCCATCTGTAATACCATAACTCACTTTGGACCTTTCTTAATCAACTATTAAAGATTTTTAATTTTAAAAAAAATGTTAAGGACATGCCTCATATATCTTTATAAGATTAGATGTCTATGATATGAAAGTTCCAATAGCATCATTGACCATTGTGATATTCAGATCAACAAGTGGAATATGAAACTCGGCACTCAGCTCTAGAGCTACATCAATCCCCACTCTCATGTGATATTTTGGGAGTTCTTTGTTGTGTAGCATGTCTACTGGTATATTATACATTTTACCCCTCGTAATAGGGTAATTCATTGGTGTTGATAGATATAAATCACATACAACTTTACCCTTCAAAATTTTCGTAATATAAAGTTATTGGAAGTTTTTTTATTCACATTTAGGATATAGAGTAATGAAAAAATTTATTACCTTAGGTAAGGTATGAGGTTGAGGGGAATTACTAGCCTCAAATCTAGTGGGGTCATTTGGTTGTTCATGTGATGATCTTGGTTTCACTATCAATTCTCTTTGATCCTTTGGCATATATTGGTCTGGAAAACCAGACCGAACAATAATATCTTGCAAAGAATCTATTTTTTATTACAATACTTTAATCATGTGATATGTATCTTCTTGTAGTTTTTTATTATCAAAATATGTTTGAGGAGACACTATAAAACAACACCTCTAACATGGCCATATTTTTCTAGTTGTTTCAAATATACTGAAAGTAATTTTTCTTTTGGTATGGTCACTATCGATTCTTGTGTCTAAACCATATAAAAAACATATAAACATAAATAGATATTTTTTTGTAATATTTTTATAAATCATAAAAAATTACTATTATTTCATACTTACACATGTTTCCCATACTAATTTTGTGTTTTAATTAACTAGTTTACCCCCTAATTTACACAAGCCTCCTTCCATATCACATGACGTGGGATGGAGGTGGCTTCAGATTTTGATTTATCAATCTGTATATAAACAAAGAAACATATTTTGTTTTATATCACATCAAACTTTTATTATTGATTTAAAATACATACCATTTTCTTCTCTAGTGAAGCATACCCCATCCTTTCTTTCTGATAGGGGTACATTGGTTTTTATGCATTTTTTTTATTTTCTTCACTCCTTTATTGTTTCATAAATTAACAATTTTGAATCAAATTGGATAAAAAAAATAATGTGAAAAAATATATTATTGATTATAATTAACCTGAAATGATTTATAATCATGAATACTGATGAAATCATTCCATGTTTCCTTCTTTATAATGTGTGCATAAGTAACTAGTGGGTGGGGATTTAGTTTCTCCTCATCATACCTAAGATGAAACTTGGAAATAAGTGTCTAGAAACCTCTATGGGATTTTCCAGTGGCCATTAAGACATGTTTTTTATAGAAATCCTCTAAAATAAATGAACTCTATAAGGAATAATAAAAATTAAATAAATATTTCATTATATAATTTTTCAGTAAAATAGAGAAAGTATATCATAACATTACATTAATATCTTACCAAAGGGTTTTCTTCATTACAAGAAGTACAAGGAGCCTTGAATCTATATCAATTAGAACATTCATTATCATTGTGACCCCAGCATAACTAATGAATATTAACTTTTTGGGGTCAATAGGTTGGCTGCGTTGATTTAATCCAACCTCAAATTTTATACCCTTTCTTCTTGCCTCGATAATTTTATTCAACACAATGATGTTATGTTGTTCTTTTTTTTCTTCATTAATATGTTATTGGTCCTCTAATAATTCTATAGTTTCAACATCAACCATCTTTTCTTACCTAAGATTGGTAACATCATCATGTGCATAAGTAATTGCCTACATGAGTATTCAAACATTTAATTTAGATTATGTTAATGTGGTAGAAACACATAATATTATGAGGAAAATCATAGGGAATTAAAAAACACTTTAACCTACTCATTGAACTCTCTTTATTTTTTTTAAAGGTTAAAGGTATTTAGTTCCTTTATTGAGAATCCAAATACCCTCTTCATGGTCCCATCAAATATACAATACATTTTCTACATTGGGACTACCATGAAATGATTTTGATCTCCTAATGAAAGAGTCATCCTCGGTTGAATTTTCATCTGACCCTATAGTTGTTTTAGTTTCCAATGGGATAATTGACCAACTCTTGTTTTTTGGATCTAAGACATAAATTACTTGCACTACTTGTGATTCCATTATGAACAAATCATCCTTATACCCCTCAATTCTAAAATTTACCTTCAAGAAGCCCATTTCATCAACTTTCACTACACCACTGTTGTTAACCCATTTATAACAGAAAATCAATACTTGAAAAGTTGTATAATTCAACTCATATATCTGTTTGATGATGCCAAAATAAGACATATTCACATAAATGGGATTTTTATCCTTGGAACCATATATGTGCATTGCTTCTTCTACATGTGTAACTCCACAGTTTTTCATCGTATTCTTTTGTATAAAATGTATAACCATTAATTATAAAAAAAATTGTAAGATATAACATTTTTATTTGGTCCCTTGGCTAAATATAAAAGTAATTTGGCAATTGAATTCAGATTTTGTAATACCCAGATATTTTTATGAAATATTTTCCTTTAAATAATTTGATAGTTTGTGTTGCACGCAACAATGAGTTTAAATAAACCGCATAATATTATTAAAATATTATGCGACCATTATAAACTAGCTATTAAATTGGTGGGAATGAATAGTATTAAATGAATTATAAAATATAAAATGGTTCTACTCATTAATAATTTATTAATTAATGCTTGAAAAAATAAGCACTTAATTATAGTAAAGTCGTTTTATTCTTCAAATACACTTTCTTCAAGAATAATTTTTATTGATTTTGTAAAAGAATAATATAATTAATTTATGGAAATTTTAGAAATTTTATTTAATGAAATAAATATAATTTTTGAAATCATCATATCAAAATAGTGAAATTTTGAGAATTTACTGAAAAGTTTTATCTTTCAAAAATAGTGAAAAAATACTATTTTTATTGAAAATTGTATTTTATTTTCAAATATTTACAAATTAAAATTATATTTTATATTTGTTTTAAAATTTAATTTGTTCATTTTTATTTAAAATAATCCAATTATGGTTTTTTAAATGTATTTTATACTTGAATTTAGTATAAAAAATATTTTATGTCTAAAAACAACATTTTTTCAAAAAATTGTTTTTTGTTACATTTTGCCGATTTAATTTTAAATTAAATAATGAAAATTTTTTGTTTTGAATTTTTAAAAATGGATTAAATATTTTTGAATTATGAGGTTCAAATTTTTTAAATAGTTCCCTTTTATTTTTAGTCAATATGAATAATAATCTTAGAAAATTTTGTTACCATAGTAAAGAGTAAATCGGGTAATTAAGGGTAAAAATAATTCAATAAGGACTATAAAATTACCCTAACACTTGCACCCATTTTATTAGATGAATTAAATTTTACCCTAACAACATAAGGTTAAAAATTAAGTTATTTAATAGACATTTTTTCATGAAAATGACTTGGATATTATTAAAATAAAAGAAACTGACAAAATGTCACACTCTTATTTTTAATAAGTATAATACTTTTAATATGGGGTTAACCTAAAGATATGATTGAATATAAATATTCTATAAAACTACAAAATATTTATATTCATCATGTAAATTTATTTATAATTTTTAGGAATTAAATATTTACCCTAAATACTTACACAACACTTATGCGGTAATTATTCAATTATCAAAAAAATAAAATAAATAATATTAAAAATATTAAAATTAATATAATTTTACATATTTAAGGAGATAAAAGAATTATATTTATGAACTTGAAATTTTATGGATATAATAAAATATTTTGTTCAAATTTGACATGTTGTTTTGATATTTTTAAAAGTCAAAGTAGTGAATAGTATCAAAATTGAAAATAATGATATTTTATGGGATTAATATTTTAATAAATTATTTAAAAATCATAAAAATATTTTAAAAATAAAAAGTGATTATGATATGGTATAAAATTTCATTTTCCATTTATGGTCTAATTTACAGCATATAATTAAAAATTATAACCTTTTAATATTGAAAATTTTGTTCCCATAGTTAAAATTAAATAGGTTAACTGATGGTTAATCAAAATGATAAGGTTTAAAATAATACCAAAACTTATCTAAAATATATTGGTTTATGAAATTAAAACCTTAGATTGTATTATTTTAGAATCCATTTCCATTTTGTGGTATTTTCATAGAAAATTAATTTATTATAATTTAATCTTTTGAGAAATTTCAAAGGTGTCCCTCACCTCAATTATAAAAGGACACCTCCTCCCTCACTTATTTACACCACATTGAGCCTTATATCTAAACCATACTCTACAAAATTCTCTTTTAAACTTTCATATACATATTATGAAAGTTATGTTCTTCTTAAAAGACCAACCCTAGAGCCCTTTAGAAGAGATCCAAAGAAGATGTTTTGAAGAAGAGGTAATTGCTCGAATCGATCACTTTCTTAATCTATTCTTCCTTTTCTAATATAAATATATTATTTTTATCATAAAATAATAACTTCACTATACAAAATATTATGAAATGTTATTATTATTATTAAAACCAATTATACACCCTCTTTCCTATCAAATAAAAAGTGAAAGTATCGCTCGTGTGTATGTGTGGCTTACCGTATCCACATAGCAATACCATTAAATTTTCATCACCATATTTTATTGGTGAGTATTATGATGGTTTTAATGAATAAATATGATATATATTATATAATAATTATTCTAAAAATAAGAATTATTATTTACCTTTCTTTCATTCCATAAATCCAAAAATGAAAACAATGTTCATGCGTACGTACGGTATATTGTCTCTATTTTATATTAATGATTATAAATATGTATATAATTACTGTATATTATGTTTATATCATGATTATAATTCTATAAGTGATAATAACAAGATCAAAAAATAAGTACTGGGATTGTCAAACCGAAACATGCTTAGAAAACAAAGCAGTTATCACCCAGAACTGTAATTTTAATATTAAATTATTAATAAATGGGTCATAAGATGTTATAAATAAATAATAAATGTTATGATAGATATATGGTTATGGAATAAGTTTATAATAATTCTATATTTATTATAAAATATTTTTTAACATGAATAAGAAAAATGGTGACTTTATGTAATGGATTTCTTAACTCAATTTCCATTCATTGGGTTAAAATTATAATTCATTGATTATGCCATGTTAAGATTATATGTGAAATTATTTTTATTATCTTATGTTTTATTTCCACTTGTTCTATGTGTATTTATAGTGTATACACATAATAAATTCATTTGATTAATGCTCACTTCAATGATATGATCTTTGTAAGGTATTTTTGTCTCACTTTTATTTCTGTAGGACACATGTCTTATACACTACATATTTATTTTGTGTGGTGTATATATTTCTGAGGAATGTATTTTATGAATCTTTTCATTAAAATTATGGGGTTTTTTATATCCATTTATGTTTATTTATTTCATGGTAATTACGATTCAAAAGATACCAAAGTGGTAAGGGTTTATTTCACAATCTCATCATTATTCAGGATTGTTTATGTTTAAGTCTTAGTTTTGGAATATTTCTATTACATGTCCATGTTTTATATAAAAAAATAAAAAAAATACACTATTTTGTAAAATCATTTTTACCCATGTTTGGTTTTATTTAAAAAAACATTTTAATATAAATATTTTTATCATTTTCCAAATAATTTACTTTATGAATTTTCCAAAAAAAAGCAGAATGAATGTTTTTTTAACTTATACGGCATGAGATTATTTTTCCATCATCATGACACCTTAATGATTTGAATCTTCATTTATAGTCTTACAAGGTTCTTTTCAGAGAAAATTTTTTCCTTTATAATTATGTGTTTTTTTAAATAGTTTCAAAAATAGAAAGGATATTTTCCAAAAGAATTATTTCAAGTGTTCTTTAAAAATCATTTTTCCATCGAAGATAATATTATTTTATGTTACTTATACTTTAATAAGGATATTATCCAAGTATATCATCATTATTATTTTTCTAGATATTTTATGTTTATGATGACAAGATATTTATTAACCCATTCCCTTTTTATATGGGTTATACTTTGAAGAAATTCATTTCTTTTCATGAGTTCTAAGATGATGAATGTTTTATGATCTTGTGGATCATGTATGTATTAATTTATTTATGTGATCGGTGGGACCAATATCTCCCTCTAATGCATTGGGTAAATATGGATAACTCATGAGTAAAAATGTTATGCGTGAACCTGGTTACATGTTCACAATGATATGTGTGGACCTGATTACATGTTCACATTGTTATGTGTAGACCCGTATTTCATTTCCATAAGATTATGGATGGACATAGTTTCATGTACATATGTTTATACAAGGTCTTTATTTTATTTCCTTAACTTAATAAGTGAACCTATTTCTATTTATTCATGTTCACAATGTTATAAGTTTATGTGTATGCCACAATTTCATGTTTCATGTAAATGTTTTGTTCTCATGGATTATGTTATTTGATTATTTTATGATTCAATTCTTATTAAATTCCAATATTTATTCCATGAATCAAGATTATGAATCTATGATATAATGGTTATATATTTTTAAATGTTAAGTTCATGTTCTCATGCCCTTATTCTCATGTTATTCTTATGTGATTATTGATATCTCTCTTGTTTACCCTTACTGGGCATCTGAGCTCACCTTTATTATGTTTTTTCCCCAACTTATGAATATAGTTTTTAAGTAGGATATATATAAGAAGGGTTCTAGAAATGAATAAATTTTGGGAGATGATATAAATTTTTATGGTCCATTTGTTTATTTTTATGAGATATGTAAGATTTTTCCCTCATTATCTAAAAATATAAACCTAAAAGGTCCTTGGGTGTGTAAGTGATCCAATATTTCCTTTTGATGTTGTAAGTTTTGATGGAAAATATTGGGTCATAGTTATCAGTATCAATGCTAGAAATTTAATGTTTTTTAGCACCAAATCCAGAAGTGCGAGTCTCGGGATATTATAGATTTTTAGATAACTCCTTATAAATATGATCTCAAAACTATCCTATAAACTATTGATTATGTGTATTCAATATCTATACTTCAGTCCTTGATGAATTCAAATGTCTAAGAATTGATTTGTGGGATTTATCATATGGATCAACATCATCACTATTATGTAAAATGTAAAGGTGATATTTCTCCCACTCTGTAATAGTAATTGTAACATAACCTCATCCAAAAATCCCTTCACCCATAAGGTGTATGTTGTGACGAGAATTTGGGAGACTGATACTATCAACATCTGATAGGTAATCAGTACATAATTTAGCAGCTTCTTTAACAATATATCATTCTGCAATACAACCTTCTATCAGACTTTGATTCATGACATACCCTTTCAAAATATTCATATAATTTTAAATGGGTTACATCCATCTGTAATGGATAGGACCGCATAGTTTAACCTCTCTGACCAAATGAACCATCATGTGGATTACTATAACAAATAATGGAAATGGGAAGAATATATCTAATTCACATTATATGATTTAAACCTTCTAATTCATGATTTTAATCATTATCAGGTCTATAAATTTACTGTATATGGTTTTGAAAAAGAAGCAGGATTTGATAAATGTATGTCATACATTTTTAGGCAGAATGAAATGTAAAGCGATGGGCACCAAATCTTACATCAAAATATGACAGTCATATGATTTTAGTCCATGTAACTTCAAATTGGTTATTGACACGACATTATTGATGTTTTATGAAGACCACTCTAGAAATTTTACACCATTAAGGAAAATGAAAAAATTGCAATTTTTCTTGTCTAGATAGAGTGTCCACCACTGGAGGAAGAAAAATTTGTCCTTTTATCCTTCATCAGTGCTAACTCTTCTCTTATCCTAATGTTAATCATCTCCAACCTAGACTTTATTCCATCTTTTTCTTTCCAAGAAAATTTAGTAACATTCCAATAACAATATCAAATACATTTTTTATACATGAATGACATCAAGAAAATTTATTATGTAAAAACAATTCTAGTATGGTAATTCAAAGAAAATTGATCTCTTTTTCCAACCTCATTTCATAAGGTTTTTCAAAAAATGGTTTACTGAAAACTGTGTCAATATATTTTAATTTATCGAATAGTTGCTCACCCATTAGTTGTAGCGGTGTTGTACCTTGTTTAGTATTCCCATCAAATGTTTTCATCTAGGTTTTGTATTTATATCATCAAGGAAAAAATTTCTAATTTCCTAAAAAAATAGACTTATAGGAATATTTCAACCAAAATAAGTGTGTGCATTCTTCACAAATGGTTCACCCTAACATTCCTTTAATTCTATAGCCTGACAAATTTCTATAAATAGGAAATTCATTTTTCATCTCGTACAACATGCACCTTGATATAAATTATTCACTTTTATGAGAATCATACATTGTAACACATGTATCCCACATCAATTTAAAATCTTTGATCAATGTATCTAAATAGACATCAATATCATTACTAGGTTTTTTTGGTCCAGATATAAGTAGAGACAACATAATGTATTTTCACTTTATGCATAACCATGGCAGCAATATATAATTTACCAACATAACTTTCCATGTATTATGTGTACTACTATGTACTCAAAAATGATTTGTTCCATATATAAATAATTCAAGATATGTGTTTCTTGGATCATTTCCAAAAGCAAGATACTCATAATCAATTTTCTTCCACTGAAGAGAGTCTACCGGGTGACTTAGTTTCCCATCTTTAATTCTTATATTTGTGTTCCATGTCAATTTTCTCATGGTTTTATAACATCCATATAGTCTTCTAAACTATGTAATTATAGTAAAGTACCATATAGATTTTGATGGACTTGATTCATCATTCTTGTATTGATTCACACCACACTTATGGAATTTTATGAGTGATCCATGGTCCATGTGAAATAATATGAAATCATTTGGAAAAGAATGTATGTTTTTAGATATAATACCCATTGAAAATAGAATTAATTTATCATCATATGTTCAAAAAGGATATTCATTTTCTTCTGGTAACGTACCATTTAGGAGACCAAATAGTTATGTAAAGCTGTTGTCACTCAATCTGCTACCAACTTTCAAATTATATAACTTTAATACAACTGATAATGTTGTGTATTTAGTACAACCGGTATACAATGGTATCTTAGCACAATTATTTAACTTATCAAACAACTTTATACAATCATGAAGGTCATATTCAATTTCTATTGTCATTTCTTTCATATTGTCTCTGTCATCATTTACACTAGTATTCATATCAAATTATCCATAAATTGTAGTGTCATCCTAATCAGTGTGCATGTTTAATTTTTCCTCATGTTTAGTCCAACATTTGTAGATATGATCTATTTTGTGACAAATAAAATTTTCTTCCAATTCTTATAGACTAATTTTTCTTGAATAAAAACAATATAAACATAGAAAAAGGATTTGATAAGGGTCATATGCATGCTCTATTGCAAACTTGATGAACTCTTTAACTCCATATTAATAATATTTTTCATGTGATTATTGTACATACATTTTTTATTCATATCCATCCTATTAGGTTCACAAAATATTCATTTTATATAAAAAATAAAAAAATGCACATAAGATATTCATATTCAAATGAGAAAGTTATAGATAATTTTAATAAGGGGAACCCAAAATTTGATTGTTATTGGTTATAATTCATGAAAATTTATAATTTTACACAAGGGTGGCATGAAAAGAAACAATCTGGGATAATCATGTGGGTATTGGTCCAGGTTCTCAATTTTATGTTGTGTGGGACAAAAAGGTGGTAATAAATATGTTGGTAAACAAAATTTATTTATTATTGGATAGAAGACTTCCCTTGGAAATGTTTTTCTTTATTTTCATTTAATTGTGACTTGACTTTATAAATTTATGTAAAAATATCTTTCCTCGAAACATACAAGGTCATGTAATAACAGATTTTGACACTGGTGCAAGGAGCTTGGAATTTCATGAAATGAATGGATGAAACTGTTATTAACAACATAAGTGAACTTGGATTCCATGTTACTCTATTTTACTGTAGATCATTCTAGACCATGTATTATAGGAATACCAAAAAATATATTTGTACTATAACCCACTGAGGAACCCCTATTTAAAAAATAGTAGAGTTATCAATATTAGTTATATTTCACATATCCTACAATATCCAAAAACTGTATTTAATTTTCTTGAAAAATCCAAAAATAATTTCCATTAATAAACATTACAAAAAAATCGGTTAGCATAGATTTCACATCATTGATATCCAAAACATTTTGATTCCACCTCTAAAAATGACACAAAACACTATAATCTATCTCCCATGTGTAGTTTTCAAAACCTTTATAAGTATCTCCAGAAAAGTATACTAAACTTTATAAAATTCTTCCACTATCTTTTAATCCTGTATGTGTCCAAGATAAATGTGTTTTAAATTAGAACTTTTTATGGGTGACACTAAAACCATTCTTAATGATACAAAATATATCAAAATAATAATAACAATGTGTACATGGCTTAATAAAAATAAATAATTCAAACTAACCATGCACTTTTTTCAGCATACCATGCATCTACTGTAAATACCCAGTTGATGCCCATCTAACTTTAAGATTTCCTGAGACACTTTACACAATAAAACCCAACTATTAGAGGTGTGAGTTAACTTCTCAAAACATATTTTAAGACGTTTTACTCATTAAATCACTTGTTTATTTATAAAGCATCTTAAATTTCATGGCAATTCAATAACTAAATATTCCATTTTTATAATTCATAAGAAAAATCAATCAAACCCATACCCAATATTCCCATTTGAGCAAATTACACATGGTCCAAAACTGAATTATCAGTTTTAAATCCATATGACACTTGAACCAATCTATACCCCACAAATATCATGTAACTAATTTAATTTAATCAATTACATACTAAATTCAATAATCCAAAAACCTTTTAACTCAAAGGTTCATCATACCAGATAGAAATCATTACTAAAATAAAACACTTTAATAATGAATAAAATCATAACCAAAACCATTTTCATATAAACAAAAAAAATCAAAACTCAATTATATTAACCCAAAATAAAAGGAGTTTAAAATCATGATATCGTAAAATGGTTTTTTTTAATATCTACTCACCCAAACAAGACATTACACCTATAATGGGTCAAGAACATTCAAATTTGTTTCTTAAAATATAAAGAAAGCTCATTTATTTCCAAGAAAGCCTTTGAAACCAAATAAATAAATAAATTTTCAACTTCAAAATCCTTAAAACCTTTTAATTCTGAATAAAAATTCCCAAACAAGAAATGCAGCCATAAATTTAATTTATAAACACTTCACAAATCATTCAAATGTCCTATTAGATAAAAATTTATGTATATGTGAAAATAATAATCAGTTTAATATACACAAATGATACTTTATTCAATAATAATCACTTTGAATCACTTTAAAATCCAATTTATAATTTAACTCAAGTAATAACCAACTTCAAATCTTTATTTAAAACATTTAATTGCATAATAAGAATCATTTAATAAAGAATTTATGTATCCTTTATACTAAAAAGTAATGTTTTCACAATCACTATACATTTAAATCATAAAATTTAGATATATACATGAAAACTATAAATATACATTAATCAAACACTTATAAACATTTAAAAGAAAAATACATGATAATCTCTTAAACATTTCAATTATAATAGTTTCAAAACACATTAATAGAACAATTTTGAATTCAACATTATTAAAGTAATTCACATACATAAAGAACACTTTAGAGTATACCCAAAACCTTTTTCCTTATATTTTTCAAGATATATTTCCATATTATAAATCATTTATTCTCAAACAAATCCCTAAAGAAAACCATCATTTATATAAACTCAAACTCATTCAAACTAAATACCACTCAAAAATTTTAGAAAAATATCACAAAGAACCTTACCAAATTATTGTAATTAAAACATTCATCATTATAATAAAAAGAAATAAAAAAATGAGTTTTCATTCCAATACATATTTTTTAAAACTAAAAACATTTATTCAAAATGCATACTTTCAATCTTTAGATGCCTAAAATCCAAATTAAATGAAATCAAATCGAATAAATTCTAATAATTTTTTAAAATGATAAAATTTCTTATCTAGTTAAAGATACTTTAAATAAAAGAACATAAAATACCATGAAGCCAATAAAAGTAGAGATAACCCATAAAATCTCTACTAAATGCCTATAAAAACTAATTCAAGCTAATTACACCAAATATAATTAGAAATGATACACACAAACTGTAAAATGAAGTATCAAACCCTCACTAATTAGGTTTCTACTGTAGCTAAACTCTTAATCAAGGATATGTTGTTGTTCAATGATATTTAAATTGACATATGTCATGTTCAAAATATGAATGAAAATCATCCAATAAATTCAGAGCATATAATGACCTTTCTAGAATATCATAAAGTGACAATAATGAAATAAGTTTCAATATATTCTATTTAAAACCTTGTGTATCCAAAATCACTTTTATAGATACTAATTTAATCCAAGCTTACACATTTAAAAATAATAAAACACTAAAACATAATTTTTTTTTAAATAAAATTTAAAAACATTAATTATATCATAAAACTTTAACAATAAAGTGAAAATTAAATTCTTTGACATCAAAAAATTTCAAAGGAATCATTAAAATTTATCATTTTATTTATAATCTTGATAGTCTCATTTTTTAATTTTTTTAAAAATGCTTTCATGTAGAAGTTTAAATTTCAAAATTTAAAAAACAATTATTATAAGATAATTCATTAAATCTATGCATCCAGATAAATCATTCAATAGATTAATTAATAAATCAATCAATCACTATACATATCATAGAATAAATAAAGAAAACATATAAAAATACATCAAGAAATGTTTCAATCAATTAGATTATCTATTATAACCATTAAAGAAAATAGTAAATAAAAATAAGGGGTATCTAATGAATTAAAATAATCAAGAATAAAACTTATAACAAGATCAAGAGAGAATAATTTGGATTATCCATTTTCTAGTGATAGGGGAACCACTCTTATTTATAAGTGTAACTCCCCGACCCTAGTTACCCAGAGTCGGTGCATTATTACATAACATTGGCATGATACAAGGAATCATGTCCCGAAAGACCGATCAGTTTAGTAGCCTTGGAAGTACTAGATACATACATAAGTTTTAAATTGCATCGTGAAATAAAAAAACATCATTGTGTCCCCTTTTGAACACTCTTATATACCTTAGTCTATTCCTGCAGGTTAATCATAATATACTTCTTCGCATCCTGGGAAAAATAAAACATAGAAAGGGGTGAGCTTAGGTGCTCAGTAAGGATAACAATATAGATGAAACTTTCATAAATAAGCATAAACATTTAAGGCAATGTATAAGACTAAAACACAATCCTTTTAAACTTAAATTTCTATATAATATGGAAAAGATAAATCAAATAATTTTATTTACTTATTCACATGGATATTTTACTAGTCGAATAGTCGCATGTAATATCAATAGCCAATTTCATAGTGATGGAATGCATAATGTCGGACATCAAAACCACATAGTCAAGGCCTCGTGACAAGACTAAAAATAATATTTTTTCAAGTTCTTGTACCAAGACACTAGTTTTTCTCATGAGACCTACTGATGCATCGAGTATCTATAGCGGGCTCCACCCATCACTTACTAAGTCCAATGCATTCCTCATATGAAAAGTTTGAAACATAACATAAACATTCGTATTAAAACTAGCATACAAAATGTTAATACTTTAACCATAAACCATGAATGGTATAAAAATAACTTATCCATATTCAAACATATCAAAAAAAATCTTCAATAGAATATGGAAGATTGTATCATAATAAATCAACTTCAAATAAGTGTAAAATCCATCAAATGATGTTGACATAGATGAAATCAAAACTATTTGATAGAAATATATCTTTCTATTTTGAAATCATTTAAAAGTCCTGTAATTTTAAAAAGAAAAAATTTATTTTGAAAATATTCTTATAAGATTATAATGGAATCTTATAAGGTGTTACAATGGCAGAAAATAGCAGCACCCACCGTATAAGTTAAAAAACATTCTTTCCTTAATTTTGTTGAAAAGGTTGTAAAGGACCTTATTTGGAAAACGACAGAAAGATTCCTTTATAAACATCTCATAAAAAGTAAAAAAAGGGTATATATGACTTTAAACCATAGTCTAGGAAATAGAAAAAATGTTTTGAAATATATTTTTAAGAAACAAGGATGTGGATGATAAAGAGGTCCTAGTAGATACTCACGTATAAACAACCTCGAATAATGAAGAGATTGTAGAATTAACTCTTACCTTGTACTTTTCCTTAGTCGATGGTATGTTAAAATCCTGTATAATGGTTAAAAATTTGTTATTAAATTATAAAATAACTATATACATAAATATGATATCATATATGGTCTTATAATATTGCTTTGTTAATAATATTTCGTTAGTATCACTGTTTCGGGTGTTAACTAATTCGTTTTCCTCTATATGCTTAGTTAAGTAAGCCATTTTTGTTATCGATAGGATGTATTTGATTCATATCCATAATTATATTAAGTTCTTAAACATTATTTTTAATCATAAAATGAAAATTATTCTTGAATGGTTATGATGGGGAATGAATTTCATCGTGTTTGTGGAGACGGTAACCATACGTACGCACGAGCGACAATATCATTCTATTGATGGTGAAATCATATGTAATTGGATGGCATATCATATATAAATAATGATTAACATATTATATTTATTATTTACATCAGTTATAATCATTATTATATCCATCCAAATAATGAAGTGTTTGAATAACAAACTACACTACGACGTGGAGACGGTAAGTTGTATGTACGTATGTATGGTAACTTTTCATTCATAGGATGAATATAATAATGAATATGGTTATACCATATTTATAATAACATCATAGTATGTATAAGGTACTGGAGTTATTATTTTGATATGGAAACAACAAATAAAGAGGAAGTGTAAGAAGAAAAGAACTTTGAAAGAGTTGGTGAAATTATTACCTCTTCTTCGGTTGTTTCCTTTTGAGTTGATCAAAAGGGCTCCTTAGGTTGGATTTATGATCAAATAAATGCCTATAGGTAGAATTGAGGGTAGTTTTAAGGATATTTGATCAGGGTTTGGCTGAGCCAAATGGCTTTGGAGGTGTGATTTTGAGAGAAGGGGGAGTACATTTTATAAGAGAGGTGAGGGTCACTTTAGGAAAAGCTTGAAATATTATTTTATTATACAATAATATTTGGTTTATAATGGATCCAAAATGATTTATTTCGGGGATAAGGTGGGTATGGTTCTAAAAACTCTCAACCAATAGGTTTTAGATAGGTTTAGGTCACCATATTAACCTTATCTTTTAGATTTAAATCTTAGTTAAATAGTTTAATTTTTACCATGTATTCTTGTATTATTATAATAAATGGTTAATAAACTTACTATAAAAAGCCAAGAGAACCCCAAGTGGTTCATTATTAATATATATAACCTTATCTAAGTCCTTTGTCTGAACCTTATATTTTTATGAATATTATATCAATTAATAATATAGTACTTTCTTTAAAAACTCATTTATGTCAATTTTGACACTATTTTTGTATTTTGTTTTTGTGAATGTCATAACAACTTTATCACTTCGAAAAAAAATTATTTAATCAACCCTAAAATGTCATATTAACCTAAAAAATTAGTGTAATTCATCATAATTCTCAATTTACATTTATTTGGATATTTATAATATCAATTATTTTAATCTTTCATTAATAAGGTAATTACTACATCATCATTGTATCATAAATAAATTTAATTATTTAATGTCTAAAAATTATAAATAAAATAAAATTATGTAGAAAATCGTTTTAGCTTGTAATTAATATTTATATTTGAATTTATCTTATGTATAACCCTATATTAAAATGTTTTAGTTATTAAACTTTGAATTTAACACTTTTAACTCTTCTTTAAATAAAATAATAATAAATGTACTAATCTAATCCAAGTGGACCAAAATGATCGTATTTTATTCCTAAGGTTGAATTTGGTCGAAATACACTTATCCAATATAATTAGAATATGTGTTAGGGTAATTATAATATCATTTTTTACCTTTAATTACCCTATTTACTTTTAACCGTGGTAAATAAAAATCAAAGTTACTATTCACCAAAAAAATATTTTCAACTTATTGAACCATATTTTACTTAATTATTTCAACCATGTCTCTTGGATTTTTTAAATTCAATTCACAGAAGTGGTAAAATTACGTTTTATGCAAATTTGCAAATACGCCTAGAAGGTGGGTAAAAGACGGTAAAAAGTTCAATAAAATTTTATATATCTAATATTATTATAAAATGACTCTAATTAATTACATTTAATATATATAGGTATTATGTACCTATTTTTACCTAATATAAATTTAAATAAAATAACTAATTATTTAAATAAAAAGTCGGTTTTAAACAATAACGCAGTGTTTTTCACTATTCATCAAAAATTGAAAGTTTTCAGAAAAATACCAAAAATTCACCCTAATCTAATTTTGATATTCCAAATCCAAAAATGAATTCCATTTTGAAAAATAAAATTTATAAAATTTCAAAAATTGGGTATTACTATTCATAACGGCTAGCTTGATTGGTTATGGTGTGTTAGAACTCGAAGTTGCGTACAACGCAAGTTATTGTATTATTCAAAGAGAAGCATAACACGGAAGCTTGGGGTGTTACATTATTCCCTCCTTCAAATAATTTCATCCTCAAAATTTCTAGAATATTACTGCATAAAAATATTTGGGTGGTTCTTCATCATAAGTTCATCGAGTTCCCACATTGCATCTTCCATCTTATGGTTTCTCCATAGAACTTTCACCAGACGAGTCGTCTGGTTTCCCAGAACTTTTTCTCTAGTATCAAGAATCTTCACAGGCTCTTCACAATAAGACAGGTTGGTTTCCAGTTCTATTTCTTTATAGGTGAGTATATGTGTTGGGTCAGGAATGTATTTTCTCAACAGTGATACGTGGAACACATCATGAACTTTGGAGATACTTGGAGGCATTGTCAAACGGTAATCTATAACTCCAATTCATTCTAGAATTTCTAAAGGTCCTATGTACCTGGGACTTAATTTACCCTTCTTACTGAATCGTATAACACCCTTGCATGGAGATACCTTTAAGAAAACATGGCCTCCTACTTGAAATTCAAAATCCTTCATTCGGTTATTAGCATAGATATTTTGCCTACTTTGAGCTACTTTGATGTGGGTTTGGATAACCTTCACCTTTTCCATTGTTTCCTCAATAAGTTCTGGGCCTACGAGTTTTATTTCAGTAACATCATCCCAACAAATTGGTGTGTGAAACTGGTTTCCATATAACGCTTCATATGGTGTCATCTGAATACTTGAATGGGAGTTATTGTTATAGGAAAACTCTACCAGTGGTAAATATTGATCCCACATACCTTGAAATTCAAGTGAGCAATATCTCAACATGTCTTCTAAGGTTTTAATAGTCTATTATGATTGTCCATCAGTTTGAGGGTGGTAGGCAATGCTCAAACGAAGTTCAGTATCCAAGGCCTTCTGAAGACTTTTCCAAAATCTTGATGTAAAACGAGGATCGTGATCAGAAACAATCGATAGGGGTACTCCATGAAGTCTTACAACTTCATTAATATATATTCTTGCTAGAAGTTCAAGTGGTAAATCTTCTCTTATAGAAATAAAATGTGTTGACTTGGTAAGATGATCAAAAATAACCCATATTGCATCATTCCTTCTAGGAGTCTTTGGTAGCCCCATGACAAAGTCCATCGTAATATCATCCCATTTCCACTCAGGTATGGGAAGAGGTTGCATGACTCCTCTAGGATTTTATCTTCCATCTTTCACTTGTTGACAAACCATACATCTTGACACGTAATCAGAAATCTCTCTCTTCATGTTGTCCCACCAAAAATGTTCCCTAAAATATCTATACATCTTAGTGCTACCAGGGTGTATAGAGAAATTGGAGCTATGATTATCATCCAACAATTCCCTTTTTAGATCAAGTATGTCAGGAACACAAAGTCTCTTCCCAGATTTCAAAATCCCATCTTCATATACGAATTCAATCAATCTCCCATCATTCACAGATTTAATTTTCTTTTGAAACTCCTCATCATCAGTCTGAGAATTTTTTATCCTTTCTAGTAAAGATGGTTTAGCAACCATTTGAAAAAAAGTATTTATGTTTCACCTTCCATGATTATACCCATATCCATCTTTACTAGATCCATAAACATAGGATCCATTTCAACTCTCATCTTGTTCAAAACTCCATGATCCTTTCTACTCAAAGCATATTCCACCTTATTTTCCTTCCCCGGGTGGTAGTGTATAGTGCAATCATAATCCTTGAGTAGTTCAAGTCATCGTCTTTGCCTCATGTTGAGTTCTTTTTGTGATAAAATATACTCCAAACTCTTATGGTTGGTATATATCTCACATTTTTTACCATAGAGATAGCATCTCAATATCTTCAAAGAAAAGATTACAGCTGCTAACTCAAGATCATTAGTGGGATAGTTTTGTTCATGAATTTTTAGTTATCATGATGCATAGTCAATAACTCTATCATTCTGTATAAGGACAAAACCAAGTCCTTTATTTGAAGCATCACTATAAATAACAAACCCATCATTCCCCGATGGTAGAGTCAAGATAGGATCATTGATTAATCTTCTCTTCGGTTCTTCAAAAAATTCTTCACAATCTTTTTTCCAAACAAATTTAACCCCTTTATGTGTGAGCTTGGTTAATGGGTTATCCAATCGGGAAAAAATTTTGGACGAAACGCCGATAATAAACTACTAAACCAATAAAACTATGTACCTTGATTATACTCGTTGGTGCTGGACATTCTTGTATTGCTCTTGTATTAGAAGGATCAACAGAGATTCCATCCTTAGAGACAATATAGCCAAGAAAAGAAATTTTCTAAAGCCAGAATTCATGCTTGCTAAACTTCCCATACAATTCATTTCTTCTGATGGTTTTCAAAATAGTTCGCAAGTGATTTTCATGATCTTCATAGCTTTTGGAGTAAATAAAGATATCATCAATAAATACCACTAAAAATTCATCAAGATGTTCCTTGAAAACTCTATTCATTAGATCTATGAAAATAGAGGGTGCATTAGTCAGTCCAAAAGGCATTACTGTAAACTCGTAATGCTCGTACCTGGTTTGAAATGTTGTTTTTGGAATGTCTTTGTTCTTCACACACAACTGATGATATCCAAATCGAAGGTTAATATTTAAAAAAATATTGAGCTCCATGAATTTGATCGAATAAATCATCAATGAAAGGTAGGGGATACTTGTTATTTATTGTTATAGCATTGATCTCCCTATAGTCAATGCACAACCTCATAGATCCATCTTTCTTCTTAACAAAAAGAATAGGGTCTCCCCATGGAGAAACACTAGGGAGAATAAATCCTTTATTACTCAATTCCTCTATTTGTTTCTTTAGTTCCACTAATTACATAGTGTCCATTCTATAAGGGGTCTTCGATATGGGCCTTGAACCAGGAATTAAATCAATGGAAAACTCAATTTCTCGTTCTAGAGGATGTCCAGGTAAATCCTCTGGAAACACATCAACATATTCTTTCACAATAGGTACATACTATATTTGAACATTCCTTTCCTCACCCATAGTTATTTCATTCTCTTCCTCCCCAATAATTGAATTTAGTTGAGCTACTGGGGGTGGATCTAGATAAGAACCAGGTGGTGACATTTCTACTCTAAAGATATGGTACTTCTTATCTTCATCGAAAATTTTAACCTCCTTCTTCATATAATAAATTTTTGCATCATAGTCTGAAATCCAATCCATACCAAGGATTATATCAAATTCAATCATGGGTATGACAGTGATATCAGTAGATAAAGAACATTTATATGCCCTAATGGGGATTGAATCGCAAAACTTTGTTGCAATGATACTTCCCTTATGAGTTTTGAATCACAAATTCCTTGTTAAATCAAATTGGAAATATCTAATTTTCTTAGAAAACTGGGAAGATATGAAACAATGCGATGATCCAGAATCAAATAAAGCATTGGCTAAATTTAAGGAAACCATTAAATTACCTGCCACCACATCATTCGGAGCTTCAACCTCAGTAGTAGTTATCACATAAGCTTGGCATTTCTCCCTTGTCCTTTTTTGAGGTAAGTTTCCTTAGCGCTTAGGAGATTCATTTGCATAATGCCCCTTTTATCTATAATTGTAGCATTCAACATTGATAGCCTCTTTCTTTCTCTTACAATCACAATCTTGGTGGCCTTTTTCACCACACTTGTAAGAGACTCTCATTCCCTTCAGAAAAGTACCGAGGTGTTTCTTCCCACATTTACTGCAGGATGGAAATTTAACTTTTCCCTTCTTCCCCTTATTTCTATTTCCAGAGTGTTCAGCATATCTCTTCTTCTCTTTCTTTGCTTTAAAGTCGTAAGACTTAGAGAATTATTTTTTTGTATTAATAGTACATGAAACAATATATTTGTACAATGAGAAGGATTATGATACTAATTATTGATAGAGAAATGGTTTTAACCCATCAAAGAATCGATCAATCTTACTCCTTGGGTTACGTATATAATCTGTTGCATGCCTTGCAAACCATGTAAAGTTAGCCTCATACTTTGCGACATTCTCATCCTCTTTTTTCCTCAGACTTAGAAATTGTATTTCTATATTCGCTCAATGGTCATGAGAAATGTGTTTTTCTAATAAAATCTCTTTAAACTCCCTCCATTCCATATTTAATACTTCTTCATCTTCCTTTGTGTTTTGAATTAATGACCACCATTGATCTGCATCTCCGGTGAGGCGATAAACTGCCATGACAACTTTTTCCCTTTCACTACTCCCCAAAGCATGAAATATTTTTTCTAAGGAACTTATCCATTGCTCAGCTAAAAATGGATTTGTAGTCCCGTTGAATGTTGGCAGTTTTTTCCTCATGAAGCGTTCTAACATTGATCCTCCGCATTGTGGATCAGGGTGCTCCATACGGGTAAGGTTATTATTCATAACCTGAGTGAGTTTTCCTAGTATAGTGATAATCTGATCAGCACTAGTTGCATCACCAGCTCCACTATAATTATCTTGAGTAGGAGGGAAATCCCTATGTGGATTTTGTGTGTTGATACGTTTTCCATTCCTTCTTCTAGGCACCATTTCTAAACAATGTCATACACTAGATTAGTTTATGAATCGCAATACATAATTCCAAACTTGTAAAACACTTAACATAAATTAAACAGTTTATAGATATAATCCATAATCATAAAAATGTTTTCTTTTAGGAGGTATATACTCATAAATCCATCATAATGGTTTGTAAAGAAAATGTGAATTATCTAATGCATATCCCTTGGGAGTGTCGTAACCAAGAGTGAAACAAGGCCCGTTGTCGTGTACCAAGATACCCCGGGTCAAGCCCGAAACTCCTTATCGGAGTTTTTACTCCTAGTTACATCTGTGTCAGAGCTTCCTCTATCATCTCGTATCCAGACAGGGATGTATTGCTTGGAAAACTCACAAAATCTCTACCTTACCAAAATTTTAGGAACTTCTTCTATATTAATCCTCAAATTAAATCTTAGGGAAATACTCTCTAATCAAAGTTTTTTTCTAAATCTAGATTCCAAGGTTTGTACTAAACTTCCTCTGATACCAACCATAACTCCCCGACCCTAGTTACCCAGAGTCAGTGCATTATTACATAACATTGGCATGATATAAGGAATCATGTCCCAAAAGACCAATCAGTTTAGTAGCCTTATAAGTACTAGATACATACATAAGTTTTACATTACATCATGAAATTTAAAAAAACATCATTGTGTCCCCTTTTGAACAATCTTATATCCCTTAGATTGTTCCTACAGGTTAATCGTAATATACTTCTTCGCATCCTGGGAAAAATAAAACATAGAAAGGGGTGAGCTCAGGTGCTTAGTAAGGATAACAATATAGAGGAAACTTTCATAAATAAGTATAAACATTTAAGTAAATGTATAAGACTAAAACAAAATACTTTTAAACATAAACTTCAGTATAATATGGAAAATATAAATCAAATAATGTCATTTACTTATTCACATAGATATTCTACTAGTCGAATAAAACACAAGCCTTTTAAAAGCTTGAAATATTATTTTATTATAAAATCATATGTGGTTTATAATGGCTCCAAAATGATTTATTTCAAGGATAAGGTAGGTATGGGTCGAAAACCTCTCAACCAATAGGTTTTAGACATATTTAGGTCACTATATTAACCTTATCTTTTAGATTTAACTCTTAGTTAAATAGTTTAATTGTTACCATGTATTCTTGTATTATTATAATAAATGGTTAATAAGCTTACTATAAAAAGCCAAGTGAACCCCAAGTGGTTCATTATTAATATATTTAACCTTATCTAAGTCCTTTGGCCGAACCTTATATTTTTAGGAATATTATATCAATTAATAATATAGTATTTGTTTTAAAAACTCATTTATGTCAATTTTGACACTATTTGGTATTTTCTTTTTGTGAAAGTCATAATAACTTTATCACTTCGAAAAAAAATTATTTAATAAACCCTAACATGTCATATTAACCTATAAAATTGGTGTAATTCATCATAATTCTAAATTTACATTTATTTGGATATTTATAATATTAATTATTTTAATCTTTCATTAGTAAGGTAATTACTGCATCATCATTATATCATAAATAAATTTAATTATTTAATCTCTAAAAATTATAAATAAAATACCATTATATAGGAAATCTTTTTATATTTCTAATGAATATTTATAGTCGAATTTATCTTATGCATAACCCTATATTAAAAATGGTTTAGTTGTTAAACTTTGAATTTAACACTTTTAACTCTTCTTTAAATAAAATAATAATAAATGTTCTAATCTAATCCAAGTGGACCAAAAGGATCATATTTTGTTCCTAAGGTTGATTTTGGTCGAAATACACTTATACAATAGAATTAGGACATGTGTTAGGGTAATTATAATATCATTTTTTACATTTAATTACCCTATTTATTTTTAACCGTGGTGAATAAAAGTCAAGGTTACTATTCACCAAAAAAATATTTTCATCTTATTGAACCACATATTACTTACTGATGTCAACCGTGTCTCTTGTATTTTTGAAATTAAATTCACAGAAGTGGTAAAATTACGTTTTATGCAAATTTGCAAATGCGCCTAGAAGGTGAGTAAAAGATGGTAAAAAGTTAAATAAATTTTTATATATATAATATTATAATAAAATGAATCCAATGAATTACATTGAATATATATAGGTATTATGTAACTATTTTTACCAAATATAAATTTAAATAAAATAACTAATTATTTAAATAAAAAGTCGGTTTAAAATAATCATGTAGTATTTTTCACTATTTATCAAAAATTGAAAGTTTTCAGAAAAATATCAAAAATTCACCCTAAGCTAATTTTGATATTCTGAATCCAAAAATGAAGTCCATTTTAAAAAATAAAATTTCAAAAAGTGAGTATTACTATTCATAACGGCTAGCTTGATTGGTTGTGGTGTGTTTGAACTCGAAGTTGCGTACAGCGCAAGTTATTGTATTATTCAAAGAGAAGCGTACCATAGAAATTTGGGGTGTTACAATAAGTCAATCACCTCGCTCAGTCAGTGTGACTCACTTGACATGGCCAACACAACTCACTCATACTAGCCAACGTGGATAACCCCAAACACTGCAATGAGTAGAATATGGATTATCCAATTTCCACGCGAGGAAAAGGAGTGGCCTCAGAATCTGACCCTCGTTGTTCCACTTAGATAATATTTAAATGGGGAATCACCCTAGTGTTTTCGTGCTTGAGAGAGCAGGAGAGATCCTTGATAGTCGGGGAGTTCAGTTCACACTACGTTTGAGTTTACATTATGAAGAGAGATGATTGACGACATTGATAAATGAGAGAGGAGGAGAAAAAATAACATTCCTTAGATTTGAGAGTTGATTCGTCCAAGAGAAGATCAAGGGGGAGTGATGGTAGAAATGAACTTCCGTGAGAACTTGAACGGCATGACGGAAATCGGTTCGGTTAGGGTTCTTTTTAAAAGATTGGGAATGGTTTTATCAGTGCTTCCAAAAAATGCACATAAAGAAGGGTTTTATGAGTGCTAAAATAATAAGTACTGATAAAAGACATCTTTATCAACGCTAAACCAGCACAGATAAAGACCAATATAATTAATATTAATAATATAATTATAAATAATTATAAATGTATATAATTATAAATATATTAAAAGAATTGTAAATATGTATTTATAAATATAATTATAGATATATATTTATAATTATAATTATAATTACAAATAAATATATTTGTAAATATATTTATAAATAAATATATTTTTAAATATATTTTTAAATAAATATATTTTTAAATATATTTATAATTTTTTTATATAATTATAAATATATTTATATCATTATATGTATTTATATAATTATACATATGTATATTTAATAAATATATATAAATATAAATATAAATATATTAAATATATTTATTAATTAAATATATTTATTATAATTTTAAAATTATTTAAATATATAATTAAATATTTATAATTATATAAATTATTTTTTTTAAAATTATGTTTATTTATTTATAATTATAAATATATAATTTTATAAATATAGTAAATATAAATTTTTAAATATATTTATAAATAAATATATTTGTAAATATATTCATAATTATTTATTTAAAAGTATAAATATATTTATATCATTATATATATTTATATGTTTATGTTTATGTTTATTTATTTAATTAATATATATGAATATAAATATAAATATAGGAAATATATTCATTATTTAAATATGTTTATTATAATTTTATAATTATTTAAATATATAATTATTTATTTATAATTATATAAATACTTTTTAAAAAAATATACTTATTTATTTATAATTATAAATATATAATTTTATAAATATAGTAAATACATATTTATAAATATATTTATTTATAAATATATTTTTAACATTATTAATGAATATATAATCTTAAATGTATGAATGTTAAAAATGAGTGAAATTGAATAATTAAAAATGAATGGACTTTAAGTTTGTTAAAATGGATAAGTTTGATTAATTATAAAAATTATTAAAATAAATAAATATGAATATATATTGAAATGAACATTAATACATATAGAAAATATTAAAACATAGTAAATAAATATGTATAAGTAAATATTAGAAAATGATTAAATTCCAAAAAAAATAAAAAATAAAAAATACTAAAAATGAATAAATAATATTTACCGATTAAAAACATAATATATTAAATATATTGTGTTACTAAATGAAATTATAAAATGAATATTAAAATTTGATTAAATTATATAAATATTATGTGTGTGTGTTTCCATACAAGATTGCATTAATTACGTAAATGTATGTGTGAAATTAATATGTTTATATATATGTACAACACAAGTTTGATACATGTTAAATTGAATAGTGATAATATATAATATGCAACATCTATTAATGAAGTAAATAATGATAAGAATGAATAAATTTAAAAAATGAATACGTGTTATTAATTATATAGATTATTAAAAAAAACTAAAAATGAATATTTATAAATACACATGCTAAGATTAAAATGAATACATTTTAATTATATAAATCACAACCATATTAAAAACATTAAACATTAATGAATAAACATGTATAAATAAATATTGAAAATGGATAAAATTACAAACTGATTGAACAATAAAAAATTGAAGATTAATAAATTACAAAAATATTAAAAAAAATTAAGATTATTAATGAATAAATAATATTAAAAATGAATAAATAATATAAAAATGAATAAATTTAAAAAAAATACTAAAAGGTAATAAATAGTATATATTAAATAAAAATATAAAAAATGATAAAATTTTACCGATTAGGAAGATGATATATATATTAAGTGTTTGGGGGTACAATTACATTTAAACACACACCTCAATATTTTTAGTTAATAATAATTTTTAATTATAAACCATTTTTTCACTAAATATATGACTTATTTAATATAATCATACATATTTTGTATTATATAAATCATATTTTAGTAAATATTATATATATTAATATATATATATATACCAATATATATGAGTATATTTCTATATTAAATATATTAATGAATATTTATGTTTAAAACCCATTAAAAATGAATAAGACATTAATATGTTTTTAATTATTACATTGTATTCATTTTTCATATTTATATTTAATATATATTATTTATTACTGTTTATAATTAATATATATATATATATATATTAAATTTATTCATTTCTAGTAATAATTGTTTCATTAATAATTTTTTTAATAATTCTATAATTTATTTATTTTTAATTTTTTTAAGTATTACAATTTATTCATTTTGTATATATATATTTAATATATAATATTTATTAATATTTGTAATTTATATATATGTATATTAAATTTATTCATTTTTATTAATAATTATTTAATAAATGCAAATTTTAATATATATTTTTAATTTAATCATTTTTAATTTTTATTTGTTTAATTATTTGAGTTTATTCATTTTATATATCTATATTTAATATATACTATTTATTAATATTTTTAATATATATATTAAATTTATTAATAATTATTTAATTAATAAAATCTTTAATATTTGTTTAATTAATTCATTTTTATTTCTTATATTTTTATTTATTTCATTTTTTTAATATTTTTAGTATTTGTATTTGTTATTTTTATTTGCAGTGAAGTATATAAAAAATTGGGGATCGTGTATAGGCTCGCATGGAAAGGTGGGTCGGGGCGTGTATAGGTGCAGATGGGGGGTAGGTGGGTCAGGTCATTGGTCATGTAAGACATGGCCTATCTGGCCCGCGTGTACATATGTGTATGTGGGTGTTGATCCCTCGCTGCCATGACACGTTGTGTTAGTGGGGTGCCCAGACTTATAAAGCGCGGCCCTGACAAACAAGAAGTCTGATGTGGGATGGTTGCACTGGACAAACCTTTATCAGTTCTTGATAAAAGCGGTGCTAAAGACCATCTTTTATCAGCGCTACATAAAAAGCACTGATAAAGGGTGGTATTTATCAATGCTTAAGAAAAGGGCTGATAAAAATTACCTTTATCGACACTTTTATTTAGTGCTGATAAATGCATCTCTTTATCAATACTTTTATCTAGCGCTGATAAAGACTACCACTGCTTACTGTGCATTTTGTAGTAGTGTCTTCATCGAAACATTGCACCAATATCTTCTCTGTTCTCTAATGATGAGGACATGCATGCACGGTCCAACAGTGGATGACAAACTCTAGCTTTGACAATAAAACAACCTTTTCTCAAGCTCTCTCTCTCTTTATGTGTCTCCCTCTTTCCCTCCCTCCTCTTATTCTCGTTATTTCTCTCCCCCCTTACACCTCTCCCAAAAAAATCTCAAAATGGATAGGGAATCGATATATCTTGAGAGTCGAAGCTTGAAAACGACTTTTCAAAAATGAATATCTAAGATTAAATCAGTCGTAACTGCAAGAAATCAATGAAAACTGTAGAGGATAATAATGTGTAAAATTCCATATATGGTGATGTATAAGAATCATCTCATGACAAAGGACAAGCATAAAAGTCATTAGAAACCGCTACATAAAAATAAACAAGTAGGCACAATGGCTTGTGTCAGGTGAAATCAACGCTTGTGTGAGATTAGCATTCCTACATAAGGTGTTATAAAATCCCTATAGTATGATTAAACTATTGAGACCATAAATGATTGGGCCATTGATGCAGCGATAATCACAAGATAAAATAAAGTGTGAAAATGTGAAAATAAATGGACACCAGATGTAATGTGGAAAAAACCCAAAATGAAAGGGAAAAGCCACGGGAAAATAGAAGGATCTTACTATGGGTAAAAGTGGGTACACACTCCCTCACTATTACAAGGAGAAAACTCTCGTATAACTCTCTCTTGAATAAGTGGGGAAACAACCCCACAAATACTGCTCAAAGGGATCATTGGTGAGAAGATCGGTGAAGGTGTTGATGAGATGCTAAAAAGAGAGGAGGCTCTTATATTTTATTGGAAAGCCTCACCCCCTGCGGCTCCTCTCCACTAGATCAATTGGTGGGGTTGGCCACGCACCACACGCCAGCCACGCCCACCTCCCTTGAAAAACAAGGGGGCAGCCACCGTCTGTAGAAAAAACTGTTGACACATCTCCCACTTGGAGACCGATTGAGAACCAATCACATCTCCATACATCCTTTCTATATACCAAACATGTTGCTCACGTCTATGTGAGTCCACTTGAGGATCTGCAATATTTGAACTTATCAAAGTCAACTGTCGTCGTCAGGAAATCTTCCATATTTTCTTTAGTGTGAATTCTTTACAGGTCCACACTTCCTTCCTCCACCACATCTCAAACAAATTTATATTGTACCCCCAATGTGTTTTTTTCTGGAATGAAAAGACGGATTCTTTTCAATGCACAAGGTGCTCTCACTATCACAAAAAAATAGAATCTATTCCTATATGTGTTTGAGATCCTCCAACAACCTTCTCATCCAAATAGCCTCTTTGCAGGCCTATGTAGCTGCCATGTACTCTTCCTCCGTCGTGGATAAATCCACAACTAACTGTAACTTCAAAATTCATCTCACAGCTCCTCCTACAAGAGTAAACACATAACCAGTAGTGGATTTCCTCCGATCAGAATCACCTGCAAAATTTGAATCAACATAGCCTCTAACAGTGAAATATGATCATCCATAATATAATGAAACATCAGAGGTTTCCTTAATATATCTCAATATCCTCTTCAATGTGATCCAATGATCACATCCTTGATTCACCTTGTACCAACTAACTGCTCCCACTGCATGTGCAATGTCTTGTTTAGTACAAACCATAGAGAACATCAGACTCCCCACTATTGATTCATACGGTACTTGAGACATCTCTATCCTCTTTGCTTCACTACTAGGACTCATCGTATAGGATAAATTGAAATTAATAGGAATTTGGGTAGATATTGTCTTATAATCTTTCATGTTGAAGCGTTTCAAGACTCTTTGTAAGTAATTATTCTATGATAGCCAAATCTTCCCATTATTTCTATCTGAGTAAATTTGTATCCCAAGAATCTTGTTTACTGGTCTCAAGTCCTTAATAACAAACTCTCTATCCAACTATTTCTTCATCTCCTAGATTTGATCATTATTGGGGCATGGAACCAACATGTCATCCACATACAATAGAAGAATGATGAAATCATTACCATCCTCACCCCTAAAATATACATAAGGATTTGAATGAAGTCTGTTATATCCAAGGCTCATGATATATGAATCAAATATCTTGTGCTAGCACCTCAGTGCCTTCTTGATATCGTATATAGATTTGTTCAACCTACAAACCAAGTTCACTTTTCCTTCTTATAAAAAAACCTTTCGGTTGGAGCATATAGATTTATTCATCAAGATCACTATGGAGAAAAATAGTATTCACATCTAGCTGCTCTAGATGTAAACTGTATATTGCACACATTGTTAGAACTATCCAAATAGTCATCAGTCTAATAATAGGAGAAAATATTACATTGAAATCAATACCTTCCCTTCTAATCATATCCTTTGACCACCATTCTTGCATGATATCTTTCCACCTGGTCCTTGCTATCCCATTTGATCTTAAAGACACATTTTTTTCTCATATCTTTATTTCCATGAGGTAATGGAACAAGATCTCAAGTCTTTTTCTTATGTAGGGCTTCAAGTTCCTCCTGCATCGCTGTCATCCATGAGGATACATTTGGACTATGGGTCACCGCTATAAAATAATATGGCTCTCCATCCTCTATCAATAATCAGTACCAAACATTGCTCTCATTCACATAGTCTAAGTGCCATATTGTTGCTCTTTTCTCCCGAGTTGACCGTCATGGTCCAGACTCAACCAGTACTTGATCATCGTGCTCTAGTAATTCCTCAGAGGAAACAGGTTCTTCCTTGTATTTTTCCTCCACTTCGATTGTTGTAGTTTATGTATTCTCCTTCTCCATGTCTCCATCAATTGTAATTTTGACCTTTTCTTCTACAAAAATTACATCTGTGTTGATGATAATCTTGCAGGCAGTGGGGTCCCACAAATGATACCCCTTCACACTATCAACATACCCCAAGAAGCTACATTTCCTAAATCTTGAATCCAACTTTGATAGTTCATGTTCATTAAACATTGCATATACAGAACTTCCAAAAGTATGTAACCAAGAATAATCAATATGTTTACCAGTCCACATCTCCATTGGTGTCTTCAGATCAATTGCAATTGAAGGAGATCGGTTGATCACATAACAAGCGGTATTCAATACTTCTCCCCAAAATGTTTTGGAAATTCCTATAGTCTTCAACATCTCCCTTATTCTATCCAATAGGGTTTTTTCATCCTCTCTGCCACTCCATTCTTCTTAGGAGTGTATGCCACTGTGAACTGTCACTTGATTCCTTCCTGTTGAAAAAAAAGTACCAGACTCCTCACTTGTGTATTCTCCACCATTTTCAGTCCTCAGACACTTGACCTTCTTTCCATATTCAAGCTCCTTCCGCACTTTTAATTTTTTGAAGACTTAAAAAGCATCTTCCTTCCTATTTATTGGTACACCCAACATATCCTAAAATAATTATCAATAAATGATACAAAGTACCTTGCTCCTCCCAGGGATATAACTGGTGCTTTCCAAACTTCAGATTGGATCAACTCTAAGATCTCATGACTTCTTATTTTTGACATCCCAAACTTTAACCTGTGTTACTTGCTCAAAACAAAATGCTCACAAAATAGTATAAATACCTTTGTAAGCCCAAACAACAACTTATGATTCATAAGAATCTTTAGGCCTCATTCTGATATATGGTCGAGCTTCTAATGTTATAACATTTTCAACACTTTTTTCGAGGTATTTTATGTGACAACTATCTCCACCTCCTTATATGTTTCACCCATAAGAACATACAGGTTTTTTGAGATATGTTATGCCTTCATCACCACAAGTGCACCCTTCACAATTCTCATCACTCCATTCTCAGTGTGAGTCTTTCATCTGATATCATAAAATTTTTTCAAATACAATATGTTCTTCTTCAATCACTTCACATGGTGTACTCCTTTGATGGTTCGAACAATACGATTATGAATCTTCAGTTTGATGGTACTGACTCCAACAATCTTCAAGGTGTGATTTTTCACCTTGTACACAAGTCCTTACAGGATAGTCTCATATTGGTCAAACCATTCTCATTGATATTTCATGTTCCATGTTACTCCCGAGTGAATAATCCATGCATCATTGAGATGCTTCCTTCTTCCAGCAGTTGTCGCTACTTCACTAACTAGTATATCTCCACTCCCAGAAGTACTCGCCACATTCTCCTAAGAGCTCTTTTCACTAATCTTATTATTCCAACAGTCCTTCTTAGCATGCCCCTTCTTGCCACAATTGAAACATGTGACATTTTTCTTCTTACTCCTCGATTCGGATCTGCCATGATTTTGGATTCCACTAGAACCACACTCCATTATCCTTCCTCTCTCCATTGATAGATCCTTTTCTTCGTGCAAAGTTGTTTGTATGTCCACCTTGTTCTTGCGCTGACTTTATTCTTCAAGAATCACAGCTGCAACATCATTGAAGGGCAGCATATCCATTAGGATATTATTGGTGAGGTTGATGATGAGTTGGTCATAAGAATCCAGAAAACTCTGGAGCAAAATCTTCACTTGTCCAGTATCCATAATTTTATAGCCCAATGTTGTGAGATAAGAAAACAAGGTGTTGAGGTTGTTGATGTGGTCAGTCATCGATGATGAATACATAATTCGAAGAGTGTACAATTTTCTCTTCAGGTAATTTTTTTTTGTAGTGACTTGGTCTCATATAGCTTTGTTAGAGTATCTCATATCCCATTCACCGTTTTTTCTCCACAATGCTCGATAGGACCCCATATGCCAAATCCAAATGGATATTGAAAATATCATTCCCGTCCATGTCATTCCATTTCTCCTTCATCACACCTGTCGGTCTTTCACCAATTGCCAGTAAGCAATTATCTTTTCATAGTACTTTCTACATCTTCACTTTCCACAACAAAATATTATTCCTGTTGAATTTTTTGAACTCGAATTTCACCACCATCTGGACATGTTGTAAGTCTAGAACTTCCATTATTTCATAATGGTGTATTTAATAATCTCAATAAATTTTTTATGAAGTGAGAGCTCAACCGAATTTTCAATCATAGACCATACTCAAATTTAAGAAAATTATTAATACCCAAAAACATAAAAAACACCGGGATAAAACCTGCCTCTGATACCACTTGTTGGGACCATAAATTATTGGCCCACCAGTGCATTGATAATCACAAGATAAAATAAAGTGAAAAAATGTGGAAATAAATGCACACCATGTGTAATGTGTAAAAACCTTCGAAATGAAAGGGAAAAAACACGAGCAAATAGAAGGATCTCACTATGGGTAAAAGTGGGTACACACTCCCTCACTATTACAAAGAGAAAACTCTCATATAACTCTCTCTTGAATAAGTGGGGAAGCAAACTCACAAATACCACTCAAAGGGACCATCGGTGAGAAGATCGGTGTGTTGGATTTGGTGGCCTAGAACCAACTACTTTTTACTTTATTCATTAATAAATACCTTATCACATCTTGATTGTTCTTCTGCGCGACAATGTGTGTGATAATGTCCTAAGGATAGATGTTGCATTAAAGGTTCATAGAGGATCTCTGCTATTATGAGAACCTGAAAGTGTCATAACACTATTCTTGAATATATGTTCTATGGTCGGATGATGTTATTTGAGGGACACAAATAATACAGGCCATTAGGGGTGAGGACTCATAAAAATTTGAGGCACCTTCTCATGGTGTGCGCCCTTGGTAATATCTAGGAGGATATTATGAAAATGAGACCCGCCAGTAGGAAATACTCATTTTATAGTGTCATTGGATGTTCCTATTTGTGGACGTGTGTATTGGTCCTTAGACTTTAAGATTATTATTAATAAGTATTACAACTTGCGCACTTAGATGTATTGATGAAATGACGACACATTGTTTGCAGCGAGGTAGGATACGTTGGGTGCATCATAAGTGATACTGCATTAATAGATAATGTGAGAAAGGATTTGCCCCTTATGTTCCATAATGGAAGTAGATATATCAGGCCCTTTGATGGAATTGATATAGACTAAATAAATCTATGGCCATGGTAAGGAATGAGCAAGTTCAATTATGGAAAGTTAAAGAAAGAATAATCGATCACATGGGTTGATGGCACTAGCATACAACCCACCTGATTCGAGATATCGAGACAAATGGGTTATATTACACGGTAAGCATTCGTAGGAGGTGACACGTCATTGTGGTGTTAACTTCTTTCTCTATGGGTGCCTTGGTGTGTTGCTAGACGCTAACCTTGGAATTTAGGTTGGCTCTGCCTAATGCCACTGAGAAAGGGGCCCAGAGGGTCACACACTAAGTGTTTCCAAGTACCTCAGTTAAATATTAATTTAACAAGTTAAATAAATATTATTCCCGATTGTGGTTTAATAATTATTTAAGGATGCCTGATCGCATTTATTTCAACACTAGTTATTCGAGAGAATATATTGTGGGAGAAATAATATATTTATTAGTGAGTAATGCAGTGATATTTATTTTAGAAATAAATATCCATTATTCAAGGTCTAATAAATGTGGTGGAGGAAATAAAGAAAAATGGAAAAATAAAAATACACGCTGCGTATATTAAATATACACGTCGTGTATTTTTTAGGAATTTATGAGAAATAATAATATTTATTTAATTAAATAATATCAGGTGTAATTCATCGGGCGCATGTCAAGTTATAATAATAATCAACTGTTATTATTAGACATGGGGTATTACTAAGAATTAAATGAAATGAATAAATGCTTTCGGGTAATTAATTCATTTTATTATTCTATGTAATTAAAATCACAATTATATATTTCTCATTAGTCTAGCCATTTTTGTGTGGTGGTTGTGGACAACGGATCCAAGAACACTCTCAAGTTTCGAGAGAGAGATCCTCCTCCACCGGATCAAGGCGATCAAAGGCGGACATCGTAAGCAAAGGCGCTTCGGTGATAGCACCCAGAGATCCCTTCGGCGCCATCCAGAGATACGTGGAGCACATGTGGATCGCCACTAGAGAAATCCTACACTTGGATTCTACGATGTAATGACGGATCATATCGGATCGTGACCGAAAACATCAACGGAGAGAGAATTCCATCAAGGTAATTCTTGTCAATTAATTAAATTAATTATAACCAACATATGATGATCATATCTATGGTTTTGGGACTCCCTTCTTTCTTTTTCATTCTTCGTTCTATTCTGAAGATACGGTGTTTTATTATCATGATGGATCTCAGATTGATCGTTGTTAACGCTAAAATTAAAGTTGGGTACACCCACCAATGCGCTTCCTCTATGCCTGTAATCTACATGGTGAAGGTGCTAATGAGATGCTAAAAGGAGAGGAGGCTCTTGCCTTTTATAGGCAAGCATCACCCCCTATTGCTCCTCTCCGCTGGATCAATTGGCGGGGTTGGACACCCATCACATACTAACCACGCCCACCTCCCTTGACAAACAAGGGGGCGGCCACCATCTTGGGAAAAAACTTTCGGCACATCTTCCACTTGGAGATTGATTAAGAACCAATCACATCACATGTCCTTTCTATTTACCAAACATGTTGATCAAGTTTTTATGAGTCCACTTGAGGATCTACACCATCTGAACTTATTAGATTCAACTTCCTTCATCAGGAAATCTGCCAGATTTTCTTTAGTGTGAATTTTCTGCATATTTGCACTTCTTTCCTACACCACATCTCGAATAAAGTGATACTCTACCCCCAATGTGTTTTGTCTTGGAATGAAAATATGGATCTCTTGCAATGTGCAAGGCACTCTGATTGTCATAAAACAATAGATTTTTCTCATGTTTGTGCCCAAGCTCCTCCAACAACCTTCTCATCTAAATAGCCTCTTTACAAGCTTGTGTAGCTTCCATATACTCTGTCTTTGTCATGGATAAAGCCACAACTAAATATAACTTTGAAATCCAGCTCACAAATCCTCCGGCAAGAGTAAATACATAACCAGTAGTGGATTTCCTCTGGTCAGAATCACCTGCAAAATATGAGTCAACATAGCCTCTAATAGTGAAATTGAATCCTCCATAACGTAATGAAACATATGAGGTTTCCTTGATATATCTCAAGATCCTCTTCACTATGCTCCAATTCTCCCATCTTGGATTCTCCATGTACCAACTAACTGCTCCCACTACATGTACAATGTCTAGTCTGGTACAAACCATAGAGAACATCAAACTCCCCACTGATAATGCATACGGTACTCGAGACATCTTCATCCTATCTACTTCACTGATAGGACTCATCGTAGAGGATAATATGAATTTAATAGAAAGTAAGGTAGAGATTGGCTTACAGTATTGCATGTTGAAGCATTTCAAGACTCTCAGTCAGTAATTCTTCAGTGATAGACAAATTTTCCCTTTATTTATGTCTTGGTAAATTTGAATCCCAAGAATCTTGTTTGTTGGTCCCAAGTTCTTCATATCAAACTCCCTAGCCAACTGTGCCTTCATCTCTTAGATTTGATCATTGTTGGGACATGAAACCAACATGTCATCCACATATAATAGAAGAATGATGAAATCATTACCATCCAAACCCCTGAAATATACACAAGGATCTAAATGAATATTGCTGTATCAAATACTCATGATATAGGAATCAAATCTCTTGTACCAACACCACGGCACCTACTTGAGACCGTATAGAGATTTGTTCAACCTGTAAACCAAGTTCTCTTTGCCTTCTTCTACAAAACCTTCTGATTGGAGCGTATAGATTTATTCATCAAGATCACCATGTATAAAAGTAGTTTTCACATTTAGCTGCTCTAGATGTAAACTATATGTTACACACATCGCCAGAACTATCTAAACAGTCGTCGGTCTAACAACATGAGAAAATATTTCATTAAAATCAATACATTCCTTCTAAGCATATCCTTTGATCACCATTCTTGCATGATATCTTTCCACCTGGTCATTTCCATCCCGTTTGATCTTAAAAACCCATTTATTTTTTCTAGACTTCCTTCCATGAGGTAATGGAACAAGATCCTAAGTCTTGTTTTTTGTATAGGGCTTTAAGTTCCTCCTGCATCACCACCATTTATGGGGTTACATCTGGGCTCTAGGTCACCTCCACCAAAGAATATGGTTCTCCATCCTCCATCAATAAGCAGTACACAATATTGCTCATAGTCACATAGTCCAAGTGCCATATCAGTGCCCTTTTCTTCCGAGTTAACCGTTGTGGTCCAGACTCAATCGACACTTGATCATCATGCTCTGGAAATGTCTCAGAGAAAATTGGTTCTTAGATTTTTCGTCTACTTCAACTATTGTAGTTTTTGTATTCTTTTTCTCCATGTCTCCATCAATTTTCATTTGCACCTTGTCTTCTACAAAAATGACATCTTTGCTAATGATAAGCTTGCGGGTAGTGGGGTCCCACAAACGATACCCCTTCACACCATCAACATACCCTAAGAAGATACATTTCCTAGATCTCAAAATCCAACTTTGATCTTTCCTGATCATTAAACATTGCATATACGGGACTTCCAAAAGTATGTAACCGAGAATAGTCAGCAAGTTTACCAGTCCACATTTTCATCGGTGTCTTCAGATCAATCACCATTAAAGGATATCAGTTGATCATATAACAGGCAGTATTCACTGCTTCTGCCCAAAATATTTTGGCAATTCCTTCAGTCTTCAACACCGCCCTTGTTCTATCCAACGGGGTTTTGTTCATCCGTTGTGCTACTCCATTCTGTTGAGGAGTGTACGCCACTATGAATTGTCTTTTAATTCCTTCTTGTTGATAAAAAAGTATCAAACTCGTCGCTTGTATATTCTCCACCATTTTCAGTCATCAGACACTCGATCTTCTTTCTAGATTCAAGCTCCTTTCACGCTTTGAGTGTTTTCAAGACATCAAAAACATATGTTTTTCTATTGATTGGGTACACCCAACATCTCCGGGAATAATTATCAATAAATGATACAGAGTACCTTGCTCCTCCTGGGAATATAACGGGTGCTTTCCAAACTTCAGAATGGATCAACTCTAAGATCTCTTGACTTCTTGATGTTGACGTCCTGAACTTTAACCTGTGTTTCTTGCTCAAAACACAATGCTCACAAAATAGTAAGGATACCTTTGTAAGCCTAGTCAGCAACTTATGATCTGTAAGAACCTTTAGTCCTCGTTCTGACATATGGTCGAGCTTCTGATGCCATAATGTCGGCAATGCTTCCATCGAGGTAGTTGATGCGACAACTATTTCCACCTCCTTATACGTTTCACCCATAAGCACATAAAGGTTCTTTGAGATCTTCTCTACCTTCATCGCCACAAGCGCACCATTCAAAATTCTCATCACTCCATTCTCGGTGTGAATCTTCCATCCAATATCATCAAATTGTCCCAAAGACAATATGTTCTTCTTCAAGCCCTTCACAAGGCGTACTCCTTGAATGGTTCGAACAATACGATCATGCATCGTCAGTTTGATGGTACCGACTCCAATGATCTTCAAGGTGTGATCGTTCCCCATATATACAAGTCCTTCCGAGATGGTTTCATACTGGTCAAACCATTCTCGTCGAGACGTCACGTGTCATGTTGCTCCTGAGTCGATAATTCATGTATCGTTGAGATGCTTCCTCCTTCCAGCAGTCGTTGTTGCTTCACTAACTAGTATATCTCCATTTTCTTAAGTACTCGTCACATTCCCTTGAGAACGCTTTTCAGCACTCTTCTTATTCCAACAATCCTTCTTGATGTGCCCCTTCTTGCCACAATTGAAACATGTGACATTCTTCTTCTTATTCCTCAATTTGGATTTGTCCTGATTTTGGCTCCCACTGGAACCACACTCCATCATCCTTCCTCTCTCGATTGATAGTCTTTGGTGCGAAGTTGTTTGTTTGTTCTCCTTGTTCTTGCGCCAACTTTCTTCTTCAAGAATCGTGATTGCAACATCATTGAAGGGCAGCATATCCGTTAGGATATTGTTGGTGAGGTTGATGATGAGTTGGTCATACGAATCTGGAAAACTCTGTAGTAGAATCTATGCACGTTCAGTATCCACAATTTTATAGTTCATTTTTTATTCACCGTCTTTTTCTCCGCAAAGCTCGATAGGACCCCATATGGTAAAGCCAAATGGATGTTGGAAATAACATTCTCGTCCATGTCGTTCCATTTCTCATTCGTCACACCCGTCTGTCTTTTGTCAATTGCCAGTAGGCAATTATCTTTCCGCAGCACTGTCTCCATCTACATTTTCCACAATGAAAAATTATTCCCGTTGAAATTTTCGATCTCAAATTTCGCCGTCATCTGGACATGCCGTAAGTCTAGAACTTCTACTGTTTCACAACGGTGTATTTAACAATTTCAATATTTTTTTTGATGTGACAGATCAACCAGAGTTGCAACCACAGAGCATACTCAAATTTACGAGAATTATTAATACCAAAAAATGTGAACAACATTGGGTCAGAACTTACCTCTGATATCACTTGTTGGGACCGTAAATGATTGGTCATCTGATGCAATGATAATCACGAGATAAAATAAAGTGCAAAAATGCGGAAATTAAAGGACACTGGATGTAATGTGGAAAAACCTTTAAAATGAAAAGGGAAAAAACCATGGATAAATAGAAGAATCTCACTATGGGTAAAAGTGGGCACACACTCTCTCACTATTATAAGGAGAAAACTTTAGTATAAGTCTCTTGAATAAGTGGGGAAACAACCTCACAAATATTGCTCAAATGGACCGTTGGTGAGAAGACCGGTGAAGGTGGTGATGATGTGCTAAAAAGAGAGGAGGCTCTTGGCTCTCTGTTGGATTAATTGGTGAGGTTGGCCACCCTCCACACACCAGCTCTGCCCACCTTCCTTGACAAACAAGGTGGCGACCATTGTATGTGAAAAAAAATGTCGGCATAAACAGAAGCAAAAACAACCTTATTTATGAATAACGTGTATGTCATAAAAGAATCAAAAGGCTTCACGTAAGAATCACAAAAACAAAAACAAAAGCCCGTGTAATAATAGAATGAAAAGGTCTCATGTAAGATTCAAACAAATCTCATGTAGAAATAAAGAAATCTTGCATAGGATTAAACCAAGAATGAGCATAATGAGCAAATTGAAACCATAATAAAGTAACATGCCAAATTATGAACACGCCCATCATGCAAATACACAACATAAAACCTACAAAAGATTAGTTTCATTTGTAAATGAAACAAAGGATGCTCAATTCAACAAATCCCTATATCAATCAATTTGGGGTTGTGGTTTATTTTAAAAAAAATCCATAAACCCACTTTCTAAGGTTATTTATCATGATGTTAAGAAAAAAAACGAACCTTTTCGATATCATGATAAATAATTATACAAAATGGAGTTATGGGTAATTTTGTGTTTATTTAATTTGTTAGCTGAAACTGTTATTTTATTAAAAACGCACTAATTTAAATGAAACGTGGGCTCAATTTTATATTATGTGGGGACAAAATATTGGAGCCCTCCACTCGCGTAGGGTGGAGACTGGACTCCCACCGCCCGCGGGCCCCGATCTGCTGGCCGCCATTTGCCGACTAACAATTTCGTCGCATCTCTCGGCTTTATCTGTTGACTCCGCATTCCGTTGATTATTTCTTTACTTTAAATCTATTTTTTCTTTTATTTTATTAATATATCCATAAAATTTGCCAAACTTCACACACACATATATATTAATAAAATTGCACAATATAATTAGAAAATAACAATTTCAGCTGTTTTTATGTTATTAAAATAAAAAAAAAATGAAAAATAAAAGATGTCGAAGTTTCTTTTGCAGTCGACTTCGGGGGCGACACAGTTCATGTGTGGGCATTATTGGGTACCGAAGACCTTTCCAAATCCTTTAAAGAATAAAAGTAATATTTTTTTGACACCCGAAAATGGGGCACTGGTTATGAACCTTTTCATTTTAAATAATGTCAGATATACCTTGCTGGGTAATCATATATTTATTGAATGATTTTATATTTTATGTTTCTTTCAGGGAAGATGATCCATTACCATTATCGTTCAAATATTTTATACAATACAATCTAATTTTCTCTGCAACTTGCATGAAAAGTAAACAGCAGTGACAAAATAAAAACAAAGGCTGGAAACGGGGAAGAGTAGCCAACGTCAGAAGGCTTGGATCAGTCCTCCCTCCCTCTCCAATGGCGAGGGCACCTCCACCTCCCGCACTCTCTTTCCGTTCATGTTTACGCCGTCCCCGCTCACCGGCATTTTCAGAATGTTTACCCCGAACAGACGCAGCATCTGGGCCGGTGGAACCGGGATGTTCCCCGGTTCGACGGTCGCCGGCGTGCTCGGCTTCCAGTCGATGTACAGCTGCCCTCCCGCGGCGGCGGATCGGAAGAAGCTCACAGTGTCGCCGGCCTTCAGGCCCTTCTCCTTCACGAACCGGCTCCACCCCTTGGTCAGCACGTAGCTCTGGCTGCTGTTCCAATAGGAGTAGCGGAACCGCCACACCTTTCCGGCGCCGTCGGTGAAATTGAGGAGGACGCCCCGGGAAGCGGCAGCTCCGGCCGGCAGCGGGAAGTGCCGCTCCGCCTGCTGCTTCGGGATCACCAGCCGGTTCAGCTTCCCGACGTCGCTCGGCGTCACCCCCTTCTGGAACAGCGGCTCCCGCCCTCCGCCGCGCCCCTCCTCCGCGCCGCGGCCCCCGCCGCACGCGACCGTCGCCGCCCCGCCGTCACCGTGCCTCCGCCGGTTCTGCTCCAGCTCGTCCGAGTAGGTGTGCTTCCGGAGCATGTCCACGATCTCGGCCTTGGAATGGGAGTTCAGGAACGCGGCCTCCGCGCCGCCGCTCCCGTCACCGACGCCGCCGGAGGAGGGCCGGAGAGAGGCCCTGAAATTGGTGACCGCGTCGGCGCCGCGAAAGCGGAGGGCCGCGACGTCGTAGGCCCGAGCGGCGTCGCCCTCGTCGCTGAATGTTCCCAGCCACACCCGCTGATGTTTCTCATAAATCTGGGCCCCCCACCGGCCGTTGGGCTGGGGAACCACCCCCTTGAACCTCGAAGACTGGAGCTTCCGCCCCGCCGCCGGCGCCGAGTCCGACTCGGCCCCGCCGGTGTCGGGATCGACCACACCACTCCCCCCGCTGCCCGCCCGGCACAGGGCGCCAGGCACCATCGCCGCCCGGTCCGGCGCGGGGATCCAGGGACCGACGCCGGTGCATCCGCCGCCGCCATCCATGATATCAGGGTGGATCTGAACAGCGGAAATGGCGTCTGTGGGTGGGAAATAGAGAGAATGGGAGTGGTGGAATATAAATAAGGGGATGAATGGAGGTGTGGAAGGAAGGGAGAAGGAGGCTGGGAGGGGTCAACACGCAGGAAGATTCATGGTGAGAGGGGGCAATGGCCCCACTTTCCAACCCTGCATTGGTGTGCCTTTACATTGTCATGATTGTGCATTATGATGATTAGCATGCACTTATATCACTCTTTCATATTATCGTGGGTAGAGCTTAGTCGGACGCCTTAATTGTTAATTACCACCGTAATAATTTATTGATAATATGCATAAAATACTCTTAATTTTGATATGATTGTTGTTACAAATTAAAATATTTGTATTTGTTTTTTTTTATCCCGATGTTTGCATGTTAATTTATGTTTTGTTTCAGTTTTATTTTGATTAGAATTGGGTTGGCACCATTATGATTTTTTTTTTAATCCTAAGCATTCATTGACCCTTATGTGAGGGATACTTTACCCGTACTTAAGGTTATTTACCCTTAAGTGTCTAAGTTTTCAGGGGTGCTCTTTACGTAGGAGTTGTAATACCCTTACATAGTCACAATTCTGTACAATCTACCATACATGACCTCAAGCTAACCTTTATGTGGCAATGGAATGGCTCAGGTTAACTTTACACCAGGGCTATGTTACCTTCACATGACCTGTTGATGGAGCAACTTACCATTACATGAACCAAGGTTACCCTTATGCGGGTGGAGCGTTGGAGGTCTTATCTTTACACAACGGGCAAGCCACCTTGACGCAGCGTCGATCAACCCTTACGTAGCGAGTCACGGACCACGCTATACCCTTACATAGCAGGTGAGCACCCTTTACGCAGCAGTCAAGCTATCCTTACACAGCAAGTGTGACACCCCTGCACAATGAAAGATCGACCCTTACGAAACAACCAAAGTTACCTTTACACAAGACAACTTATGAAGACCCTTACATGGCGTCAACCACTCAGGTTTTGTTACAACGACTTCTTTTGCACACTCCTCATCCAAACACGTCTTCAAGTTGTTGAAGCTTTGTTCAAAGGATTTGTTCCTTCAATTTTAAGTGCTCAAGACCCTGCTTCAGTCACCACCACAAATCAGCGCAAGGGCAACACAAACTTTTATTAACACTAAAAAACACACGCCGATAAAAGGGAGATATTTATCATTGTTGGATAAAAGTGCTGATAAAAGAGTATCCTTTATCAACGCTATTATTAGCACTGATAAAAGTTCCTAATAAAAAATATTATTAATTTGTATAAAATTATTTTATTCATATTCAAAAATAATGTTTATTTATACACATTAAAAAAGCGTAAGTTTATAATTAATATATATATATTTTAATAATTCATATATATATATATAATGTTTTAAAAAAGTATTTATAAGATAATAAAATATATATTTAAATAATTATACGATTACAATAAATTTTATTAAATATTAAATATATTTATAATTCTATATAAATACTTTTAATATATATATAAATATTTGAAAAAATATATGTATATATTTAAATAAATATATGCTTCCAATGAATTTGGTCAATAAATATATTGATGTGTAAGTATAATTGACGTGCATATGTTATGTATTGATCATGATTTAATGTTCTTTTATACTTTACATCATCATCATCATCATTATTCATGTTGTCCATATGTGATGACTCGTTTTTTATTATCTATATACTTTACTAGGTATATGATTCATTCATGTTATACCCATGAATCTATTCTCATAAATACTTATAAAATGATAATAAATATATTTAAATAATAAATAAATTTATTATATTTATAATTATAAAATTTTAATTATATATAAATACTTTTAAAATATATTTATTTTTTATTATAATTATAACTAAATATATATATTTAAATAATTATAAAATTATAATAGATACGTCGATTATAATTTTATAAATAAATAAATAAATGTAAATATATTTATAATTATATACAAGTATTTATAAATATATTTACTTATAGTTATAATTATATATATATGTAAATAATTATAAAATTATAATAAATAAATTTATTATACTTATAAAGTTATAAATATATATAATTAAATAAATATATTTATAAATATATACAAATATTTATAAATAATTCTAAATAAATAGAGATATATTTAAATAATTATAAAATTATAATAAATATATTAATTATATATATTTATAAAATTATAAGTATACAATTATTTAAAATTATAACTATAAATAAATATTTATTTATTACAATTTTTTAATTAAAAATAAATAAATATTTATTTATAGTTATAATTATAAATAAATATAAATTTATCTAAATAATTATAAAATTATAAAAAATATATTCATTATTCTTATAATGTTATAAATATATATAATTAAATAAATATACTCATAAATATATACAAATATTTATAAATAAATACAAATAATTATAATTATAATTATAAATAAATACTGATATATTTAAATAATTATAAAATTATAATACATATATTAATTATATATATTAATAAAATTATAAATATAATAAATATATTTGTTATAATTTTATAATTATTTAGATATATATATATATATATATATATATATTATAATCTTTTAATTATAAATAAATAAATAATTTTTATACTTATAATTGTGTATATATATATAATTATAAAAGTATAATAAATATATTTATTATAATTATAAAGTTAAAAATATACTGAAAAGGTTCACAAGACAGGTGAGCCTGCTCCTAAGAAATTAATTAAAAAGATAAAGATAACACAGGAAAGAGTATGAACGGTGTCAGACAAAGAATGCCCTCATCCAAAAAGGAAAGCTACAAATCCATAACAAGATCATTCCCATAAACATGATCAGAGTCATCATTGTCGTCAAGAGTTTCCCACCCTGATTGTGGGTTCCTTTGACTAAATTACACAGTGTACTTCTCCCTAAGCTTTTGATGCCCCGTGGTAAGCCATTTTGGAGACCTGGTAGACACATTCCTTGTGCACTAGCTCAATCATCGCGACCACGTCCTCAGCTACAATTTTTTAGATGCCGACCCCACTGCCAAGTCTTGGCCGGTTGCCAAGCCCCTCCCAACTCTTCCCTCTCCGACATAAGGGCATGCTCCTTAACTGGAGCTGCCTACACATCGGATTGGGAAAACCCTTTAAAAATATATATAGATATTTACAAATAAATAAAAATATTTATAATTATAATTATAATTATAATAAATATATTAATTATATATATTTATAAAATTATAAGTATAATAAATACAGTTCTTATAGTTTTATAATTATTTAAATAAATAAATAAATATATTTTTATAATCATAACTATAAATAAATATATATTTATTATAATTTCTTAAATTATATATTTATATAAATATATATTTATTATATTTATAATCTTATAAATATATATAATTAATATATTTATTATATATATTTATAAAATTATAAATATAAGAAATACAATTATTATAATTTTATAATTATTTAAATAAATATTTATAAATTTATAGTTATAAATATAAATAAATAAATATTTATAATTATATATAATAAATATATTAATTATATATATTTATTTATAATATTTATAATTTTATAAATATATATAATTATATAAATATATTTATTATATATATAAATATAAATAAATATATAATCATTTATAATTATAATTATAAATAAATATATATTTATTTATTATATATATAATTTTATAAAAATATATGATAATATAAATAAATTATTAACATTATAGGTTTATCAATGTCTTTTTAGCACCGATAAATACATATTTTATCAGTGCTTTTTGTTTTAGTACTGATAAAACATACTTTTATCAGTGTTTTTTAACTAGTGCTGATTAACGCATCACCTGATTTTATAAATGAATCATAACAGTCAGCTTCTTCTCTCGCACACCTCAAACTCTCACAAAAGCCGACCTTTGCTTCCTCCTCCTTCTCCTCTGTCGCCGTCGACCCCTGCTCAGCTGCAAACTCCTCCTCCGCCGCGAACCCCTCCTCCGCCGCGAAGCTACCTCCGCCATGAACCCACCTCTGCCGTGAACTCAGCTTCGTCGCAAACCCCTCCTCCACCGCAAACCCGTCCTCTGCCGCGAACCCACTTCCACCGCAAACCCCACCTCAGCCGCGAACCCCTCCACGACCTCCACCGCATACCTTGACTCTATTGCTACCGGACCCTACTATTGCCGTCAGACCTCCAAATCTAAGGCATGTTCTTATTTGATTTGGAATTAATGTTTAGCTAGTGAAAGATTAATTATAGGGTTTTAGTGTTCGAAATCTCAGAGAGTCTTTGATCATTGTACTGTTTGTGGGTATAATTTTCTATCATCGAGACAAAAGGAACACACTCATTTATTGTTGGTTTCATATCTGTTTACATGCTCTTTCCTCTAAATCTATAAACATATGTTTTAATATTACTTATTATAGTCGATTGTTCATAATAGATCTGGTTACGATTTCCAATAATAAACCTTTTTGTAGTAGAGGGAATGTGAAATCTATCATTATTTGCACTTTTATGTTTGTTTTCTATACTATGTGATATATGGGTATGGATAAGAGAGTGTAGAGGATTTGACAGGTAACCAATACTATTCATATGTCTATGAAAAAAATTAGTAATACCTATTAATTCTATGGTGTATGATATACACATGTTACATTTATTTTAGATTCTTCCTATGATTATATTTTTTTAGCTATTTTCAAAAATATTGAGAGGACCTTGGGATGAGTGACTATTCATTGGTAAAAAAAAGAGACATATTAGTCAACCTTTTGTGATGAAGTGACGAGTTGTAATTTGGGCCAGGTGATGGCTTTTCCTTGTGGGTTAATTTGTGAAATAAGAGATCGGTGACCTAAGGTACTTTGGATGATCTGAGAGATGATCGTTGTGTGTGAGGAGTTGTGTTAGGGGTAGTCGATATCGATACGTAGTATAAAAATGTATATAATTCTTGACATGTTATAACAGAAAATGGTTATGATAGGTAGACTGTATGAGTCCATTTTTGATGTCATTACTTACATTGACTTGCGATTCCATTTTCATATTATATTCTTGAGGGACTTGAAAGGTTATACCTAGGCCCAAGACAATGTTTAAAAGGAAAACTGCCTACATGATGATCAATACTCTCCTTGAGGGATTGGTTATGTTACGACTATACCCATGAATCAGATACTCTTATAACGAGACTGACATTGTTATATTGATGGATTAACACATCTTGAGGGATTGTAAATTTTAAACCTCTTTCCACAACATTGATATACTAACCAAGAGGCTGAATATGTTACATAAAAACATTAACTCTTCCTAAATGGTTGACTATATTACACCACTTATATTATTCCAATGCATGTTACTAGCTAGGTAGAATAGATGTTATGTTTTATTATTACAATGGTGTAGAATATTATCTTATTTTGATAGTTAGAATGATTCACCAACAATGTAAAAAGATGGTAGGCTCATGATTCATAGTTTTCTAGCCCAACAAGAACACATTGAATCAAAATAGTTGTTTGTATGACATCAATTACTACCTTTTATATGATATTATACATGCACTCACAAATATTTGGTAGGTACCCCTTAATGGTTGATGCTTGATATTTTATTATTATTTTATCTTATAATCGTATCTTGGTAAATTATATTTGCTTTAAAAGAAAAATATATGTTTTGTTAGTTTTACTTACTCAACCCTATGTAATAAAATTATTTTCATTATTTTTCCTAAAATTAGAATTTTTTGGTTTGTCTTAAAAAATGATCAATGGTATAAAATCATTGACGATATCCTACCAGGATCTTTTCTTACACCATATATATACACATTGGTGCATATATAGACTTAGTTGTCTATGATATAGGTAAAAGGAAAGGGTCACTTTTATAGTAGTGTTCTATAGTCACTTGTTAAAGATATAATGATAATGGGATGTAGAGGTCACCATAGGACATAAAGAGACAATATTCATTTTGTGTTATTTTAAGATATTTACTATAAAGTACCTCTCTTTCAAATAAATTTATTTTTGGTTTACCTTTATATTTTGGATCACGTGTAAACCTTTTATAGCTTTATATTTTATAAAATGTTGGTTATTTTTTATTCATGTATCTTTTATAAAGTGCCTCTCTTGGGATTTATGTCTTTGTGAAAATCCCTAAGTGGCTCTTTTAAAATGGTTCAAGTGTTTTAAAATGTTTCTCAAAAAATTATACGTGTTCCACATACCCTGTTTTGGTTTTAAATAGATTTAAAATTATTTAAAAACTTGGCATGGACTTAGGTTTCATGCCAAGTGTTTTTCAACTCACCCAATTGACTTTCATAAAGAGATGTGAAGGTTTTGAAAGCATATTTAATGCTGGTTTCATTTTAACAAGGGGTGTGTGAAGTTTTAAATGAAAATTTGTAAAATATAGAGGGTTGTTGCTCATTTCAAGTGTGATTTTATAAATAGTTTTCAAAGGACATATGAAATGTAGTTTTTCCATAATCTTTTAAGTTTATATTTTTATAGAATTAGGAAAACCATTACATTATATAGGCAATGCAAGTAGATTGACAATAACACCATGTAAATAGCATGTCACTAACTCTATCCAACCCATAAGATATCCATCATGACCTCACTCATGTAAAAGGTGAATTAATGTTTAACCCCATTGCAACTCCTAAGAACACTTTGCATCCAACATCACCTACATGGTTTAAATTAGGGGAGTCCTCTATAATTACATCTTCTTTCTGGTTTGATGTTAGCTTCAAAGGGGATGAGTCTCAGGAAACAAAATGCAATAATAACCACCATTCAAATGTTGAGTTCCCCTTATTTGAAATACCCCTTTTGTGTATTTATTTCGTTAAATATTAATATTACCAAATCAAATAGGATGGATATGAATAAAGAATGGATGGATTCCAATCATCTCACAAAAGAGTGTGAATATGGAGTGAAAGAGTTCATCAAGTTTGCAGAAGATCATGCATATGAACCTTCTCAAATCCTTTTTTCTGTGTTTATGTTGTTTTCATTCAAGACTAATTATGTAACGACCCGAAATTTTGAATAAATATTGTTTCCTAATTTTGTATGTTATTTTATTTTATTTTTATACTCAACAAAAATGTTTCATTTGATAACATGAGTATAATTAAAATGAGACCGTTGGGTTTTGACTGTTATATGACCATTGGTCAATATGACCGCTGGAAACTAAACGTTTTGATTATTGTCTCTAAATACAAGTAATCTTGGTTAATTAATATAGAAAGAAGATTCGATGGCCTCACCCAGTAGTCTTAGACCGATCGAAGCCCATCTAACAGAACTTGGGAAGGAGGTAACACCACTGGGCATTGCTCTGGACCAAACCCAAGCTGAACTTCATCGTGTGAATCTAGAACGGGATCGCCTTCGCGAGAAGTTCAAACTGATAGAAATTACTACTCGTGTGATGTTGGTCGAGCCTCCCTCGGATTCTCTCACCTTAGCACACCTTACACTTAGGTCCTATGCTGGTGTGATAAGGGGCTATGTAAGGAGACCGTAACTGCCTCGTGTAATCCTTTGTTTTAAATAAAAATTGGGATTTCTTCTTATGATGATGTTTATGACTTTTCAAATGTCCAGATAAATATAGTATGCATATTTTTGGTGAATTTTAGAGAAAGGATATTTTAAAAAAATGTTTATGTAAACCTTAAATAATTAAAAATGTGTAATGATTTTCAAAAAATGGTCTTCTACAATTATGTTCAGTACGAAATTTAGAGTCTAATAAGATCAACTTAATTTTTGATGAATAGTAAATTATGAATAGTGATTTTATTCTTAGGATTAGTAATGTGACCAAATGGATTAGTAATCTCACTTAAAGAAAGTATTAATATAATCTAGGCACCTTGATTAAGTAATGTGATTCAATAAAATGGTTAAATAACAGTTTCATAAATTATTATTCAAGTATTAGTTTTTTCGGGTGAATAGTGTTTTTTAATTAAAAATTAAATTAAAAATATTTAGAAAATTATTTTTATAAAATGGATTTCATTTTTGAACTCAGAGCATCGATATTATGTTAAGGTAATTTTTGGGGTTTTTTCTGAAAAAATGAATTTTCGGTGAATAGTGTATTTATTTAAAACTTAAATTAAAAATATTTAGAAAATTATTTTTATAAAATGGATTTTATTTTTGAAATCAGAGAATTGATATTTGGTTAATGTGAAATTTTGGAATTTTTCTGAGAAAGTTGAATTTTCAGTGAATAGTAAAAAAAAAGCAGTTTTAGGGTTTCGGTATGTTTAATGACATCATAACTGTGTCATAGTGATGTCATGAGATATTTTAAGGGTTGGACAAACAAAGGTGATGAATTATTGTATTGGGGGCCCCATGTGGCCTAACTTAATGGGAAATATCATGGGAGAGCACATGGTTTTGAGAAACCCACTTATGAGGTGTCCCTTGGCCATTAATGCCTTGTCCCCTCACTTTCCCTATAAATACCAAGCCATCCTCTCATCCTTTGGACTCCAAAATAATTATCAACGAATTTCTGGTCTCCTTACCTCCCAAGGAGTCCTCCCAAGGTGCCCTCAAACCTCTCAAGGTCCCAACCTTTGAGTTTTAAGAGTTACGTTTAAGGTAAGGGATCCGACCTCTCTCTTTCTTTTCAAGAAATCTCTTTTATGTCATTTCTTTTATGCTCCATGTTCTTATGTTAAAGGATGTTATTTTATATTCCTCTTACTTCCCTTTTCATGTTCATATAATGAGAGATCCCCTCTTACTCTCATTATTTCGTTTTATGAAGTTTTAAGTGGCGCCGTTAGGCTGCCGAATTTTTTAAGTGGTTCTTTCACCCTTCTCGTTTTCAAGTTCTACTTTCATGTCAAGTCTTTCAAGTTCCTTTTTATTATGTTGGGGTATGATATCTATATCTATCATACTGATCTTTTATGATCATATTATGAGAGACCCCATTTGATCTCTTCAATTCAGTATTTTGAAGTTTTAAGTGGCGCCGTTAGGCTGCCGAATTTTTAAGGGATTCTTTCACCTTTCTCATTTTTCAAAGTTATACTTTCATGTCAAGTCTTTAAAGTTCCATTTTATTATGTTGAGGTATGATCTCTAAATCTATAATACTGATATTTTATGTCATATGATGAGAGACCCTATTTGATCTCGTCAATTCATTTTTGTTGAAGTTCAAGTGGCGCCGTTAGGCTGCCGAATTTTTAAGGGATTCTTTCACCTTTCTCTTTTTTCAAAGTTCTACTTTCATGTAAAGTCTTTCAAGTTCCTTTTTATTATGTTGGGATATGATCTCTATATCTATCATACTGAAATTTTATGTTCATATGACGAGAGACCCTATTTGATCTCGTCAAATCATTTTTGTTGAAGTTTAAGTGACGCCGTTAGGCTGCCGAATTTTCATAAGAGAAATATTATTTTTGTCTTCCTTTCATGTTCTTCATTTCATATGGTATATCTTTCAAATTTCATTACCATGTTCATATATCCTTCATATTCTGTCTCTCTACTGTTTTATGGGTCATTTATGAATGTTTGACCCATGTCTCCTCTCTTTTCAATGTTTTCTAAAACCTCGTAACATAGCCGTTATGCTGTAGAATTTCCATCTCAAAATGTCTCTCTCTTTTTCTAAAGTTCTTTTATTTTATTAAGTGAATACTCAAAGCTCTTTCTTCTAAAGGGTTATTCACATATATACCAAAATTTTCTATTTTAAATTCTGGGATTTACATACATGAGACCCACCTTCCTTTTCTGTGGGTTTTAAAGTGACATAAAGATCATGTCTTTAAAGCAGTTTTAAAACATTATGATTATGAAATGAAACCTATTTCTTTTATGCTATATGGGTTGTTTATGAAATGATTGATGATGATATATGCTGCTCACATGATAACAAAGACAAATTTAAGGGTGCGCCCTGATAGCGCTCCAATGCATTGGGTAATGATGTAACCACTAGAGATTACAATTTTCACGATATCTTGGTGAATAACCTTGGTAATTTTCAAATGACACCTTGGGGATGGACCTTGGTGATATGTTCATTATTGTCTATGTTAAATGATGTAGCCACATATTAAAGTTATGAAAATTTTATTTTTATTATGATATTCCACATGATTTCTTTCTCATGCCTTAAAGTTCTTTTTCATGACATAGTTGATGTATCTCAAGTTCACATGTTAAATGTTTCTATTGTTTCCCTTACTGGGCCTTCTACTCACCCTTTCTTTTGATGTATATCCCCAAGTTATGAGATGCAGTAATGAACCTAGGATGAACTTAAGGAGAAGCCTTTGAAGTGTTTGATAAGAATGTTTTATGTTGTTTTCATGTATTATGTTCCTAGTTTCCAAGACACTAAACCTTAAAGATCCTCAGTTTTGTGTAATGTAATGAAAGTTTATGTTATAAAAAGGCGGGATGCTATAAATTAGTCCAGAGGAGTTAAAAGAACACTTGATCTATCACAGAATAGATCAAAGTTATAAATGTTTGAATAAACACTGGAAAAAAGAGAATATAGCTAGTGGCTGGGATAACACTGCATTTTATGGATCATCTGATATGATTACAAGTGTGGAAAATAAAGAAGACCGTATCAAGGATGTGATTACAGATGTGAATGACGATGAAGATTGTATTTAGGAAATGATAAGGATAGTTGAAGATGAACTTCGTGATTGCCCAAAATTGTTTGAGAGGTTAAAGAGTTGTGCAAAGATGCCATTTTATGATGGTTGCACTAAATATATAACATTATCAGTTGTATTGAAGATTTATAATTTTAAAGCAGGCAACAGATGGAGTGGAACTAGTTTTATGAAACTACTTGCTCTCTAGAATGATATGATCCCAGAAGATAATGATCTCCCGAGAATAACATATGATGTTAAACAAATGCTACACTCAATGGGTATGATATCTGAAATAATACATAACTACCTGAATGATTGTATACTATTTCTCAAGGACAAAAAAACACTTACACAATGCCCAAAGTGTTGTGCTTCTCAATACAAGAAAGATGAATCCAGTCCTACAAAAGTTGTATGGTGCTTTCCAATCATTCCATGGTTTAAGCGCCTATATGGAAGTGAGGAGACTACATGGAAATTGATGTGGCGCATAGATATAAAAATTAAATAAGGAAAACTACGTCACCCAGAAGACTCTCTTTAGTGGATGATAATTGATCATGAGTATCCTGAATTTGGAAACGAGCCAAGAAACCTTCATCTTGTGTTATCTATAGATGGAGTGAATCCTTTTGGTTTTCAAATCAGCAATCACAGTACATGGATGATTATTTTGGTAAATTATAAATTTCTATTGTGGTTATACATTAAATGAAAATACATCATGTTATCTATGATTATATCAGGACCAAAACAACTGGGGTAATGATATTGATATTTATTTGGCTCTATTGATCAAGAATTTTAAATTATTGTGGGATTCAGGTGTTATGTTGTACGATACTTATAGAATTGAAGATTTCATATTAATATCCATGTTGTATGGGAAAATATATGATTTTTCTACTTATGGAAATTTATCAGGATATAACATTAAATGAACTCAAGTGTTTCCCATTTACGAACAAGGTACACAGTCAATTAGGTTGAAACATTCATAAAAATCATGTTTTTAGGACATCATAGATTTCTACCCTAACGAAATAAGTATTGATCTTGGATGACATCATTCGATGGAAGTTCAGAAGAACACACAACACCGTCTCCACTAATAGGTGATCAACTATTTTAGAAAGTAAGATATGTGGACACTGTTTTTGGTAAACCATTTTTGAAAAACCTTATAAAACCGATTGAAAAAAAATATCAGTTTTTTTGAATTACCATACCAAAATTGTCTGTATGTCAGACATTTTATTGATGTTATTCATGTTGAAAAAAATGTATGTAATAGTGTCATTGACACATTACTAAATGAACCTAGCAAAACAAAGGATGAAATTAAGGCTAGGTTGGACATGGTTGACATGAGAATACGAGAAGGGTTGGCGCTAATGAAGGTTAAAAAATGAAATTTTCTTTCTCTAGCTACTTACACTCTTTCCAGGAAGAAGAGATATCTGTTTTTCAACTTCTTGAATAACATAAAGGTTCTATAAGGGTATTAATTATTAATACTAAATAGACAGGTTGGGGTGGGGCAGGTTGAGCCTATGTGTTCTAGAACCCACAAAAGCCCGCACACAATACAAGTGAATTTATCCATCTCACCCCACCCCAAAACGGTTGTGGGAAAGCCCACAAGAATACCAAATTCTATATCAAATTTTTTTAATTTTTTTAATTTTTAATACCGCATATAAAATAGATCAAGCCCATAATACCCCGACACTCGACTGGATGCAATCAGACTTTGGAAAATCACACGTATGTCTCTGCAAGTAGTTCCAAGTCTCATAATACTTCTAAAGCACAAGTCCAAAATTTTGTAATACATCAAATTACAACTCTACAAATATCATATGACTTTTAATCCCACAAGATTGTAAATTTGGTTTCCTTTCATCTTGTATGACTTTGAATAGAAATTAAACTGTGGAACTGGAGCTCGACAGTTTGAAGTGGAATGAAGATAGGTTTTAAAATCCCATGTGAATCTGATATAGGCCACATGAGGGTGAGAATCACAACCTAAGCTTGAATATAGGGTTTCAAAAACATCTCATATTTTAAGAAGACATTGAGGTTGATGTGTCACTGAACTGATAACCACAACGAGCTTATATCATGTGGTCTGAGTCCTCCATTTTTGGAATCAAACATGAAGATGAAGATGTATGAAGAATACCAAACATAAATCCATTGAAGAATACTTGATCAGAGCTTGAATATGATGAGTATGAAGATCTGTGAAGCTGGATAACCATGGAAGAATAACCCCAAAACCAGATAAAGCGATGCCGAAGAATTCCAAATGAGGCCTTGATGGATTGTTGTGGATAGAGGTTGACTATGGGACGTTCAAGATATATCAAAGAGGAACCTGAGCTAAGGTGGACCATATGCGAGTGAAGAATCAAAATGAAGAAAATGTTTTCCAACTAGTTTCTATTTGTAGGTCTCACACTTGAAGAATAGAGAGGTCCTAGGTTTCCTGAATGCTATGGCTACAAAGATGAGTTATAGTGGAAATGAAGTGCTCAATGAAATGCCTGAGTGAGTTCAACAGAAACCAAGAAAGATGTCAACTGAAGTTGTGGGTTTATCTTAGATGGATGGTTCAAGCATAAGAAGATTCATAGGGGTCATCGACCGGTTGTGCATGCATCGGCCAGTATTGCAGGCATCATCAACCGATGGGGTGAGGGTGTACATGGGGTGATGCATAAGAGACGTCACTAGATGCACAAGAGGAGCTACATCATCATCATCGTTGGATGTACAAGTTGTAGGTGTGAGTTTCAATGGTAATGCAGAGTGGGGTGAGGGTGACCAGAGGTGTTGCGTTAGCGATGTGGGTTGAGGTGTGGGGACGTGAGAGGATGAACAGAATGGGAATGGGAATGAGACTATTGAAACAAGTGTGAATGATGGGGGAACACCAAGTGGGATGGTGTATATAGACGATGGGGGCATGGTAGGCAGGAATAATGAGTGAAGAAGGGAGACAACAGGGGACTGAGGAAGCATAAAAAATAAATAATTTTAAATTAAAGGATACCTTGGAAATAGGAGTGGGGATGCGAGAAGTTTCATTAGGTGGAGGTTGCATGATTAAATTGTAGTTCCAATTGTAAAACAATATAAGTTTTTAAAATAAAATTTAAAATAGTGGACCATGGGATAACTCGTATCCATGTAGATTTAACTGCATGAGTTGTCCATATAAGACTGTTTTGAATGTGGTTACTTTTTAATAAACCCGCCACGCCCCAAACCCGCCCCAAGCCCACTTGACCCGCAATCCCGCAACCTATTTTTCACTGATAGTATTTATCAAATATCATGAACATCTTGTCAATGACTGATTTAAATTTAAAGGATCTAAAATCACATGAATCCCATGTTTTGACGCACGATCTAATTCCTATAGATTTACATTTCATTTTGACCAAGAATATCCATCATATATTAACAAAGTTCTATTTTTTCTTCAAAGCTATATGTAACAAAGTTATAGACCCAGTGAAATTACCGACTATAGAAAGAGAAATTTCCATCATATTATGTGAATTGGAGATGTTCTTCCCACCAACATTATTTGACATGATGGTTCATTTGATGATTCACTTAGTGAGAGAGATTTGACTATGTAGTCCTATGCACTATAGATGGATGTACCCCATTGAATGATATACAATGATTTTGAAAGGGTATGTCAAAAATCAAAGTTGTCTAGAGGGTTTTATTGCAAAGCGATATATTTTTAAGGAATACATTCAATTATGAACCGAATACCTATCCGGTGTGGAAAGAATTGGTCTATAAAAATCTTGACACACTGGGTGGATTATGGGTGAATGAATTTTTAGAAGATATGTTGTCACAATCAGTATTACAGATCAAGAGAAAACCCACCTTTATGTTTTTCATAACAGTTTGGAGGTTTTCCCATATGTTAAAACCCAAAAATAAATCCTTAGGCATTTGAATCCATCAAGGGATGAAAGATAGATATCAAATAAACATAATCAACAGTTTATAGGATGGTTTTGAGGCTATATTTTTAAGGATTCAGATGAAAATATGGATTCAATTTTTGAAAAACTTTAATGGATGGACGGAGGACTAAGTGTGCATGTATTATCTTATAATGGTTATGTAATTAATGGATATACATTCTATAAAAATAAACATGATGAAGAAAATATCATGAAAAATAGTGGAGTTATACTTGTGGCTGAAGTGATGCATGTTTCTGGTACTAAAGACATAAATCCAATTTACACGAATATGTCACAATTTGGCATTATCAAAAAAATATGGGAGTTGGATTATACAACATTCCAAGTGCGAATTTTTCAATGCAAGTGGGTTAATAATAAGAGTGCAGTTAAAATAGATGAATTGGGATTCATGAAAGTTGATTCCAGTAAGGAAGGATATAAATACGAACCATTTATAATGGAATTAAAGGCAGTACAAGTATTTTATATTCCAGATCCCACAAACCAAAAGTGGTCAATTGTTCTATTATCGACCAAAAAAACTGAAGGGTCAGATGAAAATTCAACTAAGGATGACCCTTTCATTAGGACATCACAATCATTTTGCAGCGGTCCCAATATAGACGAAATTTTATATGTCATAGGAGACCGCAATGAAGGGATTTGGATAGTTGATATAGGATTCATATCCCTTAATCCTTAAAAAAAGAGAGTTCAATAATCATGTAATATATATTTTTGTAATATACATCATGTTACCTCATGTTATTATCCATTTATTATTGTATTTATGTAGTCTAAATTAAATGTTAAACCACTTCTATAGAAAATGACTTCCTTATGTGCCGGTGCTCCTAATCCCAAGGAACAATAGGTATTTGAACCTACTGCTACTCGCAGTGCAGAGGAACAATGACCTTCTACACGTTATGGTTCTCCCAATCCTAAGAAACAATGGGTTTTTCAACATGTTGCTGCTCCCAGTGTAGAGGTACAAAGACTACCTGCACATGTTGATGCTACCTATCTAGAGAAACATATTGATGATGTTGAATATGAGAAAATGGTAGGAAATAAAGGTCCAACGATGCGGGAAAAATAGGAGTGTCATTGTTTGACGATGCTAGCAAAAATTATTAAGGATAAAATCAAAGACATCAAATATGAGGTCGAATAGAATACACGAGGCCATCATGTTAACCCCAACAATGCCATGTTCAGTCCATCCAATGGCCCGAAGGCCTTCATTTTTTATTGATTTTGATAATCCACCTTTTAAGGGGTGAGGTGGAACCCTTACAAGTCCTGTAGGCATAAATATTACATGACCCATAGGCCTTAGAGGAATTTATTGCCCGTAGTCTTCAAACATTACATACAACCCAGACTAACTACTTGGAATAGATCCTCCCTAACATCTTCATCATGAAATCAGCTCTCCACCTTCGCATGGATGTTCGGCTAGGCTTTCCCGTGCATGCACAGGCTTTTCCTAATGGTAGGTTTCATACCCTCTCATTCTTGCAATCCATTTAGCTTCTGCTATGGTGAAAGCTCCTTGATCCTCCTCCTTCTGAAGTTTGTTCCTTGTAGGTTGTCTGATTTGCATCTGCACTAAAGGTGGACCAAAGGCCTTGAGGTGGCCCGAAGAGATTATGGTAATATTATGATATCATTTATTTATTTTTATAAAAAATAAAATAACAAAACACTGAATTACTCTTCATCATCCCTTGCATAGTGCATTTATAGTAGATAAATCCCAAAAGAAATATGTATTAATTATTTCTGGAAGGATTCACATAGGCTTTCACATAATTCTAAAAAGACATCATCTTAATGATTCTTAATGGAAAATAAACCCACACCCACAAGTTATCTATGCACACCTAATAACCGAAGAAGCGTGTCATGTGTTTACTGGCTATCATGCAGATGTGTCTTTTCAGGTACATTATGGATAGTAATACATTGTTCGATGATACGTGGATTTATCAGTTTTATTGACAATTTTTTATTTATGAAATAAAAACTAAGTGCTGAAAATAAGGAACAGATTGAAAAACAAACGTACCCCTATCGTAAATCAAGGATGGGGTACTCTTCACTTTAAAAAATTGCTATGTATTTTAAATCTACCATAATAGTTTTATGTGACATGAAATAAAAACATAATTATGTTCCTCTGTTTATATGTAGATTAATCACTCCAAATCCAAATCCACTTCCATACCACACCATGTGCTATTGAAGGATACAAATGTAAATAAATATGGGATACTAATAGATGAAAACACACAAAAAGTGTGGGAAACATGTGTAAGTATAACATACTAATTTTTTTTGCTTTAAATATCTATTACATAAAAATGATAACTTATTTTTCTATATTTTCTATCCAACATTGTAACAAGAATCAACAACACCTATACCAGATGACCACATACTATTGGTGTCCTTGAAGTGACCGGAACAGTATGGCCACGTCAGAGGTGCGGGTTTTGGGGTGACACACCGAACATATTTTGAGAAAAAAACAAGAGGAGGATCAAAGTGAAGAAATGAAACAGATGAGAGAAAGAATATCTACCCTTGAAGAATAATTACAATAGAAGAGAGAGTTGATAAAAAATTTTATGATAGGGAATTAAAGATAATAAACAACTCAAGAACAACCATCACATGAAGATCCCGCCCCACCCCCACCATCTTTTTGGTGATCCATTCCCCTAAAAAAACTATCTTAGTCGAGGTAATCAATTTTCTAATAATTTTTTATGTGAAATGTGAATCAAACAGACACTGATAGCTTTCCTATATTGATATTCTATAGGGTGATAATGACTATGACTTATATCTATCAATACCCACCCATTGCCTTGTAGTGAGGGTGTTCAATATCCAAAACGACATGCTACACAATAGACCACTTCCAACAGGTAATGTGAAAGTGTTGGTTATCATATCACATGAGACGAGCATTGAGCTACCTATTCTAATTTATGAGGAAGATATTCATATGGTCAAAAAACCTATTGGAACATTCATTGTATAGCTGTTACATCTTGTAAAAAAACATGTCGACAAAGAGTTATTCATTTCCAATTTATTTTTCAAGATAAACCTTTAAAAATTAATAAAAAAAGGTATGAACCGATGAATGTTATTATAGATGGACAAATGGAAGGGGGTGAAAAAAATACTAACTCAAAACCATCTAAAGGATCTACCAACTGATCGAAAAGATCTATCGAAATCACCAATACCCCACCCATTCTATACCTATATTTACAACATTGAGGGTTCATGTGGATTCAAAGTTAAAAGATGGTAGTCGTCACATAGTTGATTTTGAAGAAAATATGTATGGAGAGGAAGTTGGAGACTATATTTGGGTTGAGAATGTAAATGAAATCCTCAACTATGATTCGCCAAGCACCTCAGTTATAAATGTATACATGAGGTATGTTTTCATGATTTTATTTTCCAAAGGCTGATATATTGTGTTAATTATGACTAAATACATTTAACATTTTTAGCAGGTATATATATCAAAAAAAATTTAAGGGTTTTTCTCATGATTTTTTTGGACTCGTTAGTCCTCACATCACCTCTATAGAACAAAAAAAAAAATAGAAACAAAAAAAAGATGAAATAGTGGTAGGTCTAGTCAAATCATTTGAAAGAAAAATTTCAGATGACAAACTCTATTTAATAAAAAAGATGCAGGGTTAAAACTATTCAATCTAATTATATAAAATATATTTTCATTTCTTTCATTACTTATTTCTTTTTGTGTTTTTAGGCAACATTGGATGCTCATTTTGGGCAATTTGGATACTCCAAAGATTTATTTCTTGGTTTCAATGCATGGATATCCAACAAACTGACCACACATGATGATGTTTTTCAATTTGTAATACACTATATCCAAAATTTTAGAACTAAACAAAAAGTTATATAATTTAGATTATGTTTTAATGAGGATTCTATTATGATAGGGTGGTGCATCGATATCGTGAAAAATAAGGAATGAGGCTAGGGGTTAAGCACAAGGACCCTGGAAAGTTATATGACTAGACAAGTATCAGGGTATATATAATAAGATTTCACTATCTAAACACATAACAAAACAAATTACTTATTTTTCTCAATGTTTCTGCAGTGTCTGAAACAAACAAATAGAAAATATTATGGTTATTATGTTTGTAAATTTATGAGAGAGATCATATTCCATGAACAAACTAGCATCCCTAAAGAGGAATTTTCTAAGATAATTACCATTTCATTTAAAATATTTATTAATACTTTTTGTATTTATATTTTTCTAGTACTACTATGACTATTGAAAAGACTCATATTCACAAGATGATATAGATGTGCTAAAAAATGAATGGGCAGCATACCCGATAGAAGAATGTACACAAATAGCATAAAGATGTGACTTACATAGAAGTAGTGGATTGTTTCATATTTATGTTTAATTTATTTCTTTTTTATATTACTCATATAAGAATTTTTTTCCTATATAGGTGGATTCCTTTGTTCGATTTGGGGCGGTTTGTTCGTAACTGATCATGCTTGTGAGAGATTGGACTTTGAGGTTGCAACTCAGATAATGACAAGGAAATGAGTCAAGAATGTATAAAGGTGAATTCCTACTAATTATGTAATTAATTAATTTCGTCATCATTTTATCTACTATTTGTAAGTTAATTTACTTATCATTTTTATCTAATACTTATTTATTTTTTTATAGATCTTTTGGGAAGTCATATTTTCCTTTCAACTATCTGCAACAAGCTAGAAAAGAGAGAACATGTTCCTTTCATGTGGAATAGGAAACACCATGTTGCATGAAATGTAAAGTGAATCATAAGGATTCATCTACCAAGGTATTTCTTAGTATTTAAATGAAAAGTATGACTTCCCAAAAGATATTTCATGAACATTTTCATGAACAATGTAGTAATAAACTGTAGATCAATCAGCCAGACCTCAATCTGATACACAGTGTGCTCGGTATGACTCAAAGTGCATGTTTTTAGTTTATAATATTCATTGATCCTTTAAGATTCATGTTTTATGAACTACCATTGTCACGAACCAGGCCGGGTCACCATCCGACCCGGCGCTCGACCCGGTCCGCGACATGTCCCGAAGGGCGTTCCCGATCGCCACGAGCTGGCACAAGTGCCCAGGTATCAAAACTAACACATGGGAACGATTTACCCGAAATAGTAAACAAAAAACAACTGATGAGGTAAATAAACTAAAAATGAGACAGAAAATCAAACTGGGCCTTAAACAAAATCAATCTTAAAGATTTACAACTTGAACCAACCTCCAAAAAGTAACGTCAACGAAGGAAACTAAAACAATAACTCAAACCTCAAAGCAACAGGAGAGGTGAGACACCCACACTTCACAAACGTTAACCTGCACGAGAAGACCATCAAAGACCAACCAACATTGCTGAGCACGGTGCCTCAACCTGGAATACACAGAGAACAAAGCCTACATACACCCAAAGGTGTATATAGGGTGTGAGCAAAGAGCCCAGTAGGAAGTCACCCAATAAAAAGATTCCACGCATAATTATTAAAGGACAAATACATTTGAAATATTAACTAAAGAAAATAAATAAAATCTTGAACGGTTTAAAAGAAAACGGAATTAAAGAAAACAGTTTTAAATGGAGCAACTTAAATTAAAACACACACACCCTTATTTTTTTAAAATAACCAATATGTCACACCGACGAGCGTAAAGTAACCAATGAGCACTAATATGGGAGAGGCCGCATGGGTATCAGCTAGCTTGGGTCCCTAGATCTTTGTGTCTCGGTGAAACGTGGCTTAGAAGTCCACGACCCTCAGAAAACGTGGCTTAGAAGGCCACGACCCTCAGAAAACGTGGGTTAGAAGGTCACGACCCTCAGAAATGCATATGTTTAGTTAGTGTTGCAATCGTCAGTCCTGCCAGTGAAACCGGGTCGAGTCACCTCCGGAACACTAGCCCACTAGTCTAGTCTACCCTCCTAGCTACCTGGGATTCCCGGTTTGTTCTCAAACAAGTTTCAAGTTAATGTCACATGTCACACTAATACATAAAAACCAAACAGGGTACTCACACATGCAAAATCACAGTTTGAACACCCAAACCCGCTTTTAAAACCATACGCACATCAAAATATTTCCAAAACACAATCTGCATAGGTTACATACTAAATTAGACCAATTGCCACAAAAAAATACTTATCATTAAACAAACCACCACTTACACATATAAATACCATTTTGAAATAAGACGCATAGTAAAACATTTTTTTTCAAAAAGTTTAACACCATGGTCATGATTGAATAAACCATTTAAAAATCTCATAAAACAATAGCAATAGTGTCACATGGCTTTACACACACTAAAGTAACCATTTCCACATTCAAAACACATTCTAACATCACACACACTCAAATACCATTTTAAAGTGTGACCTGCACCACACCAACAGTTTGATGGAAGACCTTACACCATATGTAAAACACCTTTGCACAGATCACCTAATTAAATAAGCCAAAAATAAAAGTATACAAAATAGTTTAAAAGAAATCACTTGGCGTTACCGACTAAACCCGCTCCAAAACTTCTTTGTCAACCAGACACACACTACGCCATGAAAAAGATATATTTCGCACCAGTTGAACAGATAAATAATCTAACCGCACAATAAAGAAAACATCAGCAACTAAATATATATGAGTTTTTAAGCAGAAAGAACACACATAAAATAGGAATGTTATTAAACAGTTCAAATGCATCCCAAACATCAAAGAAAAACAACTTCACAATGCACAAATAAACTAAATGATATACTAAACAAACTAAACTTGAAAATTAATTTATCAAATAATAACTTCGGCATGGAACCACCTACCGGTGTGTAGCAACTCCACAAAATTGGCGTGAAACTCCCATCGCACGACAATCGCATCACAAGGGGTCTAATGCGAACAATAAAAACAAATTATTAAAGAAATTGAATAAAAAACAAACCAAATTAAACAAGGAAATAAGAGAATCCTCACCTCAAATGGTGACCGAAGAACCGAGACAGACCGAAATCACAAGGCAGCGACCAAAGCCCTACAAGATAATTACTATGAACCTTAAAGCACACAAAGGACGTCACACAACTTGGTGTGAAACCAACCAACGACATTAACCCTTACCTCAGGTGTCGGTGACGAACCAAAACGAGACGAACCAACATGACACTATCCAACGCCCTACCGAAAACATAATAGGGATTCAAAATCGCCAAAAACCCCAAATACAAGATGTGCGAAACAAGTGGAAACAACAAAAACTCACCTTGGGTCAATGACGGCGGACTGAAACACACCGAATCACCTCGCCTTCGGCGGCGGTTGCTGGGACATGCTCTGAAGGGCCACAAGAGACCATATGCACCAACCTAGAATAGGAAGAATGAGGGAACCAGCTGAGAGGGGGTGCGCCGAACCATCCCACGTCCAACTTGGGTCACCAGACACGGTTCATCCGAAGGAGGTAGGGTTCCACGCAGTTTCGCTGGACGGAAAGAGGGCACCGGTCAGCGGTGAAGGCGCGACGTGACGGGTCCGAGAGGCGTCGGCTAGAGGCCACTATGCAAGGGAGGCTGCACGCCGGAAATGATGGATACTGGCCGAGATACATGGGGTGTGGCGTGAGTTCGAGAGGTGGGCGAGCTGGACGAGGGTTTGCTGGAGGAGAAAACGAAGAGAGGGGGGGCGACAGATCAGAGGGTGCGGCAGTTGATGGCCAGACGGGAGTGTCGGGGAGCGGTGCGCTGGGAGCCGACGACGTGAATCAGATGGGGTTGGTCGGGAGGAGTTTGTCAAGGGAGGAGGGTTGCGGCCGGTCCAGCGAGTGGGGCATGCGATATCAGTGCGGGCCGGGAAGGGAAAGAGGGCTTGGCATGCTAAGAGGAAGGCTGGCCGGCTGGTTCGAAAGCTGGCCGAGGGGAGTCGACGACCGGGTCTTTACGACGGCGCGATCTGGGAGCGGGAGGTGCGGTGGTGCTACAGGTTGTCCAGGAGGAAAGGAGGTGGCGCGATGGACACAGGGGCAAGGGGTGCGAAGCCACGGGTCAAGGGCGGGAGGGGAGGCACAAACCCTAAGTGAAAATGGGGGAACAAGGAAAAAAAGTTAATGAAATAAATAAACTAAATAAGTAAAATAGAAATGGGAAAAAAAGTTAATAACATTACATAATATTAACCATAAAAATTTTTATCAAAAAATTAATAAAAATTTAGTAAATTCCATATCCTTAACAATATTAATAATAGTATTATTATTATTCTCAAACAAAATTTTTATTATTCTCGTTAAAACAATTTCTTAATGTTTATTAATCTTATTATTTTTATTTTATTCCTATTTCATTATTCATCACTATTTTATTATCCCATTCTGTCTTAACTAAAACATTTTTTTTGAAAGTCGGGCAGACTGCGCGGTCTCAGAACCACACACTGTCCGTGCGTCCAGCGACGCTAAACCTGAAACAGTCATCATCATAATAATAATGATGATAATGATAATGATAATAAAATAAAATATGTATAATGATATCTTTTTTACTAATAATAATAAAACTCAATTAATAGTATTAAAATAAAATAAAATCTTGTATCAATAATGATAATAAAAATTATTATTATATCTATGAATAACATTATTATTATTATCTTAAAAAAACTCTTATTTTATTTGGTTTTTATTTCATCATGCTATTAATTCTATTTCTTTATTATTAATTCATTTTATTTCATTATTTGACCATCGAGCAGGGCGTGCGGTGAACCGGGCGAGGCCGCGCAGTGACCCAAGCAAGGTCACGCGGTTTCGACAGCGGCGCGCTAAACGCCGAAAAGGCCAGAAAGTGCGTTTCTAAATAAGAACTCAGAAATTTTAAGCTCTTCCTTGACTCAAATTATCTGATGCCCAACAGAAATAATAAAATAAATAATATATATAAAAAACGGGTGTGAAAATTCTCCCCACCATAAAGCTTTCTGTCCCCGGAAATCCACAACTCAGACTGAGACCCAAACAAGGAAACGACACCCCACTAAGGATCAAATAGGATCCCCACAATCAAGAAGCCAGAAAAAAGGGGGTAAAAGCATCATGCTCAGAGAAAGTGACTCAAAAACATCTTCAATAAATGCATAAGAAGACTTTCTGATATGTGTTGCCCGCCCCAAAGAGCTGAAAACCCTCCAGTTGATTGTTTAAGAAGAGGAGCCCTCGCACCCACAAAAACAACTTTACAAGATGAAATTCCTCAAGCACCATTAAACGAAAACCACACCATTTGGTTAAAATGAACAAATAAGGCCAAACCACGTCCACAGAACATTCTTATCACTTATCACCAAACCATATTTAAAAACAGAAGCAAAAGATAAACATGGGGAGGCCCCAAGGGGCTCCCCACCATTAGAAAGTCACTGACGCTCGAAATAAGACTGGAAAACCGACACAGAGAAGTTCGAGCGGACTCCTCGCCATCAAAGAAAAGTCCAACACCGATTCATTCTAGAGACATTCGTGCGAGACCCGATGTGGGTCTCCCCACCATTAGGACTGACAGAGGGTACAAAACTTTGAAAATTCTCCAACGGTGACCAGATACCCCACCACAAGGGGCGGGGAGGGAGGGGTCTGACTACCGAGGCGTCAAAAGAATAACCCAAGACAAACCAGCATTTCCACATTCCTGGATGACCATTATTCCAACTTTGAGACCGACCTACCCAACATACTCTCATAAGGACCACTAAAGCGATTGCATCTAGTGGGATGCGACCCCCAAGACTTTAATGCACGAGACAAACACTCCTCCACATGGTCACGAAAACCGTATGCAACCAGACGGCTCATTTGAAAAGAACAACCATAGAAATCAATCTATGTTGCTTTCACTCTCGACACCGATGACAGAAAGAAGGTCGGGGTCCCATACACTCCCGGGGTTCCTGACCACGCGCCAACTTCACTCCGAGGCCTATGGCTGGAGCCCTGATTCTTGAAGCATCTTCTGCCTCGCAGTCAGGCATGGAAGACTTCCGAACAGAGCTTCTCCTTTTGGTGTCACACGCAACCGCACTGAAACCGAGACAACACCAGCAAACACAACACATTACGACATCCAACTGATCATACAAGGAACATTCACCAACACAGGAGCTAAAATGGTGCATGCACATCACCCTTTGTCACACTGGATGAGAACACGACACCAAAAATCGTCACCTAAACATGACCATTGCTGTTGAGAGGAACATTATACGGAAATGGACTTCAAACTGAGTCTTAAACAACACATGATTCCTGCAAACGACCATAACAACCTCATACGACTGGGTCTGCCAAACTAGTAGCCGAACACGAACCTTTCCTTAAACGAAACAAACCAAAGACCAGAGGTTATTTAGAACGATAGACCGCACCAACAACTTAGGGTTGCTTCCAAACCACCGTTGACTATCAAAGGGACCTCACGCTACAAGACGTAACTGAACATGACCCTTGTAGCTAATTTAAACACTACAAACCATTAAAGACATCGATAAGCACTGATAGCTCTCAATCGCCTTCACCCTTACCCACTGGAATTTTTTCACCGCTTCCAGGGGAAACCATCAGACGCAACGATGTCAAATTTCATACCCAAAAACTAAGACGGATCAAAGAAACCAAAGCACCTATCAATTTCCCTCGTGCCTGTCATCCCGTTGTGAGAGGATCCACATAACTACAAAGAAAAAGGAAAAAACTTAGCACTATCACTCAAAAGGGAGAGTCCTCGCTTTAATCAACTGGAGGGCTGGCCAATAGCGGATTACCTATGGCCACGCTTCAACCGCATATTAACGCTTTATGGGGGGGCATACACTAGTCAAGAAAGAAAACCATGGACCCAACCAAACTAGTTTAGTGGTCAAGACATACCAGAAGCGCACACTAAACGTGCGGGGGAACCACTGAAAGGGCTTCCCGAAGAACTTTCAAAAGAATTAACAAACTACACGAAAACATAACAACTTACAAATAAGAATTCAAACTCAAGACACAAATCAGTCAAAAAGGATTCTCAGCTCGAAACGCCTCACATCCAACCTTTCAAAAATACAAGGACACACCACACAATCACTGGTTATTTAAAAACACCAAATTTTCCTTTAACAAAACTTTTTTGAAAAGAAACGAAGCTAGTGGGTTGCACAAACACCAATGGTGTCTCATGGGTCTTGCACATGCACGTTCCTGTGCCACACCGACACCCACCTCATGTCCATCCAGGCACTCATCTGCTCGTGCCATTAACCATTTCCTTTTCCCATATACACTCATGCATGTGGTTTCCCATGAGAACACCAAGGATTAAAATCAAACCATTCCATTTTTCAGAACCAAAACATCCAACCCACACCTTCCAAACCTCACACACCATTTCATTTTTAAAGCGCTTCATTTGAAAACATTTTCCAGGACCAAAACATTTTTACTTAAAAACCAAATCTCCATGAATCCAAAACAAAGAGTCAAGAAACAATGCAAGAGAAAACTTGTGTCAGCGGGTGGCTGGAACGTATGGTTGGCGGCCACACGCTAGTCACGCCGCTGGCATAGAGGGCATTATAGGATAGCGTCCCCGGCTCCACATGGCTTGCCAGAACCTGCGAGCTCACTAGGACTACTGACCTTACCCCTTTTCATTTCCCTTAGACAAGATTAACCGCAAGGACCAAAAACTCAGACAAACCCCAACATACCTTGGTAACTTGAGTCCTGCCACGAGGTGTGCTGGCTAGGCACCTTACTCTTAGCCAGGACGTCGAGTCCCGACAACCTTAACTCAAGTCCACCATGACTCTTTCCCAAAAGAAAACGACCCAAGAGAGAGAACCTTTCCCTCTGATACCATTTTGTCATGAACCAGGTCGGGTCGCCATCTGACCCAGCGCCCGACCCGGTCCGCGACATGGCCCGAAGGGCGTTCCCAATCCCCACGGGCTGGCACAAGTGCCCGGGTATCAAAACTAACACATGGGAACGATTTACCCGAAATAGTAAACACAAAACAACTGACGAGGTAAATAAACTAAAATTGAGACAAAAAATCAAACTGGGCCTTAAACAAAATCAATCTTAAAGATTTACAACATGAACCAACCTCCAAAAAGTAACATCAACGAAGGAAACTAAAACAATAACTCAAACCTAAAAGCAACAGGAGAGGTGCGACACACACACTTCACAAACGTTAACCTGCACGAGAAGACCGTCAACGACCAACCGGCATTTCTGAGCACGGTGCCTCAACCTGGAATACACAAAGAACAAAGCCTACATACACCCAAAGGTGTATATAGGGTGTGAGCAAAGAGCCCAGTAGGATGTCACCCAATAAAAAGGTTCCATGCATAATTATTAAAGGACAAATACATTTTCAATATTAACTAAAGAAAATAAATAAAATCTTGAACGGTTTAAAAGAAAACGGAATTAAAGAAAATAGTTTTAGATGGAACAACTTAAATTAAAACACATGCACCCTTATTTTTTTAAAATAACCAATATGTCACACCGACGAGCGTAAAGTAACCAATGAGCACTAACATGGGAGAGGCCGCATGGGTATCAGCTAGCTTGGGTCCCTAGATCTTCGTGTCTCGATGAAACGTGGCTTAGAAGGCCACGACCCTCAGAAAACGTGGCTTAGAAGGCCACGACCCTCAGAAAACGTGGCTTAGAAGGCCACGACCCTGAGAAATGCATATGTTTAGTTAGTATTGAAATTGTCAGTCTTGCCAGTGAAACCGGGTCGAGTCACCTCCGGAACACTAGCCCACTAGTCTAGTCTACCCTCCTAGCTACCCGGGCTTCCCGGTTTGTGCTCAAACAAGTTTCAAGTTAATGTCACATGTCACACTAATACATAAAAGCCAAACAGGGTACTCACACATGCAAAATCACAGTTTGAACACCCAAACCCGCTTTTAAAACCATACACACATCAAAATCTTTCCAAAACACAATCTACATAGGTTACATACTAAATTAGACCAATTGCCGCAATAAAAAAATACTTATCATTAAACAAACCACCACTTACACATATAAATACCATTTTGAAATAAGACACACAGTAAATTTTTTTTTTCTCAAAAAGTTTAACACCATGGTCATGATTGAATAAACCATTTCAAATCTCATAAAACAATAGCAACAGTGTCACATGGCTTTACACACACTCAAGTAACCATTTCCACATTCAAAACACATTCTAACATCACACGCACTCAAATACCATTTTAAAGTGTGACCTACAACACACCAACAGTTTGATGGAAGACCTTACACCATATGTAAAACACCTTTGCACAGATCACCTAATTAAATAAGCCAAAAATAAAAGTATACAAAATAGTTTAAAAGAAATCACTTGGCGTTATCGACTAAACCCGCTCCAAAACTTCTTTGTCAACGAGACACACACTACGCCATGAAAAAGATATATTTCGCACCAGTTGAACAGATAAATAATCTAACTTCACAATAAAAAAAACACCAGCAACTAAATAAATATGAGTTTTTAAGTAGAAAGAACACACATAAAATAGGCATGTTATTAAACAGTTCAAATGCATCCCAAACATCAAAGAAAAACAACTTCGCAATGCACAAATAAACTAAATGATATACTAAACAAAATAAACTTGCAAATTAATTTATCAAATAATAACTTAGGCATGGAACCACCTACCGGTGTGTAGCAACTCCGCAAAATTGGCGTGAAACTCCCATCGCACAACAATCACATCACAAGGGGTCTAATGCGAACAATAAAAACAAATTATTAAAGTAATTGAATCAAAAAGAAACCAAATCAAACAAGGAAATAAGAGAATCCTCACCTCAAAAGGTGACCGATGAACCGAGACAGACCGAAATCACAAGGCAATGACCAAAGACCTACAAGATAATTACTATGAACCTTAAAGCACACAAAGGATGTCGCACAAGTAGGTGTGAAACCAACCAATGACATTAACCCTTACCTCGGGTGTTGGCGACGAACCAAAACGAGATGAACCAACACGACACTATCCAACGCCCTACCGAAAACATAATAGGGAGTCAAAATCACTAAAAACCCCAAATACAAGATGTGCAAAACAAGTGGCAACAACAAAAACTCACCTTGGGTCAATGCCGGCGGACCGAAACACACCGAATCGCCTCGCCTTCAGCGGTGGTTGTCGGGACATTCTCCGAAGGGCCTCAAGAGACCATATGCACCAACCTAGAATAGGAGGAATGAGGGCACCAGTTGAGAGGGGGTGCGCCAAACCAGCCCACGTCCAACTTGGGTCACCAGACACGGTTCGTCCGAAGGAGGTAGGGTGCCAAGCAGTTTCGCTGGACGGAAAGAGGGCGCCGGTCAGCGGTGAAGGCGCGACGTGATAGGTCCGAGAGGCGTCGGCTAGAGGCCACTACACAAGGGAGGCTGCACGTCGGAAATAATGGCTACTGGATGGGATACATGGGGTGTGGAGCGAGTTCGAGAGGCGGGCGAGCTGGCCGAGGGTTTGCTGGAGGAGAAAACAGAGAGAGGGGGGGGGGGGGGGCGACGGATCAGAGGGTGCGGTAGATGATGGCCAGACGAGAGTGTCGGGGAGCGGTGTGCTGGGAGTCGACGACGTGAATCAGATGGGGTTGGTCGGGAGGATTCTGTCAAGGGATGAGGGTTGCGGCCGGTCCGGTGAGTGGGGCGTGCGATAGTAGTGTGGGCCGGGAAGGGAAAGAGGGCTTGGCGTGCTAAGGGGAAGGCTGGCTAGCTGGTTCGAAAGCTGGCCGAGGGGAGTCGACGACCAGGTCTTTACGGTGGCGCGATCTGGGAGCGGGAGGTGCGGTGGTGCTACAGGTTGTCCAGGAGGAAAGGAGGTGGCGCGATGGACACAAGGGGCAAGGGGTGCAAAGCCATGGGTCAAGGGGGGAGGGGAGGCACAAACCCTAAGTGAAAAGGGGGGAACAAGGAAAAAAAGTTAATGAAATAAATAAACTAAATAAGTAAAATAGAAATGGGAAAAAAAGTTAATAACATTACATAATATAAACCATAAAAAATTTTATCAAAAAATTAATAAAAATTTAGTAAATTCCATATCCTTAACAATATTAATAATAGTATTATTATTATTCTCAAACAAATTTTTTATTATTCTCGTTAAAAAAATTTCTTAATGTTTATTAATCTTCTTATTTTTATTTTATTCCTATTTCATTATTCATCACTATTTTATTATCCCATTCTGTCTTAACTAAAACATTTTTTTTTTGAAATCCGGGCGGACTGCGCGGTCTCAGAACCGCGCACTGTCCGTGCGTCCAGTGACGCTAAACCTGAAACAGTCATCATCATAATAATAATGATGATAATGATAATGATAATAAAATAAAATATGTATAATGATATCATTGTTACTAATAATAATAAAACTCAATTAATAGTATTAAAATAAAATAAAATCTTGTATCAATAATGATAATAATAATTATTATTATATCCATGAATAAAATTATTATTATTATCTTAAAAAAACTCTTATTTTATTTGGTTTTTATTTCATCACGCTATTAATTCTATTACTTTATTATTAATTCATTTTATTTCATTATTTGACCATCGAGCAGGGCGTGCGGTGAATCGGGCGAGGCCGCGCGGTGACCCAAGCAAGGTCACGCGGTTTCGACAGCGGCATGCTAAATTCCGAAAAGGCTAGAAAGTGCGTTTCTAAATAAGAACTCAGAAATTTTAAGTTCGGACTTGACCCGAATTATCTAATGCCCAACAGAAATAATAAAATAAATAATATATATAAAAAACAGGTGTGACAACCATGCTTTGATCCATGAATCATGATTATGATCTATGATATGCAAGGTATGAATTTCTAATGTTAATATTACCTTATAACATATTTATGCTCATGTTATCCTTATATAATCATTGATATCTCCATTTTTTACACTTATTGAGCATCTATGATTACCCTTTTTTATATTTCATATCCTTAGGTTATGAAGAATGGTTTTAGAAATGATATGTGTAAGAAGGTTTCTAGTAAAGAATAACTTAATGGGAGACTCTTATGAACTAGTTCCTTTATGTTTCTATGTTTCCAAAAGAACTAGATCTAAACTATTCTAGAATATTTCATTATGTTATATAAGTAATATTAATCTACTAAGATGTGATATCTATGTATGAAATATCTGGGTCAATATAGTTGGTATCAGAGAAACTGACCCACTCAAAACTGATAAAATACATTCATATTGTTTTGATACTTTAGGAAAATGATCCATAAGTCATTTGTGATGTGTAGGAATCAACTGTACCTCAATATGACGTATGGTGAGAATGCTATAACTTTAAGTGTGTACTTTTATATTAAATTGACATTAAATTAAGTAAAAAGAAAAAGTGACATGCTGAAAATAGAGAAAACACATTAAGATTGTTTTGATACTTTAAGAAAATGATCCATAAGTCATTTTTGATGTGTAGGAATCAACTGCACCTCGATCTGACACACAGTGTGAACAATATGACTTTAAGTGTGTATTTTTATATTAAATTGATATTAAATTAATTAAAAATAAAATGTAACTTACTGAAAACTAAGCAAACACATTTGTATTATTTTTATTCTTTAGGAAAATTATCCATGAGTCATTTTTGATATGTAGGAATCAACCACACCTCAATCTGACGCACAGTGTGACTGGTATGACTAAAATTGTCCATTATTAGTTTAAAATTAACATTTTAGTTCATAAAGTGTCACTCACTAAAAACCAAGAAAAAGTGCTCCAATTGTCTTCATAATTTAGGAAAACAATTCATAAGTAATTTTTGATGTGTATGAAGCAGTATCACATTAAAAATATGCACGATGAGACCAGTATGACTCAAAATGTGTGCTTTCAGTTTGAAATAAAATTTTTGTAAAAAAACACAACTAGCATACTAAAAATAAAGAAAACCCATTCATATTGTTTTGATACTTTAGGAAAATGACCCATAAATAATTTTTGACATTTAGGAATCAACCGTACCTCAATATTATGCATGATATGACCAGTATCACTCAAAGTGTATTTTTTATTTAAAATTGACATTACTTTTAGTAAAAAGAACAAGTGAGATATTGAAAACCAAGAAAATGAATTTGGATTATTTTTATACTTTAGGAAAATGATCCATAATTAATTTCTAATGTGTAGGAATAAACCTCAACTCAATTCGATACATGGTGTGTCCGGTATGACTTTAAGTGTGCATTTTTATATTAAATTGACATTAAATTTAGAAAAAATAACAAATGACTTTCTGAAAACTGAGAAAATGCATTCATATTGTTTTTATACTTTAGGAAAACTATCCATGAGTAATTTTGGATGTTTAAGAATTAACCACACCTCAATTCGTTGCATGGTGTGACCAGTATGACTAAAATTGTCCGTAATCAGTTTAAAATTGACATTTTAGTTAAAAATATGTCACTCATTTAAATAGAAGAAAACATTCTCTGATTATTTTCATAATTTATTAAAGCAATTCATAAGTCATTTTTTATATTTATGAAGTATACTCACATCAAATCGACGCATGATGCGACCGGTATGACTCAAAATGTGTGTTTCTAGTTTAAAATGACATTTTTTGTAAAAAACAACTAGCATATTGAAAACTGAGAAAATGCATTCAGATTTTTTTTGATACTATAGAAAAATGATATATAAGTCATTTGTGATGTGTAGGAATCAACCACACCTCAATATATTGCATGATGTGTTCGATATAACTCAAAGTGTCTCTTTTTATTTAAAATTGATATTAATTTTAGTAAAAAGAACAAGTGACATACTGAAAATTGAGAAAACACATCAGATTGTTTTGATAATTTATTAAAATTATCCATGAGTCATTTTTTATGTGTAATAATCAATCCCACCTCAATACAATGCACAATGTGATTGGTATAACTCCAAATTTTTCTTTTTTATTTAAAATTGACATTAATTTAAGTAAAAAGATCAAGTGACATACTAAAAATTGGAAAATTCATTTCTATTGTTTTAATAGTTTATTAAAACTATCCATGATTCATTTTTGAGATGTAGGAATCAACCACACCTTAATCCGACGCACGGTGTGACCGGTATGACTAAAAGTGTCCGTTATCAGTTAAAAATTGATATTTTAGCTCAAAATGTTTCACTCACTGAAAACAAAGAAAATGTGCTTCAATTGTATTGATAATTTAGGATAGTGATCATAAGTAATTTTTGATGTGTGTGAAGTAGTATCATATCAAAACGACGCACAATACGACCAAAATGACTCAAAATGCATGTTTCCAGTTTGAAATGGAATTTTAGTAAAAAAAACCCGACATACCGAAAACTATACAAATGCATTTATATTGTTTTGATACTTTAGTAAAATGATCTATAAGTCATTTGTGATGTTTTGGAATCATCCTCACCTCAATATGAAGAATTATGTGACCGTTAGGAATCCAAGTGTGTCTTTTTATTTAAAATTGAAATTAATTTAAGTAAAAAGAACAAGTGACATACTGAAAACTGATCAAACACATTCGGATTATTTTGATATGTCATAAAAATGACACAGGAGTCATTTTTTACATGTAGGAGTCAACTGTACATAAATAAGACACACAGTGTGACCATTATGACTCCAAGTGTGTCCTTTTATTTAAAATTGACATTAATTTAAGTAAAAAAAACTAGCTACATACTGAAAATTGAGAAAACATATCAGTATTATTTTGATACTTTAGGGAAACGATCCAAGAGTCATTTTTGACGTGTAGGAATCAACCAAAACTCAATACTATACACGGTGTGACCAGTATGACTAAAATATACCTTTATCAATTTAAAATTGATTTTTTATTTCAAAATGTGCCACTCACTAAAAACCAAGAAAACCAACAATGATTATCATGATAATTTAAGAAAATGATTCATAAATAATTTTTGACATTTATGAACTAGTATCATGTCAAACTGATGCACGATGCGACCAGTATGACCCATAATGTGTGTTTCTAGTTTGAAATGACATTTTAGTAAAAAAATACAACTGACATACTGAAATCTGAGAAAACACATTCAGATTGTTTTGATACTTTAGGAAAATGATCCATCAGTAATTTGTGATAGGTAGGAATCAGTCTCACCTCAATCCAACGCATGGTGTGACAGGTATAACTCCAAACGTGTCATTATTTAAAATTGACATTAATTTTAGTAAAAGAACAAGTGACGCACTCAAAACTGAGAAAACACATTCATATTATTTTGATATTTTAGGAAAACTATCCCTAACTTATTTGTGACATGTAGGAATCAACCCCACCTCAATCTGACACACTATGTGACCAATATAACTCAAAATGTGTCTTTTTTATTAAATATTGACATTTTATTAATGTATTCTTTCATATTAATGTTCAATTTATTTATTTATAGTATTACAAACATAATATTTGTTTTCTTATATAAGAGGAATCTTTTGCTCAGGTTGAGATAATTCTTCAGCAACTGATACCATGAGCATACATTTTTGAGAGGGGATCATGGGCATCAAAAGTTGAAATATTAATATTTTAAAATTTTTGTTGGATAATTATAAATGTAATTATATAAAACATTGTTTGAACTGTAAATACCAGTTTCTTTTGTATATACCATGGGTGGGAAATTTTTTATTCATAATGTTAATTAAATGTAAATAACATTGTTTGAAATTAAAAGTTTTTTTTCTGGGTGTGATGTTATATTAACATCACATTGTAGCCATCCAGACCTTTATCAATGCTAAAAAAGTGGTGATAAAGGGTTTCCTTTATCAGCACATTTTTAGCAAGGATAAAAGACCTCCTTTATCATCACTGTGATTAATAATGCGTTTTAGCACTATTAAAAGACAATTTTCATGTTGTTAAAGGGAATATGTGTAGTAGTGAGTAAATATGAGGTAGATCAAAGCTTAGAGAGGGAAAACTGAGAGAAATCTAGGGAGAAGAAGATGGTCCAAAGGTGGGTGATCCTGTTCATGGATTTGTTGGCGACATCATTCATGATTAATTTTAGGAGTACTATTCGGGTGGAGAGCATGAGGATTTTTGGTTCTAAAGAGGATAACAATGATCTTGTAGGGATTTGATGGGAGATGTAAAACCCTAGTAAGGTAATTTCATCATACTTATTTTCTTTTCTTGTTAAATTATTTTTCCCTGGTCTTCTACTTATTGTTCCTGTATGCATGGGTGTCATGTTTGACGTTTGGTTTTAGTCTATTTTATTCTTTTTTTCCTTCTTCAAATTTATTTTTGTAATATGATATTTTTTTTCTTAATAAAAGGGCTATGGTTGTGTTGTTACCATGGAGTAGGACCAAAGTGGTCTGAACCACATAAATTCTCCTATGTTTATCTTTCCTCTATTTCTTTTGAGATTGTTACTTTTTTTTATCTCATGTCTTCATCAATAGCTTTTGTTTTTTGCGTCTCACTTCTTTATGGGAAGTTCATCTTTAGATCAATTCTTGTTGTGTTTTCTATTGTGGGTGTGTTGGTGGTTCACAACCACTCTTTTATGAGTTCTTTGTGGGTCTCTTAGATTCCTCCCTATAAAAAGTTGGTATAAAATCCTGGTTATTGGGTTTAGAGATGTCTTCGACTAAGCTAAAGATTGAGAAGTTTGATGAAGGAAATGATTTCAATTTGTGGAGAGTAAAAATGTGCGCTCTTATTATCCAAAATGGACTTGATGAAGCTTTGGAAGGATCTAAGAGAAAACCACCACTTTCTCTTCTATAGGGGAGACCTCAACCTCTTTTGAGGATATTGACCCTATTGTTTTAAAAAAGGTCCAATTCCTGTTGTTTTTGACCCTAAGTGAAAAGATCCTATGAGAAATGGCCCATGAGACTTTTTCCAGTGTAATCTAGTTGAAGTTAGATCATTTTTACATGACTAGGTCTCTTTTAGGAAGATTACAAAAGAAAATAAATCTTTATAATTTTAAAATGGTCTCAGGAACTTATGTGGAGACTCATTTAGATAGTTTTAATAAGATGGTGTTAAACTTAGCCAAAATGGATGTTGAAATGACAAATGAGGACCAAGATCATTTGTTATTGAATCCCTTGGATGAATCATTCAATCTTGATAGATATTCCATGATGCATGGTAGGGATTCCATAACTTTAGAGGAAGTGAAGTCAGCTGTTTTGTCTAAGGGTCTTTAGATTTAGGGTTTGAAGATGGATGGTAATGGGGTAAGGTTTAGGCCTAAGTTTCTCAATGTGAAGGGTCAACCTAAAGGTAAAAGAAAATAAAGGAAGTATGGTAGCTTATTTAAGATGTTTAAGTTCCATCAGTGTGGAAATACCAACCACATTAAGAGATACTTCCCTGAGGATATATTTACGGATAGTCTAGCCTATAACAATGTGGTATACCCCTGTTATAATAGTGTCGAGGTTCTATGAGTCTGTCTAGAAACCCTTAGTATAGAGTATGTGTATCTCTAGGTTGTCTTCCTTCTGCATTCCAAGAATTGGCTCTACATATAATTTGCAAGGCCCCCCGTTAGAAGAGAGGGTGTGGGTAAGGCTGATTATTTGAGCTGTTTGGGATCAGGTGGAGACTTATCTCCTACCATCTTGTTGTGTTTTCTTACAATGTGTTTTCCACTTCCTTTACTACTTGAATTTAGAATTTTTTTAGTTTTGATCTTTTTTATACTCTTCATTGAAGTTTTTATTTGTTTATTTTTATTTGAGGTATTGGGTACTAATTCCTCTTCTTTGGGTGTTATGTAGGAACATGAGAGCTAACTGAGACCTCTAATGGTATGTGTCCAACTGATTGTAGGTATGTGATGGTGGAATCTCAATTAAGTGAATGTATGAGATCTGCTAATGTTGTTGCATATTTTTTTTTGTTTTCTGAGCATGTTTTAGTAGTTGATAGAAATAGATGTGTTGGTATAGGAATACATGTTCCACTGTGGTATATGACAAGTGATGGTCATACTAGGATGATCATGATAGTTCTTAGGGTTTTTCTGTTAGTAAAAATTATCTAAACCAAGTGATAGTTTAGGCTATTGTAGGCCTGCAAGAACACCATCCCTGTGTGTTTTAAATTTTATTTTGCAGGGTGGAGATTTGTTAATTTTGTCATGATTGTTGTTATAAATTAAAATGTTTGTATTTATTTATTTTTTGATGCCTTTGATTTTAATCTTTTGTTTTCATATTAATTTATGATTTATTAATGTTTTATTTTTCTTAGAATTAATTTGGAAAAAATTCTGAATTATTTTATTTTACCCTTATGCGGGGAGTCCTTAACCATTACGTGAGGGATAATTTACCCTTACATAAGGTTATTTACCCTTATGTAAGTGGTATGTTACCCTTAAATTTCTTTGAGTTTGTAGGTATGAACTTTACATAGGGATTTTTATAGCCTTGTGTAGCTATATTTCTATGCTAGTTACCTTTACGCGAGCTCGGGTTAATCTTTATGTGGTAGTGGAATGTCTTGGGTTACCTTTACATGGGGGATGTGTTACCCTTATATGACCTGTTTATGGAGAAACATTCCCTTACATGATCTAGTGTTACCCTTATGTGGGTAGAGCACCGGTGGTCTTACCTTTACGTAATGGGAAAGCAAACCTTACATAGTTCTGATCTACCCTTACGTAGCGGGCTGCGGTTTGTGATACCCTTACATAGAGGGTGAGTAACCTTTAGGCAGTGGTCGAGATACCTCTATGCAGTGAGTGTGAGACCCTTACTAAATGACAGATTGACCCTTACATAGTGTCCAAAGTCACCTTTACATGAGGTAACTTATGAGGACCCTTATGTAGAACCAGTCATTCGGGTTTTATTGCAACGAATTCACGCTCCTTGATTGAAAACATGTCTTCGGGTTGTTGAAGGGTTTTTTGAGGGATTTTTTTGGTTTTAAGAACTCGAGTCCCTACTTCATTAAAAAATTAGAGAGATCAAAGCTTTGATAGGGAAAACCAAGAGAAATCAAGGGTGAAGGAGATGATCTGGAGGTGGGTGAGCTTGTTCTCGGCTCTATTAGAAACACCATTCGTAGATGATTCTGAAAGTACTATTTTGGTAAAGATATTGAGGATTTTGGATTTTGAATAGGATGAAAGTGATATTGTTGGGCTTCGAAAGGTGAGGGAGAACCTTGGTAAGAGGGTTTTAGCTTGGTAATTTTATTTTCTAGTTGAATTTTTCCCTGGTCTTCTGGTTATTGTTCTTGTATGCATGGGTGTCATGTTTGACCTCTAGTTTTAGTCTATTCTTGTTGTTTTTTCCTTCCTTGAATTTATGTTTGCTTGCTTCCATTTGTTTTTTGCTTAATAAAAGGGTTGGGGTGGTGTTCTTACCATGAAATAGGACCAAAGTGGTCTGAACCATGTAAATTATCCTGTGTTTTTCATCTTTCCTTCATTTCTTTTGAAATTGTTGATTTTTTCTCTTATCTTCATCAATAAATTCTGTTTGTTGTGTTTCTCTTCTTTTTGATAAATTCATATTTGGATCAATTCTTGTTGTGTTTTCTATTGTGTGTGGATTTCTACTTCACATCCTCTCCCCTAGGAGTTCTTTTTGGGTCTCTCGAGTTCCTCCCCATAACACCATCATTATTTTTTTTGAAATTTACCCTTGGTGGAGAGGATTTAAAATATGGGAAATAGATTTTCTAACTAGGGATAATCGGGTAAAAATATATTTAAAGATGAAAATCGACATATCTCAATGAATACACTAAAAATATTTTATATTTAAAATTTTTATTTACATGCATATATTTTCAAATATAACATTTATGGATGGTAATGAGCCACTCACCCATGAAAATGACCCATTTAATACACTACTACGTATTCATGTTTATTCGGTGATACCATTTATCAATGCAAAAAAAACACTCATAATGGTCATACTTATATCAGTGCTAAATAAAAGTGCAAATAAATGTCATCTTTATCGGTGCTAAAGAAAGTGATGATAAAAGGGTGCTAATAAAGGTAAAATTTATCCAAAATTTTAGTTAGGTCTAGTGGGTAATTATCATTCTTTTTGGGGATGCATGAGTCTTAACCCACTAGGTTTCCTGGATGTGTGTGTTGTTTGAGGGTTGTAATCCAATTTACCCAATACACACACACAAACACATTAAATATTGTTCATATTTAAATGTATATATTTATTTTCATATTATATAATTTATAATATATACATATATATATATATAATTATATATATGCATGCTTATTATATATATATATATATAAAGGTTACCTGTATATATATATTTTTATAAACATATTTATATATTATTGCATATGATTTATATGACAATAAATATATATTTTTATATAAATACAATTTATATATATTTTTAATCGTCTATAATTTTATTTATTCTTTTAAACTTATTTATCAAAACAAGGTGGAGTCAAGTCCTTTTTTATTAAGGAAATAAAACCTCCCTTTTAACTAGGTTGAGAGGGAACTCATTACATGACCTGAAACTCAGAGGCATAAAGACCTTAGAACATGGGTGGACTAAAGTCCCCAACTTATCTAACTTTTTTCTCTCTTCATCTACCAATTGATGTCCGCATAGTCACCAACTACATGCGGGATACATGGAAAGAGATCCCGCCACCAAATTTTTTTGGGGCCCTTTTTTTTTCACCTACCCATGCCTGTAGCAAGCCACCCAACATGCAAAGCCATCTACCATCTGCGTACCACTACCTATAGCACCTACCCTTCATTCTGTGAATTGATATCCCACTATCCTATATCCCCCAAAAATTAGGATCAATTCTCTTTGCTGAATGAGTGTCATCCAAACATTCATGGATGGTGTTTATTGATGCTAGAAAAAAACAACCCCACATAGCATGGGGGAAAACAAGAAGTTGGGGGTTTAAACCCCAAACAAGATCCATATCAGGTGAAATATAATTCAAATTAAAATAATTTTTTTATTAATTATATTTCCAAAGTTCATATAAAAAAATTATTATATTAATCAATATAAATATTTAATAATGTATGTATGCGTATTTTCATGTATGTATATATTTATGTGTGTGTATATATATATGTGTATGCACATCTAGTACTAATAATTAATGATATTGAAATGTTATTAATGAAACCTTATATATAAATATATTCAATTTAATTATATATATTAAAAAAAGATGTATTCAATCCCCCCTTTTTTAAGAAAAGAAACCACTTTTTTAACTAGGATGAGAGGGAACCCTTAAATGACTCATAGGCTGAGACATTACATGGTTCAAAGGCCTAGAAGAAAAAATGTTTTTTTTAAAAATATGAATATCCAAAATACTTGATAATTTGATGGACCGAAATCCCTATGGCTTGAAAGCTTGTTTTCCTTAGACAAAAGGTCCATTTTTTTAGACCAAAGACCCCTTTGGTGAATAGTACTAATACAATACCTACTACTACTGTTATAGTGTTTTTGTCACAAACTGACAATGGTTGACTTAAAATGTCACTCGATCTGGCTCACCATAAGGCCTCAAGCACACCTCTCTATACACTATAGGTTGCTAACTAGATGAGAGGGTCTAAAGAGATATTATGGAGAAACTATACCCTCATATTAGAGTGTGATAATAAAGAAAAATAATCAAACACATCATCCAAAAACATCATAGTATGCAATAAATAAAATAGAAGCGTTCTATATTAAATGGAACAAAACATATCGACTCACAATAATGCTAGTATACATCAACTGATCTTCCATTGGGATGACGGCATATATAGAATAAATAAAAGAAAATAAATAAATAAGGGTCTACCATCATCCCTGAGCCGTACCTCAAACTCGTTCTACGACATCTGTCAAGTTTCTCAATCCTGATCCTTAAACGCCACCCAAGAAGTCCCACTCAATCATAATACATTGTGCCTGTTCCCAATCCATCACGCATCCTATTCTCAACCTAAAAGTAGACACTAGGGTTTGCATGTGCACTGGGGTGCATGTTTAAGGGGTGAGAAATAAATCTTAGTAGGCCACCCCCAACGATTATTCTTAAAATATTATATCATAACAAGTGTATAAAGACATGATATGCCCAAACCAGTTGAATAAATATAATGAGAATAATAATAAACAACTAAAATAAATAAAACATTGTGGATCCCTGGGTTCTAATGAGGCACCTGAGATCGACCAAGCCTACTTCGAACTATGCATAAAATCACTAAACGTGTCGTTCACCATTCCACAAAACATATGGCATATCTAAAAGATTTTAATGAATCTCTAAGAAATGTAACACCCTAATAAGAATAAACACCTGACCCAGAGCATCACCATAGGCATCCAATACACCAATATACACCACTATTGGGCTCTAGGACTACAATAACATGATTTGAACAAGAAATATTAACTTCATGTCGACCTAGAGAGAACCTATCCATATCTTGGTAGTCCTATAGAAATATCTAGGCTCTATAACCATTTTGGATCTCAATAGAAACCCTGGGCCCTACCAATTCCTAAGACCACAAAAACCAAACCTCTAGTTATAGTGAAATCCTAACTAGAGGGGTTTCACTCATAAAGATCTCCCATCCATAGACCCTCCTAACACCAAAAAACCAACATAGGAGAGTATTTAATAAATCTTAGGTCCCCTGAACAATCCAATCATATCTCAAAGGTATCCTTTCACATCCAATAACCAAGCAAGAATAGCTTCTAAAATTCCAATAATAAGGCATCAAAACAGGGGCCAACCTATGTCCGAACCCATCATCATAAACACATCCAAAATAGTACACACCAAAAGTATTTTCATTATTAGGTGACAAACAAATTTTCTAACATTTAATATGAGTATCAACCATTTATAGGGTCAACATGACACAAGGAACTGACAATGGTCCCCTAGATCACATCCATCTCAAACAACGGGCCAAGACCGACATAGGAATACTCTTTTGGAGACTTCGAAACCCAGACCATACAAGTCCATAACCTCACCTAAAAGTACATACTTAGGGGACCCTTAAACCCATCTCAACCTCTATATAGTGACACCTAGATACACCCAACATCCCATAATGTCATTCTAGCCCAAAATCTCCAACCAAACTAAACCTTAAGAAACTGGTCTATAAACCCAATTATCCTCCAAGGAACTACTCAATCATGATTTCTAGGAACCATATAGGTAAATCCAAAATCAACCCATTAGCATTCACAATCCAAGTAATCCATCAAGATCACAACCCTCACCCAGGCCACACACTATGTCTCACCCCATGGGAGGATTATGAATCAAGAGCCTCGAATAAAACCTCATGCCAAGCCTCATCCAACCCCAAAACATTTCACTAACAGCCTCTAAACACCATGAGGTCCTCACTACCATATATTACATGAAAAAATACTTATAATGGACTATTAATAAGTCAAAGTAAAACTCTAGGGTGAAAAAACAATAAAAACACCTTAAAATGGTATGTACACGGTGTGAAACACACATACACAATGTGTACTCTCGACATACATCCCTAGCCATGTACTCCAACCATAATTGGCATGTAAAACATAATTAAATGACATGTGTTGACCCTACATGACGTGTCACCCTACATAGAGTGCATAGAAATTTACTATTCATGGGGTCTATCCAAATATTCCACATGGCCTTTAGCTGTGTACTACACATGGGGTATGTGTGTGTACATTACACGACCATGTGCCCCTGAATGGGGTGTCTGGCCATGCACTTAGATACACCTCAATCCACACTACACAACATGTCCCAAATACACACATCGTGTAACACTTATCTTCTACCCTTCACCCAAAAATAAGAACATACAACATGTGTTCTTGAGAACTATGTGCCATGTAGATGAGTTTCCTAAATGAAAATCCCTTACAAATTCCCTAAAACCCCTATTTCTCCCCAAATCATCCCACAATGACCCTTAAGGGGTCCCAAAAAACACATATAAGTATTAATAAATTAAAAACAACTAATATATATATATATTGACAAAAAATATCCTACCTTAGGGCATAAAACTCTAAAGTTTTGAGCTCAGATCTACACCACACAACCACCACATCCTAATCCCATTCCTTAGACGAAGATGATGATGAACCCCTCTACCTATCCCTTTATTTACTCTCATCCAGTCACATAATAAAGGGGGAGGCCCTATCAGAATATATAACAAGCCAAGAGGAGGAGGAACTAAAAGGAAAAAAATAAAATAAAGAAAATAAAAAAGAAAATAAAAAACAAATAAAAGAAAACGCCTGCTTAAGGGCCCAACTCAAGCCATGGAACCCGAAGCGATTTTATATATCACCTTGGAAACCCCCCCATTATTTATTCAACCAAAAATTCTAAATTTCAATATGTTTTTTAATTAAAGAGATATCACCAATCAAACACATGAGAATAACTAATATTTTATTAATTAAATATTAAATATTTATTGAAAACTGGGTTGGCTTAGAATTACATAAAACTCCATCCCTAGGGTAAAAACCCTATTTTGAGACCGAATAAGTGGTTAGAAAATTATTCTGAGATTATTTACTATAGTAAATTTCAAATTTGTCACTCATAACTCACTAGGAATAAAAATTCAAATTTCTCATGATTTTCTCAACTTACGATGACACGAGTCACTACAATCTCCCCACCATAATGATTCTTTCCCAAAGGAAGTGTTAGTGGTCAACTAACAACCATTATTTCACCCTAAGAACTGGTGTATCCAACACTACCTCAACCATCCACTGATAAATCACATCTTACCCAAGACTCTCTCAAAATGAGGTTCATTATTCCATGACTAAAAAGACACTCACCACCATAGGAGTGTCTTTATTATCACTCTATGACCAAAACACCAAACCCTATAGACCACGCTCCATCCACTACCAAATGTAATGACTGTACATGATTGAATATCTCTAACCTAAGTGCTAGAATGAAACACCAACCACCACCCATTTTAGGCTCACTAGAAATGATATTCTACACACCCAAAACTCTAATTATAATGAGGATCACCTCATCTAATATCCAATGGTGTGATCCCCACCATATTTATTTCCTAACATTGATCCTCTAGAACTGACATTAATAGGCCCACCATAGCTACACCACTTTGGTTTAATCAAGACCCAAATAAACTCAACAAACCCACACACGGTTCAATCCACCGATCAAAAAACCAATGAAACTACACATAACCATTGAGTACATGCATTTAAACATAAAATATTTATCTCAAAAAAGCCTCTATGGACACCAATATATTCAAGGAAGAGTGATTCTACAAGAATATATAGTAGAAACTCACACACCAAATTACTTTGACCCACCCAAAAAGAACAATTTCACACTCTCATGCAACCTAATCAAAAAACTGGACTCACGCTCACATGATCCATGCCCCAATGAACCTAGTCTAATGTGCCTAGAATTTTGACCATTCAATTATTACATGTCAGTTCTAAAATGTTAGAGCACCCTTAGTGATCCTCTCTAAAAACGAGGCACCTCACACAAGACAAATATAATAGTATGATCACCCACCACTAGTGAATCATTCCAAAACCAAGGGCTTCTAAAAATACTCCCACTTAACCACTATAAACACAACTAAAACCAATGGGGTTAGGAATACAACCAAACACGACCTCTAAACTCAACCTCGAAACCAAAATAACTCCCAACACTCCATCTATTAAGCCCAAGGCATCCAAATTCCTTACCACCCACCTTATCAAAGAAACCATAGGCATGGGTATATTCGAGCCTAATCTAAAACATCTCTTAGGGATCCTTTCCCTCAATGATACACCACAAGGGAACCCAAATCCTAAACCGAACCACTGGGGTCTCTACACATCCTTCATCTAAGGGATTTCATTTCCATAACTAGAGAACATCTCACCATAGATCCACATGACTTTTCATCACAAGAAAAGTACCCAGTATTCAATTGAGTAGAATACCACCAACAAGATATATGGTACAAAACCATATAAGTTATTGTGAACACTTTAAACAACCATACCTCCATCATTAGTGGAATCACACACAAACATGAAAATGACATGTGAATCCTACATGCCTAATATGATGCATGTAAAAAATCCTCCTACTAATGGTACAATAAAAAAAACTATAAACAATAAATCAATAAATCCAAAACTCAAGTGCATCATTCAAGGTGAAATCATACAATCATAAAAGTGGAAACCAAGAATAATGATCCCATCACCCTCATAACATGGAATTTCCCTAAGAAAATATGTTCATAATGCACCAGTCCGAGGTCTATCACAATCTCTAACACATTCCTAAACCACACATCAACCACATCCCAAATAACAATACAAAAAGGAGATGTCTCAAATACCATTTTTTCATGAATCAACCTAAGTCAACCTAACACGTAACCCAATATGGATTGACACAAAGCCTCACATACTCCTCACGTATGTTAGAGGCTAATGAAAAGTGGTGAGGGTCTAAAGAGATATTATGGGGAGACTATAACCTCATATCAGAGCATAATAACAATAGAAAATAACCAAACACACCACCCAAAAACATCAGAGTACACAATAAATAAAATATAATCATGCTATAATAAATGGAAGGTAGCATAAAGACTCATGATTATGCTAGTACACATAAACTGATTACATACTAGGATATCTACATATATAGAATAAATAAATGAAAATAAATAAACAAGGATTTACTACCATACTCGATCCATACCTTAAATCTAGTCTCTAACATCTGTCGAGTTTCTCTATCCTGATCCTTATACTCTAACCGAGCGGTCTCTCTTGATCATGCAATACTAGGCTTCCACTTGATCCATCATTCATTAGGTTCTCAACATGAAAGTAGGTATAAGGTTCTACATATGCACTGAGGTGCCCATACATGGGGTGATAAATGAATCTTAGTAGGCCACCCCTATAGTGGTTCCTAACATATATTTCCATAATAAGTACATGCACACATGATATACCCATCCTAGTTAAATAAAGAAAATTGGTATAATAATAAAAAAATGAAAAAAATAAAACATAATAAATCCCTAGGTTTTAATGAGGGACCTGAGATCGACCAAAACTGCTTCGAACAATGTCAAAAATCTTTGAATGAGTGCCTTACCATGCAACAAAACATCAGGCACATCTGCAAGATCTTAAGGAAGATCTCAAACATCTAACACCCTAAAATTCATGAACATCATACCCCAGGGCATCACCATAGGTGTCCAAGACAACAATATAAACCACCACCAGGCTCTAGAACTCTAATAGAATGATCTGAACTGACAATGGGAACTCTGGGACCTACCAACATCTCATAACAAATAAACCAAACCTCTATTTAGAGATAAATCCTAACTAGAGGGGTTTAACTCATCATGATCTACCATTAAATCCCTAGACCAGCTTAACACCAACCAAAAAATAGAGGATAGAATCTAATCAATCTTAAGGACCACACCCAATCCAATAATATCCTAAATGTATCTTATCACATATAATACCTGAGCAAGAACAAACTCAAACATTTAATCCATAAGGCATCAAAACAAGGGCCATCTAATGCATAAACCCACCATCATGAACACAACCACAATAAATCACACCACTGATCTATGGGTTCTTATATGACACTTGATGTTTTCAACACTAAATATTGAATAACCTTTATGAAGTTTTTTTTAACAAAGTTTTTTGTATTTGTTGAAAACTAATCTTTTTTAAAATAATGTTTATGAAAAACAGGTGAAAGTTTCTGAATGTTTGAACCTATAAAAAAGTGGGAGAAAAGTTTTATTTTTTAGAAAGTTTTTTTGGAAGCAGAGGATACAGATGAGTATCACTAGATGAAGAGTATCAGACTGAGAATAAATAGACATAAAAGTTTTTAGAAAGATGAATTTATTGGTCAGATGCATCATCGGTCTCAGATCTATTGGCATGAATTTGAAGATTCATTGGACTTAGTGTTGGATATAAAGTAATAAGTTTCTGAAAGTAAGATTAGTCATAATACTTTTAAATGTAAGTCAAACAGTTCTTTTCCAATATTGAAGTTCTCATAAGTCAAGAAAATTTTCATGATAAAATCTTTTGAAAAATGGAGGAATGGTAAAGATTGTATCGATTCCAGGAATCAAGAATAAGTTTTCATCAGATCTAGAAGTACTGGGCACATAATTTTTTAGAAGTATGAATGAGTTATAGCTGATGAGGTTTGAATATTTTCAAAGTTACAGAGTGGAGTTTTCATCATAATGAGAATTCCATCACAATGATAATTCCAATGTAATGAGGATTCCATCAGACTAAAGATTTGGAAGTTCCATTAGACTGACTCTAAGGAGGAAATTCAACCGAAGTGAATCCAAGGAGGAAATTCAATTGGAATCACTCTAATGAGGAAAGTCAATAGGACTAACTCTGAGGATGAAATTAAATCAGAATGACTCTGAGGAAGAATTTCAATCATACTAAATCTGAGAAGGAAAGTCAATCAGACTGACTCTAAGGTATAAATCTGATAATAAAAGTCAATCAAACTAACTCTAATAAGGAAATTCAATCATACTAATCTAATGAAGAAAGTCAATCAGAATGAATCTGATTAGGAAATCCAATCAGACTAACTCGTATGAGTAAAGTCAAATCATAATGAGCCGAGAAAGTTCCATTGTACTTAAGAAAAGTTAGTAAGTTTTAGAATACTGATTATGAATAAGACTCAAGAAGATTACAGAATATTTTTGAAGAGTTGTTGTGGTCAAACTTGAAATTAAAAAATGCATAGATCTTAGAGTTTTTGAATTTGAGTGGGAGGAGTTTTTAAATTTTCCACCTTTTCTATTCTGGGATGCCTATAAATAGTTTGACAGTACAATCATACTTTTCATATTTTTCTTGTGAAGAAAAGGAATATCACTATAGAGGTTGAGTCAGAGTTTGAATCAGAGTTCTTTCCAGACATAGATCTCATTAGAAGATCTAAAAATTGAAATTTCTCTTACTGGAATGAGGAAGATCGGACTGAGAAGTTGAGAAGAGTTTGAGAAGTGAAATTTTAGAAAAGGGATCATCATAATGATTCCATCACATTGAGACAATCTTACTAAGGCAATCAGACATAGGGTCATCAGATTGTGGTTCATGATAGAGTTTTATGGAGTAATTTTTTTTGTGATATTTTTTTTGTGACTCAATTGTTTGTAAGAAAACTTTGTAAACTAGAGGGATTAAATATAATAATTCCTATCAGAAGATAGAATGTTTATAATGGGAGTTGGCACAAGTTTTATTCACTTCTTCATTATAGTGAATTTCTGTAGATCCACGAGAGTGGCTATGGCAAGGATGTAGGTTCTCACAATGAGACCAAACCTTTTAAATATTATGTGATTTGCTTGCTTTCCTACTTTTTCATGAATTAGTATTTACTAAAATATGATAAGGATACAAAATTTAATGGATTGTAGGGGTTAATTTATAAAATTGTTGAAACTTATAAAAAAGTGAACAACTAATTCAACCCCCCTTTCTCAGTTTTTATTTGATCCTTTGGAACTTAAATTGGTATCAAAGTAAAGGTTCCCTTATTGAATCCTTATCATGGATAATATCGATTCTATCAAAATTAGAGGAATTCCTAAATTTGATGGAAAAAATTAATATGGATGAAAAAATAGGATGATTCCTTATCTCTTATCTCTTGTTATAGAAGTTGTTGATACTGCTATAATTGGTTTTCCACATATTGAGAAGGATTCCTTAATGAATTTTTTTAATAAGGGAAACATCAAAGTCTATGGAAAAGCTAGGAATTATATTCTTATGTCTCTATTAGAAAATTTTTATATAAAGGTAATGGGTCTCAAAAACTCAAAAGAGTATGGGGATAAGTTGCAAATTATTTTTGAAGTGAAGGAATCAAAGCTACACATATATCAAAGTAAGTTTGAAGACATAAGAATGAGAGATGAATAAACTCTTAATGAATACTTCACTAGGGTAAATGATTTTTTTTCAAAATTAGAGGATTTATAAAAGTTATAGAATATTATACAATAGTGAAGAAACTTCTGAGAAACTTTTTGGATAGGTTTGATTATAAAATTTCCTCTTTAAAAGATAAAGATGATTTATCTCTTGATGAATTGCATAAATTTTATGTTTATTATGAAATGAGGAAAGCTCCAATGTTAAAAAAGAAGATGAAAGATGAAATGGATTTTGAATCCATGAGAAAATTGAAAATACAAGATGTTGGAGATGTTGATATTTATGACTCTGAAGATAAAGAGTATGATGAATTGAATGAAAAAAATATCATCGCTTATATCCAAGAACTATTGAATAGGAATAGGAAAGTATAGAGGTAAACTTACTCTAAAATGTTTTGGGTGTGGTGGAATCAAACAATTTGTTATGAATTTACCTAAGAAGAAATTTGGAGAATATCGAGATGATTTTGATGAATAAACTCAATGGAAGAAGTGGAAAAAAAGTTATAAAGAAGAAAATTATTCCAAAAAATATAATAATAAGTTCACTAGAGATAAAATAAGTATGCTAAGTAAGAAATTTGAATCAGAATCAAATGACAACGATTCTTTAGATTGTAAAAGTTCAAAAATATTCATAACCTTCATTGAAAAAGTTGAGAAAACAAAATATTCCTCAAATAGTTAAGAAGGTGGTGACAAATCATATAGATATTATCAACTCAAAAGAGAACTTGTTTCATTTCTCGAGAAAAAATAGAACTCTCAAGAAATAAATCAGAGTTATGAAGAAAATATTGTGAATAATTTTCTAAAATAAGGAAAGATTTCATCAAGCAGAAAGAAGAATACATTCAAGATATCTTAAGTTACAAATTAAGAGTTGTTGAACAAGGAAATATGGTTGAAGATCTTAGTAAAAAATTGGAAGATAAGGAAAAAGAAGTCAATAAGTTTTGATATAAACTTCTTGAGTCTGAAAGTAACTTGAGGAAGATGAATTAAAACTTAAAAAAATATTTGTAAGTAAAATATGAGGCTTATAAAGTTTATAAGAAATCTCAGATCAAGAATCAGGTGAGTTCCTCACCCTCCAAAAATAATGTTTCATCTGATATTTCTAAAATTTTAGGTGATAAGAAAAGTACTGGGAAAGTTTTTCCATATAAAGGATATGAGAAACCTATCACATCTACAAAATTTGAAAACTCACTCAGAAGGAAATATGGTCCACTCCCAAAATATGTTAGACTAGGAAAAAGTTATCAACCTCAACAAAGTTTCTATAGAGAAAGATCACACTTTAATAGAAAATCAATATTTGATGGTTTATGTTGGTTCTAAGAAATCTATGGGAATATGGATTATAATTTTTTTTCATAACTTATCACTTCCCAGATGAAGGTTTGAATAAATTGGATGAAATAGTAAAAGTATAATGAGTAACTTTCCTAACACCCAAGAAGATAGAAAAGACAAAGCTTAAGATGTTAGAAAATTTCCAACGAAAAATAAATTTGAATATATGGAAGAAATTTGTGGAAGATTTGGTCAGGATGGTTATCATGATAAAATATATATGAAACTCCTTCCAGAATAAGTTTCATATTGGAGAAAAGAAATGGAATCTGGAAAGAATAAAGTTGAGGAAATATCTTTTATTGTTGAGACAGCCTTGAAAGAAAGTAAAAAGAACAAACCATGGATACTTGATATTGGTTTTTCTTCACACATGAAAGGTGATTTAAAAATCTTGAAACATGTTGAAAATCACGAAGGAGGTACTTTTACCTTTGGGAATGATATTTCCTTAAAAATTGGAGGAATCAGAATGGCTGAGATTGAAGTAGAAAAGTTGAAATCTAGGGAAGTTTTATTTGTTGATGGGATAAAAAATAACTTGATTAGTGTAAGTAAAATTTATGATGATGTAAAAGAAGTGATCTTCAAAAAGGTTATTGTGTTATCAAAAGTGTGAAAGGTGGAAAATTTATTACAAAAGGAGAAAGAACCAATTGGAATCTCTTCCAAGTATGAGAATTTAATGACTCGTGTTTCTTAAGTGCTGAAGATGAGAATAATTTGTGTCACATAAGACTTGGCCACCTTGTTTATAAAAACATGAAAAAAAATTCTAAAGGTGATGCTATAAGAAATTTTACAGATTTGAAAAGAAAATAGGAATATGTTTATGTTACTTTTCAGAATGGGAAGATGACTAATGAAATTCATAATAAAGTTGAGATTCAGTCTACCAGACCTCTTGAACTTATTCATTCTGATTTATATAGGCCAATGAGACATAAATAAAAAAAAGGAGATTTATACTTTATCACTTTTATTGATGATTTCACTCATATTAACAACATCATGTTTATGAAACCCAAGTCAAAGGCTGTGGAAATGTTTAGTTTTTTTAGAAAAGAAGTTGAGAAAGAAATGAGGGTATATATAAAGATTTTGAGAATAGATAATGGTACCTAATTCACAAGCAATAATTTTGAAACTTATGTAATAAATCATGGTATTAAACATTAATATAGTTCTACCTATACTCTACAACAAAATGGAGTAGCAAAAATAAAGAATAGAAGTTTTCTGTAAATGGGAAGAAGTATGTTAGCTAAATACAAACTTTCAAAGTTCTGCTTGAGAGAAGCTATTAGTATAGATTTACATATTCAGAACATATTTTTTTTAAGACAAAAATCCAACATGACTTATTATAAAATGTGGTATAAAAAACCTTTATTTAATTACTTCATTTTTTTTGTAATTCCATGTTTACTTAAAACCAAAAATCCAAATTTTGGAAAGTTTGTTGAGAAGGATGAGGATAGAACTTTTATAGGTTATTCACCCAATAGAAGAAGTTACAAATATTGGAACAAACATTTGAAAAATTTGGCAGACTCATATGATGTGAAAGTTATTGAGAATCTAACTTATTTAAAAAAAATTATTGGAAATTTTGAGGAAGAAAAACTGAAAGTTTCCAATGAAAATGAAAGTGAGAAAAGTAATGTGCATGAAGATTTAGATGAATCATGTTTTTTCTTATTTTTTCCTTCTTCAAATTTCTATTTGTAAGCTTCCATTTTTTATTTTTCTTAATAAAAGGGTTGGTACGGTGTTTCTTCCATGGAGTAGGACCAAAGTGGTCCAAACCACATAAATTCTTATGTGTTTATCTTTACTCTATTTATTTTGAAAATTTTTCTTTGTTTTTTCTCATGTCTTCATCAATAGCTTTTGTTTGTTGTGTTTCCCTTTTTTTTCTAGGAAGTTCATATTTGGATTGATTCTTGTTGTGTTTTCCATTTTGGGTGGGTTGGTAGTTCACAAGAACTCTCTTATAAGTTCTTTGTGGGTGTATCAGATTCCTCCTCATTACAAATTGGTATCAAATCTAGGTTATCAGGTTTAGAGATGTCTTCGACTAAGATAAAGATTGAGTTGTTTGATGTAAAAAAAGATTTAAATTTATAGAGAGTTAAAATGTGTTCTCTTCTTATCCAAAATGGACTTGATGATGTTTTTAATTTATCTAAGATAAAAACCACCACTTTATTTGATATAGGGGATACCTCGACCTCTTTTGAGGATGTTGACCCTATTATTTAAAAAAAGGCCAATTCCCTATTGTTGTTGACCCTAAGTGACAAGATACTATGAGAAATGTCCCATGAGACTTTTTATAGTGTAATATGGTTGAAGTTGGATCATTTTTACATGACTAGGTTTCTTTTAGAAATATTACAAAAGAAAATGAATCTTCATACTTTCAATATGGTCTCAAGAACCTATGTGTATACTCATTTAGATAGTTTTAATAAGATGGTGTTAAACTTAGCCAACTTGGATGTTGAAATGATAGACGAGGACTAGAATAATTTTTTATTTAATACATTGGATGAATCATTAAATCCTGATATATATTCCATGATGCATGATATGGATTCCATCACTTTAGTGGAAGTGAAGTCAGATTTTTTGTTTAGAGATCTTCAGATTCAGGGTTTGAAGATGAAGGGTAATGGGGTAAGGTTTGAGGCTGAGTTTCTCAGGGTGAAGGGTCAACCTAAAGGTAAAAGAAAAGATAGGAAGTATGGTAGATGATTTAAGATGTTTAAGTTCTATCAGTGTGTAAAGACTCACTACATTAAGAGATACTTCCCTAAGGATACATCTATGAATAGTCTAGCCCAGAACAATGTGGTATACCCTGGTTATAATAGTTTCAAAGTTAATTGAGTCTATCTAGAAACCATTAGTATAGAGCATGTGTAGCTCTAGGTTGTCCTTATTCTTCATTCCTAGAACTGTATTTGTAGGTAATTTTAAGGGGCCCCCAGTTGGAAGAGAGGGTGTGGGTAGGGCTAATTGTTTGAGCTGTTTGGGATCAGGTGGAGACTTGTTGTTGGAGTTGGTTCCCTAGAACCAACTTCTTTGTACTTTATGTTGTACCCCACACTCTTTGATTTTCATGATCACAATCACTTTAATATGTGTTTAACATTGTGTTTAAGTGTTGTGGATGATAGGCACAAGGTTGCCAAGAAGTTGGCCCAAGAATGGACTTCAAGTGGACTGAAATTCAGTCCACCGGTCAGCCGGTGGCTTGACCACCGGCCAGCCGGTGGCACCCTGACTCAAGGCTGAGCCACTGCCTCCCCACCGGTCGACCGGTGGCTCTGCCACCGGTCGACCTGTGCCATCCAGCCCAAATAGTGCAATCTACTGTCTTTCCACCGGCCAGCCGGTGGCTCCTCACCGGTCGACCGGTAGAGCCTGGATCAAGACTCTTCCTCTCTACCAAGGCACCGGCCAGCCGGTGGAGATGTACCGGTCAGCCGGTGGCCCCTGGACAAGAATCCTATGCCTTTTTGCACACACCGGCCAGCCGGTGGGACTGTACCGGCCAGCCGGTGGAGCCAGTCAAACTAGCCGTTGGAGCTTTGACCAGGCTGCCCCACTTGGCTCCCAACGGCTCTTTTAGCCTCTCCAACGGCTCCGAAGCCTCCCCAAGGGTTCCTAGTCTATAAATAAAGGCTGAGGAAGCCCCGGACACCAACCGGAACTATACGGAAGCCCACGGACACCTTGTTGATCATTTGGCGTACCTCCGGTGCATTCCTCCAAGGGAACCCCAAGTGCTCCATCCAATTCCACATCCAAGGAGCTCCTCCAAAGAAGCTTGGAAGCGGCCTTCAACATCTCCATCCAATCAAAGGCGCCCAAGGCTTCTCATATACGGTTTTTTATTGTATATTTATTTTGAGCTTTAATTTTGGGTTTGTGCTTACAAACCCCAACCTTTTCTTCATCCCCTCTTTCTTTGGGTTCTCACACCACCACTAAGGTGTGAAGAGGTTCACAAGCTTTTCCTTTAAAAAGCTTGAGACACGGTGAGCTAGCCTTCACCCGTTAAAAAGGCTAGTGGGTTATTGCTTAACCATTAAAAGCATTGGGTTCTTGCTCAACCATCAAAAGCAAGCTGTAATAGGTCCTAGTGCTACCTCAAAGCCTAGTGGGTTTCTTGCTACAACCATTGAAAAGCAAGCGGTAGAATCTCTCAACGGTTGAGTTGGGAGCGGAGACGTAGGCCGGGTTTTGGCCGAACTCCGTTATCAATTTCGTGTGTCTTGCCTCTTTACTTTCCGCTGCTTTTCAACTTTGATTTTTAATTTGTTAATCATTTTTTAAAAGGCAATTCACCCCCCCTCTTGCCATCATTCCCTCCTTGGGGTGTTCTTCCGACCCAACAATTGGTATCAGAGGGACCTTTGAGTAATTCCTTAACCCGGTTTCAAAGTTAAGATCTTTTTTTGATGGCATCAACTTCTTTCGCCCCCGAGGGCTACTCATTGGGTCGGGCTCCATTTTTTGATGGGACCGACTATAATTATTGGAAAACCCGCATGACCACCTTTTTGAGAAGTATAGGATATCCCATTTTTAAAATAGTCATGCAAGGTTACACTCTCTCTTCCCCCGACGAATCCAAATGGACCCCCGCCGATATTAAAAATTTTGAGCTTGATGGCAAAGCCATGAATGCTCTTCATTGCGGGTTAGATAGAAATGAATTTAATCGTGTATCCACTTGCACCTCCGCACATGAAATTTGGAAGCTTTTAGAAGTGACCCATGAAGGCACTAATAAAGTCAAGGATACTAGATTAGATATGTATAGACAGGATTTTGAATCTTTTTCAATGCATCCAAATGAGTCTATTTCTGAAATGTTTACACGATTTACTGACGTGTGCAATGGGAGAAAGTCCCTTGGTGATGATGTTTCAGCTGAAACTATGGTGAAGAAGATCCTATGGATCCTACCAAGCAAATGGGCACCGAAGGTCACGGCGATTCAAGAAGCAAAAGACATCAAAAATATGCCGGTAGAGGAGCTCATCGGATCTCTCATGACTTATGAGATCACGATGAGGAGGCAAGCTCAAAAGGAGGGCACACCAATCAAGACCCCAAAGAACATCGCCCTCAAGGTACAAAAGGAAGTAAGCTCCTCCTCATCTTCTTCCTCATCTCCTTCCTCATCATCAAGCGGCGACTCAGAAATGGAGAATCTCGCCCGCCAAATGCAAAAATTCATGAAGATGCACAAGAAGAAGAAGAAATCCCGCAAGCATCGAAAGCAAGAACCCACCGCAAGACCCGAGCCCAAGGTGAAATGCTACGGGTGCGGCGAAAAGGGCCATTACAAGCCCGATTGCCCACTCAACAAGAAACGGGCCACGCCAAAGGAGAAAGGAAAGAAAAAGGTCCTCAAGGCGACATGGAGTGACACCTCCTCATCCTCCTCCTCCTCCTCCTCAAGCGACAACGGTACAAAATGCCTAATGGCATTCCATGAGGTAACATCTTCCGACTCCTCCTCTTGTTCTTCAAATTCCAATTCTTTAAATCATCTTTCTTATGAAGAACTCTCATTTGCTAGAGATCAATTGGAAAAAGGTTTTCATGAACTCTCTTCTAAATTTGTCGCGTTGAAAAAGAATTTCAAAAAACTCTCCTCCGAAAAAGAACAACTTCTCAAAGAGAAGGAGAAGATGTCCCTTAAAATCCAAAATTTTCCAAATGTTGATTCCATGGAATCAACCATCAAAGACCTTAGGGAGACCCTTGCTAAGTTCACCCAAGGGGAACAAAATTTGAACAATTTGCTTGGTTCCCAACGTATATCTAGAACCACCCAAGGGTTAGGATATACCAACCGAGCTTCCTCCTCCCATGCTCAAACTGTTTTTGTAAGGGGGAGCTCCGATTATAAATTTTGTAATTATTGCAAGAAAACCGGGCACCTAATTTATGAATGTAATTGTAAAAACGCCCGGTATGGTCAACCCAAAAGTATTTTCTTTTCCGATGAGTTTTATAGGAGAAGACCCGCCATGAAACAAATTTGGATTGAAAAATCCCTTTTGGCGAGTCTCACGGGACCAAAATTTGTCACGGTTTCAAAAACCGCTCCCCGGTGATTAGTTGTTTTTATTTAGGGGGAGTTAGGTTCTTTTAAGCCTTTTTGTGAATTAAAAATTTTCTTTCAAAATTAAGCTTTTAAATTTCAAATTTTTTTTTTTTTTTCAATCTTTCAATTTCAACACTTGGTATCAAATTTTTCATTTCAAAATATTCAATTCGAATTTTTAATTCAAAAATCTCTTTCAATTGGTTTTTGATTCAAAACTTTCAATTCAAACTGATATTCAAATTTTCATTTCAATTTCAAAAATCTCAATTGATTTTCAAATCTCTTTTTGTTTTTCAAAATGTTCCCTCAATCAAGTTTTATGCCCCGTGCTATTTTGATAATCACAAAGGGGGAGAAATTTCTTGATTGATTGGGGGAGAATCTTTTTTATCACGCTTAGTATTTATTTTCAATTTATCATTTAGGCATGCATTTCATTTAAGTTTTTACATTGCTTGATAAGTGATTGTGATCATCAAAATAGGGGGAGATTGTTGTACCCCACACTCTTTGATTTTCATGATCACAATCACTTTAATATGTGTTTAACATTGTGTTTAAGTGTTGTGGATGATAGGCACAAGGTTGCCAAGAAGTTGGCCCAAGAATGGACTTCAAGTGGACTGAAATTCAGTCCACCGGTCAGCCGGTGGCTTGACCACCGGCCAGCCGGTGGCACCCTGACTCAAGGCTGAGCCACTGCCTCCCCACCGGTCGACCGGTGGCTCTGCCACCGGTCGACCTGTGGCATCCAGCCCAAATAGTGCAATCTACTGTCTTTCCACCGGCCAGCCGGTGGCTCCTCACCGGTCGACCGGTAGAGCCTGGATCAAGACTCTTCCTCTCTACCAAGGCACCGGCCAGCCGGTGGAGATGTACCGGTCAGCCGGTGGCCCCTGGACAAGAATCCTATGCCTTTTTGCACACACCGGCCAGCCGGTGGGACTGTACCGGCCAGCCGGTGGAGCCAGTCAAACTAGCCGTTGGAGCTTTGACCAGGCTGCCCCACTTGGCTCCCAACGGCTCTTTTAGCCTCTCCAACGGCTCCGAAGCCTCCCCAAGGGTTCCTAGCCTATAAATAAAGGCTGAGGAAGCCCCGGACACCAACCGGAACTATACGGAAGCCCACGGACACCTTGTTGATCATTTGGCGTACCTCCGGTGCATTCCTCCAAGGGAACCCCAAGTGCTCCATCCAATTCCACATCCAAGGAGCTCCTCCAAAGATGTAAAAATGTGTCCGGTGGCTTGTATATTGTTCCGGGGCTTCCTAGGCCTTTATTTATAGGCTAGGAACCCTTGGGGAGGCTTCGGAGCCGTTGGAGAGGCTAAAAGAGCCGTTGGGAGCCAAGTGGGGCAGCCTGGTCAAAGCTCCAACGGCTAGTTTGACTGGCTCCACCGGCTGGCCGGTACAGTCCCACCGGCTGGCCGGTGTGTGCAAAAAGGCATAGGATTCTTGTCCAGGGGCCACCGGCTGACCGGTACATCTCCACCGGCTGGCCGGTGCCTTGGTAGAGAGGAAGAGTCTTGATCCAGGCTCTACCGGTCGACCGGTGAGGAGCCACCGGCTGGCCGGTGGAAAGACAGTAGATTGCACTATTTGGGCTGGATGCCACAGGTCGACCGGTGGCAGAGCCACCGGTCGACCGGTGGGGAGGCAGTGGCTCAGCCTTGAGTCAGGGTGCCACCGGCTGGCCGGTGGTCAAGCCACCGGCTGACCGGTGGACTGAATTTCAGTCCACTTGAAGTCCATTCTTGGGCCAACTTCTTGGCAACCTTGTGCCTATCATCCACAACACTTAAACACAATGTTAAACACATATTAAAGTGATTGTGATCATGAAAATCAAAGAGTGTGGGGTACAACAATCTCCCCCTATTTTGATGATCACAATCACTTATCAAGCAATGTAAAAACTTAAATGAAATGCATGCCTAAATGATAAATTGAAAATAAATACTAAGCGTGATAAAAAAGATTCTCCCCCAATCAATCAAGAAATTCACCAACCGGAACTATACGGAAGCCCACGGACACCTTGTTGATCATTTGGCGTACCTCCGGTGCATTCCTCCAAGGGAACCCCAAGTGCTCCATCCAATTCCACATCCAAGGAGCTCCTCCAAAGAAGCTTGGAAGCGGCCTTCAACATCTCCATCCAATCAAAGGCGCCCAAGGCTTCTCATATACGGTTTTTTATTGTATATTTATTTTGAGCTTTAATTTTGGGTTTGTGCTTACAAACCCCAACCTTTTCTTCATCCCCTCTTTCTTTGGGTTCTCACACCACCACTAAGGTGTGAAGAGGTTCACAAGCTTTTCCTTTAAAAAGCTTGAGACACGGTGAGCTAGCCTTCACCCGTTAAAAAGGCTAGTGGGTTATTGCTTAACCATTAAAAGCATTGGGTTCTTGCTCAACCATCAAAAGCAAGCTGTAATAGGTCCTAGTGCTACCTCAAAGCCTAGTGGGTTTCTTGCTACAACCATTGAAAAGCAAGCGGTAGAATCTCTCAACGGTTGAGTTGGGAGCGGAGACGTAGGCCGGGTTTTGGCCGAACTCCGTTATCAATTTCGTGTGTCTTGCCTCTTTACTTTCCGCTGCTTTTCAACTTTGATTTTTAATTTGTTAATCATTTTTTAAAAGGCAATTCACCCCCCCTCTTGCCATCATTCCCTCCTTGGGGTGTTCTTCCGACCTATCACTTTATGATAACTTTTATTCATGGTTTTGAATATTAATAAAATACTTATCACATCATGATTTTTCTTCTATGTGACTTAGTATGTGATAATATCCTAAGAGTAGCTGTCACACTAAAAGGTCATAGTAGTTCCCTGCTATGATGAGAACCCAGAAGTGATATGACACTATTCTTGAATATATGTTATATATCCAGATGATATAATTTTATGGACACAATGATACAAGATATTAGGGGTGTAGACTCATAGAAATTTGAGGCACCTTCTTATGGTGTATGGCCTTGGTAATATCCAGTGGGATATTACGAGAACAAGACTTGCTAGTAGGAAATCCACATTTATATGTGTTAATGGATGTTCCTATTTTTGGACATATGTATTGGTCCTTATAATTTAAGATTATTATTAATTATTATTATGAGTTTCACACTTATATGTATTGATTAAAATCGGGATGATAGATGTTTGCGACGAGGTAAGATATGTTGGGTGTGTCACGAGTAATATTGAATTAATGAATAATGTAAGATAGGATTTATCTCTTATGTTCATTAATAGAATTTGATATCTCAGGACCTTTGATGGAAATGATATAGTCTAAATAAATCCATGTCCATAGTGTTCTATAGGAAAGTTCAATTTCTAGAAAGTCAAATAAATAGAAATAAAACATATAGGTTGATGGAACAAGAATGAAACCTGCTTGATTAGAGATATCAAGATAAAGGGATTATATTACAAAGTAAGCATCTGTATGAGGTAACATGTCATTGTAATATTATCTTCTTTATCTATAGGTTCTTTGGCGTGTTTCTAGATTATTAACTTGGACTTTAGGCTACTTCGCCTAATACCATAGAGAAAGAGGCCTAGAGGGTCACATACTAAGTGTGCCGAGAATCTATTTTAAATAATATAGTATTATTTATTGTTTAACAGGTTGAATAAATATTATCCTTGTATATGGTTAAATAATTATTTAGGTATGCTAGATCACATATAAATATTTATTTTCTATTTAGTGGATGTAATATTTATTTATTTATTAGTGAATAATATAGTGATATTTATTTAATAAATAAATAGACATTATTCAAGGCCCGATAAATATTGTAGAGGAATAGCAGGATGAGTTTAATGGTCTGATGATAAATAATAAATATTGAATATTATTTAATTAAATAATATTTAATTTTAATTCTCATGTTAATCACATGTCGATAAATGATATTATTATTATTATTATTATTTGGCATGGGGTTTTTATAAGATTAAATAAATAATTAATAGAACTTGTGAAATTATTTTATTTTAACCCTAGAAATATAAATAACCAATTATATTATTTTATTAGGAGATCCAATTAATTTTGTCTCGGTTGTGCATAGCTAATTTGGAGAATCCTATCAAGCCTAGAGAGCTCCCTTCTTGAAGAACACTCCCAGGAATGGAGAGCAATCCTCCTCCACCAAATCAAAGAGAATTCTTTGGAAGCGGTTCTTGAAGAAATCAAAGGTGGATGATGCAAGCATAAGGATCTACTATACTATCACCCATGGATCCCTTCAGTGACATCTAGAGATTCGTGGAACACATTTGGATCACCACTATAGAAAATATACACTTGGTTTTTACAACGCAATGATGATAGACCACAGATCTGTCACTGGATTCATTAACAAATAAATAATTCCTTAATTGTAATTATTTATTTAATTAAATTAATTATAAATAATATGTGATTATCCTCTCTCTGGTTCTGACGTAATTATCCATTATCTATTTCTTTGATTCAATTCCATGGATCACAGAGTTCATCATTACATATATCTTAGATTGATCATCAATTATGGAAAAAAGAAAAGCTAGGCACCACCCATCGCATGCTTCCACTGCACCTAGAACCTTCAAGTGGAATTAGAGTGGTCACATAATTATTTATAATTATTTTAATATCATCTGTGATTTACAAATTTTTAATTTAGTTTTTCAATTCACGTTTAATCTTTATTTTTATTTGAATCACAAGATCTTATTCCTCCTCCTTTGTTTCTCATATATCTTATCAAGAAAATTAATTTTATGATTAAAATAAAATCAATGAACTCATCTGGTGGTGCTAAGGTTTTTGGCTGGACAACATAGGACTACATGCTGTGTAACCAGAGTTACACACCGTGTAGTTATGTTCAATGCATCAGAATTGATTCAGAAATAAATTCATGATTATGAATAAATTACAATCTTTAATTAAACCGCGTGTTGATGAGAACATAATGGTGCCTAGTTAGCCATATTACACACCGTGTATCCCATGTACATGGAGTGTAGTCCCTTTGAGTCAAATAAGGTCCATGTATTTCAATACACGACCTACCTAACTGGTGATTGTGGAATTTGGATATCACACAACATGTAGCCCATTGGACATGCTGTGTACTCTAGTTTCCGTGGAATGATTCACAAGACTATTCCCTAGGCATGCACCTCAGATAAATAGTGAGAGATATACACACCATGTAGCTAGGATGCACACACTGTGTACTTATACCAAGTTATTGAGATTTAAAATTTATTTATTTTACTATGTAAACCTTGAGACATGTACTTGCTTGTGGTCGTAAAGATAGTACATGCCATATGATAGGTTTTAATATACATAAATATTTAAATGTTTAATTAATATCTATGTAATGTTCAGATCTACATATCATGTATGAGTTGTATTACAAGTTATTACTCTATGTGAATTTAAGCATAACACGTGATTGAAAAAACATGTAATTCGTGTAATCATCTGTGATGTACATGTTGTGAAAGTACATGATAAGTCATGTATTCCATATGTCACAAGAGTAAAATAGTATACGAGTATAATACATGTTGGGCAGAATCAGTTGGGTATTCACCGTATTGCCTTCAAGGTATATTTATGTACACAATTAATTCTAAATAAATTTATTTAATTTGTTTAAAATTATAATGGATGAGAATCTCAAAGAAATTTCAGATGATAATTAAGATAAAATAATTGGTTAATTAAAGATAATAATTAATTGATTCGATCATGATTTATCAAAAATAAGAATTATTAATAATTGAATGCTAGTTTTATTAAATGCACAATTCGTTTCATGCATGTGGATGATCATGAGCTAGACCAAACCTTTGTATATGATTGGTTTCATTTAATTTATTACTAAATTAAATTTTTGGCCTATGTGCCTTATCTCCTCTTATTATGTAGGGCCTGTAAGCCCATGGTTTCTTTTATATAAACCTATTTCCCCCCTCACCTGTGTGTGAGTAAATGGTTTATGTAATGGATGGAACTCCCAAGCTAGTGGAGGCGGTTCAAGTTTGGAGCCAAGGTGAAACCAATCCAAGGAGATACATAGGTTGACAAGTGGAAAGATGTAAACACGAACCTTAATTGGTTCAAGGTGTTTTTCCCTAGGTCAATGTTTAATTTATCAACCACTAGATAACATAACCATTAGTATAGGATCATGATCATACCCTTTATTATTTTATTTATATCAGTTTCATGGTTATTTCATTATGGGTGTTTTGTCACAATCACATAAATTAATAAAATTAATGATCATGCAAGATAGAACTAAAATAAGTTGTATTATGTATAAATATTATCTAAGAAATGATTAACCACTTAAGTAAATCCAATTAATATCAACAAGCATGTGATAAATATAATAATTGGTAATTTATGCATAAAAGGATAAAATCCCTTAATTAAATATGTTAAGTCAATATAGCCTTTAATTAATTCCGTTAAAATCAAACCACAGTTAAAAGTACTTGAACAACCCAAGTTGGGGTGATTTCAATTATCGAAGAATTTTAACTTGAAGTTTTGGGACGAATTATCTTAGTTCACATCAAGGGTTGACTGCCAAAGTAGGACTTTGTGTAACTGAGAGGAAATGGATGAGGAAATCCAATTAAGGATTTCAGGATTGGGGAGTCCACTCAGTGGATCAAGGAATTGTGAGTTAATGTAGTTGGAATTTGGAATGCCTACCTAAAACCATTAAAGTTTCTTAACCAACCCAATTTGGGGTAATAAGAAGGGGAATATGGATCCTTTCCACTTGAATATCCAATAAACATGATATTCTGAAGCCAATGGTGAGGGATACTGGGTTTTGATAAAATAGTGAGAGACTAATAAATACACTATTATTTATTTGTCTAAATTTTATGAGATAAAGTACTAAAATGTTTCTTATCTTATTTTGTAGAAACAACATTAAAATGACATCAAACAGATCATTGTGATCCATATTTGAGAAGGAAAACCTTCTCATAATCACAAATTTCCATGAGTGGTAAAGGCGTATACGCGTAATCCTTCGCTATGAAATACAATTATATGTCCTGGAAGAACCTTTTCCAATTATTCCTGGTAATGATGCAAGTGATGAAGAGATATCTCTATATGAGAAATATCTGAATGATTCTACATATGTTCAATGATTCATGAAATCATCCATGTCCCATGACATTTTTAAGCAACATGAATACATGGATGCGTATAGCATGACATCTCACCTTCAGGATCTCTATTAAGAGAAGGTGATACAAGAAAGGTATGAGATCTCCAATTCATCATTCACAATTAATCTTGGAGAGTATGAACCAGATTTTCCTCATATAGTCAAGATTATTGGATACATTGAATGCCTGGACATCAAATGGATTAAATTATGAGATGAGTTGCATATAGATATCATACTTTGATCACTTCCCAAGACCTTATCTAGCTTTATTGTTAATTAAAATATGAGCAATAATGAGAAGAGTCTTTCAAAACTTATTAATTTGATTCTCTAAGTGGATAAGGACATGGGGTGTGACAAAACCACATTCATTATGGTGAATAAGTAAATAAAGAACAATGAAAAGGGGCATAAGACTTATAAATAGTCTAAAGATCCCAAGCACCGTGATTCCAAGAAGAATAAGATCCATAGATAGGGTAAGGAAAAGAATGCAATATGATTTTCATGTGGTAATTTAGACCACTAGAAGATGAACTGCAACCAGAAGAAAGGGGAAGCTAAAGGTGCGTTCATTATCGAGTGTAATATTTCAATATATACACATTGGGTATTAGATATTGATTATAGGGCTCATATCTGTATCTAAATATAGGAACCAAGTAGATTCTGAAATATTTCTAGAGGATAGGTGTATCTTAGAGATGATAATGGTACGAGGATGGATGCTCCATCCATTGGTGACCACCGCATCTCATTTCCAATGGGAATGATTTTGGTTTTGAAATATTGTTATTATGTAACTACATTTACCAAACATATAATTTCCGTATCATTATTAGATATAGATGGGTTTATTTTTAAATTTGTAAATAAAAGTTGTTTCTTTGATAAGGAAAACATATGTTCTGGTATGGAGAATTTAAATAATAGTATTTATGTATTAAATTACAAAAATAAAGTATTGGAAATTTATAACAAATCATGTTCACACGACTCATACAACACCCATATTTGGAATCACCATCTTGGTTATGTATACAAGAAGCGCTTGAAAAAAATCTATCAATATGGCTATTTAGACTCTTCTGAGCTAAAACCACTTGAAATATGTCATGATTGTTTACAAGAAAAAATGACCAAACCACCATTTGGTGGATAGGGTGAAAGGGCCACATAGCTTCTAGGATTGGTACACAATTATGTTCATGGACCGTTTCCAATAGAAGCTAGAGGTGGATGTTATTACTTCATAAATTTTATGGATGACTTGAGTAGATATGGATATATCTACTTGGTGAGGTATAAGTTAGAGTCCATTGATAAATTCAAGGAATTCAAGAATGAAGTAGAGAATCAACTTATTAATAAGATAAAGAATCTTTGATTGGATCAAGGTGGGGAATATCTTAACCAAGAGTTCATCAACTTTTTATGGGAGTTTTGGATTCTATCTCAAGTCACTTAACCTTATAAACCATAGTGGAATGGTGTTAGTGAAATAAGGAACCATACTTTGTTAGACATGTTAAGGTTGATGATGAGTCATGTAAATCTTCCATTATCCTTTTGGAGTTATGCATTAAAAACTACGACATACACATTAAATTGATTTCTAACTAAAGTAGAAAATTTAATTACCTTCAAGCTATGGAGTGGAAAGAAACCCATTTTTTGTATACATGTGTATGGGGTTGAGAGGCATTTGTTAAGGCCTTCTCAGGCAACAAACTATCACCCTAGGGGATGGAGTGTATCTTTATAGGGTATCCCAAGGAAAAAAGGGAATAGTACCTATACAACCCCTTAGAAAAGAAAGTGAATTCCTCCAGACACGCTATCTTTATTGAGAGGGAGAATACTTCAAAAAGGATAGTGGGAGAAAGATTGACTTTGATGAAGTTGATGATCAAGATACACAAGAGTTTGAACAGGAATAAATTCCACAGGTCCCCATGGAGTAATTAGTTCTTGAAAGACAAGTACCATGTAGGAGCATAAGATAGGTAAGAGAACTATAGAGATATGGTTTTCTAGTTAATGAGGATGGTGAATCATTATTAGTTTACAATGATGAACCTCTATCATAAAAGGAGGTGGTAGAAATCTTAGAAGTTGCAAGATGGAAAGAATACAGGAATTCTGAAATGGATTCCATGTATTAGTACCAATATTGGGTTCTGGTCAATGCACCAGTTGATGTAAGTCCTATTGGATGAAAATGGGTATTCAAGAGGAAAATATAAATGGAAGGTAAAATAAATACCTATAAAGAAAGGATAGTGGATAAAGGGTTAAAACAATGTCAATGAATTGAATATGATGAAACCTTTTCACTAGTTTCCATGTTTAAATACATTAGAATTCTAATTGCTATAACAGCTTACCATGAATATGATATTTAGAAGATGGATTCCAAAACTGCATTTCTTAATGAGAAATTTTAGGGTGATGTCTATATGACACAACCAGAAGGGTTTTTGACTCCAGGTGATGGAAAAAGAATTTTCAGGTTGCAGAGATCCATTTATGAATTGAAGAAAGCATTCAAGTCATGGAACATTCAATTCAATGAACCCATCAATGAATTTGGTTTCATAAAGAATTAATGTGAGACATGTGTCTACAAGAGGTTTAGTCAAAATGCCGTAATTATTCTAGTAGTATATGTTGATGATGTATTATTTATTGGAAATGATATACCAGTATTACAGTCAGTTAAGGACTAGTTAAACAAGTGTTTCTCTATGAAGGAATTTGGCGAAGCAACCTATATTCTAGGGATCAATATCATTTGTGATATATCTAGGAGGATGCTTGGACTAAGTCAAAGTACATATGTTGACCAGATACTAAAGGGATTTAGTACAAAACAATCCAAGAGGGGATTGGTTCTAGTGTCACATGGTTTACATATTTCCAATAAAACGTGTCCTCATCCATAACACGAGAAAGATACAATGAGTAAGATCCCATATGATTAAATGATAGGATCAATCATGTATGCCATGTTATGTACTAGACTTGATGTTTCCTTTTCACTGAGCATGGTAGGAAGATATCATGTAGATCCAAGAGAATAAAATTGGACTGCTATTAAGGATATCCTTAAGTATATGAGAAGAACTAAGGATATGCTCCTGATATTTTGAGGATATGAGGAGATGGTATTTAGAGGTTATACTAATTCTAGTTTTCAAATAGATCAAAATGATATGATGTTGCAACCGGGATATGTTTTCTGTCTCAACGGAGGAACTGTGAGCTAGAAGATTTAAGAGTAGCCGGTTGTTGCTAATTCTACAGTGGCTTATAATGCAGCTAAGGAATCTATTTGGATTTAGAAAATTTTCTAGAATATTTATGTGGTACCTAGAAGTAAATACCCTATCACATTATATTGTGATAATAATGCATTAGTGGATCTTGCAAAAGATCCAAGGTTACACCAACAGACAAAGTACATACTCTGGAAGTATCACCTATTGAGGGATTTCTATCAAAGGGGTGAAGTTAGAGTAAGTAGAATACCCATGAAAGAGAAAAAGGTGGACCCCTTGACTAAAGTCCTATCTTAGTAGAAGCACTAGTATCTGTGAGAGCTAGAGGACCGAAGGTTGTTAGTAGTCAGATCTAGTGAAAGTGGGAGTCTGTTGGAGTTAGTGCCCTAGAACCAACTTCTGTGTACTTTATGATAACTTGTATTCATGGTTTTTAATACTAATAAACTAATTATCACATCATGATTATTCTTATTCATGACATAGTATGTGATAATGTCCTAAGAGTAGCTATCACACTAAAAGGTTATAACAGTTCCCCGCTATGATGAGAACTCAGAAGTTCTATTAACTATTCTTGAATATATGTTCTCTAGCCGGATGATATCATTTGAAGGACAAAAATGATACAAGATATCAGGGGTGGAGACTCACAGGACTTTGAGTCACCTTCTCATGGTGTACGCCCTTGTTAATATCTGGTAAGATATTATGAGAATGAGACCTGTCAATAGGAAATTCACATTTATATGTGTAATTAGATGTCCCTATCTTTGGATGTGTATATTGGTCCTTAAACTTTAATAATATTATTAATTATTATTATGAGTCATGCAATTAGGTGTATTGAAAAAAATCACGATGACGGATGTTCGCGGTGAGGTAGGATATATTGGGTGTGTCATGAGCAATATTATATTAATGAATAATGTGAGAAATTATTTGTGCCTTCTATTAATTAATAGAAGTTGATATCTCAGGACGTTTGATGGAAATAATATAGCCTAAATAAATCCATGGTCATGGTGTTTTATATGCAAGTTCAATTTTCAGAAATTCAAAGAAAGATAAATCGAGAACATAGGTTGATGGCCCTAGCATGCAACCTACTTGATTAGAGATATTGAGATAAAGAGATTATATTACACAGTAATAATCCGTATGAGGTAACATGTCATCGTGACATTAACTTATTTCTCTATGGGTTCCTTAGCGCGTTTCTAGACACTATCCTTGGACTTTAGACATCTTCGCCTAATGCCACTAATAAAGAGGCCTAGAGGATCACACACTAAGTGTGTCGATAATCTCAATTAAATAATATATTATTATTTATTATTTAACAAGTTAAATAAATATTATTCCCATATGTGGTTTAATAATTATTCATGTATTCTTGATAATATATAAATATTTTTCTATTTATTGAATATAATATCTATTTATTTATTGGAAAATAATGCAGTGATATTTATTTAATAAATAAATAGACATTATTCATGTACCGATAAATATTGTGGATTAATGGTATACCGAGTTTAATGGTTCGGTGATAAATAATAAATATTGAATATTATTTAATTAAATAATATTTAATTTTAATTCACAAGTTAAGCGCATGTGGAGAAATTAAAATATTATTATTATTATTTCACATGGGGTTTTTCTAGGATTAAATAAATAATTAAGGGCACTTATGTAATTATTTTATTTTAACCCTAGAAATATAAATACCGAATTATGTTATTTTCTCTAGAGATCTAATTCACTATATCTTGATTATGCACAAACAAATTTGGAGCATCCTCTCAATCCTAGAGAGCTCCTTTATCTACGAATGCCCCCAAGAATAGAGAGAAATCATCCTCCACCAGATCAAGGAGAACACTTCGGAAGCAGTTATCAATGTGATCAAAGGCGGACAATACAAGTGAAAGGATCTTCCATGATAGCTCCCGAAGATTCCTTTAGTGATTTTTTGAGATTCATGGAACACATGTGGAACACTATTAGAGGAAATATATACTGGGTTTGTATAATTCAACAATGGTGGGCCGCAAATCTGTCATCGGATTCATTAACTAATAAAGAATTCAGTAAAGGTAATTATTTATTTAATTAAATTAATTATAAATAATATGTGATGATTCTGTCTCCAGTTCTAGTGTAATTAACTATTTTCTATTTCTTCGATTCAATTCCATGGATCCTGATTTTCATTTTCATATAGATCTCAGATTGATCATTGATTATGGGAAAAAGAAAAGCCTGGCACTGACCATCACACAATTCCACTGTGATTGAGACCTACACTTGTCTCCTGCCATCTTTTTGTCTTTTCTTACTATTTGTTTTCTTCATCCATTACTACTTGCATTTAGAACTATTTTTGTATGGATGTTTTTTATACTCTACATTGATTTTTTCTATATTTATTTTTGTTTGAAGTATTGGGTACTGCTTCGTCTTCTTTGGGTGTCATGTGGGAACATGAGAGATAATTGAGACCTATGATGGTATGTGTCCAAATAATTATAGGTATGTGATGATGGAGGCTCAAGTAAGTGAAGGTATGAGATCTGTTAATGTTGTTTCATAGTTTTTTTCTAAGAATATTTCAGCATTTTATAGGAATAAATGTGTAGGTACAGGAAGACATGTGCTAATTTGGTACATGCTAAGTGATAGTCATACTCAGATTCTCATGACAGTTCTTAGGGTTTTCCCGTTAGTAAAAACTATTTGAACTAGTTTATAGGTTAGTCTAGTGCAGTCCTGTAGGAACACCATCCCTATCTGTTTTATATTTTATTTTGTAAGGTGGAGATTTATTAATTTTGGCATGATTGTTGTTATAAATTAAAATGTTTTTATTTATTCATTTTTTGATTTATTGATGCTTGTGATTTTAATCTTTTGTTTGAATGTTAATTCATTCTTTTTTTATGTTTTATTTTTCTTAGAATTGATTTGGAAAAATTATGGATTATTTTATTTTAACCTTATATGGGGAGTCCTTAACCTTTACACGAGGGATAATTCACCCTTACATGAGGTTGTTTTCCATTACTTAATTGGTATGTTATCCTCACATGTCTTTGAGTTTTTAGGGTAGACCTTAACATAGGTATTGTTGTACCCTTGTATAGCTACAGCTCTGTACTAGCTACCTTTACATGAGCTCGAGTTAGACTTTACATGGTAGTGGAATGGATTAGGTTACCTTTACATGGGGGCTATGTTACCCTTATGTGACTTGTTGATGGATAAGCTTTCCCTTACATGAGATAGGGTTACCCTTATACGGGTAGAGCACTGGTGTTCTTATCTTTATGTAATGGGAAAGTAAACCTTACGTAGTGCTGATCTACCGTTATGTAGTGGGCTACGATTCACACTACCCTTACATAGAGGTCAAGTAACCTTTATGCAGTAGTCAATCTAGCTCTATACATTGAGTGTGAGACCCTTATTCAATGACAGATTGACCCTTACACAATGGACAAAGTCACCTTTATGTGAATCATCTTTTGAGGACCCTTACACAATGCTAGTCATTCAGTTTTTGTTTTAATGACTTATTTAGCATTCTCCTCAACCAAACACATGTCTTTGGGTTGTTTAAGGTCTTTTCAGGGGATTTTTTTAGTTTTAACCACTTGAGTCCCTACTTCATTAAAAAAGGATAGATATCAAATCTTAGAGAGGGAAAACCAAGAGAAATTGAGGGAGAAAGAGGAGATCTAGAGGTGGGTGAGCTTGTTCATGGATCTATTGGAAACACCATTCATGAATGATTCATAGAGTACTATTCTGATGGACAACTCAAGGATTTTGGGTTTTTTAGAGAATGAAAGCGATATTATTGGGCTTCAACATGTGAGGGAAAACCCTGGTAAGGGGTTTTAGGCCTGGTTCTTTTATTTTATTGTTGAATTTGTTTTCCTTGGTCTTCTAGTTATTGTTCCTGCATGCATGGGTGTCATGGTTTACCTATGGTTTTAGTCTGTTCTTGTTTATTTTTTCCTTCTTTGAATTTATGTTTGCATGCTTCCATTTGTTCTTTGCTTAATAGAAGGGTTGGGGTGGTTTTCTTACCATATAATAGGACCAAAGTGTTATGAACCACATAAATATCCTATGTATTTTATCTTTCCTTCATTTATTTTGAAATTGTTTATTTTTTTCCTCCTATCTTCATCAATATATTCTGTTTTTTGTGTTTCTATTATTTCTGGGAAATTCATATTTGGCTCAATTCTTGTTGTGTTTTCTATTGTGGGTGGGTTTCTGGTTCACATCCTCTCTCCGAGGAGTTATTTTTAGGTCTCTCTAGTTCCTCCACATAACACTAACATTAAAAATTCTTGAAATTCATCCTTGGTGGTAAGGATTTAAAATATTGGAAATATATTTTCTAACTATTGATAATTGGGTAAAAAAATATTTAATGGAAAAAATTGACTTATCTCAATGAATAGCTTAAAAATATTTTATATTTAAAAATTTTATTTACATGTATATATTTGAAAATATAAAATTTATGGATGGTATCAAGTCACTTACCCATGAAAATGAATTTTTTAATACACTACTACATATTCACATTTCTTCGGTGATACCATTTATCAATGCAAAAAAATGCTCATAAAGGACATACTTTCTATCTATGCTAAATAAAAGAATAAATAAATTTCATCTTTATTGGTGTTAAATAAAGTGATGATAAAAGAGCGCTAATAAGTGTGACATTTATCTTCACTTTTAGTTAGGTCTAGTGGGTGATTGTCACTCTGTCTGGGGATGGATGAGTCTTAACCCACTTGGTTTCTTAGATGTGTGTGTTGTTTACGATTTTTAATCCACTCTACCTAACACACACACATTAAATATTTTTCATATTTAAATTTATATATATATTTTACTATTATATAATTTATAATATATATATTTATAATTATATATATGTGTTCTTATTATATATATATATTTATAAAGGTTACCTATATATATTTTTTATATCCATATTTATATATTCTTACATATGATATATATAATAATAAATATATATTTTTATATAAATACAATTTATATATATTTTTAATCATCTATAGTTCTATTTATTCTTTTACATTTATTTATCAAAACAAGGTGGATCCAAGTCCTTTTTTATTAAGGAAATAAAATCCCCCCTTTAACTGGGTAGGGAGGGAACTCATTACATGACTTGAAACCTAGAGGCATAGACTTTAGAACACGGGTAGCCTAAAGGCCCCAAATTATTTATCCTTTTCCCCCTCCGCATCTGCTAATCGAAGTCCACCTGGTCACCACCTTCCTGTGGGCCACATGGGAAGAGATCCCAACCCTAATTTTTTTGGGGCCTTTTTTTGCACCTGTCTATGCATGTAGCAAGCCACCTAGTGTGTACAACCATCTACCATCTGCACACCGCCTCCTGTAGTGCCTACCTTCCATTCCATGAATCGCTATCCCACTATTCTATATACCATACCTACCTAGAGAACCTCCCTTTTCTGACCGAGTGTCATCCAAATAGTCAAGGATGGCGTCAAATGATTCTAGCAAGAAACACCCCCCCAAATATCATGGGGGAAAACGAGCAGTCGGGGGTTTGAACCCCAAACAAGATGCATATCTAGTGAAATATAATTCATATTAAAACAAAAAATTTATTAACAATTATATTTCAATCGTTAATATAAAAAAATTATTATATTAATCAATATAAATATTTAATAATGTATGTATGTGTATTTTCATGTATGTATATTTATATGTGTGTGTATGTATAAATGTGTATGTACATCTAGTACTGATAATTAATGATATTAAAATGTAATTAATGAAACCTTATATATCCATATATTTACTTTAATTAATTAATTAATTATATATATATCTAAACAAGGTGTGTTCAAGCCCCTTTTTATTAAGAAAAGAAACCATTTTTTAAACTTGGATGAGAGAGAACCCTTAAATGACCCTTTGGCTCAAACATTACATGTCTCAAAGGCCTAGAGGCACAAATGACCTTTTTTAAAATATGAATAGCCTAAAGAATTTATAATTTGATGGACCTAAATCCCTATGGCTAGAAAGCCTATTTTACTTGGCCAAAATTCCAATTTTTTTGACCAAAGACCGCTTTGGTGAATAGTACTACTACAGTACCTACCACCACTATAGTAATGCTATCACTATAGTGTTGTTCTCACAAACTGACCCAGTTGACTTGAAATGTCACTTGATCCTACTCATCACACAGCCTCAAGCGTTCCTCTCTATACACCAGAGGATTATGAAAAGAGGAAAGGTAATAAAGAGATATCATGGAGAGATTATACCCTCATATCAGTGTTTGATAATAGTGAAAAATAATCAAAAACATCATCCAAAGACATCAGAGTAAGTAATAAATAAAATAGAATAATTTTATAATAATTGGAAAACAATATATATACTCACAGTCATGCTAATACACATCAACTGATCTCCCACTGGGCTGAACACATATACAAAATAAATAAAATAAAACAAACAAATAAGGGTCTACCGTTATCCTCGATCCGTACCTCAAACCCATTCTCCGATATCTGTCAAGATTATCTAGCTCGATCCTTAGAATCCACTCGATAAGTCCCACTCAATCATGAAATGTTATTCCTCTTCTCTATCCATCATGCATCCCATGATCAACCTAAAAGTAGACATAAGGGTTTCCACATGCATTGGGGTTCCTATGCAATGGGTGAGAAATAAATCTTAGTAGGCCACCCCCAACGATGAGCCCTAACATCTTCTATCATAACAAGTGAATACATACATGATATTCTCAACATAGTCAGATAAATATAATGATAATAATAATAAAAAACTAAAACAAGTAAAACATTGTTGATCCTCAGGTTCTAATGTGGCACCCAAGTTTGATCGAACCTACTTCAACTTGTGCTGAAAATCTCTAAATGGATGTTTCACCATGACACAAAACATCAGGTGAGTATTCCAGATTTTAAAGAAGCTCTAATATATTTAACACCCTAATAGGCCCAAACGTCAGACCCCAAAGCATCACCATAGGCATCTAAGACACCAATATACACTACTATTAGGATCTAGGACTCCAATAACATGATTTGAACTGAAAATATTAACTCTGTGTCGATATGGAGAGAGCATATTCATATCTCGGTAGTCCTATAGAACTAATTAGGCTCCATAAACATTAGAGATCTAAATAGAAACCCTGTGATCTACCAATTCCCAAGACCATGGAAACTAAACCTCTAGTCAGAGTGAAATCCTAACAGAGGGTTGCACTCATCAAGATCTCTCATTAGCACCCTAGACTCACCTAACACCAAAAAACCAAAATAGGAGAGTAGTTCTCCTCTCACATCCAATAACTGATCAAGAATAGCCCCTAACATTCCAGTAATAAGACATAAAAACAAGGACCGACCAATGCCCGAACCCATCATCATGAACACATCCAAAATGGTATACACAAACTTTATTTTTATTATCAGGTGAAACCAAAAGTTTATAACATTAAATATAAGCATAAACCCTCTATAGGGTAAACAGGACATAGGGAACCCACAATGCCCCTAGATCACATCCATCTCAAACAACATGCCAATCCTAACAAACGAATCATATTTTGGTGACTTTGACACCCAGCCTATGCATGACCATCAACTCACCTACAAGGAAATCTTCAAGGGTCCATTAAACCCATATAAACCTCTATATAGTGAAACCTAGAAACACCCAACATCCCACAGTGTCATTTTTGCTCAAAATCTCTAACCATACTAAACCTTAAAAAACTGGTCTATAAACCCAATGACCATCCAAGGAACTACTCAATCACGACTTCTAGGAATAGTCTGGATAAAACCAAACTTAACCCCTTGTCATTATTAATAAAAATCATAAATCAACATCACAACCCTCACCTAGGCCACACGCTATGTTTCACCCACTGGGAGGATTATGAATCAAGAGGCTCGAATAAAACCTCCCTCCAAGCCTCATATGACCTCAAAACATTTCACTAATAACCTATAAACACCATGAAGTCCTCACTACCACATCTTACATGAAAAAACACTTAGAATGGATTTCTAATAAGTTAAATTATAACTCTAGGGGTGAGAAAGCAAGAAAAAAACCTTAAAATGGGAAGTACACGATGTGCAACTCATATACATTATGTGCACTCCCAACATCCTTCCCTGGCCATGTACTCCAACTAGAATTGGCATATAAAACATAAGTACATGACATGTGTTGAACCTACATGATGCGTCACCCCACACAGGGTGCATGGACATATACCCTACATGGGGTTTATCCAAATATTTCACATGGCCTTTGGCTGTGTACTGCACATTGGGTATGGCCATGTACATTACACAACCATGTACCCCTGCATGGGGTGTCTGGCCATGCACTCGACTACACCTCAAGCCACACTACACAACATGTACCAAAAACACACATCATGTAACACTTATCTTCCACCCTTCACCCAAAAATAAGATCACACAACATGTGTTCTTGATAACCGTGTTCCATGTAGATGAGTTTCTTGAATGGGAATTCCTTATAAAGTCCTTGAAACCCATGTTTCTCCCCAAATCATCCCATAATAACCCTCAACAGGTCACTAAAAACCCATATAAGTATTCAAAAACTGATAAAAACTAATATAAAGGTATATGACCAAAAAAATAAACATCCTACCTTAGGGCGTAAAACACTAAATCTTTGAGCTCAAATTCGCACCACACAACCACCACATCATGATCCTGCTCCTCAGATGAAGATGATGACGACCCCCTCTCCCTATCCCTTTCTTTCCTATCATCCATTCATGAAAAAAATGGGGAGTCCCTCTCAGAATATATAACAAGACATGAGGAGGAGGAAGAATAAAGGAAAAATAAAAATAAAGAAAAGAAAAATAAAAGAAAAAATAAAGAAAAGAGAATGCCCACTTAAGGGCCCAACTCATGCCCTGAAACCCGAAATGAGTTTATATCTCGCCTAGGAAAAACTTCCTATTCTTTATTCAACCAAAAAGTCAAAATTTCAATATGATGCTCTATTAAATAGATATCAACAATCAAAAACATGATAAAAACTAATATTTTATTAATTAAATATTAAATATTTCTTGAAAATCGTATTGTATTAGAATTCTATAAAACTCCATCCCTAGGGTAAACACCCTATTCTGAGACCAATTGAGTGGTTAGAAAATTATTATGAGATTATTTCCTAGGGTAAATTTCAAATTGTCCCTCACAACTCACTAGGAACAAAAATTAAAATTTCTCATGATTTTATCAACTTATGATGGTGTGAGTCACTACAATCTCCCCACCATAATGCTTCTTGCCCCAAGGAAGCCATAGTGGTGAACTAAAAACCATTATTTCACCCCAAGAATTGGGGTATCCAGTGCTACCTCAACTGTCCACCAATATGTCACATCACACCCAAGACTCTCCCAAAACAAGGTTCATTTATCCATGACTAATAAGACACTCCCCACCATAGGAGTATCTTTATCATCACTTCATGACCAAAACACCAAACCCCATTTCCTACACTACATAAACTACCGAATGTAATGACTGTACATGCTTGAATCACTTTAACCTAAGTGATAACATGAAAGACTAACCACTAACCATTTTAGGCTCACTAAAAATGATATCCTCCACACCCAACATCCCACTTGTAATGAGGATCACCTCCTCTAATATCCAATGGTGTGATCCCAACCATATGTATTTCCTAACATTGATCCTCGAGCGCCGAACTCAATAGGTACACCATAGCTACACCACTTAGGTTTAATCAAGACCTAAATAAACTCAATAGATCCACACATAGTCCACTCCACAGATCCACAAACCAGCAACACTATGCATAAACATCACACACATACATTCACACATCAAGGATTTATATAAAAAATCCTCGATGGCCACCAACCTCTTCAAGGAAGAGTGATTATACAATAATATATATAAGTAAATCACACACAAACTTACTTGGTCCCACCCAAAAATAATGTTTTCACACTCTTGAGAAACCTGATCACAAAACTGGACTCATGCTCACATGATCCATGCCCCAATGAACCTAGGAAAACATGCCTAAAATTTTGACCATTCACTTATTATATGTCAGTTCTAAAATGTTAGAGCACGCTTAGTGATCCTCTCTAAAAATGAGTCACCTCACATAAGACAAATCTAATAGTATGACCACCCACCACTTGAGAATCATTCCAAAACTAAGGGATTCTAAAAACACTCCCACTACACCACCATAAACGCAACTAAAACCAAAAGGGTTAGGAATATAACCAAACAAAACCTATCAACTCATCCTCAAAACCAAAATAACTCCCAAAACTACATTTATTAATCCCAAGGAATCCAAATGCCTTACCAAGACCTTCTTAGAGAAACCATAGCCACAGGGCTATTCGATCCTGATCTAAAACACCTCTCAGTGATCCTTTTCCTCAATGATCCACCCCTGGGGAACCCAAAGTCTACACCGAACCACCAGGGTCTCTACACATACTTCGTCGAAGGTATTTTATTTCTATCACTGAATAACATCCCACCATAGATCCACATGAACTATCATTATAAGAAAAGTACCCATTATCCAGTTGAGTAGAATACCACCATACGTTATTGTAAACAATTTAAACAATTAGACCTCCATTATTAGTGGAATCACAATCAAGTAGGAAAATGACATGTGAATCCTACATGCCTAATATTATGCATGTAAAAAAGCCTCTTACTAATGGTCCAAAAAAAAACTATAAAACATAAATCAATAAATCCAAAACTCAAGTGCATCATCCAAGGTGAAATCATATAATTTTAAAAGTGGAAACTAAGAACAATGATCTCATAACCCTGGTAACCTGGAATTTCCATCATAAAATATGTTCATGATGAACCAGTCTGGGGTCTATCACAAGCTATAACACATTCCTAGACCACATGTCTACCATATCCCAAATAATAAGACACAAAAAATAGATTTCTATAATACAATTTATTCATGAACTGACATAGGTCGACCTAACACATCACCCAATATAGCTCTCCACAAAGACTCAAGTGCTACTCTCATATGTGAGAGGCTAATAAAAAGTGGTGAGGGTCTAAAGAAATACTATGGGGAAACTATAAACTCATATCAAAGCATAATAACAATAGAAAATAACCAAACACATCATCCAAAAACATCAGAATACATAGTAAATAAAATAGATGGATGCTCTAATAAATGGAAGGTAGCATATAGACTCAGGATCATGCTAGTACACATAAAATTATTTCCGAATAGGATAACCAAATATATATAATAAATAAATGAAAATAAATAAATGAGAACTTAATACCATACTCAAGACATACCTTAAATCCCACCTCTGAAATCTATCGAGCTGTTGCAGCTTGATGCTTAGACTCTAACCGAGTGATCTCACTTGATCATGGAATACTAAGCCTCCACCCGATCCATCATGCATCATGTGATCAACTTTAAAGTAGGCATAATGGTCTACACATGAACTGAGGTGCCCGTATATGCGGTGAGAAATAAATATTAGTAGGCTACCCCCATAGTGGTACCTAACATATATTTCCATAATAAGTACATGCACACATGATATACCCATCCCAGTCGAATAAAGACAACTGATATAATAATAAAAAACTGAAAAAATAAAACATCATCGATCCCTAGGTTCTAAATGGGGACCCAAGATCGACCAAACCTTATTTGGCCAATGTTGAAAATCTCTGAACTAGTGGCTCACCATGACACAACACATTAGGAACATTCGCTATATCTTAAGGAAGATCTTGGACATATAACACCCTAATATGCATGAACATCATACCCCAGGGAATCACCATAGGTGTCCAAGAAAGAAACATACACCACTACTGGGATATAGAACTCTAATAGCATGATCTAAACTAGAAATGGGAACTCTAGGGCCCACCAACTTCTCATACCACACAAAACAAACCTCTAGTTAGGGTGAAATCCTAACTGGATGGGTTTCACTCATCAAGATCTCCCATTAGATCTATAGAACCTCCTAACACTAACCAACCAATTAAGGAGAGCATCTAATCAATCTCAAGGCCCACACCCAATCCAATAATATCCTAAATGCATCCTCTCACATATAATACCTGATCAAGAACAAACTCAAACATTTAATCCATAAGGAATTAAAACAAGGGTCACCCAATGACTGAACCCACCATCATGAAGACAATATCAATGAATCACACCACCGATCTATGGGTCTCAGATGACACTTGATGTTTTCAACACTAAATATTGAATAACCTTTGTGATTTTTTGTTTTTTTGAAAACTAATATTTTTTAAAAGAGTGTTTTTGAAAAATAGGTGAAAGTTTCTAAATTTTCAAACCTAAATACAATGGGGGAGAAAAGTTTTGTTTTTAGAAAGTTGTTTTTTTGGATGAAGAGGATCAAACTGAGAATCACTGGATGCATAGTATCATACTGAGAAGAATCAGACATAGAATTTGTTGGAAATATGAAGTTTTTAATTGGGCACATCATCTATCTCAGATCCATCGACATGAATTTAAAGATTCATCAGACTCGGTGTTGGTTAGAAATTTAGAAGTTACTGAAAGTAAGATAATTCATAATAATATCCTATATAATTTTGATGGTGATTTTACAATATTTAAATTCTCATAAATCATGAAAAATCTCATGATAAAATCTATTGAAAAAATGGAGGAATCATAAATATTGTATCGGTTCTAGGAATCAAGGAAAAATTTCATCAAATCTAGAAGTACTGGGCACAAAAGTTTTTAGAATTCTACATTAGATATAACTGATGAGGTTTGATTATTTTAAAAGTTTCAGAGTGAAGTTTTCATCATAATGATAATTCCACCGTAATGAGGATTCCATCGGGCTAAAGATGAGGAAGTTCCATCATACTGACTCTAAGGAGAAAAGTCAATTATACTAAATCTAAAGAGGAAATTCTATAGGAATGACTATGAGGAGGAAATTCAATCAGAATGACTTTGGGGAGAAAAGTCAATTAGAATAACTTTGAGGAGGAAATCCAATCATACCGACTTTAATAAGGAAATTTAATTATACTGACTTTGAGGACCAACTCTGATAAGGAAATTAAATCAGACTAAATCTGATTGGTAAAGTCAATCATACCAACTCTGATGAGGAAATTCAATCAGATTGACTATGTTAAGGAAAGTCAATTAGACTAACTCTGATGAGGAAAGTCAAATCATAATGATTTGAGGAAGTTTTATCATATTGAAGAAAAGTTAGTATATATGAGAATACTGATTATGAAGAAGACTCAAGAATATTCCATAAGATTTGTGAAGAGTTGATGTGGTTAAACTTGAAATTAAAATATGCATAGATCTTGAAGTTTTTTGAATTTGAGTAACTGGGAAATATTTTTAAATTCCACACTTTTTCCATTATGGGATTCTTATAAATAGTTTCACAATCCATTCATACTTTTCATCCTTTTCTTGTAAAAAAATGTAGAGAACTATATTGGTTGTGTGAGAGTTTTAATCAGAGTTCTTTCTGAACAGATATCTCATTAGATGATTAAATAGTTGAAAGTTTTCTTACCGGAATGAGTAAGATTGGACTGAGCAGTTGAGAAGATTTTGAGAAGTGAAATTTGAGAAAAAGGGGTCATTGTAATGAGTCCATCATAATGAGAAAATTGGACAAAGGAAATCAGACTGAGGTTTGGGACAATGTTTTTTGGAGTAATTTTTTTGTGATATTTTCTTTTGTGGATCAATTGTTTGTAATAAAACCATGTAAACTAACATGAGTTATTATAATCATTCATATCAATAAATATAAGTTGTATAATGGGAGTTGACATAATTTGTATTCACTTCTTCATTATAGTGAATTTCTAAAGACCCCTGGGAGTGGCTATAAAAAGGATGTAGGTTCTCACACTGTGGGAGAACCTTGTAAATATTATGTGCTTTACTTGATTTCCTAATTTTTCATGAATGATTATTTATTAAAATATGATAATGATATGAACTTCAGATTTCATGGGTGAAGTTATAAAAGTATTGAAACTTATATAAATGTGATCAACTGATTTAACCCCCCCTTCTTAGTTATTATTCGATAATTTGGAACTTCAATTGGTATTATTTGAAAGGTACCCTTGTTGAATCCTTATCATGGATAATATGGATTCTATCAAAAGTTGAGTAATTTCAACATTTGATGGCCAAAAATTTTATGGATGGAAAAATAGGATGATTCCTTATATCATATCTCTTTTACTGGAAGTTTTTTATGTTGCTACAATTGGTTTTCCACTGATTTAGAAAGATTCCCTGATGAATTTTTCTGATAAGAGAAATATCGAATTTTATGGAAAAGCTAGGAATTATATTATTATGTATGTGTAAAAAAATTTTTATATAAAGACAAAGGGTCTCAAAACTTCATAGTGTATGTGGGATAAGCTGCAATGTATTTTTGAATGGAATATTAATGTGGAGGAAGAAAATATAAAAATATGGTGTAGTAAGTTTGAAGACATAAGAATGTGATATGAAGAAAATATTGATGAATACTTCACCAGGGTAAATGAAATTGAATTCAACATCAAAGGATTTGGAGAAGTTCTAGAAGATTCTATAATGGTGAAGAAACTTATGAGAAACTTTCCAAATAGGTTTGATTCTAAAATTTCCTCTTTAGAATATAAGGATGATTTATTTCTTGATGAATTACATAACTTTCATGTTGCTTATTAAATGAGGAAATCTTTAATGATCAAAAAGAATGTGAAAGATGAAATGGATTTTAAATTCATGAGAAAAATAAAAATATAAGATGTTGAATATGTTGATACTTGTGACTCTGAAAATAAATATTATGACCATTTGAATCAAAAAATCACATCTCTTATATCTAAGAACTATCAAAGAGGAAGAGGAAATTATGGAGCTAAACTTCCTATAAAATGTTTTGAGTGTGGTGGAATCAGACACTTTGCTATGAATTTCTCCAAGAAAAAAGTTGGAAAATATTGAGATTATTCTAATGAAGAACCTTGAATAAAGAATTGGAACAAAAGTTCTAAAGAATAAAATTAATACAAAAAATATAATAATAAGTTCACTGGATAAAAAAAGTACGCTGAGTAAGAAAGTTTAATCAAACTCAACTGACAAAAATTATTTGGAAGAGAAAAGTTTAGAAAAATTTAGAACCTTTTTTTAAAAAGTTAAGAAAACAAAAGATTCCTCAGATAGTGAATAAGGTGGTGAAGAATCATATAGAGAGTATCAAATCAGAGGATAACTTGTTTCATGTATTGAAAAAAATATATTTATCAAGAAAGAAATTATATTTATGAAGAAATATTGTGAAGAAGTTACTGAAGGAAGAAAATATGTCATCAAGAAGGAGGAAGAATACATTCAAGAGATCTTAAGATACAAATTAAGAGTTTCTAAATAGGGAAATATGGTTGAAGATATCTATAATAAGTTGGAAGATAAGGAAGAATAAGTCAAAGAGTTTCAATTTAAACTTCTTGAGTCTAAAAGTACCTTAAGGAAGATGAATTAAAACTTCAAAAAGATTTGAAAATAAAAGTCATGACTTCTAAAGTTTCTTAGAAAGACCAGATCATGAATTAGGTGAATTCCTCACCCTTCAAAAACAATGTTTCATCTTATTTTTATAACATTTCAGGTGATAAGAAAAGTAATAAGAAATTTTGGGTAGATAAAGGATGTGATGAACCTATCACATCAACAAAATTTGAAAACTCACTTAGAAGGAAAGATGGTCCATGAACAAAGTATGTTATATTAGAAAGAAGTTATCAACCTCAACAAAGTTTCCATAGAAAAATATCATACTTCATTAGAAAATCAAGATTTGATTGTTTCTGTTGGTGCTGTCGAATCTATATGAATAAGGATTATAATTTCTTGCATAACTTATCACTTCCTAGAAGAAGGTTTAAATATATTGTAATAAATAATAAAAGTAGAATGAGTATATTTCTTAACACAAAGTAATTTAGAAAAGAAAAATCTCAAGATGTTAGAATCTTTCCAACAAAAAATAAATTTTAATATCTAGAAGAAATTTGTAGAAGATGTGATCAAGATGGTCATCATTTTGAAAGATGTATGACACTTCTTCTAGAATAATTTTCTTACGGGAGAAAATAAAAGGAAGTTAAAAAGAATAAAGTTGATGAAATTGATTTTATTATTGAGACTACCTTGAATGAAAGTAAAAAAAATCATGAATACTTGATAGTGGTTGTTCTTCACACATAAATGGTGATTTGAAAATCTTGAAACATGTTAAAAATCATGGAGGAGATGCTGTCACCTTTGGGAATGATAGTTCCTTAAAAACTAGAGGAATCAAAATGGTTGATATTGAAGCAGAAAGGTTGAAATATAAGGAAGTTTTAATTATTAATGGGATAAAAATAACCTACTTAGTGTAAGTAAACTTTGTGATGATGTAAAATAATTGATATTTAGAAAATATTCTTATATTATTAAAAGTGTGAAAGATGGAAAATTTATTACAAAAGGAGAAAGAACCAGTGATAATCTCTTCCAAATAGTAGAATTTAACAACTTTGGTTACTTAAGTGCTGAATATGAGAATAATTTGTGGCACCAAATACTTGGATACCTTGGTTAGAAAAAAATGAACAAAATTTCTAATGTTGATACTGTATGAAATTTTCAAATTTGAAAAAAAGAGAGGAAGATGTTTGTGTTACTTTTTAAAAATGGAAGATGACTAATAAAAGTCATAAGAAAGTTGAGATTTAGTCTACTAGATTGCTTGAACTTAATCATTCCACTTTATATGGGACAACGAGACATCAATAAAAAAAATGACATTTATACTTTATAACTTTTATTGATGATTTTAATTAAATGGCCAACATCAATTTTATAAAACACATGTTAGAGGCTATTGAAAATTTCAGGTTTTTAAAAAAAGTAGTTGAGAAAGAAATGGGGGTATATATAAAAATGTTGAGAATAGATAATGGTACCTAATTCACAAGCAATAATTTTGAAATTATCTGTTAAAGAATGGTATCAAACATTAGTATAGTGATCCCTACACTTTACAACAAAATGTATTAGTAGAAAAAAATAATAGAAGTTTGGTGGAAATAGGAATAAGTATGTTATCAGAATAAAAACTTTCAAAGTTCTACTGGAGAGAAGTTGTTGGTACCACTGCACATATTTAGAACATATGTTTTTTGAGATAAAAATCCAACATGACTTCGTATAAAATTTGGTATAACAAAAAACCTTAATTGAAGTACTTCAATGTTTTTTGAAGTCCATGTTCACTTAAAACCAAAAATCCATATATGGGATAGTTTGATGAGAAATATGAGGAAGGAAATTTTATGGGTTATTCACCCACTAGAAGAAGATAAAAATATTGGAATAAACATTTAAAAAAATTGGTTGAATCATATTATTTGAAAGTTATTGAGAATCTAACTTCTTTAACAAAAGTTACTAGGAATTTTGAGGAATAACAACTAAAAGTTTCCAACAAAAATGAAAGTGAGAAAATTAAAGTGCATTAAGATTCAGATGAATTGTGTGATGAGGAAAGTGAAGCAGGAAGAGTAAATATAAAATTTACTACTTTACAAAAATATTTTGAGACTGAAAATATTCTTGGGAATAAAAAATCTCCAGTTTAGACTAGAAGGAAGTTGATATTAGAAAATCAAACTTCACTCATTTCAAAAGTTGATCTAGAATCAGTTTCAGAATCTATTCTACATAAATAATGGGTGAATGAAATGAATGAATAGATTAATACAATTTAGAAAAATAAAACATGGGAACTTGTACCACACTCGAAAGGTAAAAATGCTATTGGAACAAAGTGGGTTTATAGAAATAAGTTAAATAAACATGAGGAAGTTTCAAGAAACAAAGAAAGTCTTGTTTATAAAGGCTATGCATAGGTAGAAGGTGTGGATTTTGATGAAACCTTTTCCCCCATTGTAAGGTTAGATACCATTAGAATGTTTCTAGTAGTAGCTGATCACCAGAATTACAAAGTATATCAGAAGGATGTAAAGTTAGAATTTCTCAATGGAGAAATTGAAGAAGAAGTTTACATTGAAAAACCTTATGAGTTTTTACCTGATAAGGATGAAAAAAAGTGTTTAAATTGAATAAAGATGTGTATGGGTTAAAATAATATCCATGTTAATGGTATTATAAGATTGAATTTTTTTTGATAATGTTGATTTTTTTAAAGGAAATGTTGATAGAAACTTATATGTGAAATATGTTAACTCTGTAACTTTAATTGTAATTTTTATGTGGATGATATAATTTTTGCTGGGGATAGAGAATATGTTTGTAAATAATTTTATTAAGAAATAAAAAGGAACTTTGAGATGAAAATGTTAGGATAATTAACATTCTTACTTGTTTTACAAGTTCAAAAAAAAAAAAGAAAAATACTTTTTCCTATCTCAAGAAAATTATGCCAAGGAATTGTTATAGAAGTTTGGCATAGAAGAATACAAAGAATTGTTTAATCCTATATTAGTGGGGATGAAGTTGAGTAAATATGAGTTCATTAAAAGTTTTAATCAAAAAGTTTTTTAGAAGCTAATAAGAAAGTCTAAATTACATTACAACCTTAAGGACTGATATTATTTATGAGTGACTTTGTGTGCTAGGTATCAAAGTAATCTTAAAGAATCACATATGTTAGCAGTAAACAGAATTATGAGATATGTCAAATGAACAACTTCACATGGGTTGTTATACCAAAAAAATTGTGAGATAAATTTTCATGTTCATACTAATACTGATTGGGATAGAGATTGTAATGATATAAAATCAACCTCAGAAGGAACATTTTTCTTGGGTGAATGCTGTGTGAGTTGGAATAGTAAGAAACAATGTTTAGTAACTTTAAGAATAGTGAAATCAAAATATGTTGCAGCTACTCAAGCTTGTACTCAGATGTTATATATGAAAGTTCATTTGTAATATTTGAAAGTAAAAGTTTCTAAACAATTGAAGATACTTTGTGGTAATGAGAGTGCAATTTATCTTTCTAAAAATCTTGTCTAACATTCAAGATCAAAACACATTGATATAAAGTTTCACTTTATAAAAGAGAAATTTTCTCCTAGAGATTTTTTTTCTAGAATATATCTCAATAAATTATCAAATTGCTGATATCTTTACAAAGGAAATTCCAAAATAAAGTTTTGTTTAGTTGAGGATGAAACTTCATGTTCAAAATCCTCCAATTCTTCCTAAATCTCATAAGGAATACCCCCACCATTCTTTGGATTATGTTAACAAAGGGGAGAGAAATCAACAACTTTGTTCTTTGTAGGAAGTTTTTACTTATATTTATTTTAGGAATATGAAGCTATGATTATCAGATAATGGTGGAGATAACAATCAAGGGGGAGAGAAAAAGAAAAGTGAAAAAATATAAAAGTTAGGGGGAGTTTATCTTAACATGGCCATAAAATATTCTTTTCACTGATGGATATAATTCCTTAAAAACATTACTTTATCTAGTAGTGTGATTTTAGGAAACTCCCTTTTGAGGAAGGATGTGTTTTGGTAAAATTCAAAAAACTTGAGTTGTTTACAAAAGGTGATTTGTAAAATTTGTTAACAAGAGTTTCCAAACAAATCCAAAGGGGGAGATTGAAGAACCTTTGTGATGCTTTTTTAAAACATTTTTTATATTTTTTGACAACTAATATTTTATAAAAGAATGTTTTTGAAAAACTGGAGAAAGTTACTGAATGTTCGAACCTAAAAACAAAGGGGGAGAAAAGTTTTGTTTTTGAGAAAGTTGTTTTTTTGAATGCGTAGGATCAGATTGAGAAACACCAGATGTAGAGTATTAGAAAAAGAAGAAATAGACACCTAATTTTTCAGAAAGATAAAGTTATTGATTAGATGCATCATAAGTCTCAGAACCATCGACATGAATTTGAGGATTCATCATGATCAGTGTTAGTTATAAAGTTAAAAGTTTCTAAAAGTATGTGAAGTCATAATACTTTCCTATGTAATTCAGAAAATTATTTTCCAATCTTGAAGTTCTTATAAATCATGAAAAATATCATGATAAAAGATTTTCAAGAAATGGAGTAATCGTAAAGATTGTATCAATTCCAGGAATAAAGAATAAGTTTGCATCAGATCCAGAAGTATCAGGAACATAAGTTTTCAAAAGTCTGAATAAGTTACAACTTATGAGGTTTGAATATTTTCAAAGTTGTATAGTGTTGTTTTCAACATAATGATAATTACATCGTAATGATAATTCTAACATAATGAAAATTCTATCTTTATGAGGATTCGATCAGACTGAAGCTAAGGAGGTTCCATCAGTCTAACTTTGAGGAGGAAATCCAATCAGAATTACTTTGAGGAGGAAAGTCAATTGGAATGACACTAAGTTGGAAAGTCAATTAGAATGACTCTGAGGAGGAAATTCAATCGAAATGACTATGAGGAGGCAGGTTAATCAGACTGAATCTGAGAAGGAAATTCAATCAGACTAACTCTGATAAGGAAAGTGAATCAGACTGACCCTAATAGGGGAATTTAATCAGACTTACTCTAATGAAGAAATTCAATTCGACTGATTATGATAAGGAAAGAAAATCAGACTAACTCTAATGAGGAAATTCAAATCATAATGAGCTAAGAAATTTCCATCATACTGAAGAATATTTAGGAAGTCTGAGAATAATGACTATGAAGAATAATTAAGAATATTCGATAAGATTTATGAAGAGTTGACATGGTCAAACTTGAAATTCAAATATTTTCAGATCTCAGAGTTTTTTAATTTAAGTAAGTGGGAAAAGTTTTTCAGTTTCCCACATTTTCCATTCCGTGATTCCTATAAATAGTTTCACAATACATTCATAATTTTCATATTTTTCTTATAAGGAAAAGGGAGATCACTGTAGAAGTTTAGTTAGAGATTGAATGAGAGTTCTTTCCATAAAGATATCTTGTTAGATGACCAGATAACTGGAATTTTTCTTACCGGATTGAGGAAGATCATATTTAGGAAGATCAGACTGAGGAATATCAGAGTGAGGAAGATTGAACAGAGCAGTTGAGAAGATTTTGAGAAGTACAGTTTTGAAAAAGGGGTCATCGTAATGAGTCCATCGTAATGAGAGAATTAGAATGTGGAAATCGGACCTAGGGATATTGGATTGAGTTTCAAGACAGAGTTTTGTAGAGAAAAAGTTTTTATGATTTTTTCTTTTATGGATAAATTATTTGTAAGAAAACTTTGTAAACTGGTGGGAGTCCATATAATCATTACTATAAAGAGGTAGAAGGTGTCTAATGAGAGTTTGAACAAGTTCTATTCATTTCCTCATTGTAGTGAATTTTCATAGACCCTTGAGAGTGGCTATGTAAAGGATGTAGGTTCTTACATTAAGGCTGAACCATATAAATCTTGTGTGCTTTACTTGCTTTCCTACTTTTTCATACATTAGTATTTACTAAAAGATGATGAGAATATTAACTTTAATAGGTTATAGGGGTTAATTTATAAAAGTATTAAAACTTATAAAAAAGTGAACAACAGATTCAACCCTCTTCTCAGTTGTTATTTGATCCTTCAGAACTTCAAATATGAGTATCGACCCTCTATAGGGTGAATAAAACATGGGGAACCCAGAATAGTCCCAAGGATCACACACATATCACCCCATAGGCCAAGACCAATAACTGCATCGTTATCTAGTGTCTTTGGGAAGTCAACCCATCCACAAAAACCTCCTCACCCATAAGGGAATCCTCAAGGGTCCTTCAAAACCATCTAAAATTCTGCACAATGGCACTTAACCAAACTCGACACCTCAGAGTTTCATCCCAACCCAAAATATCAAACCAGACTAAGACTCAAGAAAATGGTCTATAAAACCAAATACCATCCAAATAACTACACGATCACGACTTCCAAGAAACTTTTAAATAAACCCACACTCAACCCCTTTTCATTCTCAATCCAATCCATCCATCAATATCACTACCCTCACCTGGTTCCCACACCAAGACTCATCCCTCAGGAGGATTCTATATAATGACCCGAAGCTTATCGTACATGGACATTACATTACTTTTGCGGAATACTTAGTACATAACAAAAACACACACACAAGGATCGTAATAGTTTAGTGTCTTTGGAAACTCGGAACGTAATCTTCTAAACGTGGTGAAAGATCTTCAATATCTCCCATAATGATCTTCCCCTTTTTTTTTACCTAAAACCTTTCTTTATATCCTGGGGAAAGAAAAACAAAAAAAGGGTGAGCTCAAATGCTCAGTAAGGGTAAACAAAAGAAATATCAATCACATCATATACATAAGAACGTAGCTTTTGGAAATCTTGACCTCCAAAAGAGCTCATAATATCATTAAATGGGATAAATCATAGAATTGAAAATGAGATCCCAATAATCATAACTTAAAACTTGAACTTTGTGGCATGCACACATAATCATGGAAAATCATTTCTTGTTAGTCATTACTCATTTCCAAGACTATCTTAGTGGACAAAGTCCCTTTCTGAACCGAGTTCACTCCTTGTTTCAGTCCTGTATCACTGAACCAAAATAACCTTCCGTTCCAGCCATGTCTATCTCATGAGATATAAAATCTTTACCCAATGCATTGGAGGGAGATATAGGTCCCACCCATCTTATAATGAATCCTTTCTTATGTGTGCCACATAATCATAAACCATACATCATAGCGTAACCCATGTAATAAAAATGGGATTCTTAAACAACATGACATCATAAAACAATTCATATAAGGTAAAGGAATTCATAAAAATATTTCCATCACAACATAATCAAATCCATGTAATAATAGGGATAAAAACAGAACCCTTTATTATCTTAGATGGAAAATAATTTTGATAAAACACTTGAACTCCATTCTTGAGGAAAATATCCTTTCTTTTTCAAAAACATTTTTCCTTTCTTAACATGTCATAAAACTTTAAACTAAAAGAAGTTGATTAAAAATAAACTTGAAAACTTGTAAAGGAAGATTCTTGGAAATAATGTTTTAAAAATCCATTCATGCCGTATAAGTTAAAAAAAACATTCTTCGTACTTTTGTCGGAAAAGTCAAAAAGTACCTCGTACGGAAAAACGACAAAAGATTCCTTTCATATTCTTTACTAAAAACTCACCTAAGGGTAAAATTGGACTTAAAAAATTGTAGGTGGATGGAAATAATATTACATATTGAGGAAACATGGATGTGGATGATAATATATACCCCAGTAAATTTCAAAGTACAAACAATCTCGGATAAGAATGAGATTGTGATATTTCCCTTACCTTAGGTCCGACTTGCTTTGTAACTGTCCGAACCTCCTGTATAATGATTTAAATCATGTTATTTACTTATTACAGAATCATATTCATTGTTATGATATCATATATGGTTCACTTATGACATTATATTACCCGTTCTTTTGTAAATTCCATGTTAAAGAAGCGTTTTGGGTAAAATCGTTTCATTTATCGTAGGTGTTTTGACTTGTTGTTCTTGACATCATTATTACATATATCATGATTTACTTACTTCCAGAATATAAAATATGATTTATATATCATATATATTCAGTATATATATATATATAATAGGTAGATAAATAAAATGAAAAACACCGTTCATGGAGACGGTAGTCCGTACGTACGCATGAACGCTGTTTTCCTTTCCTTATTGTCTTGAAATGGAAGTAAGTAGATGACATACATATGTATATATATACATAAATCCAGTAGCTTTATAATGTCATATATTTCATTATTATTTCTTATATATACATTATAATCATTCTTAAATGGTTAACATGGAGAATGAATCTCATCGCGTCGTGGAGACGGTATTCCGTACGTACGCACGAGCGATGATATCATTTCTATAAATATTGAATTGAATTGGAGTGGATTATACAATATATCAGAATCAATATGATGTTGTAATAACTATGTATAGTTATTCTTTACACCATTATACCCATCCATGTAAGGTGGTGGTGGAAAATAGATTACACCACGGCGTGGAGACGGTATTCCGTACGTACGCACGCGCGGTGATTTCTTTTTCCGTAGGATGGATAGATGGTGAAATAGGTTTGTTTCATACTTATAATAAAATATCAGTATATGAGTGATACTGATGTTATTACTTCATAATGAAACAACCTAAGAAGAAGAAGTGGAAGAAGAAATAAAGATGAAAGAATTGGTAACGGTAATTACTTCTTCTTTGAAGTGCCTCTTTGAGACCTTCTCTTAGGGCACTAAAATTGGTCTTGGAGGAAGACCAGAACCTCTAGGATGTTGCTAGGGAAGTGGAGAGGAGAAATTGGTAGGGGTTGGCCGAGATTGAGTGCTCAAATTGGTGTGAGGAGGAGGGGGAGGAGGTGTCCTTTTATAGGGGAGGAGAGGGGCACCTTAGGAATATCTCAAAATATTATTTTATATTAAAGTCAAAATCGGTTTATAATGGTTCCAAAGGGTCTTATTTCGAAGCTAAAGTGGGGATGGGTCGAAATCCTATCAACCAATAGGATTTAGACAAGTTTAGGGTATTATGTTTAACCTTATCAATTAGATTTAACTCTAAGTTAAATAATTTAACTTTTACCGTGTCTTTTTGTTTTCTTTCACTATATGGTTAATAAACTTACTATAACATGCCAAACGAACCCCAAATTGTATATTATTAATACATATATCCTTATCTAAGTCATTTGGCCGAACCTTAGATTTTTAGGAATAAAATAACAATTAATAATATAATATTTGATTTAAAAACTATTTTGTGTCAATTTTGACACTATTTGATATATGATTTTTTTGAAAGTCATAACAGAATTATATGTTCGAACCAAGTTGATTAAATCAACACTAATATATCATAGTAACCTAGAAAATTAGTGGAATTCATAAAAAGTCTTAAATTAAATTTATTTTGGTATTTATATTATCAATTATGTCAATATTTCATTAATAAGATAATTACTGCATCATCTTTGTGTCATAAATAAATTATATTATTTGATGTCTAAAAATTACAAATAAAATACCATCATGTAGTAAATCTTTTTAGCTTTCTAAAGAATATTTATAGTCGAATTTATCTTATGTATAACCCCATATTAAAAATTATTTACTTATTAAACTTTGATTTTAACTATTTTAACCCTTCTTTAAATAAATTAATAATAAATGTCCAAATCTAATCCAAGTGGGCCTAAATGGTCATATTTTATTCCTAAGTTTGTTTTTGGTCGAATTACACTTGTCCAATAGAATTAGGACATGTGTTAGGGTAATATTAATATCATATTTACCCTTAGTTACCCTATTTACTATTAACCGTGGTAAAAAAAGTAAAAAGTTACTATTCACCAAAAAATTATTTTCATCTCATTGAACCACATTTTAGTCCTTGATATTAACCGTGTCTCTCGGATTTTCGAAATTCCATTCACAGAAGTGGTAAAATTAAGTTTTATGCAAAATTCAGTTTTTAACCTACCACTTAGTAGTTTCACTATTCATCAAAAATTGATGTTTTTCAGAACAATGCCAAAATTTCATCCCAAGCTATATTTCATATTCGGAATTCAAAAATGAAGTCTATTTTTCCAAATTCATAACATAAAAGTTGCATTAATTAATTTTATAATTAAATCCCGCTGTTAAAACAAATAGCGTGTTTTTAAGAAACAATATCTATCAAAAGATTGACACTTGTTTATGTCTAGTTTAAATGTGAAATTACATCCAATGACCAACATTGTATTAAATTGTAAAAATATATTCTAAATATACTTTAAAACCACTCAAATTAATGATTTATCACTATTAATTATTTCGATTAAAAAAGTTGTTTTTAATTATAATTTAGTAATTTTCACTATTCATCAGAATATGAAAGTTATCCAAAAAGTACCAAAATTTCACCTTAGGCTAAATTCGATACTCCGAATCCAAAAATGAAGTCCATTTTGAGAGTTAAAATTTCTAAAATTTAAAAAGTGGTTATTACTATTCATAACGGCTATTTTTAATAATATTTTAATAGCATATCATTGTTTCGTGAAACTCAGGATTACGTACCACACACGCTATCGAGGAAGGTTGTGATTGCGTGTAATGCAAGGCAAGTCAAGGATGCGTGTTGTGCAAGCTCCTTTTGGTGTAGCGTATAACACAAGACATAAGTAAAATAAAAAGAATATTTTTTCATAAAATCTCGGGCTTTTACATTCTACCCCCCTTAAAATGAATTTCGCCCTCGAAATTCGTCGGGGTTATAAATGGTTTACTATTTGAAAGTTTCTTTAATAGAAACCCACATCGTAAAAGGGAATACCAAAACTTGGCTTTTAAAAACTAAAGTATGAAATGTAACGATTACCCAAATAAACTAATCACTGGGTTTCCACATAGGTGAAAATATGGATATGGAAGAGAAATCTAACCATCATGTTCTGATGGAGAGTGGTAGTGAACATGGCTATGGAAAAGCCAGTAATCACAAATCCATAGATTTGTGATGATATAAGGTACCATCTGATTCATCAGGTATAAGATCACTAGGACAACATTTTTGGTTTTCAAGATCATTTCCCTAAAGTTGAAAATTTGCTTAAAATAAATACTTACTTTATTTTGGTACAATCTCACTTTTGTTCGTGCCTTGAACAATTTCTACTTCATCTCTTAAATAAATGAAGTTGAATTTGTTATTTGTGAAGTGTTAGCAGATTATGTGATAGAATGATGGGTCATTCCATCTGTCTTAAACAAAAGGTTAGAAAAAGTTATTAAATATACATAAGTCATTCTATAGTGAGATTAATCACATATGGTTCCTAAAATGGACTTATACTTCATATATCATACTGCTTAATATAATAACACTAGTTTCTACTAAACAGGGACTTACTGTAGGTCAGTGGTAGGCGATAAAGGCCAGTCGCACTTCGGTTGTGGGTTCGATTCCTACAGCCTTGTCCGAAGCGATGGGCTGTCGCCCGTCCTGCAGGTTGTCCTTTTTCTAAAACTACGTTACTATAACATCCCATCAATAATATCGAAAATCTTCTATCCTTAAACAATACTAACTTATGTCCAACATAATCCAGTCTAATCTTTAGGCTTATACATAATACTGCAGTCCACTCTCATAATATAGTGACAACGAGTACCAGAGATTTAATACTGTCGTTGATCCCCACATATCATAAGATATGTCTTGTTGGTCACATTCCAAACATTCAAAGTCCTTAATCGTGTATTCTCTTGAATACCTTAGTGAAAACATGAGTGCAGTTAAAAGTTAACACTTTCCACATACCAAAATCCTCAAAATTCTATATACTCAAACCATGATATCACTTAGTCCTTATATCAATCATGAGCTCATGAATACTATTAAACATTTCATTTTCTCGTCTTCATTATGCGCATATCATCTTATTTCCAAAAAAAATATCTCAATCACTTTGAATACCACATCAATAAATATTGCAATACTCAATGATACAACATTATTTTGGAATCCCATTACATAAACACTTAATCATTCCACCACATCGTTGTCATATTCAACATTGCCAATAGTGATCGCATGTGATTTCCCTTTGTCCTTTGCCTTCAGTGGTTGCTCATGTTGATCATCACTAACCCTTGGATTAGGGAAATTATTAGCATAATGCCCCATTTCCTTGCACTTGAAGCATTGAAGTGTTGGTGGTGCGTTCTCTGTAGTGTTTGCTTTATTCACATCATTAGAAACCCTTTTTCCATTACTTCGACACTCAGCTGCTCGATGACCTTCTTTTCCACACTTAAAACATTTTCTAGTCCCTTTAAGACAATCTCCACCATGCTTCTTCCCACACTTTGTGCATAAGGAAACATTCATCTTCTTTTCATCATTATTCTGAGATTTCTCCTTGAACTCCATCTTTCGTTTCTTGTCAAAACCATGAGATGGATATGTAACACCAACTTCCATTTCTACCTTGATAGCACAACGCACAATTTCTTCATAGCTACTGAAGTCTCTTATAGCTAATGCCCTTCGAAGACTTGATTTTAAGCCACTGAAAAATCGATCAACTTTACTTTCAGGTTGGATGATAATTCCAGAAGCATACCTTGCAAGTCTTGTAAAATTTGCTTCATAGGTACCAACAGATTCATCGTCCCTTTGCTTCAGTTCAAGAAACTCTTTCTCCATCTTTGTTCGAAGAATACGAGGGAAGTACTTACTGAAAAACAAGTTCTTGAACTCGTCCCATTCCATGGACTCAATTTCATCTCTTGGCCTCGTATTCTTGATAAGATTCCACCATTGATCAGCTTCACCTTCCAAACGATATACTGCTAAGATGACTTTATCATGTTCAGAACATTGAAGAACTGAAAATATCTTTTCAGTAGTACTAATCCATTGTTCAGCAACTAATGGATCAGTAGACCCACTGAAAGAAGGTGGACGTTGCCTCATGAAGGACTCAATAGAATATTGTTCCCTTCTCTGCTCATTTGGAAGTCCAGAATGATTCATAGCTTGTGTAAGTATAGCAATAAGATTTTGCACTCCATCTCCCATAACATTTGTTTGTTCAGGAGGGCAATCATTGCATTGTCCATTGCATTGATCAACACGGTTCCTTCGGGTTCCAGCCATCGTCTAAAACCCAAAAAGAATAGTGTGAGAGGCAAAAATCATGCTAGGGAAAACAACATAATAAAGGGGGAGTACCTTCAATATCCAACATCTTAGGTTTAATTCTATGATCGTTAGCGTAATTCTATTACTATAACCTATACGTATACTTATCCCTAGGGACATCCCTAGACATACCTTAGAAATATCTCTAGGGATATCACGAAAGTTCTCGCATCCTAGTTTCCAAAGGTTGACTAAACCTTTCCTCTGATACCAACTATAATGACCCGAAGCTTATCGTACATGGACATTACATTACTTTTGCGGAATACTTAGTACATAACAAAAACACACACACAAGGATCGTAATAGTTTAGTGTCTTTGGAAACTCGGAACGTAATCTTCTAAACGTGGTGAAAGATCTTCAATATCTCCCATAATGATCTTACCCTTTTTTTTACCTAAAACCTTTATTTATATCCTGGGGAAAGAAAAACAAAAAAAGGGTGAGCTCAAATGCTCAGTAAGGGTAAACAAAAGAAATATCAATCACATCATATACATAAGAACGTAGCTTTTGGAAATCTTGACCTGCAAAAGAGCTCATAATATCATAACATGGGATAAATCATAGAATTGAAAATGAGATCCCAATAATCATAACTTAAAACTTGAACTTTGTGGCATGCACACATAATCATGGAAAATCATTTCTTGTTAGTCATGACTCATTGCTAAGACTATCTTAGTGGACAAAGTCCCTTTCTGAACCGAGTTCACTCCTCGTTTCAGTCCTGTATCACTGAACCGAAATAACCTTCCGTTCCAGCCATGTCTATCTCATGAGATATAAAATCTTTACCCAATGCATTGGAGGGAGATATAGGTCCCACCCATCTTATAATGAATCCTTTCTTATGTGTGCCACATAATCATAAACCATACATCATAGCGTAACCCATGTAATAAAAATGGGATTCTTAAACAACATGACATCATAAAACAATTCATATAAGGTAAAGGAATTCATAAAAATATTTCCATCACAACATAATCAAATCCATGTAATAATAGGGATAAAAACAGAACCCTTTATTATCTTAGATGGAATATAATTTTGATAAAACACTTGAACTCCATTCTTGAGGAAAATATCCTTTCTTTTTCAAAAACATTTTTCCTTTCTTAACATGTCATAAAACTTTAAACTAAAAGAAGTTGATTAAAAATAAACTTGAAAACTTGTAAAGGAAGCTTCTTGGAAATAATTTTTTAAAAATCCATTCATGCCGTATAAGTTAAAAAAAACATTCTTCGTACTTTTGTCAGAAAAGTCAAAAAGTACCTCGTACGGAAAAACGACAAAAGATTCCTTTCATATTCTTTAATAAAAACTCACCTAAGGGTAAAATTGGACTTAAAAAATTGTAGGTGGATGGAAATAATATTACATATTGAGGAAAAATGGATGTGGATGATAAAATATACCCCAGTAAATTTCAAAGTACAAACAATCTCGGATAAGAATGAGATTGTGATATTTCCCTTACCTTAGGTCCGACTTGCTTTGTAACTGTCTGAACCTCCTGTATAATGATTTAAATCATGTTATTGACTTATTACAGAATCATATTCATTGTTATGATATCATATATGGTTCACTTATGACATTATATTACCCGTTCTTTTGTAAATTCCATGTTAAAGAAGCGTTTTGGGTAAAATCGTTTCATTTATCGTAGGTGTTTTGACTTGTTGTTCTTGACATCATTATTACATATATCATGATTTACTTAATTCCAGAATATAAAATATGATTTATATATCATATATATTCAGTATATATATATATATAATAGGTAGATAAATAAAATGAAAAACACCGTTCATGGAGACGGTAGTCCGTACGTACGCATGAACGCTGTTTTCCTTTCCTTATTGTCTTGAAATGGAAGTAAGTAGATGACATACATATGTATATATATACATAAATCCAGTAGCTTTATAATGTCATATATTTCATTATTATTTCTTATATATACATTATAATCATTCTTAAATGGTTAACATGGAGAATGAATCTCATCGCGTCGTGGAGACGGTATTCCGTACGTACGCACGAGCGATGATATCATTTATATAAATATTGAATTGAATTGGAGTGGATTATAAAATATATCAGAATCAATATGATGTTGTAATAACTATGTATAGTTATTCTTTACACCATTATACCCATCCATGTAAGGTGGTGGTGGAAAATAGATTACACCACGGCGTGGAGACGGTATTCCGTACGTACGCACGCGCGGTGATTTCTTTTTCCGTAGGATGGATAGATGGTGAAATAGGTTTGTTTCATACTTATAATAACATATCAGTATATGAGTGATACTGATGTTATTACTTCATAATGAAACAACCTAAGAAGAAGAAGTGGAAGAAGAAATAAAGATGAAAGAATTGGTAACGGTAATTACCTCTTCTTTGAAGTGCCTCTTTGAGACCTCCTCTTAGGGCACTAAAATTGGTCTTGGAGGAAGACCAGAACCTCTAGGATGTTGCTAGGGAATTGGAGAGGAGAAATTGGCAGGGGTTGGCCGAGCTTGAGTGCTCAAATTGGTGTGAGGAGGAGGGGGAGGAGGTGTCCTTTTATAGGGGAGGAGAGGGGCACCTTAGGAATATCTCAAAATATTATTTTATATTAAAGTCAAAATCGGTTTATAATGGTTCCAAAGGGTCTTATTTCGAAGCTAAAGTGGGGATGGGTCGAAATCCTATCAACCAATAGGATTTAGACAAGTTTAGGGTATTATGTTTAACCTTATCAATTAGATTTAACTCTAAGTTAAATAATTTAACTTTTACCGTGTCTTTTTGTTTTCTTTCACTATATGGTTAATAAACTTACTATAACATGACAAACGAACCCCAAATTGTATATTATTAATACATATATCCTTATCTAAGTCATTTGGCCGAACCTTAGATTTTTAGGAATAAAATAACAATTAATAATATAATATTTTATTTAAAAACTATTTTGTGTCAATTTTGACACTATTTGATATATGATTTTTGTGAAAGTCATAACAGAATTATATGTTCGAACCAAGTTGATTAAATCAACACTAATATATCATAGTAACCTATAAAATTAGTGGAATTCATAAAAAGTCTTAAATTACATTTATTTTGGTATTTATATTATCAATTATGTCAATATTTCATTAATAAGATAATTACTGCATCATCTTTGTGTCATAAATAAATTATATTATTTGATGTCTAAAAATTACAAATAAAATACCATCATGTAGGAAATCGTTTTAGCTTTCTAATGAATATTTATAGTCGAATATATCTTATGTATAAACCCATATTAAAAATGATTTACTTATTAAACTTTGATTTTAACTATTTTAACCCTTCTTTAAATAAATTAATAATAAATGTCCAAATCTAATCCAAGTGGGCCTAAATGGTCATATTTTATTCCTAAGTTTGTTTTTGGTCGCATTACACTTGTCCAATAGAATTAGGACATGTGTTAGGGTAATATTAATATCATATTTACCCTTAGTTACCCTATTTACTATTAACCGTGGTAAAAAAAGTAAAAAGTTACTATTCACCAAAAAATTATTTTCATCTCATTGAACCACATTTTAGTCCTTGATATTAACCGTGTCTCTCGGATTTTCGAAATTCCATTCACAGAAGTGGTAAAATTAAGTTTTATGCAAAATTCAGTTTTTAACCTACCACTTAGTAGTTTCACTATTCATCAAAAATTGATGTTTTTCAGAACAATGCCAAAATTTCATCCCAAGCTATATTTCATATTCCGAATTCAAAAATGAAGTCTATTTTACCAAATTCATAACATAAAAGTTGCATTAATTAATTTTATAATTAAATCCCGCTGTTAAAACAAATAGCGTGTTTTTAAGAAACAATATCTATCAAAAGATTGACACTTGTTTATGTCTAGTTTAAATGTGAAATTACATCCAATGACCAACATTGTATTAAATTGTAAAAATATATTCTAAATATACTTTAAAACCACTCAAATTAATGATTTATCACTATTAATTATTTCGATTAAAAAAGTTGTTTTTAATTATAATTTAGTAATTTTCACTATTCATCAGAATATGAAAGTTATCCGAAAAGTACCAAAATTTCACCTTAGGCTAAATTCGATACTCCGAATCCAAAAATGAAGTCCATTTTGAGAGTTAAAATTTCTAAAATTTAAAAAGTGGTTATTACTATTCATAACGGCTAGTTTTAATAATATTTTAATAGCATATCATTGTTTCGTGAAACTCAGGATTACGTACCACACACGCTATCGAGGAAGGTTGCGATTGCGTGTAATGCAAGGCAAGTCAAGGATGCGTGTTGTGCAAGCTCCTTTTGGTGTAGCGTATAACACAAGACATAAGTAAAATAAAAAGAATATTTTTTCATAAAATCTCGGGCTGTTACATTCTACCCCCCTTAAAATGAATTTCGCCCTCGAAATTCGTCGGGGTTATAAATGGTTTACTATTTGAAAGTTTCTTTAATAGAAACCCACATCGTAAAAGGGAATACCAAAACTTGGCTTTTAAAAACTAAAGTATGAAATGTAACGATTACCCAAATAAACTAATCACTGGGTTTCCACATAGGTGAAAATATGGATATGGAAGAGAAATCTAACCATCATGTTCTGATGGAGAGTGGTAGTGAACATGGCTATGGAAAAGCCAGTAATCACAAATCCATAGATTTGTGATGATATAAGGTACCATCTGATTCATCAGGTATAAGATCACTAGGACAACATTTTTGGTTTTCAAGATCATTTCCCTAAAGTTGAAAATTTGCTTAAAATAAATACTTACTTTATTTTGGTACAATCTCACTTTTGTTCGTGCCTTGAACAATTTCTACTTCATCTCTTAAATAAATGAAGTTGAATTTGTTATTTGTGAAGTGTTAGCAGATTATGTGATAGAATGATGGGTCATTCCATCTGTCTCAAACAAAAGGTTAGAAAAAGTTATTAAATATACATAAGTCATTCTATAGTGAGATTAATCACATATGGTTCCTAAAATGGACTTATACTTCATATATCATACTGCTTAATATAATAACACTAGTTTCTACTAAACAGGGACTTACTGTAGGTCAGTGGTAGGCGATAAAGGCCAGTCGCACTTCGGTTGTGGGTTCGATTCCTACAGCCTTGTCCGAAGCGATGGGCTGTCGCCCGTCCTGCAGGTTGTCCTTTTTCTAAAACTACGTTACTATAACATCCCATCAATAATATCGAAAATCTTCTATCCTTAAACAATACTAACTTATGTCCAACATAATCCAGTCTAATCTTTAGGCTTATACATAATACTGCAGTCCACTCTCATAATATAGTGACAACGAGTACCAGAGATTTAATACTGTCGTTGATCCCCACATATCATAAGATATGTCTTGTTGGTCACATTCCAAACATTCAAAGTCCTTAATCGTGTATTCTCTTGAATACCTTAGTGAAAACATGAGTGCAGTTAAAAGTTAACACTTTCCACATACCAAAATCCTCAAAATTCTATATACTCAAACCATGATATCACTTAGTCCTTATATCAATCATGAGCTCATGAATACTATTAAACATTTCATTTTCTCGTCTTCATTATGCGCATATCATCTTATTTCCAAAAAAAATATCTCAATCACTTTGAATACCACATCAATAAATATTGCAATACTCAATGATACAACATTATTTTGGAATCCCATTACATAAACACTTAATCATTCCACCACATCGTTGTCATATTCAACATTGCCAACAGTGATCGCATGTGATTTCCCTTTGTCCTTTGCCTTCAGTGGTTGCTCATGTTGATCATCACTAACCCTTGGATTAGGGCAATTATTAGCATAATGCCCCATTTCCTTGCACTTGAAGCATTGAAGTGTTGGCGGTGCATTCTCTGCAGTGTTTGCTTTATTCACATCATTAGAAACCCTTTTTCCATTACTTCGACACTCAGCTGCTCGATGACCTTCTTTTCCACACTTAAAACATTTTCTAGTCCCTTTAAGACAATCTCCACCATGCTTCTTCCCACACTTTGTGCATAAGGAAACATTCATCTTCTTTTCATCATTATTCTGAGATTTCTCCTTGAACTCCATCTTTCGTTTCTTGTCAAAACCATGAGATGGATATGTAACACCAACTTCCATTTCTACCTTGATAGCACAACGCACAATTTCTTCATAGCTACTGAAGTCTCTTATAGCTAATGCCCTTCGAAGACTTGATTTTAAGCCACTGAAAAATCGATCAACTTTACTTTCAGGTTGGATGATAATTCCAGAAGCATACCTTGCAAGTCTTGTAAAATTTGCTTCATAGGTACCAACAGATTCATCGTCCCTTTGCTTCCGTTCAAGAAACTCTTTCTCCATCTTTGTTCGAAGAATACAAGGGAAGTACTTACTGAAAAACAAGTTCTTGAACTCGTCCCATTCCATGGACTCAATTTCATCTCTTGGCCTCGTATTCTTGATAAGATTCCACCATTGATCAGCTTCACCTTCCAAACGATATACTGCTAAGATGACTTTATCATGTTCAGAACATTGAAGAACTGAAAATATCTTTTCAGTAGTACTAATCCATTGTTCAGCAACTAATGGATCAGTAGACCCACTGAAAGAAGGTGGACGTTGCCTCATGAAGGACTCAATAGAATATTGTTCCCTTCTCTGCTCATTTGGAAGTCCAGAATGATTCATAGCTTGTGTAAGTATAGCAATAAGATTTTGCACTCCATCTCCCATAACATTTGTTTGTTCAGGAGGGAAATCATTGCATTGTCCATTGCATTGATCAACACGGTTCCTTCGGGTTCCAGCCATCGTCTAAAACCCAAAAAGAATAGTGTGAGAGGCAAAAATCATGCTAGGGAAAACAACATAATAAAGGGGGAGTACCTTCAATATCCAACATCTTAGGTTTAATTCTATGATCGTTAGCGTAATTCTATTACTATAACCTATACGTATACTTATCCCTAGGGACATCCCTAGACATACCTTAGAAATATCTCTAGGGATCTCACTAAAGTTCTCGCATCCTAGTTTCCAAAGGTTGACTAAACCTTTCCTCTGATACCAACTATAATGACCCGAAGCTTATCGTACATGGACATTACATTACTTTTGCGGAATACTTAGTACATAACAAAAACACACACACAAGGATCGTAATAGTTTAGTGTCTTTGGAAACTCGGAACGTAATCTTCTAAACGTGGTGAAAGATCTTTAATATCTCCCATAATGATCTTACCCTTTTTTTTACCTAAAACCTTTCTTTATATCCTGGGGAAAGAAAAACAAAAAAAGGGTGAGCTCAAATGCTCAGTAAGGGTAAACAAAAGAAATATCAATCACATCATATACATAAGAACGTAGCTTTTGGAAATCTTGACCTGCAAAAGAGCTCATAATATCATAACATGGGATAAATCATAGAATTGAAAATGAGATCCCAATAATCATAACTTAAAACTTGAACTTTGTGGCATGCACACATAATCATGGAAAATCATTTCTTGTTAGTCATGACTCATTGCCAAGACTATCTTAGTGGACAAAGTCCCTTTCTGAACCGAGTTCACTCCTCGTTTCAGTCCTGTATCACTGAACCGAAATAACCTTCCGTTCCAGCCATGTCTATCTCATGAGATATAAAATCTTTACCCAATGCATTGGAGGGAGATATAGGTCCCACCCATCTTATAATGAATCCTTTCTTATGTGTGCCACATAATCATAAACCATACATCATAGCGTAACCCATGTAATAAAAATGGGATTCTTAAACAACATGACATCATAAAACAATTCATATAAGGTAAAGGAATTCATAAAAATATTTCCATCACAACATAATCAAATCCATGTAATAATAGGGATAAAAACAGAACCCTTTATTATCTTAGATGGAAAATAATTTTGATAAAACACTTGAACTCCATTCTTGAGGAAAATATCCTTTCTTTTTCAAAAACATTTTTCCTTTCTTAACATGTCATAAAACTTTAAACTAAAATAAGTTGATTAAAAATAAACTTGAAAACTTGTAAAGGAAGCTTCTTGGAAATAATTTTTTAAAAATCCATTCATGCCGTATAAGTTAAAAAAAACATTCTTCGTACTTTTGTCGGAAAAGTCAAAAAGTACCTCGTACGGAAAAACGACAAAAGATTCCTTTCATATTCTTTACTAAAAACTCACCTAAGGGTAAAATTGGACTTAAAAAATTGTAGGTGGATGGAAATAATATTACATATTGAGGAAACATGGATGTGGATGATAAAATATACCCCAGTAAATTTCAAAGTACAAACAATCTCGGATAAGAATGAGATTGTGATATTTCCCTTACCATAGGTCCGACTTGCTTTGTAACTGTACGAACCTCCTGTATAATGATTTAAATCATGTTATTGACTTATTAAAGAATCATATTCATTGTTATGATATCATATATGGTTCACTTATGACATTATATTACCCGTTCTTTTGTAAATTCCATGTTAAAGAAGCGTTTTGGGTAAAATCGTTTCATTTATCGTAGGTGTTTTGACTTGTTGTTCTTGACATCATTATTACATATATCCTGATTTACTTACTTCCAGAATATAAAATATGATTTATATATCATATATATTCAGTATATATATATATATATAATAGGTAGATAAATAAAATGAAAAACACCGTTCATGGAGACGGTAGTCCGTACGTACGCATGAACGCTGTTTTCCTTTACTTATTGTCTTGAAATGGAAGTAAGTAGATGACATACATATGTATATATATATACATAAATCCAGTAGCTTTATAATGTCATATATTTCATTATTATTTCTTATATATACATTATAATCATTCTTAAATGGTTAACATGGAGAATGAATCTCATCGCGTCGTGGAGACGGTATTCCGTACGTACGCACGAGCGATGATATCATTTCTATAAATATTGAATTGAATTGGAGTGGATTATACAATATATCAGAATCAATATGATGTTGTAATAACTATGTATAGTTATTCTTTACACCATTATACCCATCCATGTAAGGTGGTGGTGGAAAATAGATTACACCACGGCGTGGAGACGGTATTCCGTACGTACGCACGCGCGGTGATTTCTTTTTCCATAGGATGGATAGATGGTGAAATAGGTTTGTTTCATACTTATAATAACATATCAGTATATGAGTGATACTGATGTTATTACTTCATAATGAAACAACCTAAGAAGAAGAAGTGGAAGAAGAAATAAAGATGAAAGAATTGGTAACGGTAATTACCTCTTCTTTGAAGTGCCTCTTTGAGACCTCCTCTTAGGGCACTAAAATTGGTCTTGGAGGAAGACCAGAACCTCTAGGATGTTGCTAGGGAATTGGAGAGGAGAAATTGGCAGGGGTTGGCCGAGCTTGAGTGCTCAAATTGGTGTGAGGAGGAGGGGGAGGAGGTGTCCTTTTATAGGGGAGGAGAGGGGCACCTTAGGAATATCTCAAAATATTATTTTATATTAAAGTCAAAATCGGTTTATAATGGTTCCAAAGGGTATTATTTCGAAGCTAAAGTGGGGATGGGTCGAAATCCTATCAACCAATAGGATTTAGACAAGTTTAGGGTATTATGTTTAACCTTATCAATTAGATTTAACTCTATGTTAAATAATTTAACTTTTACCGTGTCTTTTTGTTTTCTTTCACTATATAGTTAATAAACTTACTATAACATGCCAAACGAACCCCAAATTGTATATTATTAATACATATATCCTTATCTAAGTCATTTGGCCGAACCTTAGATTTTTAGGAATAAAATAACAATTAATAATATAATATTTGATTTAAAAACTATTTTGTGTCAATTTTGACACTATTTGATATATGATTTTTGTGAAAGTCATAACAGAATTATATGTTCGAACCAAGTTGATTAAATCAACACTAATATATCATAGTAACCTAGAAAATTATTGGAATTCATAAAAAGTCTTAAATTACATTTATTTTGGTATTTATATTATCAATTATGTCAATATTTCATTAATAAGATAATTACTGCATCATCTTTGTGTCATAAATAAATTATATTATTTGATGTCTAAAAATTACAAATAAAATACCAACATGTAGAAAATCTTTTTATCTTTCTAATGAATATTTATAGTCGAATTTATCTTATGTATAACCCCATATTAAAAATGATTTACTTATTAAACTTTGATTTTAACTATTTTAACCCTTCTTTAAATAAATTAATAATAAATGTCCAAATCTAATCCAAGTGGGCCTAAATGGTCATATTTTATTCCTAAGTTTGTTTTTGGTCGAATTACACTTGTCCAATAGAATTAGGACATGTTTTAGGGTAATATTAATATCATATTTACCCTTAGTTACCCTATTTACTATTAACCGTGGTAAAAAAAGTAAAAAGTTACTATTCACCAAAAAATTATTTTCATCTCATTGAACCACATTTTAGTCCTTGATATTAAACGTGTCTCTCGGATTTTCGAAATTCCATTCACAGAAGTGGTAAAATTAAGTTTTATGCAAAATTCAGTTTTTAACCTACCACTTAGTAGTTTCACTATTCATAAAAAATTGATGTTTTTCAGAACAATGCCAAAATTTCATCCCAAGCTATATTTCATATTCCGAATTCAAAAATGAAGTCTATTTTACCAAATTCATAAAATAAAAGTTGCATTAATTAATTTTATAATTAAATCCCGCTGTTAAAACAAATAGCGTGTTTTTAAGAAACAATATCTATCAAAAGATTGACACTTGTTTATGTCTAGTTTAAATGTGAAATTACATCCAATGACCAACATTGTATTAAATTGTAAAAATATATTCTAAATATACTTTAAAACCACTCAAATTAATGATTTATCACTATTAATTATTTCGATTAAAAAAGTTGTTTTTAATTATAATTTAGTAATTTTCACTATTCATCAGAATATGAAAGTTATCCGAAAAGTACCAAAATTTCACCTTAGGCTAAATTCGATACTCCGAATCCAAAAATGAAGTCCATTTTGAGAGTTAAAATTTCTAAAATTTAAAAAGTGGTTATTACTATTCATAACGGCTAGTTTTAATAATATTTTAATAGCATATCATTGTTTCGTGAAACTCAGGATTACGTACCACACACGCTATCGAGGAAGGTTGCGATTGCGTGTAATGCAAGGCAAGTCAAGGATGCGTGTTGTGCAAGCTCCTTTTGGTGTAGCGTATAACACAAGAGATTAGTAAAATAAAAAGAATATTTTTTCATAAAATCTCGGGCTGTTACATTCTAAATCAAGAGCCTCAAGGAAACCCTCTCACTATGCCTCATACAACCCCCAAACATCTTTCCAATGGTAATTAAACATCATGAGGTCCTCAACATCACATCGTATATGAAAAGAAACTCAGAATGGACTACCTACAAGTTGAATTATGACTCTAGGGTGAGAAAACAAGTGACACACCTTAAAAGGGAAAGTAAACAGTGAAAACCTATTGTACACGATGTGTACCCCTAACATCCTTCCCTAGATGTGTACCCTATATTGTAGAAACACTGGGAGTAAAAATGATGACCTATTTTAGAAACAAGAGTAAAATAGAAAAAATTAAAGAATAATAAGAAGATCACAAGAAACAATGATTTATGTGATTTGGGAAAGGATACCTATGTCCATGGAGAGGAAAAAAATTCACTTTGTCTTGGGAGCACAATTACAAGGAGATTTCATAGAGTATATAAAACCATAGCTTGGATAAGATCTTAAAGCAACATGATGAATAGTAACCCATGTTGCTATAATGACCACATAGTAAGTCCATTGTTCTATAGTGCCAAAAACAACCAAGACAAAGAAACTACAATATAGTATCGATGGTAGAAATTTAAAAAAGCTACAGTACCACTTTCACATGATGCTATAGTGAGTCTCCACTAGTATAGTGCCCTATTAGTGTCATTGGTCAACTTTTCTATAGTTTGGTTAGAGATTCTACAATACCTAGAATTTGGGCTAGGGGCCTTCGGTGCTCGGACCCTTGACCAAGGGAATTATACCCTTATAACCCTCAGTGACCTCATTATATAGGTTAAAACACTATAGTTGTGGTTTGGTGTACAGTCTAGGTAGATAGAAGTCATCCCAAGTTCATCCAAAGGATCGGGATACACCATTCCAACTCCCTTAGATAGACTTGGCATGTAAAACACATGTACACATCATGTACTGACCGTACATAGCATGTCACCCCACACGGGTTAGTTGGACATGTAACCCACATGGGGTCCGGCCAAATACACCACATAATGTTTAGTCATGTACTACACATGGGGTTTGACTGTGTACATTACATGACCATGTTCCCCTATATAGGGGTGTCTAGCCAAGAACTCGACCACACCTCGAGATTCCCTACACAGAATGTCTTAAACACACATGTGATGTAACCTTTATCTTCTACCCTTCTCCTAAAAATAATAACACATGATGTGTGTTATTGATAACTACATGCAATGTATATGGGTTTCTTGAATGAAAATCCCATATAAAGCCCTCAAAACCCCTATTTTTCCCAAAATTATCCCACAACATCCCTCAACGGATCCCCAAAAACACATTTAAGTTTTTGAAAACTAAAAGAAACTAATATATAATGATATTGGTGAAAAAATAAAGATCCTTTATTGGGGCATAAAACACTGATACTTTGAGCTCAGATCCTTGACACACACCCACTACATCCTGATCCAACTTCTCGAATCAAGACGTCAGTGATCCCCTCTCCCTCTCCCTCTCCTTACTCTTGGTCAACCACATGATAAAGGGGGAGGACATCTCAAAATACATAGTAATACATAGGGTACAGGAAAAAATGGGAGAAATAAAAAGAAAGAAAAGAAAAATAAAGGGAAATAAAAGAAAAATAAATGGAAAAAAAGAAAATGCTCGTTTAATGGATCGTCCTAAGTCATGGAACCTGAAGTGAATTCACACATTTCCTAGGAAAAAACCCCCTGCCTCAGACTCAACTATAGAGTCTAAATTTCAATCCGAGGCTCCATTCAATAGATATAACCAAAAAAAAATTATGTGAATAATTAATAAATAATTGATTAAATATTAAATATTCCACAAAAATACAGCTAACTCAAAATTTCACCAAATATAATCCCTATGGTAAATGCCATATATTGGGACCAATAAAGTAGTCAATTTTTTTGTCATCATATCCAATAGGAAATTAATTTTTTTCTCTTATGACCCATTGAGAATAAAAATTCAAATTTCCCTTGATTTTCTCAGCCTGTAACAATCCATGTCATTACGAACATCGTTGATACAGTATTGTTATAGTACCTTGTGAAAATCACCAAAAAATTTGGGTTTATTGGGGGTTGAACCCCCCGACTTCATAGATTTGGACCAACAACCTATACTTATTAGGTATGAGCTGGACCACACACACATACACATCTATGTATGTATATATGTATGTATGTATATTTAATTCATAATTCATAATTTTAATATTTTTTTATTTAAATATTTATGCAATAATTATTTATTCATTATTTATTTTTTCTTTATTATAAATATTTTGTATTTAAATGTAATTTTTAATATTTATTCATTTTTAATATTTTTTAAATTTATATAATTAATATTATTCATATATATTCTTAATATTTTTGTAATTTATTTATTTTTATTAAAATTTAATAATTTTTATATTATTTTTTCATTCAATATTATTTATTCATTGTTAATATTTTTTTTGATTTTTTTATTATTTATATAATTAATTTTTTTAATAATTTTTAATAGTTATTCATTTATTATTTTTCTTAATTTATTCACTATTTAATATTTGTTTATAAATTAGACTTTATTAATATGTAATATTTTTAATAGATTTGTAATTTATATAATTAATATTTAATCATTTTTATTTTGATATTTTTATATTTAATTTTCTATAAAATTAGTATTTAATTAGTTTTAATTAGAAATTTATTATAAATATTTTTTAGTTAAAATAATACTTTTAATAATTAATAATTATTAATTTTAATATTTCATCATTTTAAATTTGTTTATAATTTATATAATTAATATTATTTATTCATTTTTTCAATATTTTTATAATTTATTTATTTTTATTTGTTAAATTTTATTTATTTTTAATATTTATTCAATTAATATTATTTATTAAATTTTAATATATATTAATTCTCAATATTTTTATATTTTATTAATTTTTAAAGTTTTTAATTTTTTTGTAATTTATTTATTTTTTAATATTTATTTATAATTTTTTAATTTTTTAGTATTTAATATTTTTAATATTTTTTTGATTTCTATAATTAATATTTATTCATTTTTATTTTAATATTTTAATATTTACATATTTATATAGTTAATATATTTTTTAATTAGTAATTCATTATAGATCTTTTTTATTATAATAGTATTTTTAATATTGGTTCATTTTTAATATTTCTTGTAATTTCGATAATTAATATTATTGATTTATTTTTAATATTTTTTTAGTTTTTGTAATTAATATTATTTATTTATTTTTAATATATATTGATATAATATTATTTACTAGTTTTTAATATTTTTATGTATTCATTTTAATTCATTTTTCATTTTCTCGAGTGTTTATTAACATTAATTTTAGCACTGATGAAGGTGAATTTTATCAATGCTAAATTTAGCACAGAAAAAATATACCTTTATCAATGTTAAATCAATAAAGGTACTTTTATTAGTGTTTTTTATTGCTATTAATGTCTTACAATTGATAAAAGCCTTCTTTATCACTCCTTATTTTTTTGCGCTGATAAAGGTGGATTTTATCAATGCTTATTAGTTAACACCAATAAAAGCCTATCCCCTTTTATAATATTACCCTAACAAATCACCTTACTTGCTCGTTCCCTTCAAGATATCGTAGAAACCAATCTCTACGGTGACTCATTTGAATATTTTCGATGAATCGAGACCCACAAAACTAATGGTATGCTATTTGAATCTTATTCTTAAGTATTTCACACTAATTGTGCTTTATTTTCCCTTTTTTATGCTCTTTTCCTAAAAAAATGATGTGTATGACACCCTAATTTTGGACTTCTACCACTCGGTTTTTTCCTTTACATACCCATTAATCAATCATGGTATAAGTAGAATGAAATTATCTATCTCTTATATGACCCATGGGTTATGAGATGACATACTTCAACTGTGCTACTCTCTAACTCCATCAATTTCAAAGGAAACAATTTAGTTATTTAATTAATTAAATATTGTTCATGTTATTATCTAATTTTAGATTAAAATGAGTATATTTTATACTATATATTGGATTAAAAATTCATAAGGTTTGTATGATTTCTTTTCATATATATTTTCATGTATTTCTTAAAACAAATTTTTTACATATATAAAAAAATTTCTTCTAAGGTATGTATTGAATGTAGAAAAATTGTTTTGTTGATAATAATTCCCTTGAAATATTTTTTTAAATAGAAAAGGTTTATTTAACTTCATTTATAATGTTAGTGGTTCAACCCTTTCTAAATCGATTTTAAATGGTAATGAAGACATTGGTGTTTAGTTTTTATTAAAGATTGTTAAATTTTTATTTGAAACATTCCTAAGTATTGTTCTTGTGATTTTATTACTTTTATGATTATTTCAAATCTGTGATATTTTGGAAATTTATTCACTTGGTATTTTGGAAACCTAAATTGATTTTTTGAAAAAAAGTGTTGAAAGGGTGTGATTTAAAAAAAACACATTGGTGTGTGAATACTTTAACACTATTTTAAATATTTAATTTTCTCTTGTTTTTAAAAGAAGAATTAATTTTTTATAATTCAATTTTTTATTTTAAATCTTTTATTTTAACTATATTTAGTCAATTATTTTGAAAACCCTTCTGAAATGGTGAAAACCATAGGATATTGGTGGTTTTATTTTACACACATGGTATTATTTTATGGTATGAAAGTTTTTATTTAATGTTTTTAATATCAATTTGTCCTTCCCCTTATTCTTTTTAGGTGTTTTGGGGAATTTTGTGGACCTAGGGTGAAAAGTGATGCCTTTTATGGTCACCAGGCCATGGTTAGGGAGTGACCACACTATAGAGGGCCTTCCTTGGGTTAGAAATGCATGTTTTAGGACAGTTCTTCCTTAGTGGGGCTTGAGGATATCTCAAAACACTTGGTGGCCAAAATATCCACCTCATTTATATGGTTGATATAGTTTTTATATTTTGGGTAGGACCACAAGTAACTCCATGCCATGGTCCCACTATTGTGAGAAGAAGATACTCCTTGTTTGAAATACTCAGTAATCACCTTATTTTGGTGCTCCACTTTTTAGTTGGGCTTAATTTTGGGCCACTACATCATGGTTATGGTGGACTAGGCCATGGTGTATCCCCGGACTATACTTTTTTATGTTTGAAATTCCTAGGTTACCCTTGATAAATTTAATCTCTAATAAGCCTCTTTTTTTCCACATTTTCATACTCCCTAGACCCCATATGCATTGAGTTCCACCTTGATTGTCTCTTGGCTCAATTTTTTGTAGATCTTTCTCCCGAACTCTTGAATAAGACTCTAAGTAATTTAATTCTATCTTGTTTTGTTTTATTCTTTCTTTCCTTATGGTTTTCTTCTTCTCTCAAAACAATGGTGGCCTAGGGTTTGTTAGGGAACATTATAATGACAAGGGTTTTAATGTTTGGGGATTCTATAAAATGATTAAGGATCATCTCTCCATTCCTTAGTGTATTCCCACCATTGTGAAGTGTTTCTATTAGAATGAGGTAGGTGGTTCTATTACCTTCCTTTTTTGGCTAAGTCGGGTGTGTTTTATTCTTTAAAATTGTATTTTTAAAAGGTTTTAAAACCATAAAATGGTTTATTTGAGGATTTATTTAAATATACTATGATTATTTTGATATCCTTCTTCATCCTGAATGATTAAGGTGGTTTTAAATTAATTTTGTTTATACAAAATAAATTATCTTTATAAAATTTTCAATGAAATGTCTTTTAAAAAATAGAGTTTGATTACTCTCTTTATCATGGGTGATGAAGGTGGATTTTCAAAGCATGTATTGTATATAAATTATATGATTCTTGATAAATGTTTTATGAAATTCCTTATTAATGAATTATTTTTGAACTAGTTAAACTTCATGGGAAAACCCAAGTGTTTGAGTATAAAATCCTTGAACATGTCATGAGATCCCTTCCCAAAAGTTAAGTGTTTCTCTTTTACAGGTGAAGTAATTTGAGGTTCCTTACTACTAGCTAGTGAAGTAAATTGATATTATTTCCAATATTTGATAGTATCGCCCCAACTAGAAAAGTAAAATGATATTCTTTCCATCAGTTTAGGGAATCACCACAACTATTGAAGTAATTTTAGAACCATTCCAATAGTTTAGGGCATCACCCTAGCTAGTTAAATAATACTACTAGGCGATCCTAACCTTAGTGAATTTTGGGGTGAATTACCACATTGTCTATTTCTTTTTATGGTGTGTTTTTATGGATTTTATTTATTATTTTTACATGATAAAATAATTATACCATGCTACATGTTTTCTATAAAATGTTCAAAAGTTACTTTCATGTAATTTATTTCAAAATATCATGCTTTGATAAATATAACTAAGGTTTTATATTGAACACTCAGTGGGATCCTATTGATCTTGTTATGCTCAAAACCCACATACACCCATTGGGTGTATTTATACTTTATTTTTAATGATATAGGTAAAGTTAAGTCATCACTTGAAGGAAAAAATGTTTGAAATATCTCTATCTAGGTTGGTGGAGATGATATAGTGGGGAAATCCCTTGTCCCACATAGATATGGGTAGCAACTATCCTAGTTTTTTGGTTAATTTTATAGCATGTTCATACTCGTTTTGTATCACTAATTTATCTCCTCATCATATTCCATTTCATTTTGGATCATTGGTTGTATTTATATATTTTAGTTAATGCTTTCAAGTTATTGTTATGTTTTTATGTTGTTTTATTCTATGTTATTCCATGTGGTTGAGATTTTAAAACTATTTATGCAGTTGAGTGAAAGAATCAAAAATGTATGGAGAGGTCATTTTAGGTTCTCAGTTAGGACCTATTTGTTATATTATTAGGTAAAAAAATTACCAAGGAGTGTTCTTGATGCATGGACACTAATTTTCAGTCCGTGAGGATTGGAAATTATCTTTAAGGCTTAACATGGACTGACTTGGCTTCCCTGGATTGGTTTCTAGTAGAATGACATCAATGTTTAGTTTTGATTTATTTTGTTTAGGGATTCATGGTAAAAAAAGATAATATTGTTAGAAATAAATGGTAAGTAAAAGAAGTTTTTGGACATCAATTTTAATACCAAACCTTGAGTTTCCATGGGATTTCATGAATTTATCATGGTAGTTCTGGGTTTGTGTTATCTTTCCTTTAAAGGTTGACTTATAGTTTTAAATAATTCGAAAAGGGTTCTAGTAAGTTACATGGGTAGGGTGTGTGGACTGAAGACCATGCACCTAGGTCGTGCATCTAGGAAGGATGTGGTTTGGTTGTGTTTTTTTTGTAAGTGATTTTTATTGTTTCTTATTAATCTTATAGATTGATTATAATTTATATTATTGATTCTTATATGATCTCAATTTTCATTATCTTAATATATTTGAAATTTGATATGATTTTATTAAGTTTGTGTTGCTATTTTATTATGTTTAGTCTCATTTCTTAGGATGTAACATTTAGTGTTAAATTTTTGAAAAAAGTGAATCTACTAATCATAAAAGTTTTGTTAAAAATATAATTGGAAATTTTAATTTTGTTCAAATGAATTTTAAAGATTATTTTTATTGGATTGAACTAGTGAGAATTGTTTTAAGTCATTTTTGGGTAAATTTATAAATGTTTATTTTATAATGGTTTTTAATGGATCTATTAGTTATATGGTTTAATGATAAAAAAGTCTCCCATTTTTGAATTTTTAATTGATAGATTCCTTGAGTTCTATGTATATTTATATTTTATGAATAGATAATGGGTTTTAAAAATAGTGTGTTAAAAGTTGATAATGAAAGGAATTCAATGTTATTCTTTCTTTATTTTTTATATAATATAATAAAGGTTTTAATTAAGGATTTTAATGGGAATTATACATGTATTAAGACTTTGAATTTGAATTGGTGTGTGGAGATGATTTAAAATCTAAAGAGTTTAAAATTGGTGTAATTTTTTTCACAAATATAGAAAATTATTTTTATTATATATTATTTTTTTCATTAAATGTTTTTTATTTACTACCATAGTTAATTAGGGATATCACCTTTGTTGTTTGACTTGTGAGTGCGGAATTTGTGATAGTAGATGTCATAATAGTTGTTTAACTATAGTGGAAGACTACATAATGAAGCATGTCTTATGTAAATTTAATCATCACTGTTTAATTTTCATAGTTTTAGCTAGATGACTTATTTTAGTGAAAAAATAATTGGAAAAGTGTTACCATTTTTTTCTACAAGTTCCTGTTCTTTAACCATTATTAATTAGTGTATACTACTTGCACATATTATTGACATGCTTTATTTTTTTTCAAACTTCATGGTCTCTAAAAGTAAAATTGGATTCACATGAATTTTATTTTAAACTTGAAATTATCAAAGGACATATTTTTTTGGAATATTATTCTATCAGTAATAAATAATACCAGTAATTTGAATGTTTATTTTTAGTTTTCCATTATTAATGAAAACCAGCTTTGGATATTTAAAGAATTTTTACCTCTATTTTGTTTTAAAAAAGGTTGATATGCTTTGGAAAACCATGAATTTATTTTATGAATAGTGGGTGAATTTTAAATGTACATAGTTTTATTTAATTTGAGTAACTAAAAATATGATTTGTTTTGAGTTTTTCCCCCTAAATTATACCTTTTATACCTTGTGGGATTGGTTTTCTCCAATTAAAAATTATAGATTCTTCGGTATAAAATATTTTCTAGTAAATACTTATATAATGTTGTGGCTTGACAGGCTTGGCGGTGACACATGAATTTCAAAATGAAATGAATATTTTTAAAAGTACCACTTGGTATTTAATGTGAATTAGTGATGTTTCCTATATTAATTAACATAATACCTAGGGATCCTAGTGAGGTGCATTTTATATGATTAAATATGATGTTGATAAATTTTAGTTTTTGAAATTTTTTGAAGAAAAAACTCAATAAATGATTTCAAAAGTGTTTAAGGTTTTATTTTACCCTTTATTAGTTATGTGTTTTAGTTTTTAAGGATACAAGGGATGTGCTCATGTTGTAACAATTTCATTATTATTTATTGAATTTTTTTTATATGTTCTTATGATTTAGTATGGTTTTAATTTATTTTGAAGGTTTTATAAGATATTATGTGTTAAATTAGTTAATAAAATGTAATTTTATGTAGTTTTTTGGAAGAAAGTGGTTTATCGGTATGTAGTGCCCCATTTGATTATAAAATAATAAATTTTGATTATAATTTACTTCTTATGTTCCAGAATGATACCCAATGGGTTTTAAATGTTTTATGGGTTGAATATTATAGGTTAAATCTTATTATATAGTTTTAAAATATGGAATTGGGAGATGGATTGATTCTAATATTTTGTTGGTATAATTATATTATTTATTAAATTTGAATTTCATATTAACATGGATTATGAAAAATTGAATGGTTTTAAGAGACATCACTAATTTCAAACTCATTTTACTTTTTTTAAATTATTCTATTTAAAATTGAAATGTCTATTTTGGATAAATATTTATTTACGTGTTTTGTAATTAAAATGTATGGTGTTATGGTATTCATTGGAACTTCGAAGGTTATTCCATATTTGGTTTCAAAATGAGTAAACTATTATCTCGAAATGAATTTTGAGTTTCATAAAGGAATATTGTTATTCCTTGTGGTTTTGTTGCCTTTACTTGTATTTTTTATGTTTTAGATGTTAACAATGATTCACATTTTGGTAAGAGTACTTCTTTTATTATGTGTTTGTTTTAAGTAAATATGATTATTTTAGATAAATTCCTTTATAAATTTATTTTTGTTATTAAATATCCATGAGTTTAAATGGTGGGGAGAACCCCACCTATACAAGATTCTTTAATAAATAGTTAATTAATTTTTCAAAGTGTGACTGGAAAATAAAAAATTATATCTTGTGATACTAAAAAATAGATAGTTATCATGTTTTTTTTAAGGGATTTATGGATTAAGGACCAGTTTGGTCACTTCAAATTAAATTACCATGTTAGTGAAAATTCATTGAAATTGTTTTTTTATTTAATTTCAAAACGATTTCATTGTGTTTCAAAAGAGGTATGATTTGAGTATTAATAGATTTTTTCCTTAAAATTCATTTTGGCTATTATATTTTTATGAAATTATAAATTCTTTATTTTTTTATGATTATTTGACTTAAGATACATTTTTGAATCATCAGATCTTCCTTATCTTGGATGAGATAATTTATGTTAATTGTGGAAATTTTGTTTAACACCTTTTTAAGTGGGTGTCCATTATTTATTGGGTTAGTTTTTGTAATATTTGGGAATTCAGTCATTTTATGAGGATTTTATTAGGAACCATACCTTCTCATTTCAACAAAAAAAATTATTTTCCATGATATTATTTTTGGTTTGGAATATTTTGATTGTGGAAATAGATTTTATTGGAAATTAAATTTTTGTTAATCATATTGGGTTAAATAGATTATTACTTGAAGGAGTTCATGTTTATGGTTTTATGTGACTTTTTAATTATGGATTTGGTATATGGAGTTAATTGATTTTTAATGATAAGTTCCCATTTTTTTATGGAGTTATATAGTTCTTTGTTTTCCTTTAATGGGATAGGGGTACTAGAGTTTAATATTCTCTTAATGTATGGATATTCTTAACATAGTGGGTAGATCCTTCACTATATGTTTATATTTTGGGAGTATGTGTATTTCCTCATATTTCATCTAGTGTATTACTTCCACTAGGATCCCAAGGGACTTTCTAAGGGAGGAAAGCGATGTGGTTTGGAAAATTTTCACACCCATGATGTCATTTTTTGGTATGAAACTTCTTATTTATTGTTTTTCATATTCATTTCCCCTCAACCTTATTTATTTTGAGTGTTTTGTGGACATAGGGTGAAAAGTTAGAATTTTAAGGGTCACCACACCATGGATAGTGAGTAACTATGCTATCGAGGGCCTTCCTTGGGTAAAAAACACCTATTTGAGGGTATCTATGCCATGGTGGAGATTTGGGGGGAGATTGAAATTCCTTGTGGCCAAAATAGACACCTACATGTCATGGTTGATATAGTTTGGCCATTTTGGATAGGATCATGTAGAACTCCATATTGTGGTCCCGATCATGGTGGTAGGAAGAGACTCTCTACCCAAAGCATCCAGTGATAACCATGTCATGGTGCTCCCCTGGTCCCTATTTTAATAGGGCTTAATGGGGGGGGCACCACGTCATGGTCAATGTGGACCATGCAAGGGTGAGGTCCTAACCAAAAACTTTTCTTTTTAAAGTGTGAAATTCTCAGGCTATTCATGCTCGATTTAACCCACCTAAGCCTCCTTTTCCCCATTTTTCGATTCTATAGACCCCCTACATGTCTATCTCCTCTTACCTTATCTCTCAGATTGAGTTTTTTATATAATTTACCAAGATTCTTTAAGAAAACTCTAGGTAAGTGATGTACTTATGAATTTCCAATGCATCAAATAACAACTGAGAGTGTGTGTGTGTGGGGGGTGGGGTGGGGTGTGAATAAGTTGTTAATTTTTTATAAGTTTTGATAATTTTAAAACTTAACCCCTAAAAAATATTAAAGGTTATAACCTTATTATATTCTAGTAAATACTCATTCATTCAAAAGTAGGAAAACAAGTAAAGAACACAAGATTTACATGGTTCGACCTCAGTGTGAGAGCCTATATCTTTGACATAGCCACTCTCGTGGGTCTATGGAAATTAACTATTTTGAATAGGTGAATAAAACTTATTCTAAATTCTATTAGATGCATTCTATCCCATGATAGGAATGATTATACTGATTCCTTTCAGTTTAAAATTTTTGATTACAAACAATTGATCTACAAAACAAAAGATCACAAAAAATTTTGATCCACAAAACTCTATCCAGAATTTTAGTCCAATAAACCTCAGTCCAATTGCCTTAGTTTGATGTCTCATTATAGTAGACTCATTATGATGACCCCTTTTCTTAAACTGTACTTCTCAAACTCTACTCAACTGATCAGTCTGATCTTCCTCAGTCTAATTTTCCTTAATATGATCTTCTTTAGTAAAATATTCCTTAGTCTGCTAAGAAAACTTTTAGTAGTTTAATATTCTAATGTGATCAATTTTTAGAAATAACTTTGATTCAAAATCTGACTCAACCTCTGCAACACTCTACCATTTCCACACTAGAAAAATATGCAAAGTATGAATGTATTGTGAAACTATTTATAGGCATCCTAGAATGAAAAATGTGGGAAACTGAATTTTTTCCCACTTACTCAAATTAAAAAACTCCAAGATTTATACATATTTTAATTTCAGGTTTTACCACTTCAACTATTCACAAATATTTTTGGAATATTCTTGAGTCTTCTCCATAATAAATCTTCTCAGACTTCCAAACTTTTCTTCATTATGATAGAAATTCCTTAGCTCATTATGATGGAACTACCTCAACTAATTATAATAGAACTACCTTAGCTCATTCTAAATTGAATTTCCTTCTCAGAGTCAATCCAATTGAATTTCCTTCTCAGATTCATTATGATTGAATTTTCTTCTCAGATTCAGTCCGATGGAATCCTCATATTGATGGAATTCTCATTACGATGTAATTCTCATAATGATGGAAAATCCACTCTAAAAATTTGAAAATATTCAAACCTCATCAGCTATAACTCATTCATATTTCTAAAAACTTATGTGTATGAATGTATCACCCAAAGTTTGAGGTATGTGACCAATTTTTATACCTTTTTATGTATATGAAGTGGTTAGGTAATGATTGGGAGAGTTTGGGAGTGTTTGGAAATGTTTTAGAAAGTTTTGAAGTCTGTTTTAATTCTGCACAGTTTGAGCACATTTAGGGGAAACCGTGAAAGAATCCCAGGTAACCGTGTAATATGCCACTGTTTGGATAGTATCATCTACACTGTTAGTGCATGGTTTGTCAAACTGTGTGAGATAACCATACGACCTATTAAAATTAGTTTTTTTAAATGGGGTCAATCAGGATTTGTCCTAACTCTATCCATTCTCCTACCATATGAACCCTATGCGGGATTCCTTGATCTCAAGGGATATAGGTGCTCTCCCACCCATTTTGTAAGAAAATATAAGGGGTTTCTTGGTGGTTTGAATGTGGTTCATCTTGGGTAAGTCTCCCCTCTTAGTTGCTTGTGGTTTTCTCTAGATCTACTCTTCCTTATATCTCAGGTTTCTAGATCTATATCTATTTCATGTATATCTAGGGTTGTTGTTTCCTTTAGTGATTATATTAAGGTTTTTAATGATAGATAAGGAGATCTAGAGTGGTCTTGGTGGAGAGTTTTCCCGGATTGGTGGTACGGTTGTTTGTGGGTCGATTTCGCCAGAACCCTAAAGGTAGGTGGATTCTACCTCAAATACACTTTTTTATAACTAGAAGGTTTGTTCTAATTAATTAGTTTTTCTTGAATTAATTTGTGATTTTTAAGTGATAAATTTGTTATAAATCCCTTTAGTAATGTTTTGTGGATTTTTTGTGGAAAAAGGGGTTTTCTATGAAATGTTATTATTGTTGGATTTTAAAATGTTGATTTTAAAATTGGTAACTTGGGTTGTTTTGTAGAAATGGTTTGAGAAAATAGTTTCCAATAAAAATGGGTTGATTTATTGAAATGTGATATGAAATGGATGATGCTTTAAGGGATTGTTTGATTATGAAATGGTTATTGGCATGTTTTTGTGGCCTTGGTGCTTTATATGCTTGGTTATTGGATTGTGCATGTTATGTTTGTGATTGGAATGATGTGAAGTGGGTGGGGAGTACCACTATAAAAAGAGTATGGAGAGTGGAAAGAAGGTCCAACATCAAGGATAAGTGGGTGGGAAGTACCACTTGATTGGGAAAGTAGTAAACGGGTTTGGATGGGAAGTTCCACCATGTTTGTTGCCTTATTGTGTGTTCCTACGCAAGATGAAAATTGTTGTGATAATGTGAAATGGTGAAATGGATTATGGAATGGTTGTTTGGATTTCCCTTGGGTTGCATGGTTTGGTTAAGGGTGTCTTGGTAAGGGTGTGTTTGGATTATCGGTAATTGTTGAACTATTTGATGTTTTATATAAACTATTTTATATAAATGTGCTAACTATTCTTTCCTAGTGGCGTGTGTAGGGAAGTCATTTAGGGAAATCCTACTAAGTATTTTTGCTCACCCATGTTTTAGAACTTTGGTGATTTTTCAGATGTTGTATTTCGGATTGCATATAAGAGTAAAGCATCTCATTTTTCTAGTAGTTCATCGTGATGCTTTGGCAGTTTTGTGGTGCTTGGAGCATGGATATTGGTGTGGAGATATGGATGGTGTCATAATTCCTTAGGGTATTGTTGTTTAGTCTTCCTCTTGGTACACCAATATTGGTTTGGTATGGTTTGGTTGTATTGGTTTTTGGGAATTTCTATGTAATAGATTGGTGGTCTTTTGGTAATATATGACTCAGTTTACTATGTTACATGCATCATGTAGTTTTTTTGGTAATGGATTGTTTTTTTGGTTGGTTTATCTCTAGGGAAAATCATTCCTCAATTTATTCTTGAATCCCTCGACATATATTTCCAAACCTTGGTGCCTTGGGTACATGCTTAAGGAAAAGTAACACCTCACTGCCTTCTCATGGAAATGGGGAAGGGGAGGGGCATCGCAAGTGGTATCAATTTGTTCGGTCCTTAGCTTTCAAGTGAAACTAGTTGTTTGGTCCTTTGGTGTTGATTATTGTTCTTGGTGTTGACATTCGTTCTTGGTCTATTCTTTGAGTTAGGATGGTAAAAAGGCACATGATTGTCGGAACTAGGAATGTGTAGAATAAAAGGAAATAGCTAACCCTTTTATGATGATATTCAAGTTACCCAGGAGTTTTGTACATAAGTGTTTTGGAGACACTTTTAGGCAATGCATATCTCATTGTTGTGGGTGTAGCCAATGAAATGAGCATGGAATGCATGGTGTAAATGACTTCCCTCTAAGATGGATATTTAATTTGGTATAATGAATTGTGTTATTGTATAAATATATTGACGTGTGGAAAATCTAGAAATTAATTGAAATGTGCAGATTTGAAATGTGAATGGTTGTGGTATTTTGAAAATGGGTGGATTTTCAAAACATGGTGAAGTTTTCAGAATAGTGAAACATTGGAAATGAAAACTTGTGGAAATCCTGGTTGTGATAGTTGTTATGTAATTGATTTTGAACCGTAAGACTTTTCTTTCTATGGGTGTGGGACTTATGGTTGTTTTTGTATTTATAGAAATGGAACCTGGTAGGCTTCGTAGAGACCTATCGGAGGAGTCTGCTGAGAATGTGGTTGCACTTGAACCTCAGGTGAACTAGCAGCTAGTGTAGAGTACAGTGAAATATTTACAATCTATGGAATGTGGGAATAAAATGGATGAACCAAAGAATGTGGATCATGTGGTTTAGTTTCAAAATTAGAATCCACCCATTTTTAGGGGTGATTTGGAGCTAAAAAGGGTAGAAGAATGGATTAACAAAATGAATAGGATATTTGAATTCTTGGGAACACTGGCAGAGCTAAAAGTGAAGTTATCCATGTATATGTTGGAAGATATTTCCCTTCAGTGGTGGGAGCTATCAGTACAAGCTAAGACGGACCAAGGTGTGATGTGGGAAGGTTTTGAAGAGTTGTTTAATAAATAATTCTACCCTCATACATTCATAATTCATCACAGAACATATTTCTTCCACTTGAAGTAGGAGAACCTATCAGTAATGGAATATGCTGCTAAGTTTATGAACTTAGTGTAGTTTTCACCTGAGGTAGCATGTAACACATCCTTGAAGTCATGCATTTTTGAAGCTGGTTTGAGGAAGGAAATTCGTTCCAAGATATAAGTGTTGTGTATAAATGATTATATAGAGATGGTGAATAGAGATTTGGTGGATGAGCGAGATATGTTGGGGGATACAGGTAGGAGAAATATGTTGGTACCCATGGGATATAGTGGGAACTCTAATGATGAATTTAAGTTGTATAGGGTCACTTATTTCTAGGGTGGGAGTACGACTCATAATATGATATCAGGATTGATGAATCTCCCTCCGAAGTCTCAGAGTAAGCTGGGATGTTTTCAGTATGGTTTTATAGGACACATCAAATGGAATTTCATGACACAACCTCTAGTATGTCATAACTGTAAGCATATGGGGGATCTTCCATGGTATTTCCATAATTCTATAAGGCCAGGTGTTCGTGACACTCCTCAGGGGTCTCAGGCATCCTATTCCTTGACAGGATGAGGGAACCAGCATACTCCTCGTTATCAGAGTTGAGTTAGTCATGGTGAGTCTGGGAAAACCATGACAACTCAGTGGGGTGACAAAGAGCAGAGTATAGCAAGCAAGAAGTTGTTTGGAGTTGAGTGGGTGGTAATGGATGATCAGTCAGGACCATCCATGGTAAGAGGTACAATTCTTTTAAATTATACATTGATGGAATATTTTTTTGATACGGGTGCTTCACATTCTTTTATTTCTTCATGTGCTATTATTTTTCTAGGTTTAACTATGGAAATGATGCCTTCAGTTTTAAAACATCAATATCCCTTGGGTTAAATAGAGTGTTGATCCTTTCTGTGTAGATCATGTTGCTTAGTTGTTGACAACATTGAATTGATGTGGGATTTCTCAGTGCTTTTTATGGATGCTTATGATATAATACTAGGAATGTATTGGTTGGAAGTGTTTAAGGCCCACATTGATTTCTATGCGTGGATGGTTAGTTTTATGATGGAGGATGACATTGAACACCTATTTAGAGGGGAGAATAATGAAAAGTTGGGTGCAATAGATTTGTTGGTACCAGCTATTGGCACAATTTTGTATCAGTTAGAATATTTGTCATTGGACTTAGTGGAAGGTGTTGAGAAGAGTGTTCTTCTGGCAGTTGTGGATCATTTTATGGATGTATTTCTCGAATAATTCTTAGGGTTGACATCCATGAGAGAATTGAAGTTTACGATTGATCTTCTACTAGGGACCAGTCCTACCTCACTTCCATCTTACCAGATGGAACCAGTAGAATTGAGGGAAATTGAAGGTGTAGTTGGATGATTTAGAGAACAAAGGGTCTATCCATCCTAGCATGTCTATATGGGAAGCACCAATTTTATTTGTTAAAAAGGCATATGGAACTCTACAGCTCTGTGTTGATTATCATAGAATTAATTAGGTTCTGATAAAGAACTGATATCCACTTCCACACATTGATGATTTGTTTGACCAGTTGAGGTGAGATCAATGGTTCTCCAAGATTGAATTGAGGTTAGTATATCATCAATTGTAGGCGAGGAAGGAGGATATTCCCAAAACAGATTTTAGAAATAGATATGGCCATTATGATTATGTGGTTATGAACCTTTGTCTAATGAATTCACTAGTGGTGTTCATGGAATTAATGAATCAGATATTTCAGAGATATCTAGATTCTTTTTAGTGGTATTTATTGATGATATACTGGTGTATTCTAGGACAAGGGTGGAGCATGAGCAGCGCTTGACGATAGTGATAGGGGTCTTGAGGGATCATCGGTTGTATGTAAAATTGTTAAAGAGTAACTTTTGGATATAGGAGGTTCGTTTCATTGGCCATGTTATTTATGAGAAGGGCGTTTCAGTTGATCTGGAAAAGGTAGAGGCTATTATCTCCTAACAACCTCTAAAGAATGTTTTTGAGATATAGAGATTCCTTGGTATAACTAGCTACTATCGATGTTTTGTTCATTATTTCTCATGATTTGCCTCACTGATGTAAACTTTTATAAGGAAGAATGTTCCATTTCAATGGGATGAGAAGTGTCAGAAATGTTTTCAAGAGCTGAAGGGTCGCCTTAAATCAACACCAATCTTGGTTTTTCCAGAACCAGGGAAAGGGTACGTGGTGTATTGTGATCTATCGAGATCAGGGTTGGGGTGTGAGATCAAGAAGGGGGATCATGTGGTTGCATATGGCTCATGAAATTTGAGGTTGTATGAGAATAACTACCCAGCACATGAGTTTTAGTTTTCGGCACTGGTTCATTCTTTGAAAATGTGGCTTCATTATATCTTCAGTGAGAAGTTCATGATGTTTACTAATCATAAGAGTATAATGAATATTTTCTCACAATGATATTTGAACTTGAGGTAAAGGATATGGATGGAGTATCTCTAGAGGTTTGGTTTTGAGTTAATGTACACACTGGGTAAGGGAAATTCGGTGGTAGATGCATTAATTAGGAAATCATATGCTCAGGTGGTGAACCATGCATCAGATCAGTGGCAGTTGATGTCGGTCATAGCCGACATGTGGTTAGAATGTCAGGATCGGGGTGGAAAAGTTGTATTCTTTCTAGTTTCGTTGGTTCCTGACTTGTTTGGCATGGTTAAAGAGTCACATACATTTGATTCCGAGTGTATGGCAATGAGGTCGACACTCAATGGTAGGGTGACCATTAAGGGCTAGGAACTAAATGAGAATTCATATTTTTGTTTTCGGAATCATATGGTGGTACCAGTGGATTATCAGGAGGAACTTATCATAGCTTATCATCATTCTAGGTGGATTATACATCCTGGAATTCAGAAAATGTATATGGAATTGAAAGCATAGTTTTGGTGGAGTGGTATGAAAAGGAAAGTGGTCAAGTTTTTTCGAGATGCTTGACTTGTTAGCAAGTCAAGGCAGAGCATCAGTGGCCATAAAAAACATTGAAATATTTTCGTATTCTAGTGTGTAAGTGGGAAAAAATAGAAATAGATTTTGTGATAGGTCTCATGATATTGTTCAGGAAGCACAATTCCATATGGGTGATTGTGGATTGGCTCACAAATTCGCCCCATTTTATCCTGATTTGTGGTCTCATACGGTGGAGGATTTATCTAATATATATATATATCTGGGAATTGGTAAAGAGGCATGGTGTTATAGTTTTGATTGTATCAGATAGATATCTGAGGTTCACATATAATTTATGGAAATCCTTGTAGCAATCCTTTAGGGCACAATTGATGATGTGTACAACGTATCATCCTCAGAAGGAAGACCAATCCGAGAGGATGATACAAAATTTGGAGGATATTCTAAGGGCTTGTGTGATGAATTTTGGTGGTTTATAGGAGGATCACTTGCCGCTTGTGGAGTTCTCCTATAATAACAATTATTAGGCTTCCATACATATGTCTCCATTTGTAGCATTGTATGGGCGACCATGTGGTTCTCCACTATGTTGGGTGGAAATGGGTGAGACATTAATGGTTGGACTGATCCTTGTCTAAGATACTATGGAAAAGATCAAGCTGACCAGAAAGAGGATGGATATGGCCCAGAGTCGTCATAAATCATATGAATACCATTATCGACGACCTTTTTCATTTGAGGTGGGTGATCATGTGTTTTTGAGAATATCTCCTAGGTTGGGACAACATTGGTTTGGAAAGCATGATAAGTTATCTCTGAGGTATATTGGGACTTTTGAGATACTTGAGTGGATTTTAGAGGTGGATTATTGGTTTTTTTCCACCATGGTTTAATGTTGTGCACAATGTGTTTCATGTCTCACAGTTGAAAAAGTATCAGTCGGATTGTGACCATGATTCTATGGGATCATGTTGAGCTAGAGTCAGATGCTTCTTTGGTGCATGTGCCAGTTCAGATTGTGGATAGGCAAGAGAAAGTATTGTGTGGGAAGAGCATCTGTCTAGTTTGGGTTTTGCGGAAACATGGTCAGATTCAGGAGGAGACTTGGGAGTGGGAGAAAGAGATGGATTAACAACAACCTGATCTCTTTCGGTAAATTGATGGTTCAATACTTCATGAAGATGTAAAGTCCAATGTTGGGGAGAATGTAGCACCCCCAGTTTGAGGTATGTGACCTTTTTTAATACCTTTTTATGTATATGAAGTGGTTGGGTAATGTTTGGGAGAGTTTGGGAGAGTTTGGAAAGGTTTTAGAAAGTTTTGGAGGCCTTTTAAGGCTGCGCAGTTTGAGAATAGTTAGGGGAAATTGTGCAATAATCCTAGGTAACCATGCGATATTCCACTATTCAGACAGTAGCATGATCATAGTTAGTACACAGTTTGTCAAAATGTGCGAACTAACCATGTAACCCATTAAAATTAGTTTTTTTAAATGGGATTAGTCGAGATTTTCCCTAACTTTCTCCTTTATCCTCCCATATGAACCCAACATAAGATTACTTTATCTCAAGGGATATAGGGGATCTACCACCCATTTTGGAAGAAAATCAAAGGGGTTTCTTGGTGGTTTAAATGTGGTTCATCTTGGGTAAGTCTCCCCTCTTGGTTGCTTGTGGTTTTCTCCATATCTACTCTTCCCTCTCTCCCGGTTTTCTAGATCTACATCTATTGCGTGTATATATAGGTTTTTTTTCCTTAATTGATGATATTAAGTCTTGTTGATGATATGGAAGGAGATCTAGAGTGGTTTTCGTGGAGCATTTTCCCAGATTTGTGGTGTAGTTGCTTGTGGGTCAATTTCACCAGAACCCTAAAGGTATGTGGATTCTGTCTTGACTCCACTTTGTTAGTGCTAGAAGGATTGTTCCAATTAATTAGTTTTTCTTGAATTAATTGGTTATTTTGATGTGTGAAATTGGTTATAAATCCCTTTGGTAATGTTTTGTGGAATTTTTGGGGACAAAAAGGTTTTGAGGTGAAATGTTTTTGTTGTTGGATTTTAAAATGTTAATTTTAAAATTGGTAAATTCTGATGTTTTATGGAAATGGTTTGAGAAAATATTTTCCAATATAAATGGGTTGATTTATTTAAATGTGATATGGAATAGATGTTGCTTCAAGGTATTGTTTTATTATGAAATGGTTATTGGCATGTTGTTGTGGCCTTGATGTGTTAAATTCTTGGTTATTGGCTTGTGGATGTTATGTTTGTGATTGGAATTATGTGATGTGGGTAGAGAGTACCACTATAAAAAGAGGATGGAGAGTGTATGGAAGTGCCACTATCAAGGATAAGTGGGTGAGAAGTACCACTTGATTGGGAAAGTAGTTAACAGGTTTGGGCGGGAAGTTTCACTGTTTTTGTTTCCTTGTTGTGTATTGCTATGCAAGATGAAAATTTTTGGGCTAATGTGAAATGGTGAAATGAATTATGGCATGTTTTTTGGATTTATTTTTGGTTACATGTTTTGGGTAAAGGTGTCTTGGTAAGGGTGTGTTTGGATTATCGATAATTGTCGAACTATTTGATGTTTTATATAAATTGTCTTATATAAATGTGTTAACGGTTCTTTCCTAGTGGAGTGTGTAGGGAAGTCATATGATGAAATCCTACTGAGTGTTATTACTCACCCATACTTTGGAACTTTGGTTCTTTTGTAGATATTTTATTCCAGGACACAGTTAAGTGTAAGTCATATCATTTTTCTAGCATTTCGTCATGATGCTTTGGGGGTGTTGTAGTGATTGGAGCATGGAGCTTGGTGTGGATCTATGGATGGTGTCACACTTCCTTGGGGTCTTTTTGTTTACTCTTCATATTGGTACTCTGATATTGGTTTGGTATGGTTTGGTTATATTGGTTTTTGGGAATTTTTATGGAATAGATTGGTGGTCTTTTGGTAATATATGACTTGTGTTACTATGTTACATGCATCATGTAGTTTTGTTGGTAAGAACTTGTTTGTTTGGTTGATTTATCTCAAGGGAAAATCATTCCACAATTTATTATTGAATCCCTCGGCATTTATTTCCAACCTTTGAAACATTGGGAACGTCTCTTAAGTTCAAGAAACACCTCACTGCCTTCTCAAGACAACAAGGAAGGGGCGGGGCATCACACTAATACTTCTGGATCTGATGCAGACTTTGTCTTGATTCCTGGAACTGATACAATCTTTATAATTCCTCCATTTCTTCAAAATATTTTACCATGAGAGTTTTTATGATTTATGAGAACTTCAATATTAAAAAATAATCATCTAACTTTAGGTTATAAAGTTTAAGAACTCTCTAACTCATTACATCACTATCTTCATTCAACCTCTTTAGCAATATTATATCTTTCAAACTCAGAAACTTATTTTTAAAAAACATCATGTCCAATACATATTTAGGTACACGATGATGGATCTGAGACGGATGATGTGTATGATCATCTACTTTAACTTTTTGATGACTTTTTCACCTGTTGCTACTCAGTCTGATACTCTGCATCTGGTGCTACTCAGCCTGATCCTCTGCATCTAAAAGACAAATTTCTCATGAACAAAAATTCCCCCCTTTATGTTTAGGTTTGAAAATTCAGTAACTTTCACCTATTTTTAAAAATAATTCTTTTACAAGAGATTAGTTTTAAACAAATATAAAAGCTTTGTTAAGAAAAAAAAACACAAAGGTTCTTCAATATACCCCTTTGGATTTGTTGACAACACTCATTAAAAAAAATTTCCACTGTCATAAATTTTTCACAATTCCACTTTTTTAAAAAACTCAAGTTTTTTTTACTTTTAACAAAACAAAAAACTTCTAAAAAGAGAGTTTCATAACACCACACTACTAGATATATTAATTTTTTAGAAGAATTCCATTCCTCGGTGGAAATAAAATTATACAGCCATGTTAAGATAAACCTTCCTCAATTTTTATTTTTCTATCACTTTTATTTTTCTCTCCCCCATTTTATTATTACCAAAACTTCATATTCATAAAAATAAAGATAAGTAAAAACTTATTACAAAGATTTTTTTTATTTTCTCTACCCCTTTGTCAACATAATCTAAATAACAATATGGAATTGCTTTATGAGAGTTAGGAATTCAATGGATTTGGCTGAACATGAAGTTGTAGCATCAACTCAACAAAACTTTTTTCTAGAATTTACTTTGTGTAGATATCAGTAATTTTATAATTCATTGAGATATATTTTAGAAAAAAATATCCAGAATATAATTTAAATTTTATAAAGTGAAACTTTATATCAATGTGTCTTGATCTTGAATGTTGAATAGGATTTTTAGAATAATCAATTGAACTTTTATTATCACAAAGTATCTTCAATGATCTAGAAACTTTTACTTTCAAATAATCGAGATGAACTTTCATCCACAATATCTGAGTACAATATTGAGTAGTTGAAACATATTATGATTCTACTATGCTCAAAGTTTCTGAACTTTGTTTCTTACTATTCCAACTTACACAACATTATCCCAAGAAAAATGTTCCTCCTGAGGTTTATTTTCTATCATTACAATCTCCAGCCCAATCAAAATCAATATAAAAATGAAAGTTCATATCACATTTTTTTGTATAAAAACCCATGTGAAGTTGTTCCTTTTAAATATCTCAGAATTCACTTTTCTACCAACACATTTGATTCTTTAATATTATTTTAATACCTACCACAGAAAGTCACAACATAAAAAATATTAGGACTTGAGGTTGTAAGGTAAAGTATAATTCCATTAAGCTTCATAAAATCTTTTTGATTTACACTTTTACCAAACTCATATTTACTCAACATCATCCCCACTTAAATAGGAGTAAAAAATTCTTTGGATTCCATCATGCCAAACTCTTGTAATAATTCCCTGACATATTTTTCTTGAGATGGGAAGATGTATTTTTCTTTTTTTTGTACTAGTAAACCAATGAAGAATGTTAATTCTAATAAAATTGAAATCTCAAAGTTCTTTTTTATTTATTCATAAAATTATTTAAAAACATATTCTATATCCCCATAAAAAATATATCATGCATATAAACAATTACAATTAGAGTTTTAGAGTCAACATCTTTCACATATAAGTTGCCATCAACTTTTCCTTTCAAAAAATTCATCATTCTCAAACAATTTTCAATCTTATAATACTATGTACATGAATATTATTTCATATCATACAAATATTTCTATAATATAAGAACTTTATTTTCATCCTCATCATGTAGAAACCCCAAATTTTGTTCAATAGAAACTTATTTTTCAATTTCTCCATTAAGAAATGATGACTTTACATATATTTGATATACTTTGTAATTATAGAGATCAACTACTACTAAAAACATTCTAATATTTTATAAACTTGCAATAGGGTAAAAGGTTTCCTCGAAATCTACACCTTCCACCTATGCATAGCCTTTACAAACAAGTCTTTTTTTGTTTCTTGAAACTTCTCTATTTTCATTCAACTTGTTTCTGTAAATCCATTTTGTTCCAATAAAATTTTTACCTATAAGATGTGGAAAAACTTTCCATGTTTCATTTTTATCAATTTGATTAAACTATTCATTCATAGAATTCACCCATTATATGCATTTAATATCTTCTAAAACTGATTCTAGTTTAACTTTTGTGATGAGTGAAGTTTGATTTTCTAATTTTAGATTTATTCTATTCTAAACTAGAGCCTTCTAATTCCCAAGAATATTTTCAGTCTCAACATGATTTTTTAAAGTAGGAAATTATGGTGTTCCTCTTTCTACTTCACTTTCCTACACACATGATTCATCTAAATCTTCATGCACATTATTTTTCTCACTTTCATTTTCATTGGAAACTTTCAGTTTTTATTCCTCAAAATTCCCATCAAATTTTGTTAAAGAAGTTGGATTCTAAATAAATTTCACATCATATGATTCCACTTAATTTTGTAAACATTTGTTCAAACATTTTTAACTTCTTCAATTGGGTGAATAACCCATAAATATTCCTTTCTCATCTTTATCATCAAACTTTCCCAGATCCAGATTTTTTATTTTAAGTAGACATGGACTTTTAAAATCTTTGAAGTAATTCAATGAAGTTTTTTCTTGTACCAAATTTCATAATAAGTCATGTTTTATTCTATTCTCAACAAAAATCTTGTAACACCCCAAGATTTCATAATACATTATTTATTCAAAGTAATTAAATAACATGCACTACATGAAACACTGAGTTCAAGCGTAACACTAATTACCAAACTAGCCGTTCAAAAGCGGTTATGAATAGTATTAACTGAATTTTGAACTTTATAAAATCCTTATAATTTTAGAATCCATAATATGAGTTTCTTAGACATAATGTATGAACAAATACATTTTTCAGATAAAAGAAGTATTTTTCAAAAATGAAATTTTAATGCCTTTTAATAGAGATCCCTTTTTAAATAAAATATTTGAAACGTTTATATATTAAATTTGACAAAATAAACCACTTCTTTAGAATCAGGACATAATAATTTAGTTTTAATAAATTTTTGGTGTTTTTCTTATAAGTTTCATATTTGGGTGAGTAGTGAAAAATACTATATTTTAACTGAAAACAACTTTTTTAATCAAAATAATTTATATATTTTAATGGTTTTTAAGTATAAATAGATTATATTTTTACCATTTAATCTAATTCTGGTCATTGTAAGTAATTTTACATTGAAATCAGACACAAACAAGTGTCAATCTTTTGATAGTTATTATTTGTTAAAAATACGCCTTTTGGTTTTGACAACAAGAATTAATTTTAAATTAATAAATGCAACTTATATGTTTTGAATTTGGTAAAATTGACATCATTTTTGGATTCAGAATATCAAAATTATCCTTGGGTGAATTTTTGGTATTTTTCTGAAGACTTTCAATTTTTGATGAATAGTTAAAAACACTAAGTTATTGTTTAAAACCAGCTTTTTATTTAAATAATTATTTATTTTATTTAAATTTATTTTAGGTAAAAATAGATAAATAATACCTATATAAATTCAACATAATTCATTGGAGTCATTTTATAATAATTTTAGATATATAATAATTTTATTGAACTTTTCACCGTCTTTTAACCACCTCCTAGGAGAATTTGTAAATTCACATAAAACTTTATTTTACCACTTCTGTGAGTTGAATTTAGAAAATCTGAGAGACATAGTTAATATCAAGGAGTAAAATGTGGTTCAATAAGATAAAAATATTTTTTGGTGAATAGTAACTTTTTTACTTTCATTTACCACGGTTAAAAGTAAATAGGGTAATTAAGGGTAAAAATGATATTATTATTACCCTAAAACATTTCCTAATTATATTGGAAAAGTGTATTTCGACCCAAAACAACCTTATGAATAAAATATGACCCTTTAGGTCCACTTGGATTATATTAGGACATTTATTATTATTTAATTTAAAGAAGAGTTAAAAGTGTTAAATTCAAAGTTTATTAACTAAACCATTTTTAATATAGGGTTATACATAAGATAAATTTGACTATAAATATTAATTAGAAATATAAAAATATTTCATACATCATGGTATTTTATTTATAATTTTTAGACATTAAATAATTAAATTTATTTATGACACAATGATGATACAGTAATTACCTTGTTAATAAAAGAATCAAATAAATTGTATTATAAATATTAAAATAAATATAATTTCAAAGTTTTTATGAGATCCACGAATTTTATAGGTGACTATGACATGTTAGGTATGATTCAATGCATCTTTTTTTGAAGTAATCAAGTTTTTATGACTTTCACAAAAACAAAATACCAAATAGTGTCAAAATTGACATAAATTAATATTTAAAACAAATAATATATTATTGGTTGATATAATATTCCTAAAAATGCAAGGTTTGGCCAAAGGGCTTAAATAATATTATATATTTCATTAATGAGCCACTTGAGGTTATCTTGGAAGTTTAGAGTAAGTTTATTAACCATATATAGTAAGAATACAAGAGGACACGGTAAAAGTTAAACTATTTAACTAAGAGTTAAATCTAAATGATAACTTTACAATTGTAACCTAAACTTGTCTAAAACCTATTTTTTGAGATTATTTAGACCCATAACCACAAAGGGATCGAAATAAATTTTTTTTGGAACCATTATAAACCGAATATGATTGTATAATAAATTAATACTTTAATCTTTTCCTAAAGTGACACTCACTCCTCTTATAAAATCGCACTTCCCCTTCTCTCAAAATCACACCTCCAAAGCCATTTGGCTCGGCCAAACCCTGCCCCAATATCCTCCAAACTTCCCTCACTTGATTCTACAGGCCTTATTTTGATAAGAAATCCAACTTAAGGAGCCCTTTTGATCAAATCAAAAGGAAGAACCCGAAGAAGAGGTAATGATTTCACCACCCACTTTCAAGTTCTCTTATTCTTCCACTTAATCTTTCTTTGTTGTTTACATTCTAAAATAATAAATCCAGAATATTACATATAATGTGATTTTATTATAAATATGGAACAACTATATTCATTATTCGATCCATCTTATGAATGATAATGTCACCATGCGTGCGTACGTACGACTAACCGTCTCCACACCGTGGTATAATTTGTTATTCAACACTATGTTATTTGGATGGATATAATGATGAGTAATATGTATATAAATAATAAAAATAACATGCTAATATCTCTGTAAAACTAATACACCATCCAATCCCACACCTTTAAAGAAATGATATTGTCACTCGTGCGTACGTACGGATTACCGTCTCCACGATGCGATGAGATTTCTTTCCACGTTCACCATTCATTGACGATTATAAAAATAAATATTACTAATAATTATGTAATACATGAAATAATAATTCTACTGGAGATATATATATATATATATATATATATATATTTACTTACATATATATTGTTCACTTATTTCCGTTCAATACGATATGAAAACAGAAACAACGTTTATGCGAACGTACAGACGGCCGTCTCCATAAACGGTGTTTTTCATTTCATATATATGTCTATTATACATATTTTTTTTCTAACTATATATGATATATAAATCAAGTTTTATATTTTTTAAGTATTTAAATGTTGATCTAAGTGATACAATCAAGAGTAACAAGTTAAAACACGTACGATAAAGAAAGAGATTATTACCCAAAATGTTAATTTAACATGGAAATTATTATTAAATGGGTATTATAAAGTCATAAATGAATCATGTATGATATCATAAATATAAATATGGTTCTAGTATAATTTAATAAAATACTACTATCTTCATATAGGAGGTTAAACATACCCTCTACTAAAGGAATGTTCAAGGTAAGGGTTAATTGTTCAATCTCATTGTTATCCGAGATTGTTTATGTGTAAGTATTTACTGGGAAATTTTTATCATCCATGTCTATTTTTCATAAAAATGATTTTAAAATGAATATTTTAAGGATTTGTGAAAGGTACTCTTTATCAAGATCAGAATTTTAAATGTTTTAAATATTTATCTTTCTAAATATTTTTAATTAATGTCCATGTTTTCAAAATGATTTTAAGGATTTATTTATATGGATATGAATGTTTTGAAATGATAATTATTTTAAAAAGTCTCAAAGTGGTATGGGACACTTTGATTCAAAAATATATTTTAAGTTAATTCCTTTATAAATGTGTGACTTTTAAATGATTTTACAAAAAGGATATTTCTCTCAAAAAGTTTTACTCATTATTTTCAACTATGTCAGCATCCTTTACTGGATATTATTTTTGATTGAGGTTGATTTATTATAATACAATATTACATATTGTATTGAATGAGTTATGATATTTTTGACTATGGATGTTCTATTTTTATACCATTCTTCGTTTATGGTTAATGCATTGACATTTCATATGCTAGTTTTAATACGAATGTTTATGTTATGTTTTAGCTATTCATATGAGGAATGCAGTGTACTTAGTAAGTGATGGGTGGAGCCCGCTATATCTCCTCAATGCATCAATAGGTCTCATGAGACAAACTAGTGTCTTGGCACAAGGTCTTGCCAAAAATTTTATTTTTAGTCTTGGCTCGAGGCCTTGACTATGTGGTAATGATGTCCGGCGTTAGGCATTCCCTCATTATGAAATTAGTTATTACATGTGATTATTTGACTAGTAGAATATCCATGTGCATGTTTATATGGTAATGTTTGATTTATTTTTTTCCATATTATGTTCAAGTTAAGTTTAAAAAGGCTATTGTTTTTATCACACATATTTCTTTAAAAGTTTATAGCTTTCGCTAAATTATTTACTCTTACTGAGCATCTGAGCTCACCCCTTTATTATGTTTTATTTTCCTAGGGCTCCAAGAAGTGTATTATTATTGATAAGTAGGGTTAATCTTGGGGATTAATGGCTTTATCAATGTATCATTTATTTTTTGTTTTATTTTCTAATGTGTAATGTAACGTTCATGTATGTAATCTATTTTCCAATACTGCTAAACTGATCGGTCCTTTGGGACTTGATTCCTTGTAATCATGCCAATGTATTAAAATAATGCACCGACTCTGGGTAACTGGGGTTGGGGCGTTACAGTTGGTATCAGAGGAAGTTTAGAAATAACCTTAGAAACTAGATTTATATAAACTCTGATTAGAGAACATTGCCCAAAGATAGAATTTGATGATTAGTATAGAAGAACTTCCTAGAATTTTGGTAATGTAGATATTTTGTGAGTTTTACAAGCAATACATCCTTGTCTGGATATGAGCAGGTAGAGGTGGCTCTGGCATATATGTAACTAGGGGTAAAAACCAAAAAACACCGCTTTGAGCTAGACTCAAACGGGAACTGGTGCACGACAACAGGCCTTGCTGCACTCTTGGTTATGACACTCCTGAGGATATGCTTAGGATAATTCTCATTTTCTTTACAAACCACTATGAATGGTTTATGAGTATATACCTCCTCAAAGAAAACAATTTTTTGATTATGGATTATATCCATAAACTGTTCAATTTATGTTAGGTATTTTACATGTTTGGAATTATGAATTTCAATTCATAAACTGACCTAGTGTATGCCATTGTATAGAAATGGCATCCAATAGAAGGAATGTGAACTCCAGAAATATGTATGATCCAAAGAGTAAGAAGGATCATATATTTCATAGTATTAAGCCAACATTTAGTAGGGAAATAATATACCATGTATTCTCAACATATGAAGAAATAATATCATGTGTTAATAAGATATTTAAAGAATTATCTGAGTCCTATGGATTTGAAGAGAAGCAAGAGAGGAAAAGAATAGAAGAGAGAAATATGGATAAAGGGAAGAGGGAAAAGAAGGATTTTCCCATATGTGATAACCATGGAAAGAATCACCATGGTAAATTCTTGAAGGGAATGAGAGTTTGTTATAAGTGTAGAGAAAAAGAACACCAAGTACGTGATTGCAAGGGTAAGAAAAAATTTCAAATGTACAATGCTTCATCTGCAAGGCATTGGAACACTATGCGAATCAATGTCTCAGTCCTCAGAGTATACCTTAAATTATGCTATTGGATAATAATAAAGTTATGATAAAACCTCATGTGAAGTGGAATTACTAGTGTTATTATGTTGTTAATATATAATTATATCATTTTAGTGTTGTATCAACAATATTCTGGTTATATGAATTATGGAGATAAATAAGGATTGTAATGCAGTACTATTTTATTGAGGATTTGAGATTATATGGTTCTAAGAAATGTGACTTAATAGTAAGCTACAATTTTTTGAAAATGCATGGTTGAAAGAAAGGTAATCCTTAATATGGTCCCGATAACGAGGTAGTGATTTTGGAATAAGAGATGGTTGATTTGAATTTATTATATTGGATATTGTTGACTTCCTTGAAACTGATTAATTATTTGTATATTCCATTATTGTTGGAGTTGAAATTTTTTTTGGATAGAATGAGTATATCCAGTATTATATAAGGAATAAGGGAGCATGAATATAATCAATAAGGTTTTATGGTAATTTAGGATGTTGCAGTGTTTTAAAAGAATACATGATAAAGGCGTTTGCATGTTAGTACCTGGAAAAAAGGATCTTCATTTTGTTTAACTTCCTTATAAATTTTGGATAGAGAGTTTGGATATAAGTATTTTGGATAAGTCTAAATGTTGGAATGGATTAAGTCCAAAATTGGATGCTATTTTTAAGGTTTTTTTTGGATTTTTATAAAAAGGACAACCTTGAGGTCGGGCGACTACTTGTCATGTCCGGCAAGGCCGTGAGACTTGAACCCGCAACCGAAGAGCGACAAAGGTGCATCAACTACGACTGGACTACGTGATGTATTGGTTTGTATAATTTAGTTTTTTTTAAAATAGTCTGAAAAATGAATTATAAATTCATTATTTTTGGAACCTTATACGATTTAGGTAAATAGATTTTTTTTTGAAATCATTTGGAGTGAAAGATGAGTTTGTGGTAGGAATTAGTTGAAGGATGAAACTATACTTGTCAAGTATATATATATATATTATTCTCTTATTCTAAGTAGAAATAAATTCTTAAACTTTAGGTAAGGCATCTTAAAACTAAAGATGTGTTATCCTAAAACCATATGTTTTGTTGAACCGAGGATATTTTAAATCATCATAGATTGATGGCTTTGAGGCCCTCATTTCTAGAATTGTTTGTGACTGATGAACTCAATAACTACATATAAATATTTAAGTTTTTCCTGCAATTATGTGTCTCTAATTTCCACCAATGTTCTCCTAATCGAGATCATAATTTGGTGGTGAATTTTTCATTCCCCTTTTCCTATTATTAAGACTAAATTTTATTAACCCAATTTCCGATGTGGGTTTTCCCACAAAGGTATTTTCTATTTTCAACCTTTTATTTTCAAAGAACAATTTCATATTGCAAGGATGCAATTTATTGAAGGAGGGAAGAATGTAACACCCCAAGATTTCATAATACGTTATTTTTTCAAAGTAATTCAATAACATGCACTACATGCAAAACTGAGTTCAAGCGCACCACAACTTAGAAAACTAGCCGTTTAAAAGCAGTTATGAATAGTATTTACTGAATTTTTAACTTTATATAATCCTTATAATTTTAGAATCCATAATATGAGTTTCTTAGATATAATGTATGAACAAATACATTTTTTCAGATAAAAGAAGTATTTTTCAAAAATGCAATTTTACCGCCTTTTAATGGAAAACCCTTTTTAAATAAAATATTTGAAACTTTTATATATTCAATTTGACAAAATAAACTTATTCTTTAGAATCGAGACATAATAATTTAGTTTTAATTAATTTTTGGTGTTTTTTCTGATAACTTTCATATTTGGGTGAATAGTGAAAAATACTATATTTTCACTAAAAACAACTTTTTTAATCAAAATAATTTATATATTTTAGTGGTTTGGAAGTATAAATAGATTATATTTTCACCATTTAATCCAATTCTGGTCATTGTAAGTAATTTTACATTGAAATTGGACACAAAAAAGTGTTAATCTTTTAATAGTTATTATTTCTTAAAAATACGCCTTTTGGTTTTAACAATGAGAATTAATTTTAAATTAATAAATGAAACTTCTATGTTTTGAATTTGGTATAATATACATCATTTTTGGATTTGGAATATCAAAATTATCTTAGGGTGAATTTTTGGTATTTTTCTGAAAACTTTCAATTTTTGATAAATAGTGAAAAACAATGAGTTATTGTTTAAAACCAGCTTTTTATTTAAATAAATATTTATTTTATTTAAATTTAGTTTAGGTCAAAATAGATACATAATACCTATATAAATTCAATGTAATTCATTGGAGTCAGTTTATAATAATTTTAGATATATAATAATTTTATTGAACTTTTCACCGTATTTTACCCACCTCCTAGGAGAATTTTTAAATTCACATAAAACTTAATTTTACCGCTTCTGTGAGTTGAATTTTGAAACTCTGAGAGACACAGTTAATATCAAAGAGTAAAATGTGGTTCAATAAGATAAAAATATTTTTTGGTGAATCGTAACTATTTTACTTTCATTTACCACGGTTAAAAGTAAATAGGGTAATTAAGGGTAAAAATGATATTATTATTACCCTAAAACATGTCATAATTCTATTGGATAAGTTTAATTATACTCAAAACAACCTTAGGAATAAAATATGACTCTTTAGGTCCACTTGGATTAGATTAGGACATTTATTATTATTTAATTTAAAGAAGAGTTAAAAGTGTTACATTCAAAGTTTATTAACTAAACCATTTTTAATATAGGGTTATACATAAGACAAATTTGACTATAAATATTAATTAGAAATATAAAAATATTTCATACATCATGGTATTTTATTTATAATTTTTAGACATTAAATAATTAAATTTATTTATGACATAATGATGATGCAGTAATTACCTTATTAATGAAAGAATCAAATAAATGGTATTATAAATATTAAAATAAATATAATTTCAAATTTTTTATGACATACACGAATTTTCTAGGTGACTATGACATGTTAGGGATGATTCAATGTATCTTTTTCTAATTAATCAAGTTGTGATGACTTTCAAAAAAACAAAATACCAAATAGTGTCAAAATTGACATAAATTAATATTTAAAATAAATACTATATTATTGGTTGATATAATATTCTTAAAAATGTAAGGTTAGGTCAAAGGGCTTAAATAATATTATATATGTCATTAATGAGCCAATTGAGGTTCTCTTGAAAGTTTAGAGTAAGTTTATTAACCATATATTATAAGAATACAAGAAGACACAGTAAAAGTTAAACTATTTAACTAAGAGTTAAATCTAAATGATAAGGTTACAATTGTAACCTAAACTTGTCTAAAACCTATTGGTTGAGAGTGTTTCGACCCATAACCACATAAGTCTCGAAATAAATTTATTTTGAACCATTATAAACCGAATATGATTGTATAATAAATTAATACTTTAATCTTTTCCTAAAGTGACCCTCACTCCTCTTATAAAAGGGCACTTCCACTTCTCTCAAAATCACACCTACAAAGACATTTGGCTCAGCCAAAACCTACCCAAATATCCTCCCAACTTCCATAAATTAATACTATAGGCCTTAGTTTGATTATAAATCCAACTTAAGGAGCCCTTTTGATCAAATCAGAAGGAAGAACCCGAAGAAGAGGTAATGATTTCACCACAGACTTTCAAGTTCTCTTATTCTTCCAATTACTCTTTCTTTGTTGTTTCCATTCTAAAATAATAAATCCAGCATCTTATATATACTGTGATTTTATTATAAATATGGAACATCTATATTCATTATTCTATCCATCTTTTGAATGATAATGTCACCATGTGTGTGTACGTACGGCTTACCATCTCCATGCCGTGGTGTAATTTGTTATTCAACACTATGTTATTTGGATGGATATAATGATGAGTAATATGTATATAAATAATGAAAATAACATGCTAATGTCTCTATAAAATTAATATAACATCCAATTCCACACATTTAAGGAAATGATATTGTCGCTCCTGCGTATGTACGGATTACCGTCTCCACGATGCGATGAGATTCATTTCCACGTTCACCATTCATCGATGATTATAAAAATATATATTATTAATAATTATGTAATATATGAAATAATAATTCTACTGGAGATATATATATATATATATATATATATGTACTTACATATATCTTGTTCACTTAGTTCCGTTCAATACGATATGAAAACGGAAACAACGTTTATGCGTACGTACGGACTACCGTCTACATAAACAGTGTTTTTCATATCATATATATATATATTATACATATTTATTTTCTAAATATATATGATATATAAATCAAGTTTTATATTTTGGAAGTATTTAAATTTTTATCTAAGTGATACAATCAAGAGTAACATGTTAAAACACGCACGATAAGGGTTCCACCTCACCCTTTGAAAGGTGGATTATCAAAAATCAATAAAAAAATAAAGGCCTTCAGGCCATTGGAGGAGGAGGTAGTATAAAGTCATAAATGAATCATGTATGATATCATAAATATTAATATGGTTCTGGTATAATTTAATAACATACTAAGATCTTCATACAGGAGGTTAAACATACCCTCGACTAAAGGAATGTTCAATGTAAGGGTTAATTCCTCAATCTCATTATTATCCGAGATTGTTTATGTGTAAGTATTTACTGGGAAATTTTTATCATCCATGTCCATTTTTCATAAAAATGATTTGAAAATGAATATTTTAATGATTTGTGAAAGATACTCTTTATCAAGATCAGAATTTTAAATGTTTTAAATATTTATCTTTCTAAATATTTTTAATTAATGTCCATGTTTTCAAAATGAATTTAAGGATTTATTTATATGGACATGAATATTTTGAAATGATAATTATTCTAAAAAGTTTCAAAGTGGTATGGGACACTTTGATTAAAAAATCTCTTTTAAATTACTTCCTTTATAAATGTGTGACTTTTAAATGATTTTACAAAAAGGATATTTCTCTCAAAAAGTTTTACTCATCATTTTCAACTATGTCAGCATCCTTTACTGGATATTATTTTTGATTGAGGTTGATTTCTTATAATACAATCTTCCATATTGTATTGAATGAATTATGATATGTTTGACTATGGATGTTCTATTTTTATACCATTCATGGTTTATGGTTAATGTATTGACATTTCATATGCTATTTTTAATACGAATGTTTATGTTATGTTTCAAATATTCATATGAGGAATGCAGTGGACTTAGTAAGTGATGGGTAGAGCCCGCTATATCTCCTCGATGCATCGGTTGGTTTCATGAGACAAACTAGTGTCTTGGCACAAGGCCTTGACAAAAATTTTATTTGTAGTCTTGGCACGAGGCCTTGACTATGTGGTAATGATGTTTGGCGTTAGGCATTCCCTCATTATAAAATTAGTTATTACATGTGATTGTTCGACTAGTAGAATATCCATGTGCATGTTTATATGGTAATGTTTGATTTATTTTTTCCATATTATGTTCAAGTTATGTTTAAAAAGGCTGTTTATTTATCACACATCTTTCCTTAAAAGTTTATAGCTTCTGCTAAATTATTTACCCTTACTGAGCATCTGAGCTCACCCCTTTCTTATGTTTTATTTTCCCAGGGTTCCAAGAAGTGTATTATGATTGATAAGCTGGGTTAATCTTGGGGATTAATGGAGTTATCAGTGGATCATTTATGTTTTGTTTTACTTTTTAATATGCAATGTAACGTTCATGTATGTAATATATTTTCCAAGACTGCTAAACTTATCGGTCCTTCGGGACTTGATTCCTTTTAATTATGCCAATGTATTAAAATAATGCACCGACTCTTGGTAACTGGGGTTGGGGCGTTACACATCTAGTCTAAATATGTATAACGGTACTAAAAACTTCTTTCAAGAAGAACTTTGAAATTTTTTATTATGATAACATACTTCTTCCCATTTCCACTAAACTTCTATTCTTTATTTATGCTACTTTATTTTTTTTATGGAGTGTTGGGAGCACTATACTGATGTTTGATACCATGATTTCTTATATAAGTTTCAAAAGTATTTTTTTTGAATTCAATACCATTATAGGTTTTTAACTCCTTTATATAAACCACCATTTTTTTCTCAACTTATTTTCTTAAAAATGTAAACATTTCCACAGCCTCTGACCTATGTTTCATAAACATGATGTTGGTCATCCAAGTGAAATAATCAATAAAAGCGATAAGGTATAAATCTTCTTTTGTTTATTTTTATCTCATTGACCCACATAAATCGGAATGAATATGTTTAAGAGTTCTATTAAACTAAATCTTAACTTTCTTATGACTTTTATTGGTCATATTATATTTATAAAAAGTAACAAAAACACATTTCTCTATTATTTTCTATTCTAGAAAATTTTATACAACATAAATTTTATAAATATTGGTCATTTTTTCTTCCCAAGGTGGTCATGTATTCAGTGTTCATCTTATTCTCATATTCAACACTTAAGTAACAGGAGTTGATAAATTATCTTATTTGGAAGATATTCCCACTGGTTCTTTCTCCATTTGTAATAAATTTTCCATATTTTAAACTTTTGATAAAAAAAAATATTTTATAAATATCACTTATTTTCTCTCATAAAAAAGTTGTCTTAAACTAAGTATGTTATGTTTTCTCACATTAACAAATAAAACTTAATTAGGTTTTAACTTTTCTACTTCAATCTCATCCATTCCGATTCCTCTGGTTTTTAAGGAATTATCATTCAAAAAGTTAACAACACCTCCAACATGATTTTACACATGTTTTATGAATTTTAAATCGCCTATAATTAGTGAATAAAAACCACTATCAAGTATCCATGGTTTTTTCTTTTTTACTTTCTTTCAAGGTAGACTCGACAACAAAATCTCTTTTCTCAACTTTCTTCTTTACAAATTCCTTTATTTTATCCCATAAGAAACTTGTTTCAGAAGGAGTGTCATACATCTTTTAGCATGATGGAAAACCTGATCACATCTTTTATAAACTACTTACAAACATTCAAATTGATTTTTTTGGAAAGTTTTAAACATATTGAGATTTTTTTTTCAAAATATCTATGTTTTAGGAAAGTTACTCATTCTACTTTCACTATTTATTCCACTTTGTTCAAACCTTCTTTTGGGAAGTGATAAGTTATGAAAACAATTATAATATCTATGTCAATAGATTCAATAGAACTAATATAAACCATTAAATATTGATTTTCTATTTAATTATGATCCTTATTTATAGAAACTTTGTTGAGGTTGATAACTTCTTCCTTCTCTAACATACTATGGACATGGAACATCTTTCCCTCTATATGAGTTTCCAAATTTTGTAGATGCGACAGGTTTCTCACACCCTTTCTCCACCCAAAATTTCCTAGTAATTTTCCTATCCCATGAAATGTTATAAAAATCATATGAAACATTATTTTTGAAGGGTTAAGAATTCACCAGACTCTTGATTTGGGATTTATCAGAAACTTTAGTCTTAGATTTTTTATGAGGATTTTTAAAGTTTTCATTCATCTTAGTCAAGGTACTTTTAGACTCAACAAGTTTAGATTGAAACTTATTGACTTCTTATTCTTTAGATTCCAATTTCTCATTAAGATCTTAAACCATCTTTCCCTATTCAATATCTCTTAATTTGTAACATAATATCTCTTGAATATATTATTCCTCCTACTTGATGAAATATTTTCTTACTTAAACAAATTCTTCAATATCTTTATTCATTAATATGATTTATTTCACGAGATTTCTGTTTTGATCTATACATGAAAAAATTTCTTTTCTCAGTTGATACTCTCTATAATAATCTTTACCTTCTTCTTCTTCACTATTTGAGGAGTATTCTATTTTCTCAACTTTTTTAATGATTGTTCTAACCTTTTCTGAGCTTTCATCATTTGAAGAATTTTTTTCAGTTGAGTCGGATTCTACTTTCTCACTTAACACACCACTTTTATCTTTAGTGAAATTATTATTATATTTATTGGATGTATTTTATTCTTTATAACTTTTTCTCCACTTCTTCCATTGAGGTTTTTCATCAAAATCATCTCAATATTCTCTAAATTTCCACTTGGGAAAATTCATAGAAAAGTGTATGATTCCACCACACTTAAAACATTTGAGATGAAATTTACCTCCACACTTTCCTCCTCCTCTTTGACTGTTCTTGGATATAAGATACATGATTTTTTCATTCAACACATCATCCTATTTATTTTTAGAGTCACATGGATTAACATATTTAACATCATGAATTTTCATTTTTCTTATAGATTCAAAATGTATTTCATCTTTTATCTTATTTTTGAACATTGGAGATTTTATCATTTGATAAGAAACAAGAAATTTATTCAATTAATCATGAGATAATTCATCCTTATCTTCTAAAGATGAAATTTTAGAATCATACATATACAGAAAGTTTCTCATAAGTTTCTTCACAATTGTAGAAAATTTTAGGACATCACCAAATCCTCTGATGTTGAAAATAATTTCATTTACTCTCTTGAAGTATTCATCAATAGTTTCTTCATCACTCATTATTATATATTCATACTTACTATGCCATATTTGTATCTTTGCTTCCTTTACTTTAGTATTCCCTTTGAAAATACTTTCCAGCTTTTCCCACATACTCTTTGAAGCTTTGAGACCCTTCACATTCATATAAACATTTTCTAATAAGTACATAAGGATAAAATTTCTAGTTTTTCCATCAAATTTGATATTTATCTTATAAAAAAAAGTCATTAGGGAATCCTTATCATTATGTGGAATCCCAATTATTATAGTATTGAAAACTTTTAGGCCAAGATATAGGAGATAATGAATCATCCTATTATTTCATCCATAATAAATTTTTCTATAAAGTGTTGGAATTCCTCTACTATTTACATAACTGATATTATACATGATAATAATTCAAAAAGGTAACTTTTCCTTTGATACCAATTAAAGTTACAAAGGATCTAATAATAACTAAGAGGGGGAGGGGGGTTAATTAGTTGTTCAATTTTTATAAGTTTCAATACTTTTTGAAAAGATCTGACCCCAGTTGCCCAGATCCGGTGCCTTATTTTATTACATTGGTATATAAATAAGGAATATGAATCCCGAAGGAATGAGTAGTTTAATATCCTTGGAATTAATATGCATACACAATTTCAACACTACAACTTGAAAAGAAATACAACATAGAAATTCCTTTGAAAACATCCATATCGCCAAGGTTATGCCTACAGTTCATTCATAATATACTTCTTCAAATCCTAGGAAAACATAACACATAAGAAATGGGTGAGATAAAATTCTCAGTAAAGGTAAGTAATAAAATAGAAGATATCATAAACATAAACACTAGGCATGGTTAATAACTAAAAAAACATTCCTTTAAAATAAACTTGAACGTAACATGACTGGATTAAAAGATGAATAAATAATGCCATAATGAAACGTAATCATGGGTATTATAATAGTAGAATAACCACATGAACTATCAATTAGTAGTTTCATAATGAGGGAATTCATAATGCAGGACATCATAACCATATCGTTAATGTATCGTTCCAGGACCATAAATAATCATTTTGTCAAGGCCTTGTGCCAAGACCTAGTTTTTCTCATGAGACCAATCGATGTATCAAGGGGCTATAACAGGCCCCCCCACAAAACAAAATATGTCCAATTCGTTCCTCATACAAACATGTATAAACATAAACAACATATACAATCATATTGAAACCAATATATGAAATGTAAATAACTTTCCCCGAACATTAAATATAAACACTAACCATTCAGAGTAAATTGGTTAATGGTTTTAAGATAGAACATCCACAGTAAAACTAATCATAAACCATTCAAAAAAAAACACACTATATGATACCATGAAACATTGACCCCATTTAAACATAAGAATCAACAAGAGTGTTGAAATGGGTGAAAATACTCTTATAAAATCATTGAGTAATTCTTGAGATAAAAACCCATTTACTTAGAAAAGAAGAGTTTTTTTGAAAAAATATATATATAAAACCAGAATTGATTTGAGGTAGCTTTATCATAATACAAATTTTGATTTTATGAAAACAATTTTTGTTAAAAATATATTATAGAGTGCTCTTGAAAATAGGTAATAATTGAGAAATTCCGTTTAACCGCGCTTGTATTTTGGGAAGAATTATTGAAAGTTCCTTTTAAAATGTGTAACTACCCATAAAATAAAGAAGGATTATGGTTGGTAAACATATGTAGAACAATAAAATATAATTTATGATGGGTAGATAATAATACATAATAATTTCAATGAGGTAATTAGACAATAAAAGTAACCCAAATGAAAATGGAGGTTCGGGTGGAAAACCATGACCTTATGTATGGATATGTTCTGATATTGAACTTAAGGTCCTAGAATATTAAATTAGATTTTTTAATAAATTATTTTAGAATATATTAGACATTTATTTTATTTATTATAATTTTATTAAGTTTATTTATGGTCATTTTTATGGGTTAAGAGATTCAATATCATCATTTGTGAGTGCTCGTTACATTAGTTTTCATGATCGATTTGTTTGCATAATAATATGGAAGTTCATGGAAATTGAAATCTAGAATTTAATTTATGAGTTATTAATGATAATATAAAATTTTAAATGATCATATAAATCTTTTGGTTATTTTGGGAGAGGATGAATCAATAGATAAATTTTAATGATAAACGCTTGGATTAATTTAAAGGGTTTTCGATCACCACGTACTCATTTTGCTTTATAATTTAATACCATATGTAAAATATGATTCCAGAACCTTAAAAAAGTTATAAAACATATATTATGGTTTATTTCAATTATAAAAATGGTTTCATGAACAGATTTGGATATGGTAATAGAAATTGAAAAACCATCGTCCTTGAATGTGATAAATTAACACGTCTCAAATGGTGTTTTCATTTCTATTATAAAGAAAGGGGAAAAGAGAGATGATATTTAATTATTATGTTACCATAAAAAAATTCCAGTACATATAAGTTTCTGGAGTTATGATAACATTTGGATTAAAGGAGGTGATTAAAGAAAAAAAAAGAAAGGAACTTGAAATAAAATAAATGAAAAGAGAAATTTACTCTTGAAGAAATCTTCCTTGAGAGCCACTTAAGGGGGGACGTTTTGTTCTTTTTATGAGAAAAAGGGATGGTGGACTTGGGGGAGAAGATTGGGAGGATATTTGGGTAGAATTTAGACAATACACAAGGCTTGAGAGGAGTGAAGAGAAGAGGAAGTGGGGGGGGGGGGGGGGGTTAGTGGAGAAGAGGAGTGATTTTTGAATATTTTATTCATTATTTTATTATTTTTCTGAAGACAAGAAATAGTGTTGATTATAATGAAAAAAAATAGTAATAAGTGCATGTGATTTCAAACCAATGGCCATTTACATCATCCATGACTCAATCATGATGCAAAAATTCACTTAATTATCATTTTTCGTAAATTATCAAATTTCACTATTCACAAAAATTCAAGTGTTTGAAAAAATACCAGAAATTAACCCTAATCATTTTTCAATGTTTAGAATTCAAAAATGGACTCCATTTTATCAATATAATTTTATATATAGGATAAATTTAATTTTTAATTAAACTTATTATTTACTTAAAAAATACAGATTTAAATTTAAAACTGATTTTATAGTACTTTCAAAAATTAACTAAGGTCTTATTAAATTATCCTAAAATTATAGGGAAACAAAATATTTATTTTGGAAATTTTTTTATGAAAATTAATTTTCTTTTAAATCAATTTATTAATTTAAAATTATAATTAAATATTTATTACCCACAAAAATACCAACACTTAATTATTAATTTCTAAAATACTCTATTTTATTTATAAGATGTCTAAATTTTATTTATAATTTCATGGGTATGGTCACTATTCATAATGGTCATATTACTATTCATAAGGGTATGTTACTATTCACCAAAATTGTAAGTTGGTCTTATTGGACTCTAAATATCTTACCTAACGCAACCGTGTATTTTATTTTTTTTAAATTCAAATCACAAAAGATGTAAAATTATGTTTACTAGATAGGTTATAAGAAAGTGGTGTTTTGTAGAGACTCAGTGTTTCATGCACTCAATATTAAATTTATTTGAAAATTCTTAGGGTGTTACATTCTCCCCTCTTTCCAAAAATTTCAACCTTGAAATTCATAGAATGTTACCTCATAAAAAGATTGGGGTAGGTCTTCATCATAAGATCCTCAGGCTCCCATGTTGCCTCTTAGATTTTATTATTTTTCCAAAGTATCTTTACCAGTCAAGTTGTTCGATTCCTCACCACCTATTGTTTAGTGTCCAAAATTCTGATAGGCTCTTCAAAGTATGATAGGTCAGGTTCCAATTCTATTCCTTTAGAATTGAGGACATGCGTTGGGTTTGGCATGTACTTTCTCAATAGTGAGACATGGAACACATTGTGTACTTTAGACATGCTAGGTGGCATATCCAATCGATTTTCAATAACTCCAATTATCTCTAGGATTTCAAAAGGTCCAATGTACATAGGTTTCCATTTCCATTTCTTCCCAAATCTTATAACACCCTTCTATGGAGACACCTTCAGGAAAACAAGATCTCCCACTTGAAATTCCAAATATTTCATTCGATTATCACCATAGTTATTTTTCCTACGCTGAGCTACTTTGATATGGGTGTGAATAGTCTCTACCTTTAATGTTGTTTCCTCCACAAGCTCTGGTCCCACAATCTTCCTTTCACCAACTTCATCCCAACATTTCAGTGTACAACATCTCTTCTCGTACAATGCTTGATATGGTTTCATTTAAATAATTGAATTGAAATTATTATTATAGGAAAACTCAACTAAGGGTAAATATTGACCCCACATACCTTTAAAGTCAAGTGAACATGATCTCAAAATGTCTTCTAAGGTTTGGATCGTCCTTTATGATTACCTGTTAGTTTGAGGGTGATAAGAAGTACTCAATCGAAGCTCGGTATTCAAATATTTATAAAGACTTTTCCAAAATTTTGATGTAAATCATGGATTACGATCAGACGCAATTGAGAGAGGTTCTCCATGAAGTGTCACAACTTCATTGATATAGAGTCGTTCTAGGTGCTCAAGTGGAAAATCCTCCCTTATAGTGAGGAAATGTGCATATTTTGTAAGTTGATCAACAATTACCCATATCACATCATTCTTCCTTGGAGTTTTGGGTAATCTAGTGAAACAATACATGGTGATGTCATCCCATTTCCATGTAGGAATAGGTATAGGTTGCATCAATCCTCTTAGATGTTGTCTTTTGGCCTTTACTTGTTGACAGACTAGACATCTTGATACATTATCAGCAATGTCCCCCTTCATGTTGTCCCACCAGAAATGTTCCTTCAAATCTCTATACATCTTATTGCTACAAGTATGTATAGAGAAATTCGAACTATGAGAATCATCCAATAACTCCCTTTTTAGCTCAGGTATAGCTGGAACACAATGCCACTTCCCAAATTTCAGAATTGCATCTTCACAAATGAAGTTAGCCAACTTCCCATCATTCACACCTTTAATTTTATTTTGAATATTCTCATCATCAGACTGAGAAGTTTTAATCCTTTTAACATATATGGTTGAGAAACCAAATGAAAAAGTAGTGATGTTTCACCTTCTTTGATAATTCCCATAACCATATTTATGAGATTCATAAACACAAAATACCTTTCAATCCTGATTTTGTTTAGGACTCCATGATCTTTCCTTCTCAATGCATCAACTACCTTATTTTCCTTTCTTGGGTGGTAGTGTATTGAACAATCACAATCTTTGAGTAGTTCAAGTCATCTCCTTTTCCTCATGTTGAGTTCTCTCTATGAGAAGATATATTTCAAGCTATTATTATTTGTATATATCTCACATCTTTCACCATAGAGATAGTGTATCCATATCTTTAGAGAAAATATTACAACTGCTAACTCAAGATCATGAGTTGGGAAGTTTTGTTCATGATTTTTTAACTACCTTGATGCATAGGCAATAACTCTACCATTTTTCAAAAGGACACAACCAAGTACTTTCTTTGATGCATCATTATAGATCACCAATCCACGATTCCCCAATGGTAGAGTTAGGATTGGAGCATTCACTAATATCTTCTTCAATTCTTCAAAACATTCCTCACATTATTTTGTCCATATGAACTTTACCCCTTTACGTGTAAGTTTAGTCAGTGGGTTTGCTAAACCGGCGAGGTTCTGGATGAAACATAGATAATAACCTGCTAAACCAATAAAACTACACACCTCAATTATATTCATTGGAGTAGGCCATTCTTACACAAACTTTTTCTTCCCAGGATCAACAAATATTCTATCCTTAGAGACAATTCAGCCAAGAAAGGAAACTGATTGAATCCAAAATTCACAATTTCTAAACTTCCCATATAATTCACTTCTTCTAAAAGTCTTCAGAATAGTGTGAAAGTTATTTTCATTATCTTCGTAGCTTTTGGAGTATACCAAGATATCATCAATAAATACCACCACAAAGTCATCAATATATTCCTTAAAAACTCTATTCATCAGATCCATGAAAATAGAGGATGCATTAGTTATTCCAAAAGGCATTACTGTAAACTCATTATGCCCATATCTATTTCAAAATGATATCTTTGGAATATCTTACTTTCTAACTCGTAACTGATGATATCCAGATCGAAGGTCAATATTTGAAAAATATTAGACTCCATGAAGTTGATCAAATAAATCATCAATTCGAGGTAGGGGATACTTGTTCTTTAATGTTATAGCATTAATCTCCCTATAGTCAAAGCACAACCTCATATACCTATCTTTCTTCTTAATGAAAAGAATAGGGGATACCTATTGAGAAACACTAGGGAAAATAAATCATTTATCCCTAAATTCCTCTAGTTGTTTCTTCAGTTATACTAATTCCACAGTGGCCATTCTATAAGGAGTCTTTGATATAGGTCTTGAACTAGGAATTAAATCAATAGAGAACTAAACATCCCACTCTAGAGGATGTCCAAGTAAATCCTCTGGAAAAACAACAATATATTCTTGCACAATAGGTACATCCTCAATTTGAACATTTTTCCCCACTCATAGATATCAAGTTCTCATACTCCCTATGAATTTAATTCAGTAGAGCTAATAAGGGTGGATCTAGATGAGAATCAGATGGTGATGTTTCTTCCCTAAAGATAAGTGATTCCACATCATCCTCAAATATTGTAACTTCCTTCTTTTTTCAATATATTTTCACATCATAATTTGAAATACAATCTATACCAAGGATTATATCAAAGTAAATCATGGATATGATGATAAAATCGATAGATAAAGCACGTTTATATACCCTAATGGAGACTACTCGATACATCTTTGTTACAATGATACTTCCCTTAGGAGTTTTGACTAAAAAATCCTTTATTAAATAAAATTGAAAATATCTAATTTTGTTGGAAAACTGGGAAGATATAAAAGAATGCGATGATCCAAAATCAAATAAACCATTGGCTAAGTTTGAGTAAATGATCAAAGTACCTTCCACTACATCATTTGGAACCTCAACCTCAGCAGTTGTGACTGCATAAGCTTGGTTTTCTCCCTTGGAATTATTTAGGGGAATTTTCCTTAATACTTAGGAAATTCATGTGCATAATGGCCCATATCTTTATAATTATATCATTGAACATTAGAAGCTTATTTCTTCCCCTTTAAATCATGAGAATGGTGTCTATTTTCTCCACACTTGTAACAAACACCCATTCCCTTCAAGAAATCACCAAGGTGTTTCTTCCCACAATTACTATAGGGTGGAAAGTTAACTCTTCCCTTTTTCCCTATTTACTTATTTCCTTTTCCAAAGTGTTCAACATCCCTCTTATTCTATTTACTTTTAAGTCATATAATTTAGATAATTCCCTTTTTGTCTTGATAGCACATGCGACTATATCTTCATATGATGAGAAATTATAGGAGACTAGTTCCATTCATAGGAATAGTTTTAAACCATCAATGAATTGATCAATCTTGCCCCTTGAATTACATATGTAGTACTCATCATACCTTTCCAGCCTTGTAAATTTTTCTTCATACTTGGCGACATTATCATCCTCCTTCTACCTCAAATCCAAGAATTTCCTTTCTATATTTGCTCGTTGTTTGTGGGGAAAATATTTTTCTAATAAAATTTCCTTAAAATACAACCATTATATATTTTTAATATCTTCCTCATGTTTTTTGTTTTGAATCAATGAACACCATTGATCACCATTTCTCAATAGATGATACACTTCCATGATAACCTTCTCCCTTTCCTTGCTTCTCAAAGTAAGAAATATCTTCTCTAAAGAACTTATCCATTACTCCGCTATGAATGGGTTTGTAGTCCCATTGAATGATGGAGGATTTTGTCACATAAAGTGATATAACATAGATCCTACACATTATAGATCAGGATGCTCTATATGGGAAAGGTTATTGTTCATAACCCGAGTTAGTTGTCCCAATATAGTTATAAGTTGCTCAGCCCTAGTCATTTCTCTAGAGCCAACATCATTATATTGCATAGAAGGGAAATCCCTATATGGGATACATGCATTCATGTAGTTTCCATTCCTTCCACTATGTACCATTTCTAAATAATGGCATGAACTAGATTCGATTATGAATCATAATATATAATCTCAACTTAGCAAAATACTTAGCATAAATTGAAATCCTACCCATAGTTAATCTCATAATCATGGTTTCTTTAAAAAAATTTACATTTAATTCTTTCATAATGATTTGTAAATAAAATGTGTTTTTTCTTAAGAATATACCCCAGTAGTGTCAAAAAAATTGTGTAGTAAGGCCTATTATTGTGTATCAGGATACCCTAGGTCAATAATGAAACTCCTTGTCAGAGTTTTCACTCCTAGGTACATTTGTGCAAGAACCACATCCACTTGTAGTATCCATAAATGGATGAATTTTCTAAAAATATCCACATAATATAATCCTTACCAAAATTCTATGATATTATTATATACTTATCCTCAAATACTATCTTAGAGTTTTGTTCTCTAATCTATATTTTCTAAATCAAGTTTCTAAGTTTTCTAATAAACTTCCTTTGATACCAATTGTAAAGACCCAACCCCAGTTGCCCAGAGTTAGTGCCTACTTTTATTACATTGCCATATAAACAAGGAATATTAATCTTGAAGGACTGAGTAGTTTCATAGCTTTGGAAACAAGATAAATATATAAGTTCAACATTATAACTTGACAAGAAATACAACATAGAAATTCCTTTGAAAACATTAATATTTCCTAGGTTATCCCTGAAGTTAATTCATAATATACTTCTTCACATCCTGGGAAAAAATAATACATAATAAAGGGGTGATCAAAAATGCTCAGTAAGGGTAAGAAATATAGCGAAATATATCATAAACATAAACACTAGGCATGATGAATAACTAAAAACACATTCCTTTAAAAAAAACTTGAACATAATATGACAGGAATAAGAGCTGAATAAATAATTCCATAATGAAACATAATCATGGGTATTATACTAGTCAAATAAAAACATGAAATATCTATTACTAGTTTCATAAAGAGGGAATTCATAATGTGGGATATCATAATAATACCGTCAAAGCCTCATTCCAAGACCATAAATAACTATTTTGTTAAGGCCCCATGTCAATACCTAGTTTTCTCAAGAGTCCTACCAATGAACCAAGGGGATATAGAGGGCCCCATCCAACAATTACTAAGTCCAATTCATTACTCATATTAATGGGGATAAACATAAAAAACGTATACATTTATATTGAAACTAACATAGGAAATATAAATAACTTTCCCCAAATATTAAGTATAAACACTAACTATTCAGAGTAAACTGGTGAATACTTTTAAGATAGAACATCCATAGTCAAACTAATCATAAACCATTAAAAAAACATAGTGGATGATATCATAGAACATTAAACCAATTTAAACATAAGAATCAATAAGAGTGTTGAAATGGGTGAAAATACTCTTATAAAATCATCGAGTAATTCTTGAGAGAAAAACCCTTTTACTTAGAAAAGAAGAGTTCCTTTGGAAAAATATTTGTATAAAACTAGAAATCATTTGGGGTATATTTATCCTAATAAAAATATTTATTTTATGAAAATAATGGATTTTAAAAATTGATTTTAGAGTGCTCTTGAAAATAGGAAATAATTGAGAAATTCCCTTGAACCAGACTTGTATTTCGGGAAGAATTTTTGAAAGTTCCTTTTAAAACATGTAAATCCCCATAAAATAAAAAAGGATTATGGTTATTAAACATATATATAACATTAAAACAGAATTTATGAGGGGGTTCATAATAATACATAATAATTTCATTCAGGTAAGCAGACAATAAAATTAACCCGAATGAAAATGGAGGTTCGGGTGGGAAACCCTTACCTTATTTATGGATATGTTCCGCTCTTGAACTTAAGGTCCTTTAATATGAAATTAGAATAAGTAATAACTTATTTTATAACCTATTATACATGAATTTGATTTATTATAATTTTATTAAGTTAATTTATGGTCATTTTTATGGGTTAAGAGATTCAATATCTTTGTTTGTGAGTGATCATTTCATTAGTTTTCATGATCAGTTTGTTTGTATAATAATATGTAAGTTCATGGAAATTGAAATACAGAATTGAATTTATGAGTTATTAATGATAATACAAAGGTTAAATGATCATATAAATCTTTTGGTTATTTTGGGAGAGGATGAATCAATAGTTAAATTTTAATGATAAATGCTTGGATTAATTTGGAGGTTTTTCGATCACCATAAACTCATTTTATTTTATAATTTAATTCAATGTGTAAAAAATGATTACAGAACATTAATAAAGGTATAATAAATCCATTATGGTCTTATTAGACCATAAAAATGGTTTCATGACCAGAATTAAAGATGATAATAGAAATTGAAAACCCATCATCCTTGAATATGGTAAATTAACTTATCTCGGATGGTGTTTTCATTTGTAGTATAAAGGAATGGGAAAGAAGAGATAATGATGAATTATTTAATTATCACAAAAAAATTTCAGTACATATAAGGTATTGGAGTTATCATAACATTTTTATGAAAAGAGGTGATAAATAAAAAGAAAAGAAAGGAACTTGAAATAAAATAAATGAAAAGAGGAATTTACCTCTTGAAGTAATCTTCCTTGAGAGAAACTTAAGGGGAGAGGTTTTGGTATTTTTATGATACCAAGGGCTGTTGTACATGGGGGATGATCTTGGGAGGAGATATGGGTATAATTTAGACAAGTCTTGAGAGAAGTGAAGAGAATATGAAGTGGGAGGGGGGGGGGGTTAGTGAAGTAGAGGAGTGATTTTTGAATATTTTATTCATTATTTTATTATTTTTCTCAAGAAATGAAATAGTGTTGATTATTGTGAACAAAAACATTAATAAGTGCATGTGAGTTCTAACCAATTACCATTTACATCATCCTTGACTCAATCATGATGTAGAAATTCACTTAATTAGCATTTTTTATAAATCATCAAATTTCACTACTCACAAAAAATTTGAGTATTTCAAAAAATCCCAATAATTAACCCTAACCATTTTTTGACATGTAGAATTAAAAAATAGAATCCATTTTATCAAAATAATTTTGTAAATAATATAAATTTATTTTTTTAAAAAATAATTATTTACTTGAAAAATACAAATTGAAATTTAAAACTGATTTTATAGTACCTTCAAAAATTAACTAAGGGCTTATTAAATTATCCTAAAATTATAATAAAAAAGAATATTTATTTAGGAATAAATTTTATGAAAATGAATTTTCTTTTAAATCAATTTATTAATTTAAAATTGTAATTAAATATTTATTACTCATAATTATAAAATTTTAAAATACTCTATTTCATTTATAAGATATCTAAATTTTATTTATACTTTTATGGGTGTTGTTACTATTCATGAGGGTAATATCAATATTCATAAAGATATGTTACTATTCACAAAAAAATATAATTTTATCTTATCAAACTCTAAATATCTTACTGAATGCAACTGTGTATATCTGTTTTTTCGAAATTCAAATCAGAGAGGTGGTAAAATTATATTTACTCACAAGGTTAAAACAAAGTGGTGTTTTGTAGAGACTCAACATTTCATGCATTCAATATTAAATTTATACGGACTCCCTTGACTTTGAAATGTTTTCTTACAAATATTCTATATCCTAATAGGAATGATTATACCGTCTCCCTTCAGTTTACAAAGTTTTCTTACAAATAATTGAGCCACAAAAGAAAAGATTAACAAAACTTTTTCTCCACAAAACTCTATCCAGAACCTCATTCCAATAACCCTAGGTATGATTGCCTTAGTCTGATTGTCTCATTATGATGGAATCATTATAATGAACCCTTTTATTAAACTAAAATTCTCAAAATCTACTCAACTGATCTGTCTGATCTTCCTCAGTTCGATCTTCCTTAGTCCGATCTTCCTCAATTCAATAAGAAAAATTTCTACAGTATGATATTCTAATGAGATCTATGTATATACAGAACTCTAATTAAAACTCCGACTCAACCCCTCCAATAATTCTTATTTTCTATACAATAAAAAGATACAATGTAAAATTGTACTATGCAACTACTTATAGGAAAAATAAAATGGAAAAGGTAGAAAACTGAAAAACTTTTCCCACTTATTCAAATAAAAAAACTCTAAGATTTACGTATATTTGAATTTCATGTTTTACCACATCAACTATCCATAAATATTTATAGAATATTCTTGATTATTCTCCATAATCAGTCTTTTTATAATTCCTAAATATTCTTCAGTATGATGGAGATTTCTCAAATCATTATGATGGAACTACCTCAACTCATTATGATGGAACTACTTCATCTCATTCCGAATCAAATTTCCTTCTTAGAGTCAATCTAATTGAATTTCATTCTTAGAGTCAGTATAATTGACTTTCCTACTTAGAGTCAGTCTAATGGAATCCTTATAACTATGGAATTATCATTATATGGAATTCAAATTATGATGGATTATGCTCTCTGTAACATTGAAAATCTTCAAACCTCCTCAGATATAACTCATTCAAACTTTTGAAAACTTATATGTCTGGTACTTCTAGATCCAATGAAAACTTTGTCTTGATTCCTGGAACCGATACAATCTTTATGATTCCTCCATTTCTTAAAAATATTTTATCAAGATATTTTTCATGATTTATGAGAACTTAAAGATTGGAAAAGAATCATTTAACTTCAAGTTAGAAAGTTTAAGAACTTTCTAAATCTTGACATCACTATCTTTATTAAACCTCTTTAGCAACATTCTAACTTTATAACTCAGAAACTTTTTTCTAACAAGAATCATGTCTGATATATATTTAACTTCATGCTAATGGATCTTATACTGATGATGTGTCTGATCAAAAACATTAAATTTCTAACAATTTCTATGACTGGTGCTGCTCAGTCCGATACTCTCCGTTCGGTGCTACTCAGTTCGATCCTCTGTGGTTAGAAAACAACCTTATCATGAAATTACCCACTTTATGTTTGGGTTTGAAAATTCAAAAAATTTCACCTATCTTTCAATTTTTTTACAAGATATTATTTTTCAAAAAATACAAAAACCTTTTTTCTAAAAAAACATTACAATGGTTCTTCACCTTCCATCTTCCTCATTTTTATTCTTCCTTTCCTTATGGTTTTGCTCTTCCCCTATGGAAACAATGGACTAGGGTTTGTACTAGATGTTTATAAAAAACAGGTGTTTTAATGTTTAGGGATTTTATCATGTGATAAATGATTATTCTATCGTTCATTATTGGATTACCACTATTGGATGGTTTTTACATCAGAATGAAGTTGGTGGTTCTATGCCCTTTGTTGGTTGAGTCTGATGTGCTTGATTCTTCAAAATAGGTTTTTTTAAATGTTTTAAAATTATAAAATGGTTTCATTGTGGATGGATTTTTATATGGTATGATTATTTTCATCTCCTTTTGTAACATCCCAAGTTTTAGTATGCATTTTATTTCCCTAATTTACTTATTTTATTCTTTATAATGTATAGAATCATAACTAAAAATAAATCACATAAGAATAATCTTATTCTAATTTCCATTTTAGAGAAAGAAAATTGATTTTATAAGATTTATATAGATAAATAAATGAATTTTATAAGATAAACATGATTTCATTATTTTTTATGGAAAATAAATGTAAATGATACACACCAACATGTATAATATAGTATAAAATAACAAATTACTTTAATATCATCATCTTCCAAATTATAATAATAATTATTATAGGATTGAGGAACACTATTACCCATATGAATATAATCAATAAAAAAATAAATATTACCCATTGAATTAATAATGGAAAATGAATATTTGGATGAACATTAAACCTATAAAAAGTGAAAACCATTATGAATCACAAAATACAAGGGTTGTATAAGGATCATGATTTAGTGTATCTATTGTTTTTGTGATTTTATATATAGTCATTATAAAATCATTTTATTAATTATATTTTTAGGATAAATAAATATGTCACATATTTGAAAAACTATATTTGATATGTATAAATAATTATTTGTCATTTATTCATTAGTTTAGTAATAATGACTTATAATCACTCATAGAAAAGAAACATGGTTTCTTTATTCTGAATATATTAATTTTCAATTATTTTTTAATGAAAATAATTGTTTCCATAAAATGGAAATTATAGTAATGATTAATAAAATATGTAAATAATATCCAAGAAATAAGAAAGTAATTATAAGGAATAAGAATTTAATGATTCATATTTAATGAAATATGTTTTAGATTAAAAACATTATTCTATTATTCTATTATATGTTTTTATTTTAAAAATAAATTTTACATATTTTTAGTATTAATTTACTAAAATAAATTATTTATAAATATAAATAAATTAATAATCGTTCATACATTGATTATCCATCAGTTAGAAATGAAGATGAAATCATTTAACGTTAAAAGAGATATTTTTTAAAAAATTGTTTTTATGTGAGTAATGAGTTTTTATACTATAATAACCACTAAAGAATACTTTTATTGAAATATATTGAATATATATATATATATTAACTTTTATCAAATTGTTTTTACTATGCATGAAATAAGAATAAATTCATTTTATTCTTAAAAAAAAAAAATTTCTATTTTTTTCCACATTATGAGTTCTTAAATTAAAATTAATTTTATCACTTTTAGAATTTGAATTTGATAAAATTAACTTCATTTTTTGATTTAAAATTTCAAAACAATATTAGGGTAAATTTTGGATTTTTTTGAAGTTGATTTTTTAGTGAATAATAAAAATTATTGTTTTTAAAAATATTGAAAATTTTATGAAATTATCAGGATATAAATATAACATAAAAATTTATGAAACCTCTCTCTGGACCTAAAATCAGTTTTTGGAGCTAAATAATAAATTTTAAAATAAGAATTTGAATTTTTATGCCTATATTTATTGTTTTGGAACCTAAGTGATATTTTATTCGAATAAAAAAAAGATTTTTGATTCTTTAACTTTGAATAAGTAATTATAATATGCGATTCTATTTTGGTATGATTATTGTAAGATACCATGTTTTGATCCAGTTGATAAATTCTAAGGGAATTTAAATTTTCATTTTAGCTAATGGGTCTATCTCAAATTGTGCTTCAAAATGAAATTCTGAGTGTTAGAACACTTAAAGCTATTGTTTTTAGACATGGTTTAAGGTATGATAAGAATATATGGTATCTGAATTTTTTAAGAGTGTAGAGATTCAAAAGAATAATTTTTTTAAAGAAAAGGGGAGGTGTATAGTTAGCACATAGTTAGTTATAACTATGCACCCAAACTTCGTGGTCCTGTAGGGTTGTCACATAGTTTGTCAAACCATGCACCTCAGGCCATAAGACTATGTAAAAATTTCATAGGATTTTATTTGGGGGCTTGCATGGGATACTCATGGTTTTTCTAACCATGTTCCTTGCCATGCGAGAGAGTGATCCATTAGGGAAGTAGCCCCACATGGGCTGCACATGATTTTTTCGAACTGTGTGTTTATCCGTACGAGGCCGTGTGACTTTGGATAGTGGGTGTGCATGGTTAGCGCACAGTTATCCAAATAATAGACTCCCATAAATAGTGGGAAATGATGATATTTTCACCTCAGGCCTTTAACCTTTCACCCCTCCTTTCTCCTCCCTCACTCACATAGTATCTCCACTACGAGGATCTCTACTATTCTTCTATCGCACCCAATTTTTCATGTATTTGTTTTGATCTGGTTCATTGGAAATCCCGATCCTTTTTTTTGGGTCTTGGGTGAGATTAATTATGAGTTTTTAAGTTTTATCTATGTCTAATCACCATAATTTGGGTTCCCCATTTCTTTTTTAAGAGTTTTTGGAGAAAGGGTGGTTATTTCATGATTTGCGCCAACCATGAGCCCATTTCCAGATTTAAAAACCAAATTTGTTTCTTGTATAACATCTTAATTTTTCAACATTTTTCATTAATTCCACTTAAAACTTATCCTACAATGAAATATTAAAACTACCATATCCTTTTTGACCCCCTTAGAAATTCATAAGCATGGTGAATTTGGGTTACTTATTTAGGTATTGGGCCAGCCCATGGTCCCATTTCCAGTTTTAAAACAATAATTTGTTTCTTTTATATATTTTTCATTTTTTAATATTTTTTGGTGATTAAACCTCCCATTAGAATCCAAAATTCCTATTCCCACCCCCATAATCCAGTTTACCTATTTGGAGCTCATTTGAATTGCTTATTAGGGCGAAAGTTCTCTGGTTTCCTCAAAACGTCCAGAATTGAGAAGGTAAATTGTTTCGTCCATATGTCATTCAATTCTTACTATTTCTCCCAAAAATATTCTTTCCCTGGTTATTCCAGATCTTATGAGCCTCTCCAAGAAGTTACAATCTATTCCCTTCTCTCTAATGGTGTAGATCTAATGGAAGACGAAGAGTTTTCTAGGTGGTAGGGTGAGATTCCTCCTCCTTTCTCATTCATCCTCCTCCTCCTTTCATTATTTCTTAGTTTTCTATTATCACCTAGTAATTTTAGACCCAGGGTTATGTTATCTCATGATTTTTTATGTGTTTTTTGTTCGTTTGGGTCTGTTCGTCACAGTTTTAGAGTTTGTAAACCCTTGGATGGTGATATTGGGAGTGTGTTTCCATTACGCCAAGGATTTGAGGTAGGATATCCCTTGAACAAGCCTTTATCATTTAAGTTTTATCATTTTCATGATTTTATAACCTTATTTATATTATACGTGCTACTGTGAAACCTTGGTTTTAATTGTTTTGTGTTCAAATGATGTGTTATGCCTTGCTTTGTTAAAAATATAGTTGTTTTGGTATAAATGTGCATTCCTCTTGTTTAACAAATCATTCCATGAGATTACACACTTGGTTTATGGTATTATGAATATTTTTCAGTATCTTTAATAAATTTATGGTATGAAAATGGTATTTTGTCCCTTTTTAAGTGCTTAAAATAAGTTGTTTTCTTAAAGAGTGCATGCCATGTGTTTGGTAAATTGCCTGATTGGATTTTATGTGTCTAGTTCAATTTAAAATAATTTGATTGGATTTATAAATACATTTTTATCATGAAAATAATTATTTTTGGATCCTTTTATGGCTTTCCAATTTGGATTTTGTTTTACAAACAAATGAGTTTTGGTTTACAACATGTTTTGGCCCGAGTTGCTGAAAAATGGCCCATTTCACATCCTTATGAAAATGATTGTGTTTGGAATATGTATCCTGAGTGTTTTAAGGGATTTATGAATGTGGTTTTATGCTTTAAATTGTGTTTACACACCTCCTTAATAAAATTTAAATGCATAACTTTTTCAAATGTTAGTTTTGAGAAAATTTTTAAAGGCACATTTGGACTTTCCTAAAAATGAAGAATGAGTGTCTTACGTGTATATACCATGTTGTTTCAATTGGGATTGTTTTATGGCCCATGAAAATATTTTATTAAATGTTTTTAGGGCTTAAAAATATGGTTGGGTATGGTTTTGTAGTGTGTTTATACTTAAAAGAGTGTTTTTGAATGAGTTTTATGCGCAAAGCCTCAATACACTCCTTGAAATTGTTCCACGAATTTTTTTAGTGGTTTATTGATTCGTGAACGAAATGTGAAGAAGGTTTGTGTGATGTTGGTGTGTTTTTGGTTTTTTAATGTAATTTTGATGTAAAATGCGTATTTGATAATATGTGTAACATGATTGATCACTAAAGGGAATCCCAGGTATCTAGGTTGGTAGACATGTACTAGTATACTAGTGATCCCGTAGGGTTTGGCCCCTGTTTCACGTAGCAAGTTTGACGATGAAAACACTAACTAAAATATTATGATGATGATGTTGGGGGACCACTAGGTTATGGTTATGCTCCCTAATAGTGTCTCATGTGCACAATAATGAATATTTATTATGGTTACTTTCACTGAGATACGAGGTACCTGGGGATCACAACTAACTAGTGCCTAGGGGTGTTCCCGTGACTTGTGCTCATTGGCAATTTTGTACTTACCATCGACATAGAATGTGTTTGGTTGGTAAATTCAGAAGTGTGTCTAATTTATTTATAAGTGTACATTCTTTAAATAGTCCCTCTTGAAAACTAGTTTCATTTTGAATTTGCACCTCTTTGAAAAATGTTACTAGCATTCTTGTTTATAAAACATGCAAGTCTTTGTCTGGTAATTTTTTTTATAGCATTGGACCTCATTTGGAAAAAATACCTTTATATATTGTATTTTAAACTTCAAATTTATGTTTCTTTTATTTTTAAGGAAGTGCATTGGGAAAAGAATATCGGGCTAACCTACTGAGTTTTAATACTCACGCCTATAGTGTTATTCTGTTTTTAGCCCTTGTGCAGGTTTCAGCTTAAGTTTGATTGCCTTGGGAGATGTGTGATCATTGTGTTGGGGAGTGACCAGCGGGGTCACATAGATTTAGTTGGTTATCGAGTCTGTTCAGTTGAGTTTTTGGTTTAGTTTTACTTTCAATTTCTTTTAAAAATAATGTTCAGTTCAATTATTATATAAATGTATTTTGGGCTATCCCTTTATTTCCTCTATTTATTTGATTGTTTATATTTGGGTGAAATCGTTCCCTTGTGTACTCTATTGATGCCCTTGGTGCTTGTCTCCATCCCAGGAGGATCAGGAATGCCTCTTGGGACTTATCGCGGGCTGGATTGGGTGACCGGTTCAGGGTCGACTCGGGCTGGTTCATGACATCTCCCCTTTTAGGCTTTAATGTATCTCCCTCGTTTTTTTTCATAATAATTCACTATCAGATGCATTGGACCACCCTTTGTTAGTATATCATTCCTCTTGTTTATTTTATTCATTTTATTTTCTATATTTTATGTTATTTCCATATGATATAATATGACCTATTTTCATGGTGTTTGTCCGATTCTTTGATTTTTCCCATTTTGGATCAAATCAAAGGTTGATAATAGATGAATAAATATTTCTTGGTATAAGGTAGGTGGTATATTTGTTTTCCTTAAAAGTCATACTTTTTATAAAGTGTTTCCATTGTGCCGCACAGCCTACTTTCCTTGTGTTTCTCCTAAATTATGAAATACCTTACATTAAATGCCTAGACTATAACCTTGGTGTTCTTTAAGCAGATGGAAATGGTTAGAGATAGTCTATCCCAACTATAACAACCCATTTGGGTTTGTTTCTTAAGTATCCTTGATCATTGTGATTTTTTAAAAACCTTTTGAGGTGTGTTAAATTGTCTCTCACATGGATTGGTTAAATTGATTTAAATGTAACGTGAATGGTAAGACCATATCACTTAGCTCATGTTGAGTTATGAAGTATGCCCTTTGATAAGAAAGGGAATTTAATTAGATGTGATACCCCTATAATTAAACTTATTTTACCATGAATATGATTCCCTTTATGTTGTCGGATGTTTATGAACTTAGTTTGATCCTCCCCTTATGGTGTGTGATATTAAATAGTTCATATGATCATGTTTTTCTATGTAACCAAAAACCACCCTAAGGTGTGTTGGATTTTCTCCAATAAATGAATGATGAAAGGAATGTTTGAATTTTTTAATGAAATGGACTCTAATATTTCCCCCTTTTTATCACTTTTAAGTAAGTGGATTAATGAATTGAACTTGATGAATTGAAATGATAAGCATCATTAACATCAACATGGATCATTGATACTTTATAATATGTTGATTATGGATAGTGTGGTGTGGAATAAATAATAGATAATGTGGTATGGAACTGATAATGGGTAATATGGTATGAAATTGATATTGGATAATGCGATATAGCATTGATGAGGGTTATCATGACATGACACCAAAGATCTTTATGTATATTCTAGAAATTAGGATGCCTTATATTATCTCCTTGGACTGAGATTGATTGGAACACTTCAGATTATCTCCTTGGGTTCCACTCAAGTATTTACCAAGTTTACCTTGGGTATGCACCTTGGACTTGATGTGGACACCTCGGCTACGAGCCTTAAGTTCCTGGACCTTGTAAGTATACATTATATTGAGTTCTTGGACTTGAGGAGGAATCCCTGGTCAATGGACTTGGGTCCTAGCCCATATAGGTTTGATAATTTTTATATATAGTGTATTATATAATTGATAGTTTTACTTCATTATACATTTAATCCATATTCATAGACTACTCGAGACATAACTTGTACTTGTAGACCATATTTCATCACTTTATCTTTTTTATTTCTTACTTTTTATATACCTACACACTGTTAAAATTTTATCCATAAAATGGATTTGAATGAGACATTGTAGGTGGTGGTATAATATGTTTTATTCACACCCTATTTGAGCCTCTTTGTTGTACCTGGTCATATCTCCGTACTATAGGTAAGGTCTTGGGACATACTCCTTTGTTGTAGTATTATTTGGGCTAGGACTTGGCATGGGAGTAGAAAATGAGAATGTACTTGGGATACCTTATGGATTTGGAGACTTTTATTTTATTTTTCTTTATTATTACATCCCTAGTTTATATATTTATTGTTGTATGATGATTTCTTTGTATATATGCCTCAATATTTTTATGCATGGTCGGTTTTATTAGAACTTTCTAGGTTACTTTTTTATTATTACTTGTCGGTTATATTTATATTACACTAAATTTCATTTTTTATGTTCCCACTATATTTATTATTGATAAATATGGTATAGTCACCCCAATTTACCACCTTTACACCCTCACTGCTAGTTAGAAACCTCTGACATGTGGGGAGACACACTTAAGGCCTTATCACCAACTGGTCTGGTTACTATTTATAGAGTGAACCGAGTCAAGATGTGTCAATTATAATGTCAAATAACCCTAATTTTTTTTAATAATAAACCAAATAATTTATGGGAATCATCAATATTCAAAATTCTTTGGCCTAAATGATAAAATAATCAATATTTTAACACAAAACAGCCCTCTCCTTAAGTATAAATACCCCTCTCATTTCCCTTATAAAATCACTTCTCTCTTTCACTTCTTAAATCCCAAGATCTGCCCATTTCCCATATATTAAGTAACTTAGTAGCTCAGAAATTTTTTTGGAGGTACTCAACCCCAATCCTTCAAGTATTTTACAAAGGAGAAAACCTTCAATAATGAGGTAACCTCAATTTTCTTTTCATTATTTTTCTCTCTTATTATTTTTACTCTCCCAATAATTTAACTTTTTATAGATTTGTAAAATATATCATATATAATTATATAATATAAATTTTTTATTGTGATACTGTAATAACTATTTTAACATATTAATTATATTTACTCCCCCTATTTGACATGTCCTGATTATAGCTGATTTTATCTTCCCAGAGGATGTTGTTAATGATTTAATTATAAAAACCTACATGGATGATTGGTGTAAATTATGAAAAATTTATGTATTTTAATGTATTATTATATTCTTTAAGTAATTTTACAAAATAATAAATTATATATAATCAAAATCATCAAATAAAAACAAATTGGGATACTTTAAAATAAATCATGTCTTCAAGCCATTCTATTTTTATAAAAAAAAACTAGTAAATTAATTCTAATGATTATAAATAGTAAAGAATATAAAAATGAAATATTATTGAATTATAACTTCATTTTTTAATAAGCATAATTTTGTTAGATAGGAGGTGTAGATATGAAAAAATAAAACACGAGTTAAGGTAAGTTTTCTTTGTCTTAATTTATTTTCCTTGATACATATTTCAAATTCTATACCAATTATTCATTTATGTGATGTAATTATTGCACATTGAATTATTTTATCATAAATAAAATTTTATTCGTGTGATTTAAAATCCTATTTCATGATCTATTTCTATGTTATTTTTATTTATTACAAAACATGTAAGGGGATTCTTAACCCAATTTCCTTTCATCGAATTATATCATTCCTTAATTGGTTATATTATTCTAAGATTATGTGAATTATAACCTTTGATTATTTTATATTTTATTTCCACTTATTTCACATGTTTTTTATTTATTTTACATAATCTCTTTATTGATATATTCTTACTTCACATGTTACGTTCTAGGTAAGGCTTTCTCATCTCAAAATTTTCTTATTTGAAAAATGTTTTTTTATTATGCACTTATTTTAATTTATAAGGTTTTTATGATGCATATTTGACATATTATATCACTATTATATATTTACTCATTATATTTAAATTTTCATGTCAAGTTCTCTCTTTCTATGAGTTTTGTTTCAAAAGTTACCAAAGTCGTAAGGGTTTTGTCAACTCAATTCCATTTTCATTGGGTCATAATTATTATTCATTAACTATAAGATTATAGGTTCCTTATATTATTGCATATATTTATTTTATTTGGTATTTTATCTTTGTATTTTGTGAATTTAAATTTCTCACTTGAAAATATTCTTCTTTTATGAAACCCCTTCTTCATAAAAATATTACGATGTTAATAAAAAATTTAAATACTTCCTAAAGGAACTTTTCCTTCCATAACCATATTATTTATATTATTTCATGAATGCTATTATATATAATTAAATGTTTTTTAATATCATTTTCCACTAACTTTGTAATTTTTTACAATTTTTTTTAAAAGGAGTATTTTTTATGTTATCCGCACTAGTCATTTTGACATTTTTTTACCAAAGTGTGAAAATAATTTTTTAACGTCTTCTGTGTGAACATATTTTACTTCCGTTATGATTATTATTCATAATTAAGCATCCTTTCCAATTTTCCAAGATTTTTTAAACAAAATATTATTATTCTATGAATTTTTTATTTTAAAAAATAAAGGATAATGTTTTAGAAGAATAAGTATAAGGATTTCATTCTTATTATGTATATTTATATCTTATGCATCATATTTATTATCTTTAACCTTATTTATTTTCATGTTTTAAATATTTTGAATTATTTTAAAATTAATATTTTCTGTAAAGACCCGTAAAATTCAAGGGAAATTTTTTCTTAATTTTCTTTAGAATTTTACAAGAGCGCGGTTTCAGACGGCACCTGATTCCGAGGCCCGGAGTGCCCGGAATCAATTTCCGAAGTTTGGCTCGGGTACGTTCAGTGAACGAACGAGCGGGTTTTCCTAACTTTTGATCCGGTGCTCGGAATTGAAATCCGAGGGCACCGATGAACTCGCAGCGCCGAAATTCGCTAATTGAGACCTTTTCGGAAGTTGCGTTTGTTGCGGGTTGAAAGTTAGTTTTGGGGATTAAAAGATAAGTAAAATAAAATTGTGTGTGAATTTTATTTTATTCATGGTGGTTAGACTCTCTCATGGGAAGTTGTTGGTGGGGCCCACAACCACCCAACTTCCCATGTGTGGTTATGAGGGAGGTGGGGCCCACACGAGCCCCCACCTTTTCAAATTACCTAACCCCTCTAAACCCCCTCTTAAATTATGTGACTCTCCCCTACATTAATTCTTGCCAACTTATCTCTTCATTTAATTTTTTTGACAACTCTAGATTTTTAATTAATGTAATGAATTTAACTTTTTAATTTTGAAAGGTTGGAAAAGTGAAAATAAAATAAGGTGTAGCTTATTTTATTTTGGGAGTTGCTGTGTTGTGTGGAGATTTGAGAGAAGAAGAGTTCTACACTTTGAAGAACTTCATCTTCCTCCTTGAAGAACGCGAAGAACACCGACACGCCGTTCTATCTTCTCTCCACGTCAAAGAAAGGGAGACACTGCTTCCTCCTCGGTTTTCCTTCATCGACTTGAGAAGTTTCGCCAACGACGTATCGCATCAGACGCATCCCTTCGTCAACGGATTTGACGAACGACGACCGCGACGCCCGACCTCCGCGACGTCGTCTTCCGCGGAACGTAGACAAATCTTCGAACCTTATACCAAGGTAGGGGTTGTTGATTTCTTTTTGGTTTAATTATTTTATTCTTGATCGTGAATTTAGCAAGTCTAACGTGTGGCTTTGAATTATTTAAAGTTGCGTTATTATTTTAACGTGAGGGGGCCGGACCGCACGAACACGGCCGAACCCCCTCCATCGTTCTTGTTTATTCTTGCGGGTGGAAGCAAGTGGCGTGGTGCCGTCGCACCACGCGGATAATCGTGAAAATATTTTGCGCGGCGCCGTCGCGCCACGCCGAGGAAGAATCTTCAAGAACGCGACGCCGTCGCGCCATGTTAAAAGGAATCAAGGCACGGCGAAGGGGCGCGGTGCCGTCGCACCGTGCCGGACGACGAACACCGCGGCCGGTTCCGGGCCGCGGCGGGACGAGGAGACCGCGGCCGGTTCCGGGCCGCGGCGGGATGAGAAGACCGGCGGCCGGGCCGCCGGCGTCGGAAGCCGAAGAGGGGACCGGAATTTCCGGTCCCGTTGGAGAAAACCGGCCGGCCAGCTGGCCGGCCGGATGACGTTAAACCAGGGGAATTAATCCCCCGGCCAGCGTATAAAACCCCCCTCTTTAAGAGGGGGGCGGTTCCATGAAGGGGGGGCAGCAGCCCCCCGGTTAACCTCTCCAAAACCGGCCCCCACGTGGGGGCCGTTTTGTTGCAAAGGCGCGGCACAAAGGCCGCGCCGCCTCTCAATCAGCGGGGGCTTAGCCCCCCGCGTGCCCACCTCGTGCGGCGCCAGGCGCCAGGCCGCCGCGCCGCCGCACCGCCGCGCCGCCGCGCCGCCCCGCCACCGCCGCGCCGCCGCACCGCCGGCCGGCCGTCCGTCCGGGCCACCCCAGGGGGGGGTCGGGCCGGGTCGGCCCGGACCCGGACCCCCCCGTTTCGAACCAGTTCCGGTATTCTGGCTATATCCTGAGCCTCAGACCTCCGAATGACGAACCGTCTACGGAAACACGATCCTTGTATCGAGACGGTCGTTTCGGTATATTGCACTCAAGGTTTCGGTTTACTTTGAGTTCGGCCGGGTTGGTTCGTTCATGAAACCAACCGGGCCTTCGGAGCGGAAACGCTCATATCTTGAGCTACGGACGTCCGATTGACATGCCGTCAGCTGTGTTGTGTCCCTCTTAGTGAGACGAATCTTTTGGCATACTCCGCCCGAGGTTTGGACGCAGGTGGAGTACGGTCGAGTTGGTTTTTCCTTAAAAACCAACCGGGCCCCGGAGACGAAAATGCCAATAACTCTCAGACCGGGCGTCCGATCGACGCGCCGTCTGTTGCGTTGAGTTCCTGTTGACGATACGGAACTTTTGGATACATCAACTCTGGTTTTCGTGATAGTTGATGTATCAGCCTCTCGGCTCGTGGAGCGGACCCTCCGAACGAGTTTGCTATGTTCGGGAACCCTAGTGCTGGCTGCGACTGTTCTACTGCTACGACTACTACTGCTACTGTGACTGCGACGGCAACAGTACAGAGATCCTGTGTGGATTCGACGACGACGACTTCAGCACTCAGCGATCCTACGTGGATCAGTGCTACAGGTCCTGTGTGGGCCCGATCCTGTGTGGGTCCTTGCGCTCAGCGGTTCTGTGTGAGCCAGCGCCTACAGGTCCTGTGTGGGCCCGATCCTGTGTGGGTCATTGCGGGGGTTAGTTACCAATCGATCCTTCGTGGGTCCGACGACTTAGATGGATCAGTGATCATCTTTATCGTCCTCTGAAGAAGTATACCTGTGTGATCTGAATCCTATTGCTTTCCTGTGTGGATTGTGTTGTGCAATCCTGTGTGGATTACGTTTTGCTTTCCTGTGTGGAATACGTTTACTTTCCTGTGTGGACTGAGTTGTACTTGGGCTCGGAGGTTAGAGCGTATTTGAATTGATGACTTAGGTATATGTATGGGCATATACCTAAGCAGTGTCGGTTATTACTTCGTGATTGTTACTTTTCTTCGTGGTTTATCCTTTGTGGATTTGAGAGACCTTCAGGGGTCTCGGGGTCCCTACTGAGTAGCTTATACTCACCCCTGCACGGGCTTTGCCCGCACTACATTGTGTTGGTTGCAGACGACGGACAACGTTGACCTTAGCTGAGGCTTGCAGAGCGGGACGGTACCCGGAGGTGGACCACTGGGCGGGACGTGCACGGAGCGGACGGCGGGACCCGTGGAGCAGAGGAGCTATCTGTACCCACCCTTCAGGTGGGATTTCCAGTGGACAGCTCGGTGTAGCGGCTTTTACTTTTCAGTTGCTGTTTTCCCTTTCGAGTTGTACTTTACTTTTAGTTTGGGTTTGTATTCTGGCCCATTTACTTTTCCGCACTTTCAGTTGTACTCTGCTTTGTTTAGTGTTTACTTTCCGCTTGCTTACTCTGTGGTGTTTGTTACTTTTCAAAGGCAATTCCTTCCCTTTTTACCGGGTTTTACGCCTTGGTGCTAGTCGCCAGCCCCTGGCCTATGGAAGGCGGGCTTGGGGTAGTCACGGCACGGACCCCGAGGGCGGGTCGTGACAAATTGGTATCAGAGGATATCGGTTCTACCGCGAACTCTGATCTTTTCTATGTGAAGTAATAATGTTTAGCGTATTGAGTGTGGTTATCATTCTAGGGAGTCCAGTGTTGGTGCGGCGGCCGACGTATCCGTACACCAAGACCCTGACTTCTGATTTCCGACTTAATGCACGAAAACATTGTTTGCGTGTGTGTTTCAAAGTTTTCTTTGTGATTACTTATATCAGCTCACCAGGTATACTGTTCTAACCGTGGCGCACCTGGTTCCTTTTCAGGATGGCCCCATGACGACAGCCAGCTAGGGTTCCGAGAGTCGAGCGAGACGACAGCCCACCGAGCGACGAGGCCTCGGTGCAGGGCCCTTTGCCAGTAGTGGCACCGGCGGTAGCTTTACCCGCCGAGCCCCCGATGCTTCCAGCAGCAGCCGCTGACGATGCACGTCGCCTCAGCGCACTGCATGAGTTTCAGCGCCAGCAACCGCCCATGTTTCACGGGGAGACGGATCCCCAGGCAGCAGAGGACTGGCTGGAGGCAGTGGTTCGAGTGTTTAGGCTAGTGAGGACACCAGCAGACCTCATGGTGATCCTCGCTGCGAGCCTACTACACGCAGCAGCAGGACGATGGTGGAGCTTGATGCTTCAGGTGCACGATGAGGCATCTCTTCTTTGGACGGACTTTGAGAGCCTTTTCCGCTCGGAGTTCGTCCCAGCCACCCTTCGTGCGGTGCGTATCCAGGAGCTTCTACAGCTGCGGCAGGGCAGTATGACGATCGCTCAGTACTCGGCGAGATTTACCGATCTCTCGCGCTACTCGACCGACATGGTACGGGACCCATTCTTCCGGGCCCGGACCTTCGAGCAGGGTTTGAGACACGAGATCAGGGCATCGCTGATCTCCCTCAGCATACCGACTCAGACAGGAGTACTGGAGCGGGCCATTCTGATCGAGAGCTTCCTTGCTGAGTCTACACCAGCACAGAGACCCACCGCGGGGCGGCACGTGGCAGAGTCATATGCAGCAGGCAGTCGACGGATGACTCAGGGGTCCAGACAGACCAGACCTTCAGGCAGACGATCTCAGGGCACTGGCTCAGCAGTGCGGGGCACACAGCGCGGAGCCAGTCTTACGAGAGGCAGACAGTGCTACTCGTGCGGCGGGCAGGGCCACATGGCTCGCGACTGCCCGACCCGCCGTGCCGAGGAGCAGCAGTCAGTTGATGGACCACCGAGGCAGAGCCAGAGGGTCGACTGTGGCGGTACGCAGGGAGGAGGCGGACGAGGCAGAGGAGCTGGACGAGCAGCCGGTGGAGGGCGACGCTTTGAGGCTCTGCCACCACCACCACCAGGAGGTCCACCCCGACCACAGGGAGCTGGCGGGCAGCGACAGGCACAACTCCAGGCAGCAGAGGCCTACGACCACGGCGCACCCGAGATGATTCGAGGTACTATCTGTGTCTATTCCACCCTTACTTCAGTTCTTATAGACACAGGAGCGAGTCACTCTTTCATAGCCGCTGCCCTTGTTCGGAGCTCGGAGATTCCGACAGAGCCGTTGGCTCGATCCTTACGGCTAGAGACTCCTACGGGAGCAGACTCGACGATTACGCACTGGTGCTGACAGTGTGAGCTTACTCTAGGAGGCGAGAGCTTTGGCTGGGATCTTCTTGTAGCAGCGTCGAGGCCTTACGACGTCATCTTGGGCATGGATTGGCTATCTACGGTCCATGCACAGATTGACTGTTTTAGGCGCAAGGTGCGATGTGTACGCACCGACGGGAGCAGGTTCACCTTCACCGGCGAGAAGGGAGCCTTAGCAGCACAGGACGGACATCCGCGGAGGAGAGGACATCCCATCACTCATCAGTTGGCTAGCCTTATCCTTGGAGCAGTTGACGTGCGGAGTCCTGGTTTTCCTGCAGTGGTGGATCAGTTTGCGGACGTTTTTCCCGACGACGTTCCAGGGCTACCTCCTCGCAGAGAGGTAGACTTTTATATTGACTTGTACCCCGGGACAGCCCCAATATCCACTCCAGCATATCGGATGGCCCCCGCCGAGCTTCGGGAGCTACGGGTACAGTTGGAGGACTTGCATGGCAAGGGGTTCATCCGACCCAGTGTTTCACCCTGGGCTTCCCCGATATTGTTCGCCAAGAAGGCGGACGGGAGCTTGTGACTTTGTGTTGACTATCGTCGCCTGAACCAGGTGACAGTGAGGAACAAGTATCCGCTACCGAGGATTGATGACCTCTTTGATCAGCTCAAGGGAGCACGGTGGTTCTCGAAGATAGACCTCAGGTCAGGCTATCATCAGCTCAGAGTCAGAGACGAGGATGTGCAGAAGACAGCCTTCAGATGTCGGTATGGCCACTATGAGTTCTTGGTTATGCCTTTCGGTGTAACCAATTCCCCAGCAGTGTTCATGGCTCTCATGAACAGGATCTTTCAGCCATACCTCGATCGGTTTGTCGTGGTCTTCATCGACGACATTCTGATTTACTCTACGACAGAGGAGGAGCACGCCTATCACTTGCGAGTTGTTCTTGACACACTCCGAGAGCACCAGCTTTATGGTAAGCTCTCGAAGTGCCAGTTCTGGATACGTGAGGTCCACTTTTTGGGACACGTTATCTCTGAGGCGGGAGTTGCGGTGGATCCCGTGAAGATTGAGGCTGTGTTAGCTTGGGAGCCACCCAGGAGCGTGACTGAGGTTCGGAGTTTCTTGGGACTAGCTGGATACTATCGGAGATTCGTGCCAGACTTCTCTAGAGTTTCAGCATCACTCACAGCTTTGACGAAGAAGGGGAAACCCTTCGTGTGGTCAGACAGATGTCAGCAGAGCTTCCAGGAGCTGAGACAGAGATTGACCTGCGCACCTATCTTGAGGTTGCCTGAGGAGGGAGTAGGGTACGTAGTCTACTGCGATGCATCAGGGACCGGACTCAGATGTGTTCTGATGCAGGAGAGGGCCGTGATCGCCTATGGATCACGTCAGTTGAGGCCGCATGAGAAGAACTACGCTTCCCATGACCTGGAGTTAGCAGCAGTGGTCTTTGCTCTGAAGACATGGCGACACTATCTGATGGGCGAGCGCTTTACAGTCTTTTCCGATCATCAGAGTCTCAGGTATATCTTCTCGCAGAAGGACCTGAACCTGAGACAGCGGCGATGGCTCTAGTTCCTCCAGGACTATGACTTTGAGATAGTCTATACTCCTGGTAAGGGGAACGTAGTAGCCGATTCCCTCAGCAGGAGGACGGGCATTCAGCTACTTGAGGAGGCGACGGAGCAGCTAGCCTCTTTGCAGATATCCTTCGTGGATAGAGATGGAGCAACCTTTCTTCAGTCTCTCACAGTCACTCCTCCACTACTGCAGCGGGTCAGAGAGGCACAGCGTGAGGACGCTGACTGTGAGACACGGCGTGCACAGATATCCTCGGGACAGGCACCTGATGGTTTCTCCCTTGGAGCAGAGCACGAAATCCTTTTCAGAGGACGTACCATGGTACCAGTTGCTTTGCGAGAGGAAGTACTGAGAGAGTTTCACACTTCTCCTTTAGCGGTACATCCTGGAGTGGCGAAGATGTACCAGGACCTCAGACGACAGCACTGGTGGCCGGGCATGAAGAAGGCTGTAGCAGAGTTCGTTTCTCGATGCCTCACCTGTCAGCAGGTAAAGGCAGAGCATCAGGTACCAGCAGGCTTGGTACAGCCCTTGGAGGTTCCAGAGTGGAAGTGGGACGGCATATCTATGGACTTCGTGACTAGACTTCCACGCACTTCCAGAGGTCACGACTCCATCTGGGTGATTGTTGACCGACTCACCAAGTCGGCACACTTCTTACCCATCAGAGAGCAGGGCTCAGTAGAGAGCTTGGGACGTCTCTACGTTCAGGAGATTGTGCGGCTCCACGACATGCCATCATATATCATATCCGATCGAGATGCCCGCTTTACTTCCCGGCTTTGGAAGGGGTTACAGGAGGCGTTCGGGACGCAGCTACGTCTTAGCACCGCTTTTCACCCTCAGACGGATGGTCAGACGGAGAGGACCATTCAGACACTCGAGGACATGCTCCGCGCATGTATCCTCGACTTTGGTCGTAGCTGGGAGGACCACCTACCCTTGGTGGAGTTTTCGTACAACAACAGCTACCACTCCACCATCGGGATGGCACCGTACGAGGTGTTGTACGGCCGACCATGTAGACCTCCTTTGTGCTGGATAGACCCTGGGGAGTCAGCACTCGTGGGACCGGAGATGGTCCAGGCCACGACAGAGAAGGTCCAGGTCATCCAGGAGCGGATGAGGACAGCTCAGAGCCGGCAGAAGTCATATGCTGACAGGAGGCGGAGGCCACTGGAGTTCGAGGATGGCGACCACGTCTTCTTGAGGGTCTCACCTCGACGTGGTATTCAGAGATTTGGCCGAGGCGGCAAGTTATCTCCGCGCTTCATCGGACCCTTCCAGATTCTCAGCAGGATTGGTGAGGTGGCTTATCGCCTGGCTCTACCACCTCAGTTGCACTGGGTGCACGACGTCTTCCACGTATCCCAGTTGAGGAGATACGTGCACGACCCGACGCACATCATTGATCATGGGGAGCTTGACGTTGACGATGGGGCAACTTTTGTGGAGGTCCCGGTGGAGATAGAGGATCGACAGGAGCGGGTCCTGCGTGGGCGATCGATTCCTCTTGTGCGCATCAGATGGCAGCACGGGAATCTCCAGGAGAGCACATGGGAGCGGGAGGCTCAGATGCGTGCTCAGTACCCTCATTTGTTTCCCTAGTTTTTGATGTATCTTTACGGGGACGTAAATCCCTGAGGTGGGAGTAATGTAAAGACCCATAAAATTCAAGGGAAATTTTTTCTTAATTTTCTTTAGAATTTTACAAGAGCGCGGTTTCAGACGGCACCTGATTCCGTGGCCCGGAGTGCCCGGAATCAATTTCCGAAGTTTGGCTCGGGTACGTTCAGTGAACGAACGAGCGGGTTTTCCTAACTTTTGATCCGGTGCTCGGAATTGAAATCTGAGGGCACCGATGAACTCTCAGCGCCGAAATTCGCTAATTGGGACCTTTTCGGAAGTTGCATTTGTTGCGGGTTGAAAGTTAGGTTTGGGGATTAAAAGATAAGTAAAATAAAATTGTGTGTGAATTTTATTTTATTCGTGGTGGTTAGACTCTCTCATGGGAAGTTGTTGGTGGGGCCCACAACCACCCAACTTCCCATGTGTGGTTATGATGGAGGTGGGGCCCACACGAGCCCCCACCTTTTCAAATTCCCTAACCCCTCTAAACCCCCTCTTAAATTATGTGACTCTCCCCTACATTAATTCTTGCCAACTTATCTCTTCATTTAATTTTTTTGACAACTCTAGATTTTTAATTAATGTAATGAATTTAACTTTTGAATTTTGAAAGGTTGGCAAAGTGAAAATAAAATAAGGTGTAGCTTATTTTATTTTGGGAGTTGCTGTGTTGTGTGGAGATTTGAGAGAAGAAGAGTTCTACACTTTGAAGAACTTCATCTTCCTCCTTGAAGAACGCGAAGAACACCGACACGCCGTTCTATCTTCTCTCCACGTCAAAGAAAGGGAGACACCGCTTCCTCCTCGGTTTTCCTTCGTCGACTTGAGAAGTTTCGCCAACGACGTATCGCATCGGACGCATCCCTTCGTCAACGGATTTGACGAACGACGATCGCGACGCCCGACCTCCGCGACGTCGTCTTCCGCGGAACGTAGACAAATCTTCGAACCTTATACCAAGGTAGGGGTTGTTGATTTATTTTAGGTTTAATTATTTTATTCTTGATCGTGAATTTAGCAAGTCTAACGTGTGGCTTTGAATTATTTAAAGTTGCATTATTATTTTAACGTGAGGGGACCGGACCGCACGAACACAGCCGAACCCCCTCCATCGTTCTTGTTTATTCTTGCGGGTGGAAGCAAGTGGCGTGGTGCCGTCGCACCACGCGGATAATCGTGCAAATATTTTGCGCGGCGCCGTCGCGCCACGCCGAGGAAGAATCTTCAAGAACGCGACGCCGTCGCGCCACGTTAAAAGGAATCAAGGCACGACGAAGGGGTGCGGTGCCGTCGCACCGTGCCGGACGACGAACACCGCGGCCGGTTCCGGGCCGCGGCGGGACGAGGAGACCGCGGCCGGTTCCGGGCCGTGGCGGGATGAGAAGACCGGCGGCCGGGCCGCCGGCGTCGGAAGCCGAAGAGGGGACCGGAATTTCCGGTCCCGTTGGAGAAAACCGGCCGGCCAGCTGGCCGGCCGGATGACGTTAAACCGGGGGAATTAATCCCCCGGCCAGCCTATAAAACCCCCCTCTTTAAGAGGGGGGTGGTTCCATGAAGGGGGGGCAGCAGCCCCCCGGTTTACCTCTCCAAAACCGGCCCCCACGTGGGGGCCGTTTTGTTGCAAAGGCGCGACACAAAGGCCGCGCCGCCTCTCAATCAGCGGGGGCTTAGCCCCCCGCGTGCCCACCTCGTGCGGCGCCAGGCGCCAGGCCGCCGCGGCCGCCGCGCCGCCGCGCCGCCGCACCGCCGGCCGGCCGGCCGGCCGGCCCGCCCCAGGGGGGGGTCGGGCCGGGTCGGCCCGGACCCGGACCCCCCCCCGTTTCGAACCAGTTCCGGTCTTCTGGCCATATCTTGAGCCCCGGACCTCCGAATGACGAACCGTCTGCGGAAACGCGATCCTTGGATCGAGACGGTCGTTTCGGTATATCGCACTCAAGGTTTCGGTTTAATTTTAGTTCGGCCGGGTTGGTTCGTTCACGAAACCAACCGGGCCTTCGGAGCGGAAACACTCATATCTTGAGCTACGGACGTCCGATTGACATGCCGTCAGCTGTGTTGTGTCCCTCTTAGTGAGACGAATCTTTTGGCATACTCCGCCCAAGGTTTGGACGCAGGTGGAGTACGGTCGAGTTGGTTTTGCCTTAAAAACCAACCGGGCCCCGGAGACGAAAATGCCAATAACTCTCAGACCGGGCGTCCGATCGACGCGCCGTCTGTTGCGTTGAGTTCCTGTTGACGATACAGAACTTTTGGATACATCAACTCTGGTCTTCGTGACAGTTGATGTATCAGCCTCTCGGCTCGTGGAGCGGACCCTCCGAACGAGCTTGCTATGTGCGGGAACCCTAGTGCTGGCTGCGACTGTTCTACCGCTACGACTACTACTGCTACTGTGACTACGACGACGACAGTACAGAGATCCTGTCTGGATTCGACGACGACGACTTCAGCACTCAGCGATCCTACGTGGATCAGTGCTACAGGTCCTGTGTGGGCCCGATCTTGTGTGGGTCCTTGCGCTCAGCGGTTCTGTGTGAGCCAGCGCCTACAGGTCCTGTGTGGGCCCGATCCTGTGTGGGTCATTGCGGGGGTTAGTTACCAATCGATCCTTCGTGGGTCCGACGACTTATATGGATCAGTGATCATCTTTATCGTCCTCTGAAGAAGTATACCTGTGTGAGATGAATCCTATTGCTTTCCTGTGTGGATTGTGTTGTGCAATCCTGTGTGGATTACGTTTTGCTTTCCTGTGTGGATTACGTTTTGCTTTCCTGTGTGGAATACGTTTACTTTCTTGTGTGGACTGAGTTGTACTTGGGATCGGAGGTTAGAGCATATTTGAATTGATGACTTAGGTATATGTATGGGCATATACCTAAGCAGTGTCGGTTATTACTTCGTGATTGTTACTTTTCTTCGTGGTTTATCCTTTGTGGATTTGAGAGACCTTCAGGGGTCTCGGGGTCCCTACTGAGTAGCTTATACTCACCCCTGCACGGGCTTTGCCCACACTACATTGTGTTGGTTGCAGACGACGGACAGCGTTGACCTTAGCTGAGGCTTGCAGAGCGGGACGGTACCCGGAGGTGGACCACTGGGCGGGACGTGCACGGAGCGGACGGCGGGACCCGTGGAGCAGAGGAGCTATCTGTACCCACCCTTCAGGTGGGATTTCCAGTGGACAGCTCGGTGTAGCAGCTTTTACTTTTCAGTTGCTGTTTTCCCTTTCGAGTTGTACTTTACTTTTAGTTTGGGTTTGTATTCTGGCCCATTTACTTTTCCGCACTTTCAGTTGTACTCTGCTTTGTTTAGTGTTTACTTTCCGCTTGCTTACTCTGTGGTGTTTGTTACTTTTCAAAGGCAATGCCTTCCCTTTTTACCGGGTTTTATGCCTTGGTGCTAGTCGCCATCCCCTGGCCTATGGAAGGCGGGCTTGGGGTAGTCACGGCACGGACCCCGAGGGCGGGTCGTGACATTTTCAATTTCCTCTTTTCTCCCCTTGAAATGGATTTTTTGAATGAACTTATAAGTTTGTTTTTAAAACATATTACACAAGATTTATGAATATTATTTTTATGATTTATCTTCAATTTTCATCTCCAACTCCAAATTATCTACCTCTTATTGAGTAATGTTCATGATAATCCTCAAAATTATTTTATACTCATTTTAGGATATTTAATTTTTGGAATCAAATGATCTACCTTGATGTCATGTTATGTGATACTATCTGAAAATGATAAGAAACCCATTTTCCTTCCATGGGGTTTTCATGATAATATATATGACTAATGTCATGTGTTATATATACATTATTGTTTATCATTATGTTATGGGTGAGGTATTATACATCCATTTAATTCATTGGTTAAAGATTTATATCTCATGGTATTTCTATATGATTTTGGTAGTGATGTTTGATCATTTATACTAAGGTATAATGGTAGTGATATCCAATCCACTATATTAAGGGATGTTAGTAGTGATGACTAATACATTATACTAAAAAATACTAGTCGTTATGCCTAATCCATTATACTAATGGATATTGATAGTGATGCTTGATCCATTACACTAAGGGATGTTGGTATTGATGCATGACCCACCATATTATGGGATGCTGATCATGATGTCTGATATATTATACTAAGGGATACTGATAATGATGCCTTATCCTTTATACTAAGGGGTTTTGGTAGTTATTGTTTACCCATAATGATATTATTTCTATACTTAGGTTTATTATACACTTTATTGTTATGTTTCCAAGCCATGGTATATATTTTATGCTTCTATGATGTTCCTTTAATGATCCTATGATCTGTTGCCAAGATGTGTGACATTCTACAATTTCCCTAATTATCATGTGATCTCAAATTCCTATGATATAACCTTTTAAGAATCATTGATAAGTTTTCCATTTCTGATCATTTTAGCTCATTCCTTTCTTTTCCATTTCCTCAGGAAATTATAGGCAATACTCTGAGTAGAAGGATGTTTTTTATGGAGATTTTTGTCAAAGATGTTGGAAAAATAATTCTTAATAAGATATTTGTGTATCTAATCTCCAAAGACACTAAACCTTTGGGTTCTGGAATTGTGGGATTACTATGACATGTAATGTTTAAATGATGAAAATGAAGTAAAATGTGTGTACGTTTAGCTTGGATCACCTCACATTCTTCATCCCGAATGCTTAAAGTGGGATTAAATAATTTTTACATAAAAAATAAATGTTTTTTATAAATTGTTTGATGAATTTTTTTTTAAATAATGGTGTCTAATTACTCCCTTTATCTCAAGGGATTAAGGGGGATTTTCAAATCATGTCTTGTAAGTGATATAGACGCTTCTTATAAAATGTTTGATGAAGTTACTTATTTAGGAATGATCGTTTAACTAGTTAAAATTCATGGGAAAATATGTGTGCTGGGGTAGGAAGTCCTAGAATGGTTTGTGCGATCCATTATAGTGAAGTAATACTACTAGGTGTTCCTATCCTTAGCAACTCTAGGGTGCATACCCATGATGCATATTTCTTTTAAAGGGGTGTTTTTATGGATTTTATTTACTATATTGACTTGATAAAAGAAGTATAACATGCTATATGTTTTAGAAAAAATGTTAAAAAGTCACTTACATGCTTGTATTTTATCACCCATTTGGCTCCCCATCCAATTTCCTTTCATTTTGGATAACTGGTTTTATTTTTAAATTTCAGTTGATGTCAGAATGTTATTATTATGTTTTTATATTATTTTTTTCTATGTTATTCCATGTGTTTGAGATGTTTAATATTGTTTGTGCAGTTGAGTGCATGACTCACTAATTTATGGTGAGTTCATGTCAGGTTCTTGGTTAGGACATGTTTATTAGATAATTTTATGAAATCATTTTTATTGAGTGTTGTTGATACTAAAGAACTATTTTACAGGCTATGGGAATTTATAATTCTCTTTAGGAATTTCGATGAACTGGGTTTGGGGCCCGGGTCAGCGGTGGCCTAAGTTGGTTCACGACATTTTCATTTTTTTGGAACTTAATATTTTATTTTCAAACATATTTAAATAATTTACAGTTTATTTAAAAATATTAATTACATTTAAAACTCATTTAATTTACTATTTTTATTAAATTGTTTGATTTAATAAAATGAAACTTTTCTAGTAAGCAAGTTTGATAGTATGAAAAAAGTTTATTATTAAATAATTGATAATACCTCCTACAATGAATTATGTTATTTGACTTCTTAGGATAAATAGTAAGTGTTATTATACTTTTTATTTATATAATTCTTCATCTTTATATGTTCTAATAAGTTTTTTATGAAATAAAAATTTATATCAAATATGATGATTATATGTGGGTATATGTAAAGAATATCCAATTATAATTATAATCTTATTACTTATGTGTATTTTTATTTAATATTTAATATTAATATAATCGAACCAAATATGATGAATATGAATAAAAAATGTATGTTTTCAAATAATTTGACTAGAATATGAGGATGAGGTTAAATTGTTCATTAAGTTTTCAATAAAGCATGGAAATGGACCTTATCAAATCATTTGTTTTTGTTTACATTATTTTTATTCAAGATGAATTTTTCTATAGGAGTTAGAAGAATACTTTATCTATCATGGAGTAGATTGAAGTTCTAAATATTGGACTAAACATGAAGAAGAATTGAATATATCATTTTACTAGGATAACACTGTGGTTTATAGATCATCTGATATGAGTACAACTATAAATTATGATAGAAATCATATTGAGGAAATGAAAATGATAGTTGAATATAATATTTATGATTTTCCAAATAAGTTTTTGTAGTTAAGAGTTGTGTAAAAATTTCATTGTTTTCTATTTATACAAAATATATAGCATTTCCATCCACACTAAATCTAGATATTTTTAATGTTATAAACAAATGTAGAAATTGAAGAATTATTGAACCACTTTCTCTCTTGAATGACATGTTAATAAAAAATAAAGATATTCCTTATTGATTTTTTTTACAAGGACCATGAATCACTTAAAAAATGATCCATGCTTAGTGCGGCTTGATATAAAAAAGAAAAATCAAGTTCTTTAAAATTTTTATGGTATTTTCAAATCATTAAATTGTTTATATGACTATATGAATGTGAAGATACTATAATAAAATTGAAACAACACACATATATAAGAATTATAGATTAGAAACTTCATCACCCAATATACTCTCCTCGGTGAAGGAAAATTGAACATGATATCTTGAATTTAGAAATGACATGAGAAACCTTCATCTTATGATATCTAAAAATAGATTAAATCTTTTTGTTATATAAATTATAACTCATAGTACATGTCCAATTATGTTGGTAAATTACAACTTTCCACCATGGTTATTCATGAAGAACAAATACATTATGTTGTCTCTTCTTATATCAGGACCAAAACCACCCAACAATGATATTGATTCTAATTTTTCTCCATATATTGAAGATATAAAATTGACGTGGGATTCATATATTACATTGTATTATGATCACACCAATGAAAATTTAACATTTATAGAAATGTTGTTTGGGATGATAAATAAAATTCTTTTTTATAGAAAATTATTAGGATATAAAGCTAAAGGAGTTCGAGGGTATCCCATTTGTGAAGATGGAATATGCTTAGATAGGTTGAAACATTCCATAAAGACAATGTTTCTAGGAAATTGATGTTTTTTACTTTGACAGTATAAATACTGATCCTAGATAACACCATTTGATGGGAATTTATAAGAAGGCACAACACCATCTCCATTAATAGGTGATAAATGGTTTTATAAAGTAAAGGTTATAGTGACCATTTCTGGTAAACCATTTTCAAAAAACCTTGCAAAAATGGGTTAGAAAAAAATTAGTTTTTTAATAACCATATGATGGTTTCATATGTTATATAAGTGACTTTTGGGTGAATAACTATAAATTTTTTTATTGGATTATGTGGATCATTCTCCAATTGTGAAAGATGTAATCATACTGAACAATGGAGTTTTCACCCCGAATATTGACGTAGGAAGTTAAACACCCATAGAGGATATTTTTCACATTAAATTTATACTTAATTTAAATAGATATAAAGAAATAATACATTGTTTTATGATATTTATTCATCTATGTGGTCAATCATATGAAAAAATATCTTTATATTATCGTCATTTCACTTGTAGGATCCAAGAGTAGAACCCCTCTAGTGGTGATACACACATTGTCTTTTGACCTCCAAGCAACCTTGATAGAATGCTGGGTGCTATTATGGTGGATCAATCATCTTGTGTTGTTTGTTTGGATCACTTCTTGTTCCTTAAATCTCTAATGATTTTCTCATTCTTGAGAGGATTAGAGGAGGATAAATCAGGATAGAAATACGTTGTTATTAAAAATTCTCAATTCTCAATTAAACCTACTTTAAATATAATTAAATCTATTTAAAGAGTTAGAGTTTAGGTTAAAATTTTATTTAATTGCACAGAGAAACTTAAATAATATAATAAACCTCCTTTTAATCCATACCGTATAATTATAATATTATTATTTTGTGGCATGTTCTAACTAGAACATTGATAAATATTATTTTTGATGGATTAAAAATTAATATTTTGACAAGACATGATCTTAGTCCGATCATCCTTTTTTTATATTTATCAAATACCCAAATAAATATTTATTAAATATTTTATTCATAAATAAATATTCTATTCATGATCTAGTGGTTAAATATTTATTCAATGTTAAAAAATATAATTAATATTCTATTCATAGTCTGGTGAATAAATATTTATTAAATATTTTGTGATCGATAAAAATTGAATTAAATTATTCATCAGTCCCGAGAATAATATTTATTCCAATTAAATTCAAATTTATTTTAACTGAGATGAGTGAAAATAATTAGTGTTTGACCATCTAGGTTTATTTCTTGTTGGCATGAGGTGATCTTGCCTAAAGTCCAAGATTACTATCCAACAATGGGTTAAGGAACTCAAGAGAAAAAAGTTAACATTGCAACGTTGAAAACAACATATGAGTGTTTGTTGTTAAATATAATCCCTTCATCTCAACATCTCATCAAGAAGGTTGAACATATGTGTCATAAACCTATATGTTTGATAAGTATTTTTTTGACTATTTAAAATAAACTTGTCTTTACACAATGGACATGGAATGTAATGTGATGGTTCTATCTTAATAAAATGGTTGATATATCAACTTCCATTAATATGGAAGGGAAAAATACTTCCTCAACTTATATTTTAATAACATGTCATTCGTGATGGACCTAATATACCCTACTCCTTAAAAACTTATGGCGTCACAATTTTGGTCACTAAATCTATGTGAATGGGTCCTAAAATTCACTAATATTAATATTAAAGTCCAAGGACCATTATAAATGATAGAATATAAGAATATATGATGATACATAAACATGAAGAATTCCAACTGATGAGTTCGTTCTCATAATGACCCATCTTAGAGATTACCAAGTGATAACTTCATGAGAGACATATCATCCTCTTATGAGTACTTGCACTTGATGGTAAACATACTATGTTCCCCCTCTTTATATTACCATAGAACTATATTTAATGATATCTTCATGGAATATCAAGGTTCTCATCATAGCGAGGAATTTATTTGACTTTATCAATGTGAAAAATACTCTAGGACACTATTACATTAAATCCATGAAAAACAATGAACAATATGTAATATGATATTTTATTTATATACACTTATTTAGATATACATGTAATCATAGTACAAGTAGTTTGTTCTAGAATTAAAATTCTAATAGAATCCCAATTAGACTAAATCCAACTGCATATGAATTTCAGTATGCTAGACCTCACATGATGATAATGTTTCTACTAAGTCAAGGATTTAGTTAAGGGGTCAAACACATTATATTCCATGTATATTATTCTCACTATAAGTTCACCTCATTGAGAAAAATCCCACAAGTGATGATACTTCTAAAGTATGTGTTTAATCCACTGATGTGACCTTGGCTCCTCAGAAAGGGCCACTACTACAATATTGTCACAATAGAGTGTGATTGGATATTCACTTCTAGGTATCATGTTAATCTCTTGGATAATTTTTTGTATCCTAACTACTAATTTATATACCTAAAGATCCATAATATACTTGGAATTTATTGTATAATATGCTACCACATATTTCTTTGATCTCTTACAAATCACAATACCTCCATTGAGAGGGAAGTTTTATCCATTCTATGATTTCAGATCATCTCTATATATTTGGAAAAAAGAATCTATATATCATATGATGAATAGTTACTCATATACTCCATATACTAGGAACATATCCTTACAGTGAATCAAATACAAAAGGATAGTCTTGACTGTCATTGAATGGTGGTCACATGGGTTATCATGATATCTTCCTACCACACTCAAGGTGTAGGCAACATCTATCTTAGCAGAAAGCATAAAATAAATGTCTGAACAAATCACTAATGTGTATATAATCCTTGGAATTATATATCTTTCCTCATGTGTCTATGGAAACATTTTCTTGGAAAGATAAATTTCATGGGACATTGGTAATAATCCCCTCTTATAGTGTTCTATATTGAATCACTTCAGTGTAACAACCCATAAATTTTAAATGAAATTTACCTTTTTATAGCTATATTTTGTAGTATAAAGAACATAAATCACATAAATAAACCAACAAAACATTATTATAATAAATTAATAATTATACATCAGTTATTAAATAAACTAATAAGAATTCCAAATATTATAGTGGGACAATAAATAGAAAATAAGATAATAAGAATAGGATAATTTTGATCTTCTCGATCCACCAAAATGACTGAACTCACAAAAAATCTATTGAAATTAAACATAATGTTAACTATAAAATTTTAATTTTGAAGATAAAAATATATATAAACTTGAGAGAAAATAAAATTTAATGAAGAATGAATGGAATAATAGGTATTTATATGAAGTAGTGAAGCCATATGACTGTTATAAACATGACCACAAGAATAGTAATATGACCATTAGGAATAGTAATATGACCAATATAATAGTAACGACACCTATGGAAATGTAAAATAATATTTATGTATCTTATGAAATGAAAATGTCATATATTTATATCATGGTACAAGTAAATAAATGTTTATAAAATGATAAATTAAGTGTTGGTATTTTTGTAAAATGTAAACGTTTTATTTACAATTTTACAATGAATATAATGATTTAAAAGAAAATTAATTTTCATAAAATGGATTAATAAATTAATATTAAGTTTTATTATAATGTTAATATATTTTATGAGACCAAATGTAATTTTTCAAAGGGTCATAAAATCGATTGTAATATTAAAATCTATATTTTTCAAATAAATAATGATTTTATTTAAAAATTAAATTTCTCATTATTAGAAAATTATTTAAATAAAATGGAGTCAATTTTTGAAATCTACACATAAAAAAATGATTAGTGGGATTTTTTTATTTTTCTAAAATTGTTGATTTTTTAGTGAATAGTGAAGTACTATAATTTATAGTATTTGACATTATAAGCCAAATACATGAATTTTTGAGTCATGGATGATGTAGTTACCCATTATCTCAAACTCAAATGCACTATTTTATATTTATAGTCATAAAAATAAATATTATTGATAATCCTAAGACAAAATAATAAACTAATGAATATAATAATAAAAAACACCCCTCTCCTTCCCTTATAAATTCCACCCTCCCCACCCCTTCTCCTCACACCTTATAATATTTGAAGATTTCAAAATATATACTAAACCCTATCCTCCCCACTTAACCCAAATCCATGTTATTATAGTCTCACCAAAATACCAATTCAAATTTCCTTAAGGGGTCATTCAAGGAGGTGATATTCAAGAGGTAACATTCTCAAACTAGCTCTTTTAATTTCCTTTCTTTTTTCTTCATTATCCTCAACTCATTCACCCATATAGGAATAATAACTCCAATATCATGTATATAATAGAATTTTATGTTGATAAGTGAATATATTTTATCTATCCCTTTTTTCATATCCTCTTATTCAAAGAAACAAAACCATTGTCCAAATTACGGCGGTTAACCATCTCCATGGATAATGATTTGTTGTTTTCTATTACCGCTTTCAAGGATGGTCATAAAACTATTATTATGGTTAAATAATATTTTAATAAGTATATTATAACTTATTTCATGTTATGGAACTAATATATATACATAATATTAAATAAAATGAAAATAATTCTTCATGGTCAGAAAAACCGCCGAAATAAACTAAACATTTATCATTAACGTTTTATCAAATGAATCATCCTCATGTAAAAAAAATGATATATAGGACAATTTAACTTATGTAAGTGAATTAATACAATTTAATTTCACTTATTTATTTTCATTTCCATTTTTTAGTAACTTCCATAATTATACACAAGTTAACCAACCCTGAAACCATGAAGCGAACACTCTGGAAATGATGAAATTGAACTTTATAACACCTAAAAATGACATAAATGAACTTAATAAAATTATAATGAATAAAAATATGTGTAATAGGTTCTGATTTAAATTATTAATGAATCTAATTTTATTATATATCATATTAAGTGCAAGTACAAATCACTTTTAGACATGAGGCAAGAGATCTCTCTGAACCACCATATTACCTTTGTGTTACGATTTCTCTCTCCATGCATCAATTTTCCTCTTCATTATTCTTACACAATAATCCTATATTCTGTAAATATTTTCCAAAAATATGTATATATCTCAATTAAGCTTTATTTTATGGGGAAATATATGTTTTAAAATGATTCTCTTCTTAATTCCACTTGATAAACAAACACGATTGAAAGCAAACCCGATTAAAATGGAACTTCTCTATTTATTTCCCCTTTTCAAGTAAACTACACAAAATGATTTAAACCACCATTATTTTTATAAAATCACTCATTTTATCATGAAAAAAATTCCAATTAATTTCTGGTTTTATGGAAATAATTATTCCCTCATCATCATTAAGAACTCTTCATTCTTTTCCCAAAAACTATGCTTAAGAGGCACAATTATAATCCTAAAAAGCCATTATTTTTCATGTTTTCAATTCAGTTTAATTTCATTATTCATGATATATTCTTATATTTCCTTTATGAATGTACAATAATAATTTCTATCCCTTCTTTCATGTATACCATTATGATAATCCCTTTGGTTATACCTTGTGACATGATTATAAAACCCATTTCTTTCTATGGGTAACCATTATATTTATTCCTTATGTTTGATTTATTTATATGAAACAAATATGCATGTACATGTTATGACAGGTGTGCCTAGATAGTTCTCTAATTCATTGGGTAGTGTTTTAGACTCATGAGATGTTATGTATGGGATTAAAGAGTAAACCTAATCCATTATGGGACTCTGTCCCCCATGTGATATCATCTTGGAAGTTATCCCTGAATAATATTTATGTCATGATATATATTATTTCCACATTCCTATATTGACATGAATATATGATTCCATGTTCTATATGTTATGCCTCTATACGTTTATTCATGAGTCATGCCTTATATGTTTTCATCTTATACCTTCTGAATCATGTAATATGCTTCTTTTCCATGATTATTAGCTTACTGGGATTTTTAGACCACCCCTTTTGTCTATGTATTTCCTAGGTTATTTTATGTTGTTATAGGAGCTCAAATTGAGTTAGGAGATTATTATTAAGATTAATAAAAGTTTCTTTATTCTAGTTTAATTTTTTCTAATTATGTATATAATATTCCCAAGACACTAGAATTTTTAATCCTTTGTTTGTATTTGATGGATAATTTTGTTTAAATTCATATAATCATATGTGTAAAAGGATTGAGTCTCTATACTAGGTATTAGAGCATAATATAGTTATCTCTGGAGATTAGGACTAGGAAGCTTTAGTAAGAACCCTAGGAATAATTCCATCACTAAGGATAACCTATATTGAAACCTTGGGAATCATAAGTTAAAATATACTTTTGATTTATAATTTTATCCTTCTATGTTCATAGTTTCCTTTTATATTTTGATTAGATAAGTATTGAAGAACCCCCTAATTTTAATTATCTATTTTTTAGTTAATGGATGGAAATAGGGTAACCAATTCCAATAACCAATATGATTGGAAATGTGATGATTTCCATAATGATATTCCAGACCTGATGGGAATAAGAGCACAAAAATTCATGAAAGTACTGAGTCAAATAGATCAAGTTATGAATAATAAGTTGAATTGTGTGTAATTACATCGCTATCATAAGAAAGAACAAGTTCCAGTAGAATCATTTATGTGATAAAGGCCTCCTATATTTATTGGTTCTTCTAATCCCCTCACTATGGAACAATGGATTAACTCAATTGAGAAGATATTATATATTCTACAGTGCTTAAAAGAAGAGAATGTTGTACTGATGGTCTATCATTTTGATTGGGAAGTCGATCAGTGGTGTACATTGATAAATAACATGAAGTATAAAGAGGAATTTGATTCCATGGAATGGGAAAGATTCAAAAAAATATTTTTTGATAAATATTTTCCTTGAAATATCTATCTTAATATAGAGAGGGAGTTCCTCAGACTAAAGAAAAAGGAAAATGAGTCTGTTGGGGTGTATGAGGAAATATTAACAAGACTTACACGATACTCCTTTTCATTTATCATGAACACTGAAATCAAGGTGGATCAATTCTTTATTGAATTAAAACCAAGTCGATGAAAATTGCTGGCGATTTGAGATGTTGAAAGTCTTGAGGAGATTTTCTGTTGTTCCCTTAAGGTTGATATGTATATTGTAGACTTTCAATGGTCTCGTGGGCTTAGAGATAAAAAGTGAAAAAATGGAGTTTAATATGGGAGGATCAATAGATAAATCCCATGGAGGGAAGAAAAACCAATATCCCATATGTAAAAAGTGTGGAAAGAAGCATCCTAGGATCTATCTAAAGAGAATCGAGAAATGTTTTAGATGTGTAAATGAGGAGAATCGGGATAATCAAAGATGAAGGTATATGAAGAATCCCACTAATGAAGAATAATAAAGGAAGGTTAATATTAACACTAAGTATGCAATACAATGTTTCAACTAGAATGAACACAACCATTATTCGAGCCAATTCCCTAAGCCATGGGTTGTCAGAGACTGTCAACAACGATAACCTCCAAGGCAGCAAGGATGGGAATACATTATCACTACTTCTGAGATGGATCCTGAAAATTATGTGGTCACATATACATTGGTTATTCATTCAAGAATAGTGAAAATATATTTTTTATTATGATTCTACTCATTATTTCATATCTTTCAAGTTTAGTAGAACTATTCAAATACCACCTCAACATATGGTGGTTGAGTTATCCTTGAGAACAAAAAAATGGGGTAATTTTTAAATTTAAAGTATAAAAATCCTCCCCAATAAATATTTGTGAACTAAGCCTCCATGAAAATACCATATTACTTACTTTGGTAGAGTTTTATGCTATATTGGGCATAAATTAGCTATCTTTATTTAAATCCTATATCAACTGTCAGGAAAGGGTGATCACTCTACACATCTTGAGGCATCCTCTAATTCTATACAAATGTTTTGAGGAGGATGAGTATACTTTGGAATGTTATTTTTAATCATGGATACTATTTCCTTATAAGAAATAATATCTAGCTAAAATTATTTTGACAAAGGAGATGATCATGCTTGAAGACATGCCCATTGTGAGGGACTACACCGATGTGTTCCTTGAAGAATTTCCCGATCTTCCTCCTAACCAAGATGTTTAGTTTTCAACTAAAATTATACCTATATCTCTTCCCATATCAAAGACACCTTATATTATGGACACTATTGAGTTTTAAGAACTGAAGTAGTAGTTACAAGATTATCTGGATAAGGGTTTGATAGGCCCGAGTGCTTTACCATGGGGTGCGCTGGTCCTATTTATCAAGAGGAAGGATAAAATAAATGTGCCACTTCATTGATTATTGTGATCTTAACAAAATTATGATAAAAAAAGAATCCCATAAAATATATATATGACTTATTTAATCAATAATGTAAGTCCATGTATTTCTCTAAGGTGGACCTTCGCTCAGGATATCACTAATTAAAGATTAATAAGAAAGATATTCCCAAGAATTCATTTCGAACAAAGTCTAAAAAATGTGAGTTCATAGTAATTACCTTTAAATTCAACAATGATTAGGAAATTTTCATGGACCTAATGAATATAGTCTTTAGATATTACCTTAAAAAATATGTGGTAGTCTTTGTAGAGGATATTCTGATATACTTCAAGAGCAAGGAGGAGCATGAGGAGCATTTGGATATTGTGATAAAGACTTTAACAAGGAAAAATATATATGAAAAGTATAATAAATGTGAGTTATGGATAGAGGAATTATCTTTATTTGGGAATGTTATCACCAACAAAGGGATATCTATAGATCCTTCTAAGGTAAAGGCAATTGAGGAGTGGCCCAGACCAACATCTGCAATAGAGATCCATAGTTTCCTTGGTCTATATGGGTATTACCAATGATTTGTGAGTAAATTATCATGATTGTGAAACCCACTAACCAAGTTGAATCAGAATGGAGTAAAGTTTTTCTGGACTAGTGAATGTGAATAATTCTTCAAGAGTTGAAAATGAGGCTTATCACTACACAAATAATTACACTACCCAAAAGTGGGGAAGTATTTATGGTATAAAACGATGCATCAAAGAAATTATTAGGATATGTACTAATGAAAAATTCTAAATTGATATCCTATACCTCAAGGTAGTTGAAAGTTCATAAGAAAAACTATCCCATGCATGATTTGGAGTTGGCAGTTATGATCTTCGCATTGAAAATTCAACGACATTATATCTATATGGAGAAGTGTGAGATATATACTGATAAAAAGAGGCTCAAATATATATTCACATAGTAGGATATTAATATGTTCTAGTGAAGATAATTAGATCACATAAAGTATTATGACTTCTCAATCCACTACCATCGTTGTAAATAAAATAAAGTGGAAGATTCAGTAAGTAGAAAGACTCCTACAACTTTATCAATAATGAGAGTTGATAAGGATCCAATCTTCTTAGAATTTCAAAGGATGGACATGATAATCATAAAATAAGGATCACCATCATTAATTTATCAAATGATTTCTCAACCATCCATTTTAGAGAAGATAAAGTAATCTTAGAGAGATGATGTGGAAATTCAAAAGATGGTGGAAGCTATCAGAAAGGGGAAATACATATAGTTCAAAATTGATGAGGAAGGATTTGTAATATTTGGTTCATGACTATATGTACTATAATATCTTGATATAAAGGGGGATATTCTAAATGATGCACATAGATCGACCTTCTCCATCCACCCGGGGAGCAAAAAGATGTATCGAGATCTCCAAGAGCACTATTGGTGGGACAATATGAAGAAGGAAATTGATGATTTTACATTAAAGTTCATGGTATCTCAACAAGTGAAGGATGAAAGGAAAAATTATAAGGGGATGATGAAAACATTACCCATACCTAAATAGAAATGGGTAAACATCACCATATACTTTTTAACTGGACTTCCAAAGACATCAATAGGAAATAATTCAATATATGTCGTTATGGATCATCTTAAAAAGACTGCTCCCTTTATCAAAATTAGAGAGGGATTCTCACTATGAAAACTTACATGAATATACATCAAAGAATTGGTGAGGCTTCATGGAGTACTGTTATCAATTGTATCTTCTCAAGATCTGAAATTTACCTTCAAGCTCTGGAAAAGTCTCTAACATTCCCTAAACTTTGATCTGAACTTTAGTATGACTTATCACCCCTAGAATGAAGACCAGTTTGAGAGGACTATTCAGAGATTAGAAGATATGTTAAGAACATGATCAATAGATTTAAAAGGAAGATGGGACCAAAATATTCATATGGTCAAATTCTTGTACTGAAATGATTTTCAATCAATCATTAATATAGATCCATATGAATCCATTTATGGGAAAAGATGTAGAAAAGTTGTATGATGGGATAAAGTTGGTGAATGTAAGCTATTGGGGCCTAAAATGTTTGAGGAAATAGTGAAAAAGGTGAAGACCATTGAGAAGAACATCAAAGAAGATCATAGTCAATAGAAGATATATGCTGATAATTCTTAACATAACCTAGAGTTTGAGGTTGGAGATAAGGTATTCCTCCGTATATCTCCATGGAAGAGAGTCATGATATTTGAGAAGAAGGGAAAGCTAAGTTCAAGGTACCTCAACCCCTTTTATATTCTTGATCACGTTGGAGATGTGGCCTATTTAATATCACTTTGACCAAATATCTCTCAAGTACATGATGTATTACATGTATCCCTATTAATTAAGCACATACTAGATCCCTCATATATACTGAATCCAGAGGTTGTATAGCTGGAAAATGATCTCTCTTATGAAGAGTATATGGTGAATATCTTGGATTATAGAGATAAATTTCTATGAAATAAGACCAAAAAATTGGTCAAAGTACTATGTAAGAACCATAAATATGAATAGACAACATGGGAACTAGAGGAAGCGATGAAAGAGAAGTAACCCCACAATTTTCACCTTATTATGTAAAATGAAATTTCAATGGTGAAATTTCATAAGGGAAAAAAATGTAGTGATCCATAATTTTAAGAATTAAATTTACCTTATTATAATTATGTAATATAGTATAAAGAAAATATATTGCATAGAGAAACCAACAAAACATTATTATCATAAATGAAGAATGATAAATTAGTCAGTAAATAAACTAATAAGTATAACAACCCTAGAATTTTACACATATCATTACATTATTTTATGCATAATTAAACATAAAATTACAAGACAAGGATCGTAATGTCTAGTGTCTTGTAAGACTGGGTATATAAAATTAAAAACACGGGACTATATAAAACATTTCTTTATTTATCATCCATTATAAGATCGTAAATTCCTTTAAGCCTTTATATTTTCATAAGATAACCTAGGGATAACATGAATAATGGGATGAGCTAAAAGCCTAGTAAGGGAATAAACATGAGAATAAATCTTATCACATGTATTAGAAGGCATAACATAATGATATAAAAAGGTATGAAACATGATTAAACAAAAGGAATCATAACATGGGATCATATAATTGTGAATTCATAGTAATGTGGCAGAAACATAAAATATGACTTTATAATGAGTCAAGGCTTATTGCACATAGGGGATCAGGAGTCAAGGCTCATTTCACATAGACGATTACGAGTCAAGTCTAACCACTAAGATCGTTTCACATGAAGCATGAGTCAAGGCTAACCACCAAGACCGTTGCACATGACGTCTCATGAGAATAAACATTACCCAATGAATTGGAGTGATATCTGGCCACAACCATAATAATATGTTCATGAATATGTGTGCCACATGAATAATCATACATAAGGAATCAAACATAAACAAAAGGGTTGCCCATGGAAAGAATTGGGCATCATAATCATGTCAAAAGCATAATAAATGAGGGTATCGTAAAAGTGTCCATGAAATAAAGGAATTAAATTATAAAAGGATATTCATAAATTAATATAAGCATATATCATGATAATTTATGTCAAAATGAAGTAAAAAAAGTGTTTAATAAACTTTAGAAATAAAACATTTTAGTACGGTTTGAGGGAAAATTTTCAAGATTATTTAAAATGGAAAATGAATAATTGGTTGTATAAAATAAGAACTGAACCAAGTTAGTTTTTCATGATAAAATGAGTGATTTTAGAAAAATAATGGTGGCTTAAACATATTATTTAGTTCACTTTAAAAGGGGTAAAAATTCGGGATGTTCCCTTAAATCAGGCTTGCTTATCGGGAAGAAATGAGTAGGAAATTTTAAAAAAAAGGTATATACCCAAAAAATAAGGATGAAAAGATCATGATACATGATTTTGGAACATATAAATATAATTAATAATATTTACATAATAGGAAAAGACAATTTCATTTGGGTAAAAACATAGAAAGAATAACCTGAAGGAATAATGGAGGTTTAGGTAGAATACCTTACCTAATGTCCAAAACGATTCTACACTTGATATTAATGTCATGAATAATAAAATTATATTCATTAATTAATAATTACAAAATCATTTATATAAGTATTTTTATATGATAACTTTATTAAGTTCATTTTTATCCTTTTTATGGGTTAAGAGATTCAATTTCATCATTTGGGAGCATTGATTTCCTTCATTTTTGTGATCGGTTTACTTATATAAGTGTATGAAAAATAATATATAATGAGATTTGTTATCCAAAAATGAACTTATAAGTTATTAATAAACTTATATAATATTAAAATACCATTTTTTCCATAAGTGAGGATGATTCATTAGATAAATCATTAGTGATAATCATTTATATTAATTTAGCGTTTTTTGATCATAGCGAACTCATTTTTTTTATAAATTAGTATCATGTGTAAACCGTAACACCCCCAAATGATAGAGGGTTAAATGAATAAATGATATGACTCATGTCAACAAGGTGCACCTTCCTTTTTAGGAGCCTACCTGATTAGAACTCCACAGTTTAGCGTGCTTGGCCTGGAGTAGTGATCAGGATGGGTGAACTTCTGGGAAGTTTCTCAGGGTTTGTGTGCATGAGGACAAAGCACACTGGAAATGACTTGTGTTGAAATGTGGGGATAATCATTAGTCAAATGACCCGTTCAGGCACGTGGGTGGGCCCCAGGGTGGGAACCACGTGTCTGCGGGGCAACTGGTCCTACCTGACAGGCCAAGACCCGATGACCATGTTAAGGCGAGGCGTCTGTGTTGTCACTGGGACCCAGTTGTTGCATTTTGTATCAGAGGTGGTACCCAGCCTTAAGTGCGGTGCACTGCCTTGGTTGATATGTAGGGACCACAACGAGGAAATTGTGCTCTGGGGGGGGGGGGTGATACACCCCAAAATGATAGAGGGTTAAATGACTAATTAATATGACTACTGTCAACAAGGGGAACCTTCCTTTTCAGGAGCCTACCTGATTAGAACTCCACAGTTAATTGTGCTTGGCCTGGAGTAATGATCATGATGGGTGACCTTCTGGGAGGTTTCCCAAGGTGTGTGTGAGTGAGGAAAAATCACACTGAAAAGGACATGTGTTGGCCTGTGGGGACCCGTTTGGGCACGTGGGTGGGCCCCAGGGTGGGGACCACATGTCTGCAGGGCAACTGGTGGTACCTGGCAAGCCAGGACCTGACTTCCATGTTAAGGCGGGGTGTCTATACTGTCACCGGGACCCAGTTGTTACATAAAAATTGATTCCAAAACATTACAATAGATATAATATAGATATTATAATCTGGTTCAACCATAAAAATGGTTTCATTACTGGCCTTTAATACACAATTGAAATATGAAATCACATCGTCCACAAAGGTGGTAAATCAGCAACTCAGAGATGATGTTTCCATTTGGTGTCAGTGCTGTCACCGAGACCCAATTGTTACATAAACAATGATTCCAAAACATTACAATAGAAATGATACATATATTATAATCTGGTTCAACCATAAAAATGGTTTCATTACTAGCCTTTAATACACAATTTAAATATGAAATCACATCATCCACAAAGGTGGTAAATCAACACCTCATAGATAATGTTTCCATTTGGTGTCAGTGCTGTCACCGAGACCGAGTTGTTATATAAACAATGATTCCAAAACATTACAATAGATATAATACAAATATAATAATCTGGTTCAACCATAAAAATTGTTTCATTACTGGCCTTTAATTCACAATTTAAATATGAAATCACATCGTCCACAAAGGTGGTAAATCAACACCTCACAGATGATGTTTCCATTCGGTGTCAGTGCTGTCACCGGGACCCAATTGTTACATAAACAATGATTTCAAAACATTACAATAGATATGATACATATATTATAATCTGGTTCAACCATAAAAATGGTTTCATTACCAACCTTTAATACACAATTTAAATATGAAATCACATCATCCACAAAAGTGGTAAATCAACACCTCATAGATGATGTTTCCATTCTTAATATAAAGAGAGAGGAGAATAAATTTGGTGAAGAATTATTCCATAAACAAGACAAAATTCCAGTATATGTAAGATAATGGATTTTTAATTCTATTTTTATGAGGGTAGGTGAGGAGAGAAAATGAAAAGAAAGGAACTTCAAAAGAAATTAAAAAAAGGAAGAGGGTTTTACCTGTTCATTCCTTATTCTTGAGAACCTCCTTAGGGAACTAGTATTGGTATTTTGTTAAGAAAAAAAATCGAATGTTCATAGGGAAGGTACTTGGGAGGAGATTTTATCATAATTTTTACAAGGCTGAAGGCTTGATAGGTGCGAGGAGAAGAGGTGGTGAGGGGTGATATTTATAGTGGAAAATGAGTGTATTTTTTGAATATTTGAATAATCATTTTATTATTTTTCTCAAGACAAGAAATAGTGTTGATAGTTGAAACTAAATATAGTAATTATGTCATGTGAGTTCAATAAAATTTTTCTTACACATATTACATAAACTAGAATTAAAAATCCATTATCTTACATATACTAGAATTTTATCATGTTTATGGAATAATTCTTCACCAAATTTATTCTCCTCTCTCTTTTACTTTAACCATGACCTAATTAATGGAAATGAAATGTGTTGGCCTGTGGGGAAAATCATTAGTTAGATGAACCATTTGGGCACGTGGGTGGGCCCCAAGGTGGGGACCACATGTCTGTGGGGGCAACTGGTGGAACCTGGCGGGCAAGGACCCGACGACCATGTTAAGGCGGGGTGTCTGTGCTGTCACCAGGACCCATCTATTACATAAACAATGATTCCAAAACATTAAATTAGATATGATACATATATTATAATCAGTTTAATCTATGAAAATGGTTTCATTACAAGCCTTTAAAACACAATTTAAATATGAAATCACATCTTCCACAAAGGTGGTAAATCAACACCTCACAGATTATGTTTCCATTCTTAAAGTAAAAGAGAGAGGAGAAGAAATTTGGTGAATAATTATTCCATAAACATGAAAAAAATTATAGTATATGTAAGATAATATATTTTTCATTCTATTTTTATGAGGGGAGGTAAGGATAGAAAATTAAAAGAAAGGAACTTCAAAAGAAATTAAAAGAAAAGGAAGAGGGTTTTACCTCTTGATTCCTTATTCTTGAGAACCTCATTAGGAGAATGGTATTGGTATTTTGCAAAGAAAAAAAATCTAATGGTCATAGGGAAGGTACTTGGGAAGAGATTTTATCACAATTTTTGCAAGGATAAAGGCCTGATAGGTTCCAGGAGAAGAGGTGGTGAGTGGTGATATTTATAGTGGAAAAGGAGGGTATTTTTTTGAATATTTTAATAATCATTTTATTATTTTGCTCAAGATAAGAAATACTATTGATACTTGAGGATAAATAAATTAATTAGGACATGTGAGTTAAATAAATATTTATTTACATATCTTACATATACTAGAATTAAAAATCCATTATCTTACATATACTGTAATTTTATCATGTTTATGGAATAATTCTTCACCAAATTTCTTCTCCTATCTCTTTTACTTTAAGCATGACCTAATTAATGGAAAGGACATGTGTTGGCCTGTGGGAAAAATCATTAGTTAGATGACCAGTTTGGGCACATGGGTGGGCCCCAGGGTGGGGACCATGTGTCTGGGGGGCAACTAGTGCTACCTGGCGGGCTAGGACCCAATGGCCATGTTAAGGCGGGGTGTCTGTGCTGTCACGAGGACCCAGTTGTTACATAAAAGATGATTCCAAAACATTACATTAGATACGATACATATATTAAGATCTGGTACAACTAAAAAAATGGTTTCATTACCAGCCTTTAATACATAATTTAAATATGAAATCACATCGTCTAGAAAGGTGGTAAATCAGCACCTCACAGATGATGTTTCCACTCTTAAAGTAAAAGAGATAGGAGAAGAAATTTGGTGAAGAATTATTCCATAAACATGATAAAATTACAATATATGTAATATAATTTATTTTAATTCTATTTTTATGAGGGGAGGTGAGGAGATAAAATTAAAATAAAGGAACTTCAAAAGAAATTAAAAGAAAAGAAAGAAGGTTTTACCACTTGATTCCTTATTCTTGAGAACCTCCTTTGGGGATTGGTATTGGTATTTTGATAAGAAAAAAATCTAATGGTCATAGGGAAGGTACTTGGGAGGATATTTTATTATAATTTGTTCAAGGCTAAAGGCTTGATAAGTGCTAGGAGAATAGGTGGTGAGGGGTGATATTTATAGCGGAAAAGGAGGGGTTTTTTTGAATATTTTTATAATCATTTTATTATTTTTCTCAAGAAATGAAATAGTGTTGATAATTAAGACTAAATACAGTAATTAGGTCATGTGAGTTCAATAAAATGTTTCTTACATCATCCATGACTCGATGAATAGTGTATTTAACATATAATGTTTATATATTGTAAATTGCCGTATTTTACTATTCACCAAAAATACAAGTATATCAAAAAAATCCCAAAAAATAACCCAAACCATTTTTTGATGTGTAGAATTAAAAAATTAACTCCATTTTATGAAAATAAATTTCTAATTATGAGAAATTTAATTTTTAATTAAAATTATAATTTACTTGAAAAATACAGATTTTTAAAATACAACTGCTTTTATAACACTTTGAAAAATTAAATAAGGTCTAATAAAATCATATTATAATCGTAAGACATAAGAATAATAATTTTTCAAAATTTTATATGAAAATACATTCTCTTTTAAATTATTAAATTAATCAAAAAAATTGTAATTAAACATTTATGACTTACAAAAATACCAACACTTAATTAATAATTTTTAAAATATTTATTTACTTGTACTATGATATAATTACATAAAATTACCATTTATAAGATTATTAAATTTTATTTATAATTTAATAGGTGAGGTTACTATTCTATTTTTCTAGTTTACTATTCATAAGGGTCACATTATGATTCCAAAGGCCAAGTTACTATTCATCGGTATAGGTTCCTTAACTTCTAGAAATACTTCTTATTTAATTCATTAATCATTTATAAAGCTTGTATTGTGTTATTTACATGATTATACCATATAAAATATTTATAATAATGGAATTTATATAGATTAAACTTTGGGTCATCACAATAAGAATTACAAATATTATAACAAGGTAGTAAATAGAAAATAAGATAATAAGAATAAGATAATTTGGACCTTCTCAATCCACCAGAATGAACACACTCACGAAACAATCTATATAAATAAAACATAATTTTAATAATAAAATATTAATTTTGAATGATAAATTATATATAAACTTGAGAGAAAATATAATTTAATGAAGAATGAATGGAATAATATGTATTTATAGGAAGTAGGGAACCTGTATTCCTATTGTAAACCTGACTATTGGAATAGTTCTCTAACCATTAGAAATAGAAATATGACCGATATAATAGTAACCTCACCTATATAAATGTAAAATAATATTTTGATATCTTATAAAATGAAAATATGATATATTTATATCATGGTACAAGTAAATAAATGTTTTTAAAATGATAATTACGTGTTGGTATTTTTTGTAAAATGTAAATGTTTTATTTGAAATTTTATAATGAATATAATTATTTAAAATAAATTCTATTTTAATAAAATGGATTCATAAATTAATATTAGGTTTTATTATAAGGATAAGATAATTTTATGATACCATAAGTAATTTTTCAAAGGGTCATAAAATCGATTATAATATTAAAATTGATATTTTTTGAATAAATGATGATTTTATTTAAAATTAGTTTTCTCATATTTAGAAAATTATTTTATTAAAATTTAATCTTTTTTTCAAATCCACACATTGAAAAAATTTTAGGGTGAATTTTTGTGATTTTTCTAAAATAGTTGAATTTTTGGTGAATTGTGAAATACGAAAATTTATGGTATTTAACATTATAAAATAAACACATGAATTTTTGATTCATGACTGATATAAGAATGCTTTATCTAGAATTTAAATGATCTATTTATTGTTTATAGTTAAAAGAATCAATATTCTTGATATTCTTGACCCAAAATAATAAACTAATGAATATAATAATAAAAACTCCCCTCTCCCCCCTTATAAATTCCACCCTGACCACCCATTCTCCTCACACCACATAAACCCTGAATCTTTTAAAATATCTAAAAAACCTCTCCTCCCAACTCTCCCCACATCCAAGTGGTATTGGTCTCACAAAAATACCTATTCCAAGTTTCTTAAGGGGTCCTTCAAGGAGGTGATATTCAAGAGGTTACATTCACAAACTACCCCTTTTAATTTCATTTATTTTTCTTCCTTCTCTTCAACTCATTCATCCACAAAGGAATAATAAATCCAATATAATTTATATACTTTAATGTTATTTTTATAATATAATATCTTATATCCATCCCCTTTCTCATATCTTCTTATTCAAAGAAACGATACCATTATCTAAATTATGGCGGTCAACCGTCTTTGTGGATAATGCTTTTTTGTTTTCCATTACCCCCTTATAGGATGGCCATAAAACAATTATTATGGTTATAAAATATTTTAATAAAAATATTAAAACTTATTTCATGTTCTAGAACAAATATATAAACATAATATTAAATAAAATGCAACTAATTCATCATAGTTGGAAAAACCTACAAAATAAACTAAACAATTATCATTAAAGTTTTATCAAATGAATCATCATCATGTCAGAAAAACTTATATATGAGAACATTTAAGATTATATAAGTGCAATAATACCATTTAATTTCACTTTTGAAGTTTCATTTCCATTTTACGAGAACTTCCATAATTATACACAAGTAAACCAACCATGAAACCATGAAACGAACACTCTCAGAATGAAGAAACTGAACATTATAACTCTAAAAAAAATCCATAAATAAACTTAGTAAAATTAAAATAAATAAAATATATGTTTAATAGTTTCTTATTTAAATTATTAATGAATCTAATTGGATTATCTTGAACATTAATTGCAAGTTCAGAACACATTCATATATAAGGTAAGGGATCTCTCCGAACCTTTATATTACCTTTGGGATAATATTTCTCTCTCATTGCCTCAATTTGACTCTGAATTATTATTAAATACTTATCCTATATTCTATAAATATGTTCTAGACACATGTATCAATATAAATTAAGTTTTATTTGATGGGTAAATACATGTTTTATAAGAACTCCCTTCTTAATTCCTCTAAACCGATTAAAAAGGAACTTTTCTGTTTCTTACACACTTTTATGTACACTATAAAAAAAAAGATTTAAGACACCATTGTTTTTATAAAATCACTCATTTTATCATGAAAACCCATTTTAGTCCATTTATGATTTTATGGAAATAATTATTCCTTCACCCTCTTTAAATATTCTTCATTCTTTTCCCTCAAACTATTCTTAAGTGGAACATTTCTAAAATTACATAGACACTATTTTTCATGTTTTTACTTTATTTGGACATCATTATTCATGGTATATTCTTATATTTCCTTTATTAATGTATTTGAATAATTTAAATTCCTTATTTCATGGATAACGTTATGATACACATTTTGGTTATGTCTTGTGACAATATTGCAAACTCCCTTTCCTTCTATGGGTAACCATTGTGTTTATTACTTATGTTTAATTTCTTTATGTAGGACACATATACATGTTCATGATATGATGGGTGTACCTAGATAGTTCTTAAATGAACTGGGTAATGTTTTAGTCTCATGATATGTTATGTATGAGATTAGAGAGTAAACACAATCCATTATGGGACTCTGTCCACCTTATGATATCATCTTGGCAGTTATCCTTGACCCATGTTTATGTCTTGATATATGTTTTTGATAAATTCCTATATTTGCATGAATATATGATTCCATGTTATATATGTTACGCCTCTATATGTTTATTCATGATCCATTCCATTTATGTTATCATGTTATTTTAAGGGTTGGTGTCCTGAGAACCAACTGTTTTGTACTTTGATTACATGAATGTACACTTATTATATATTGTTCATTGTTCTGCATGACTATAATATAATAATGTCCTCGAATATTTGTTGCATTCATAAGGTCATGGAAGATCCCCGCTATGATGAGAACCTTGAAATTCTATAACAATATTCTTAAATAAAGTTCTACGGTTGGATGACATACTATGATATGATACATAGTATACAGACTATCATGTGAGAGTACTCGTAAGAAAACGAGACTCTCTCTCATGGAGTTCGCACTTGGTAATATCCAAGATGGGAGATTATGAGAATAGACCCTCTAGTAGTAGTTCCACATGTTTTGGTGTCATCGGACATTGCTATCTGCCGGCGTGTGTAATGTTCCTTAGATTGGAAGATTATCATTAACTCATGTCATGACTCACACACTTAGATTTGCTGACGAAAACCGTTAAGAAGACATTTGGTGGGAAGTAGGGTACATTGGGTGTGTCATGAATGACATGGTGTTAATGGATAAGTCAAGGAAGTATTTGTCCCTTACATATTTATGGAAGTAAATATCTTGGTCCCTTTGATTGAAATAGAACCGTCGAAAAAATTCCATGGCCATAGTGACCCGACGAGTTTATTTCTGGAAGTCAAAGAATGACAGATCAAGCATATAGGTTTGTGAAACTTCCATGAAACCTGCTTGATGAGATATTGAGAAAAAGGGATTAAATTACACAATAAGAATTCGTATGAGGTGACACGTCAATGAGGCATCAACTTATTTCTATTGGGTGCCTTGACCCGTTGCTCGACAATAATCTTGGACTTTAGGCAAGCCCGCCTAATGCCAATGAGAAAGAGGCCTAGAGGGTCACACACTAAGTGTATCCAAGTATCTCAAGTAGATTAAAGATTATTCTTGTACGTAGTTTAATAATTATTCAGGGAAGCCTAAGTGGTTTTAATGATGTAGGAAGAATAAAATGAAAACAAGATATACACGTCATGTATTAAAAATTACACGTCGTGCAGTTTTTATTGAAAACAAGTACACGTTGTGTATTAATGATTACATGCCATGTAGTTTTCATTTTGGAAATGAAATGAAAAAAAAGTACATACCGTGTATTAATGATTAAATTCTGTGTAGTTTTATGGAAAACAAGTACACACCGTGTATTAATGATTACACATCGTGTAGTTTTCTAGTTGGGATTTTGAGGATATAATATTTTTTTATTAAATGATATTTATTATAATCAGCATGGGTGCATGTCAAGGACTTAAATATTTTACATGGAGGTTTTCAATAAGAGTTAATGAAATAAATAAAACACGTAACGCGTATATTTATTGTCAGAAATCTATAACCTCAAACCCGATTATAAATATCCTCACAACCCTAACACTTTTCCTAAGAGAATCATTGTGCACAACAATTCTGGAGAATTCTCTCAAGAACGAAATAACTCCATCCTCGAAGAACACTCTCAAGACCGAGAGATATCCACATCCATCGGATCAAGGCGATCTAAGGGGGACAATGCAAACAAAGGCTTCTCCATGCTAGAACCCGAAGATTCCTTTGGCGAAGTTCAGAGATACGTGGTGCATGTGTGGATCACTGCTAGAGGAAGTTTACCCTTGGCTTCTGCTACACAATGACGAATCACATCAGAACGTGATCAAGAATATCAATGAAAAAATAACATCTAAAAAGGTACTTCTTGTCAATTAATTAAATTAATTATAATCAACCTATGACAGTCCTCATTTGTGGTTATAGGACTATCCTTCTTCTTTGTCTATTTCTGTGATTCTATCCATAAAGGTAGGCATTTATCGTCGTATTGATCCCGGATTGATCACTGCTAATGAAAAAAAGTCAAGTGGGCACATCCACCCACGAGATTCCACTGCGCCTAGAACCTTCAAGTGGTATTAGAGGAGGTCGCAACATTTATTATAGTTATTTAATTTTTGTTGATAATTTACTCATTTATATTTGATTCAATTCAAGATAAATCGTTCTATAAACTGAATGAACGAGATCTATTCTTCCTCCTTTGTTTCTCGATTCACATCACAGAAATGAACTTTTAATTTTATTTTTGAATTAAATTAAAAATGATGAACTCATTCGGAGGAGCTGCTCTTTCTGTTTGTACAACACACACTACACGCCGTGTACTTAGGTTGAACGAACCGGTACTGGTCCGCCAAACCACGCCATGTGAATTGAGTATACCTAAGTATTTATTACACCATGTTGACTAGAGATGAATGGAGTTTGGGAACCAGAATACACGTCGTGTATGTTGAATCAACCCGCCGTGTAGTCCGATCTGGCCCAAGTGAAACTATGTATAAGGAGAAGACGTGTTTCGCATACACAAGATTACCAGGCCGGTAACCACGTAACAAGGAATTACATTCCGTGTTAGATTAATCTACACACCATGTACTCCAAAATTTCCAAAGTAAAGAAAACACACCAAAGCCCCCGACGTGTACTTTAGATAAAGGGTGAAAAATACACGGCCTGTAGGCTATATTACATGCCGTGTACTTTCTAGAAATGGAATTTCACCAGGTTTCCTCTAAAGGTACAAAGACCTATACAAGGAATATGGATAAGAATAATATCATGGAAATTCATAAAGGAATTTAAGATAATGAATTGATTAATTATAAGATCATAATTAATTGAATTCAAGCACGAATTATCATGAATAAATAGATTGATTAAAATAATTTTAATTCTAAATATGCGTAAATGTCATTGCATTCTATGGATGATCATGAGATATACCAAAGACCCTTTGTATTTGTGTATTATTTCATTTAAATTTGTTTAATTTAAATTCGTTGGCATGCGAGCCGTCTTCTAATAAAATGTAGGGCCTACGTGCCCATGGTTTCTTTTATGTAAACCCCTTGTAATGGAAGATCTCCCAAGCCAGTGGAGATGGTTCAAAAATCTGAAGCTGAGGCGAAACCAACCCAAGAAGATGCAAAGGTGGACAAATGGGAGCTACAAAATACGAACCATCGGGTTTAAGGTGTTTTTCCTAGGCCATGGTTAGCTTATCAAAACTGCTAGATAAGATAACCAATAGAAGCTCAATATCATGCCATATTATTTTATTTATATCTGATTTCATGGTTTATTTTTTATGTATGTGTTGTCATGTTCACATAATTAATTAAATAAACAATCATGCAAAGATGGAATGAAATAAAATAAAAACCAGACTATGCGTAAACATTATCAGAACATGGTTAATCACTTAAGAAAGCACCACTTAATATTAACAAGCATGTGATAATTAAAAGCTATGCATAAAGAATAAAATACCTCAAATACCATATTAAGTCAGACCAAGCCTTCCGTTACTTGACTAAGGTCAAGACTCAATAAAAATATGTGTTTGACCAACCCTTGTTGGGACACTTACTTTTATAAAGGAAGCTCTTATGAAAGTTTCAGGTTGACTTAACCATTTTACATTAAGAGGAGTATCCCTTGCTAGTCTTTTTGTAAAATGGAGGCAAGTGTTGAGGAAATCCAAGTCAGGATTTCAGGATTGGGGAGTCCACTCAACAGATTAAGGAACTCTAAGCTCATAATTAGAAAAGACCTACCTACGTAAATACCTTCTAATAGCTTGAACAACCCTTGTTGGGGTTATGCGAAGGGGAATACGGATCCTTGCCACTAGAATTTCAAAGAAACTGGACATTCAGGGTTTAATGGTGAGGGAAATTTGGACTTGATAAAATAGTGGGAGAATTAATAAATTCATTTATTATTTTTTCATAAAATGTAATCAAAAGGTACCGATAAATCTGCTCTTTTAATTTGTATAATCAATATGAAAAGATCATCAACCGCATTGTCTCTACGATAAATTCTGGAAAAAGAAAATATCCTCACCAGTAGTAACTTTTAGGAATGGTTTAGACGCCTTCAGGTTATCCTATGCCATGAAAGAAATTTTTACGTGCTAGAGTCCTCACTTCCTGATTCTCCCACCCAAGGGGCAAGTGATCAAGATTTTCCGATCTATGATCAACATTTGAACGATTCACTCAACGTTCAATGTTTAATGCAATCATTGATGTCTAGTGAGCTCATGAAGTCTCATGAAGACATGGATACCTATAGAATGCTCAAGAATCTCCATGGTCTATACTAGGAGAGAGCAAGACATGAAAGGTTTGAGATATCCAAATCTCTATTTCATAGAAATCTTGGAGAGGGTGCCCCAGCTAGGCCTCATGTAGTCAAGATCATTGGCTACATTGAGCGCTTGGAGGTTCTAGGGTTTAAACTCCCTAAGGAACTGGGTACCGATCTCATTCTTACATTACTTCCCCAAATCTTCTTTAACTTTGTTGTAAATTTCAACATAAACAACATTGAGAAGTCTCTATCTGATATTCTTATCCTTATTCGCCAAGTGAACAATGATATGAAGTGTGAAAATCCTTCTGTCCTTATGGTGAATAAAAGGAAAGGGAAGGCAAAGATATTTAATCCCCAGTCTTCTTCAAGGCTTTCCAGGAAAAGGAAGATCAAAGGGGAGGCAAGAGAACATGATGCTGTTTGTTTCGTATGTGGAAAGAAGGGACACTGGAAGAAAAACTGAACCCATCCAAGGAAGCAAGGGGAAGCTTTAGGTGCGTTTGTCATCAAATGTAATCTATCTGTTTCTAAAAATTGGGTATTAGACACAGATTGTGGTGCTCACATATTTATTCAAATATAAGAACCAAGTATATTTAGGAAGATTGATCGAGGGAAGGTAGATCAAGGAGTAGCCAACAGAGCCAGACTTGCTACTGTAGCTGTCGGGGACTACCACCTCACATTTCCAACTAGAATGATCTTGGTGTTAAAGGGTTGTTATTAGGTGCCTTATGTTACTAAAAACATTGTTTCAGTATCCAGATTAGATACTTATGGATTCATCTTCATGTTTGGAAAAGAATGTTACTACTTTTATAAAGATAACATTTGTTTTGGTAGGGCACATTTATATAATGGCCTTTATGTGTTAGACTACACAAACCAAGTAATGGCAATCGATGAAAAAGTTAATTAACATGACTCATACCACACACAACTTTGGCATCACCGGCTAGGTCATGTCAATGAGAAACGTTTGAAAAAATTACATCAAGATGGGTATTTAGATTCTTTCGAACTAAAACCACTTGGTGTATGTCATGCATGTCTACAAGGAAAAATGACCAAATCCTCATTTAGTGGGAAAGGTGAAAGGGCTAAAGAGATTCTAGAATTAGTTCACACAGATGTGTGTGGACCATTTCCAATTGAAGCAAGGGGTGAGTTCTTGTAATTCATAAATTTTACTGATGATTTTAGTAGATATGGATATATTTACTTAATGAGGTATAAGTCATATTCTTTTGATCGGTTCAAAGAATACAAGAATCAAGTTGAGAACCAGCTTGGTAAGAAGATTAAGAAACTCTGCTCAGACAGAGGAGGAGAATATATTAATCAAGACTTCATTGATTTCTTATGGGAGTTTGGGATTCTATCTCAACTCACTATTCCTTACACACCTCAGTGGAATGGTGTAAGTGAAAGGAGGAAGCACACCCTGTTGGATATGGTGCGATCAATGACGAGTCATGCAAGTCTTCCATTATCCTTTTGGGGATATGCATTACAAACAGAAGCACACATACTAAACCAAGTACCAAATAAATCTATAAATGGTATTCCATACGAGTTATGGTGTGGACACAAATCCATGTTATAGAATTTACATGTGTGGGGTAGCAAATCATTTGTTAAGGCCTCTTCAGGTAACAAAATTTCACCCCAAGGAACAAAGTGTATCTTTATAGGATATCCCAAGGAAACAAGGGGATATTACCTATACAACCCCTCAGATAAAAAGGTTATAGTGGAAAGACACGCCATATTCCTTGAGAGGGAGAAAATCTCCAAAAGAGATAGTGGGAGCGAGATAGACTTAATGAAGTTGAGGCTCAAGATACACAGGAGTTGGTACAAGAACAGATTCCACAAAGCCCCATGGATGAAAAATCTATTCCAGAGACACAAGAACTATGTAGGATCACAAGAGAGATGAGATAACTAGAATGATATGGTTTTCTTGTCACCGAGTATGGTTACTCATTATTGGTTGATAATGATGATCCTATTACCTACAAGGAAGAAGTTTAAGGCACAGATGCTACCAAGTGGCAAGAAGCCATGAATTCTGAAATGGATTCCATGTACCAAAACCAAGTCTGGATTTTGGTAGATCCTCCAGTTGATGTAAAGCTTGTTGGTAATAAATGGGTATTCAAGAAGAAACTGGACATGAAGGGAAAAGTCAGCACCTATAAGGCATGACTGGTTGCAAAAGGTTTTAGACAATGTCAAGGAATTGACTATGATGAAACCTTTTCACTGGTTGCGATGCTAAAATCCATCAGAATCCTATTAGCCATTGTCTCTTACCATGGCTATGAAATTTGGAAAAAGGATGTCAAAACAGTATTCCTTAATTGGAACCTCCAGGAAGATGTCTACATGACACAACCTGAAGGGTTTGTGACTCCAAAGGATTCCAACAAGGTATGCAAGTTTCAGAAATCCATTTATGGATTAAAGAAAGCATCAAGGTCATGGAACATTCATTTTGATGAAGCCGTAACAGAATTTGGCTTTGTTAAGAATGAATGTGAGCCTTGTGTCTACAAAAGGTTTACTGGAAGTGCAGTTGTTTTCCTAATAGCATATGTTTATGACATATTACTAATTGGAAATGAAGTACACATCTTATAGTTAGTTAAGGCATGGTTGGATAAATGCTTCTTTATGAAAGACTTGGGCGAGGAAGAATATATTCTTGGGATCAAGATCCATCATGATAGATCCAAGAGAATGATGGGCATGAGTCAAAGTACATACATTGACAAGATACTAAAGAGATTCAGTATGGAACAATCCAAGAGGGGATTGTTTCCAGTGTCACATGGCATTCATCTTTCCAAGAAAATGTGTCCTTAGACACATGAAGAAATAAATAAAATGGAAAGTATTCCTTATGCATCCGTGATTGGGTCAGTCATGTATGCGATGCTATGTACAAGGCTAGATATTGCTTACGCATTAAGTGCGTTAGGAAGATATCAAGCTAATCCAGGAGACCCCCATTGGATGGCAGTCAAGACTATCCTTAAGTATCTGAGGCGCACTAAGGATATGTTCCTAGTTTATGGAGGATATGGGGAACTAGTCATCAAAGGACATGTAGATGCTAGTTTCTAGACTGATCAAGATGACATGAAATCATAGACTGGATACATCTTCAGTTTTAATGGAGGTGTAGTGAGCTAGAAGAGCTCAAAGAAAGGTGTGGTTGCAGATTCTACAGCAGAGTCAGAGTATATTGCAGCTTCTGAGGTAGCTAAAGAAGCAGTATGGATGCGAAGCTTCATCCAAGAGATGGATGTAGTACCTAGCAGTAAATATCCCATCACACTATATTGTGATAATACTGCAGTGGTGGAACTTGCAAAAGATCCAAGGTCACATCAGTGGACAAAGCACATACTTCAGAAGTATCATCTATTGAGGGATTTTTCTCAGAGAGGTGAAGTTCTAGTGAGTAGTATTTCCACGGAAGACAACGTGGAAGACCCCTTTACTGAAGCCTTGACTCAGCAGAAACATGATCATCATGTGAGGTCTAGCGGACTAAAAGTCGTAGGCAGTTAGCTCTAGTCCAAGTGGGAGTTTGCAAGGGTTTGTGTCCTGAGAACCAACTATTTTGTACTTTGATTACATGAATGTACACTTATTATATATTTTTCATTATTCTGCATGACTATAATATAATAATGTCCTAGAATATTTGTTGCATTGATAAGGTCATGGAAGATCCCTGCAATGATGAGAAGCTTGAAATGCTATAACAATATTCTTAAATAAAGTTCTATGGTTGGATGACATACTATTATAGGACACATAGTATATAGACCATTATGTTTGATTACTCGTAAGAAGATGAGACTCTCTTTCATGGAGTTCGCACTTGGTAATCTCTAAGATGGGAGATTATGAGAGCAGACCTGCCAGTAGAAATTCAGCATGTTTTGGTGTCATCGGACATTTCTATCTGTGAGCATGTGTAATGGTCCTTAGACTGGAATATTATCATTAAATATTGTCATGACTCACGCGCTTATATTTGCTGATGAAAACCATCACGAAGACATTTGGCGGAAAGTAGGTTACGTTGGGTGCATCACGAATGACATGTTGTTAATGGATAAGTCGAGGAAGGATTTGTCCCTTCTATGTCTATAAAAGTAAATATATCAGGCCCTTTTATTGAAATAGAACTATCAAACAAATTCCATGGCCATGGCGACACAACGAGTTTATTTCTGGAAGTTAAAGAATGATAGATCAAGAATATAGGTTTATGACACTGCCATGAAACCTGCTTGATGAGATATTGAGACAAAGGGATTAAATTACACAGTAAGCATTCGTATGGGGTGACACATCAATGCAGCATCAACTTCTTTCTCTTGGGTGACTTGACCCGTTTCTAGATAGTAATCTTGGACTTTAGGCAAGCCCGCCTAATGCCAATGAGAAAGAGGCCTAGAGGGTCACACACTAAGTGTATCCAAGTATCTCAAGTAGAATAAAGATTAATCTCGTATGTGGTTTAATAATTATTCAAGGAATCCTAAGTCTTTTTAATGATGAAGGAAGAATAAAATTAAAACAAGATATACATGTCGTGTATTAATAATTAAACGCCGTGTAGTTTTCATTGAAAACAAGTACACGCTGTGTATTAATGATTACACACATTGTAGTTTTTATTTTGGAAAGGAAACGAAAAACAAGTACACGCTGTGTATTAATGATTACACACTGTGTAGTTTTATATAAAACAAGTACACATCATGTATTAATGATTACATGCTATGTAGTTTTCTAGTCGGGATTTTGAGGATATAATATTGTTTTATTAAATGATATTTATTATAATCAGCGTGGGCGCATGTCAAGGAATTAAATATTCGACATGGAGGTTTTCAATAAGAGTTAATGAAATAAATAAAATTTGTAACACGTATATTTATTATCATAACTCTATATCCTCAAAACCGATTATAAATATCCTCACAAACCCAATACTTTTCCTAAGATAATCGTTGTGCACAACAATTATGGAGAATTATCTCAAGACTGAAAGAACTCCATCCTCCAAGAACACTCACAAGACTGAGAGAGATCCACCTCCATCGGATCAAGGCGATCTAAGGCGGACAATGCAAGCAAAGGCTTCTCCATGGTAGCACCCAGAGATTCCTTTGACGACATCCAGAGATACGTGGTGTACATGTGGATCATCGCTAGAGAAAGTCTGCCCTTGGATTATGCGATGCAATGACGAATAACATCGGAACATGATCAAGAATATCAATAAAGAAAGAACATCCAAAAGGTACTTCTTGTCAATTAATTAAATTAATTATAATCATCATGTGATGGTCCTCATTTGCGGTTCTGGGACTATCATTATTATTTGCCTATTTCTATGATTCGATCCATGGAGGCGGCGTTTATTGTCATATTGATCCCGGAATGACCACTGCTAATGAAAAACATCCAAGTGGACACATCCACCCACGAGCTTCCACTACGCCCAGAACCTTCAATTATGCCTTCTGATTCATGATTTATGCTTCTTTTTATATTATTATTCCCCCACCAGGATTTTTAGCTCACCCCTTTTGTATATATATTTCCTTGGGAATACAATGCAGTTATAAAATCTCAAATAGAGTTATGAGATCATTATGAGATTCATGTAATAATATATTAGCTCACCCCTTCACTAGAATTTTTGATCCTTTGTTTTTATTTGATGGATAATTATGATGAAATTCATGTAATAATATATTCTATAGGATCGAGTCTCTATAGTAGGTATCAAAGAAAATTTTAGTTATTTTTTGGGATTAGGATTATAAAAATTTATCAATAACCGTAGTGTTAATTCTATCATTAAGGATAATCTTGATTGAAACCTAGGGAATCAAATGTTGGTTTATACTTTTGATTTATAACTTTATCCTTCTATGTTCATAGTTGATATGCTCATTAGATATGCATTAAATATCCCCCCTAATTTTTGGTTTTTAATTTTTAGTTAATGGTGGAAAATAGGAGAACCCATGCCAACAACCAATGTAATAGGAAATGTGATGATTTCCCTAATGAGATGCCAAACCTGATGGGAATGGGGGCACACAACTTTATGATAGTACTAGTTTAATTGGATCATGTTGTGAATAATAACTTGAATTACGTAGAATGACCTCCCTCTCCTAAGAAAGATAAATTTGTAGTTGAATCCTTTATGAGACAAAGGCCTCCTATCTTTTTCAGATCTTCTGATCCCCTCATTGAGGAATAATGGATTAACTCTTTTAGAAGATATTATCTATCCTATATTGCTTATAATAAGAGAAAGTCATACTTCCGTTCTATCATTTTGATGGGGAATCCAACCAGTGGATGAAACTCATAAAGAACATGAAGTATTAATAGGAAATTTATTCCATGTAATGGTAAGGATTACATAATTTTTTTTCAATAAATATTTTCCCTAAAATCTCCATTTTAATATAGAGAGGGAGTTCGTTAGACTGAAATAAGAGGAATATGTATCTATAAGGGTGTATGATGAAAAATTTACAATACTTACAAAATATTTCTATGGACTTTCATGAACAATAAAAGCAAGGTGAATCTCTTCTTTAGTGGATTAAAACTAAGCCTACGAAAAGCATTGGTAATTTGATATTTTGATAGTTATGAGGAGATTTTACATTGTTCCCATAAGGTTGAGATGGATATTGGATACTATGAATGGTCTTGTGTGCTCAAAGAGAAAAAAAATGAAAAATAGAGTTTAAAATGGTTGGATCAATGGATAAATCATATGGAGGCAAGAAAACCCAAAAACCCACATGTAAAAAGTGAGGGAAGAAGAATCCCAGGAACTATCTAAAGGGAACTAAGAGGTGTTTCAAATTTGGAGAAGTGGGGCATCAGTATAATCAATAATGAAGGGATATGAATAATCTCACTAATGCAGAAGAAGAAATGAAGGTTCAGATTAACACTCAACCTACAATATAATGTTTCAACTATAAGAAAAACGTGAATTATTAATGCCAATTCCTTAAGATAAGAGTTGTTGGAGACAATCAACAATAAAAACATCCAAGGTATCAAAGAAGTGAATACAATATCACTACTACTAAGGTGGATCCCAATAATGATGTGGTGATAGGTACACTTGTTTTTCATTCAAGAATAGTGAATGCACTTTTTTTTAATTTTGGTTCTAAACATTATTTTATATCCTTCAACTTTAGTAGAACTATTCAAACAACACCTCAAAATATGGAGGTTGAGTTATCCATGAGAATAGAAAATGGGGAAATTATTGCATCTAAAGTATATTACTCCTCCCCAATCTATGCTTGTGGACTAAAACTCCTAGAAAATATCATCTTACTTCCTTTGTTGGAGTTTTATGACATATTTGATATGGATTTTATATCTTTATATAAAACCAACATCAAAAGTCAGGAAAGGGAGATCAATCTACACATCCTAAGGCATCCTCCAATTATATACAAATGTAAGCAGGAGGTTGAATATCCTTTGGAATATTCTTCTCAATAATGGATACTATTTCCATATAAGAAAGAATATCTAGCTCAAATGATTAAGAAAAAGGAGAATATTATTCTTGAATACATTACCATTATGAGGGACTTCACTAATTTTTTCCCTAAAGAATTTAATATCCTTCCTCTTGAATGATAGTTTGAGTTCTCATTTGAACTTATACATGGATATCTATCCATACCAAAGAATTTTTATTGGATAAACACTATTGTTTTGTAATAACTGAAGTAGAAGTTTCAAGAGAATTTGGACAAGGGTTTAATATGCTTGAGTGGGTCACCATGGTGCGTGCTAGTTCGTTTCATCAAGAAGAAGGATGGATCAATGCACTTATGCATTGATTGTAGTGAGCTTAAAAAACTCACAATAAAGAATGATTTTCCCCTACCATAGATTGATGACTTATTCGATCAACTACATGGGGCCAAGTATTTCTCTATGGTTTACCTTCAATCAAGATATCACTAAATAAAGGTGAATAAGGATGATATTCCCAAGACTTCCTTTTAAATGAGATATGGACACTATGAGTTCATAGTGATTCACTTCTGATTAACTAATGGTCTAGCAATTTTCATGGAACTAATGAATACAATATTTATATAGTAACTCAAAAAATATGTGGTAGTCTTTATAGATGATATTATGATACACTCTAAGATAAAGGAGGAGAACAAGGAGCATTAGAATATTATGCTAAATATGTTACTAAGGGAGAAACTATATGAAAATTATAGTAAATGTGAGTTCTAGATGGAGAAAGTATATTTCTTGGAGCATGTTACCACTAGTATAGGTATATATATGGAAACTTATGAGGAAAGGCAATTGGGGAGTGGCCCAAAGAAACATCTATAATATAGATCCATAGTTTACCTGGTCTAGATGTGTATTTACAATGATTTTGAGGAAATTATCATGATTTTTGAATTTACTAACCAAGTAAAATTGGAAGGGAGTAAAGTTTTTATAGACTAGTGAATGTGAAGACTACTTCAAATAGTTAAAAAAGAGGCTTCTTGCTACACTAGTACTTACACTACCCCCAAGTGGGGAAGGATTTGTGGTATAAAATTATGCTCAAAGAAAGTATTGGGACGTGTAATGATGAAAAATGAAAAAGTGACAGCCTATGATTCAAGTTAGCTATATGTTTATGAGGAAAAATGTCCCACACATGATCTGGAGTTGGCAGCTGTGATCTTTTCATTGGAAATTTGGCAGCATTATCCCTATAGAGAGATGTGTGAGATATATACTAATCACAAGAATCTAAAATATATATTCACATAGAATAATATTAATATGCACTAGTGAATATGGTTAGAGCTCATCAAGGATTATGACTGCTTAATCCACTTCCATTCTAGTAAATAAAATAAATTGGAATATTCTCTAAGTAGAAAGAATCCTTTAACTTTATCAATGATGAGAATTTATAAGGATACAATATTCTTATACTTTCAAAGTAAGTACAAATAAATCATAAAATAAGTAACATCATCCTTCCTTTCTCACATGATTACTCAACCATCCATTTTAGAAAAGATAAAGGATGTTCAAATAGATGATGTGGAAATTCAGAAGAAGGTGCAAGCTATCATAAATGGGTAATCCTCAGAGTTAAAATTTGATGAGAAAGTAGTTTTAATATTTGGTTCATGACTCTGTGTACAATCAAATCCTGATATAGAGATGTATATTTTGAATGATGCAAATTGCTTGAACTTATCCACCCACTTAGTGAGAAAAAAGTTGTATTGAGATCTATAAGAGCACTATTGGTGGGACAATATGAGGAAAAGGTTTGATGAATTTACATCAAAGTGTCTGGTATGTAAAAAAGTGAATAATGAATGTAAAAAGTCTAAGGGGATAATGAAAATATTACCCATATCTACACAAAAATGAGAAAACATCACCATAGACTTTGTCACTGGACTTATGAAGACATCCAGAGGAAATAATTCAATATGTTTTATTGTGTATTATCTTATAAATATTGTTCCCTTTATCGTAGTTAGAGTGGAATTATCACTCAATAAACTTGCATGGATATACATCATATAAGTGGCGAGGTTTCATGGAGTACCATTATCAATTACATTTTATAGAGATCCAAAATTTACCTCCAAGTTGTGGAAAAGTCTCCAACATTCCCTAAATACTTATCTAAACTTTAATATGGATAATCACCCCTAGAATGATGACTAGTCTGAGTGGACTATTCAGACATTCAAAGATATGTTTAGAGCATTCTCAATGGAATTCAAAGGAGGGTGGGACCAACATCTTCCTCTGGTTAAATTATCATACTAGAATAGTTTCCACTCAAGAATATAAATGGATCCATATGAATCTCTTTATGGGGAAAGATGCATAAAAGCTACATTTTAGGATGAATTTAGTGAATGTAAGCTATTAGGGCCTGAAATGGTTGAAGAAATTATAGAAAAGGTGAAGACCATTCATAAGCACACCAGGGTAGTTAAAAGTAGATAGAAGATATATGCAGATAATCATCGATGGGGCCTAGAGTTTGAGGTTAGAGATAATGTGTTCCTCTATATATCTCCATGGAATAGAGTCAAGAGATTTGAGAAGAAAGTAAAGCTAATTCATAGGTACATCGACCCCTTTGATATTCTTGATCACGTTGAAGCTATGGACTATTGACTAGAAATTCCACCAACCATGTCTTAAGTACATGATATATTCCATGTATCCCTATTGAAGAAGTACATACGATATCCCTCACATGTACTGAATTCATAGTTAGTACACCTAGAAAATGATCTCCCTTATAAGGAGTAACTGGTGAAGATCTTGGACCATAGAGATAATGTTCTACACAATAAGACTACTCAGCTGGTCAAAGTACTATAGAGGAACTATAAATATGAATAGGTGACATGGAAACTAGAGGAATTGACGAAGGAGAAGTACCCCCACCCGTTTTCACCATATTATGTAAAATCAAATTTCAAGGGTGAAATTTCATAAGGGGGAAGAATGTATCGACCCATAATTTTATCAATGAAATTTACCTTCTTATAATTATTTCATATAGTATAAATCTCATACATAATATAGAGAAACTAATAAAACATTATTCTAATAAATGAATAATGATACATTAATCAGTAAATAAACCAATAATAATTCAAAATATTATATTAGGATAATAAATAGAAAATAAGAGATTAAGAATAGGATAATTTGGATATGCTCGATCCACCAGAATGACCGCACTCACGAATAAAGATATAGAAATAAAACATAATTTTAATAATACAATATTCATTATGAAGATTAAAGTATATATAAACTTGAGAGAAAATCAAAGTGAATGAAGAATTGATGGAATAAGAGGTATTTATAGGAAGTAGGGAACCCATATAACCGTTATAAACCTGACCATTGGAATTGTAATCAGACCATCATGAATAGTAATTTGATGGATATAATAGTAACATCACCTATGGAAATGTAAAATAGTATTTAGGTATCCTAAAAGAAATGAAAAAATGAAAAATTTATATCATGGCACAAGTAAATAAATCTTTTAAAAATGATAAATTAAGTGTTGGTATTTTTGTAAAACATAAATGTTTTATTTTCAATTTTATAATGAATATAACAATTTAAAAGAAATATTATTTTCATAAAATGGATTCATAAATTAATATTAAGTTTTATTATAATGAAAAGATAATTTTATGAGACCATAAGTAATTTCTCAAAGGACCATAAAATCGATTATAATATTAAAAATTAGTATTTTTTGAATGAATGATGATTTTATTTAAAAATTAAATTTCTCATAGTTAGAAAATTATTTTAAAAAAATGAAGTAAATTTCTGAAATATACACATCGAAAAATGGTTAGTGTTCATTTTTTGATTTTTTATAAAATTGTTTAATTTATGGTGAATAGTGAAATATAGTAATTTACAGTATTTAACATTATAAGTTAAATACATGAATTTTTGAGTCATGGATGATGTAAAAACCCATTATCTCATATTAAAATGCACCATTTTCTATTTATATTCCCAATAATCAATATTAATGATATTCTAGAGACAAAAATAATAAACTAATGAATATAATAATAAAAAACACCCATCTCTCCCCTTATAAATAACACCCTTCACCATCGCTTCTCCTAACACCATATAAGCCTTGAGGATTTCCAAATATTAGCCAAAAAATATCCTACCCACTCTCTCCATGTCCTAGTGCTTTTTATCTCACAAAAATACCTATTCCAATTTCCTTAAGGGGTCTTTCAAGGAGGAGATATTCAAGTGGTAACATTCTCAAACTACCTCTTTTAATTTCCTTTATTTTACTTCTATCTCCTCACCTAATTCATCCATAAAAGAATAATAAATATATTATCATGTATATACTATAATTTTATATTTATAATGGGATATCTTCTATCTATCCATTTTATCATATCATCTTATTCAAAGAAATGATACCATTGTCCAAATTATAGCGGTTAACCGTCTTTATGGATAATGATTTTCTGTTTTATATTATTGCCTTCAAGAATGGTCATAAAATTTTTATCATAGTTAAATAAGATTGGTATAAGTATATTATAACTTATTTAATGTTTTTTAATAAATATATAGGCCTAATATTAAGTAAAATGAAACTAATTCGTGACTATTGGGAAAACAATAAAAATAAACTAAACATTTATCATTAACATTTTATCAAATGAATGATAATAATGTTAGAAAAAATGATATATGGTACCATTTAAACTTTTGGATGTTTATTAATACCATTTTATTTTACTTCTTAAGTTTAATTTCCATTTGCAAGAACTTCCGTAATTATACATATGTAAACTAACCATGAAACCTGGAAATGAATGCTCCTAGAATGATGAAATTGAACTTTATAACTCATTAAAAAGACAAAAAATGAACTTAATAAAATTATAATAAATTAAATACATGTTTAATATTTTTTAATTTAAATTATTAATTAATTTAATTTTATTATCTTTGACATTAAGTGCAAGTGAAGAACACATTCATACATAAGGTAATGGATCTCTTTGAACCTCTATATTACCTTTGGGTTACACTTTATCATTCCTTGCCTCAATTTTACTCTTCATTATTCTTAAATACTTATAGTATATTATGTAAATTTGTTCCAAACAAATTTATATTTCTCAATTCATATTTATTTTACAGGTAAATACATATTTTAAAAGAATTCCCTTCACAATTCCCCTCGATAAGAAAACCAGATTAAAAAGGGACTTCACTGTGTCTTTCCCATTTTCAAGTACAACAGACAAAATAATTTATGCCACCATTATTTTTATAAAATAACTCATTTTATCATGAAAACCCATTTTATTTCATTTTTGGTTTTATACAAATAATTATTCCATCATCCTGTTTAATTACTCTTCCCTATTTTCCCTAAATCTATACTTAAGTGAAACATTTCTAAACTTACCTAGCCACTATTTTTAATATTTTTACTTCAATTGGACTTAATTATTCATGATATATTCTTATATTTACTTTATTAATGAAAAATAATAATTTAAACCCCTTATTTCATGTATACCATTATGATACACCCTTTGGTTATGCCTTGTGACATGATTATGAAACCCATTTCTTTCCATGGGTAACCATTATGTTTATTCCACATGTTTCCTTTATTTATGTGGAAAAAATATGCATGTACATGTTAGTATGGTATCACCTAGATAGAAAAATAATTAAATGGTTAATTTTTTAGTCTCATGAGATGTTATTTATGGGATTAGGGAGTAATCATAATCCATTATGGGACTCTATCCACCATGTGATATCATCTGGGAAGTTAGACTTGACTCATGTTTATGCTATGATATGTGTTGTTGAAACATTACTATATTTCCATGACCATATGGTTACATGTTCTATATTTTATTCCTATATATTTTTTTTCATGATCCATGACTTATATGTTATCATGTATGCCTTATGACTCATATGTTATGCTTCTTTTCCATACTTATTCTCTTACTGGGTTTTTTAGCTCACCCCTTTTGTCTATGTATTTACCAAGTTATCCAATGTAGTTATAGGATATCAAATAGAGTTAGGATCTCATTATAAATATTAATAAAAATATGTCTTTTTATTGTTTCATGTTTTCTAATTATGTACCTAGTCTGCCAAAGACACTAGAATTTTCAATCCTTGGTTTCTATTTGATGGATAATTATGCTTAAATTCATGTAAAAATATGTGTAAAAGGCTCAGGTCTATATACTTAATATGTTACCAATATATTTATATTGACTTAGACTAAGAATCTACTTGGATCTATCATGATGGATATTGATCCCAAGAATATATTCTAATTCACTTACGTCCTTTATAGAGAAGTATTTATTCAACTGGACTTTAACAGACTGTAAGTCTGATATTTTGTTTCCAATAAGTAGTATGTACTCAATATATGCTATTAAGAAAATGACCACAATCCCACTAAACCATTTATAGAAACATGTATCACATTTTTTCTTTATGAAACCAAATTCTACTTTTATCTTCATCAAATCGAATGTTCCTTAACATGGATACTTCTTTTAATCCATAAATGGATCTTTAAAATTTTTATATGTTGTTGGAATCAATTGGAGTCACAAGGTTTTCTTTAAGTATGGATGTTTTGATATCCATTTGAAAAATATATATTCATGGTAATAAAAAATGGAAAGAAGAATTATAATCTATTTCAGCATTACAACTGGGGATAATGTTTCTTTATAGTCAATGCCTTGATGCTATTTGAACCCATTTTCAATAGGTCATTCCTTATAAGTATTGACTTGTCCACCCATGCATAGTTTCTTATTTAATACCCATTTATAACCAACAAACTTTACATCCACTTTAGGATCTATCAAAATCCAAAATTGGTTTTGGTACAAGGAATCTATTTCAAAATTTATAGTTTCTTTATACTTAGAAATATCTGTCTGGCTTACTTATTCCATGTAGGTTACATGATCATTATTATCTTATAATTACAAGTAAACATCCTCTATGACTAGAAAATCATATCGTTCTAGTTCTCTAACCTCTCTTTTACTCCTATACAATACTTGTGTCTCTATAACTTCTTATTCCCTGGGGATTTATGAGATCTGTTCTTATAGCGACCCTACTTTTTCTTACATAACTATTAAATCATTTTTAGAATAAATAACAAAATAGTGTTATAATATAGGATCAAAATATTATTATCCTGAAAAAATTAGGACTATACATAACTTATAAAGAATAAAATCTAAACATTTATTTATAATATTCTTCTTTATCCAGCTAAATATCGCTTTCTCCTTAGTATATATAGTCACTTGAGGATACACATCAAAGAAAGGGGTGAGCTAAAAGCTTGGTAATAGGATAGAAAAGGGACATGTATCAATATAGCATGAGTGAGAATAAAAATCATCATAATAAAATAAGAATAGTATCATCATCAATTTAATGGGGGGGAAACATTGGATAAAGTCATGAAATTTGAAAATGTATAAAAATAAAACATCATTTCATAGTGGTTAAATACCACACAAAGTTGTGAACAAGGATAACATCATTTTCATGCATAAAATATGTTCATAATTATAAAATAACAATTTTGGACAAATATAGAATCATGTTCATGTATAATAAATATCATCTCATGAGATACATCACATTACCCAATGAATTTGAGGGATATGTAATTATGGGACCATCCGTCAAATCATAATATTTACATAATCATGTATGCCACATAGATCATATTGTAATCATAGTCATGAATTAACCCATGAGAAGGAATGGGTTTCATAAATATTTCATAAATTTTGATTTCATGAATAAACTTGGGTTTACAACATTGAAAAGGGAAAAAAATATTTGGTATAGGAATCATCATTCCTGAGAGAAGAAGAAATATCTCAAGAGGAGTCAAGATGTGTTTTGGAAAGAAGAGTTCTTTTGGAAAATCATTATATTTTTCATAAAATAGAGTTGTAAACATGTATATACACAAAATTAAAAGGTAAGAACAATGAAATTTTATTTATGGAACATTAAAGAAATATCCATAATGAAATTTTAAATGAAATAAGAATAACCCAAAGAAAAGGAGTTATGTTTGAGAATCCCCTTAACATATATCTAAATTTGTTCTGCACTTGCACTTAATAACATGGATTTAGAAATTCGATTAATTAATTACTTAATTAATAACCTATTATACATTTATTTTATTTATTATAATTTTATTAAGTTCATTTATGAGTATTTTTATTATTTATAGAGTTCAACATCATCATTCTGGGAATGTTTGTTTTCATGGTTTCATGGCCAGTTTACTTGTGTATAATTATGGAAGTTATTGTTAAATGGGTACAATTATCTATAAGTGAAAATAATTGGTATTAATGAACTTAAAAAATTATAAATGGTCTCATATATCATTTTTTTCTTGGTATGAGGATTATTCATTTGATAAAATGTTAATGACAAATATTTAGTTTATTTTGGAAGTTTTTCCAACCATTATGAGCTAGTTTAGTTTTATTTAATATTATGTCTATAAATTAGTTCTAGAATATTAAAAAAAGTTATAATATAAACATTAAAATATATTTCAACCATAATTATGGTTTTATTACCAGCCTTAAAGGTGATAATCGAAAATGAAAATTCATCATCCACGAAGGCGGCGAATCGACATATCATGGACAATGTTTTATTTTTTTGAATAAAAGGATAAGAGAAGAGATTTTATGATGGATATTACCTTTAAAAAAAATAAAATTCCAGTATATATAAGACACTAGAGTTATCATGACTCTTTTTATAGGGTAGGTGAGTAGAGGATAAGAAAAGAAAAAAATTAAAAGATAAGGATTGAGGATTTTACCTCTAGAATGTTATCTTCTTGAGAACCTTCTTAAGGCACATGGGTTGTGTATTTTTTTGATACAAGAAGATATTAGATGTATGGAAGAGTCTTGTAAAGGTAATTGGATAAAATTTATATAATCTACAAGTCTTAGAAGGTGTGAGGAGAAAGGGTGGTATTTATGGGGGAGGAGTGGTGTGTTTTTTATTATTATATTTATTAGTTTATTATATTAGACCAAGACTATCAATAGTGATGATTCCTATGGATAAATAAATTAAATATTTTATGATATTTTAAATAAATGTGTTGTTACATCATCTATGACTAAAAAATTTATGTATTTGTCTTATAATTTTAAATACCAAAAATTACCATATTTCACTATTGACAAAAAATTCAACTATTTTAGAAAAATACAAAAAAATTCACCCAAACTATTTTTGAAAGTGTAGATTTAGGAAATAGACTCCATTTTATGAAAATAAATTTCTAAATATGAGAAATTCAATTTTTAAATAAAATCATCATTTATTCGAAAAATACTGATTTTAGTGTTATAATCGATTTTATGACCTTTTGAAAAATTAATTATGGTCTCATAAAATTAGATTACAATTATATTAAAAAAATATTAATTTGTGAATCTATTTTTTGAAAATAAATTTTCATTTAAATCATTAAATTAATTTTAAAATTGTAAATAATCATTTACACAATACAAAATTACTAACACCGATCATTTTTAAAACATTTGTTGTAACGTTCCGGTTTTGGAAGCCACCCAGAGGTGCCCCGTACCCGGTTGGTCACACGGCCTCAAGCGCATTTCCCCAAACGCCAGAGGCTGCCGACTAGCAGCGAGGGCCTTGGGTGTGATGGAGGGTAAACTATGCCCTCATTGGCAGAGTACAAAGTGGAAGGGACAACACATACAACAACGGATAAAGTAAATATATAACAATAATAGCAGCAAAAGACTGATAAATAAACAACTGGGGTAGAAATATGTAAATGATGCATAATACATATATTTCTAGGAAAACATCCAAACAAGTCACAATGCTGAATACAGTTCTAAGCCAAGTACAAAAGAAAAATAGATGAGCAACTCCTCAGCATCGCAAGCCTCGGCTTGGTCCCACGCTCTCCAGCCCCAGTGCAATCAAGAACCCGAAGTAGAAGGGCACTTTCCCTTATCTATACCTGCAACAATATAGTCTTTTTGGGCCCAAAAGCATGACCCAAACAGGGTGTGAGACAAAGTCCCAATAGGAAACCACCCAAATCTCTGTGCCTAACAGTCAGTGAATACATGGAAGGTAAAAGACAATAAGTAGTAAACAGTAAGCAGTAAACAGGAAGCACACAACAACTACAATCCACAGTTCTAACATATAAAGTATACAAGAAACCGCCACTCTAGCAAGAAGAACAAAAAGGTAACCTCTAGGTTGTTCTCACTGCTTAACTCCTATGGTTCAACCTATAAGTACTATCAATCCTTTGGGAATCACACACAGTCTCTCCCCTCTGGTTCAACTAAATAATAGAATCTACGAGGAATCACTCACTATCAATTCCCCCTTTAGTCTTGTATCGTACTAAAGGACCTCTGGGGAAGCACTCAATGTCTCATTCCCCCTGTGGCCCGCGTCAAGGAACTACAGACTCTCTGAAGAAGCACTCAATGTCAATTCTCCCTCTGGTCTCGCATCGTAAATTAAAGAAACTCTGGAGAAGACCTTACGTCCATTCTTTCTATGGTCCACTACACTAGGTTCTCACAACCCTATGTAAAACAAACATGCATAGCGCATGTATCGGCCCAACTAAACCTCAAGAACTACTTGGCTATCATTCTAAGGTACAACAGCATAACAGTACAACAGTTCCACTATCCTACAACTAGGCATGACAACTGGAAAACACCGAACAAGCAAACAAGCATGGAAAAGCATCCAGAGCACAATACAATTTACCCTATTCACAAGCAATGACCTCTACATAGGCATTTCATCAAGGCAAGAAAACAACAAGGGAAAAACAGGAAACATACAATACCCCATTCAAGGGTATTGGTAGAATTTGCACAAAATATTCACAGACTTCCTACAAAAAGTCACAAAACACCTACCTCGATGCTAGGAGAACGATATACGTGAACCACGATGATTGATTCTCCTTAGAACGTCGAGGATCTGAGAAAACGTCAAAAATTCTCAACCCACGGTATCTTGAAAAAGAGGAGAAATTTGAAAACAAGGATCTAGGAGAAGGAAGAAATCACCACTATAGATCCAACACAATTGACGGCGGCTGAAACGGAGATTAGTCGGAGGCTCGAGAATTCGGAGAATAAACGCGGCCGTACGGGTCACTCTCAGACGAAGAACCTAAAGAAGGAGTGCATTCCATTCGTCAGGCGCGACCCCGGTCTGTTTAATGAAAAAAAGAAAATACACGGAGTGTACTTCTGGGGTACATGGCGTGTACTCTATTTTTCCGTACTCCACTTTAAGCGGCTACCACATCGCCTCTACACACCATGTGTGTGGTCCAAACATGGCCAGCACACGACTTTGAGCGGAAAAAGAGGAAACGACGTGTACTCAGAAAGTACACGGCGTGTGCTTCAAAAATTTCCAGAAACCCCACTTTTCTCAAAAACTCCAGGAAAAAGAAATACATACCTGAAACGAAGATCCAGGTTCTTAAATTTGTTTACTTATTTCATGATATAATCATATCACATTTTAATTTATTAAATGCCAAAATTTTATTTATACTTTCATAAGTGAGGTTACTATTATAATGTATAGATTACTATTCCTAATGGTCATATTACTATTTGAACGGTCATGTTACTGTTCCATTGCTATAAGTTTTTTAATTTATATAAATTCCACTTATTTCATTATTTATTTTTCAAAATAAAGTTTTTATTAGATTCTATATGTGATGTATGTGTTTTTATAACATAATTATAAAAATGAGAATTCCATTGATAAAAATCTAGTTCGTTATAGTTCCTATGTCAACTCTTGTGTACCTTGAGCCCAGACATAATCAAAGTTTATCTTTCTCTCACTATCTCTTTTAGATATGTGCTACCTATCAAGTAATATAGCATGTCTTTCCATAATAATCTTTTTTTGAGGTGTCGTATAAGTAATATCCACTTGTTTCCTTGGGATATCCTACAAAGGAACACATTTTTCCATAGGGTGCATGTTTGTTTCTTGAAGAGGCCTTAAAAACACTTCGGAACCCCACAAATGTAAGAATGAAAATAAAAGTTTCTTTTCACTCCAAAATTTGTATGAAATACCTCCTTCCACTTTTATTGGAACTTGGTATATTATTTGTGCATATATATGTAACATGTATTCTCAAAAGGATAATAGAAAACTCATATGACTTATCATTTATCTCACCATTTCCAACAGTGTGTGGTTCTTCCTTTCACTTACACTATTCCACTGAAGTATATAAGGGGGAGGGATTTGGGATAGAATCCCAAATTCATGTAAATAATCAAAAATGTCTTGGTTATGATGTTTACCCCATGTTCTGAGTATACTTTCTCAATATTCTTACTAGGATGGTTCACAACTTCATTATTATATTATTTGAATTTATCAAAAGAATCTAACAGATACCTTATAAAGTAGACATATCCTTATCTATTAAAATCAGAAGTTAATGGAATGAAGTATGAGTACCCACCACTTGATTCAATTGGAAATAGTCCACACACATCAGTATAAACTAATTAAAGAAGATCCTTGGACCTTTCACCATTTCCACTAAACATGGATTTGATTATTTTTACTTATAAACATTTGTGACATACAATAATTGGTTTTATTTCAAAGGAATATAAATATCCATCTTTGTGTAATTTTTTAAAATGATTTTCATTTACATAACCTAGCTAGTGATTCCATAGTTGGGTATGGTATGAATCATGTAAAGTAGTTATGTTATTGATTTGCATTACTTGGTTTGTAAAATCTAACCCATATAGACCTATATTTAAATATTTCTTACCACAATATATTCTATCTTTATAGAAGAAGTAAAATTTATTCCTGAACTTGAAAATAAATCCATTTGTATCAAGACTGGATATAGAAATAATGTTTTTGGTAACATATTACATATAATAACAATCTTTTAAATCCAAGATCATTCCCATTGAAAATGTAAGGTGATAACCTCTAATATCCATGAATGAAAGTCTAGATCCATTGGCTACTTGTAGATCATACTCCCCTAGATTAATGTTCAAGAATCTACTTGGTTCCTATATTTGAATACATATGTGAGCACCACATGTTGTATTTAAAACCCAATTTGTTGAAATAGATATATTTAACATGATAAAAAACCCACCTGAAGCTTCCACTTTATTCATTTCCTCTATGAGGTTTTTCTTCTAGTGTCCCTTCTTATCACAAGGGAAATAGATAGAATCATGTTCCCTTAATTTACCCTCGATCTTTATTTTCATTGAAGGTCATTGTGAATAATATTTAGACTTTGAGATATTCACATGTACTTTCCTTTTATTCAACATAAGGGTGGAATTATTTTCATGTTTCAACTCCTTATCAACTTAGACAATTTGTGTAATATGATCTAGTAGATACTTCTCTATGTTTTCTATGTTAAATTTAACAACAAAGCTAGAGAAGCTCTGAGGTAGGGATGTATGAATGAGAATGGTCCATAGTTTTTCATGAAATTTAAACCCTTTAAACTCTAGGTGTTCATTGTAGCCGATGAGTTTGAATATATGTGGCCCATCTAGTGAACCTTCTCCAAGATTACTCTGAAAAAGTTCCTTGGATATCTCAAACTATTCCTATCTAGATCTCTCATGATATATACCATGAATATGTTGGAGTAATTTATAAGTATCCATGTCTTCATGTGACTTTTTTTATTTCATTAGATATGGATGAAATCATTAAACATTATTCATCTACTGCATCACTCAAGTGTTTATCATAGATAATAAACTCTTCATCACTTGCCTCCTTTTTTAAAATATATTGTAGTTATGACTTTAGCATATAATATTTCCATTCATGGAAAAATATAACCCATAAGCATCAAAACTATTCCTAGATATTACTTCCCATAAAGAGATAGTATTTCTCTAAATTTGATCATAGGGATAATGTGGTTGATGAACTTTCCATTTATTCTACAATTATAAAAGATCATATTATTAATACTTCATGTTATTACAATTTATATAAGATATAATAATAACTTTAATTTTATTAAGTATCCTACTATTTTTCAAGTACCAAAATCCCTCACCATTGGACTCAGAATGTCTAGTTTCTTAGACATTCTAGTGGAAAGGATCTGTATTCCCTTCTCATAACCCTAGTGATGTCTCAATCAATTACTTAAAGGTATTTAGGTATCCATTTCTTTTCTGACTAAGGGATTTCAACTCCTCGATCCATCGATTGGAATCCCCAATCCATAAATCCTAACTCATATTTTCTCAACACTTGTCTCCAAGTTACATCAATCCAACTTAGGGAAACATCTCTTGATGTAAATTGGCTAATTCGACCCCAAAATTTTATAATAACTCCATAATAAAAGTAAGCATCCCAATGAGGGTTGGTCAAACACTTAGTTCTATAGACTTCAATTATAATCAAGAAATGGAAGGCTTAGTTTAAGTTAATATTAAGTCGAGGGATTTTATTTATTATGCGTAAATGTATTTTGTTTTATCCTTCACACGTATTATTAATATTAAGTGAATTTTACATAAGTGATTAACCATGTTTTGATAAAACGTTTATGCACAATCCATTTATTTAAATTGTATCTTTTCATATTAATCAATTTATTTTTGTGGTCATGGTCTTGAATCCATAAAATAAATAATGCATAATACAGAAATAAATAATAAATAAATAAATAAATAAATGACCTCATCATGAGCTTATCTAATGGTTGATTTTTTGATATAATAATAAATCGACCATTAACCTTAGAGGAAGAAATCATTTTTCTAGTCTTGGCATGAGTTGTAACATTCCACCTATCCAACTATGTATCATCCGAGTGGGTTTTGTCTTGGTTCCACCTTGAATAACCTCCATGAAACTTGAAATACTCTTTTTTAACATGCATTTATAACTCACACTAAGATGAGGGTAACCAAATTACTAGTTAATGGGAATTACATAAATCACCATGTATATGAAGGTGCAACATAATAAAGGAGGGAGAGATGAGTAATAGGACATTATATTAATTTAATATTAAATAATTTTAGGAAAATGAAATGAAATAAATAAAATAAGATAAAAAAAATACACAAGACATAGTCAAGCTCATGCTCGATCATACACATGCAACAAATGTGAAAAAGTACACTGGCTAACATTGTAACGACCCAAAATTTTTATCAATGAAAATCCCATTCTTATAATTTTTTCATATAGTACAAATCACATTAAAAACATAATACAAACTTTATAAATTAATAAATAATGCAATAAGAGGTATTTATAGAAGTTAAGAAACATATACCAACGGAATAGTAACTTGACCTTTGGAATAGTAATACAACCCTTATGAATATTAAACTAGCCAATAGAATAGTAACCTCACCCGTGAAAGTATAAATAAAATTTAGGTATCCTATAAATGAATGTATGATATAATTATATCATAGTATAAGTAAATAAATGTTTTAAAAATTATTAATTATGTTTTGGTATTTTTGTAAGATATAAATATTTAATTACAATTTTATAATTAATATAATGATTTAAAAGAAAAATTATTTCCATAAAATGTATTCATAAATTAATATTTTTTATTTTATAATTATGATATAATTTTATGAGACCTTATTTAATTTTTTAAAGTTACAAAATCAGTTATAATTTTAGAATTGGCATTTTCCAAGTAAATGATGATTTTGATTAAAAATTAATTTTAAAATATTTATAAAATAATTTTCATAAAATAAATTTAATTTTTTAATTTCACACGTCAAATAATGGTTAGGGTGAATTTTTGGAAATTTTCTAAAATAGTTGAATTTTTTGTGAATTTTAAAATACAGTAATTTACAGTATATATATACATTTTAAGTTAAATACACTATTACTTGAGTCATTGTTGATGTAAGCACCATAATATAGAACCTACCTTAATTATTTTATTATATTTAGTGATAATTCTCAAACTATTCATAGTCTTGAGCCATAATAATAATCTAGTGAATTAAATAATGAGAAAACACCCCTCTCCTCCCCTATAAATACCACCCTCACCACCTCTTCTCCTCACACCACTTAAGCTTTAAGAATTGTCAAAATTATGTTCAAATATCTTCCCAAACCTCTTCCACATGTCCAGGAGCTCTTGGTATCATTAAAATACCGAAACCTTTTCCCAAAGGAGGTTCCAAATGAGGAGAAATTCAAGAGGTAAATTCTTCATTCCTTTTATTTTATTTTATTTTCATATTATTTTCTTATTCTCTCCTCACCTCCACTCATCCAAATGGAATGAAAACTCCATTGACTTACATATAATGAATTTTGTTATTATAATGGAATAATCCATCATCAAACCCCTTCTCCTCTCCCTTTTATTCTATAAATGAAAACGTCGTTCATGAGGTGTTAATTTATCCCATTCAAGGACGACAAATTTTCATTTTCTATTAACGCCTTTAAGGATGATCATAAAACCATTTTTATGGTTAAAAAAATTATTATATATGTATTAAATCCTATCTAATATATTTTAATTATTATATACACATGATTCTAATTAATAAATCAAAACAAGTTCATTGTGAGCAAAAACCCACCCAAGATAATCCAAACAATTATCACTAACACTTTTCTAATGATTCATCTTCATACCATATAACATAATGATTTATATGACAATTTAAACTTATGTATGTTAATTAATAACTTATAGTCTCAATTCTAGATTTCTATTTCTATTTTACATGAACTTCCATACTCTTATATAAGAGAACCAATCATGAAAACTAAGAAAACAAGCACTTTGAACTATGAAATTGAACACTATAACTCATAAAAATGGCCATAAATGAACAAAATAAAATTATAATAATTCAATTACATGTTGAAAAGGTTATTTAATTTTTTATTAATGAATATTATTTGATTATTCATGACATGAAGATTAAGTGAAGAACTATTTCAGACATACACTACTACAAATATGGATTATAATAGTGCTAAAAATGGCCTTTAACAGCGCTGTTAATCTCAGCGAAGATAAAGAGGGTCCCCTTTATCAGCACTAAAAATAACGCTAATAAAGGGGGACTTTTATCAGCGCTAAAAAAAGCACTGATAAAAGTGCCCCTTTATCAGCGCTAAGCAAGCACTGATAAAGGTAGTATTTATCAGCGCTATTTTCAGCGCTGATAAATGTATAATATATCAGCACTATTTTGAGAACTGATAAAAACTACCTTTATTAGCGCTCAAAATAGCGCTGATATATTTTCCATTTATCAGCGCTTAACTAGCACTGATAAAGGCCAAAGATCCTATCCAAAACCAGAACCTGCAAAGAACCTGCCCAACACCTGCACACATTACAGCACCTACACAAAGTCCAAACAAAACCTGCACACAGCACACACAACACCCACACACAATACACAAAAGAACAAAAATGATACATACATTTACTTGAAATCATGAATACAAAACAACACACTTATATATACATTTCAAAAAATGTTTAATTTGGTTACAATTACATTTATCCAACAAATAGTTAAAAAACAATATTGTTCCATCCTTTTTGCATCCATCCGCTCTAAAAAATTGTCTTCCATGGAAGCGGTTTCCAAACAAAGAATTCAAACTGAGGAAAAATATTTCACCTACATAATAAAACAAATATTATGTTAGTAATACAATAATGAAATAAAGAATGGGGTTGCTAAAAGGAACTATACTAGTGAGGCAAAAAACATAAAATAACCAATTAACGAAATTGGTGCATGGTTAGGGCTAATCATCTATAATAATCAAATGGGCCAATGTTTAGTAGAACATGGGCTATTTAATGATTCGAGGGGGAATAGATAAACCTACAGTTTTGTTCTAAGGTTATGATGGTCTCACATTGATGGTTAATGGTTTGTCAAATAATGTGATGAACTTGTGTAAGGTATGAGTTTTTGGGGAAGTATCTCTATATGGTTGAATAATGGATTGTAAGCCACTCAATGAAACTATACGGATTAGAAGTGTGTGTATATTGATTCCCACATTGTTGGAAAATGATTTATTTTACCCTTAGTCCTAAAAATTCCCCTAATTAATGAGTGGAATTAACAAATTTTCACTATCAACCATTAAAGCAGGTTACCATCATATATCCCTCATCCCACTCAACAAAATCTTTTACACGCACTATCCTCCTTCTCCCTCCCCCCGTGGGATATATCCCTTACTTTTGAGATAAATCAAATATTATCAATTACATTAAAAGAGTGGTGAAATATATTCAACCCTATTATCCTCCTCTATTGGATACCAATGATGGGCCTTTTGCAACGACATTAAACCTTGGATATATACCTATATCCACGTTTTAATACCCTGGATATATGTCCCCCCATTCCATAAAAAAGAAGCACCCCTACCCCCTTCCCCAGCACACCCCCTACACACTGCCCACCCCCGAGCACACCCCCTACCCCTAAACACTCCCTGCCCCCTGAACACCCCCTTCCCCCTTCCCCAGCACACCCCTGCCCACTGCACTTACCTCTTCCCATTGCAAACCCCCTTCCCACCCCCTACATATTTCAAAAAACCCAGTACACCCCCTACCCCTTCCCCCTACCACTTTTCCACCTTCCCCCTCCCCCAGAAAACCACCCTTGCCCTCTGACCCTGTCCCCTACACATCATAAAGAAAATACCTTGTATGGAAATTGTGATCAATTTACATTATACACATCATATATATCAACACATTTTCATGTACTTTCATTCAATGTAAATACACATATATAGACTCTCTACATCTCATAAGAAAACCCTCTTTAAAATTCACAAACACATTAAATCCATTTGAAAACACCCATCACACAACTTTATCATTTCTTCAAACACATTTAAGGGACTTAAGCATGAAAATCCACAAGAAATACAGCTGCATTCATTTTAAAAATAACTTTAAAGTCTATACACACCCCAAATTCCTTTGATAACACATTTTTAACCACACAAACATTTCATATAGTACACTTTGCAAGCAAATACAGCATAATAAAATCATCATATAATGTAAAAGCATGGAATCACCTACATAAAGTGTGGAATCTTCCGAAATCTGCTGGAAAACATAAAACCACACCTCCATAATACCTTAATAAGGACTGATTAAACATTAATATTGAATATATTAATGGAAAACCATGTTTAACTTGTGGTATTCCATGAGTTTAACATCCCACAAGGATAGAGGTTCATGATTTAATGTCTTACAGAGATTTAAGACCTAGATGGATCAAAACATTTATAAAGGTGGATCAGGTAGGTACATCTCTAGGAGGGAGCACCTGGAATGTTTACCAGATAGATGGATCAAAACGCCCAATGAGGTCTGACCCAAGTGTGGTGCATACCATAAAGGTAAGGTTTATCATTTTGAAGACTTATTCGGACGCCACTAAGGGAAATACAAGAGGGAAAATAAGCGAAGGTGTACCCCAGTGAGGGGGTCACCATGGTTTACCATTGGTTGGGATTTAACCTCATGGAGGCTTTTTACGTACCCTATTTAGAATACAAGGATAAAAACCCATATATTTTAAAGAGGTATGTTGTGGGTATTACCCATGGTTAGCTTCCCTTCACACTAGGAATACTCTTGGTTGGATGAGTATGGATTTTGTGGGGCTTATGCATTGTCAGATTCTCAGGTTCTTCCAAGAGTATCAATGGGATGAATGGGACATACGTGCTAAGATGGACCCCGTGAATGGAGTGATCCTTGTAAAGAGGAAAGATGCACAAAAAACATGTGGAGATGTCTGTAAACATTATTTATGGTGGCCATGGGGCTTATCAGACTCCCCATACCTTCCATAAACACCTCAAAACATCATGAGGACCAAATTCTACATGATGGTGCATCACAGGGTTGATTCTTTTGATGATGTACTGGTCGTTCGAGCTTGGATTTCATCTCAACCAGTCCTTACTTTACTTGAATTATCCTGGGACACATATTTTGGTTCCAAAAAATCCCTCAATGATACCGATTATCTCATGCATCTACCTAGAAATAATTGTGCAAGTCAAACAACAACACATGTGCTCAAATACAAGTTCAAACAAACGAGATACAGAAAATGGATTTTGTTGATCCTCGGTGGTTTCGTCGTTCACCCCATATGCACTGCACACCATCGTGCCTTACTTCAATATTGATTTGTTCAAAGATCAATAATACGAATCCGGGGATAGAAAACATTGAGTAATAAATTAATATTTCAATACATCGGAGCATTCTCAATTCATAAAAGAAGGTTGGAGGATAATCAATGATCATATATAGATAACATAAGGGGTAGGAATTCACCTTCATCCTATTTGTGAACAATCTTCGATCAGGTATGTTGCCCATTCGTTTCTAAACACATGTATATCATCTTCTGAATATGAGTTTTTGCGACAGTCATGGTAGTACTGAAAAAATATAAATACACAAAGGATTAATAAATATTTTAAATGAACTCATAATTATTTTCAAAAATACCTCCTCAGGGATGCTAGTTTGTTGATGAAATACGATCTCTTTCATAAATTTACAAACATAATAACCACAGTCCTTTCCGTTTGTTTGTTTTGGACACTACAGAAACATCGACAACAATAAGTAATTTGTTTTGATATGTGTTTGGATAGTGAAATGTTATTATATATACCCGGATACTTTTCCAGTTGTAGATCTTGTAGGCGTGCTCATCCTTATACCCTGGATTCATTCCATGCATTAGATGATATTGATGCCCCGCCCTATCATAACAGAATCCTCATTAAAAGATAACATAAATTATATAACTAGATGTTTAGTTTTAAAATGTTGGATCTAGTGTATTACAAATTAAAAAATGCCATCATGCGTGGTCGGTTTGTTGGATATCCATGCATTGAATCCAGAAAATAAATCTTTGGAGTATCCAAATTGACTGCAATCAGCATCCAATGCTCCCTAAAAATACAAAAAGGAATAATTAAAGAAAGAAATGAAAATATAGTTGATATGATTAAATTGTAGAGTTTTACCCTTGCATCATTGGTATTAAAAAGAGCCTGTCATCCGTAATTTTGTTTTCAAACAATTTGAGCAGGGATGACATTATTGTAGCCTCTTTAAGAGAATCTATTTTATTTTTTGAAGATGCGGTGTGAGGACTAACAAGTCCAAATTTTTGTTCATGGGGAAATCCCTTCAATTGTTTTTCATATATACGTCTGCGACAAATATAAAATTTATTTAGTCAAAATTATCAGTTGGTTGATCCTTGAGTACTACCATCTTTCAACTTTGTATCCACATGAGCCTACAATGATATTAACTATGGATATAGAACGGGTGGGGTGAAGGTGCTCTCAGTAGACCGTTTCAATCAGTTGGTTGATCCTTGAGATAGTTTTGAGCTGATATTTCATTTCACCCCACAGTATTTGTCATTATTTAATAACAGTCATTGGTTCAGACCTTTTTTCATTAAATGTTAAAGGTCCAGCTTGAAAAATAAATTAGAAATGAATACCTTTTTGTCAACATGTTTTTTTACAAGAACTGTCAGCCATGTAATGAATGTTCCAACAGCTTGTTCAACCGTATGAATGTCGTCATCGTCATTTGGAACAGGTAGCTTGACACTCTGCTCATTAGCTACGTTAATTGACACTCTAAGATGATCTTTTGGAAGCTGTCTGTTGTGTAGCATGTCGTTTTGCGTATTGAACACCGTAGACCTCACTACAAGGCGATAGGTGTGAGTTGATAAATATAAATCACAGTCATTTTAACCCTATGGAATATTAGTACCGGAAAGGTATCAGTGTCTATGTAAATCACATTTCACAGAAACAATTATTAAAACATTGATTACCTCATCTAAGTCAGGTTTTTTAGGGGAATGGCTCACCTCAAAGCTGGTGGGGGGTGGGGCGAGATCGTCATGCACGGGTTGTTGTTGAGTTGTTTCTTCTCTTTGCCTCTCCCCCATAAATTTTGCTATCATCTCTCTCTAGTATTGTAATTATTCTTGAAAAATAGATAATTGTTCTTGCAGCTTTTCCATTTTTTCAGTTTGATCCCCTGCTTGTTTTTGTTTTTGATAATATGTTCGGGGAGTCACCCCAAAACCCGCACCTCTGACGCGACCATACTTTTCTGGCTGCTGAAAGTATGTCTGCATCTGGTGTAGTTGTTGTTGATTCTTGTGACTATTTTAGATAGAAAATATAGAAAAATAAGTAGTTATTGTAATGTAATAGCGATTTAAAGCAACTCAAATTTATATTATGTCATACTTACACATGTTTCCACTATTGGAAATTAGATATTTCCCAACGCTTCTATACCAACGGTTTGCAAAAACCGTTGGTATAGGTCCCCTTTCCCAATGGTTTGGCCAAACCGTTGGGAAAGGCCCCCAAATTGGCCACTTTTCCCAACGTTTTGGCCAAACCGTTGGGAAAGGTAGACCTATCCCAGCGGTTTGGCCAAACCGTTGGGAAAGGTAGACCTATCCCAGCGGTTTGGCCAAACCGTTGGGAAAGTCCCCCAAATTGGCCACGTTTCCCAACGGTTTGGCCAAACCGTTGGGAAAGGTAGACCTATCCCAACGGTTTGGCCAAACCGTTGGGAAAGGCCCCCCAAATTGGCCACTTTTCCCAACGGTTTGGCCAAACCGTTGGTATAGATTTCATATTACCTATACCAACGGTTTCCAAAACCGTTGGTATAGGTCTATACCAACGGTTTTTGGAAAACCGTTGGTATAGGTCTATACCAACGGTTTTTGGAAAACCGTTGGTATAGACCTATCCCAACGGCTTACTTGGCTACGGTTCTCCAAACCGTTGGTATAGGCTATACCAACGGTTTGGAGGCCTATACCAACGGTTCCAAACCGTTGGTAAAGGTTAGTTTTCCAGTAGTATTCCCACACTTTTTGTGTGTTTTCATCTATCAATATCCCCTCTTTATTTACACGAGCCTCCTTCCATAGCACATGGCGTGGGATGGATATGGATTTCGATTTCGATTCATCAATCTGCATATAAACAGAGAAACATGGTTATGGTGTTGTTTTATGTCACATACTAGTAGTATGGTAGATTTAAAAGATGTACCAATTTTTTCTCAAGTTCAGAGTACCCCATCCTTTCTTTACGGTAAGGGTACGCTGGTTCTGTTGCACGTTTTTTATTTTCAGCACTCAGTAGCTGCTTCATAAATAAAAAACTGTCAATCAGAGTGATGAATACAAGAAAATGTCAAACAACGTATTACCCCACACAATGTACTTGAAATTTATACTCCCCATGACGGTTTCTAAATGCATCCCACGCTCCTTGGGATATCAAGTGTGCGTAAATAGGAGGTGGTAGCGGCTTTATTTTCCCTTCTGCATCTTTAAGATGATATTTCGTTAAAATTGTGCGAAAACCTCTATGAATCCTTCCTGCAACTCTTAATACATATTCCTTGTGCGAGACATCTACTATAAATGCACTCTACAATGGATGATGAAGAGTAAGTTAGTGTTTTGGTATTTTATTTTATTTTAGTAAATTAAAAAAATGATATCATAATGTTACCGTAATCTCTTCCCACATTAGTGTCTTCAGCCCGGTGACAACATGGTGCCACAGCTGTACATCAATCGGCACGCGCTGCCGAGTGACGATTCCAATGTAGCTACTAATGATGGATCTGTTGGGGTTAACATGTTGGCCTCGCTTATTCCATCCCACCTCAAATTTGATGCCTTTTGCTTTTGCCTTAAGGATTTTGGCCAACACTGTCAAAATACGACGCTCTTGTTTTTTTTTGCGCTTTCAAGATTTCATTTCCTACCATTTCCTCAGAAGTAGCATCAATATCTTCCCCCAGAGCGCTAGCCTCAGCAATGGGACCATCAAAAATAGGTTGAGAAACCTGTTGTACCTCAGCACTGGGACCAGCAACAACAGGTTGAGAAACTTGTTGTTGCTCTACACTGGGACCACCAGCTGCTGGTTGAGAGACCTTTTGTGCCTCGGGATTAGGCACATCAGCAGGTGAAAAAGTCATTATCTGCCGAAGTGGTTTAATATTTAATTTAGATTACATAAAAACAGCAACGAACAGATAATAACATAACATATCACAATGTATGTTACAATAAACAAATAACCTGATTATTGTACTCTCTTTTTTTTTTCTTTAAAGGCTGAAGTGATTTGACTCCTCTATCGACTATGTAAATTCCTTCATTGTGGTCTCCTCTGACATACAAAACGCCGTATACATTTGGAGCGCTGTGAAATGATTATGAAGTCTCTATAAAAGGTTCAACCTCTGTTGAACTTTCATCTGACCCTTCAGTTGTTTTGGTCGATAACAGAACAATTGACCAATTTCGGTTTGCGGGGTCTGGAACATAAAATACTTGTACTGCCTATGATGCCATTATAAATGGTTCGTCTTTCTCCCCTTCCTTACTGAAATAAACTTTCACAAATCCTAATTCATCTATTTTAACAGCACTCCTATTATCAACCCACTTGCATTAAAAAATCGGCACTTTGAATTTCGTATAATCCAACTCCCATATTCGTTTGATGATGCCAAAGTATGACATATTCGCATAAATTGGATTTTTGTCCTTAACACCGGAAACATGCATCACCATAACCACAAGTGTAACCCCACTATTCTGCGTGGTATTGTCTTCATCATGTTCATTAGTATAGAATGTATAACCATTAACTGCATAAGCATTGTAAGATAATACGTACACACTTGCTCCTCCGGCCAGCCATCGAAGTCGTTCTGAAATTGAGTCTGGATTTTCATCTAACTGCTTAAAAATATGGTCTCAAAACCATCCTATAAACTGTCAATTATGTGTATCTGATATCCATTTTTCATCCCTAAAAGGATTCAAATGCCTAATAATTTCTTTGTGGGTTTGAACATATGGGTCAACGTCGAAACTGTTATGCAAAATGTAAAGGTGGGCCTGCTCCCGATCTGTAATATTGATTGTGACAACCTCTCTTCCAGAAATTCCTTCACCCTCAAGACACTCAGTGTGACGAAATTTTGGTAGGCCAACTATTTCCACACTAGACAGGTATTCGGTACAAAATTCAACAGCTTCCTCAACAATATATTGCTCCAAAATACAACCCTCTGGCCGACTTCGGTTTTTGACATGCCCTTTCAAAATCTTCATATACCGTTCAATGGGGTACATCCATCTATAATGTATAGGACCACATAGTCGAATCTCTCTCGCCAAATGAACCATCAAATGAACCATCATATTGAAAAATATCGGCGGGAAGAACATTTCCAATTCACATAATATGACGGAAATTTCTCTTTCCATAGTTGGCAATTTCGCCGGGTCTATAACTTTGCTGCATATAGCTTTGAAGAAGAAACAGAGCTTCGTTAATGTATGGCGGACATTCTTGGGAAAAATTTAATGTAAAGCTATAGGAATTAGATCTTGCATCAAAAATGGCAGTCATGTGATTTCAGACCCTTTAATTTTAAATCTTCCATTGACACGATGTTCTTGATATTTGATGAATACCCCTCTGGAACCTTTACGTCATTTAAGAAGTTGCAAAACTGATATCTCTCCTACCTCAAAAGAGTGTAAGTAGCAGGAGGAAGAAATTTTCATTTTTCACCCTTCACTGGTGCCAACTCTTCTCGTATTCCCATCTCAACCATGTCCAACCTAGCCTTAATTTCATATTTTGTTTTTACATATGTATTTAGCAACGTGCCGATAACACTATCAAATACATTTTTTTCTATATGCATAACATCAAGAAAATTTCTTACATACATACAATTCCAGTATTGTTATTCAAAAAAAAAACTGATCTCTTTTTCTAACCGATTTTCGTAAGGATTTTCGAAGCCGGTTTACCAAAAGTTGTGTCCACATTTTTAACTTTCTCAAACAATTGATCGCCTGTTAGTAGATATGGTGTTGTATATTATTATGAACTTCCATCGAATGTTTTCATCCAATAACGGTACTTATGTCGTCGTGGTAGAAATCTTTGATGTCCTAGACACACGGTTTTCGATTAATTTTTCAACCTAATTGATTGTGTACCTTCTTCGCAAACGGGACAGCCTTGAGTTCCTTTAATGTTATATCCTGAAAAATTTCCATAAGCAGGGAAGTCATTTATCGTCCCGTACAACATGGCTCTCAAAGTGAAATCTTCCTTTCTGTAAGCATCATACAATGTAACACCTGAATCCCACAATAATTTCAAATCTTCGATCAATGGAGCTAAATAAACATCAATATCATTACCCGGTTGTTTTGGTCCTAATATAAGCATAGATAACATGATGTATTTTAATTTTATGCATAACCACTGTGGTAAGTTATAATTTATCAGCATAACTATCCATGTACTGTGACTGTTGCTTTGAAAACCAAAAGTATTCACTCCATCTATAAATAATGCAAGACGAAGGTTTCTCGACTTGTTTCCAAATTTAGGATACTCATGATCGATTCTCTTCCACTGAGGAGAGTCTTCCAGGTGACGTAGTATCCCATCTTTAATTCTTGTATCTGCATGCCATGTTAATTGTTCTACAGTCTCCTCACTTCCATATAGGCGTTTAAACCTTGGAATGATTGGAAAGTACCATACAACTTTAGTAGGACTGGATTCATCTTTCTTGTATCGAGAAGCACCACACTTTGGGAATTCCTTAAGTGATTTGTGGTCCTTGTGAAACAGTATACATTCATTCGGGCAGGTGTGTATTCTTTCAGAGATCATACCCATAGAGCGTAGCATTCATTTGGCATCGTATGTTCGGATCGGGAGCTCATTGTCTTCTGGGAGCATTTCATTCATGAGGGCAAGTAGTTTCGTAAAACTATCGTCAATCCACCCATTGTATGCTTTCAAATTATACAGCTTCAGTATGGCTGACAATGGTGTATATTTAGTGCAACCAGCATACAATGGCGTCTTTGCACAAATTTTTAACTTCTCAAACAATTTTGGGCAATCACGAAGTTCATCTTCAATGGTCCTTGTCATTTCCTCAATACGATCTTCATCATAATTCACATCTGTAATAACATCCTCCATATAGTCATCTTCATTGTTCATGTTTGTAATCATATCAGATGATCCATAAAACGCAGTGTCATCTAAGTCACTACCTACATTTGTTGTTTCCCTGTGTTGATTCCAACATGTATAACTCCGATCTATTCCATGACAGGTCAAGTGTTCTTCCAACTCCTCTGGACTAATTTGTTTTGAATAACAACAGTGTAAACACAGACAAAGTATTTGAGAAGAGTCACATGCATGACCTTTTTCAAACTTGATAAACTCTTTCACGCCTTCTTCATACTCTTTTGTCAACCGATTGGCATTCATCCATTATTTATTTATAGTCATCCTATTTGAAATCCATAGGATGAGTATATAGGTTAGGGGAGAAGGAATATGAGTATAATTTAGATAAAAAACAAGATACTTAAAAAATGGTAGGGGGCGTGCTCATTAATAGCAAATCTTGGGTGGTTCTTGGGATTCATCCAATCTCTTCCTCTCTTCGATAACCCCTGATGAGGGGTGGTTCTTAGGAGTTTTTTATAGTGTGTTAGTGGCGTTCACCACTATAGACATGGGCTAACCATAAATTTTGTGAGGAAGTAGGATAATCAGTGCAACTTCTGGATCAATCTCATAGGGTGGTCTCTATAGGGTGTCCGTACAAGGAAATACCTCATGGGTAAGGCCAATAGGTAGCCTAACATGTGCATCAAAAGTAAAAGTGTAGAAAGTTGATTGAAACACATGGGACCAAATGCATAAGTAATAAGAAGTATATTTTTCTACAAGGGCACCCATGGAAGTGTCCATAATGGCCACCTTAGTCTATGTGATGGTTATGTGGGAGTCTCCCCATGCTATCCAGGCATGAGCTAAGGCATAATGACTAATCCTCATATAATAACCCTTCATCTGGGTGCTCTTGGATGTGGGACGATCATGGATGCTCTTGGGCTCATGAGTGATCAACACCCAACTCTTTAGTGTATTTTTCTTTTTCAGATCAAGACACAAAGCAACATCGGTAGTGGATGTAGAAAATTTAGAAGAATAAACCCCAAGATAACTCTGAACTCACCCAATGTCAAATCCCAATCCCTACCACCTAGTTTGAAGGTGATACAGATTAATTCTATCTTGAAAGTTGTAATGAACTCTAAAAAGATCTCCTAAAACGTCTCCTCAGGAACATCAATAATTCGGGAGTGTTTCATTGATGCGAAGGGCTACCATAACATCCTTGTCGATGAGGACCTTGCGTATTATGACCAAATCCATGGATTTGTTGGTGAAAATTGACTTGGATTGAAAATGGTCCAAGCACATATAGTGTTTCATTTCCTTAAAGTGAAAATAGGGATGGACATTGGTAGGTGGAACCACATCTTGTGAGTGGTGGGATGCAAAAGGAAAATCAAAACCCAACGAGATGGAATCTTCCAATGGTGGTGTAAAATAAGAGGGAGAAGGAGATGGTGGAGTTAGAGTTTGGGTCTAGTGCTTAGCTACAATAGGCCACGATCCATAAGCTATGTGTTTGGATGGGGGAAGGCACCTACCCTTAGTTCAAATCATGGTGCTAGGAGGGAAGTGAGTATGGGTGGAGGAAGGGGATGAGGTTTAGTTAGAGGAGAGGGAGATGAAGGAGGAGGGAAGGCATGGATGAGGTGGGGAGAAGAGGGAGTAGTGGAGGGGGGGGGGGGCACAACAAACCCTAGGTTATAGCTTAAATAACTCAATCATGAACTTTATTTCAACACATACAATGTTGATATATTTTATTTCAAGAAGGGGACAAGGATAAAAATAGTCAAAGGAGGTATAAATTAGTTTATCTTAAGGGAATCTTCTTTAACTAAACTAACAAGCTTGGGGGGGGGGATCCTATGATGTTAAATATGGTACACAGGTTACCTAGAGAGGCCTAAGTAGCCAAAAAATCAGTGACCTTCTTACCCTCTTTATATGTATGAGATAGATCCATGTGGTTATTGAAAAAAATATGCCACTCATAGTGAATGGGACCTAGAAAATACTGGGTACCTCAAGCACACCCATGACATGACACCATGAATATGTTGTACCTCCACCCTATGCTTAGGTTCTCTATCTTTATCATCACATATCAAGTGTAGTACCCTACTAATGGATATTAATTTCATGATGGTCAACTTCTTTGATGTACAACATATAAACACCATGCATGCTAACACACATATGAGGTGAATCATTCAAGTTGTAATGTCATATTATCATGAGTATATAATATAACACATAACATCATGTGATCACAATCCAAAGATAACAATTACCCACAATAACAACACTCATAAAATCCAAAAATAAATATAGGTATCTCGTTATACACACACCCACATGCAATCATAATCAATAATGGTGTAATTATATTCCATCATAAATACTCCTCACGGTATCATGTGTAAAGGACAAACCAAGGGGTAAGGAACTTCCAAACTATAATTTTTTTGAGTCAACATTGAGGTTTACCAAGGTTGTCATCATCCACCCTACATCCACAAAAATTGTAAATTGTTCACATCCAAACAAGTCTTATAACATCCAAGTATTCATACAATGGATTCTATCGAAATGTTTGGAGGAAAAAGATAATGGCTATCAAATATTCATAATTTGGGATAGGATGCAAGGGGTCACCACAATGAAAACATAATTAATTCATGAAAATTCAATTTTAATCACCGTAAAGAGGAGGACCCGGTGGAATATGATAAGGAGGTGTCGACAACGGAGGCACCAAAGGCAGTATAGGCAGCACAGAGGCAGGGCGGAGGCAGCGGAGGCAACGGAGGAGGAGGAGGAGGAGGAGGAGGAGGCCGCGGTGGAGGACCCACGGTGGAGAGGAGGTAGCGGAGTAGGCAGCGGAGGAGGAGGAGGAGGAGGTGCCGGTGGAGGAGGAGGAGGACGAGGCCGCAGAGTAGGCAGAGGAGGAGGAGGAGGAGGAGGCGCCGGTGGAGGAGGAGGAGGACGAGGCCGCAGAGTAGGCAGAGAAGGAGGAGGAGGAGGAGGCGCCAGTGGAGGAGGAGGAGGACGAGGCCGTGGTAGAGGAGGAGGAGGAGGAGGAGGAGCAGGCACAGAGGAGGAGGAGGAGGCGGTGACCGAAGGAGGAGGAGGCGGCGGCTGGAGGAGGAGGAGAAGGAGGAGGCGGCGGCCACGACGGAGAAGGAGGAGAAGGAGGCGGCGGCAGCAGCGCAGAGGAGGGATTCCGCGAGAGCTTGACAGGGTGCGGGGAGGAGGAAGAGGACCCAAGGTTTTTTATCAATCCCGCGTGAGTCTTTATCAGCACTAGTAAAAAGTGCCGATAAAGGGTGTATTTATCAGCGCTAAAATGAAAAGCGCTGATAAATACCACCTTTATCAGCGCTTTTGTAGCGATGATAAAGAGTGACTTTATCAGCACTTTTCATTATAGCGCTGATAAAGACACCCTTTATCTGCGCTTGTTTAGCGCTGATAAATACGTATTTTATCAATGCTAATAAAAGCACTGATAAATGTATCAATTTAAGAATTTTTTTATATTATTATATATTTATTTAACTCTAAATATATATATATATATATATCTATTTATACATATAAAATTGTTTGAAAGGTATATTTATATATATATCATTGAAAATATAATAAAATATATATTTATTTTTTAAATATAATTTAATTTTAAGTGTACATTTAATTAATATATATATATATATTATATATGGGTAACATAATGAATTATAATCTATAAATAAACATTATTCAATATGCACATATATATACGCATTTATGATATATTCATTGACCCCAATTCATTGAAAAACACATATATATAGACGCGCACATGTATGATATTGATCATTCCCAATTCATTGGAAAACACATATATATTCAATAATTTCAATTATACATATATATTAGAACGCATTATATATTTATAAATAAAACAAATACATTAAATATAAAGAAATATAATAAATATATATTAAATATAATGAATTAATAAATCTAATAAATATATAATGAATTAATAAATCTAATAAATATATTTAGTATTAATCTTATAATTATTTAATATATATATATATATATATTTAGTTATAACATGTGTCTTTTATTTAATGTATATAATAAATATTATCAGCACTAATAAAAGCGCTGATAAAGGGATATTTAAAGCACTGAGAAATAATCCCTTTATCAGTGCTAAAACAAGCACTGATAAAGGGTACACCTTTATCAGTGCTTGTTTTAGCGCTGATAAAGCAGACCTTTATCAGCGCTTTTTTTAGCGCTCATAAAGGCCCGCCCCTTTATCAGCGCTTTTCCGTTAGTGTTGATAAAGGTAGACACATTCCTTGCCCAGTTTTGTGGTAGTGAGGCCACTTAGACCCATTAGGCTACTTAGGCCCATTAAGAAAATTGGGCCCATGTGTCCATTGAGGCCCACTAGTCCCATTAGGCCCATCAAACCCATGAAGCCACTTAGTCCCATTAGTCCTCTTGGGCCCATGAGGCCACTTAGGCCCATCAGACCACTTAGGCTCATGAGGCCACTTAGGCCCATTATGAAAATTTGGCCACTTAGGCCCATTATGCTGATTAGGACCATTAGACCACTATGACCCATTAGGCCCATTAGTCCCATTAGGACATTTCGGCCACTCATGCCCATTAGGCCCATTAGTCACATTAGTCCATTAAGGCCCATTAGGCTACTCAGGCCCATTCAGACCATTAGACATTATGGCCAATGAGGCCACCTCATCCCATTAAGCCATTTAGGCCCATTAGATCACTTAGACCCATTAGGCCCATTAGTCCACTTATGCCCATTCCGCTCATTAGGCCACTTAAGCCCCTTAGGCCCACTAGGCCAGTGAGGCCACCTAGGCCCATTAATCCACATGGGCCCATTTCAGTGATTAGGCCCATCAGGGCCATTAGGACAATTAGCCCCATTCGGCGCATTCGACCACTAATGCCCATTAGGCCCTATAGGCCCATTAGGCCACTTAGGCCAATTAGGCCCATTAGGCCCATTAGGCCCATAAGGTCCATAAGGCTACTAAGGCCCATTAGGCCCATATAGCCCATCTAGCCCATCAGGACCATCAAAACCATTAGGACACTTAGGCCCATTAGGCCCATGAGGCCCATTTTTTCCCATTAGGCCACTTAGGCAGATCAAGCTTATTAGGCTACATAGGCCCATTAGACCCATCAGGCCCATCAAGCCCATTAGGCCACTTTGGTCCATTTGACACATTATGCCCATATGACCATTATGCCACTTAGGCCCATTCAACGCATTAGGCCACTTCGTTCCATTAGGCCCATTAGGCCCATCACGCTCATCGTGCCCATTAGGCCACTCAATCCCATTAGGCCCATTAGGCCACTCAGGCCCATTAGGCCCATTTGGCCACTTAGGCATGTTCAACGCATTAGGCCACATAGGCCCATTAGGCCCACCAGGCCCCTTGGGCCACTTAGACCCATTAGGTCCATTAGGCCTATTAGGCCACTTAGGCCAATTCACCGCATTAAGCCACTTATGACCATTAGACCCATTAGGCCCATTAGACCATTTAGGCCCATTTGGACCATTAGGCCCATAAGGCTACTAAGGACCAATAGTCCCATTAGTCCCATTAGGACACTTAGGCCCATTAGGCCACTGAGGCCCATTAATCTCATTAGGCCACTCAGGTCCCTTAGATCCATTAGGTCCATTAGGCCACTTAGACCCATTAGGCCACTTAGGCCCATTAAGCCACTTAGTCCACTTAGGATCATTATGCCCATTAGGCCAATTATCCCACATCATCCCATTATGACAGTTAGGCCCATTATGCCACTTAGTCCCATTAATCCACTTTGGCCCATTAGACAACTTAGGCCCATTAGGTCACTTAGGCCCAATATGCAAATTAGCCCACTTAGACCCATTAGGTAATTTCGTCCCCTAAGCCCCATTAGGTCGATTAGTCCCATTAGGCCACTTAGGCCCATTGGGCCATTTCATCCACTTAGGCCCATTATTTCACTAAGGCCCGTTCGTCCACTTAGGCCCATTAGTCGCATTAGTCCTACTTAGTTGATGAGGCCGATTAGGCCACTTCGGCCAGTTTGGCTCATTAGGCCCATTAGGCCCATTAGGCCCATTATGCCACTTCGGTCCATTATCCCCATTAGGCCAATTAGGCCCATTAGGATCATTTAGTCAATTAAGGGGATTAGGAAACCTGGGCCCATTAGGCCCATTAGGCCCATTCATCCACTTAGTCACATTAGGCCTATTGAACCCATTAGTCCCATTTGGCCCATTTGGCCACTTAGGCCCATTAGTCTACATAGGCCCATTAGGCCACTTAGGCCTATTCGACCCATTAGTCCCATTAGTACCATTAAGCCCATTAGGCCAGTTAATCCACTTAGGTCACTTAGGTACATTAGGCCCATTCATTCGATTAGACCGATTAGGCCACATAGGCCCATTAGGCCACATTGTCCCATTAGGCCCATTAGGACACTTAGAACCATTAGTCCCATTAAACCCATTAGTCCCATTAGGACCATTAAGCCACTTAGGCCACTTAGGCCCATTAGGCCCATTCGGTCGATCATCCCGATTAGGCCACTTAGGCCACTTAGGCCCATTAGGTCCATTAGGTCCATTAGGCCCATTAGGACCATTAGGAACATTAGGCCCATTAGGCCCATTAGGGAGCGTAGGCCCATTAGGCCACTCATGACCATTAATCCCATTAGGCCCTTTAGGCCCATTATTCCCATGAGGTGCGATCTATTGATGCGACTCATGAGGCCCATTAGGCCCAGGAGGACCATCAGGCCCATTAGGACACTTAGGCCCATTAGGACCTTTGGTCCCATGAGTCCACTTAGGCCCATGATGCCCATGCGGCCCATTAGACCCATCAGGCCACTTGGGCCCATTATGCCCATTAATACCATTAGGTCCATTGGGCCCACTAGGCTCATTTTCCCATGAGACCCATTGGGCCCATTCATCCCATTAGGCCAACTCAACTCATTAGGCCCCTTAGCCCCATGAGGCCAATTGGTCCCATTGTGCCCATTAGGCCACTTGGCCCCATCGGCCCATTAGTCCCCTTTAACCCACTTAGCCCACTTAGGCCTATTAGGCCCATTATTCCCATTGGGCCCATGAGGTAACTTAGGCCCATTAGGTCCATTAGGCCCATGAGGCCCATCAGACCAATTATTCTCATTTGTCCAATTAGGACCTTTATACCCACAAGGCCCATTAGGACACTTAAGCCCAATAGGACACTTAGGTCACTTCGGGCCATGAGGCCCATGGGGACCATTAGACCCATCATGACCATTATAACACTAAGTCCAATTAGACCCATTTGGTCACTTCGGTCCATTAGTTCCATTGGGTTCATGATGCCACCTTGGCCCATTCGACCCATTAGGCCCATGAGGCCCATGAGGCCCATTAGGTCCATCAGCCCCACTAGGCCCATTCGACCACTTTGGCCCATTAATCTCATCATGCCACATTGACCACTTAGGCCCATTGGGCCCACTCTACCACTTAAGCCTAGGAGGCCCATTAGGCTCATGAGGCCAATGAGTCCCATTAGGCCCATCAGGCCCATGAGGCCACTAAGGCCGATCAGGCCCATGATACCACTAAGGCCCATGAGGCCCATTAGCCCAATTATACCACTTATTCCCATTAGGCCCATGAGGACACCTAGGCTCATTTGGCACTTGAGGCCCTGTGGGCCATTAGGCCCATCTGGCCCATTCAGCCACCTAGGGCCATTAGGCCACATATGCCTATTCGGCCCATTTCGCCACTTAGGCCCATTATGTCCATTCCTCCACTTTGGCCTGTTCGGCAACTTAGGCCCATTAGGACCCTTAAGCCACTTAAGCCAATTTAGCCCATTATGCCCATTATGCCACTTTGGCCACTTTGGCCCATGAGGCCCATTATACCCATAGGGCCTATCATGCCCATTCGACTACTAAATCCCATTAGTCCCATTCGACCCCTTAGTCCCATTAGGCCACTTATGCCCATTATGCTGATTAGGCCACTTACACCACTTAGACCCATTAGAACCATTTGGCCCATTAGGCCCATTAGGCCCATTAGGCCACTTAGGCCCATTAGGCCCCTTGGGCCAATGAGGCCCATTATGCCCATTGGTCCAATTTTTCCCATGAGTCCCATTAGGCCACGAAGGCCCATTAGGCCCACTATGCCCATCAGGCCCATTCAGACACTTAGGCCAATTAGCCCATAAGGCGCATTAGGCCACTTAGGTCCATGAATCCCATTAGGAAACTTAGGAAACTTAGGACCATTCGACCCATGAGGCCCATTCAGCCCATCAGGCCCATTAGGCTACTTAGGCCCGTTAGGCCACTTTGGCCCATTAGGCCACTTAGGCACATTTGGCCATTTAGGCCCATTAGGTAACTCGGGCTCATTAGGCTCATTAGGCAACTTAGGCCCATTGTTCCACTTTGCCACATTGTTCCCATTTAGCATATCAGGCCCATTAGGCCCATTGGACCACTTAGGCCCATTAGGCCCATTCGACCACTGAGGCCCATTGGGACACTTAGGAACATTGGGCCACTGAGGACTATTATAGTCATGAGGCCAATCAGGTCCATTGGGCCACTGAGGCCCATTTTTCCTATTTGTCCCATCAGGCCTATGGAGCCACTTAGGCCTATTAGGGCCATGAGGCCCATGAGAACCATTAGGCCACTTAGGCTCATTCATCTCATTAGGCCAGTTAGGCCCATTAAACCCTTCATGCCCATTAGGCCCATTTAGCCCATGAGGCCACTTAGGCCCATTCGGCCCATTATGCCCTTCAGGCCCATGAGGCCCATCAGGTCCATTAGGCCACTTAGGTACATTAAAATCATTAGGCCACTAAGGCCCATTAAGATCATTAGGCCCATCGGTCCCATTAGTCAACTTAGGACCATTGGGCCCATCAGGCCCATTAAGCTCATTAGGCCACTTAGGCCCATTAGGCCCATTAAGCCGCTTAGGCTGCTTAGGCCCATTTGGCCCATTTGGCCCATTTGGCCCATCATGTCACTAAGGCCCATTAGGCAACTTAGGCCCATTTGTCTGATTAGTCCGATTAGTCCCATTAGGTCCATTAGGCCACTTAGTCACATTCAGGTCATTAGGCCATTTAGGACAATTAGGCCCATTAAGCCACTTAGGCCACTTAGGCCCATTCGACTCATCAGTCCCATTAGGCCACTGAGTCCCATCACACCCCTTAAGACACTTAGAACCATTCATATCATTAGGCAACTTAGTCCCTTTAGGCCTATTAGGCCCACTAGGTCCACTAGGCCACTTAGGCCCATTTGACCCATTAGGCCTCATATGCCACTTAGGCTCATTTTTCCCATTCGATACATTAGGCCACTAAGGCCCATTAGGCCCATTAGTCCACTTCGGCCCATTTGGCCCATTTGGCCACTTAGGCCAATTAGGCTCATTAGGCCACTTAGGCCACTTGAGACCATTATGCCACTTAGGCCCATTAGGCCCATTAGGCCACTTAGACCCATTAGCCCACCTAGGCCCATTATTCCCATTAGGCCACTCAATCCACTCAAGCCATTAGGCCCATTAGTACATTGAGGCCCATTAGGCACATTAGGCCTCTTAGGCCCCTTAGGCCCATTAGGCCCATTAGTCCACTAAGGCCCATTATGACCATTAGGCCCATTAGTCCCGTTAGTCCACTAAGGACCCTTAGGACCATTAGGCCAATTAGGCCAATTAGGCCCATTAGGACACTTAGACCACTTAGGCCCATTAGGACCATTAGTCCACAAAGGCCCATGAGGCCCATTATCCCACTTAGGCCCATTAGCACACTTAGGCCCATTTGGACACTTAGGCCCATTTGGCCCATTAGGCCACTCAAGCCACTTTGGCCTGCTATGCCCATTGGGCCCATTAGGCCACTTATGCCCATTAGGTCACTTAGGCTAATTAGGCCCATTTGTCCACTTAGGTCCATTCAGCCCATTAGGACACTTCGGCCACTTAGGTCAATTTGGCCAATTAGGACACTGAGGCCCATTAGGTTCATTCAACCACTTAGGCTTATTCGACTCATTAGGCCACTCAAGCCCACTAGGGTACTAAGGCCCATTAGTCCAATTAGTCTACTTAGGCTCATTAGGCCAATTAGGCCACTGAGGCCCATTTGGCCCATTAGGCCACTAAGGCCCATTAAGACCATTAGGCCCATTAGAACACTTAGGCCCATTAGTCCCATTAGTCCCATTAGGACACTTAGGCCCATTACACAATATAGGCCACTTAGGCCCATTAGGCACATTAGGCCACTTAGGCCACTTAGGCCCATTATGCCCATTAGGCCCATTAGCCCACTTAGGCCCATTTGGTCACTTAGTCCCATTAGACCACTTAGGCCCATTAGGCCCATTATCCCACATAGGCCCATTAGGGCACTTAGTCCCATTAGGCCACTTAGACCCATTAGTCCCATTAGGACACTTAGGCCCATTAGGCCACTTCGACCACTTAGGCCCATTAGGCCCATTATTCCCATTAGGCCCATTTGTCCACTTAGGCCCATTAATCCTATTAGGCCACTTAGGCCACTTAGGCCACTTAGGGAAATTGGGCCACTCAGGACGATTAGACCACTTAGGCTCATTAGGCCACTTAGGCCGCTTTGGCCCATTATGACTGTTAGGCCCATGAGGTCACTTAGTCTCATTAGGCCACTTAGGCCCATTTGTCCCATTACACCACTTAGGCCCATTGGGCCACTTCGGTCACTTAGGCCACTTAGGCCCATTTGGCCACTTAGGCCCATTAGGCCCATTAGGAAACTTATACCCATTGTGCCCATTAGGCCCATTAGGCCTATTATGCCCCTTAGGACCATTTGTCTCATTCGTACACTTAGAACCATTAGGCCTATTAGGCCCATTCGGCCACTTAGGCCCATTAGGTTATTTAGGCTCATTCGGCCCATTCATCCCATTACCATTGGGACACTAAGGCCCATTCATCCCATTGGGATACTTAGGCTCATTCAGCCCATTACACCACTTAGGCATGTTCAGCCCATTAGGCCCATTAGGCCACTTAGGCCAGTTAGGCCCATTAATCCACTTTGGCCAGTTAGGCCCATTAGTCTCATTGGGCCTATTACACCACTTAGGCTCGTTCATCCCATTAGGCCTATTAGGCCACTTAGGCTAGTTAGGCCCATTAGGCCACTTTGGCTAGTTAGACCCATGAGGCTCATTAGGCCCACTAGGTCAATTATGCCAGTTAGGCCAGTTGTTCCCATTCAACCCATTTGACCCATTTGGCCACTTAGGCATGTTAGGTCTATTAGACCCATTAGACCCATTAGGCCACTCATGCACATTCAACCTATTAGGCCACTTAGACCAGTTAAGCCCATTCGACCACTTAGGCCCATTTGGCCCATTATGTCTGTTAGGCCCATTAGGCCTATTAGGCCCCTTGGTATGCCAGTTGAAAGTGTCTAATGGATGGTTGTATCACTGAGAGGGGGAGGGGGTGAATCAGTGATACTTTTTTTCTCTTATATTTCTTTTCAAATGAAATAACCTTCGCCTCTAGTTAATGATTCTATCCCCTACCAAAAACAATTCAAACACACATCCACATGAACACAAGTATTTACAAGATTCAATATTCAATAATAATAGCTACATCCTTGGTTTGGTATGGAAGTGATCCAATACCACACAATCCAATAGAAAATAATCATTGGATTACAGCAAGTAGGATATACTCATTCACTCGTGTAGCACCATGTAAACAATCCAATAGTTCATGTGCACCCTCGCGGTCGCGACAGCGAGGGTGGAGGCGGCAGATGCAGTGGCGGTCGCGGTAGCGGGAGCGGGGGCGGAGGCGGTGGCGGCGGTGGAGAAGGAGGAGGACTAGGAGGATGAGGAGGAGGAAGGAGGAGGAAGGAGGAGGACGAGGAGGATGACGAGGAGGAAGACGAGGTCGCGCGGCGAGGGGCCTGGTTTAGCTTCTGCGAGAGCTTGACCGCATGCAAGTGAGGATGGCCTGTTAGGGTTATTAAATAAAAACTGACATAACCTAATTAAATGGAAAATATTAAACACATCTTGGATATCTATCAAACCATTTGGTAACTGAAAACAATAATAAATACTCCCTAGTGACCAAAAATCACTATGTTTATCCAATTACTCGGTGAAAACAGACATTGATAACCTAGCCGCTGACATCCCAAGTGATGTGAAATTACGATAAACACCTAATCACTAACCTAAAACACCAGAAGTTGATTCCAATGGTTCATATTGAATTTATTATAACTCTGTGTAATGATTAAATTCTTCCAGATCAACCACACTATCCCTTTCATCTCTTAAACAACACTCGAACCAACAATGGACCACTCTCCCAACTCTTCCCAGTACTAAGGATATATATATGGATTCCAATATAAAGAAATGTAGGGATCCTTCTTTATCACATCCTGATAACAATTTTTATAGGGGAAATCAACAAAAGGAAAATTTATTTCCCAATATCCAATGAAATCTTGTGCATGATTCTGGAGAGTAACCTCTAGAACATTGACTTCCCTCTCTGTATATATATCCATCTATAGATGATAATGTGTTAATAATTTACCATGAAAAACTAGTGAAACCTATAATGATTTCCAAAAAATAGATTTTAACCTCAGATCACTTTCTGAAACAATTATAGAGGGAACCTCATGAAGTCTCAAAAAATCTAAAACATATAAGTCCGTGAGTTGTTCCACTTTCATCGCCTCATTAATATAAAGGAAGTGCGCATATTTTTGGAGTTGATCAACAACCACCCAAATAAAAATCTTCTTGCAAGGAGTTTCTGGAAAACCAATAAAAAATTAATGAAAATATAATCCCAATTCTATACTGGAATGTTTAATCGCTAAAACAACAACACAGGTCTCTAGTGATCCTCCATAATTCTATAATATGTAATGAACCATAAATCCAAAACCGTTATCAACTATATCATCCATTGACTCTTGCAATAACACCTCATGTCAAGATTTCACACGTTCAATTCAAGCGGTAGAAAAAAAATTTACCTGAAATTGAATATCAATAATGGTAGCGGCGTCGACGGAGGCAGCACTAGAGGCGGAGGTGGCGGTGACGGTGGAGGCGGTGGCAGCGGAGGCTGCGGCGGCAGCAGAGGCGGTGGCAGTCGCAACAACGGCGGCAGAGGCAGCGGCGGTGGTGGCAGAGGCCACGGCGGTTGTGGCAGCAGGGGCGGGGGCAGAGGCGGTGGCGGTGGCAGAGGAGGAGGAGGACAAGGAGGAGGAAGGATAAGGAGGAGGAGGACGTGGTCGCGGCAGACGAGGGGCCTGGTTTGGTTTCCGCAAAAGCTTGAATGCATGAGAGCGAGGATGGCCAGTTAGGGTTATTAAATAAAAACCGATGGAACCTTTATCAGCGCTCATTAAAAGTGCTGATAAAGGTATGTTTTATCAGCGCTAAAATAAATGCACTGATAAAAAATTCATTTATCAGCGCTAAAATAAAAGCGCTGATAAAACATTCATTTATCATCGCTTTTTAGCGCTGATAAAGGCATACCCCTTTATCAGCGCTTTCTGTTTAGCGCTGATAAAGGGAAGCGCTTCCCATGCCCTGTTTTGTGGTAGTAATAAGGTAAGGGATCCTTTCCGAACCTCCATATTTCCTTCGAGTTACATTTTATATCTATTTAACCAATTTAACTCTTCTTTATTTTTATTTAATTCTTTTAAATTCTGTGTATATGTTCAAAAATCATGTATCTATATCATATCATCCTTGTTTTATGGTGTAATACATGTTTTAATAAGGTTCCCTTCTCAAATATTCCTAAAAAAGAAAACCTGATTCAAGGGAAGTTTCCGATTTCTTACCCATTTTCAAGTTCACTCAATAATATATTTTAAGACACTATTATTTTACTAAAATCACTCATTTTATCATGAAAATATATCTTGGTTCATTTTGGGTTTTATACAGATAATTATTCCTTTTACATTTTAAATAATCTTTAATATTTTCCTTAAACCACACTAAAATGTTTTATTTATAAGGTTTCTTAAACACTATTTTTACATGTATTAACTTTAGTTTGAAATAACTTGTCATCATCTATTCCTATTTCCCTTATGAATGTCCATGTATGGTTTAAATAATTTCTTTCATGGAAGCCATTATAACATTACCTTATGTTATGCCTTTTGACATGACTATGATACCCAATTCTTACCATGGGTAACCCTTATGTTTATGTTTGATCCCTTAGGTATGATTCTTTATATGGAAAAAATATGCATAAAAATGTTATGATGGATGAACCCAGATAGTTTTATGATGCATTAGGTAATTTTTAGTCTTATGAGACATCATGTGAAACAGTCTTGGTGGTTAGCCTTAACTCGTACTCCATGTACAATAGTCATGGTGGTTAGCCTTGACTCATTCTCCTGCATATGAAATAAGAATTAACTCATGATAAAGTCATGTTTTATGTTTCTACCACATTACTTTGATTTCAATATTATATGATTCAATGTTCTATATGATATGATTCCATATGTTTAATTATGTTCCATTCCCTTTTATATCATTATGTCTTTCCTTCTAACCCATGTGCTTTGATTTATTTTATTTCCTATTTATTTAATGATATTTTAATATAATCCCTTTATTCATATATTCCCCCAGTCTATTCTATGTATATTTAAGGAATCAAAAGAATTTAGGATCTCCTTGTAAAGATTAAATAAAAAGATGTTTTATTTTGGTTTCATGTTGTTTAATTATGTATCTAATATTCCAAAGACACTATAATTTATGATCATTGGTTTGTATTTAATGGTTAAGTATGCTTAAAATCATGTAATAGTATGTGTAAAAGGCTAGGTTCACTACAAAAATTCAATTGAATTTGATATTTATTATTATGACAAACACACTTGTGTTAATTAATTTATTATGTTTTTCTTATGACCATCTAAAGTCTCCCAGATATACCCATCATAAATGCATTCATGGAAAATAAAATGTCATGATTCATAAATATGGATAATTGAAAAAATTTAATTGACCATTTTTAATTTATTAAAACCTTGATTACATAGTCAAACACATCTGGTGAAAATAGTGTAATTTGGTTTTAATGCTGTAATTAATTATTTTTTAATGTAATTTAATTATTTTCTTTATTAAGAGACTAAAAAATGTGTACTTATGAGTTATATGCCATATTCCTCGATTTAAATGTATCTGGGATAAACACCTAGGTTTCCAACGTGTATCTCAGTCAGACTGTATGGTGTGTACTAACTTGCTACATGTAATGTGTTATACTTTTCATGTGTTCATGTAACCCACTATAGGAGTCGATGTGTTCTTCAGACATGAGACCACACAAAATGTACTATGGATACAAACTGTGTGTTCTGCTAGTCTTGTGTCTATATAACCCGCCGAATGAATCGTCCAATTATTTAGAGTGATAAATAATGAGTTACACATCATGTAATCCAGTGAAACGATGTATATCTCATTAATTTTTCAGAATGTCAGTCTCATGAAGTTAGAAACCGTGTATTTGACCACATGATTAGTATGAATTTTTCCAATATACTATGTAGACTACATGACATATACTTTATCTTCACACCATGTAATTCAACAATACATGTTATAGAATGGCTTAATCAACATGAGGTGTAAAATAAGTGCACTGTGTGTTATTAATTCTTGGTGAACTGTGTATCCCACAACATTTCCAGGTGAAGTAAACTTGGGTACACAACATGTAATCTAGGTATATTCCATGAAACTGGTCAACTGGCAAGAATTATGATCACTTTATGATGGCATATCTGATTGTTCTTCATATAATCTTATAATTTAAGAAATTATGAATCTTGAACAATGAAAAATAAAATATTAGAAGAATGTTAATTAAACTTCATATTTAAAGAATGGATAGCATGAAAATGAAAAATCTAACCATTATTGCCCTTATATATCATCAATAAAATAAATAATTATAAGTTTAAACAAGACCCCTATGATACCACTTGATGGTTACAGACATAATAGAATCACTTGGTGGGCGAATAACCATAAAGGTTTTTTTCTTCCAATTTGATGGATCATTCACTAATTGTGAAATATGTAAATGTCTTGACTGATGAAAATTTTCAACTGAATATTGACATAGGAAGCCCAAAACTTAGATATGATCTTTTTAATGTTAAATTTATAATTAATTAAAATAGATATGATTAGATTAGGAGGGGATGAGGAATCAAGGGTGGTATTTTTTATGCACAATGATTATAAATTCCTGATTAAACCTACATAATAAACAAGATAATCTATTTATAGAGTTAATGATTAGGTTAAAATATTATTTAATTTCACAATGAACCTTAAATAATATAATAAGCCTCATTTGATATCATGAAATATAATAATAATAATAATAATATTTTATGGAATATGCTAATTCACATGTTGATAAATATTATTTTTACCAGCATGTAAATTAATATTTATCACCAGACACAATCTTGGTCTGTTCATCCTCCTAAATATTTTTTGTATACTTGAATAAATATTTTTTACGTATTTTATTCCAAAATAAACATTCCATTCACACTCTATAGAATAAATATTTTATAAATATTCAATTATTAAAATAAATATTTTTTTCACAGTCCATTAAATAAATATTTATTTAGTATTTTAGGGTTGATAAAACTTGAATAAAATTGTTCTTTGGACTTGAGAATAATATTTATTCCAATTATTAAATTCAAATATAATTTCATCTAGGCTTATTTCTCGTACGAATTAGGTGATATTTCCTAAAGTCCAAAATTACTATCTAGCAATGTAACACCCCAAGCTTCCATGATACGTTTCCCTTTGAATAATGCAATAGCTTGCATTGTATGCAACTTTGAGGTTCTAACACACTGCGGCCAATCAAACTAGCCGTTACCCTCTTTTTGAAATTATAAATTTTTTTTTTCAAAATGGACTTCATTTTTGAATTCAGAATATCAAAATTAGCTTAGGGTGAATTTTTGGTATTTTTCTGAAAGCAATCAATTTTTGATGAATAGTGAAAAACACTGCGTTATTGGTTAAAATCGACTTTTTATTTAAATAATTATTTATTTTATTTAAATTTATTTTAGGTAAAAATAGATACATAATACCTATATAAGTTCAATTTAATTCATTGGAGTCATTTTATAATAAGTTTAGATATATAAAACCTTTATTGAACTCTTTACCGTCTTTTACCCACCTCCTATGAGCATTTTCAAATTTGCATAAAACTTAATTTTACCACTTATGTGAGTTAAATTTCAAAAAATCTGAGAGACACGGTTAATATAAGTAATTAAAATGTGGTTCGATAAGATGAAAATAATTTTTGATGAATAGTAACTTTTGACTTTTGTTTACCATAATTAAAAGTAAATAGAGTAATCAAGGGTAAACATGATATCATAATTACCCTAACAAATGTCCTAATTCTATTGGATAAGTATAATTAAACCAAACAAACCTTATGAATAAAATATGACCCCCTTGGTCCACTTGGATTAGATTATGACATTTACTATTTTTTTAAAGAAGAGTTAAAAGAGTTAAGTTCAAAGTTTAATAACTAAACCATTTTTTATATGGGGTTACACACAATATAAATTAGACTATAAATATTCATTAAAAATATAACAATATTTCCTACATAACGGAATTTTATTTATAATTTTTAGACATTAAATAATTTAATTTATTTATGACACAATGATGATGTAGTAATTACCTTATTAATGAAATATTAAAATAATTGATATTATAAATATCCAAATAAATGTAAATTGAGACTTCTGATGAATTAAACTAATTTTATAGGTTAATATGACATGTTAGGGTTGTTTAAATAAATTTTATTCGAAGTGATAAAGTTTTAATGGCTTTCAAAAAAATTAAATACTAAATAGTGTCAAAATTGACATAATTGAGTTTAAAAAAAAATACTATATTATTAATTGATATAATATTCATAAAAATATAAAGTTCGGACAAAATACTTAGATAAGGTTGTATATATTAATAATGAACCAGTTGGGGTATTTTGGCAGTTTATAGTAAGTTTATTAACCATATAATATAAAAATACAAAGAGACATGGTAAATGTCAAACTATTTAACTAAGAGTTAAATCTAAAAGATAATATTAATATGGTGACCTAAACCTTTCTAAAACCTATTGGTTGAGAGGTTTTCGACCGATCCTGACCTTATCCTCTAAATAAATCATTTTTGATCCATTAAAAACCGAAAATAATTTTATTATAAAATAATATTTCAAGCTTTTCCTAAAGTGACCCTCACCTCTCTTATAAAAGGGCACTTCACCTTATCTAAAAATCACACCTCCAAATCCATTTGGATCGGCCAAAATCTGCCTAAATATCTTCCCAAATTTCCCCCTTCATCCTAGAGGCCTTAATTTGGTCAGAAATCCGACCTAAAGAGCCATTTTGATCAAATCAAAAGGAAGAACCCGAAGAAGAGGTAATATTTCATCACCTCTTTAAAGTTCTTTTCTTCTTCCACTTCCTCTTTATTTTTTGTTTCCATGCCAAAATAATAAATCCATTACCTTCTACATACTATGATGTTATTATAAATACGTTACAACCATATTATTTATTCTATCCATCATATAAATGAAAAAGTCACCATACATGCGTACGTACGACTTACCGTCTCCACGTCGTGGTGTAGTTTGTATTCAAACACTTCATTATTTGGATGGGTATAATAATGAGTATAAATAATGTAAATAATAAATATAAAATGTTAATTATTATGTATATATTATATACCATCCAATTACATATGATTTCTCCATCAATATAATGATATTGTCGCTCGTGCATACGTACGGATTACCGTCTCCACGAACGCAATGAGATTCATTTCCCCATCGTAACAATTCAAGAATAATTTTCATTTGATGACTAAAAACATTTTTTATAAACATAATATCATTCTTTATATGAATAAAATACATCCTATCCATAACAAACATGGCTTAGGTAACCAAGAATATAAAGGAAAATGAATCAGTTAACACCGGAAAGGATGATACTACTGAAATATTATTAACAAATCTATATTAGAGGATAATATCTGATATCATATTTATGTATATAGTTCTTTTATAATTTAATAACAATGATTTAACTATTATACAGGAGGTTAACATACCCTTGACCAAGGAAAAGTACAAGGTTAGGGTTAATTTTACAATCTATTTATTATCCGAGGTTGTTTTTACGTAAGTATCTAATGGGACCTCTTTATCATCCACATCCATGTTTCTTAAAAATGCATTTAAAAACATTTTTTTACTATTTACTAGACTATGTTTTAAAGTCATTTATACCCTTGTTCTACTTTTTATAAAATGTTTTTAAAGGAATCTTTCTGTCGTTTTCCAAACAAGGTACTTTATAACTTTTTTGAAAAATTAAGCTAAAAATGTTTTTTAACTTATACGGAAGGTGTGGTTATTCTCCACCGTTATATCACCTTTGAAGCTTCCCTTACAAGATTATAATAATATTTTCAAAATAAATTTTTTCTTTTATAATAATGTGACTTTTAAATGATTTCAAAATAGAAAGAGATATTTCTCTCAAATAGTTTTGATTTCATTTATGTCCACATCCTTTGTGATAATTTTTACACTTGTTTGAAGTTGATTTATTATGATACAAATCTTCCATATTTTATTTAAAGTTTTGTGATATGTTTGAATGTGAATGTATTATTTTTATACCATTCATGGTTTATTGTTAAAGTATTGACACTTCGTATTCTAGTTTTAATATGAATGTTTATGTTATGTTCAACCTTTTCATATGAGAAATGTATTGGACTTAGTAAGTGATGGGTGGAGCCCGCTATAGCTCCTCGGTGCATTGGTAGGTCTCATGAGACAATTATATGTGGAATTGGCCGAGGCCTTTCCCAATTTGATATATGGTTTTGGGAAAGACCTAAATCATTTTTAGACGAGTTGGCTAAGGCCTTGAAAAGATTTTTCAGAATGTTTGGAATTGTACATTCCCTCATTATGAAAATAATAATGATCGTTCATGTGGTTATTTGACTAGTAGAATACCCATGACTATATTTTTTTATGGAATTATTTACTCATCTCATATTCATTCCATAAAGTTTTTATGTTTATTATTTGTAATGGCATGTGTTTTTAATTATTCACCATACCTAATGTTTATGTTATCTTCCTCTGTATTTCTTACCCTTACTGAGCATTTGAGCTCACCCCTTACTTATGTTTCATTTTACCAGGATAGGAAGAAGTTAGTTATGAGTGACTTTAAGGAATAATCTAGGAGGCTTGGATGTTTCTAATGGAATAAATTAGTGTTGTATTTCTTTTCAAGTTGTAATGTTGAACTTACGAATGTATCTTGTTTCCAATAATACTAAACTGATCGGTCTTTCGGGACATGATTCCTTGTATCATGCCAATGTTATGTAATAAAGCACCAACTCTAGGTAACTGGGGTCAGGGAGTTACAACCAATGGGTCAAGGAAACCTAGATAAATAAGGTAGTATCACAACATCGCAACTACATACAAGCAATATATATATATATAATATAATTCCTTGGTCTAAATATCTCATCAAGAAGGTTGCACATTCATGTTATCAATCTATATTCTAGACATGTCTTTCTTTGACTCTATAAAATAATATTGTCATTACACCATGATCCTAGAGCCAAGATACAAACTTCTATTAATATATATGGTAAAAAATCCTCCCACAACTTATCTATTAATAACATGTCATTCATGATGCACCCAATATACCCTACTTCTTATTAATGGGTTTTAGTCAGTAAATATAAGTGTGTGATTCATGAAATGAATTAATAATAATATTAAAGTATAAGTAACATTACATATTCTCTTATATAATAATATCAAGTAACACATAAACAAGAGTATTTCCTACTATCAAGTATATTCTTATAATCTCTTATCTTAGAAAATTCCAAGGGCTTGTTTCGTGAGAAGAAGTATCACATGCTTATGAGTACTTGAACCTAAGAATCAGCATACTAAGCTTCCCAACATATATTTTTATCTGATCGTAGAAATATATTTAATAATTTCATAATGATATCTCAACATGCTCATCATATAGTGGTACTCCTATAACCTTTTCAATGAGACATATACTTTAGGAAATCATTATATTAAAGTCATGAAAAACAATAAACAAAATGTAATAAGATATTTTATCAATATCCACTTATTTAAATATACATGTAATCAAGGTAAAAAAAGTTGGCTCTAGAACATTGGCTCCAACACCATAATTGAATTTCTTGTACGTTAGAAATTTTATTGATTTCATCACATAGAAAAAAAAGTATTTGATAGTGTCATTAACACATTACTAGATGAACTAGACAAAGAAAATGATAGAATTAATTCTAGGTTTGAAATGATTACAAGGGGATAATAGAATATTTGGTGACAGTGATGGGTTAAAGATAGACTTTTCTTCCTCCAGAAGCTTATAATAATTTTAGGCATGATAGATTTCAGTTTTTCAACTTCCTAAATAGTGTAAAAAGATATTGAATTTACTGTAATGGGTTATTTGGGAATGAAGCTATCACTTGTATAAATTTATTACTAATACCTTTTAGGTAATTTTATACATTATTCTATATACCCTTCATTGTTATTCAAATCTGTTTGAGGCTATCCATTCCCCTCAATGTAACATTTTAGTTCACAATACATATCAAATCCTCAAAACTGACCAAACATGATTGGATTGTTTTAATACTTTAGTAAAATGATTCATTATTTATTTGTTATCTGTGGGAATTAACTTTAAGTAAAATTGATGCACTATGTGGATGATATGACCCAAAATGTGTGTTTTCATTTAAATGTAACATTTTACTCCAAAATTGATGTCACATACTCAAAAATGATAAAACATAATCATAATGTCTAGATACTTTAGGATAAGGATAAATGATTAATTTATGATATGTAAGAATTAAACTCATGTCAATTCAATACACAGTGTGGTTTACATGACTAAAAGTGCATGTTTTCAGTATAAAAGTAATATTTTATTTCACAACACACATCACATACTAAAAACCAGAAAAATAAGCTCAAATTTTATTGAAACTTTAGGAAAATGATTCTTGATTTATTCATGATGTGTAAGATAAAACTCACATCAATCTGACACACGGTGTTTCCAAATTGACTGATAGTCTGTATTTTTAGTTTAAAAGTAATATTTTAAGATAAAACACACATCACATACTAAAAAAATAAGAAAACACACTCTAATTGTATTGAGACTTTATGAAAATGGTATATCATTAATTTTTGATGTGTAGGAATTAATCACACTTCAATATAAAAAACAATGTGGTCCATATGATTGAAAGTGAATTTTTTCGTTTTAAAGTTTCATTTTATTTAAAAACACACATCACATACTAAAACCAAAAAAACACATTCATTTTTTCATGACACTTTAAAAAAAATTGTGATTTATTTTTGATATTTATGAATTAACCAAATGTCAATATGATACACAATGTGGATGGATTGATTAAAAGTTCATGTTTTCATTTAAAAGTTACATTTTAGTTCAAAATGCATGTCAGATACTCAAAACCAAACAAAGATGCTCTGATTATTTTGACACTTTAATAAAAATATATTTTTTTTTAAAGTGTTGTAATTTACCTCAATTAAATCTAAAAATATATATGTCTGATATGACTAAAAGTGAATGTTTTCATTTAAAAATGTTTTTTTTCAAAACATGTTTCACCCACTCAAAACCAATAAAAAAACTCATATTTTATTGATTATTTAGGAAAATGATACATGATTAATTTTTAACATGTAGAAATTAAACTCACATAAATCCAACCCACTATGTTATTAGATTTACTAAAAGTGTATGTTTTTAATTTAAAAGTGAAATTTTAGTTCATAAAACACATCATAAACTCAAAATTGAGTAAAAATTCTTATATTGTCTTAATACTTTAAAAAAGTAGCCTATGATTTATTTTTAGTGTGTATGAATTAACTGTACATTGATCGGACACATGATATAGACATATAGATTAAAAGTTCATATTTTTAGTTTAAAATAGTTATTTTAAGCCAAAAAATGCATCATATAGTTACCCAGGGATTTTAAACATATTATTACATGGTTTTAAGTATAATTTTCCATCAAATACAATGAAAGGATAAAAAATCCTAGTGACTTTGGAGGATTAGGTACATAATTTAAAAACATTAAAATATCATAAGAAATATTTTTATTAATCACCAAAATGATCTCCTAACTCCCTTTGAGCTCTTATAACTGAATAGGAAAACCTAGGAATACATAGCCAAAAGGGATGTGCTAAAATTCCTAGTAAGGGAATAAACATGGTAAAGAAGCATAAGAAACGAGTCAGAAGGAATAATATGATAACATAAAAGTCATGGATCATGAATGAACATATAGGTTATTGACATATATAACATGTAATAATATGATCATGTAAATATAGAAATGTAGAAAAGACACATAACATGACATAAGTCAAGGCTAAATGCCAAGATGATATTACATGGTTGAAAAAGTCCCATAATAGATTAGGTTTAATCCCTAATCCCATACATAAAGTCTCATGAGAATAAAACATTAACCAATGAATTTTATTAATATCTAGTAACAACCATCATAACATGTTCATTAATATTTGTGCCACAGAAATAATTAAAATAAGGAATAATCATAAGGGTTACCCATAAAAAGAAGTTGGTTTTGTAATCATGTCATAAGGCATAACCAAATGGAGTATCATAATGTAATCCATGAAAGAAGTGATTAAATAATTATTTCACATTAATAACTGAAAAATAAAAACATATCTTTAATAATGACGTCCAGCTAAAGTGGAAACATGAAAATGCGTGGTTAGGTATCTTTAGAAATGTACCGCTTGAGCGCGGGTTTAATGAAATGAATGGAGTCTATAAAGATGATAAAAGAATAATTATTTATATAAAACAAAAAATTAACTAAAATAGTTTTTCATGATAGAATTAATAATTTTATAAATAATGTGTGACTTAAAAAAATTTATGTATTTTACTTGAAAATGGGTAAGAAACAGAGAAGTTCCATATAATCATGTTTTCTTATCGAGAGGAATTGAGAAGGGAACCTTTTAAAAACATTTATTTACCCTAAAATAAAGATGAATTGAGTTATATAAATATGTTTTGGAAATATATATAGTATACATGAGAAGTATATGAAGAGAAAAATTGGTGAAAAGGGAGATAAAGCGTAACCCAAAGGAAATATGGATGTTTGGAGAGACCCCTTACCTTATGTCTGAATGCATTATTCACTTAAACTTAATGCCCCATATAATAAAATTATATTCATTAATTAATTAGTTAACAACCTCTTCCACATATATTTTACTTATTATAATTTTTTTAAGTTCATTTGTGGATATTTTGCGGAGTTATAAAGTGTAATTCCACTGTTCTGGGATCATTTGTTTCATTGTTTCATAGTCGATTCACTTGTGTGTAATTAGGGATGTTTTATTTTAAAATGGAACTAAGACCCAAAAAGTGAAAATAAGTGGTATTAATGAAATAAAATATTTTTAAATGTTCTCATACATCATTTTTTTCTGACATGAGGATGGTTATTTTAGTAAAAATGTTATCGTTATGTTGTTAGTTCATTTAGGTGATTTTACCGAGCATTATGAGCTAGTTTTTTTTATTTAATATTATGTCTATATATTAGTTCAAGAAAATTAAATGAGTTAAAATATACTAATTAAAATCTTATTTAACCATATTAATATTTTTATGACCAACCTTGAAGGCAGTAATGGAAAAAGAAAACTCATTATCCAAGGAGACAATTGACCTCTATAATACGGACAATGGTTTCATTTCATTGAATAAGAGGAAATGAGAAAAGGGGTGGATAGAAGATATTAAACTAGAAATATAAAATTCTAGTATATAAATGATACTATATTTTTTATGATTTTTTAGAGGAATGAGGTGATAATTAGGTAGAATATAAAAAGAAATTAAAAGAGGTAGTTTTAGAATGTTACTTCTTGAATATCACCTCCTTGAAGAACCCCTTAAGGAACTTGGAATTGGTATTTTGGTGAGACCATAACTTTTATGTGTGTAGAGTGGGTGGTATAGGGGTTTTTCAAATATTTAGAAAGATTCAAGTCTTATAAGGCATGAGGAGAAGAGGTTGTGAGGGGTGGTATTTATAAGGGAAGGAGAGAGGTTTTTTGGATTATTATATTCATTAGTTTATTATTTTGGCTCTATAATATCAAAAATATTGATTCTTATAACTAAATATATAAAATGGTTCATTTTAGTTCAATGTAATGGGTTTTTACATCATCCATGACTGAAAAATTTATGTATTTGGCATACAATGTCTAATACAAAAAATTACTGTATTTCACTATTGATAAAAATTCAACTATTTTAGAAAAATACCAAAAAAATCACTCTAACTATTTTTTGATGTGTATATTTCAAAAATTTAAATCTTTTTATGAAAATAATTTTCTAAATATGAGAAATTTATTTTCTAAACAAATTCATCATTTATTTGAAAAGTACCAATTTTAATATTATAATAAATTTTATCACCCTTTGAAAATTTACTTATGGCATCATGAAATTATCTTATAATTATAATAAAATATAATACTAATTTATGGATAAAATTTATGAAAATAAATGTTCTTTTAAATAGTTATATTCATTATAAAATTGAAAATAAAATAGTTATGTTTTACAAAAAATACTAACAGTTAATTTATCAATTTTAAAACATTTATTTACTTGTAACATGATATAAATATATCATGTTTTCATTTTATAAGATAACTAAATATTATTTTACATTTAAAAAAGCGAGGTTACTATTCTAATAGTCATATTACTATTCCTAATGGTCATATTACTATTCCAACAATCTAGTTACTATTCCAACGGTCATATTACTATTCAAATGGTCAGATTTATAACGGTAATATGGGTTCACTACTTCCTATAAATATATCTTATTCCATTCACTCTTTATTCACTTCTATTTTCCCTCAAGTGTATATACTATCATCTTTAAAATTAATATTTTATTATTAACATTATTTTTTATTTCTATAGCTTTGTTTCTAAGTGTGATCATTATGGTGGATTGAGAAGATCCAAATTACCCTATTCTTATTCTATTATTTTCTATTTATTTTCACACTATGATATTTGGAATTATTGTTGGTTTAGTTGATGAATAATGTATCATTATTCATTTATGATAATAATGTTTTATTGGTCTTCTTGATGTGATGTGTGTTCTTTATACTAGATGACATAATTATAAGAAGGGAAATTTCATTGGTGAAATTATTGGCCGTTAAATTCTTCTCCTCTTATGAAATTTCAACTGTGAAATTTCATTTCACATACTAAGTTAAAAATAGTTGAGGTTACATCACCTTCATCACTTCTTCTAGCTCCCATGTCACCTCTTCATATTTATAGTTTTACCAAAGTACATTGACTAGGTGGAGTTTCATATTGTGTAGAAATTTATATCCATGTTCCAAGATCTTCACTGGATACTCCTCACATGAGAGATCATTTTCTAGTGATACCACCTCGGAATTCCATACATGTGATGGATCTAGTAAAGATTTCCTCAAGAGTGATACACAAAATACATCATGTACTCGAGACATGGTTGGGGGAAGTACTAGTCAATAGGCCACAACTCCTATGTGATCAATAATGTTAAAGGGGATGATGTACTTGGTACTTAGCTTTCCATTCTTCCCAAATCCCATGACTCTCTTTCATGGAGATATGTTGAGGAATACCTTATCCCCAACATCAAAATCTAGGTCCCATTGATGATTGTTTTCATAGATCTATTATCGACTTTGGGTATCCCTAATGAAATTCTGAATGGTATTAATCTTTTGTACCATTTATTTTTTCATTTTTTTTCCCAAAAACTTTAGTTCACCCACTACATACCAACATTTAGATGTTCTACATCTATTCCCACAAAGATATTTATGTGGATCCATTTGGATGCTTGAGTGAAAACTATTGTTGAAAGAGAATTCAATGAGAGGAAGATGTTGGTCCCATCCTCCATTGAAGTCCATCGAGCATGCTCTCAATATACTTTACAATGTTTGAATAGGATGCTATGACTGACCATTAGTCTAGGGGTATAATCCATAATGAAGTTCAGCTTAGTGTTTAGATCATGTTAGAGACTTTTTCCAGAACTTAGAGGTAAATCTCAGATCTCAACCAGATACAATTGATAATGGAACTCCATTCATCCTAACCAATTCTATAATTTATATCCATTTAATTTGATTGAGTGAGAATTCCTCTTGAATTTCAAAAAAGTGAGCAATATTTGTTAGAGGGTCCACAACAACCCATATAACATTATTTCATATGTATGTCTTCATAAGTCCAATGATAAGTTCTATGGTGATGTTTTCCCATTTACATATAGGTTTGTGTAATGGTTGAATCATACCCTTAGTCTTTTTTCCTTTCATCCTTCACTTTATGACAAATTAGACACTTTGATGTATATTCATAAATCTCCTTCTTCATATTGTACCACCAATAGTTCTCTTTGTGATATTGATACATCTTTATGATCCCTGGGCGGATAGAGATGGTTGAGCTATGTGCATAATTCAAAATATCCATCTTTATCTCATAATTTGTTGGTAAACATATCCATGAACCAAATATTATGACTCGTTTCTCATATGTAAGATCCCATATTTTTCCAGCTATGTCCCTCTTTGAGTTTTTTTTGAGCCTCGGTGGCTGAGTCTTGTTCAGATACATAGATATTTTATTGGGGAAAATGACCTAATGTCCAGGGATTTATGTTTTTTTCTAATTAATTGAGTCTAGGTAAATGGGTCAAGCATTACCAAGGGTACTTGATAAATTGAGAATCCTTAGAGGGGGTTTAGGTTGTTTTCATATGGAAAATGGGTTGAATAAAAATCTATATAACATTTATACACTGTGTAAATGTATTACACATCATGTAATGTTTCAGTGAATTTAATATTCAGCCGAGGTAATGGGTTTGTTGGCGTATACCTCTAAAAATAATTACATTACATGTAACTATATTACATGCCCTATAATTACCTGACCTTCTATTTAAAAGTGTGCCGTGTGGTTGATTTTTATTTCATATCACATTCACATTCTTCCTCTCAACTTAGGGAGACATTAAAGGTGATTTTGGAAGACTTACCTCCCTTTTGGACATCCCAATCACACATATGATCCATGGTAAGTGGGTTTTCTTCATTTTTACTCTTTTCTTCCATCGTTCTCGGATCGTTGTGGTGTAATCCCTTGACCGTGTCCTTTGTTGGTTTTGATCTTGATTGGTTATGATCTAGGAACCTTCTTGTGATCATATGTGCCTTCATTCTTTCCGTAGAATCTAGTTGGAAGTGTTGATTGATCATCAGTTAAAGGTAGGTGGTCTAAACCTTAACCCTATGGTTTTATATTTTCTATGTATGAGTAATATTTCAATTGCGCCATCATAGCATGTGCCATAATTAATTAAATTATGAACTGGACTATTCCTTGGAGTCACTTTGGATCTAATTGGATTTGACCTCACATGTGGATTCCATTTTGGTGAGTGAACCCTTGTCTATAAAGGAATTGTTTAATGACCTAAAGTGTGTTCATCCTGACATGGGTTTTAGGTGATTTCTTGGTATAAAATTTCCATGAATTGGATTTCTTATTTAGATAACTAGCATGTTATTGGTCATGAACCAATGATAAATGAAATGTGTAATTAGTAGATAATTGGCATGTGTTGTGATATATGCTCAGATACATACCAATAGGCCTTGCCGGACCCAACCCGATTTGGCCGAGGGTACAGCCCGTAGGACACCCGGGCCGCTGGCGCGGGTCCATCCCGCTGGGCTTGGGTCTAGCCCTGGCTAATGGGGACACAACCTACTGGGGTGCATGAACTGCTGGTTTGAAGACCAACTGTGTTAGCGGCTAGTGGGGTGCGCTTGGGATGCGGCAGACCGCCACGTCCCTCCTTGTCCAAGCATAGCCCACAAGGAGCGGGCCGCTCCTTCATGCGCCCGTGGTCGGTGACGACCAACCACCCTCCGCATCACCCGTGGGTTGACCCCAGTCAACACGGTGCCATGCTGGCACCGTGGGTCTCTAGCACCATTGCCTGATCAGCCATGACTTTGGCCACAACTTCCGCCACACCAGCGTGCTGTCGGGGCACACCGCTCCACCTGGTCACCGGCACGGCCGAAGGCCTGCTCCTTTCATCGGGCACACAAATGGCATGTGATGCCGCCACCACTATATGATTCCGCTGCCGGCATCAGTGCACTGGAAGATCCTTTGGCAGACTACCAGACGCGCTCTGGTGGTCCATTCTTCGCGCTGCCTACGCCTACAACCTCTCGGGAGCATCCTCTTTACCATGAAGCCTTCAAATCCGCCTTTCCATTGCTTCGAAAAAATAATTCACCAAGAGTGCACAAAACGAGGGGTCTAGGACTTTCTTCTGGTCGGCCTATACCCTTCGCGTTAGAAGGTTTAAAAATGGGGGAGGTTTGGGGAGTCTCCATTCAATCGTTACATGACATTATTTGAACCCCAAAAATAAAACACCAAGAATGAAACACACTCCCACATAAAGGCACGAATCACATGTTAACCTATTTGTGGGTTGAATCATGTTCATCATTTCTAGAAATGGATGGGGAAGAATAAAAAATAAAAAACCCCTACCTCTTTGAAGTTCATTGCCGCACGTTCGTCCTCATGGGGTTAAGACATCAGCTGTGCTTCTCAACATCGATCTTCAAAAGGCATGATGAAGAAGATGAAGTTCCACTGGAGTTCTTCATTCTTCGCTGGGGTGGAAGTCCGTCAAAGGTTTTCTAGAGAATCCTCCAATTTTTTTAATCCATATTTCTCCAGCGCGTCAAACTATAAATAGGAGCACGTTATGGAATTTCCATTATGATGCGATGTTGCGTCATTACGATGTTTTATTTAGGAAACAACGTCGTTGTTATGTATCTTTAAAGCATCATTACGTTGTAAGTTTAATTATCCATTAATGAGCCTCATTGATGTGCATCGTTGTTGCCCTATCGCCGCCCCGCAACGTCACCATCCGCCACTAAAAAGAGAGAAAGAAAATTAAACAATTTTTTAAATAATTTTATTATTTTTCTCAAAAAAGTTTGAGAAATAAATTTTCCACTCGACTCTTTCCAGCCGAAGTTAAGTCATTTATAGCTGAATCCCAGTGTTCTGAATTCAACTTAAAAATTTCAAAATTCCATTCTAGGATCTCAGGACCTTAGAATCATGTGCTGTTGAATTTTGAGGTCTCGAAATAATTACATATAAATAAAAAAATTTACACGGATATTCCGAGATGTTACATTCTCCCCACATTAAAGCTTTACGTACCTAAAATCCAAAACAACAACTATACAAAAAGGTGGGGGTACTGAGCACGAATATGAGCCTCCCTCTCCCATGTGCTCTCCTGAAGATTCCTGTACTGCCATCAGACATGCACTAGAGGAATATATTGTTCGCCTAGGACCTGCTCATGTTAATACTCTATATATACTGGGAACTCCGCAAACGTCGCCCCATCATCAATGTACGACTCTCCCTAGTCGATGACGTGCGGTGGATCATGCTTGTACCTCCTCAGTTGAGACACATGAAAAAATCATGCACCCGGTGCATCTTTGGGGGAAGAGCAAGGCGGTATGACACCTCAGAAACTCTGTTTAGGATATGAAAACGACCGATGAACCTCAGAGATAGATTACCACCCCAGCCAAATATATGCAATCCTCATCGGGGTGATACCTGAAGGAACACATGGTATCCCTCCTCAAAATCCAAGGGTCTCCGTCTCTTGTTAGCATAATATTTATGCCTAATCTGCATATTCCTCATCTGCTCCTAGATGATCTACACCTTCTCGGTGGTATCCCATATCAACTCTGGACCCATGAGTGCCCACTCCCCTAGGTCTGTCAAGCGTATGGGTGATCTATAAGGCCGCCCATACAAGGCCTCAAACGGTGACATGCAAATGGTGGAGTGATAGATATTATGGTATGCGAACTCCAACAGCAGTAGGTGGTCCTCCCAACTATGACCAAAGTCAAGGACACAAGCACGAAGCATGTCATCCAAGGTCTGTATGGTCTGCTATGTCTGACCATCCGACTGGGGAGGAAAATATGTGCTCAAACACAGCTATGTCCCAAATGCCTCCTATAATACCTTCCAAAAATGGGATGTAAACCAGGCATCAAGATCTGAAATTTTTGTCAAAGGAACCCCGTGAATATGCACTATCTTCTGGGCATAGAGGCGTCCCAAGCCCTCTATTGTTCCCTGCTCTCAGATGGGTAATAATTGAACTGACTTGGTGAGTCGGTCAACGATCACCCAAATAGAGTCTTGAACTCTAGACATTCATGGAAACCTTGTCATAAATTCTATTTAGATTCCATCCCATTTCCACTATGGTACCTTGAGTGGCTGAGTCAAGGCTGTCAGAACCTAGTGATCGGCCTTCACTTGCTAACAAGTGAGGCATCGTGAAATGAATTCAGCCACTACTTTCTTCATACCTGGCCACTAGTACTGATTCTAGAGGTCCTGGTATATATTTTCCAGTCTAGGATATACCACCAGAGGGGAAGTATGAGACTCCCTCAACACCTCCTCCCAAAACTCCACTGGTACTAATGTGCACCCTCTGAAAAGGATGACGTGCTCCCCACCTTCAGAAAATCCTTTAGGAGCCCGTCCTGAGGATATCTGAACCCGTAGGGCCTCGCAGTCAATGTCCCCATGTTGTGCCTCCTGTACTTGCTAAAGGAGTGGGGGAGTAACAGTCATGGACTAGAGGTAAACAGATTCACCATCCTCTACGAGGGATAAGTACATCGCGACTAACTACTCTGTCGCCTCACTCAACAGCTGCAACCTAGTCCACCTGCTGAGCGCGTCTGTCACCAAGTACCCCTTTCTAGGAGAAAAAACTATCTCAAAATAATAGTCCTAGTGGAACTCTATCCATTACCATTTTCTCAAGTTCAGGTCCTTCTAGGAGAAGATATACATAAGACTCTTGTGGTCAGAGTAAATAGTAAACCACTCACCCATCAAGTAGTGTTGCCACGTCTTCATGGAAAAGACCACTGCTGCTAACTTCAGGTCATGGGTTGGGTAGTTCTGCTCATGCTTCCTAAAATATCATGTGATTTAGGAGATCACCGCTCAATCTTGAATCAGGACACAAACCAATTTGGTCTTTGATGTGTCGTAGTTAACTGCATACCCCACGCCCTCCTCGGGTAGTCTCAATATGGGGGCACTAGTCAGTATCCTCCTTAGCTCCTGGAAACTCTACTAGAATTTCTCCATCCACACGAAGGGTTGTCCCTTCCATTTCAAAGCTGACAAGGGTGTTTCTACTCTCGAGAAGTCAAGCACGAACCTACGATAGTAAGTAGCCAACCCTAAGAATATATGCACCTCAGTCACACTCCAGGGCAGCTCCCAAGCAAGCACTACCTCTATCTTCACTGGAACTACTACAAATCCAGCATCCGAGATGCTGTGTCCCAGAAAGTGGACCTTCCATATTCAGAAAAATCACTTCGAGAGATTACTATAAAGCTGGTTGTCTCGAAGTGTATCCAGGACTATCCGTAGGTGTGTAGCATGCTTCTCCTCCGATGCTGAGTACACAAAGATGTCGTCGTTGAAGACCACGACAAACCATTTGAAGTAGGGCTGAAAGATCCTATTCATGAGGCCCATGAACACTACTGGGCCATTTTTCATGTTGAAAGGCATCACTAAGAACCCATAGTGGCCATAATGGAACCTGAAGGATGTCTTTGATACATCCTCATCTCGTACTCGAAGATGGTAGTATCCTAATCTGAGGTCTATCTTTGAGAACCACTTCGCCCCCTTTAGTTGGTCAAAGAGGTCATCAATTCTCATTAGTGGGTACTTGTTCTTAATGGTTTCCTGATTCAGGAACCGGAAGTCCACGCACAACCTCAAACTCCCATATGACTTCTTGTCAAAAAGAACCAGGGCTTCCCATGGTGAAACGTTGGGTCTTATGAACCCCTTATCCTACAAGTCCTCCAGTTGTACCCTTATCTCACGAAGCTCTGTAGGAGCCATTCGATATGTCTGTGTGAATATTGGTTCCGTCCTTGGGTACATGTCGATACAGGAGTCTACCTATCTACCAGGAGGTATTCCTGGAACCTCATCAATAAAAACATCATCGTACTCATCCAACACTATAGAAAAACTTAGACTCCTCTCCTCCACTACACCGAGGGTGAGGCTATCCAATAGGTGAGTGATCAGATGCACCGTCCTATGAGAGAGTCCTTCCTACACTTCAAGGGTTTCCTTTACACTGGTGAAGTAAAATATAGTCCCATCTGTGCGGACACACCACACCGTACATCTAAAATAGTAAATATGAGCATGTACTGTGGATTAACAGTCCATACCCAAGATGAAATTGTAAGGCCTCAACACTTCTAAAAGAAGATCCTAGCCGAAGCTCTCGCCTCCTAGAGTAAGCTCACACTGCCGGAACCAGTGTTTAGTCTTCGAATCATCTCCCGTAGGAGTCTCTAGCCATAAAGATCGAGCCAACGACTCCATCATAATCTCCGATATCCAAAAAAGAGACATGGAAAGAAAGGAGTGACTAAAACCTATGTCTATAAGTACTGCAACTAGGGTGGAGAATACATAGATCATACATTATATCATCTCTGGAGCACCGTGGCCGTAAGCCTCTGCTGCCTGGAGCTGAGATTTCCCCTATTCGCCTGCTCCCTAGGGGTGGTGGCGGTAACATCTAAAACTATTTCTCCACCCCCTGATTCTCGACTAGCTCCCCTGCCACATCCTCTTCCCGATGGACTTCCTCGCTCGAACTGATGCCACTGCCTTGGTGGATCCTTGACCATATTCTGGTCATTTTTACGACAAGTCAAGCAGTCATGTGTTATGTGTCCTTACCCTCTTCACGTGTAAAACTACATGACTCCCTTCCGACTCCCTCTAGACTGGGATCCTCGCACCATCGACCCCACGTCCTGGGGTCGTCCTCTGAAAGACCTGGCCCACTTGGGTCCATGCGTTTACTGTCTACTACCCGCCGAAGTCTCTGCTGCCTGGGGTCTGCTGGCAGATCTAGCTATCGGTGCCTGCTCTTCCAAGAAGCTCTCCCCAAGAAGGGCTCGCTCCAGTACCCTGGCCTGGGTAGGGATGCTGAGAGACAACACTGATGTCCTGATATCTCGCATGAGTCCCTGCTCAAAGGCTCGAGCCCTAAAGAAAGGGTCTCAAACCATGTTTGTGGAGTAACAAGAATGCTCCGTGAACCTCGCCGAGTACCCGACCACTGTTATGCTACTCTGCTGTAGGTGAAGCTGCTCCTGAATGCACACAGAGTGCAATGTCATGGGAAAAAACTCCTTGAAAAAAAGCCTCTTGAATTCAACCCAAGTGAGGGTCACCTCATAGTGAGTTTAGATGGTCAAGATCCACCATCTCCCTGCGAAGCCCTGCAGAAGGCTCGCTTCCATGATCGCCATCTGGCCAGGCAGTGTCCTCACTAAGAGGAAGACCCACGTCACAGCCTCCCACCAATCCTCAGTGACTTGAGGATCCGTATCACCCCTAAATTTGGGAGGTCTCTGTCTCTAAAACTCATATGGGGCACTGAGGCTATGAACGTCCTCTGCTAGAACCTCCGGTAGTAGATGCTGACTATCAGGTGTTGGTAGCACTGGTAGATCACCCGATGGGGACATCTCTAGAGCTGGTCCTTGAACAAATGCCTCATCGGTAGGCGGGCTATCCTCATGAGATCGTATCTGGATCCTGGTTTTTCGTCCACGTGGAGGCATCCTGATATAGATCAAGATGTACCACTGTTATAAGGTTATACCTAGTGAGATGACTCTTATTCAAAAACAATGAGACACCTATGCAGCTAGTGTTTTCATGTATTGATCTGAAAATAGAATTCAAGGTCCTGGTGTATGGATACATCGACCGCTTCACCAACACTGGACTCCCCGAATTTGAAAGTCAAACTCGCAACACTTAACAATGTTTCCCTAAAACAAAACATCAGGCTCCCAGTCTTTGAGGGGGAACTGAATACCCTCAGATACCACTTTGTCCCGACCCGTTCCTTGGGACCCATGGCGTGACTACCCCAAGCCCACCTCCCAAAGGTTAGGGGCTGGAGACTAGCGCTGAAGGCTTCAACCTGCAAGTGGGAGGCATTTGCCTAAGTACCTGTATGCACACGCACACACCCAACCACATCCCAACACAATAAAAAGGGGAAAAAAGTACCACTAAAACAAAGCTGAGTTCAAGTTCAACTGAAATTAATTGGGCCATAATATAAACCCAACAAGGAACTAAAAACAGCAAGTACAAAAAGGAAACTCTAATGGACATCTATAGTAATCCCCACCTAATCGCGAGAGTAGTGAAGCTACTATAAGCTGAATTAGTATGTCCCATCCGCCTGGTCCTACTAGGCCCCGCCTAATCCAAGGCCACCAAATCCACTGTTGAATCGTCCATCAGTCCCATCTCCTTAAGTACCCCTATTGAAACGTCGGTCTTCTGCACCAGACACAACATGTGGGGGAAAATACCGTGCAGGGGTGAGTAACACAGTAATTAGTAGGGATCCCAAAACAAAATTGAAATACCACACATCAATTCTTCAAATTAAAGCTCAAAACACAAGACAACTCACCCCAGGTATATTCTAGGGTAGTAACAGTAGCACCGCCAGTCACAAACATCGAACTCCTTGGACACCAGAGAACTCCTCCTCTATCAAGTATAGTAGGCCTTTCGGGTCACTTAGAGCTTCTTCCCACTAACCTAGTATTGTTGTGGTACTCATCACTGATTAGTACCATGGGTATGCTAGGTCACACAGAGACGCTCCCCATTGTGGGCCAACTGGGTCACACAGAGCCGCTTCCCACCTTGGCCAAAATGATCTACTCCTCCTGTTGAGTACCATGGGTCTATAGGGTCACATAGATCTCCTCCCCACCATGGGCCTACCGGGTTACACAGAGCCACTTCCCACTGAGTCGTCATCGAGCGGTGTTCAGGTCTCAGCCAAGTGAAGGGCTCCGTATGTAGCATGCTTAAGAGAACCGCTACTCAAGCTATTTATCGCATCTCGATTTACTTTAAAGTAACCCCAAATCATGTCAAAAGATCCACCTCCATGAGAGGTTCCCAACGCCGCAAACAGACCGTCAATCAGACGCATGGTTGGCAAGATACATGCATTTTAGTAACCAGGGGACCAGTTGCGACGAGGCTTGGTCTGACCCAGTCAGACCGACCCAACCAACCTGGACCAGGGGTTCCACATACCCCGGTTCATTTAAATGGACTCAACTTGATTTGGTACGGGTTGAGGTTGGTCCGGTATGACCTCACCAGTGGGCCAGGCCCAATAGGCCTTCTTGGACCTGACCCGATTTGGATGAGGGTCTAGCACGACCTGAAGGGGCACGGGATAGGACCGCTGCTGTGGGTCTGGCCCACTGGGCTTGTGTCTAGCCCACTGGGCAGTGGGACCAGCTCGACCCGATGGGGGGCGCATCCCGCTGGTCCGAAGACCGGCTGCTTTAGCGGCTGGCTGGGTGTGTCTGAGACGCGGAAGACTGTCGCGTCCCTCCCTATCTGAGCATGGCCCACAAGGATTGGGAAGCTCCTTCACGTGCCCATAACCATTGATGACCGGATACCCTCCACGTTACCAACTAAATCAGTCTGTGGTTTGACTCTGGTCAACACGGTGCCATGCTAGTGCCGCGGGTCAACTGCGCCGCGACAAGATTGGCTGCAGCTTCTGTCACACCAGCGCACCACTGTGGCGCACTGCTCCACCTAGATGTCGGCATGACCAACAACATGCTCCTTCCATTTGGAACATGGAAGGTGCATGCTTCCACTACCGGCACTGGTGCGCCGGAAGATCCTTCGACAGAATAAAATACCCTCCTGCATAAACTCCTGAATCACAGGTCAACCTGTTCGTGGGTTGAATCGTGTTTGTCATTTCTAGAAAGGAACAGAGAAGAACAAAAAATCCAAAACCCCTATCTATTTGAAGTTTGTTGTCGCACATTCTTCCTTGAGGGGTAAAGACATCGGTGTCACTTCTTGGATCTGATCTTCGAATGGCGTGACAAAGAAGATGAAGTTACACCGGGGTTCTTCATTCTTCGCTGGGGTGGAAGTCCATCAGAGGTTTTCCAGAGACTCCTCCAAATTTTATGATCCATATTTCCCTAGCACGTCAAACTATAAATAGAAGCACGTATCATCATTCCCATTGTGATGTGATGTCACATCGTTACAATATTTTATTTATGAAACAACGTCGTTGTTATGTGTCCTTAAAGCATCATTACACTGTGAGTTTAACAAGCCATTAATGAGACTCATTGATGAGCATCGCTGACGCCCTATCTCCGCCCCATAACGTCACTATCTGGCACTCAAAAGTGAGAAAAAAAAGAAAATAATTCTTTTAAATTCTTTTATTATTTTTCTCAAAAATGTCTAAGAAATAACTTTTTTGATTGGCCCTTTCCCTCTAAAGATAATTCATTTCTAGGAAAATTCTGGAATTCTAAATTCAACAGTGCGATACGATTTTTGATTTGAGTGACAGGTCAAAATATAGAAAATCCTGCTCGCACGTTTACTAAACGTACCTTAAAAAAGTTCAAAATTCCATTTCAGGCTCTCAGGACCTCGGAATCATGTGCCGTCAAGTTTTGCAGTCTTGAAATAATTCCATATAAATAAAAAAAATTACACAGAAATTATGAGTCATTACATGTTTAATTAATAGATACTCTCGTTATATAATTATTTTATACACTTATAATCTGACTAGTTATATTTAGACATGGTGGTTTCGACCTCCTGAGTTATACTCACACCCTATTTGGGACACCATTTGGTGCCCAATAAGATTACATGGACACATGTTTGGACAAGGGAAAATGACCTTAATGTTGATTGTTTTCTTTCTGGATGGGTTGGAGTTTGGTGGAGGGACCGATATGGGGTTCGGGATCAGGGACTGTTGAGTCTTTATTTGAGAAATCTTGTCTTTTATTCGAATTTATTCTAGAATAACATTTAGTTACATTCCATCACGCCATTAAATTGTTCCTTTATTATTTATTTGATTATTCAGTTGGATTTTATTATTTCTTTTCTACTGTATTATATTATTTAGAATACTTTCACACTCTAATATTTTATTTATTTATGTAGATTATTTTCCACTATGTTGTAACTCTGTACTAGGGGGTATAGTGTCCCCACTAAACTTATCACACCTCCATTACTAGTTGGAAGCCACTGGAATATGGGGAGGTTTACTTGAGGTATCATAACCCACCCATTTCAACCATGTGAGAGGGTTCTAGATTAGGAGACATTAAAAAGTGGTATCAGAGGTAGGTTTAAGTTTTTTTCTGTTTCTTTACTAATTTTGAAAGATAGAAGGGATACTATGATGTGTTGGGACTTGATAACAAGATTTTTCATGAGAGTAGCTAACCCGTGTATGGGGGAAAATATTAGTGCCCAGGGGTGGATTACTATTTATATTATTTTCTTTTTACATTTGAAGTTATTTCACCCAAAGATATTCACATGATATGTGAGGTTATTATTTCATGATGTTATTGGTTCTTGAGATTTATACTCATGGCCTGATATGGAATGGGATGAATATACATGCATTATAATGGGTACATAGGGATATATTGGCATGTATTGTTCGTGATAGGGACATATTTAATACATGTGATATATAATTTCCTATTGAACTATGATATGAGATACCGGTTATATCTAAGAAATGAAATAATGAACTGATATGTCATGATAAAACACTTGTAATCCATGTTTAGAGACACTAAGAGAAGTGGTTGTCTGTTGTTGTCACCTATTGAGGTTGACCTTGTTATAACCAGTTTTATAAGGAGTGTGTTTTTCTTGTAGATAAAACACCTCTTCATCATCCTTGATTTGAGTTTTTGGAGAGTAAAAATTAGCATGCTCCTAACATAGCTGAACCAAAGCTTCCGGTAGTTTCTGAAGATCATATAGATTTTCAGTTTTGTGAAAACTTTCTAAGGGTCCTGAGGTCCATGGAGAGGGAGACTGTTTACACTGTACCTTCAATGTATAAGTTAAAGAGAGAGTTACAGCTATAGCATCTGCCTATGTTCATTGGGATGGGAGGACCCTATCCAGCTAAGTTCTGGATTGAGTCTATCCAGAAAATATTTAAGCATCTTGATACACTTGTACATTAAAGGGTGAAGCTTCCTGCATATATGCTTCATGGAGCAGCCAAGAATTGGTGGGACATTTGGGAGTAAGAAGGGAATCAAGAGGATTTATATTATAAGGACTTAGATATGAAGTTCATGATCCATTTATATCCCAAGATGTTGAGGGATGAGAAGGCTTGTGATTTCATAATTCTCGCATATGAGGTCTTGTTAGTGCTGGACTACGCTGAACATTCCACCAATATTTAGTGATTTGTGCCATATTTGGTAGCTGATGAGATCTCTAGGGTGAGATGTTTTCAGGATGGATTTCACTATGAGATCAATTCGTAGGAGAATATGTTTTATCTGAGCAGTTTTGTAGATGTGATGAATTTGTAACTCATTACGAAAGGAAATCAGAGAGAGGCCCCAAGTAGTGACTATACTGTTTTAGCCGAGAAAACTATAATATGTTCTTTTTTTAGGAATAAGTGTTTCTATGATAGTTTTCTTAAAGGTTTCACTGGTTATAGAATTCAGGTTAGTGGTAAGCCATCTCAAGACTGTGGTCCAGTGATGTGCTTCTAGTGTAGAAATATGGTCCCAAACAGATCCAGCAGAAAGATGGGCCCATGCAGTAGAATATCATTGGAGAGTTATCAAGATAGGTACTATATTCTGTGAAGGAATCAACTAATCCTTAGCAGACTGGTAGATGGAGTTCCTAGGGAAGTTCTAGTTGAGGCAAGGGATATGTACCCCAGTGTAGGAATTAAAATTCCTAGTAGAGGGAATAGATCAGGGGAGTCAAGATGGAGCATTGGGAATAGGGGATGGTTAGATGCATGTTATGCAGACTGCTCTGGCTAGTGCTGATGCAGGACTGCCTATTTTCAAGGTATGATTCTTGTATCATCTAACCTTGCTCGTGTTTTGTTTGATACAAGAGAATCACATTATTTTATACCATCTCTCTTTGTGAATAGTTTGGGACTGGATGTGAAAATCTTGGATGGTGTTTTGACTATAGACACACCATTGGGAGTGATATTAGAAAATATCAAACATTTCAAGGAGTGCTATCTAGAGATTGGTGGTTACCATTTCTTTTGGGAACCATTTGTTCTAGAAATGATAGGATTCAATTTGATTCTTGGTATGGATTGGTTAGTTCTATACCAGACTCATATAGACTATTACCAAAGGATAGTTACCTTTTCATCTCCATAAAGAGGTAGCTATTCTCACTAAGGTGAATGGGATCTTCAGGCTAGTCATGCAAAACCAAATCAGTGAAAGTTATATTATACAACAACTCATATATCTAGTATTTCTCTAGATGATGGTGGAATTTAATTGGATTATTTTCCTCTATTGGTAGACTATTTTTTGGAAGTTTTTCCTGACGATTTCTACGAATTACCACTTGAGATATAGATTGAGTTTAGGATCAATTTGGTGCCGGGAGCTGATCAAATTTTTTTCCACCTATAGAATGGAACCATAAGAGCTTTAGGAGTTGAAATTTTACTAGGAATATATGTAATTTAAAGGTTTCATACAGCCTAGTACATATCATTAGGGTACTAAATTTCTCTTCTCCAAGAAGGCTAATGGGTATTTGCACTTATGTGTAGATTGTCGAAGATTGAACTAGATGACAGTCAAGAATCGGTATCATCTTCCATGCATCGATGATCTCTTCAATCATTTTAGATGTGAAAATACCTTCTCCAATATTGATTTTAGATTAGGATACCATTATTTGATGGTGATACCATCATCCGTACCTTATACTTCTTTTAAAAGTAGATATGGCTTGTATGAATTCATAGTGATGTCGTTTTGTTTGATCAATGCACCGATGATATTCATGGGCTTGATGAATAAGACATTTATTCCTTTTCTGGACCAGTTTGTGGTGGTTTTTGTCAATGATATCTTAGTGTACTCCCAGTTAGTAAATGAGCATTACTAATATCTTGACGTTATTATGATTACATTGAGATAGCATCAAATTTATTCCAATATAACCAATTGCAGTTTATGGATTGATAATGTGCACTTTTTGGGTTATATAATTTTATAGGCAGGAGTGTGAGTGTACCCAGAGAAACTTTCAACCATGGTATTTTGGGAGCATCCCAAGAATGTATTCAATATTCTGATCTTTATGGTTTTAGAAGGTTATTATCAGTTCTTTATCTAGGAATTTTATCATTTGGTAACATCAATGTCACGGCTGACCAAAAAGGGAGTGAAGTTTGTATGGTCTGATAATTAGAAGATATATTTTCAGGATATGAAAGGAAGGATGACCTTATTACCAATCCTCACTTTACCTATATTAGGTAAAGAATATGTCATATACTATGATTCATATAGAGTTGGAATCATAGCAGTTTTAATGTAGGATGACCGAGTAGTTACTTATGGATCCAGAAAGATGAGACCGCATGAGAGGAATTACCCTACTCATAGTCTATAGTTATTTGTATTGGTAGATACCCTAAGATGCTAGAGTTATTATCTCATGGGTAAGAGGTTTTTAGTATACAAGGAGCATAATAGACTCAATTACATCTTTTCTCCATGGGACCTGAACCTTCGGTAGAGGAGGTGGTTTGAGTATCTGTAGTCTTTCAAATTTGAGTTCGCTTATACAACGGGAAAGGGAAATTTCATTGCCAATGGATTGAGCCAAAATATATAAATAAAGGGAGTATGAGAGTCTTTAGATGAGTGATAGGTAATAGACATATTTACAAACATGCATCTGGATATTCAGAAGTCTCAAGGATGATTATCTATGACCTTGACATCTGTTAAACCCATGCTTTTGGACCTAATAAAGACCAAATAGTTATCTAATATGGAGTTATTAGTTCTAAGAGACATCTTATATGGTGGGGAGATTTCATCAGGATGGTCTTTTGGCACTGGAAATTCACTTATTTTTTGTGGCTGACTATGGGTTCCTACGGGCATATGTGAGGAGATAATGATGGAATTTCATGCTTCTAGATGGGTTGTACATCCTGGTAAGACAAATATGTATCATGATATCTCTAGAAAATAATGGTGGTTAGTAATGAAGAAGTAATTAGGAGGCTTTGTGGCAAGATGTTTCACTTTTCAGTAGGTGAGAACTGAGCATCAGAGTCTATATGGGCTTTTGTAGCCTTTAACCATTCCTGAGTATAAATGGGATGATGTAACAATGGATGTTGTGACAGGATTACCTTGGAAAACCAATAATAATGATGTTGTATGGGTGATTTTGGATCAACTGCTTATGGTAGCAAATTTATTTATTACCATAGATACCTTCACATTTGATTATCTAGGAAATATTCACATGAAAAAGGTAGTTCGACTGCATGGTGATCCAAGGAGTATCATTTATAATAGAGATACTTGTTTCACATCATATTTCTAGAAGGGTATTTAAAACTCTTTGGGATCACTGGTTCTTTTGAGTAATACTTATCATTCTTAGACTGATGGTCAATCTGAAAGGACTATTTTGGTTATAGATGATATGTTACAATCTTGTGTTTTGTATTTTGGTGGTTTATGGGAGAAACATATGGAACTCATGGAGTTTGAATATAATAATAGCTTCCAAGCATCTATCCAGAAGACAACTTTCGAGGTCTTATATGGTAGGTCATTCTGTTCACCTCTTTGTTGGTTAGAGGTAGGTGTATCAATGATTGTTGGGCCTAGTGTCATGAAAGATACATATGAGATGGTTCATTTGATCAGGTAGTGGTCGGTGACCATGCATAACAGGTAGATATCATATGATGACCACATGAGATGACCTCTAGATTTTGAGGTTGGTCATTGGTTTTTTCCTTTAGGTGTTTCTTAGGTTGGAGAAACACCATATCGAGAAACAGATAAATATAGAGCATAAGTTTGTTAGGATGTTTGAGATTGTGGAAAGGGTCGGTCCAGTGGAATATCGTCTAGACCTTCCACAATGATACAGTTCCATGAACATTGTATTTTATTTGTCACAGCTTTAAAGATATTATCCAGAACCTTACCATGTGATAGACGTAGCATACATCGAGCTTTGTGATGATACATCCTTTGATGAGCATCAAATATGGGCTGTGGATCATAGTAAGAGATATATCTAAGGTATGACTATATATTTGGTTCAAGTGCAGTGAAAGTATGGATGAGTTCAAGAGGATACACGAGAGAGGGAGTATGATATGTGATCAAAGTGGCCAGAATTGTTTGCCAATACCACAAAATGATTTTTGGAGTAGCTCAGGGATAACATTTTATATGGTGGGGAGGTTTTAGAAACCTATATTTTTTCCAGGTATGTCCCTCTTTGAGTTTTTCATTTGATCCATGTTGGTCGAGTCTCGTTCGAATAAAGAGAGATTTTTGTGAGGAAAATGACATAATTTCTAGGGATATATGCTTGTTCGAATTAATGGTGTTTGATAAAATGGGTCAAGCATTACCAAGGGTTCTTGGTAATTTGAGAAGCCTAAAAGGGGAATCAGGTTGTTTTTATAAGGAAAACTGGATAAAAACCATCTACAGAACATTTACACACCGTGTAAATGTATTACATGTCGTGTAATTTTCAGGTGAATTTAATATTCATCTGAGGGGATGGGTTTTTTGGTGTATCCCTCTAAAATTAATTATATGATGTGTAACCATATTACATGATTGTAATTACCTAACTATCTATTTTAATGTGTGTTGTGTGGTTTATTTTTATTTCATCTCTCGTGAAGCTTCTACCTCTCAACCCATGTTAACCTTACATGAAATTTTGGAAGCCTTCCCTCTATTCCAGACATCACAATAATGCATATTATCCCTAGTAAGTGGGTTTGATTCAGTTTTCCTCTTCTCCTCCATCATTATCCAAACGTTGCGGTTTAATCCCTTGACCGTGTGCGTTATTGGTTTTGATCTTGATCGGTTATGCTATAGGAACCTTATTTCGATCATCTGCACATTTTTTCTTACTGGAGAATCTTGTTGGAAGAATTGGTTGATCATCCATTAAAGTTTGGGTATCTAAAACTTAACCAAATGGCTTAATATTTTTTAAGTATGTGCAGTATTACAATTGTGCCAACATAGTGTGGACCTAAATTAATTAAATGATGAACTGGATTATTCCTTGGAATCCCTTCGGATCAAATTGGATTTGACCTAGATTTTGGATACCATTCGGGTGAGTGAACCCTTGTCTATAAAGGAATTTTTTATGGATTAGAGAGTGTTTATAATGACATGGGTTTTAGGTGATTACTTGATATAGAATCACCATGGATTGGATTATTTATTTAGATAACTAGATTTTTATTAGTTATGACCCAATGATAAATGAAATGTGTAATTCGAATATAAATGGTAATTTTCATAAATAAACATTGATCCTAATAATGTGATATTATAATATCCTTGCTGCTATGACATGTGTTGTTATTTAAATGCTGAAATGCTTATATACCGGGATATTCCCTGAGACACATACTGAAATGCTTATATACCGGTCTATGCCCTGAGAAACTAGCTGAAATTATTATATACCAGGTTATACCCTGAGAGACATGATGAAATGATTATATACCAAACAAGACCCTGATTAGATGATGAAATGATTATATAGTGGTTTTTAAACCAGATTTGTGTGTTTTATACCTTTGTTATAAGGTTATGGTTGGCATAGTTGTGAGACATGATCAGAGAAATTTCAGCATGGTGTTGAGGCAGGTTATGTTTACAATGGTTATATGGTTATTGTTGGAATAGTTGTTATAAATTCTCATAGAAATTATGGCATAGTGACAAAGTAGGTTGATGATGTATTAATATAATTTTTTAATTAATTAATACTATCATTATTTCATTATTTCATTCAATTATGATCAATCTGGTTATATTTTGACATGATTGTGTTGACCTCTTGAGTTATACTCACACCCTATTCAAGCCTCGGTTTGGTACCCGAGTATATTACATGGAAACAAGTTTGAAAAATGGTAAATGACTTTCCTATTGATTATTTTATTATAGGATGGGATAGAGTTTTGAGGTGGAACCGACATGAAGCATGGGATCGGGGACCGTTGAATCTTTATTTGAGTCTTCTAGTCTTTTACTTTTATTTCTTCTATCAGGACATTTAGTTACATTATAACATGCCATTACATTATTACTTTAATATTTATTAGATTATTAAGTGTTATTTTATTTTTGGATTTCTGATATATTATATTATTTCCACTACTTGTGCAATCTGATATTTTATTTTTTTATGTTTCTTATTTTCGTCTATGTTATAACTCTATACTAGGGAGTATAGTCTCTACACTGTACTTATCACACCCCACTACTAATTGGAAGCCTCTGACATATGTGGGGGAGTTCTTGAGGTCTTATAATCAACCTGTTTTTTCCATGTGATAGAGTTCCATATCGGGGAACATTACATCATCAATTTTGAACTATGAGGATTTCCCATTTTTTATAGCTTCCATATTCTTCTAAATTTCCACATAACCTCTTTGATAATCCTTTATCTTCTCTAAAAATAGTAGTAGTTAAATAATTTTTAAAGGAATGGTGATGTTCCTTCCTTTTGGATTCCCATGTCTATCCTTTACAAGTCTATGAATATTGGATCCTTATAAATTTTAATCTTTGATAAAGTTGCAGGATCATTTCTATTTATAGAATCTGCCACATTATTTTCTTTACCAAATGGAAGTGGATTGAGAAGTCATAATCCTTGATAAGATCTAACTATCTTCGCTATCATATATTAATCTCCTTCTATGTGAATATATATTTGAGGCTCTTGTGATCAGTATATATCTCACACTTCTCCCCATAGATATAATGAATCCGTATTTCCAATGTGAAGATCATATCTTCCAACTCCAAATCATGTGTGGGATAGTTTTTCTCATGAAATTTTATGTTCCTTAAGGCATAGGATATCAATTTATTGTTTTTTATTAGTAAATATCCTAAGCCCTTATTTGATGCATCATTGTACACCATGAAGAGTTCTCCACTTGTGGGTAATGTAAGCACTAATGTAGTGATGAGCCTCTTTTTCAACTCTTTGAAGTAGTCTTCACATTCGATGGTCTTGAAAAATTGTACCCCCTTTTGATTTAGCTTGGTTAGTGGGTTGTAAAATCATGATAAGTTCCTAAAAAAGCATTGGTAATACCTAACTAGACCATGGGAATAATGAATCTTTGTTATAGATACTAGTCGGTCCACTCCTCAATTTCATTTGTCTTATATGGTTCAACAAATATCCCTTTCTTGTTGAAAAAATTCCCCAATAAAGATAATTCCACCACCCGAAACTCACATTTAGTGTACTTTGCATATAGTTTATCCCATAAAAAATTATTTAGCATAGTATTAAAATGATACTCATTATCCTACTTACTCTTAGTGTATACTATAATATCATCTATAAGTACTACCAATTTTTTTTGATGCAATCTGTAAATAGTCTATTCATTAAGTCCATGAAAATTTTTGGAGCATTAGTGAGTCTCAAGGAAATATCTATGAAATCATAACATCCATATCTCATTCTAAAGGTGGTCTTGGGAATATATTCCTTCTACGCCTTTAATTTGTGATATCCTAACCAAAGGTCCACCTTAGGGAAACACTTGGCCCCACATAGTTGATCAAACAAATTATTTATCAATGGTAGTGGATACTTTTCCTTTATCGTGATTTTTTTAAGCTCACAATAATCATTGTAGTGGGGCATCGATCCATCCTTCTTCTTTATGAAGAGCATAGAAACACCCCTTGGTGAAGCACTCGAGTGTATAAAACCCTTGTACATATTCTCTTGTAACTGCTTATTCATTTCTTCCAACTCAATAGTGGCCATCATGTAAGGAGTATTTAATATGGGGATATCCAAGTATAAGTTCAATCAAGAAATCAACCTCTCTATCAAGAGGAAGACCATATAATTTTTTAGGGAACACATCGATGCATTCGATCACAATGGACATGTCTTCAAACATGATCCTCTCCACTGTATAAATAATTTGAGATAGATATTCTTTCTTATAAGGTAATTTTATTGATGCTTGCGAAGGAGATTCCAAAGGATATCCATCATTATCCTTACATTTGTACAAAATTAGAAGATGCCTCAGGATGTGAATAGTAATCTCTCTTTCCCAAAAATTATTGTTGTATTTATATAAATATTTCCAATCCATTCCTAATATAGAATAAAACTCCATTAAATTAAGTAAGATTAGATTTTCTAGGAGGTTCAATCCAAAAACCATGATTGGGGATTAGTTATATACTTTAGATGCAATAATTTCCCCATTCGTTGTTCTCATGGATAAATCAACCTCAAAATTTTGAGGTGGTGTTTTAAATAGTTCTACTAAAAAAAGATATAAAATAATGTATAGAACCAGAATCAAAATGTACAACCACTATTCTTTAATGGATAACCAACATACCTATCACCACATCATTTTATGGATCTACCTCAGTAGTAGTGATAACATATTATTTTCTTTTCTTCCTTGAAGGTTGTTGTCATTGATTGTCACTAACAACCCTTGGATTAGGGAATTTTCTCACATAATTATCATGTTCCTTATAGTTGAAACACTGTACTGCTCACTGAGCCTTGATATGAATCTTCTTTTCTTGTTTTGGATTAGTGTTCTTCTTGATATCTTTTAGGAAATAATTAGTCTGATGCCCCTCTTTTCCACATTTTAATTATCTCTCAGTTCCCATTAGACAGTTCCTAGGATGATTCTTCCCACACTTTTTACATGTGGAATTTTGGGTTTTCTTTCCTCCATTTGATTTATCTATTGATCCTCCCATATTAAACTCTATTTTTCATTTCTTATCTTCGATCCCACAAGACCACTAAGATTCACCAATATCTCTCCCAAAATTAAGCGAAAAACATAAAAATCTCTTCATAGATTCCAAATTCTTTAATTGCTAAGGATTTTCATAGAATCAGATTTAATCAACTAAAGAAGTGACCCACCATTCTCTTAGTTTTCATGATAAATCTATAAGAATATCATGCAATCCTTGTGAAGTTTTCCTCATAATCCCTGAGAGACTCATATTTGTTTTTCTTTAGTCCGAGCATCTTCCTCTCTTTGTTAAGATAAAGAGATCAGGGGATATATTTATTGAAAAATATTTTCTTGAATCCTTCCCATTATATTTTCAACTAGTTTTTTATGGATATTCAATATATGAATTAAAATAATTGATTTCACAATTTAAATTTCTTCAGAAATTTATCACAATTGATAAAGGAACTAGGTGTGTAGAAGAATCCCAAAACAGGTGGGATTTAAAAAAAATCACTGATGATAGACGTAATCTTGTCGATGTTAGAGAACAACTGCCTATTTTTAGCCGAGGAACATGTGTAAAGAGTTTTAAGCACAAAAATAAACTATAAAATACCTGGTTTAAATCTGAAGCCGGACACAACGTCTTCTCATATTTGGCGATCACTTCTCAAATAATCTGACATCTAAATCCTCTATATATTCCACACATGCTTCAAGAAACTATGGGAATTATGTTCGTCTAAGTCTGAGTGCTAGCGTGGAATTCCGACAGTGCCTTCAATGCTCCAATGATCGCTACACCGCTCTTCTTGCGATGCCTAAGAGAGATGAGCTCCTTGGATCCAGAGCCTCTCTCTCTCTTGAACATGGGAGAGAGGAGAGGAGAGATAAATATAATGAATAGTATTTGGAAAAATCATCTCCTATTCTATTTATAGTGTCAGGTAATTACTCAAAAATACCAACGCGACCCCTGAATAAACAATGCACTATTAACGACATATTATGAATACTTATCTGAGTAATAAATATTATTATCATTTTCTTGTAATATATAAAATATATTACATGATAATAATTGAGTCCAAAACTTGACTCTTCGTTCCCATAAATATCAATTGAAACTTGAATTTTTTTCATATTCGTTGATTGATATTTTTCACGTATTTACTTATGAACTTTTAAATACATTTAATAAATAAATTCAACACTCATTATTCTAAAATATAATAATATGAATTTATTTATTGCATTAGTGATAGCATTTCTTGGACAAATCCCAGACCCAGTGGTGGGCCCCACTACGTCCAAAACTCCTATTCAACTGAATAGGGTAGTTTCATGAATATGCTATTGTGTGTGACCATCTAGGACCTTATCTCAACAGTAGTGAATAGTATTCACAGATGAAGAGCGAGATCTAGAAACCCCTCAGGGCCCTTGAAGAGATAAGTATTGTCACAGTAGGTACAACCAACCTACAAACACGTACTATGTAATATAATCTTTGTCATTACTATCTCATAAAGAAAGATGCACTCACGTGTCATCGCCCTTTTCTTACTTTGTTGTTTATTGATTTAACTTGATAGATTTACCCTCTAGTTCGATGGCCATGGTCTTATGAAGGTACTTACATCCTTATCAACATGACCTGAGATATATTACTTCCATAACCTGGAATCAACAAATCATTTCTTCACCATTCATCCAATGTCATTCCACCAATGATGCACCCCGCACAAACTACCTCGCCACGACGTCATTTCCATGGTTTTCATCTTGCATCAAAGTATGCAATCAAATGAAATACATTAGTAATGATCTCAAGTCAAGATACCATTACACATAATCATAGAAAGTAAAATCCAATGACACTTGAAACATGTGGTGTTCTTATTAGTGGTTCAGTTCTCATGATATCACTACTAGAGATCACCAAGTGCGAAATTTATGAGAAGAAGCCTCAATGCTTATGATCCACCCACCCCAAATAGTCAAACATCTCTAGTATCTGATCAGTGAGATGTATCTAGACCATAGAACATATATTTAATATTAATTTCATAGTATCTAGAGGTTCTCATAATGGTCTGGGAACTAATATAACCTTTCGATATGACAATTATTCTCTGGAAATTAAAATTTCAATAGTGGACACAGAAAAGTCTACATTATAATGGTAATATGAAATCATGTATAGCAAATTGTATACATGATATGGTAATCAAAATCACTAAATAGTTGGGTCTAGGGAACCCACTATTTTAACACTCCCACTTGCACTAGAGCCAACTTGCTAACCAAACATGTTAGTTACTCACATGATGAACATCATGTTTCTACTGAGTAACGACTTTAGCTACTGGGTCCTCCACGGTTCCACCACGTGGATATTATACTATAGAGACCTCATCTCTTAGAATAAAACATCTCAAGAAATAGTATCCTGAGTATATCCCAATTTTCCACTTTCATAACTTAACGTCTTGGATAGTAAGAATATCATAATTTACATTATGATAATAACTTTTCTCACTAGGTACGATTCCAAGAACTGGAACAAATCATTGCATTTAATAGCTGATTCTTAGCTGCCTTCAAAGATTCAACATACTCGGTCTTTGTAGGTATGACTACCACTGGATTATATGAGCTTGACTTACTCATCATCATAGCCTAACTGTGATAGTAGATAACTTTGATCTATGGAAGACTAGTTTTTATCCCAAAAACTAGTATCCTTTCTTCTCCATTTACTAGGTACATATCTTTTGTACTTTCTAAAGTACAATTAGATAGTTCTGACTGCATCCCTTGCAGTGCTCTTGAATATAACTGATATTTCCCTATTATAGAGAATATCCTGGAAATAACAATTCTTGTACATATCTTGGTATACATGATTAATCCATCTCCTAAGTTTATGTAATTCAACTCACCACGTTTATCTCTTCCCATGTTTTTGACTTGTAAAGATGAAGATATTATGCCCTATGACATAGGAAAAAATTAATCTCTTGAATTGTTCCAACTTGTATTTTTAAATACAATGTCACTCTATGTATGATTGACTAGGACCGAGCAACCTATATATCTACCTTAGTTGATCCTGTTACCCAAAAGTTAGGTTGAAACTTTAAGTCATTCATAGGAGAATAAATTTTATCTTGGTCTTAACTAACTTTGAGACAAATATCTATTTTCCATATGTTTCTGAACATATTTTTTCTTGAAAAACACTAACTCTCCCTCTAACCTTTCATAGACACATGGAAATCATTTGTTTAAAATGTATATTCTTTGATCATGTTACTTACTTTAATCATAAACCGGATTTAGTAACTTGAAATCTTTATTAGTATTATATGACATGACCATCCATTTTTGGTTGCATCGTATAGACACCATCCACGATTGGTGGTCATGAAATCCAATGCTAAATATTTTGATCATAGATATTAGATATGATAAGTAAAATTCTAACAGATTTAGGCATAACAACTTGTTCAAACCAATCGATCCTTATTGGTACTATTCTTGTACCATCCATGTATCAGTTCACTTGAATACCCACCATAGTATTCAAAATAATAATATCTTTTTCAATTTGATACATGGAATCCATTAATTGAATTTTATTTGGTCTTATCAATTTTAGATAATTTCCATACACTACTTACTTGAAAGAAATATTATCCGCATTGAAGAATAGATCACTGACCATTGTGAATATTAAAACCATCACCATGGTTTTATCCTTCCTACGCAGTATGTGTCTCTAGAACATACTTTGTTCTATATGTTCTTGTGGAACTAGTTCCTATGACAACTATTTGTGCATCCTGAGCATTGACTAAAAACGGGTCAATATAGTTCCCACTATCTCTAATATAGATGTGCAACCTTATATATAAGTGTAATGTATTACTTGACTACCTAATTTTCTATCTTAGGTATTTATGTAATATCCTAAGAAATATTCAGGATTATTACACTAAATGCACAATGTGTTTTTCTTGATGCGAGTTTGTTTGTATCCGAACAAACTATTTTAATGCAAACACATGTCCTTATGACATAATGGATTTACATTATACGACAACTTGTATGATATTTATTTTTATTTATACTTGTCATATGTTTATTTTATATCACATTTATTTTCATAACATTTCATGAAATATAATGGAAGTTGTTACAGGTTGTAACATTGATACTCCATACATAATGACTCTGATGTATAAAATGTGTGTTTAGTAATTAATCCACGCTACATTTTTTGATCAATGTTAACATGTAAGAATTCATCATAGATACTCCTCATTAACATCAATGTCGTGATATGGATAAGGTAATTTTCATTTAGGAATTACTCCAAACTACATTATCATGATTAATGAATGCTTGGTCAAGATATTCTTTGGTATCCCAACATGAAACATCTCATATCTTCTGACCATGCTTTTACTTCACAAGTAAATTTCTTAATTACTTAAAGAAATATTATGAAGTATATATACCTCTATCTTATACTTGTAATAGTTCACATTCACTTTTTAAACTATTTCCAAAAGCTTTGTGACATACCTTTATTTTAAAGGTTCCTCTTTCCAAACTAAAGACGTCCATAATACCAAAAGTATTTAGCTGTGCTGAGCCTATATACCATACATGGTATATTCATGATGTCCACTTTTAGTATTATTTGAGAAAGAATTATCTTTTCACAACTGGGTATAAGTCTTACATTAATATTAATCACCAATTGCTTATGATTCATGTATTACTGAACTAGTGATTGAGTTTTAAATACCAAAAATAGCATTAATTCCAAAACCTGAATGAATATATCCTTGATTCCAAGGGTATATGAGATTAATGTTTGTGGTTATACTCAATAATAGTTCAACATGAATCATTCACTTGGCAATTAAATAAGTCGTGTACTTCTCACCACTGGCCTAGGTATTACCCTTTCACAACCACTTGGAGAATAAAACTGACTTCTAGTAATGTTTCTATACTTTCTTGGCTACCGTATTAGAATACACATATGTCACCAACATATTGTATTTAATACCCAAGTAGTAAAACTGAAACATTACAATTGATTAATATTTTTGAATGACAAGTGGGTAACTTGTTTCTTTAATTCAATTTATTGCATTTAAACATCCGTAATATTATTTCATAGTCTATGATGAAAATAACATTTGTTAATACCTCATTCATTGAAGGACGTTGTGAATGTGCCATTGAAATTACTTTCCTTTTGTACTTTTCTCATTATCTTTCAATTTATTCTGAATAAGAATTAAAGATGAAATTATCTTCGATATTCTTATTATCTTGGTGAACCTTACCTAAATTGGTAATGAAGCGTTTACTTAATACTTGTTCATTTTTTAACTTAAAATGAGACTTGAGTAATGTGGTGAAAATGATATGAGAAAGGGACCCATTTAAAGATCATGATCAATCTTTCAATTTACACAAGCTAGCATAACATCACCTTATTCATATCATTTCTTCACTTTCTTCTTGTAAAATTCTCAGAGATGAGACTTCTTGTTATATCATCCATGTCATGGTGTAGCGACCACAACTGACATCAGATGTTGATGAAAGAATAATTATATAAATATCATATGCTATGTACATTAGTATCCTATAATAAGTTTCACCCTCTCTTATTGAGGTAGTTTAACAGGTGTTGTGGAAACTAGCACCTTGAATTTTCAATAGTATTGTGCGCAAGCGTCTATACTATTCTTGGATGCTCATGCTAGTGCATACATTGAATTTTTCCAACATTTATCATATTTTTTAAACTTTTTGTTTAACTTGACATTTTTTTTCTAACGTAAACTTTAGTAGATTAATTCATTTTATATGGATTACTGGTTTAGACATTTTGATTAATTACTTAAATCATTTAATGTCTCCCACTATTTTAATATATTCTAGGAACCCTCTATGCTAGAATCGAAATACTCTATCACATGAGTATTCTAGTGGAGAGGATACTAGAACCACCCTTAATAGTCTAAAAGCTATGGCTACACCACTACTTGGAGGGTTCAAGGTGGACTTTTAGCTGGCTGACTGCTTTATCTTGTGGTTCCTTAATCTATTGAGTGAAGTCCCAGCTTCTAAAATCAGAACATGATTTACTCAACACTTTCCTATAAAATGATAGAAAGTTAGATATGGATAATCCTTACTATAACTTTAGTTAAGTCGACCCATCATTCTTATAAGGACTCCCCAGTAATAAGAGGCACCTTCAGCTACGACATGACCAACACCTCAAACAGCCAGTTTTGTCCAAATTAGAAAAACGGAAGGCTGCTGTGACTTAATATATCTTTGAGGGTTTTATTATTTTTAATGTGACAAAAGAAATTATTTTATATTTTTATAAGCATATAATACATGATTACACTCACATTTGACCATGCAAGAAATAGAAATTTCATTGCGTCACATGTTCGTTTTATCTTGCTTGCTTGTTTGTTATTATTCTATGTGATTGTGTATTAACTACACATTCACAAAAATAAACCATGCAAAATAAAATGACAACCTGATCCTGATTTGGTACTAATGGTTGATCCATTTAGTGAATAACAAACAAACCTAAAACCCAAGGGGGTGTTACATTGAGTCGCATTTCTTGTGACCTGAATTGCAACGTCTTCCCCTTTAATGCATCCAACTCCTGTCTAGTGCGTCATCATGACGCAACACAAACCGCATCATTGATCATCTCATCATTATACAATATTAATGGCACGTTGGTGAGGGGATCTTAGGGAGTAAAATTTACAACTCAGAATGGGTGTACATGCCCTTATACATATAACAACTTCGAGATGACACACAAATCGCCTTTTAAATTAATTAAAATAATTATTACCATGTTGTATGCAATAATTGAATAAATAATTAAATAAAAATCACTAGACATACATTAGTCGATTTCCATCTCATGATAAGAATATATACTAACTTGTGTATATAAAATAAATACAGAATTAAAAATTAAACTTGCATTAAAATAAACTCGAGGGAATTATAATTGAATTAAAAATTTCACTCTAATTTTTAATCCAATATTTATGTAGTTCGGTCCTGTTTAATTAATTTAATTTTAAAACTAAAAATTAAATTAATTAATTAATTAAGTTAAAATCCGAATTAAATTAATTATGCTGTATCTATTTATAAACCAAAAAATAACATTTAATTAATTTAATTATCAACTGAAATTAAATTAATTATTTTAATTAATTTTTGATTGAATTAAAATTCTCAGGCCCATAAAACTTTGGGCATGACCTATGCGGGTCAGGTCGAACCTACACAGGCTTAGTCCAGGCAGTACTGGCCCTGTGTAGAGGAGTTTCAAGCTGGAAAGGCCTGATCATGCCCGCTATGGGCATGACAGATCCGCCTAGACCTATTTCAGGGTAGTGAAGATACTTGCCTGCCAAGAGGACTGGGTGGCGACCAAAACAGATCCTGCTGATAGGGTGGGGGCCATAGGGGTTGGGAGCTTCTTGGTTTTTTGGGTTACAGGATGAAAGGGGGTCCAAACTCGGTTCATTATGGAGGTGACATTGCCTGGTTGTGGGTCTGCAGGAGGAGGCGACTGTGGGTAGCCAGAACGGTCCAACGTCGTTGTATGTTTGGGATTAGTAGCCGAAGGTACTAGTTGGTTCGGTGAGGAAGAGGGTGCCTGACCTAGTTTTGAATGGGGTTATCAAGTGAGAGGTGGAACCGGTGGCTTAGAGGGGCAGTGATGGGAGGTTGTGGGAGGGCACTTGTGCGGACATGTGTTGTGAGATTTGGCATCGGTGGGTCGCTGGTTGGATAGTTGTAGCGTAGCGGCGTGACAGGGAGTCACCTCGGGGAGGGGACACTGGGGTGGTCGAGGTGGCCAGGGTGCCGGGGTGCCAGGGTGGCCCGCGGGGTGCCGACCTATGCCTGGTGTAGGTGGGGGTGCCGACCGATGCCGTTGGGAGCCGCTCTAGGAAGGGAGGAGGTGTCCTACGGGGCCGCCATACACTACACGTGAATAGGGGGCTGCTCGGCTCCCTAAACCCTTCACGTTTTTTTGTTAGAAAAAATAACTACTTTTCATGTCTCCCCACTATTTTTTTGTCAAACCTGCATAGCAGGTTTCCCCCCAACTCTAATTTTTTTGATCTCTTTCAAGACCTAATTTGCAGGTCTCCCCCACCCATTTTAAAATTTCTAAATCCTATTTATGCTTTGGAAATTAATAATAATAATATTATAACAAAAATTAATATTAATATTATAATAAAACCAAATAATTTTATTAGTATAATAATAATACAATTAATTTAAAGAAATTAATATCAAATCAAAATTGATTTTCTGATGAGTATTTCGGCCATAGGATTTCTAGTTGAAATACGAAACACCACTAGAATTCAAACTCGAATCTGAATTCAAAGCTTCAGATGGCTATAGACTGGCCATCCAATGTCAGATTATGATCCCGTCTGCGACATTGGGACCATATCAATGCCCTATTTATATTTTAATGAAAATTTAATTATTTCATTGGATAAATATCAACACGTGTCCCTCTGATACAACTTTATAGAACCAAGCATGTAGTAGAAGCCCCAAATAGATGGGATTTTAAAAAACAAAATTCACCGACGATCGACGTAATCTTGTCGATGTCAGTGAACAACTGCCTGGTTTTAGTCGAGGACCACACGTGAAGAGTTTTAGGCATAAAAATAAACCTTTAAATTCTTAGTTTAAATATGATGTCTTTCAGGATATCTTCTCATCATTGGAGATCACTACTCAAAGAATCTGATATCAAACTCCTCCAGATCTCCCACACACACTTCAAGAAACTGTGAGAAGGATGTTCATCAAAGTCCAGGTGCTAGTGCAGAATTTTGATGATGCCTTCAACAATCCAATGATAAACACATCGCTCTTCTTACGATGCCTGAGAGAGAGCTTGATCTGAGCTCCTTGGATCCAGAGTGTCTCTCTCTGGAACATTGTAGAGAGGATAGGAGAGATACTTCCCACGAATAATATTTGGAAAACTCCTCTCCTCTTCTATTTATAGTGTCATGTAATTACCCAAAAATTCCAACCTAGTCCCCAAATAATCCACACACTATTAATGACATATTATGACTACTTATATGAGTCATAAATATTATTATATGTTGGGAAAAAATCCCTCATGGTATCATTGCAATATTTTTGAGGTGATTGTGTTTGTTGACAAAGTGATTCTCCATGTTGTATTTGTTGACAAAGCAGACCACAATGTTCAAATTGTTGAAAAAAGAGATTTACATGGTGATTTTTAGTGTTTAAGATATGTTTTTGAAAATCCATGAGGTGCGCTAAATTTTGGAACAGTGCGTAAAATACAGTTTTGCGTGAAAGATGATTTTTCGGCGCTCAAAGAGGATTACGTGTGTAAGGAGGGTTTTTCGCGTAGGGGTCGAGTTTGAATATAAATATAAGGTGACCCCCTCATTCATAGTAGCTAAATACTTTGAGAGGATCTGAGCTTTGGTGTGTGTAAAAAATACACAAAGGGAGTTGCACATAAAATTTGGAGTTGCACGTAAAATTTGGTTCTATGCGTAAAAATTGATGATGTGCGTAAAAGTTTACATTGCGCGTATAATGAAGGTTGTGCAGAATTATTGAGGTTGCGCAAATAGTGGAGTTGGGATTTCATGAAAAATGGATATTTTGTGTGAATGACAAGAGAATTACGGGAAAATCAAGAGAATTATGTGCAAGGTGCAGTAAGGGTTGCGCGTAAAATTTGAGGTTTCCTATTTTAATTATTTGGAAAAGCAGTATTCATCTCTGGATGAAAGTTGTACTTCAATAGAGCATCTATCAACAGTTAAGGATGCATAACTCATCTGTGATAATGAAGATTGACCTAAAGGTATATCAAATATGAGTAGATATTATTAGGAAGCAATGATCACACTTCAGTTGAGAGATTAGTGAGTTTTCATATTGTGAGTGGTTGTAAACTAGGAGGGACAGTGATTCTACTCCGAACTTTGTAAACAATAGTGTACTTTTAGTGGATTTGGTACATTGGCACATTGTCGGGGTATGCTCTTTATAAATAGGCCAATGAGGGTGAAACAAGTAAAATTGTTGTGTTATGTGCTTTCTTTAAGATTTGTTCATACTCTATAATGGGAAGGAGAGAGAAATGAGTTTTTTATGACAACAAAACAAGATCAATAGGGGTAGTTGTTTCAAGCTATCATACCCTGATTCACCCCCCTCTCAGGGCATCTAACCCAGTGGACCCAAAATTATCATTTTCTGGTAATATATTAAATATATTACATGATAATAATTGAGTCCAAAACTTGACTCGTCATTCCCATAAATATTAATTGAACCTTGAATATTTTTAATATTCGTCAATTAATATTTTTCATATTTTTACTTAAAAACATATAAATACATTTAACAAATAAATTCAATGCTCATTATTATAAACTCAAATAATATGAATTTTTTTATTACATTGGTGATCGTATTTCTTAGACAAATCCCAGACCCCATTAGTGGGGCCCACCATGTCAAAAAATCCTATTCAACCGAATAGGGAAGATTCTTGAATACACTATTATGTGTGACCCTCTAGGCCCTTATCTCGACAGGAGGTAATAATATTCAGAGACCAAGAGTGGGATCTAGAAATCCATCCTGGCCCCAAAAGAGATAAGGATTGTCACAGCAGTGACAACCAACCTACAAACACGTACTGTGTAGTATAATCTCTCTGTCATTAATATCTCATAAATCAGGATGCACTCACGTGTCATCGCCCATTTCTTGCTTTATTATTTTTTGATTTAACTAGATGGGTTTTCCCTTGACTTCCACGGACATGTTATTATGAAAGTACTGCCATCCTTATCAACATGGCCTGATATATATTAATTCCATAAACCAGAAGTGAAAAATCCTTTCTTGACCATTCAACCAATGTCATGCCACCAATGACGCTCCCAATACAAACTACCTCGCCACGAATTCATTTCCATGGTTTTTTTCTTGCATCCAAGTACCCAATAGAATGACATACATTGGTAATGATCTCAATTCAGGAGACCATTACACATGCTCATAGATAGGAACATACAATAACACCCAAAACATGTGGTGTTTCTATAGGCGGGTCAATTCTTATGATCTTTTTACTAGAGATCACCAATTGTGAACTTCATGAGAAGAATTCTAAATGCTTATGAGCCTCCATAACCTGATAGTCAAACATCTACTATTTATGATCAGTAAGATGTATCTAGACCATAGAACATATATTTAAGATTAATTTCATAGTATATAGAGGTTCTTATTATAGCTTGGGAACTGCTATTACCTTTCGATATGACAATTAATCTTTGAACATTACCATTTCAATAGTGGATACAGAAAAGTCTACAATATAATGGTAATATGAAATCACGTATAGCTAACTGTATACATGATTTGGTAATCAAAATCACTAAATATTTGGGTCTAGGGAACCCACTATTTCAATAGTTGAACATAGTGATTTTGATTAGTTTTGATTTCTTATACATCTTCAAGTAATTGAATCACTTTTATGGTAGGGAAAAAATAATACTGAGGTCTTGATATGATATCCTTATAAACTAGGGTGTTCATATAGAGTTATTTGGGTGGGAATTGAGTAATTAAATTGGGAAATATTTTTAAACAAGCAAGAGGGGAATTTCGGGAGGGTCTAAGCTTCTCTACAACAACTTTTTCAATTTTGATTTCAAAACATTTTTATTTCCAATCAAATTTATGTTTCATTGTTGAATTTTCTTTTATTTTATATCCTATTTATTTTATTTTTTCTAACTTTTAATCAAATACCCAAATTTTACTTCTTTCAAAAACAAACAAAATAAAAGTGATAGTTTTGAAACTCAAATTGTAACCTCCTCAAGAGACAATCTAGGGACTACTATATTACATTTTTCTAGTTAATCAACTACTTGATTGAGGTTTTCACTACAAAAACCTCCACATCATGGAAAAAGTACCATAATGGATTAGTTTTAAACCATAATACCATACATAATGTCTCATGAGACAAAAAAATTATCTGATACATTGGATTACTATCTGGAAAAACCCAAAATAACATGTTCATTAATATGTGTTTCATATAAAGAATCAAACATAAGGAATAAGCATAAGGGTTACCCATGGAAAGATACAGTTTTTGTAATCATGTCATATGGAACAACCAAAGGGCATATAATAATGGTATCCATGAAGGAAGGGATTAAATATTTCTTAGACATTTATAAATTATAAATAAGAATATTTCATGAATAATTATGTCTAAATAAAGTGTAAATATGAAAAATATTGGTTAGGTATCTTTAGAAATGTGCCGCTTAAGCACAGTTTTTTTGAAAATAATAAAGAGTCTAAAAATAGGATAAATATATAATTATACCCATAAAACTAGAAATGAAATAAAATAGTTTTCATGATAAAATGATTGATTTTAAAAAATATTGGTGGATAAAATATTTTATGTAGTGTACTTGAGAATGTGTATGAAATGGAGAAGTCCCTTGGGTTTGCTTATCGAGAGGAGTTAAGAAGGGAACCTTTAAAAAACATGCATTTACCTTAAAAGAAATATTAATGGAGAAAGATATATATGTTTGTAAAATATATATAGAAATAGGAGAATTATATAATATATAAATTGAGCCAAAGTGAGATAAAGAATTACCCAAAGGAAACATGGAGGTTTGAAGTGATCCCTTACCTTATGTCTGAATGCATTCTGTACTTGAAATTAAGGTCCTAGGTAACAAAATGAAATAAATTGATTAATTAATTGAGAACCTATTATACATATATTTTATTTATTATAATTTAATTAAGTTCATTTATGGCCATTTTTATGAGTTATAAAGTTCAATTTTGTCATTCCGGGAGCGTTCGTTTCGTGGTTTCATGGTCGGTTCACTTGTGTATAATTTTGGATGTTATTGTCAAATATAAATAAAACTATAGAAGTGAAATAATGGTATTAATAAACATAAATAAGTTTAAATGGTCCCATATATCATTTTATTTTCTGACAAGGGGATGGTTCTTTGAGTGAAAGTACTATCGTTATGTGGTTAGTTCATTTAGATGGTATAACCTACCATTATGAACTAGTTTTAGGTCAATATATTGGTTCCAGAACATTAAATGAGATATAATATACCTATTAAAATCTAATCTAACCCTATAAATAGTTTTATGACCACCCTTGATGGTTTTAATATAAAACAAAAACTTATTATCCACGGAGATGGTTAACCACCATAATTTGGACAATGGTTTCATTTCTTTGAATAAGGGGAGATGATAAAAGGGTTGGATAAAAGATATTCCTACAGAAATATAAAAATAAATTATATAAATGGTATTTTAGTTATTATTATATTATGTATGAATGAGTTTTGGAGAAGGTAGAATAAGAAAACAAATTAAAAGACGTAGTTTGAGAATATTACCTCTTGAATATCTCCTCCTTGAAGAACCACTTAAGAAACATAGAATTGGTATTTTGGTGATACCAAAAACACTTTTTCATGGGTGTAGTGAGTATGATAGGGTTTAATAGATATTTTTAAGGCTTAAAGGATTATAAGGTGTTGTGAGGGGTGGATTTATAAGGGGATGAGAGGGGTGTTTTTCAATATTATATTTTTTAGTTTATTATTTTGGATCAAAACTATCTATATTATTTATCCTCATGACTATATAAATTATATTATACATGAGAGTTAAAAAAATGGGTTTTTACATCATACATGATTAAAAAATTCATATATTTGGCTTAAAATGTTAAATACCGTAAACTACCGTAAACTACCGTATTTCACTATTCACCAAAAATTGAACTATTTTAAAAAGATCCCAAAAAATAACCCTAATTTTTTAATATGTATATTTAAAAAAATGTAACACCTTTTATTAAAGTAATTTTCTTAATACAAGAAATTTAATTTTTAAATAAAATCACCATATATTCAAAAAAATTCGATTTTAATATTACAATCGATTTTATGACCCTTTAAAAATTACTTATGTCTCATAAAATTAAATTATAATTACAAAAGGATATAATATTAAATCTTGAATACATTTTAGGAAAATAAATTTTATTTTAAATCATTATATTAAATATAAAATTACAAATAAAACAGTTACATTTTAAAAAAAATACTTGGACTTAATTTATAATTTTTAAAACATTTATTTACTGGAATCGTGATATAAATATATCATATTTTCATTTTATATGATACCTAAATATTATTTTAAATTTTCATAGATGATTTTACTAATCTAATGGTTTGATTACTATTCCTAACAATTATATTACTACTCTAATGGTTAGGTTACTATTCCAACAATCAAATTACTATTCCAAAATTCAGATTTATAACAATCATATGGGTTCACTAATTCCAATAAATACCTCTTATTACATTAATTTTTAATTAAATTATATTTTATCTCAAGTATAAATATAATTTTATCTTCAAAATGAATATTGTATTATTAATATTATGTTTCATTTTTATAGCTTTTTCATGAGTGGGGTCATTCTTGTGTATCTAGCGGATCCAAATTATCATATTCTTATTCTATTATTATTTTTATTATCCCACTATGATATTTTGAATTCTTATTGGTTTAGTAAGTTACTAATGTATCATTCTTCATTTATAATAATAATGTATTATTGGTTTTCTCTAAATGATGTGTGTGCTTTATACTATATGACATAATCATAAAAAGAGAAATTTCATTGATAAAATTCTGGGTCATTACACATCACATGACCAAAACCAAGAAAATGTTCTTAGGTTGTATTGATACTTTACGAAATGGATCCTTGATTTATTTGTGACATGTACTAATTAATTTCACATCAATCTGACACATAGTGTGATCTATATGACTTAAAGTGTGTGTTTTTAGTATAAATGTAATATTTTAGCACACAATGCACATCACCTAGTCAAAACCAAGTAAAAATTCTCAAATTGTCCAGATATTTTAGGAAAATTATCTGTTATTTATTTTTGATGTGTAATAATTAACCACACATCAATTCATGGTGTATCTAAATTGACCTATAGTGTGTATTTTTTAAAAGTGATATTTGTGTTTAAAACATGCATCACAAAATCAAAATTAATTAAACATCCAAGGAATTTATTAATAATTTTAAGATAATTATTTGTGATTCAATTTTGATTCCTTTGAATTAAAATCACATCAATCTAACACATGATGTGTCTAAATTGACTGAAATTCATGGTTTCAATTCAAAAGTGGTATTTTAGTTCAAAAGGAGCACCACATACACAAATTTAATTAAACATTCTCAGATCATCTTTATAATTTTTAGAAATAATCCATAATTCATTTATTATGTGTAGGAACTGACTGTATGTCAATCTAACACATAGTGTGACCGGTATGAATCAAATTTTGTGTTTTCACTTTAAAGAGACTTTTTAGTTAAAAAATGCACAACAAAAAATTAAAACCAAACAAAAACACTCTAATTTTATAGTTAATTTAGGAAAAATATAAATAATTCATTTTTGATGTGAAAGAATTAACCACCCACCAATATAACATATGGTTTGACTAGATTGATTAAAAGTGTGTGTTTTCAGTTTGAAAGTGACATTTTAAGCCAACATTTGTGTGACATGGTCAAAACCAAGAAGTGCACTAAAATTGTCAAAAGGATTAATGAAAATTATCCATGATTCATTTTTGACATATATTAATTTACCTCATGTCAATATGGCATAAAGTGTGTCTGGTATAAGTGAAAGTGTATGTTTTTATTTAAAAGTGACATTTTAGTTCAAAAAATTAATTATATACTTAAAAGCAATAAAACACACTCTAATTGTATTGATACTTTTTGAAAAATATTTTTAATTCATTTTTGGATTGTAGGAATTAACCTCAAGTCAAACTGACACCTAATGTGGCCGGTTTGACTAAAATTGAGTGTTTTCATTTAAAAGTGCCACTTTAGTTCAAAACGAGTGTCACACAAAATCTTAACCAAGTAAACATACTTGAATTATCTTGATACTTTATAATAAATATCCATGAATCATTTTTGATATGAATAAATTAACCACATGTAAATTTGATGCATGGTGTGCACAATTTGTCTGAAAGAGTATGTTTTTAGTTTAAAAGTGACATTTTAGTCAACAATTTTTGTCACATATTCAAAACCATGAAAACATAGTCATATTTTCTTGATACTTTATGAAAAATAATACATTATTCTTATTTAAAATGTATGAATTAACCAAACATAAATCTGATGCGATGTTTGGTTGTTATGACTAAAAGTTATTGTTTTCATTTTAAAGTGGCATTTTTGTTCAAAACGCGCATTACATACTCAAAACTAAGAAAAAAATATCAGATAATCTTGATACTTTTGTAAAATGATATGTGATTTTTTAGTATGTATCAATTAAACTTATGTCAACCAGACACATGATGTGTCCAATTTGATTGAAAGTGTATGTTTTTAGTTTAAAAGTGATATTTTAATCCAAAATGTATGTCGTAGACTCAAAACTGAAAAAACATGCTCTGAATGTTTTTATATTTAGGGAAACTTATATTTTATTTATTTATGACATCTAGGAATTAACCCCACAAAAATCAGACACATGATGTGACTAATCTAATACAAAGTGTGGGTTTTCAGAATAAAAGTAAGATTTTAGTTCAAAAAGTGTGTCACATAGTCAAAACTGAGAAAATGTGCTTAGATTTTCTTTATATTTTAGAATAATGATATGTGATTGATTTAAGACATGTAGAAATTAACCATATTTCACTCTAACACACAGTATTCCCATTATTATTTAAATTTAATGTTTCCATTAAAAAGTGATATTTAAGTTCAAAATGCTTGTTACATAATCAAAACTGAGAAAACATGCTCAAATTGCTATAATATTTTAGAAAAAAATTAACTTTTAATTTGAGACTTGTAGAAAGTGACCACATAAAATTACAATTTAAATTTATAATGGATTGTATAACATTTAAATTAGAATTTGTTTTTTATTTTTTAATAAATTATTACTAAAATAAATATATTTTTATTATATCCACACACTTATTTTTTATGCGGATGGTTTGATCATTGGAGAAGGCCTTCAATGAGAGTTTTGGTTTTGTATTGGTTCTAATTATTTTTATTTGTAATTAAATTTTACATTATTGTAATTGTATTATATTGAAATTATTTAATGTAATATTTTTATTGTAATGGTGGTTAAATGTAAATTTAAAATGTTTTAGATTTTTAATGTAATATTTTTAGTTTAATTTAAATTTATTTTTATGTTTTTATTAGCGTTTACAGAGTGGTGAAAATATAGCTTCTAGCATTCAATAGTTGCTGGTGAGGGATTTTATCATCCCTAATTTTTAATGTTTATAATATGGGCTTTATTAACACTAAAAATTAGTGCTGATAAAGTCACCCTTTATCAGTTCTAAAAAGCACATTGATCAAGACATCCTTTATCAATACTTTTTTTGTAGTGATAAAGGAGACCTCTATCAGTTCTTTTTTAGTGTTGATAAAAGAGTTAGGATTTCATCAATGTTTATAACATAATCTCTATTTTATCACTGATAAAATCCATTTATACTATTAATAAAATAATATTATTTATTATTGATACCTATTGAACTATACTCAAACCCAACCCAAAATATAAAATTCAATATCTATTTAAAACCCGATCCTATTTAAATGCCTCTTTATATTTATTTTTTTATCATGTTTTTTAGGGTAAAACCAATTTAAAACCCAATAATGAACCTAAATATTACATTTTTATAATAATACTAAAAATTATAATTTATATATATTCGGGATCTGTGTACCTTATAAGAGGTACCCGAACTCGGCCTAATTATTAATCAAGTAGTATATTTTAAACATGAACCTGATTATATCTGGTCGGAGAAATTTGAGGTACGATTATTGGGTACCCATTATCATACCTAATTACAGTTCCCAAAGAGTATTTTACTAAAATATATATTTAAATTCCTTTTAAAATATTTTATTTTAATATATATATATATATATATTTGAAAAGATAAATCTTCCCTTGACCCTTATTTTATTAGGGAGTGACTTCAGAAACTATTATTTGATTTTCAGTGTATAATTTAACCACACTTGATTTAATTGTATGTAGTCAATTTTATTCATTAAATATTTAGTTTTTGAGAACATATTCAAATAATTACACATAATAAATACATATTTATATTTAAACTTTTACTTGGTATTGATATCTCAAAGTGTTATCAAATCTATATGTTATCAAAATATTAAAATTGTTAATCTTTGTAATAAAATGTATATATCATACGGAAAATAAAGTATTATTCAATTATTATCTCAAAATAGTAGCACTTTTATGGTTACGAGTTTTGATCTTTTTCTTAAATTCTATAAGAAGTAAAATCAATAACTCTAGTGAAAAGTGACACCACTTTTAAGTTCATATAGGAAAAACATTAAAGTGTGTATTCATTATTAGAGTATACAATTGATTGAGTATTAATATTTTGTTAATAATTTAAAAATAAACCTATGATCATAATGGAAAATATTGTCTACAATTGGTTTATTATATAAATTCAATGCTAATAAAAATTTTATTAACTTTTTATTTCCCCTTAAACTCTTTAATTAGAATCTACCTAAAGAACATTTTATATTTTCATTAATAAATTTTTTATTTTATGGGTTTCGGTCCCATTTGTTTATTAGTTGCCCACACAACCTATCTTATAAAATATTTTTCAAATGAAGTAGTAATATTTTTATATAACCTTACATGAATAATTATTATGGTACCATCATGTAACATTTGTTTCACTAAACCATGTCTAAGATTGATGTACCTTGTCTTTCCATTATACATGAAATTATAATAACCCAATAAAGTTGTTTCACTATAAAAATTGTCAATAATTAGAGGTGTTCAACTATTCCATAATTTAATGTCCAATAATAAATTTCTAATCCATTTTTTTCTTTCCATATATTGTTAAGGTGAAAAATATAGACTTCATAGTAAAATTATATGCATGTTTATTTCTTGTTCATTCAAGAAAAAATAAGTTGATACCGAACTAAATTTATGCACCTTGATGGGGGGGGGGGTTAATTAGGGTTGACACTTAATTAATACTTTTTCTCTTCAAATATCCTTACTCATATGAAACACATTCCCTCATTGGAAGGAACATGTTCAATCTCACTTTATCTCATCATTGATCACACATAATATCAAACACATATGTAGAAAAGTAAAACACAAGTACAAAATAATTTTAGTTTGTTCAACACTAAAGGATAATCCAAGGTTCATAAACATGGTTATGTGTAGGTTTACTAGAATCCAATATCACATGTTGTTCAGTGAATATAATATTTTAAGTCATAGTCACTCCATTCCAAGGTAAACCACCCTTATAAGGTTTATGAAGTACTCCTTGTGGATCCAAGGTCCACTCTGTCTTCTTATCCTCTACACACTACATCATTAAAGGAAAATATAATTTATAAATTTAAGGGTCTCTGTAATAGTTTATAAACATGATTGTCTATTCTATATCAATATAAGTCACTGAAAATACTTGCATTATGATGTCCAAATTTTATGTTCTTTTGGAATCCACATTTCTATTCTTCTAATCCTCCATGGAATGATGAGAACGACTACTCAATGTGAGTTTCAATCTATGATATTTCACATGATCTTAATAATAAAGATTTATCCTTTTAGATAAAGATTATTATAATATGGAATAATATTGTTTCGTTCCTTCTTTAGCAACCATATATTTAATTTAGCTCCTTTTTATTCTTTGAGACTTCTTTGATAAAGAAATAGAATATGATCAATAGATATTTTCTATCAATTTATCTATACTATTATTGAAAAGTGATATAGAAATATGATCAATTATCAATTTTTCTAGAATTGTTGTTAGTAGTTTTTATAAATCTCTCAAATTATCAGACCCTTGATTCGATGGTTAGGATTGATTGTTACTTTCACTAATCCTCCATGATCATGATAGGTGTTCCACAAAATTAATTTTTTTAAAATTCATCTAATTGGGTTGAGTAACTTAATTGAATCTTGAGCCAAATATTTATATTTTTAAATTGAGACCAAATCTTCATGATATTCTCGAAACAAAAAAATCACGGGGCATGATACTTTATTGCAGTGTAATGTAATTTAATTCTCTCCAGTTTTTGTTGTGATATCTTTCACTATGACATGATTATTAATAAAAATCTAGACAAATAAATTATATATAATACCTCATTTAAAAAACTTATGAGGATCATGGTGTGTTCTTCTAAATATTCACGAATCTTCTTTGATATTGAACAAATTTTGGTGTGAAACACTTCTTTATAGTGAAATCCCCTACAACCAAAGTAATCCCAGATTTATAAATTTATAGAAAAATCACATCCACCATGATGCAACCACTGTATTGCGATTTAGTCCCTCTCATATCTCCACTAGATTTGATATGATTCATATACTGCAATGTGATTCCACTAATTAATCACATTCTAGAACCACACATATTTATCCTAGTTTCACACTGTGTCATGAATTAATACCTCAATCTCAATTTCCCCATTCTTTTTAATATTTATATCTTCCATTTACATAGTGTCTTTTAGCTTCAAAATATAATTACTTATACATATTAACAATATAATCTCACGTACTAACTAAGTTAATATAACATAAATTTTTCTATTTAATCTCAATTAGATTTTAAACATTTCAAATTATTCCTATATTAGATCCCTTTAAGTGTGATGTTTTTATTTATGATGCAATATCCTCAAAAAAATTCATATTATATGACATAGAACAAATTTTAGCACGGTTGTTCACCCAGAGGCTAGCCTCCCAAATCTTCTCTAGAGTTAATATTACACAATAATAAGATTATTCTTATATTAATCCATGAAAAAAACTTCAACTAGATTGTAATTTATCCTTATGAAAATTCTATCTAATAACACATGACACTGTATTACAGTGTGGTCACTTTTTTGCAGCAAAATTTTCTTTCTTCATTAAAACACTTACATTCTTTTCAAATTACTCTTTGAAAAATTTATTCTTCTTTTAGAACCTTTATAAAATATAACATGAAATTTCTTACTTCACCAAAATCAGATACAATGTCTACCTTCACCAAAATCAAATCAATCCTTGTTTCGGTATTCATTAGCCATGTAATACCCTGAAATTTTGGTGTGATTTTTTTTTCGAATTAATTTAATCTTTTGATATAATTCATTTCATGAAACCCTAAAAATAGATTTTCACTAATTAAAACATTCCTTTCACATAGATCCAACTTGGTGAATGTTACAAGCAATACCAACTTGTAATATTTTATAGGTAACACAAACTTTTATAATGTTACACACAACACTGAGTTGGCATACGATAAACGCAACACTCAGTTGGTGTACAATACATGCAATACTGAGTTAGCGTACGATACATACAAAACTAAGTTTCTACCAAACATAATTTTATTATTTTAATAATATAATCATAACCTAGAATTAAAAATTAGTTATATGAATAGTAATAACTACTTTTCAAATATTTTATATAATTTATTTATATAAAAGACATATTAATAATGCAAGATATGATTTATGGTAAAGTCTTTCTATGTCTAAAAATACCATTTTTAAGGTAATTATAATGAAATTAATTTTAGACACATTTAAAAATTGAATTTAATAAAATAAACCTCAATTTTGAATTCATAATTTCTAAATTATCTTGGGATGAATTTTTTGGATTTTTCTGAGAAACTTCTTTTTATTTGAATAATGAAAAATACTGCTTTATAGTTAAAAATTACTTTTTTGTATAATTAACTATTAATGTTAATTGATATTATAAATATGTTTTGAGGTCACATTAGAAAAATATTACATCTATTAATACAATTTAATTCATTATAATCAATTTCACTTTCAAACTGAATATAAAATCCTAACAAACTTTTTAAAATTTTTCTTACTTTTAAACCGCGTTATTTCATCCTGTCTACATGATTAACACTAATCTTAATTTTTTAAATATTATGAATTTAATTTCAGAAATATAACATAAAAAATTTTAGTCAGTCTAATATTTTGAGTCTAATAAGAAAATGTTAATTTTTTACCAAAATGATTAGTAAAAGTGACTAAAATTAATCCCAATGTTTAAGGCCAAATTAAGCTTAATTAGGGACTAAACGTTAAAATTAAAGACCCAAATGAACAATCCACTTATCCAATTCCCATTTTATGTCCATATTTAGGACATAAAACTTCCATTATTGATTTTAGTTGTTTTTATGACTTTTTTTAGGTAAGAACATGTCCACACCTAACTTGTTTCTAGAAATTCCAAATGAGTCTTTTTCTTTTCCTATAAATGGCCACCACCTCTACCCATTACTAACACATATAAAACCTTTTAAGTTTAGAAAATATCTACCTAGACAGCCTCCCAAAAATCATCCCTTAGACCTTGAAGAATCCCTTTGGGAAAAATCCTCTCAATTAATCCTTTTAGCACGAACTAAAAGGAGTTACCCGATTTAGAGGTAATGTATTCTCTCAAACTCTTTTCTTTATTTTCCTTATTTAGCAACTCCACTATATTTATTCCATTATTGTGTGAAAAAACCAGTATCCTGAATATAATACGATTTTTTAATACAAATTTTTTGACCTACACTTACACACACCTCCATGTAATAGATATCGAACATACTATTTCTGTGTATGGTGAGTTACTAACAAAATGATGATTGCTCATTTTTTATTTACCACCAATAATTGTGGCCATTATCATTGAAAATATATTTATATATTTCATATATTATATTTAATATGTATTTAATCTTATGTATTACTTTTACAACACACATATATTTACTTTCTAATTGGTGTTAATATGATACTCTCGTTTGAGGAAGTGTGGACTACCACCCCCACAAAGCAATGTATTTCGTTCACACACCACATGGAATGTATTAAGGGAGAGTTTAATGAAATTATATTATATATATGAAATATTAATTCTACTATAATAATGATATATATATACATATATATACATATTTCAATTTCATACTTTCTTTCAATGTGACAATATAGACGAAAACAACGTTCATGCGTACGTACGACTTTCCGTCTCTATAAACGGTGTATTACATTTCATAATTATATATTATATAGATTATTATAATAAAAATATAATATATATAACTTATATTTATATAATTTTTTACTTTTTGGAATCATGATATAAGTATAAGGACTAAATATATAACAAATTAAGACACATGCGAAGAACAAAGCGAATTTTACCCGAAGTGAAACTTTAACATAGGATCATTAATTAGCTGGTAATATAAGATCATAATAAAACCATATATGGTATTATGTATAATATTATTATTCTTTAAAAGATTTATAATAAACTTATATTTATTATATAGGAATCTTGTACGAGTACAAATAGAGTCAAGACACAAGGTAAGGGGATTTTATCTCACTTTTAATTTTTATGAGATTCATGTTGTGTTCACCTCACTTTCCTTTTATGTGGTGTATATACTGCACATGATTGTTTTAATGGCCCGGACCTCTTCGGTCCATTACTTTGTGAAAATGTGGGGTTGGAGGTGTTCCGGAAGGTCAAGGTGACTTATCCCCAACAATTTGCCAAATTTCCAGTTCTGTGATCAGTGTTTCCAGTTTTATGAACAGTATCGGTAGGTAAACAATGTTTCTATCGGTGAAGTTCAGTGAACAGTGTTTCAATCGGTTAAATTCAGTGAACAATTTTTCTATAGGTGAGGTTTAGTGAACAGTGTTTCTATCGGTGAGGTTCTATCGGTGGACTTCTATCGGTAGGCTTGAACAGTGTTTCTAGAACGGTAACCTTCTAATGGTGACCTTCTATCGGAAGGCTTGAACAGTGTTTCTAGAACTGTAACCTTCTAACAGTGACCTTCTATCGGTAGGCTTGAACAGTGTTTCTAGAACGGTAACCTTACAATGGTGACCTTCTATCGGTAGGCTTGAACAGTGTTTCCAGAACGGTAACCTTCTAACGGTGACCTTCTATCAGTAGGCTTGAACAGTGTTTCCAGAACGGTAACCTTCTAATGGTGACCTTCTATCGGTAGGCTTGAACAATGTTTCCAGAACGGTAACCTTCTAACGGTGACCTTCTATCGGTAGGCTTGAACAGTGTTTCCAGAACGGTGAGGTCTAACGGTGACCTTTTCTTTCCTTTGCCAAATTTTGAGTATGTGAACAATGTTTCTAGATTCCTACAGTTTTCCCCATTTGACGTTTCCTTTGACGTAAAATTAATTTAATGGCTTGTTTTAAGGACTCTTAAGGTCGATTCAAATGCCATAAATCCTATATTAATTATTCCTAAGGCCGGGATGTATTTACTTGGTCAAACCGCGTGGGTTAATGCGATCCGTTTTTAACAGAGAATTAACCGGATCTTAAACTGTCGCCCCATTAAATCTTCAAAAAGGGACGAGATATCATTCTACCTTGTTATTTCCCTTTTTTTCTCAACTAAGAGATGCTAGAACCTTTCAATCATTCCCGTAGGAGTTGCACAATCAATCTTTACTCCTAGGATTGGTTCTTCTCTGTTTTGGATGCAACCGAGATGTGTCAGTCAATCTTCCCAATAAGGTGTGTTTTATCGTCGTTCTTTTGGGGAACATCTTATCTTGTTTCTCTCTTCCATATTATACCATGTAATTTCCAATATTCTAATGGGTTTTTCTTGGGGTTGGTTGGTACTGTCATACCGTGGCATCCTCTGGTGGATGCAGTTGTCATGAGAGGATGATTTTGACCCATTGTGTGGATAAAGGACGTCAAGAACTCTTCCAGGTAGGGGATTCATGGCTTCTCTAATTTTATATGTGTAATCGTAGAATTGGCATGATTTAGTCCTTTGGATCACAATGAAATTGACCTAATTAAATACTTGAACCAGATTAAAAGAATTGGTTGATCACATGTTGTTTCTTTATACCGTGATAACGGTTTGCCTCATGTTTTGCTAGATAGAGTGATGTCTATGATTTCTTTGATTTGTTGTTCGTTCATGATGGAAATTGATAATGAACGTAAAGGCGGTATTAATTTTTAATTAATTGGTTAAAGATAAAGAGGCATGTAAATTAATCTGGTTATTTCTATTGTTATAGTTGTTCTAATTTGAGGTTAATCAAATTAGGGAAGTAAGCATGGTTATTTAATTGTGATAGCTTACTAATTAGGTATCCCGTAATTGGAACCTACGAATAACAAATCTGTTAATTCAATATAGATTAAAGAACAGATTGTGTGGGAATTTCTAAAAGGGTTCTGAGTTACCCTCTTGTTTGTTAAAGGGTCAAGAGCCCATGGTTGTGATTGTTGTTTCCCTACTGCTTGTGCTGTGATGTGAGCCTGGATGGCTGTTGTGAAATGTGGAGGCATGGAGGCCTTGTGGTTGTGGTAGCAGATGATGCCTAGAGTGGCGAGATGCATTAGTTTATGCATGTGGGTGTCGGGGAGGACACCAGGGGTGATGGAATGGGATGGATGTGGTTGTTGGATGCTTGTGGATTATTTGAATGTTTATCTGCTTTGCTTTTCCCCACTACTCAAGGTATCCATTCGTGCTACCCTTCTTTCGAAGGATGCGAAGACGCTCGGGGTATGCCACGTGCTTTCCGTGTTTAGCCTCTTGATGGAGAATGGGTCTATGCTCTTTCTATAGGCGGCAAAGACTCGACGGGTAGTATATCTACTCACCATGTTGAGCCTCCTTTGTGTTTAGAATCATATGATGCTTTTCTAGAATGCCTGGGAATATGGAAAAGTAATTTTGTAATGAATGTTTCATTAAATGGTGAAAATCCACGGGGATGGAGATACTAGTATTTAAAGGTGATGTGAATCTTAAAAGGAGCATTTGATTTTGAATGTGATGTCAATTCAGTTTAATGTGGAATTTTTCATGGTTAATTAATGTTTAAAGAATTAATTAATGTACAATTGAGATGATAAAATGAGAATGGAGTAATCTAATAAAGCTCTTCAAATGTTTGTGTGCTTATAGGATACCTAGTCTTAGAAGTAGCAGCCTGAAGTTTGAGAGACGTTAGCTGCAGTTGTATCTAAGACTAGGTAATGCCCATAGTGTGGATGTGAGTTATATATATATTCTGTACTTTTTGTGTTTCTATACGCTACTCCACCTTGTCGGTAAGGGAAACTGACACCCCAGTGATTCTGAGCCCTGGGGTGTGTTTTCCCCAACATTCTGATGGGAGTTCGAATGGCTGACTACCCCCTTTTGGGCCCACTCTCTTCTATTGGTAGATACATGTGCCAACAGGCACAACTGTTAGTTTCCCCATATATGTGTGTAGAGGGTTGTAATGGCTTATGGTTATTTCACACACATATATTCTCGATATAGTATCTTATGGACTACTATAGGTGTAATGTGTATAGGCTGTCATGGCTTGAGGATCCCTACTCGGTGTATGGGGTATAATGGCTTGAGGTATAATACCCGATGTATGATACATGTTATACGGGCTGTGGTGGCTCCCGGAACTTACCTGGTTACTGTTGGTTGTGAGGATGGTGTGGTGATTCTCCCAGGTGTCTACGGGTAAGCCTTTGTGGTGCACAAGGTGCAGATTGTGGAGCTTAGCCCAGGTGTCTGCGGGCAATCCTTTAGAGAGAGAAGCACAAGATGTATGTCGTTGGGGCAAACCGACAAACCAGTGGGGAAGTAGTAGCGGGGTACCCTTGATATTCTTTACTATATGCTATATTCTTGTATGTGTTACTTGCTGAGAGTAGCCATGGTGAGGTTGGGAACTTAGTATACCTGTTTAGGTGACGAGTTAGTTTCACTTGTTGTTCACTGGGCTTTAGCATGATTTCTTTACTTTTTCATGAGAGGCTTGGGGAGGATCCTACTGAGTATACTATTATACTCACCCTATGTATATATAAACTGTTTTTCATGTCACTTGGAGTAGGTTGGGGATCATGCTAGTTACTACTAGCTTGTGGTTGGAGGAGGAGCTGTTCGGGCTTGTGGTTGCTGCCGTTTTACTTTCTTTTGGGTACTTTTAGTTTCCCCTTTCAGTTTTAGTACTTTTGCATGACATTTTATATATGTACTTGTATTTATTTTATTTTTTAGTTTTGAGTTGGAGTTGATTGGAGTCTATTCTATCTCTCTCTTCTGCATGTGTTCTCTTAGAGGTTAATTCCTCCCATTTTTATGTTTATTATACCCTCAGTGCTAGTCGCCAACCCGGGGCCTAATGGAGGCGGGACTCGGGGGTCATTATCTCTCCTCTCACATTGCCGGCCCAGGAGGGGTACACTTTTTGGGGAGGGGTCATGACAGAGTGGTATCAGAGCTCTGGTTGAGGGATAGAATGGAGTTTGGAGATAGGCAGAGGTGAGGATGCATGGGATGGTAGGAAAACAGTGTCATTCATGTTTTGAAAGTGGGGTAAACACTGGAGACCGGTATAGACATAGGCGTTTAGGGCCCCCTATGATCTGTTTCACAGACCTTTAAGTTTACGATGGCTACTAAACAAAGTGACAATGGTTGAAGGGTAGAGACCTTGGAAAGGATCATGCATCATTATTCTTTGCACCTGTGTTTGAATGGGTAGACCTTGGGATAGGTAACCTAAAATTAATAAAACAAAACAATTAATTAATTAATGTTGAGTCTTCCATATTCCAGGCTTAGGAGCTCTAACAGTTGTTATTTTACAGGTATGGCTCCAGGTCGATGTCCTCGTCAGGTTTGTTTAAAAGATGCCCAGCAGGCTGTTCCATCAGATCATCGCCGGGTAGAGGTTGACGACGATGAAACTTGGAGGAAGACACTCCAAGAGTTTCAGCACCAGAGTCTACAGAAGTACGAGGGCTCCATTTTAGATGAAGTCATAGAAGATTGGTTGGAGGAGGTCGAGATAGGCTTCAGTTCGATTCGTGCTCGGAAGGAACACTGGGTGTCCTTGGTTGTGACAATGCTGCGTGGAGCAGCAAGGCAGTGGTGGTTCTTGTTCCTCGGGGATCGTGAGGAGTCATCGATCTCGTGGGAGGAGTTTCGAGACAGGTTTAGAGTCGAGTTTATTTCTTCAACTGCGAAGGTGTCCAGTCGCCAGGAGCTTCTTACCCTTCGACAGGGGACCTCCAGTGTTCGAGATTTTGGAATCCGTTTTAGGAACCTTCTACGATATGCTTCAGACCTGTTACCAGAGGAGGAGGCCAGGGCGTGGCATTTCGAGGAGGCTTTGCGTCCAGAGATCCAGCGCCAGGTCACCCCATTTATGCTAAAGACATATCTTGATGTGCTGGTGAGGGCAGAGGTTGTTTAGAGGAATTTGTCTAGGACTGGATCGTCACGAGAGGGGAATTTTCATGATTCCTCACGAAGCAAAGTTGTGGTCCGAGGGTCCCAGTTTTCTGGGAAGAAGAGTTTCCGTTCACCTGGGGGTAGGTCCCAACCCTTCCCATATCGTTTCTCTAGAGGAAAAAACTCTTAGGCCTATGCCAAGGGATCAGGCGCTTGTTTTTCTTGTGGTGGTCGTGGTCATCAGCAGCGGGAGTGCCCGACTTTTCAAAGCAGTCATCGTGCACCGGGCGCTCCGCTCTAGGTTCCTCCGTTGAGGCAGTTCCAGCCGAGACAACAGCAATAGGTTGCACCAGCTTTGGATCACCAGAGGGTAGATGGAGCAGGCAGAGGACAACCCCATGAGGCTCCTCATCCTCAGAGAGCAGAGCACGGCCATGGTGGTGTTCGTCATCAGGGCCAGAGAGGCCGTGGAGGAGGTCATGGTCAGCTTCATGCTCTAGCGTTTCCAGCCCCAGGAGAGCTAGATGTCATTCGAGGTACCCTTTGCTTGTTTTCTACCTTGGTGTATTCCTTGTTTGATTCAGGAACAACACACTCCTTCATATCACCTACCCTTGTCCATGCTTTTAGACTTGAGGCAGAGAGGCTTCCAGTTCCCTTAGCGTTGACTACGCCAGTTGGAGGTCGAGCCGACTTGTTTGAAGTATGTAGAGACTGTGAGCTAGTTTTGGGGCAACACCGCTCCTGGGGAGATTTCCTCTGTTTACGAATACAACCATATGATGTCATACTCGGCATGGATTGGTTGTATTCGGTGCAGGCTATTGGGTATTGCTACAGGAAGAAGGCCGTTTTCTTTGATGAATATGGAGAGAAAGTGGTGTTTGTTGGTGAGCGAGATCCTCGGATGAGTCATAGAAGAGTTACATCCTTATCATCCATGATGGCTGGGATGATTCTGAGTTCTTCAGAGGTTCAGCAGTTGGCGTTTCCTAGGGTCGTAGAGGAGTACCCTGACGTCTTTCCAGAAGAGGTTTTATCCTTACCCCCTCGATGAGAGATCGAGTTTGGGATCGAGCTACATCCAGGAGCATCTCCTATCTCTATGTCTCCGTATAGGATGGACCCTTCTGAGTTACGAGAGCTATGTATTCAGCTTGATGGTCTGTTGTAGTGCGGTTTTGTTCGGCCAAGTGTGTCACCATGGGGAGCGCCAGTTTTGTTTGTGAAAAGGCTGATGGCAGTTTGCGGTTGTGTGTCGATTATCGTCGATTAAACAAAGTGACAATAATGAACTGCTATCCTCTTCCATAGATTGATGACCTATTCGATCAACTGAAGGGTGAAAGTTGGTTCTCAAAGATCGAATTGTGGTCAGGATATCATCAGATGCATGTAAAGGATGAGGATATCCCGAAGACTGCCTTCCGTTGTCATCATGGGCATTACGAGTTTTTTGTAATGCCATTCGGCATGACGAATGCTCCAGCTATTTTCATGGGGTTGATGAATGCTGTGTTCCGTGAATTCCTGGAAAAGTTTTTTGTGGTTTTCATCGACGAAATCCTTGTGTACTCCACATCTAAAGAAGAGCATGAAGAGCATCTACGAGCCGTTTTGGGAGTTCTTCGCCAACATCAGTTGTTTGGGAAGTTGTCCAAGTGTGAGTTTTGGGCTCAAGAAGTTCGTTTCTTGGGGAATGTTGTGTCCCAACAGGGAGTAGCTGTGGATCCGTCGAAGATAGAAGTAGTGGTGTCTTGGGCAGCCCCCAAGACCGTGTCAGAGGTGCGAAGATTCCTTGGTCTCGCAGGCTATTATAGGACGTTTGTAGCCAATTTATCCCGAGTTGCGACTCCTCTGACAGCTTTGACCAGGAAGGATCAAGCGTTCATATGGACTGATCAGTGTCAGGAAACTTCCGAGTATCTAAAGGAGAAGTTGGTAAGTGCTCCAGTCCTTTGTCTTCCAGCGGAGGGAGTCCAGTTTGATGTTTTCTGTGATGCTTCAAATATGGGGCTAGGCTGTGTTCTCATGCAGCAGAGGTTAGTTGTTTCTTATGGGTCTCGACAGTTTCTTCCCCATGAATGCAACTATGCCACCCATGATCTTGAGTTTGCAGCCGTGGTGTTTGCTCTGAAGTTGTGTAGACATTACCTCATTGGTGAGCACTTTGTGGTTTTCACCGATCATAAGAGTTTGAGGTATGTTTTCTCCCAACGTGACTTGAACTTGAGGCAACGTCGGTGGATGGAGTTCTTGCAGTAATACGACTTTGAAATATTGTATACACCTGGAAAATGGAATGTTGTAGCTGATGCACTAAGTCGAAAGTCACGTAATGATGTTGTGCGTGAATCTGGTGATTCCTAGAGAGTGATGGAAGAGCTATCAGCTTTGCATCTTGATATGGGAGAAGTTGGGGGTAGAGGTTTTCTTTTCCAGATGATGGTGCAGTCATCCCTGATGCAGAAGGTGGAAGAGTCCCAGTTGGGTGATCTAGAGGTAGAAGTTTGGAGAGACAGAGTTGTTTGTGGTGAGGCCCCTGATGGTTGGTCGGAGGATGAACAACACCGAGTGTTGTATCATGGCAGGTTTTTTGTTCCCTTGGCGATGTGCGAGATGGTTCTCCGAGAGTTCCATAGTTCGCCCTTGGAAGTACATCCTGGTGTGACAAATATGTACCGATCCTTGAAGAGTCAGTTTTGGTGGCCTGGGCTGAAGCGTGCGGTTGCAGAGTGTGTGTCTCGATGTTTAGTCTGCCAGAAGGTGAAGGTCGAACACCGTGTTCCTGGTGGTCTTCTCCAGCAATTAGAGATTCCTTAGTGGAAGTGGGAGGACATCTCAATGGACTTTGTTATAGGTTTTCCTCGAGCTCCGGGATGAAATGATGCTATATGGGTGGTAGTGGATCGTTTAACAAAGTCGGCCCACTTCATAGCGATCAGGGAGTCGAGCTCAGTGGAAGTTTTGTCAAGGCAGTATCTAGAGGAGGTGGTGAGACGTCATGGAGTACCTAGGACGATCATTTCTGATTGAGATCCTTGTTTTACCTCTAGGGTGTGGAGAGGTCTTCAGCATGCTTTTGTCTCTCAACTGTGCCTTAGCACTTCCTTTCATCCTCAAACGGATGTTCAGACAGAGCGAACCATCCAGACTCTTGAAGACATGTTGCGCTCTTGTGTTCTTGATTTTTGAGGTTCATGGATGAATCACTTACCCTTGGTAGAGTTCTCTTACAATAATATCTTTCACTCTACCATCGATATGACACCGTTTGAAGCCTTGTATGGCCGACCATGCCGTTCTCCATTGTGTTGTACAGGGGTCGGAGAGTCAGTAATTCTCGGACCAGAACTAGTGCAGAATACAATAGAGATGGTTCAGGTGATTCGTGAGAGGATGAAGACAACACAAGATCGTCAGAAATCATATGTTGATCAAATAAGGATACCCTTAGAGTTTAATGTTGGGGATCATGTGTTTATGAAGGTGACTCCCCGTCGTGGGCAGCGAAGGTTTAGTCATGTAAGTAAGCTTTCTCCCCGGTTTGTTGGGCCTTTCGAGGTGTTAGCTTGTGTTGGAGCTGTGGCGTATCGAGTAGAACTTCCCCCCTCAGATGAGTCGGATACATGATGTTTTCCATGTATCACAGCTCCGTCGTTATCTTCATGATGAATCTCATGTTATCGATTGGGGAGAGATCGATATTGATGATGATGCAACCTTCGAGGAGCGACCTGTGGAGATCCAATACCGCAAGGAGAAGGTGTTTCATGGGTGTTCTATCCCCTTAGTTCGTGTCTTGTGGAGAAACAGTGGCATGGAGGAGAGTACATGGGAGCGTGAGTCACAGATATATGCTCAGTACCCAGAGTTGTTTAATGTTTAACTCCTTTCATGTAATGATGTTTTCTTTATGGTTAGACCTTTCATGTTTTATTTATGTACTTTTCATGTGATGTTATGTTTGAATTGTTTGGATATGGATTGTTTTTTCCCATACTCTCGGATGTTGTAGTTTTGTTCCAGCTTTCAAACAACTCATGGTGGTTTTCCCGTGAGAGGTATCTTATGGGGTGGTTGTTCGAACCCATCTTTTCTTCTGGGTTGGGTTTTAATTCTCGAGGACGAGAATGTTTTGAGAGGTATCTAATAAAATGGACCAGACCTCTCCGATCCATTACTTTGTGAAAATGTGGTGTTGGTGGTGTTCAGGGAGGTCAAGGTGACTTATCCCCAACACTTTGCCAAATTTCCAGTTCTGTGAACAGTGTTTCCAGTTTTATGAACAGTATCGGTAGGTGAACATTGTTTCTATCGGTGAGGTTCAGTGAACAGTGTTTCTATCGGTGAGGTTCAGTGAACAATGTTTCTATTGGTGAGGTTCAGTGAACAGTGTTTCAATCAGTGAGGTTCAGTGAACAGTGTTCCTATCGGTGAGGTTCAGTGAACAGTGTTTCTATCGGTGAGGTTCTATCGATGGACTTCTATCGGTAGGCTTGAACAGTGTTTCCAGAACAATAACCTTCTAACGGTGACCTTCTATCGGTAGTCTTGAACAGTGTTTCCAGAACGGTAACCTTCTAACAGTGACCTTCTATTGGTAGGATTGAACAGTGTTTCCAGAACGGTAACCTTATAACGATGACCTTCTATCGATAGGCTTGAACAGTGTTTCCAGAACGGTAACCGTCTAACAGTGACCTTCTATCAGTAGGCTTGAACAGTGTTTCCAGAATGGTAACCTTCTAACGGTGACCTTATATCGGTAGGCTTGAACAGTGTTTCCAGAATGGTAACCTTCTAACGTTGACCTTCTATCGGTAGGCTTGAACAGTGTTTCCAGAATGGTGAGGTCTAACGGTGACCTTTTCTTTCCTTTTCCAAATTTTGAGTATGTGAACAGTGTTTCCTGATTCCTACAGTTTTGCCCCATTTGACATTTCCTTTGATGTAAAATACATTTAAAGCCCTATTTTAAGGACTCTTAAGGCCGATTCTAAAAGGGTTCTGAGTTACCCTCTTGTTTGTTAAAGGGTCAAGAGCCCATGGTTTTGATTGTTGTTTTCCTGCTGCTTGTGCTGTGATGTGAGCCTGGATGGATGTTGTGATATGTGGAGGCATGGAGGCCTTGTGGTTGTGGCAGTAGATGATGCCTAGAGTGGCGAGATGCATCAGTTTATGCATGTGGGTGTCAGGGAGGACACCAGGGGTGATGGAATGGGATGGATGTGGTTGATGGATCCTTGTGGATTCTTTGAATGTTTATCTGCTTTGCTTTTACCTACTGCTCAAGGCAGCTGGTCTTGCTACCCTTCTTCCGAAGGAGGCGAAGATGCGCGGGGTATGCTATGTGCTTTTCGTGTTTAGCCTCTCGAGGGAGAATGGGTCTATGCTCTTTCTATAGGCGGCAAAGACTCCACAGGTAGTATATCTACTCACCGTGTTGAGCCTCCTTTGTGTTTAGAAGCATAGGATGCTTTTCTAGAATGCCTGGGAATATGGAAAAGTAATTCTGTAATGAATGTTTGATTAAATGGTGAAAATCCACGGGGATGGAGATACTATAATTTAAAGGTGATGTGAATCTGAAAAGGAGCAGTTGATTTTGAATGTGATGCCAATTCAGTTTAATGTGGAATTGTTCATGGTTAATTAATGTTTAAAGAATTAATCAATGTACAGTGGAGCTGATAAGATGTGAATGGAGTAATCTAATAAAGCTCTTCAAATGTTTGTCTGCTTATAGGATACCTAGTCTTAGAAGTAGCAGCCTGGATTCTGAGAGACGTTAGCTGCAGTTGTATCTAAGACTAGGTAATTCCCATAGTGTGGATGTGAGTTATATATATATTCTGTACTTTTTGTGTTTCTATAAGCTACTCCACCCTATCGGTAAGGGCAACTGACACCCCGGGGATTCTGATCCCTAGGGGGGTGTTTCCCACAACATTTTGATGGGAGGTCAAATGGCTGACTACCCCCTTTTGGCCACACTCTCTTCTCTTGGTAGATACATGTGCCAACAGGCACAACTGTTAGTTTCCCCATATATGTGTGTAGAGGGTTGTAATGGCTTGTGGTTATTTCACACACATATATTCTGGATATAGTATCCTATGGACTACTAGAGGTGTAATGTGTATAGGCTGTCATGGCTTGAGGATCCCTACTCGGTGTATGGGCTATAATGGCTTGATGTATAATACCCGATGTATGATACACGTTATGCGGGCTGTGGTGGCTCCCGGAACTTACCTGGTTACTGTTGGTTGTGAGGATGGTGTGGTGCTTCGCCGAGGTGTCTGCGGGCAAGCCTTTGTGGTGCACGAGGTGCAGATTGTGGATCTTATCCTAGGTGTCTGCGGGCAAGCCTTTAGAGAGAGAATCACAGGACATATGTCGTTGGGGCAAAGCGGCAAACCAGTGGGGAAGTAGTAGTGGGGTACCCTTTATATTCTTTACTATATGCTATATTCTTGTATGCGTTACTTGGTTAGAGTATCCATGGTGAGGTTAGGAACTTAGTATACCTGTTTAGGTGACGAGTTAGTTTCACTTGTTGTTCAATGGGCTTTAGCATGATTTCTTTACTTTTGCACGAGAGGCTTGGGGAGGATCCTACTGAGTATACTGTTATACTCACCCTATGTATATATAAACTATTTTTCAGGTCACTTGGAGTAGGTTGGGGATCAAGCTGGTTACTACTAGCTTGTGGTTGGAGGAGGAGCTGTTCGGGCTTGTAGTCACTGTCGTTCTACTTTCTTTTGGGTACTTTTAGTTTCCCCTTTCAGTTTTAGTAATTTTTCATGACATTTCATATATGTACTTGGATTTCTTTTATTTTTCAGTTCTGAGTTGGAGTTGATTGGAGTCTATTCTATCTCTCTCTTCTGCATGTGTTCTCTTAGAGGGTAATGCCTCCCATTTGTATTTTTATTATACCCTCGGTGCTAGTCGCCAACCCGGGGCCTGCTGGAGGCGGGACTCGGGGGTCATTTTCTCTCTTCTCACATTGCTAGCCCAGGAGGGGTACACTTTGTGGGGAGGGGGTTGTGGAAATTGTTTTCTATGTATCTTATAACTAAATTTATGGGTATTAGCATATCAATTTTATGATCCTACTTTCATGGGGTATAAGATTCAAAAGTGACCAAATCGGTAAAAATGTTTTGTCCCAATTTGCCTTCTTTGAGACTCATGTTTTGTTATGCCCCTAAACTATTTTTTGAGGTGTTTATACTTATATTTTTCAAGAAATATCATGAATATAAATATTTTAATTATATTAAATGCTTCATGTAATTTTACTTTTTTTACATGGAGAGTTTGATCCCAAGTTACCAAGTTATAAGAGTTTATCGAGACAATCTCATTATTTTCCAATATTATTTATGTTTATGCTTCCTTTGATGAAATATTATGATCCATATCTCAATAAAACTAATTATTTTCCTTATCCAATGTTATTAAATGATATATTCATGTATTGGTACCATTTTATACTCTATGGTACATAAGATAGTTAAGAAAGTGTTTTTAAGAAAGCCCGACTTTACCCTCTCCTTAGTAAAAAATATATGTTTTCTAAAAAGAGTTTCCAAGAATATTATACCATTATAATATAATATGTAAAAGAAAATTTTAACATTTTTTTCTTTTACCAATATATTAAATGGAATATTGTTGTCTCTTTCAGAACAAGGCATCTTTCCATCCTTTTTACCATGCAAAAGGAATGTTCTTTTCACCTCGTACAACTTATACAGTTTTACCCACCATCATTCCATTGATGATTAATTTGGATTTTTTAAATAATAATAATTAAGAAAATGTTTTTAAAAATAATTTTCAAGTAAATTTGTTTCAAAAATGTTTTTAGGACTTATTTAAATGTTTTAAAAGAAATAGTTTTTTTTTTCAATATTTCCTTATAAGTATTCAAATTATTTTCAAAGAAATTGCTTTCAAAATATTTTCAAGATATATTTATAAGTTTTCTAAGTGTTTTCAAAGCAAAAGGTTTTTATAATGTTTTGAATATTATGCTATTAGATTTCAAGGAAAAAGGATTTCAAAATTATTTCAAGTCCCCTTTATATGTTTTAAAGGATATTTCATATGAAAATGATTTTAAAATGGTTTTATTCATTAAAAAGCCATTTTCAAACAATAAAGGATATTTTCCTCAAGAAATATTTTTAAAAGATATTTCTAAATTATTTTCCATCTAAGATGGCATTTGTTGATGTTACTAATTCCTTTCTAGGAAATTATCTAAAGGTTCCATTCATGTCCTTTCTATGAATGAGTTATTCTTAATGTCATGGTATTTATGAAATCTGTTTGTTTTCATGGGTTATATATTTATGAAGTCCGTTTCTTTTCAATAGGTTACATACTTTCGAAACCCACTTCTTTTGACAGGTTATGCTTCAATGAAATTATTATTAAACCTATCTTTTTTATATAGGCTTTGATGTGATGAAATTTTACTGATTCACATTTAATTGTCTGGGTTATGATTTGATGTTTATAGAACCTATATCTTTTCATGGGTCCTGATATGATGCATGTTTTGTGGAACATGGCTGCATGATTTCATTATGTGACAGGTGGGACCTATACCTCCCTAAAATTCATTGGGTAATGGTAAATGTTTTATGAGCTCATATGGAATAGGGGAGAACATCCCAATCCTGATACAAGAGGGAATATGGGAGAACATGAAAATCCCGAAACAAGAGGGAACCTGGGAGAAAATCCCAATCCTAAAACAAGAGGGAACATGGGAGAACATCACAATCCAGAAACAATAGGGAACATGGGACAACATCCCAATCCCCAAACAAGTGGGAATAATGGAGAACATCCAAATCCCGATACAAGAGGGAACAAGGGAGAACATCCCAATCCTAAAATAAGAGTGAATAAGGGAGAACATCCCAATCCCAAAATAAGATGGAAGAGGGGAGAACATCCTGTTCCCGAAGCAGGTACATGGGTGTTCAACCCAAGCCTAACATGTTACAAGAACCATGGTAGGACACCTTTACATAGGGGTTTTATGTGCTTATGTGTTTACCACAATTCTATGTCTTTTACTATGTTATATTATCTTGGCCTATGTTCTTTATTTCCATATGATTTATGTATTATGAAATTTAAATATTTATTATATTCTCTAATATATAGGGAATTATCTTCAAATGTTATTCTCAACTTCTATACTTTTTTTTCATACTATGCTAATACATTTCCTTTATTTATCCTTACTGAGCATTTGAGCTAACCACTTTCTTATGTTTCCTTTCCTCAGGTTATGAAGAAAGGTTTTAGGTACAATTACTAAAGGTGGATATATTTATGGGATATGTTGAAGATATTTCACCAGGATAGAAGTTTTTTTTTCAAGTTTCCAAATAAACTAAACTCTTACAGTCCTCGGATATGTATTTTTCAATGTACTAAATATTCATCTTAAATGATGAAATATCCATGTATGTTGAGCCTGGGTCGCTATAGTTGGTTTCAAATGAAAGTTTTATTCAATATTTGGAAACTAGGATGAGAAAACCTTAGTGATATCCTCAGGTTTATTTCTAAGGATATGTCTAGGGATGACTCTAAGAATAAGTATAACGATGAGTTAACGTTTATGAACATGTCATAGAATTTTATTTAAGGATAGAGTGAGTAGTTTCCTAGAAATACATCCTTATCTTAATACTACAAGTGGATGTCACTCTGGAATAGATGTACCTAGGGGTAAAAACTCTAAAAAGATGTTTTAGGATTAACTCGGGGTAATCTAGTACATGACAACGAGACTTAATACACACTTGGCTTGATAGTCCTGGGGGATATGCTTTGGGAATTTACAAAATTTTCATAAACCATAATGAAGGATTTAAATATAAGTTTATTATGAATAACCTAGGAATAACCTATGGTGTCATAGATTAAGTAAGGTTTCATGATTTAGACATCCTATAAATAATTTTTCAGGATTATGTGGCTTTATTATATGATACATTTTTCTCACCCAGTCATCTCTGGTTTTAGTCAATGGAGTGAACTAGAAGAAACATTATTAATATTTGAATGTTTTAGATGTGGAAAGTATGTTCATTATGTGAATTGATTCCCAAGTGGAAATCTATTAAAGAGAATCAGGAATTTGGTATGAGTACTGGTTATACTTATGATGATAAAGACACCTCAACTGACATGTGAAAGGTATCTGATGTTCCTCCAGTATTATTTACATTAATCATAAGAAGGATGATTTGATTGATGTTGATTAACCTTAACACATGATTCAAATTTCATATTCTAGTAAATAGGTATTAAATAATTAGTTGATGAAGCCTGAGTAATGTATTAATAATAATGTTGTACAAATGAAGTAAAAATGTTTTAGAAGTCAAATATTATGTCATATGAACCATGAAATATATAATTATTTTCAGTATAAGTTTTCATTAAGGATTTAAAAGGACATTTTGAATAGTGATAAAGATATAGAAAAGTAATTTCATGAAAAGGGTGATGTTTGACTAAGGTAAGGAAACCATTAATATGTTCATTATGTTAAGATAATGTTGTATGACCAATGATAAGTGGGATATGAAAAAATAAATTGGATAGTTTTGATTACCTTGGAACTAAGTAGGGACTTCTTGATTTGTGGTTTATTCTATCAGTAATGAAGTTTACAACATTTTTGGATTTAAGGAATAAATCGAATAAACTTTTAAATGAGGAAGCATACAAGTTTTCCAAAAGTATTTATGATTGTTCAGGTTATTACCTTGCTTCAAGAGATTATATGATGAAGTTATTCACATGTTTGGAATTTGAAAACCAAGTGGTACTTTGTGATATATGGGGGAATAAATGTTAAGATAATTTATCGACTCCATTTATAATGTTTTTTTTTCATCTTTGAGAAGGGTTGTAAGGTTAACCGTTCCTAAAAAGTTTATGTTAAACTTCAGAGAAGTATTTGTGCACTAAGTTTGTGTTGAAAACCTTGGTTAAAAGGATAATCAATTATTAACCTTATTTCAAGGAGTCCATATTATATATTATATTAGTGTGGTTTTAAAAAACGGACATCATGTATGTCGGGTGACAAATAATCAAGTCTTGAATGGCCGTGGGTCTTGAACCCCTGACTGAAGGATGATAAGGGTTTCACACCTACCCCTAGACTACACGATATCTTGGTTAATGTATAATTATTATTTTTGAATAAATATTTATGATGAACCAGTATGGTTACTTTTATTTTCATAGATTAATGAATGTTGATTTTTTTAAGAGACAAATAGTTATAATTTTTATTCTTTTATGGGCCTTAATATCCGTTAAAAGTGTATTTTAGTGCTTTATTAATCAATGTTAATTTATGTACATTCATTCCGTGAGGTAATGGATGTATTAGAAATTGTCCAAAGAACAACAGAAGAATAGAATTTTGTTTATATAAATTTATTAAGAATTAATAAATGTTCTGAAAGTGATAAAAAATGTTGTCATAATACCTTAATTTTCATTGAGCTGATGGCCTTTTAAATCATCACAGATTTATGACTTTGAGGCCCTCAACTTTGCTTTGATCATTCACCTATTTGTGTTTAATGAAATTAATCACTCCCTATAAATATTTATGATTTTCATCCATGTCCAATATTCACTCCCAACCCACATTATCATATGTGGAAACCTCATTATATGTTACTTTGGGTAACCATTATGGTTCCAAATTTCCATTTTTAGGGAAGTTTTAGTATTAATTTTTATGATGTGGGTTTCTATGAATAAAACCATAAACTGTTAAAACATTTATAACCTAGATGAATTTTTATGGTGAAATTCATTTTAAGGTGGGTAGAATGTAACACCCCAAGATCATAGTGAGATTTTTTTGAATTAATTTAATATTTTGATATAATTCATTTCACACAACATTGAAAATAGATTCTCAAAAAGTATAGCATTACTTTCACATAGATCCAAGTTGGTATAAATTACATGAAATACCAACTTGGTATATGTTAAACTAAGCACCGACTTTTCATACATTACATGCAACACTGAGTTGGCATAGGATACACGCAATACTGAGTTGGTGTACGATATACACAACATTGAGTTGGTGTATGGTACACACAACATTGAGTTTCTATGAAACATCATTTTGTTGTTTAAATAATATAATAATAACCTAGTCATTAAACTTATTTATATGAATATTAATAACTACTTTTCAAATATTTTCTAAAATTGATTTATATAAATAAAACATATTAATAATGAAAGATATGATTTATGGTAAAGTCCTTCTATGTCTAAAAATACAATTTTTAGCGTACTTATAATAAGATTAAATTTAGAAACATTTATAAATTAAATTTAATAAAATAAACCTATTTTTTAATTCATAACATTTAAATTATCCTAGGGTGAATTTTTGGGTTTTTTCTAAGGAACTTCTTTTTTTATGAATAGTGAAAAATACTAATTTTAAGTTAAAAACAGCCCTTATGTCTACTTAATTATTAATTAAAAATGATATTATAAATATGTTTTAATATAAAATTATATAAATATTACATATATTAATAAAATTTAATTCATTATAATCAATTTCACTTTGAAACTTAATATAAAATCTTAACAAACTTTTGAACTTTTGCCTACTTTAAAACCCCATTATTTTGTCCAGTCTACAGGATTAACACTAATCTGAATTTTTCCGCTTCTATGAATTGAATTTCAAAAATCTGACATACACCATTTTATTTAGTCTAATATTTATATTCTAATAACTCCATGTTAATTTTTTACTAAAATGATTAGTAAAAGTAATTAACATTAATCACAGTGGTTAAGGCCAAATTAAGCTTAATTAGGGACTAAACCTTAATATTAAGGGCTCAAATGACCAATACACTAATACAACACCCATTGGATATCCATAGTTCCACCATAAAACCTAAATTATTTATTTTTGTAGGTTTGGTATGGATTTTTTTGGTAAGAACATGTACACACCTAACTTGGTTCTAGAAATTCCAAATGAGTCATTTTCCTTCCCTATAAAAGGCCACCAGCTCTACCCATTCCTGACACTTCTAAAAACTTTTAAGTTTGGAAAAGATCTTACCAAATAGTCTATAAAAATCCTCCTTTTTATCTTGAAGTATACCTTTGGTAAGAAATCCTCTCAATGAATACTTTTTACACAAACCAGAAAGAGTTACCCGATTTAGAGGCAACGTCTTCTCTCAAACTCTTTTTTTTTATTTTCCTTATTCACACCCTTCTCTATATTTATTCCATTATTGTGTTAAAAAAAGTATCCTACATATACTATGATCTTTTTATACAAAGGTTTTGACCAAAACTTACACACATATCCATCTATTGGATATCGAACATATTGTTTCTCTGTATGGCGAGTTACTGCCTCACGAAACGATGACCAATCATTTTTCATTTACCACCAATCATAGAGGCCATTATGATAGAAACTTTATTTATATATGTTATATATTATATTTACTATTTATTTAATATTCTTTATTCCTTTTACAACACACATATATTTATTTTCCATTTGGCGTTAATATGATAATCTTGTTTGAAGAAGTGTGGACTACTGCCCCCTCAAAGTGATGTGATTCATTCACACACCACATGGAATGTATTAAGGATGGATTTAATGAAATTATATGATATAAATGATATATTAATTATAATTTAATGATTATATATATACATATACATATACATATATATATATATATCATTTACATACTTTCTTTCAATACAACAATGAAGAAGGAAACAACGTTCATGCGTACGTACGACTTACCGTCTCCATGAACGGTGTATTACATTTCATAATACTATATTATATAGATTATTATAATACAATTATAATATATATAACTTATATTTATATAATTTTATACATTTTTTAATCTTTATATAAGTATAAGTACTAAAGATATAATAAATTAAGACACATGCGAAGAATAAAGTGAATTTTACCTGAAGTGAAACTTTAACATAGGATATTTAACAAGCGGGTAATATAAGATCATAATAAAACCATATATGTTTTTATTCATTATAATATTATTTATTAAAATATTTACAATAAACATATATCTATTATATAGTATTCTTTTATGAGTACGGAGAGTGTCAAGACACAAGGTAAGAGTATTTCATCTCACTTTTAATTTCTGTGAGATTCATGTCATGTTCACCCCTATTTCCTTTTATGTGGTGTACGTACTAACCATGATTTTAATCTATATATATTATAAAAAAAATTATGGGTATTAAAATAACCATTTTATGACCCTACTTTCACAGGGTATAATTTTCAAAATTTACCAAATTAGTAAAAATACTTTGTCTAAATTTGCCTTCCTTGAGACTCATGTTTTTTATGCACCTAAACTCTTTTTTGAGGTGTGCATACTTAAATTTTCAAGATATATCATGAATATAAATATTTTCATGATATTATATGATTCATGTAATTTTCATTTTCTTACATGGATATTTTGATCCCAAGTTACCATGTTATAAGAGTTCATTGAGACAATCTCATCACTTTTCGAGACTGTTTATGTTTATGCTTAATTTGATGAAATATTATGATTTATATCTCATGAAAACTAATGATTTTACTTATTATCTATTATTTAATGGTATATTCATGTATTAGTACAATTTTATACTCTATATTACAAAATATAATTAATAAAGTGTTTTAAGAAAGCCCAATTGTACCCTCTCCTCTGTCGAAAATCTGTGTTTTCTAAAAAGAGTTTCCAAGAATATTATACCATTATACTATAATATCTAAAATAAATTTTTACCCTTTTTTTCTTTTAACAATATATTAAGAGGAATATTCTTATTTATTTCTGAATAAGGCATCTTTTTATCCCTTTTTTTAAAAAAAATTAATTTTTTTTACCTTGTACGACATGTACGATTTTACCCACCATCAATCCTTGGAATCTTCCCTTTCTTTTATTTAAAAGATAATCATTTAGAAAAAGTTTTTATAAATAATTTTCAAAGAAATTTGTTTTCAAAATGTTTTCAAGCCTTATTTAAATGTTTTCAAATTATTTTCAATGAAACGGTTTTAAAAAAGTTTCCATGATTTTTTTATAAGTTTTCAAAGTATTTTCAAAGAAATGGTTTTCAAAAAGTTTTCAAGATTTCTTTATAAGCATTCAAAGTTTTTTTAATTAAAAGGTTTTAAAAATGTTTTGAGGGATATTATTTATGTTTTAAAGGAAAAAGGTTTTCAAAATAATTTTAAGTCTCTTTTATATGTTTTCAAGGCTATTTCCTATGAAAATGATTTTCGAATGGTTTTATGAATTAAAAAGCCTTTTTCAAACAAGAAAGGATATTTTTCTCAAGAAATTTTTTTAAAATAAATTTCAAAATTATTTACCAAATAACATGTAATCTATTGATGTTACTCATTCCTTTATAATAAATGATCTAAAGGTTCTATTCATGTCTTTTATATGAATGGGTTAAAATTAATGTCATGGTTTTTAGGAAATCCATTTATTTTCATGGGTTATCTTTTTATGAAATCTATTTCTTTTCCATTTTTACATACTTTTGAAACCTGCTTCTTTTCATGGGTTATGCTTCATTGAAATGATTATGAAACCTATCTATTTTCCATTGGTTATGATGTGAATAAATTTTAATGATTCCCATTTGATTTTGTGGGTTATGACTTGATGTTTATAGAATCTATCTCTTTACATGGGTCATGATATGATGAATTTTTTGTGGCACATGCATGTATTATTTTATCATGTGACTAGTGGGATCTATACCTCCCTCCAATTGATTGGGTAATGATAAATTTTTTATGAGCTCAGAGAAACACGAGAGAACATCCCAATCTCGATACAAGAGAGAACATAGGAGAACATCCCAATCCCGAAACAAGAGGGAACATGGGAGAACGTCCCAATCTCGAAAGAAGAGGAAACAAAGGAGAACATCCTAGTCCCGATACAAGAGGGAACAAGGGATAACATCCCAATCCTGAAACAAGAGGGAACATGGGAGAACATCCCAATCCTGAAACAAGAGGGAACATGAGAGAACATCCCAATCCCAAAGTAGGTACATGGGTGGTCAAACCAAGCCTAAAATGTTACAATGAACTTGGTAGACCACCTTTACATAGGGTTTTTGTGTGCTTATGCATTTTACACAATTACATGTCTTTTCCTATGTTATACTTTCTTGACCTATGTTCTTTATTTCCTTATGATACATGTCTTATGAACTTACAATCTTTATTTTGTTCTCTGATATTTAGGTCATGATCTTAAAATGTTATTCTCAAGTTCTATATCCTTTTGTTCATATTATGCTTATGAATTTCCTTTATTTACCTTTACTGAGTATCTAATCTCACCCCTTTTTTATGTTTCCTTTCCCCAGGTTATGAATAAAGGTTTTAGGTAGAGTTACTAATAGTAGAGATATTTATGGGAGTTGTTGAACATCTTTCACCCGGATAGAAGATTTTGTTTCAAATTTTACAAAGACAATAAACTATTACGATCCTCAGGAATGTATTTTTCAATGTATTAAATATTCATATTAAATGATGTAATATCTATGTATGTTAGACCTAGGTTTCTATAAGCCATATTTATCAATGTCAGGCATACTTCACCAAATGTGGTTCCCTTGAATGGAAACCAACTTCACTTCATCTAAGAATCTCTAAGATACAATTATTCTAATGTCAACCATTATCCATTGTGAATAAATACAACACTTATTGTCAAAAAAATATAGCACACAACCTCTTGGTTTTAACACAATACATCCCCCAATAAAAAATAAGAAATCATATATTTATATATTATCTCACTTGTTGGTAGTGTGGGGGAACATTCAAATTGGGGGGATATTTAATATAGAAAAATTAATCATCATTGACCACATTGAATATGAGCAATTAATAAATTTTTATTGTGTTTATTTTTGTTCTCAATAAATCAAGATCCATTTTTAAGTTATTTTTTGTGTTACCCACCTACAAATAACTGAAGAATTTGATTGTGTAATAAGTGTATACTCAAAATATCAATGCAATAAGAATAAAAGTTTGGTGACCTATGAACATAAGCATTTTTTTAAACCATTTAAAATTTTTATTTTTATTTTTATTTATGTTCATGTGTGTATTCTTGTGTCTTATAGAGTGATATTGGAGCCCAGTTTAGTAGTGAAGGAAAGAGACAAGATATCATCTACTAGATAATATGAAATTTTTCACATAGAAGATGAATTTCTTATGACATTTTTAGTGGTTTCTCTAGTGTTCCATGTCTATGCTACTTCATCTGTAAATATCAACCATTTATTTAGTTTTAATAAAAAATTACTCATTCAGAGTATATTTTTGATGATCCATGAGTCAATTTACACTAAATAAACCATTTTATAAACACACACACACAAATATATTTTATTTTCTAACTACTTCAATGAAAGAAAATATGGGTTATATAATGAGGATAATTTCTTTTAAATATACTATATAGAATCCAAAAATAAAATATATCTAGTATATTTAAGATTTGGGGAATCCCATCATAATACCATCAAAGAGTAATTATCTCACTATAGAACCATCATAGAAATTTCTTAGGGATGATCAATCTAGTAATAATGAATTATGAATGAGCACCCTAACAGTTGATATGGATATGGTTATACTAAAAATAAATTATGATGTTAAAATTAGGTAATGGGTTGAAAAAAGTATCTTCCAAACCTTTTACAAATAACATGTTGAATATTTCTTATAGAAATAATTAGTGATGATATATTCAAGTACAACCACATAGATCAAATCCAGTATAATGAAATGACATTTCTATTTGCTGTAAAAGGATAGAAAAAATGTGTTAGAGTACATAAGTGAGTCCCAATATTTTTTTATCAACTTAATCCTGTGAAAATGATTAGTAATAATGATTTATAGGAATTATTGATGTTGATTTATATTCCAAAGAGCATAGATACACTAGTTGTGTTAGGAAGAAACTCTATTATTGATGGGAAGTTCACCTTGTAAATTCTAATAGATATAATTTTTATTGAAGAATATTGAATGAATTATGAATTAAATTCTAAAAAATTAAAAGCACTTCTCCTGAAAAAAATAAAAAATGGGTAAGCGATCAAAATCTCGATCGATATATCTTATGAAGTTTCACCATTATGGAAATATCAGACACTTCATCTAATATTGTTAAAATTTAAAGTTATATCAAAATAATAAATAATGAAAACCTATAAAAATAATGTTTTAGTTCTTAATAATTATTTAATTATTGTCTAATAATGAAATAATTTCAATCTTGCAAGCCTTGATTTAATATAATTGATTGATTTAGGAGCTTCTCATAATGTCACCACCAGATGATATTTTTTGAATTTTACACTCTAAAGTGTTTTAGATATAAAAATATGGGAATGGATGGTGCATCCAAACAAAATGTTATTAATAAATTTTTTATAGAGACTAATATTAGATATAGGTAATTTTTAAAAGATCTGAGGTATGTTCCAAATATTTTCCTCAATATGATCTTCCTAGGAGTGATTGATGATGATTTTTATATAAATTCCTTAGGTAATAAAAAATGGAAGACTACTAAATGTAACTTGATAATTTCTAAAGTAAAGAGATTTGTATCTCTCTACCCCACAAAATCCACACTATGTAGTAGAAAAATCAATACATATAGATAGGAAGCTGCTAAAAAAGTGTGGCATAGATGACTCATCCACATGAGTGTAAAATGGATTTAGAAAAATTTCTACGAAGGGTCTATTTAAAATAATTAAATATATACATTTGGATAATTTGATTTATTACTAAGTGGTTCACTAGTAGATATTTGAACCACTAATAGGGGGTGAATTAATGTTCATTGCCTAATTCAAAAACTTCTTCCCCTTTTCAAACAAATTTCTCATATAATTGATTAGTTCTTAGATCTTGTCTTGAATAAAAGTGCTTGAAATATATCAAATTAGAAAATAACACAAACATTAGTATTTACAATGTTCACCAAGTATATATGAGTGGATAGTTCTTAATTAATGTTGGGTGTTATCCCATATATCGTGGTATTTTTATTTTTATTAATAAAGAACAAATGGAGTAGGAATATTTTCTAGAACAATTATAAATATTCATCTTTAAAAATCATTTGAATCATGTGCATTCTATAATCAATTATGATGAATATAAAGAAGGTATAAAATAGAAAAACTCACAAAAAGTATCTTCTTTCCTGACTCTTGATGGTCATAGAATGATTTCCTTAAGTATAATTCACCCATAAAATCACTGAACAAGACATTCCTTTATTCATTGAAATACGAAAAGAATATATGCACCCTTTCAATCTCATAGCCTTCCTTTAATACCACTACTATAAAATCACTCACCGATTATGGTTTTATAACCATACTTAGCACAACTATGGCTATAGGTTGGCATATGGCCATAGGCCATGTGACCTATGGTCATAGCTAGGCCTAAAACCACAATTGATATGGTCTATGGCTAGAGGATCCCATTGATATTCCTATATCCATGAGACACATATACCATGTCTATAGGCTAATCTTATGTCCTTGGTCAATGTGAACTGTTCCAGTAGGCTGACCTACAACCACCATATATATTTCTTACAATCTAAGGTCCATGAATACCCTTATTTTTTTAATCTATTAAATGTATAATAATTATAATAATAAAATGTTACCACCAACACACACACATGTACATATAATTCAATGTAAGTTAGTGGTATAAGGTTCTATAAAATAAATAAAAGGTTTCAATATAAAACCTATTATGGGTGTTATGAGACCATCTAATGATCAGTGGTAATAGAAATAAACCCAAATAATATGAAAATATATCTTTAAGAATAAAATGTACATAAAAATGTGGAACTATTATGTACCTCTAACTTTATAATGACTACCTCTATATTCTTTATTGTATGGGGTGGGCTTGATGTGGATAATCAAAGAACCAAACCTATGATTCCTACCTCATAGGGGTTTTCACTAATGTTTGGACCTGAAAATTTCTCTTAAGTATCTTTTTACACTTAAAATGGTGTTAGAGCCTTCACTGTGTGGTGATAAACAATACAATATAGAGAAGAGAGAATTGTAAATTTATGCATGAATTAATATCCCCAACAGAGATGGATCTAATACATTATAAGAATGTATAACACTCTTCATTTAATAAAGATTATTATCCATACTAAGCATATCAGGTGACAACCCACATGTTATAATCCATTGGGGTTTTCTTTATTGAACAAATAATTAAAATTTCTAGATGCCTTAAATAATCTTTCTCATAGGTGAAAACTAAAATAAACCATGAGGGAGTTGACTTGGAGGATAGATGCATCTCATGTATGTTTATCATAGATCCTTTTATACTATATGGCATAGGCCACATAAGCTTCCCAAGATCCATTTATGATATACTCATATCACATGGTATAATATGTATCTAATGAATATCATACCACATTATCCATGGTGTCATAAAATATGGATCAACCCCTTTTTAAATTCATATATTTTAATCTTCCAATTTCTCTTAAACCCCATAAGGAATTAATGAAAAACATCACAACTCTTGTGAATCCATCCAAAACTCTTTTAGATATGGTTTGTAAAAATCTATTCATTTTGGAAATAGAAACTTTGTACAAAACTTAATCATTATACAAATTCTTAACTGTGTGATCCTACTAGACTAAGTATAGTTGAAAAAAATATGAAATCCATATTTCATAGATGTAATAAAAGAGTGGATCTTAAAAAAATTAGTGATACTCAAGATACTAAGGGTTCTGATGTGATCTCTATAAAACACACTCATATCTGATGCATAAATTTCCACCATAAGAATTATTATATACATCATATATATACCCATATCATACCTTTTTCCCTTGATATATAGTAAACACTAGACATGTAATATTGTAAATCTAGTATAGGACATCTCATATTTCTATGATTTTATGAATAATTTTGTCCTGGTCGATGAATACATCACATTTAATTCATCATGTTGATGACCACATCACATTCACCTAATCCAAGTAGCTAAACAAATCTCATGTGACTCTTCTAAGAATGTCCATACATTTACTCTACATTGTTAAATCAATGGCCATATGTATTTTCTCATCATATGAGTGAAAAAAATACCATATTTTTCTTACTCCAACTGATGAAATAATCAAAAATATAACCAACCATCCCTTAATTATCTATGTCATAATGAATTTCATAAAAAAATTATTAAATTATGAAGGCTCTCATACTACGTATCTATCCAACCTTAGGAAAAAAGATTTTTTTATAAGAAAAACCCTTAACTATATCTATGATTGTATGAAATTCCATGGGGTATGCTTGTTGGGCCAATCTAAATAACAAGTATCTACTTATTATCTCAGGAGTCTAGTACTCATGATAATCTTTCCATATCATCCCAAACTATAATACTCTGTGATGATCATCAATTAGGGAAAAATCAAAGTCACATTTTTAGGGGATATTATCCTTCTAATGTTAATATAAATTAGATTATAGTACAAATTAATAAATGATAAATAGATATTTACTTTATTATAAATACATGATACATTGTAAAACCATTACATAAATCCCTTAAGTATTGTATGCCAAAAGTCTCTACTTGATCATCATGACTCTATAATGATAATGGTTTCTTTATGGATTCATTAAATTGAAATCTATATCCACCCAACATATTCTAAAATTTTCACTCTCAATGATCTATTTTATAAGATAGTATTTGTGAAGGCTGTGTTTGGTCAATTGGTGAAAATATTATTCCTTTACATAAGTGATAACTCCATTATTTTCATAGTAAAACTTAATCAGTCCCTCAATACTAGGAACCCCATCTATTTTAGAGATGAAATTCTTGATTGAAACAACTTCCTTCACAACATTTGATGTAGTGGTGTGTTCCACCTTTATTGATGAGTATTATATGGTGGTTTTTTGTAACTCTTCCAACTAATATCACCATAATTGAGGAAAAATGTATAGCCATATTGAGATTTCATATAATCGGAATCAGATTTAAAACTTGAAACAGTGTAACATTTTACACAAATCTCATCCTATCCTCAAAAAATCAATATCACAACCTTAAAAATTCTCAAGTACATAAGAATATTATTTAAAGTAATTTAATGACTCTCTCTAGGATTATATTGGCATCTAGAAGTAATTGTTAGAGAATATGTGACATCTATTTGAGTATACACCATATAATACATGATAAAACCTATAATGGATACATAGGTAAGTCTATTAGTCTTTTATAACTCATGATAAGGATCCAAAATATTCTAAATATTTTTACCATGCAACACTGGTAAAGAACCATTCTTAGAGTTATCTATTCTAAAACTCTTTAGAACTTTACCAATGTATGTGTATAGTCTGAGTCCAAGAAAACCCTTAGATCCATATCTATAGATCTATATACCCATTATATAGGATGATTCACCCATGTATTTAATATAGTAGAAATTAACCAGTCAAATATTCATAGGGGGAAGTGTTAGTATTTCATTTACTATAATATATATATATCATACACATACAATATGAGAAACAAAACTATGATCCCACTAATATGCATATATGCAATATAATAATTCAATTTTTTATGAATCAATTTTTTTTTAATGCATAATAAAACTAGATGTTCCAATTTTGAGAAGCCTAGTTTAATCTATAAATGGACCATTGTAGATTGAATACCTTAATAGTTTCATTTGGCACTTAAAAACCTTCAGGCTATATCATATAGACATCCTCAATTAAATTGTCATAAATAAAAAATGTTTAGACATCCATTTGATATATCTCATAATCATAATGAGAATCTATATAAATCAATATATAAGTGGAATTTACCATATCTATAATTGAAAAGGTTTCCTTATAGTCAATACCATAAATTTCCTTATAAACTTTTTCAACCAATCCTGAATTATAAGTAGTCACTCGACCATCCATTTCATTTTTCCTGAAAAAACATACTTTCACCCTATGGGTATCACCCATTTAGGTGAATCGATCATGTTCTAAATATGGTTTGTGTAAATGGATTCCATTTTTGATTCTGTGGATTTTAATAATTTCTTGAAATAAAAAATCTTAAAGGACTACCAGTGGGAGGTAGGTTCATAATTTTTTAACATTACCTCATCATAATTATCTTTGATAAATCCATATATTTTAGGATCTTGAAGAATCATAATAATCCTTTTATATTCATATATAACTTGAGTTAGTTATTCTGCACAAATCTTTTATGGAACTGGCTCAACCTCTATCTTAAGAATACTTCCTATTTATTGGTCTTGAACTTATCTATGTTCAATTTTCCTTCCACTGAAACATCTACTTATTTGTTACCTTTAAAGAATATAAGTATATTGGGCCATAAACACTTTGTGTTTAATAGTATTATAGAAATAATATCCCCTTTTTTCTTTAGGATAACCAATAAATAAGAACTTATCAGATTGATAGAAAATTTTATCAGATTTCAATCATTATACAAGTGATTTGAAACCCCAAATTTTTATAAAAGATAAACTGTGATGCTTCCCATACTATATATAATATGGTGTCTTTATGACTACTTTTATGGATCATAGTTTAGTATAAATATCGAAGTATATATAGTATAACCCCATAATGAAATAGGACGGTCACATCAACTCATCATCGATTGAACCGTGTCTAACATGGTATTAATCCTCCTTTTAGAAACACAATTCCATTATGGTGTTCTAGGGGGATTTAATTATAAAAAAATTCCAAAATCCTTCAAATGATCAATTAAATCCTAGAATAACTATTCTCCACCATTATTTGATTGGAGGGTTTTAATACTCTTTCCCATTTGATTAAATACTTCATTATGAAACTCTTTGAACTTTTCAAAAGTTTTATACTTTAAACTCATGATAAGAAATTATCCATACTATCTAAAGTCATCGACAAAGGTAAAAAAGTATTTAAAATTACTTCTTTCTTCAGTACTCATTGGTCCACATACATCACTACGGAAGAGATCCAATATTACACTAGACCAATAAACTTTTCCACTGAAAGTTTATCCATGTTTCCTAATTAAAAATATTCACAATTCTCAAATTATTAATAATTTAATGGTTCCAATAATCCATCTTTATGGAGTCTTTAGATGTTAGTCTTATGTATATTTCAAAGCTGACAATGTCAAAGATGTCTCAGATTATAATCAACCTAGTCCTTATTATTCAAAATGTTATAACAAGAATTACCATATATAGAATGTATAAACCGTTTATTATATTCATAACTATGCAAAATATCTCATTCAAATATATATAAAAACTCTTGTTCTTAATAGTGAATGGGAATCCCTTTTTTGTCCAAAAAATATATATAAATAATATTTCCTTTTATTGTTGAAAAATAGTAAAAATTATCAAATTCTAGGAATAATTAACTTGGTAATGTAAAAATAAAATTATCGACGTATAATTCCACAAATCTTCCTCCATTTGTAAGATATCATGTTTTCAGAATAATTAAAGTCTCTAAATGAATTTTAACTTTTCATTTTTTGGACGAGTCTAATTTTAAAATGATCCTCAGAATGTAAATATAAGAATTGGAATTCTTAAAACTATTGTTTTTGGATGATTTTTAAGGCTTGATAGGTGTATTGAAAATTTGGATGAGTTTTAGGACCATCATGGTTTGAAAAAACACTTTAAGAGAGAAACAGATAGGGGCACACAATTGGTTAAAACCATGTGTCCCCCTAAGTGAAACTACAAGGCCCTATAGTGGGGTGTCACATGGACTATTAAACAGTTATATGTGGGGTGTATGTCTTTAAAAGAGTTATACAGTAAATCAAACAGGTGGGTGCATAGAATATGCATGGATTTCCAAACCGTGCACACAACCCGCATGGTTATTACTACTTACAAGTGGAACCACACTGTTAGAGCATGTTTTAGACAAACTATGTGACTAAACTATCTATGGTGTGGCTCTTGGATAGCATGAGAAAAATAGCTGGATCATGATTAGAAAACTATACACCTCATTTAAAGGGGGAAAATCACATGTTTTCCCCTCCACCCTTAAAGGGATTTTTACCACATTCCCACACTAATTTCACCCAAAATCCCTTCACATGAACTCCCTTCTTCCACCGTCTTCCCATGGTGGATATCCTCCCTTATTGGTCCTATTTTTTTATAGTTGGATGAATTGGAATCCACTTAGTAATTCTAACTCTTTTTCCTTATTTTCTTTGATTATATATCCATATCAGATGTTATTTCTATGAGAGCTAATTTTCCCTTATTTTCAGGGTGTTTGTCTAATATTCTGATTTCTCTCATTATAGATTAAATCAAATCAAAATAATGTATGAGTGAACTATCTGAATAATAAGGTTGGTGGTCTCTATGCTTTTCCCTATGTTTGAATCATTTATAATTTATTTCCCTTATGTCGCGCACTAGACCTTCCATTCATTTCTCCAAAAATGTAAAATTCCTTAACTTAAATGCTTATTCCAGAAACTTGATGTTCTTTATCCCTTTACATGGTTAGAGGTCAATGACCTCAACCCAGACCACCTCTTAGGTGAGTTCAATTACATACTTTTGTACCATCCTTGGATAGTGATCAAGCCATCCCCTGGGTGTGTTCTTTAATTGACTTGGCACATTTTGAAATGCCTTAATGAATTAAAATGGTTTTAATGGAACTCTTGGTCCTTAATAACTTGATTTATTCATGATTTTGTGAATAATTAAATCTTCTTAAATTTAATTTAATTATAATTTGTTAAATGAGACGTGTTTAAATGAATTATTTTATGGAGAGAGTGTTTTCAATGTCCTTCATTACTTATAAATGGAGCGACCCATATTGGAAAATTAAATTGATATAAGGCTTGATTTGTAATTGGCCTTATTTAATTATTTATAAATGAATTTTGAAATAGTCTTTATGTTGTACATGGACTTCATTATTATTATAAGTGAGTTGTGATATGGAAAGTTTCATACATGGACCCCTTGATTATTATAATTAAACTGTAATATGGCATGATTACTAACTTCTATTATTATCTATTTAGAATTAGAATGACCTGATTGTATGAATTATTTTATAAATAGTATTTGATAAAATTGAAAATGGGTATGCTATCCCTTAATATTACTCATAATTTATAGGAAAGGAATCCCTTTTTAAATGTGATACTGGAAGGGTGTCCATTACATTATGATCGATGGGTATGGCACCCGGAGCACGTCATCCCTTATATTATGATTGATGGGTATGGAAACCTTGGAATAGTGTCCCTTATATTCTGATCGAGGGGTATGAAACCCTTGTAATGGAATCCCTTATAATATGAATGATGGGTATGAAACTATGGGAATGTAATCCCTTATATAATGATTGATGGGTATTTTACCCTGGGCATGACAAACCTTATTTGTTATATGATCCCCTTGTGTGGATGCCTTGGTACTAAACCTCAGGTCCTTGTTGGTGAATGCATATTTTTTATAGGACTGTCTTACATATTCACAAATATAAAATATGGCATGTGTTCAGTTATAATTTGTCTTAGTCCAAAGTAGGTATGGTCATCCAGGTGTCCATTGAGGAACCTAATCCCAACTTGATTACATTATTATTTTATGCATTGCCTTACTTATTCTATACCTGTAGACTATTTTATTTTATATTCATGTACTAGATTATGAATTAGATGTTATTCGTAGTGGCCTACTTATTTTATCTCACACCCTATTTTGGCCACTGCATGGTTCCCAAATAGACCATATGGTTGCAAGTTTAGGATCACATATTATGCTCTGTACCATTTTCCTTAAGAGCATGAGTGATTTGGAGTAGCATTTAAGCATTCAATTGGGGTCCCCTTCTAGAGTTAGATTATATTATTTATTTATTCCATTTTCTAGTTTAATCTTATATTTTTTTACCAGTTTTATGTTTGTTGCATGTACTCTGTAACATGTTCATGCATTATCATACATTCATCTATTATCGATTGATAATCATCATCATCATTATTATTCCATTGTTCTTATTTATTATTGATTATATTGTATTTATTTTTGATATATTGGGTATATTATCCCCAATGTTCTACCATCACACCCTCGCAACTAGTTGACAACCTATAGCTTATGTAGAGGTGTGATTGAGGCCCAGGGGTGACTAGCTCAGGGCACCATTTTATGTGGCTCCCAATAGGATGATGCAAGTGGTATCAAAGACATTTTTTTCTTTTTTCTTACTTTTTTGGGCTGGTATACAGTAGACTAGGAACATGTTAGTTCCTGATTGAAAGTTTATTTCTAGGCCCATCTAACCCAACATGGTGGAAATAACAAGTTTCTTTGGATGATACTATTGTTCATGATGCTATGCTATTATATTTTATTATTATTTTACCTTGGATGATTGGTGTACTTTTTCTTGTTATTTATTTATGTGTTTTAACCCTTGGCTCAGTATGTAAAGGAATTATTGTCACATGCATCATGTTAGGAATTTATAGATTCACATTTCATGCATATGCCATTCCACGAAGGTTCAATTGCTTGAATTCCATGATTATTTCCATGTTTAATAGTATTATTGATCTATGATAGCATGTTTTGTTATACATATGACGTATATAATTGGTTATTAAAGTTTTTGTATCAACTAAATTGTTTTTACTATATATATTGATGGTGGAACCATAAATAACTAATCGTGTTATGTTTGATCCACGAACCATTGATTTCATGGACTGAAACATTAATGGTTTCAATTAAATGCGAGCCAATTGTCTAATTTATAATGTTTATAGGACTTTATATATTATATAATGGTAACCCATATAATGGATCCATCACATATTTACTTCATACATTCTGACACCAAAGGTAAAAACTTGGTTCCAGTTACATGGATTCCAATTTTGACTTATAATGGAAAGTACCTATATAATTTGGGATTGGTAATTCATCTAAATAAACCATGATGTATATATATACATTAAATTGTAATTTTAATAGAAAATGATTTCTTAAAAATCAAGTTGTAAATTGTTAATAAATACATGAGTGTACCTCTATATATTGGGAATGAAGACCCGTATGATTAGGTTCTTAAATTCACCACTGGACCCAAGTAGGACAGTTGGGGCATGCTACTTATGAGATAAACTTGTTAAGGGTGTTTTAATAATCTTGAATAAAATTATGGTACCCTTTAGGTCTCCCTACAATTTTATGCTCTAGTACTTAACCCTATGGGGGTGTTTTCATGCTAAAATGGGATGGTTACTTAAAGTGTATACAACCGATTATATGGTGTTACATAGGAATGTATAGTGGAATCTTACTAGACCAATCCCCTTATTTAGTAAAGACCACCTTTTCTCTACATTTGAGATTTGTTATTATGAGGTGTCAGTTAATTAAAATTCTAATTAAAACCTAAAGAGTATTTTACTCTATATCTTGGAAATTGACATTTACTTCAGCGAAGCCCAATTGGGGAAAATTATAGCTAAATAAATATTGATTAAAAAGGAAATTATGATATAATTTTCCTCTTATTTCTTAGAATTAGATAAATAAATTAGTATGTATAGTTTTCCTCTATAACCATTACTTTATATCCTTATTATATAAACTGTTGAATATTTTTAAATTTTTGAGCATCAATTAAATGACTTAAAATGAAACCATTAGAGGTATTTATATTTTGGACCCTCGTGTAAAGGTTAGATTTATTTTTTCCTTTAGAGACACTGGATTCTAAATTTTTTTTGAACCAAATGGAAAGGTATTAGATCCTAGTGACTTTTTAATCATGAACCTAGTTTCAAAGTCGATGTCTAATGTTAAAAAATAGGGTTTGTCCCATTATGGTAGCTCCCTTGTAGATAGTGAACTAATATGCCTTTCAATCAAGTTTCTAGACATAATAAGTGTTGCTTATTGATTTTTTTTGAGTTGGGTAGAACTCTTAGATAATGAAATGATACCTTCTTGTGGACAAGTGGTTTTCTAGTACTTGAATGTTAAGGGGGTATTACCATATATGAATACTCAATGAGTATTAAATTATTAACCTTGTTCATTGATGACACAACCCTTTTAGGCCAATGAACATCATTTATATTTTAGTTTTAACTATTTGAAAGAGATTTACAAGCATGTTAGATATTGTTTATTATAATCCCTTATGCGGGATATGGTTATTACGCAAGATACCTTATGGATAGGTGGATGGACCTAGTGGTCCTATTTGGGCATGAACATAAGGTAATTTGTGAGACCTATAGGCCCTTAATTTTAAATTATACCCAAGTACATTAGTGTTTTATTTGTTTAAGGGAAACCTATGAGAGGGTTTGGCCTAAGTTTACATTAACTTTTTACAGTTATCTTCCTTTTAATCTCGTTTATAGACCAATGCATGGTAGGTGATCAACTCTTACAATTAAAGCATGGTGATGAGTTTTATTTTTGAAGTTATTGTTAAAAAACTAGCTTTGATGGATATGACTATTTTAGTGGTTGGCCCAGTTGACCAGTAGTGGCGCGATTGACGCCTTAGTTACTGAAATGATGTTGTGAGGTGGGTGATCATTTGATAAATCATGGCACATGTGGGTTTCCCAATTTCGAAGATTTTATCCAGGGGAACTCATAGTATATTCAAATACATACATTTCATATATCATAGTTAGATTGACCATATAAATAGATAACTTGTGGGTGCATGAGTCGGGTCTCAAATCGGGTGTTATGGGATGTACATCCTCTTGTTTGATAAGTATTTCATGCTTCTTGTGTCTGGTTATTGATGAAGAAGAATGTTAGATAGTTACATTGTGTGAGATGAGGACTAATGGTTTTATGGAAGTGACACTTTTGGGCATGGTGACTTAGAGCATTGGTGTAAGTTAAATATAGAACCTTGTATGGAGAGATAATTCCAAAAGTCAATCGGGCGAAGTGATATAGTTGACCCGTGTTTGGACCTAGTCAATCATGGTGAGGGGAAATTATATCAAGTGTTGGGTAAAGGTATACATTGCCTATTTTAATGAGATAATGGATCGAGAGGAACTATAGACACATATCGGTAAAAGTTTGGTGTACTCGATGTTTAGTGACGATCATGACCACTATCTTGACAATGTACAAAATATGCTGAGAGAGAATTAGCTATATATTGATCTAACAATATATAATCTTCTGGTTTAATGAAATAAATCATTTGGAGTATACTCAAGGAGAAGTTTAAAAGTAATTCATTTGGTGTGTTGTACGCCATTGTCCATTTGGGGGTGGTGACCCTTGTTATGAGTTGCAATTCGGTGCTATTCTCAGAATTGGGAATGAGTAGTGGGCGGTTTTTATGTGAATACTCCAGATGATTTGGTTATTATATTAGCTATGGTATCCATTATATCTGGTCATGGGAAGTGATAATCATATTATATTTCATTAGAGTGATGAAAAGGATGCTTCTAATGTGGGGAGTGGGACATTGGTCACTCATCGGGAATCCTCATGTGAGAAATGTCACATGATCTTGAGACCAGTCACTGGATGGTCATTTTGAATCATGTAAACCTTTGATTAAATAGATGAATATACCAATATAATCCTTAGAAAATTATAGCTATGAGATTGATTATGGTTTGGGGTGAAATCTAGATATGAGCATTAAGACCAGAATAGCTTATGGCATTCCATGGATGCTGGATTAAGATTTTTGTTAGGGTTAGAACTTTGTCATGGATTTTTTTTCTTTGGTGATGGTTCAACTATAAGATGTCACTTGAAGCTGGGTACGAACTTTAGTGAGTATACTCGAATAATATCTGAATGTATTAGGATAAGGATTTAGAATTTGGTTTTGGTGACGCATCATCCATAGGAGACATGTGACTTTGAAATAGTTGAATGGATATTGTTGGAGAGGATCCGCATCGAGCATGCCATTGGGATAAGACATGTGTAGATTCAAGGGTTGGTCGAGGATTTTTAAGGAAAATAAAATACAACCAGTTTAAGTTTGGTCGATTGGAATTAAACTGCTCTTATGCTAGGAGTTTCACTAGGACACTAAGGGTGTGTTTATATAATCATCTCTGATGGTGAGAAACATGTGGCTTGAAATTTTATTTTCTAAATCTAGAACATAGGGTGGGGATATCCATATTCCTAATGATGAAAGAGTCAATGACATGATCATGTTTCGAGTTACATGGTCTTAGGTAAGCTCTATCTTTATTTTTTTGGACATGAGCATTGGCATGAGTTTTGATGGCTTAAGTACCATTTGATTAAGGTGTATTTTTTAGGAATGCTGGTCATTCATGTAGACAATGCAGATATTTGAACATAAATTCTTCACCCAAGTAATTTGGGTGTTATTTTCATTATTCCTCAATTATTCTTTATAATGATAAGTTTTAAGCTGGGGAGATGGTAAGATCCCATGTTTTTTTCCAATAAAAATTTATAAAGGAATTCTAAATTTTCATTTGGTGTACATGATCAATTTTAAACTGAGCCTCAAAATGTTAATTTGAGTGTTGAAATACTTATATGTGTTCTTAATATTAAGTCTAAATAGGTGTCTCAGAAATTTAGATGATTCTTAGGAGAGTCAGGCTCTGAAATCACACTTTACGAGAGAAACAAGAAGGAGTGCATGGTTTTTTTAAACCCTGTGGCCCCCAAGAAGAAATTTTGTGGCCCAATAAGGTTGTGTTTCATGCTTTATTAAGCCATGAAAGGTGGGCTGAATAGCCATGTGAGTGGTCTATAATAAATTTCAGAGTAGGGAACATGGGCTATGCATAATTTTCCAAACTGTGTGCCTATCCCACATGGTTAGTACCACTTAACCTATAACACCGCATGATTGGAGCATTGTTTAGCCAAATAGTATGATCAAAATGTACGGGGTGTGGCTCTTGGACTATATGAGACACTTGATTGGTGCATATTTATCCAAACCATGCATCCAAACAACGAACCTAATTTTAAGGGGGGAAATTATTGATTTTCCTATCTACCCTTAAATGGATTTTTAACCTATTTCCACCTTCATTTTACCTAGTAGCCCTTCGCACACGCTCCCTTCTTCCTCCCTCCTACCACATTGGATATACTCCAATATTGGTTTGATTTCATCATCATTAGATGTGTTGGAGGCCCCTTGGAAAGTCTAACATTTCTATTTCTTCTTTTCTTTGAGTTTCTTTCTATATCAGATGTTATTTCCGTGAGAGCTATTTTTCCATATTTTTAGAGATTTTTTATAATATTATGACCTCTATCATTCCATCTTGAATAAAAGATCGATAATGTAAGAGTGAACAATCTTAAGAATAAGTTTGGTGGTCTCTTGTATTTTCCACTATGGCTATATCATTTATAATTTATTCCCTTTATATTGCAAGATGAAACTTTCATGCATTTCTTAAAAAATAAAAAATGCCTTAAATAAAATTGTTAGACCATAACCCTTGATGTTGTTTATCCCTTTACATGGTTTTATAACAAATAACTCAACCCAAAACACCTCTCTAGGTGAGTTTGATTACATGAAATTTCGTATTTTTCTTGGCTAGTGATTATGCCACACCTTGTGTGTGTCTTTTGAATTCATTAGCATTTTTATAAATGACTTATGGAATTAAAATGGTTTCAATAGACCTCTTGGTCCTTGATAACTTTATTCATGCATGACATTGTGAATCGATTAATCTTATTAAATTATATTATATTAGAATATGTTAAATGAGATGTTTATTAATGAATTATATTATGGAATTGGTGTTTCCCATGGCCTTTATTACTTATAAATGGAATGGAAACCATTGTACAATGATATAAGGAATACTTTGTACTTGGCCTTATTTAATTATTTATAAACGAATTTTGAAATAGGCATGCTGGTGTACATGGTGTTATTATTATAGTGAGTTTTGAAAGGTTTTATTATGTACATGGGACCCTTGATTGTTATAATTGAACTATAACATGGAATTAGTACTAATATGGACCGTTATTTATTTATAATTGGAATGAATTGATTGTATGAATGATTTTATGAATAGTATTTGATGAAATTGAAAATGGGCAAGGTTTCCCTTATTGTTACTCACAATTTACAGGCATGGAATCCATTATTAATAATGATACTGGGCAGGGCATCCCTTATAATATGATTTATGGATAACACACCCTAGGCACAAAGTCCCTTATATTATGATCGATGTGCATGGAACTCGGGGCATGACATCCATTATATTGTTATCAATGGGTATGGTACCCTAGGCATGAAATCCCTTATAATCTTATTGATAGGTATGGAACCCTGGGCATGGGGTCCCTTACATTTTGATTAGTGGGTACGGAAGCCTGGGCATGATGCCCCAAATTTGATATATGATCCCCTTGTGTGGATTCCTAGGTACTAAACTTCAGGTACTAGCTGGGGCATGTATATCCGTTCATATGATTGTCTTATATATGCTTATATATACATAATTTCTTTTGTTAAAATACATTTTGACTTTGGATGAAGTAGGTATAGTCGGTCATATATCCACTGAGGAACCTAAGCCCTACTTGATTACATTATCATTTTCTACACTGCCTTACTTCTATTATACCGACACACTATTTTAGTTTATATTCACAAAAATGGATTATGCATTAGACATTGTTGCTAGTGGATTACTGATTTTATCTTACACCTTGTTCAGGCCACTACTTGGTACCCAAATAGATCTCGTGGTTGTAGGTTTAGGATCATGGGTTCTTCATTATAGTATTTTCCTCGAAGAAATGGGAGTTTGTGAGTAGTGGCTCAGCATGTACTCCAGATACCCTTTCAGAGTCAAATTATATTATTTATTTATTCCCTTTTTTAGTTTGGTACTTTATATTGTTTAACCAATTATATTTATATTGCTTGTACTTTATATCATGTTTATTCATTTTCATTTGTTCATATATTTTTGATTAATAGTCATTATTAGTATTTTACTTTTATTGGTTATTTCTTCTACTCTATCTGTTACTGATACATAGGGTATAGTCTCCCCAATATTCTATCATGAGGCCCTCACCACTAGTTATTAGCCTATGGCATAGAATGAGGCATTATTGAGGCCCAATGGAAACAAGCTTGTGGCACCATTCTATGTGTCTCCTAGGTCGGGATGTTACAACATTACTAACAAGAAGATCTAATTCACCCTTTTTTAATTCCTTGTTATCTTTGATTCTGTGTTTATTAACACAAATACACGACACACACCCAGTATAAAATACCCCTAGGTCATAGTTAGTGAAATTTAATTCTATAACATTCACATTTTTCTTCTCAAAATGATTCTTATTGAGAACACTTCTCAACCTTAGATACCAATTTTGAACTATTCTATAGGGCATACATGATCTCAATATGATTATCATGAAGTTAGTCATAACCTATAATTGAAAAATATCTTGGTTGATTATTATGTATTGTATATTTTAATCAAAGGTTTTTAATGATAGTTCTCCCATGAAAAATAGTGACCATACACATCCTCTTTATATTGAGATCTATGATCCATATTTCAGTAAGTAATGAGTCAGCTTGGGAGTTCATCTCACTATTTCATTAGTTAGGTAGGGCATCATCCCAATCATAACAATTATTATTCTTGGATAGTTGAGCAGATAAACTATTTATCCAAATACCTCATATTAATTGACTAAATTATATTCCTATATTAGCCTAACTATTAAGGTTTTCTAGCTAAGTGTTACGCAAATTAAATTACAAGTACAAGGCCCTAACCATTATGGAAACCTTATAAATTTCTTTACATACACAAGATAATCCAGGGGAACCCAAATAAGGCATAAAAATACCCATTTGGATGATCTAGGTCTTGAAAAGTGCCACTTTATATGTAATTTAACACTCAATATTCTCAAGGGTTTTCTTAAAAAATATCCCCAGTTAAATGAAAATATCATGCATACTAAAATCATTATATCCCATTAAAATTTTATTATCTCATGTTTTATTCCTTTTTTATGCATAATTTTAATGATTTAGTTTTATAATCCTATTCCATCTATCAAATTAATGTGTCCCAACCACGTTAATGTGTAACTCTTTATAAAACCCACAATTTTGTGTTATTTACCCAAAAAATGAAGCTAAACATATTCATATATATCCACATGAATCTCATTCAAAAGGTATATATACTCTTCATGTAAAGACATAGAGTTATATGATATTGAAAATATCTGCGTGAGTAAGATTAGAGTGATAGATATTCAACCCCACACTTTTCTAGAACAAAGGATAACACTCTCAACTAGTGGGTATTATCTCCCCAAGTCCCTCTCCTCGAGGTGTTTTTACTCAAGATAGAATTCGATTCATGATATCTCTAACACCTAATATTAACAAAACAATATTTAATTACTATTCTAAAGATTATAAATCTAAAAAAACTAAGTTCAAGGTAGATGAAAAACTAAATCTTATGGAGTCACAACTAACATATAATGTAAGGATCTATCACCTGGAAGCAATTTATCACACAAATAAATATACACATTATCCATATTTTATAAAAAATTTATAAACATGAATAATAAAGGAATAAAATAATAAATAATATCATTATTTATTTTTTCAAAATCATGAAAAATAAATATTCATTTTTCATATTTTAATTTGGCATCAAAATTATCAATTTACAATGCTTAATAATTACAATTTGTAAACAATTTACAAATTAAAACTAAAAATATTAAGAACCAAATATTTAATATTTTTTAACACATTTCATTTTTTATGATTGAATGTAATTCATAAAATATGATAGATACTAGAGAGAGGATTCCCCACTACTCAATTTTATTCTAAGATATTGAATCATGTCATAGAATTGGACTCATATCATTTCCTATGATTAGTGATATAATTTAATGCCAATCATATTTAACGATATAAGGGATATGGTAAATATTATTTAATACTCTATTTTTTGAGAAACCTAAGGTTTTATCATGAATTACTGTGTTTCATATCATATGTTATGATATTGAACCAAACCTCAACCTCTAGTCATATCGTATTTTATGATATAGATATATCATATTCCGTGGTAGATAAAAATAGAAGCATTCTACATATTGTATTATATGGTATCACTATAAAATGGATTATGATATAGAATTTTTTTAAACCAATGAATTAAACACATTAGATCCTTGAAGAAAATTTCTATTATTCCATAAAGAAAATTTCTATGATTCCAATGATGGTTTTTATGGGACTATATGATGATCACTGACGGTGGGGAAAACCCAAAAAATAGGATGATATATCTTTATGAATAAAAAATTCATAAAAATAAATAATTTTAGAGTTCCTATAATGTGATGATGGCTGCCTCCATATTCTTTCTTATATGTAGTAGGCTTTATATGGATCACTGAATCAGAAAATATATGCATCCTACCATATAGGGGTTTACATTGGTGTTTGGATGCCTAATTTTTTTTGAGGATCCTGGTACACTTGAATGGGTTATAGTGCCTTCACTATATAGTGATAAAGAATGTACCAGGGAGAACATGGATTTGATATTGTACACATGCACTAATATCCCCAATAGAGATGGATCTCATCCATTTATGGGCATTTGTCACGACCCGTCCTCGGGGCCCGTGCCGTGACTACCCCAAGCCCGCCTTCCATAGGCCAGGGGTTGGCGACTAGCACCAAAGGCGTAAAATCCCGATAACTGGGAAGGCATTGCCTTTATAAAGAAAACAAGCACCACAGAGTACAAGCGGAAGTAAAACACTAAGTACAAAAAGAAGAGCTGAAAAGTAAAAAGGGGCCGGAAATACAAGCCCAACTGTAAAGTACAACTCGAAAGGGAAAACAGCGACTGAAAAGTAAAGCTGCTACGCTGAGATGTCCACTGGAAATCCCACCTGAAGGGTGGGTACAGATAGCTCTTCTGCTCCTCGGGTCCCGCCGTCTGCTCCAAGTATGACCCGCCCAGTGGTCTGCCTCTGGGTACCGCCTCGTCGTATAGTCCACCTCCAGGTACCGTCCAGTCCTCGAACACTCGACCTCTGCCAGTACTGGCCGTCGTCTGCAACCAACACAACGAGGTGCGGGCATAGCCCGTGCAGGGGTGAGTATAACGATACTCAGTAGGGACCCCGAGACCCTCAAGGTCTCACTAAAACCAACAAGGATAAACACAAGAAGATCTCAACAGATAAACCCTACTTAGGTATATGCCCATACATATACCTAAGTTATCAAGTAACCCATCTCAATCATGAGGAAACACAAGGATTGTGAAAACGACGGATAACCACTACTCGGGTATATGCCCATACATATACCAAAGTTAGCAAGTGACCCATCTCAATCATGAGGTAAACACAAGGTCAAAAGTCTCAGCTCAAACCAGGATTTTCATTATCGAAACCGTAACTGCTGAAGAGCTCCGTCTCTAGAGTGTACAGTGGTCCTGTCACGACCCCGAGGCTGCCGCTCACTAACCTAGGACTGCTGAAGTACTCCTCCTGTCGAGTACTGCGGGTTTGCGGCCAACTACCTGGCGCTCCGTCCGCTGAGGGTCTGTCGCCAAATACCGGGCGCTACCCAGATAGCCTACTGAGGTACTCCTCCTGTCGAGTACCGCGGGTCTGCTGCCAACTACCAGGCGCTCCATCCGCCGTGGGTCTGCCGCCAAGTACCGGGCGCTCCGTCCACTGGGCTAGTCGACTCACTCCAAGTCGAGTCGGTCAAGCAGTCGTCAGGTCTCAGCCGGCTACACGGTCTCCGTACTCTGCACGCTCGTCTCCGGGAGGGTCCGCTCCACGAGCTACTGGTCGATACTCCAAGTATCACAAAGTCCCACGAAGAAGTGTCTCAAAGGTCCGTCTCGTCACAGGGGTCTCAACGCAACAGACGGCGCGTCGATCGGACGCCCGGTCTGTGAGTTTTTAGCCTTTTCGTCCCAGGGGCCCGGTTGGTTTCGTGAGCGAAACCAATCCCGGCCGTATCTCAACTGCACCCCGAACTCCCATAGGGTATACTCAAAGGGACCGTTACTCAACGTAACCACCAACGCCGCTGACGGTTCGTCAAATGGACGTCCTGTCTGAAAGATATCAGCTTTCCCGTTCCAGGGGCCCGGTTGGATTTCGGGTACAATCCAACCCGGCCATACTCCGACTGCATCCAAAACTCGGGCGGAGTATGTCAAAAGTTCCGTCTCATCAAGAGGAAGTCAACGAAACAGACGGCGCGTCAATCGGACGCCCGGTCTGTGAGTTATTGGCTTTTTCGTCTCCGGGGCCCGGTTGGTTTTTAAGGCAAAACCAACCCGACCGTACTCCACCTGCGTCCAAACCTCGGGCGGAGTATGCCAAAAGATCCGTCTCACTAAGAGGAACACTACGCGACTGACGGCACGTCAATCGGACGTCCGTAGCTCAAGATATGAGCGTTTCCGCTCCGAAGGCCCGGTTGGTTTTGTGAACGAACCAACCCGGCCGAACTCAAAGAAAACCGAAACCTTGAGTGCGATATACCGAAACGACCGTCTCGATCCAAGGATCGCGTTGCCGCAGACGGTTCGTCATTCGGAGGTCCGAGGCTCAAGTTATGGGCCAAAAACCGAAACTGGTCCGAAACGGGGGGGTCCGGGTCCGGGCCGACCCGGCCCGACCCCCCCCCCCCCCCCCCGGGGCGGCGCGGCGGCGGCGGCGACGGCGGCGCGGCGGCGGGCCGCGGTGGCGGCGGCGGCGGCGGCGGGCCGCGGTGGCGGCGGCGGCGGCGGGCCGCGGGGGCGGCGGCGACGGGCCGCGGTGGCGGCAGCGGGCCGCGTGGCGGCGGCGGGCCGCGTGGCGGCGGCGGGCCGCGTGGCGGCGGCGGGCCGCATGGCGGCGGCGGCGGGAGGCACGCGGGGCTAAGCCCCGCGTTTCACAAGGCGGCACGGCTATAAGTCGTGCCTTTCAAAAGAAACGGCCCCCGCAAGTGGGGGCCGGCTGGATAAAAACCGGGGGGGCTTTGCCCCCCCCTCCTTTAATTGAACCGCCCCCCTCATTAAGAGGGGGGTTTGGAGAACCGGCCGGGGGTTTAATCCCCCGGTTTTATGACATCCGGCCGGCCCGCTGGCCGACCGGTTTTTACCAACGGGACCGGAAATTCCGGTCCCGCCCTCGACTTCCGACGCCGGCGGCCCGGCCGCCGGTCTTTCCTTCCGCCGCGGCCCGGAACCGGCCGCGGTCTCCTCGTCCCGCCACGGCCCGGAACCGGCCGCGGTCTTCTCGTCCCGCCGCGGCCCGGAACCGGCCGCTGTGTTCGTCGTCCGGCGCGGTGCGACGGCACCGCGCCCCATTCGCCGTGCCATGAATCCTTCCAACGCGGCGCGACGGCGTCGCGTTCTTGAAGACTCTCCTCGGCGTAGCGCGACGTCGTTACGTAAATTAAAAGAACGATCGTCCGCGTGGTGCGACGGCACCACGCTACTTGTTTCCACCAACATAAACAAACATGAACGATGGAGGGGGGGGATTCGGCCGTGTTCGTGCGGTCCGGCCCCCCTCACGTTAAAGGAATAAAAACGAAACTTAAATAAATAAGCCACACGTTATACTTATCATTCATGATCAAGAAAAAGGAGTAAGGAAACCAAAATGAAAACAAAAACCCCTACCTCGATAGTCGCACGTGACAGAGTCGTGGAATATCGGTGTCGATTCCTTTGACGTCGGAGGAAGAGTCGTTGTCGAAGGCGTTCGTCGCGGAAAACCGTCGCGGAAGGGATGACGCGGAAGAAGAACGTCGCGTCGCAGATACGGCGTCGCGGATGGATCGTGTTCTTCGGCGGAGAAGTTCTTCGTTGAAGAACGACGTTCTTCGCGTTCTTCGTTGAGGTTGAAGAAGAAGAAGAGGAGCTCTCCACCTCTCAAGAAGACAAACGATCAACCCAAAATAAAATAAGATAACATCTTATTTTATTATTACAAAACATAAAAGAATTTCAAAAGTTTGAAATTCAAAATGGCTAACCCCAAAAATTAACTCACTTATTTAATATACAAGAGTTGTATAATTAAAAAGAAGTTAAGTTATCAAGCCATTAAGAGGGAGAGTGGGGAGTTGAAAAGGTGGGGGTTCGTGTGGGCCCCACCACACTTAATCCTCCCAAGGGAGGTTAAGTGGGTGTGGGTCCCACTTCCAACCTCCTTTGAGAGGTTTTAAGAAGTTAAAATAAAATTTGTTCTACACAAATTTTATTTAACTCAACCCAAACCCTCAAAAATTAACTTTCAACCCGCAACAAACGCAACTCCCGAAAAGGTCTCTTTAAGCGAATATCGGCGCTGCGAGTTCATCGGTGCCCTCGGATTTCAATTCCGAGCACCGGATCAAAAGTTAGGAATTCCCGCTCGTTCGTTCACTGAACGTACCCGAGCCAAACTTCGGAAATTAATTCCGGGCACTCCGGGCCTCGGAATCAGGTGCCGTCTGAAACCGCGCTCTTGTAAAATTCTAAAGAAAATTAAGAAAAAATTTCCCTTGAATTTTACGGGTCTTTACATTACTCCCACCTCAGGGCTTTACGTCCCCGTAAAGCTACATCAAAAACTAGGGAAACAAAAAGGGGATACTGAGCACGCATCTGAGCCTCCCGCTCCCATGTGCTCTCCTGGAGATTCTCGTGCCGCCATCTGTTGCGCACAAGAGGAATCGATCGTCCATGTAGGACCCGCTCCTGGATGACATGGACCTCTTTTGACGTGGCCCGGACCATCTCTGGTCCCACAAGAGCTGCAAGATTTCTTCTTTGCCGAAAAGAGAAACCTGGTCTCATCCCCTGGATGAACCACATTCTTTGCCTAAAACAGTCAATCCTAACATGGATGATACTAATCCATACCAAGGATGACGTCGTAAGGCCTCGACGCTACTACTAAGAGATCCAACCGTTACTCTCGCCTCCAAGGGTTGAGTCACACTGTCGGCATCAGTGTGTGGTAACTGGGTCTCCTCCAGTAGATGTCTCACAAGTGAGGGTCAAGTCAACAGTCAACTGGAACCTCTTAGTAACATCACAAAAGAGGACAGGAAAGAAAACATCACAAAAGTATGCGTCTTTTATTATTGCAGATCATAATACAAGACGCTACATAAAAGCAACATCAACATGGAACTAGAAGTACAAAAGACGTATCCACTAGTTCCTCCCCTGTCCACCTGCTTTACTGTTGCTCAAGCATTTGTCGCTGCCTCTATCTCGGTGGCTCTCCCAAAGCCTGCGGATCGGGAGTCGGACAGTCACGTGCCAGATGTCCCTTTCCTCGGCATGAGTAACACAACCTGCTCCTTGCACGGCTAGCTCTGTTCCCACTCCGGGTGCCCTGCACCACCGGTCCTAAAACCCGAGTTCGCCCAACTGCTGGTCTGGTCCTCCTGGACCTCTGCATCATCTGTCTACTGCCCACAGATGACTCGGCTTCTGATCAAAAATCACGCGGTAAAGGCAGAATCTCCTGTACACGCTCGGGGTGTAGAGATACTGGCACAAACTCCACCCTGAAGAAGGTCTCGAAGTCTTCCCATGCGAAGTTCACCTCATCGCAAAACTGAAACAAGTGGCTCCACCACCTACCTGCTGCTGCCTGAAGGAGGCTGGTAGCAAAGATCACCATGAAGTCTGCCGGCGTCCCCACTAGCCTGAAGACTCTCACCACAGCCTCCAGCCAAACCTCAGCCGCCTGCGGGTCCGTCTCTCCCCGGAACCTGGGTGGCCTCTGGCGCTGGAACTCGTGCAGCGCGCTCAAGCGTCGTGCATCGCCTACTGCTGGTGCCTCCGCTGGTGCCTCAACTGTAAGAGGGCCCTGTACCGAAGCCTCGTCGCTCGACAGACTGTCAGCACGCTCATCCCTCCGGGCTCTAGCTGATCGTCTGAGAAAAGACATCCTGAAAGAAACAACGTAACACGATCAAACGATTATACCTGGTGAGCTGACCTGGTTTGAGCTGTTTTAAGGGGAAAAACCCTTGAAAACACACACGCAATCAGTGTTTTCGTGCACAAAGTCGGAAATCAGTTGTCAGGGTCCTGGTGTATGGATACGTCGGCCGCCCGCACCAACACTGGACTCCCTGAACTGAAAACCACACTCGGTACTCTCAACACTATTGCTTCACAGAAAGAAACATCAGAGTTATAAGTTCTGCGGTAGAACCGAACTCCTCTGATACCAATTTGTCACGACCCGTCCTCGGGGCCCGTGCCGTGACTACCCCAAGCCCGCCTTCCATAGGCCAGGGGTTGGCGACTAGCACCAAAGTTGTAAAATCCCGATAACTGGGAAGGCATTGCCTTTATAAAGAAAACAAGCACCACAGAGTACAAGCGGAAGTAAAACACTAAGTACAAAAAGAAGAGCTGAAAAGTAAAAAGGGGCCGGAAATACAAGCCCAACTGTAAAGTACAACTCGAAAGGGAAAACATCGACTGAAAAGTAAAGCTGCTACGCTGAGATGTCCACTGGAAATCCCACCTGAAGGGTGGGTACAGATAGCTCTTCTGCTCCTCGGGTCCCGCCGTCTGCTCCAAGTATGACCCGCCCAGTGGTCTGCCTCTGGGTACCGCCTCGTCGTATAGTCCACCTCCAGGTACCGTCCAGTCCTCGAACACTCGGCCTCTGCCAGTACTGGCCGTCGTCTGCAACCAACACAACGAGGTGCGGGCATAGCCCGTGCAGGGGTGAGTATAACGATACTCAGTAGGGACCCCGAGACCCTCAAGGTCTCACTAAAACCAACAAGGATAAACACAAGAAGATCTCAACAGATAAACCCTACTTAGGTATATGCCCATACATATACCTAAGTTGTCAAGTAACCCATCTCAATCATGAGGAAACACAAGGATTGTGAAAACGACGGATAACCACTACTCGGGTATATGCCCATACATATACCAAAGTTAGCAAGTGACCCATCTCAATCATGAGGTAAACACAAGGTCAAAAGTCTCAGCTCAAACCAGGATTTTCATTATCGAAACCGTAACTGCTGAAGAGCTCCGTCTCTAGAGTGTACAGTGGTCCTGTCACGACTCCGAGGCTGCCGCTCACTAACCTAGGACTGCTGAAGTACTCCTCCTGTCGAGTACTGCGGGTTTGCGGCCAACTACCTGGCGCTCCGTCCGCTGAGGGTCTGTCGCCAAATACCGGGCGCTACCCAGATAGCCTACTGAGGTACTCCTCCTGTCGAGTACCGCGGGTCTGCTGCCAACTACCAGGCGCTCCATCCGCCGTGGGTCTGCCGCCAAGTACCGGGCGCTCCGTCCACTGGGCTAGTCGACTCACTCCAAGTCGAGTCGGTCAAGCAGTCGTCAGGTCTCAGCCGGCTACACGGTCTCCGTACTCTGCACGCTCGTCTCCGGGAGGGTCCGCTCCACGAGCTACTGGTCGATACTCCAAGTATCACAAAGTCCCACGAAGAAGTGTCTCAAAGGTCCGTCTCGTCACAGGGGTCTCAACGCAACAGACGGCACGTCGATCGGACGCCCGGTCTGTGAGTTTTTAGCCTTTTCGTCCCAGGGGCCCGGTTGGTTTCGTGAGCGAAACCAATCCCGGCCGTATCTCAACTGCACCCCGAACTCCCATAGGGTATACTCAAAGGGACCGTTACTCAACGTAACCACCAACGCCGCTGACGGTTCGTCAAACGGACGTCCTGTCTGAAAGATATCAGCTTTCCCGTTCCAGGGGCCCGGTTGGATTTCGGGTACAATCCAACCCGGCCATACTCCGACTGCATCCAAAACTCGGGCGGAGTATGTCAAAAGTTCCGTCTCATCAAGAGGAAGTCAACGAAACAGACGGCGCGTCAATCGGACGCCCGGTCTGTGAGTTATTGGCTTTTTCGTCTCCGGGGCCCGGTTGGTTTTTAAGGCAAAACCAACCCGACCGTACTCCACCTGCGTCCAAACCTCGGGCGGAGTATGCCAAAAGATCCGTCTCACTAAGAGGAACACTACGCGACTGACGGCACGTCAATCGGACGTCCGTAGCTCAAGATATGAGCGTTTCCGCTCCGAAGGCCCGGTTGGTTTCGTGAACGAACCAACCCGGCCGAACTCAAAGAAAACCGAAACCTTGAGTGCGATATACCGAAACGACCGTCTCGATCCAAGGATCGCGTTGCCGCAGACGGTTCGTCATTCGGAGGTCCGAGGCTCAAGTTATGGGCCAAAAACCGAAACTGGTCCGAAACGGGGGGGTCCGGGTCCGGGCCGACCCGGCCCGACCCCCCCCCCCCCCCCCCCCCCGGGGCGGCGTGGCGGCGGCGGCGGGCCGCGGTGGCGGCGGCGACGGGCCGCGGTGGCGGCAGCGGGCCGCGTGGCGGCGGCGGCGGGAGGCACGCGGGGCTAAGCCCCGCGTTTCACAAGGCGGCACGGCTATAAGCCGTGCCTTGCAAAAGAAACGGCCCCCGCAAGTGGGGGCCGGCTGGATAAAAACCGGGGGGGCTTTGCCCCCCCCCCTCCTTTAATTGAACCGCCCCCCTCATTAAGAGGGGGGTTTGGAGAACCGGCCGGGGGTTTAATCCCCCGGTTTTATGACATCCGGCCGGCCCGCTGGCCGGCCGGTTTTTACCAACGGGACCGGAAATTCCGGTCCCGCCCTCGACTTCCGACGCCGGCGGCCCGGCCGCCGGTCTTTCCTTCCGCCGCGGCCCGGAACCGGCCGCGGTCTCCTCGTCCCGCCGCGGCCCGGAACCGGCCGCGGTCTTCTCGTCCCGCCGCGGCCCGGAACCGGCCGCGGTGTTCGTCGTCCGGCGCGGTGCGACGGCACCGCGCCCCATTCGCCGTGCCATGAATCCTTCCAACGCGGCGCGACGGCGTCGCGTTCTTGAAGACTCTCCTCGGCGTAGCGCGACGTCGTTACGTAAATTAAAAGAACGATCGTCTGCGTGGTGCGACGGCACCACGCTACTTGTTTCCACCAACATAAACAAACATGAACGATGGAGGGGGGGGATTCGGCCGTGTTCGTGCGGTCCGGCCCCCCTCACGTTAAAGGAATAAAAACGAAACTTAAATAAATAAGCCACACGTTATACTTATCATTCATGATCAAGAAAAAGGAGTAAGGAAACCAAAATGAAAACAAAAATCCCTACCTCGATAGTCGCACGTGACGGAGTCGTGGAATATCGGTGTCGATTCCTTTGACGTCGGAGGAAGAGTCGTTGTCGAAGGCGTTCGTCGCGGAAAACCGTCGCGGAAGGGATGACGCGGAAGAAGAACGTCGCGTCGCGGATACGGCGTCGCGGATGGATCGTGTTCTTCGGCGGAGAAGTTCTTCGTTGAAGAACGACGTTCTTCGCGTTCTTCGTTGAGGTTGAAGAAGAAGAAGAGGAGCTCTCCACCTCTCAAGAAGACAAACGATCAACCCAAAATAAAATAAGATAACATCTTATTTTATTATTACAAAACATAAAAGAATTTCAAAAGTTTGAAATTCAAAATGGCTAACCCCAAAAATTAACTCACTTATTTAATATACAAGAGTTGTATAATTAAAAAGAAGTTAAGTTATCAAACCATTAAGAGGGAGAGTGGGGAGTTGAAAAGGTGGGGGTTCGTGTGGGCCCCACCACACTTAATCCTCCCAAGGGAGGTTAAGTGGGTGTGGGTCCCACTTCCAACCTCCTTTGAGAGGTTTTAAGAAGTTAAAATAAAATTTGTTCTACACAAATTTTATTTAACTCAACCCAAACCCTCAAAAATTAACTTTCAACCCGCAACAAACGCAACTCCCGAAAAGGTCTCTTTAAGCGAATATCGGCGCTGCGAGTTCATCGGTGCCCTCGGATTTCAATTCCGAGCACCGGATCAAAAGTTAGGAATTCCCGCTCGTTCGTTCACTGAACGTACCCGAGCCAAACTTCGGAAATTAATTCCGGGCACTCCGGGCCTCGGAATCCGGTGCCGTCTGAAACCGCGCTCTTGTAAAATTCTAAAGAAAATTAAGAAAAAATTTCCCTTGAATTTTACAGGTCTTTACAGCATTCCTGATGATCTTCAATTAATGAAGAGAATCAGTCATGCCAATCCTATTGTGTTCCAAACTATAAATTACAATTCATTGGGGGGGGGGGGTTCTTAATTTAACATTCAATGAAGATTCTAGATTTGTTAATTGATCTATCTCATGGATCAAAAGAGAAGGAAACTATGTGGGAGTTTACATAGAGGATGTATACATCTCATGCATGTGTATCATAAAGCCTATTGTACTATAAAAATTGGGAAATATAATATTCCCAACATTCATTGTAATCATATAATAAGTTATGATATGTATCTCATGTATATCATACCATACAATCCATTAAGTTTTATAATATGGCTCATCCATCTTTTAAGTGTTTATCCGTCAAAATCGTGTGTATAATTTTTTTAAAATTTCCCAAGACCTTTGGACATGGACACTACCCATGGAAATAGCCCCTAAAACCATAGTCATAAAATGATGGTGATTGTTGGTCTACTTTCATTCCAAAAAGATAAAAAATCTAAAATAAAATAACTATAGGCTATGTCCTTGATCTTTGGGCCCACAACTATGATTTTCAATATTGGTCATAGACCATTTTTCTAGTAGTGTATACAAAAGATCTTCTTAATGAATGATCATAGGATATTCAATGGTTGGAAATTATTTATATCTATATCTATTACTCTTTTCCATATATCAAAAATATCTATTTACTTTTCATGTTTAGTCATACCTCCATATCCTCTTAAATTTCTACAATAATGACCATTTATTTATAGAGAGTCTTAAATAGTAGTGTGTTTGCTAAAAACACATAATACTTATCAATAAAAATCAATCCAAAAATTTTACTTCATATATTTTTATTCTTTTTAAAATAATTAATTTTTATTAAAAATCTATATAAATATAGAATACTTCATGGTGGGTTTTAGGAAATGATGGTGTATTCTTCAAATTTCTTCAAAACCAAGATCTATAAATATAATACGTAGATCATCTCATGAAAATCAAATAAATTCACTTTTTTCTTGAATTTTCAATTCATATCACCCGGATTTATTTTTAACAAACCCTGAATTTTTTCCATTGCTCTAAAATTCTAGTAATTGCATCAAATATGTCTTCCAAACCATGCCTAAAACCAAGATATTTTAGGAAGAACCACAATTTTTATATAAAACAATGACTTGTTTTCTTTCCCATGTCACTCAATTGTAACTATATACCTAATTATTTAAAATATATAATTCTATATAGATTTTGAAACTCAAAAATCAAACCATAACATGTTGGAAAACCAATTGAAAATAGTAGGTTCATAAATCATATTTTCTCATCACATGCTTTCAACTACTGTGTAAAGAAACTTTGTTATTTACCTTATAAAATAACCATGATCTGTCCAATTACCATCATGACATGGTTTTCTCCAAATAAATGTTCTTATAAATTTATTTCATGTACTTATCTTTGTAGATTCTTTTTTCTTCTCAATTATCTGTAAAATATTCCATTATTTGTCATTATTTTTAAATCCCAAACTGACTCACTTAAATGTTAGTGGAATAGTGGTTCCATGCAACTTTAGGAGATCCTCATGATACATTAGAATATACAAAATACTAGTGGGGGTTGATGTATAATTATTTTTATACTATACGCTTATTTATTAGAATACATAAAACATAGTGGAAGAAATAATAATAATAATCAACCACATGAAAAATAAAGCATAAACATCACAACTATGGGACAACGATGGAAAAATAACATCATATTCTATATCAAAATAAATATACTAAAATTTTCTGAGAATAAATCAAAATTAAGGTCATTTGGGATCACAAGTATATTCTTACAAACCCAAAATAGATATCCATTAGAATATACTGGGCAAAACAAAGTACTGGTATGAACCTATGCTACCATGTATTGAACTTAGAAGGTAACCACACCTAACTCACCACACTTCAATTAAATTTTTTTTGAATGAACACAGATAATAATTTTTGTATAAAATGATTAAAATAATTAAATAAAAACAATAACATAAATTTTTACCATTTGGACATGAGTCGTACTCCATGGGGGAATACTTCTCTAGTTTTATTTCAGGAAATGAATGTGATTACAATTGCATGATTATCATCGATCAAATGATCCATCATACTATTTATATTAGGACACAAATTGTGAAACTAGTCTCCATATATTCCGATATCCATGATGAGTGCACGCATGTAACTTCTATCTCTACATTTATCACACTATTTGGTTAAAGACTCCCACTACCTTAACTCCATCAACCAGTACACTGTGCATATTCCATAAGTATCATGAGAAAAACATCATGTTTCATCCTTAAAAAATATCATGAATTCCTTATAACACACCAAAATTTTAAAATAATAAAATTTTATTCAATAAATCTTGTGACACACAACACTGATATTAAAAAACCCATGAAATATTTTTCTTTAAATTTAATCCCTTTGATAGCTTACAGAACATACAACCGTGATTCAAAATGAACTTTAATATAGCACACCATTATAACCTAGTAGTTAAATTTGTGGGTATTAATATCACTAAATAAATTATAAAATTTATATGGTTTAAAAATGTAAAAACGTATTCATTTTTTATATATTAATTAGAAATAAAATAAGAATCATTCAAAATAAAAAAGAAATTTTCTTTGAAAAAAATTTATTTTTCTAAAAGATGGTTTCGTCACTATTTGAATATATAATTAAAAATTAATTTTTACCAATTTTATAAAATTTACTTGATAAAATTGTATTCATTTTTAAATTATAATATCAAAATTATCTTTAGGTGAATTTTTGAAATTTTTCCAAAATGTTTCATTTTTAATAAGTAGTAAAAATTATGAATTTTAATAGAAAAATTTCATTTGGTTTAATTAATTTATAATGTTAAATTATATTATTAATTGGTTTTAAAGTAACATTAACACAATTTTACATCAATTAATCTGATTTAAGTCATTAGAATCATTTTAATATTGAATTTTGATAAAAAAAACAATATAAACTTTTGAACATTTTCTATTTGAAAACCCGATTTCTCATCGTGTATGTGGGATTAATTTTAAATTGGAATGTTCCAATTTTGTGAATAGAATTTGGAAAAATTTATTCCACATTTGTAATTATAATAATTTAAGTATTATAATAAGGTAAAATTAATTTTTGATCAAAATGCATTGTGAAAACTGTAAACATTGATTACCGCAATTAAGGTAAAAATGGATTTATTGGATGTAAAAATAAGAAGATAAGGGTTAAAAATGACCTACCATATAACATCCCGTCTTTTTATAACATAACTTTCATTTTATTACACGGAACTGAGGATCGTTAAGGTTTAGTGTCTTGGAAACAAGGATCATAATACATAAAAAAACATAAAACATTCTTCTTAAACACTTGAAAGGATTCTCCTTTAGTTCATCCTATGTTCATTATACATCTCATAACCTGGGGACATACATCAAAAGAAAGGGTGAGGAGAAGGCCCAGTAAGGGAAACAAGAGAAACATTTTTCATGTGAACTTGAGATACTTCAATAAGAACATGAAAAGAACTTTAAGGCATGAGAAAGGAATCATGAGATACATCATAATAAAAATAACATTTTTCATAACTTGAAGATGTGGCCGAAACATTTAATATTGACAATCGTTTCGTTTCACCAAGTTCCATCCCCAAGGTGTCGTTAAAAATTACCAAGGTTATTCACCAAGGCGTCGTTAAAATGGTCATCTCTAGAGATTAAGTCATTACCCAATGCATTGGAGCGCTATCAGGGCGCAACCTTAAATTTGCCTTTATTATCATGTGATCCACATATATCATCATCAAACATTTCATAAATAACCCATATAGCATAAAATAAATGGCTTTCATTTCATAATCATAACGTTTTAAAAACTGCTTTAAAGACATGATCTTTACGTTACTTTAAACCCATGGAAAGGGAAAGCGGGTATCATGTATGTAAATCCCAGAATTTAAAATAGAACATTTTTATATATATGTGAATACCCCTGTAGAAATAGGAGCTTTGAGTATTCACTTTATAACATAAAATAATTTTGAGAAAAGAGAGGCATTTTGAGACGAAAATTCTGCAGCATAACAGCTATGTTACAAGGTTTTAGAAAACTTTGAAAAGAGAGGGAACATGGGTTGAACAATCATAATTGACCCATAAAATAGTAGAGGGACAGAATAAGAAGTATATATGGACATGGTGATGCAATTTCAAGGAAATACCATTTGAAATGAAAAGCATGGAAGGAAGACAAAAGTTTGATTTCTCTTATGAAAATTCGGCAGCCTAACGGCGTCACTTAAACTTCAACAAAAATGAATTGAACAGATCAAATAGGGTCTCTCATCATATAATAATTAGATATCAGTATGATATATATAGAGATCATACCCCAACATAATAAAAAGGAACTTGAAAGATTTGACATGAAAATCGAACTTGAAAAATGAGAAGGGTGAAAGAATCACTTAAACATTCGGCAGCCTAACGACGCCACTTAAACTTTCATAAAACGAAATGATGAGAGTAAGAGGGGATCTCTCATAATATAAACATGAAAGGGGCAGTAAGAGGAATATAAAAGAACATCCTCTCACATAATAACATGGAGCATAAAAGGAATGACATAAAAGAGATTACATGAAAAGAAAGAGAGGGGTCGGATCCCTTACCTTAAAACGTGACCCTTGAAACTCAAAGTTTTGGAACTTGAGGGATTGGGGGCACCTTGGGAGGACTCCTTGGGAGGTAAGGAGACCATAACTTCGTTGGGGGAGAGTTGGGAGTGGAAACTAAAGGAGGAAAGGGTGGGTATTTATAGGGAAAGTGAGGGGACAAGGCATTAATGGCCAAGGGACACCTCACTAGTGGTTTTGGAAAAACCATGAGCTTGCCCATGGTATTTGCCCATGGTATTGGCCACTTGGGAAACCTCACACCTTATATTACTATTCATAATTCTACCATATTGAATATATACTTAATACATCATTTAATGATGTCATTAAACACTCGTAACTTAAAAACTATATTTTCACTATTCATCGAAAATTCAACTTTCTCAGAATAATCCCAAAATTTCACCTTAACCAAATATCGATGCTCTAAATACATTTATGAACTCCATTTTATAAAAATAATTTTCTAAATAATTTTAATTTAATTTTTAAATAAAAACACTATTCATCGAAAATTTGTTTTTTTCAGAAAAATCCCCAAAAATTACCATAACATAATATCGATGCTCTGAGTTCAAAAATAAAGTCATTTTTATATAAATAATTTTCTAATTATTTTTAATTAAATTTTTAATTAAAAAACACTATTCATCTGAAAAAACTAATACTTGACTAATAATTTATGAAACCGTTATTTAACCATTTTATTGAATCACATTACTTAATCTAGGTGTCTGAATTATATTAAAACTTTCTTTGAGTGAAATTACTAATCCATTTGGTCACATTACTAATCCTAAGCGTAAAATCACTATTCATAATTTACTATTCATCAAAAATTAAGTTGATCTTATTAGACTCCAAATTCCTTACTGAACACTTTTGTAGAAGACCATTTTTTGAAAATCATTACACATCATTAGTTATTTAGTGTTTACATAAATATTTTAAAATATCCCTTTTTCAAAATTCATCAATAAAATACATTCTAAAATTATATAGACATTTGAAATTTCACAAACATCACTAAAGGAAGAAATCTCAATTTATTCACCCGAAAGGATTACACAAGGAAGCTAGGGTCTCGTGACATAGCCCCTTATTACACCGGCATAAGACCTAAGTGTAAGGTGTGCTATGGTGAGAGAATCTGAGGGAGGCTCAGATAACATTGCCCTAGTAGTAATCTCTACTAACTTGAACTTCTCCCGTAGGCGTTTCCGTTCAAGCTTGACACGCTGGAGTTCGGCTTGGGCTTGGTCCAAAGCGAAACCCACAGATGCTACCTCCTTCACAAGCTCTGATAAGTGGGCTTCATAAGGGTCGAGTCTACTGGATGAAGCCATCGACTCCTCTTCCTGCATTAACCATTAACATCTTATTAAATCATTAAGTGTAAGTTAATCTACTACTCAAAAAGATTGGGTCGTTACATTCTTCCCCCCTTAAGAAATTTCGTCCCCGAAATTTATACTTGAGTCCTAGTCGAAAAGGTGAGGGTACTTTTGCTTCATTGTTTCCTCCAGCTCCCAAGTTGCCTCTTCATATTTATGATTCCTCCACAACACTTTCACAAGGTGGGTAGTCTTGTTTCGTAGGACCTTGTCTCTACGGTCCAAGATCTCCACTGGCTGCTCCTCGTAAGAGAGGTCATGTTCCAGTTGTACCACCTCTGGGTTCAGTACACGCGAAGGGTCGGGTATGTACTTCCTCAAGAGAGATACATGGAAGACATCATGAACTTGAGCTAGGTTCGGTGGAAGTTCTAGACGATAGGCCACTGCCCCTATGCGATCAAGGATTTCATAGGGGCCAATGTACCTAGGGATGAGCTTCCCTTTCTTCCCAAACCGCATGACTCTCTTCCATGGAGAAATTCGAAGGAAGACTTTGTCACCAACACCAAACTCCAAGTCCCTTCGACGATTGTCATCATAGCTCTTCTGCCGACTCTGAGCAGCCTTTATGTGTTGTTGGATGGCATGAACCTGTTCCGTCATCTCTTGCACGAGATCCGGCCCAAGAAGCTTCCTCTCACCAGTTTCATCCCAACAAGTAGGAGTTCTACACCGCTTTCCATATAGAGCTTCATAGGGTGCCATCTGAATACTCGAATGGAAGCTGTTGTTATAGGAGAACTCAACTAATGGGAGGTGTTGATACCATCCACCTTTAAATTCCATTGAGCATAATCTCAACATGTATTCGAGTTTCTGAATAGTCCTTTCAGATTGGCCATCAGTTTGAGGATGATAGACCGTACTAAAATTCAATTCAGTATTCAGAGCATGTTGAAGACTTCTCCAGAATTTTGATGTGAATCTTGGGTCATGATCAGATACGATGGATAGTGGTACCCCATGCAGCCTTACCACTTCCTTCACGTATATCTTGGCAAGCTGATCCAGAGAGAAATCTTCCCGAATAGAGATAAAATGGGCTATCTTGGTGAGACGGTCCACAATAACCCATATCACATTGTTTCCTTTGGATGTTTTCGGGAGACCAGTTACAAAGTCCATAGTGATATTATCCCACTTCCATACTGGTATGGGTAGCGGTTGTAATACCCCCTTAGGAAGTTGTCGTTCTGCCTTTACTTGATGACACACCAGGCACCTTGTAGTGTAATTAGCAATCTCCCTCTTCATGTTATCCCACAAATAATGATCACGAAGGTCTCTATACATCTTAGTGCTTCCTGGGTGTATAGAGAATGTAGAGCTATGAGCTTCATCCATCAGTTCTTTCTTTATCTCCGGAATAGATGGAACACATAGTCTTGTTCGAAATTTCAACACACCTTCTTGATCAATATGGAAATCAGGGGACTTCCCATCCTTTACAGCCTCAAACTTCTCCTGCAGCAAAGGATCTTCTTTTTGAGCCTTCTTGATCCTCTCTAGTAATGAAGGTTGAGAAATCATTTGGAATAGGGTTGATGATGTCCCTTTCCTTATAATTCCCATGTCCAGTTTTACTAGATCTTTAATCAAGGGATCTCCTACTATCCTCATTGTTGCCAGAACAACAGGATCTTTCCTGCTTAACGCATCCGCGACTTTGTTTTCTCTTCCAGGGTGATAATGAATTGGACAATCATAGTCTTTAATAAGCTCCAACCATCTCCTTTGTCTCATGTTCAATTCTTTCTGTGTGAAAATATACTTTAGACTTTGGTGGTCAGTGTATATATCACATTTCTCCCCATAAAGATAGTGCCTCCATATCTTTAGAGCAAAAACAACTGCCGCCAGCTCTAGATCATGCGTAGGATAATTCTTCTCATGAATCTTCAACTGTCGAGATGCATAAGCAATTACTTTGTCATTTTTCCTGAGGATGCACCCAATCCCTTTCAGAGATGCATCGCTAAAAATAACGAATCCTTCTCCGGTAGAGGGTAGTGTTAACACAGGTGCAGTAACCAATCTCTTCTTCAGCTCTTGGAAACTTTCCTCACATTCCTTTGTCCAGATGAACTTAACCCCTTTTCGAGTCAACTTGGTTAGTGGATTAGAAAGCCGTGAAAAGTTTTTCACAAACCTCCTATAATATCCTGCTAAACCAAGGAAACTACGAATCTCAGTTACTGTTGTGGGTTGAGGCCACTCCTCCACAACCATTGTCTTTGCAGGGTCAACCAAGATTCCTTCATTGGTTACGATGTGCCCCAAGAAAGCCACCTGTTGTAACCAAAACTCACACTTTCTGAACTTCCCAAAGAGCCTCTCCTTCTGCAGAGTTTTCAATATAACCCTTAGATGATCTTCATGCTCCTCAAGACTTTTTGAATATATCAAAATATCATCAATAAAAACTACCACAAAGTTATCAAGGTAGTCCTTAAAGACTCTATTCATCAAATCCATGAAAATAGCAGGAGCATTAGTCAAGACGAAGGGCATAACAGTAAACTCATAATGCCCATATCTTGATCGGAAGGCAGTCTTTGTAATATCTTCCTTCTTCACCCTCAGTTGATGATAACCAGATCGAAGGTCAATCTTAGAGAAGAATTGAGCCCTGCGAAGTTGGTCAAATAAATCATCAATTCTTGGAAGAGGATATCTGTTCTTCACTGTGATCCCGTTCAGTTCTCTATAATCGATGCATAGCCGCATTGATCCATCCTTCTTCTTCACAAAGAGAACTGGTGCTACCCAAGGAGACACACTCGGTCGGATAAACCCCTTCTCCAACAAGTCTTGGAGTTGTTTCTTTAACTCTTCTAACTCCACATTTGCCATTCTATACGGAGTCTTTGATATCGGTAGAGACCCAGGTACTAGTTCAATGGAGAACTCTACCTCTCTTTCTGGAGGAGGTCCAGGTAACTCCTCAGGAAATACATCCATGTATTCCTGAACAATCGGAACATCTTCTATTTTTATGCCCCCTTTTCCTTCTTCATCATCACCGATTAACTCCATAAAGAATTCTATAGGAGGTGCTTCTAGATAGGGATCAGTTCGGGATATCTCTCCTTGGAAAATAACTGTAGGTCGTTCATTCAAGACTACTGAGATTTCCTTACTTCTGCATTTGATCTTAGCATTATACTTTGAGAGCCAGTCCATCCCTAGTATAATGTCGAATTCCATCATGGGAATGACTACTAGATTTGCGATAAGATTGTGCTCACCAAAGTAAACACTAGAGTCTCTAAATACTGTTGATGCAAGGATAATCCCACTTGGAGTCTTGACAGACAACTCTACCTCTAGCAGTTCGGGGATTGATTCTATATTCCTTGCAAACATGGAGGAAATAAAGGAATGCGTAGAACCAGAATCAAATAAAGTACTTGCTAGTTTTGAGAGGACGACAAGAGTACCTACTACCACATCGTTCGGGACTTCAACTTCAGCTGTTGTGATAGCGAAAGCACAACCTTGCTCTCTTGGCCTCTGCTGAGGTTGATGGTGATTCCCCTCCACCGCCCTCGGATTTAGACATTGGTTAGCAAAGTGCCCAAGCTGTCCACACTTGAAGCATGTGACTTCGGGTAGGGCCAGAACCATCTTTCCTCTGTCGTTAGTGTTGGAAAGCTGAGGATTCACCTCACTATGACAATTACGAGCAATATGGCCTCCTCTTCCACACTTGTAGCACTTTCCACTTCTGTTCAAGCAGTTCCCCAGATGATTCTTCCCACATTTATTGCATGTGGTAAGTTGCATTTACTTTCCACCTCTTCCCTAATCAAAAGACTTCCCTAAACTGGGATCCAACGATCTCTTCTTTTCATTTGGTTTATGAGACCATTGTGTCTCACCAAACTCCAGCTCGACTTTCATAGCACTTCAAACTATTTCGTCATAGCTATCATAGTCGCTGTTGGCTAGATTCTTCCACAGATGAGGTCGTAGTCCACCAAAGAATCTATCAACCTTCCCATTAGGGTCCACGGCAAAGCTTGAGGTATAACGGGAAATCCTTGTGAAATTCATCTCGTAGCTTCCGACAGATTCGTTCTCCTTCTGCTTCTGCTCGAGAAACTCTTTCTCCATTCTCGTTCTCATGGAATGAGGGAAATACTTGTTAGGGAAAATTCCCCGAAATTCTTCCCAATCCAAAGCTTCTATCTCTCCTCGTGGCTTCGTGTTTTTGATCAGTGACCACCACTGATCAGCTTCTCCCTCTAGGCGGTAAACAGCAAGGGTGACTTTTTCTTGTTCCGAACAATGAAGTACAGAAAAGATCTTTTCAATGGAGCTTATCCATTGTTACGCAACCAATGGGTCAGTAGATCCACTGAATTTTGGCGGTCGTTGACGCATGAAGGACTCAACAGAGTGTTGTTACCTTCATGGTGAGGTCGACCTCTCAGCTTGATTTAAGTTATTACTCATAACTTGAGTCAGTTGGTTCATCATTCGCATGAATGTTTCCATTCCGGCTTCCATCGGAGGGACGTCAGCACATGGTGCATTGCGGTCACCATCGGCACGGTTCCTCCTATTGCTCGCCATTTTCTAAAAGAATAAAACCTTAGTAAGAAACTTATTTCATTTATGAATCTTTTAACTAAGACTTCATGCTTAGACAATTACACTTTTCTATAATTCCTTCATAATGATTCATAAAAAGCTTGTGATTAACCAAACATATCCCCCGGGAGTGTCGTAACCAAGAGTGCAGCAAGGCCCGTTATCGTGCACCAGTTCTCGTTCGAGTCTAGCTCAAAGCGGTGTTTTCGGGTTTTACCCCTATGTACATCTGTGCCAGAGCCGCCTCTACCTGCTCGTATCCAGACAGGGATGTATTTGTTTGATAAACCACCTACTCAATAATTACCAAAATACCAGGAAGTTTTCCTATATTTAAACTTTTCTATAGGGTTCCTCCTAAAGTTTTTATATCCTAATTTCCACAAATAACTAAACCATCCTTTGATACCAACTATAACATCCCGTCTTTTTATAACATAACTTTCATTTCATTACACGGAACTGAGGATCGTTAAGGTTTAGTGTCTTGGAAACAAGGATCATAATACATAAAAAAAACATAAAACATTCTTCTTAAACACTTGAAAGGCTTCTCCTTTATTTAATCCTATGTTCATTATGAATCTCATAACCTGGGGACATACATCAAAAGAAAGGGTGAGCAGAAGGCCTAGTAAGGGAAACAAGAGAAACATTTTTCATGTGAACTTGAGATACTTCAATAAGGACATGAAAAGAACTTTAAGGCATGGGAAAGGAATCATGAGATACATCATAATAAAAATAACATTTTTCATAACTTGAAGACGTGGCTGCAACATTTAATATTGAAAATCGTTTCGTTTCACCAAGGTCCATCTCCAAGGTGTCGTTAAAAATTACCAAGGTTATTCACCAAGGCGTCGTTAAAATGGTCATCTCTAGAGATTAAGTCATTACCCAATGCATTGGAGCGCTATCAGGGAGCACCCTTAAATTTGCCTTTATTATCATGTGAGCCACATATATCATCATCAAACATTTCATAAATAACCCATATATTATAAAATAAATGGGTTTCATTTCATAATCACAACGTTTTAAAAACTGCTTTAAAGACATGATCTTTACGTTACTTTAAACCCACAGAAAGGGAAAGTGGGTATCATGTATGTAAATACCAGAATTTAAAATAGAACATTTTTATATATATGTGAATACCCCTGTAGAAATAGGAGCTTTGAGTATTCACTTTATAACATAAAATAATTTTGAGAAAAGAGAGGAATTTTGAGATGAAAATTCTGCAGCATAACAACTTTGTTACAAGGTTTTAGAAAACTTTGAAAATAGAGGGAACATGGGTTGGACAATCATAATTGACCCATAAAATAGTAGAGGGACAGAATAAGAAGTATATATGGACATGGTGATGCAATTTCAAGGACATACCATTTGAAATGAAAAGCATGGAAGGAAGACAAAAGTTTGATTTCTCTTATGAAAATTCGGCAGCCTAACGGCGTCACTTAAACTTCAACAAAAATGAATTGAACAGATCAAATAGGGTCTCTCATCATATGATAATTAGAGATAAGTATGATATATATAGATATCATACCCAAACATAATAAAAAGGAACTTTAATGATTTGACATGAAAATCGAACTTGAAAAATGAGAAGGGTGAAAGAATCACTTAAACATTCGGCAGCCTAACTGTGTCACTTAAACTTTCATAAAACGAAATGATGAGAGTAAGAGGGGATCTCTCATCATATAAACATGAAAGGGGCAGTAAGAGGAATATAAAAGAACATTCTCTCACATAATAACATGGAGCAAAAAAGGAATGACATAAAAGAGATTACATGAAAAGAAAGAGAGGGGTCGGATCCCTTACCTTAAAACGTGACCCTTGAAACTCAAAGTTTTGGACCTTGAGGGATTGGGGGCACCTTGGGAGGACTCCTTGGGAGGTAAGGAGACCAGAACTTCGTTGGGGGAGAGTTGGGAGTGGAAACTAAAGGAGGAAAGGGTGGGTATTTATAGGGAAAGTGAGGGGACAAGGCATTAATGGCCAAGGGACACCTCACTAGTGGTTTTGGCAAAACCATGAGCTTGCCCATGGTATTTTCCCATGGTATTGGCCACTTGTGACACCTCACACCTTATCTTACTATTCATAATTCGACCATATTGAATATATACTTAATACATCATTTAATGATGTCATTAAACACCGGTAACTTAAAAACTATATTTTCACTATTCATCGAAAATTCAACTTTCTCAGAATAATCCCAAAATTTCACCTTAACCAAATATCGATGCTCTAAATACATTTATGAACTCCATTTTATAAAAATAATTTTCTAAATAATTTTAATTTAATTTTTAAATAAAAACACTATTCATTGAAAATTCGTTTTTTTCAGAAAAATCCCCAAAAAGTACCATAACATAATATCGATGCTCTGAGTTCAAAAATAAAGTCATTTTTATAAAAATAATTTTCTAATTATTTTTAATTAAATTTTTAATTAAAAAACATTATTCATCTGAAAAAACTAATACTTGACTAATAATTTATGAAACCGTTATTTACCCATTTTATTGAATCACATTACTTAATCTAGGTGTCTGAATTATATTAAAACTTTCTTTGAGTGAAATTACTAATCCATTTGGTCACATTACTAATCCTAAGCGTAAAATCACTATTCATAATTTACTATTCATCAAAAATTAAGTTGATCTTATTAGACTCCAAATTCCTTACTGAACACTTTTGTAGAAGACCATTTTTTGAAAATCATTACACATCATTAGTTATTTAGGGTTTACATAAATATTTTAAAATATCCCTTTTTCAAAATTCATCAATAAAATACATTCTAAAATTATCTAGACATTTGAAATTTCACAAACATCACTAAAGGAAGAAATCTCAATTTATTCACCCGAAAGGATTACACAAGGAAGCTAGTGTCTCGTCACATAGCCCCTTATAACACCGGCATAAGACCGAAGTGTAAGTTGTGCTATGGTGAGAGAATCTGAGGGAGGCTCAGATAACATTACCCTAGTAGTAATCTCTACTAACTTGAACTTCTCCCGTAGGCGTTTCCGCTCAAGCTTGACACGCTGGAGTTCGGCTTGGGCTTGGTCCAAAGCAAAGCCCACAGATGCTACCTCCTTCCCAAGCTCTGATAAGTGGGCTTCATAAGGGTCGAGTCTACTGGATGAAGCCATCGACTCCTCTTCCTGTATTAACCATTAACATCTTATTAAATCATTAAGAGTAAGTTAATCTACTACTCAAAAAGATTGGGTCGTTACATACCAACTTTTCCAACACCCATTTTATAGGAATATACATACCTTATCACTTCTAGGTTCAAAAATGGACTGTATTTCCGGGTTTTTTCATGTTAAAAATTTGGGTATGATTGAATATTTTCAAAACAATTACAATTGTACCACACACCTCACTTATAAAATGTCACCCCTATCCTCTCCACTTAACAACTTAAAACCCTTTTGGCTCAAAAACTACCTATACAAATACCTTACCAACTTCCCTCACATCATCATAGAAGCCTTATTTTGGTCATAAATCCAACCTAGTAATGCTTTTAGTGAAAACATAAGGAGGATACCCAAAGAAGAGGTAACATTATCCCATGAGAATTTTTTATTTTATTTCTTCCCCCAATTGATTAAATAATTATTAAACCATGATGATATAATAAATATAATTTTATGTTTTTATGTTAAGGTGATCACCTAAAACCACCTCCAATTCCATCAAATGGGTTACAAAATCATTGTTCTTGTTTATAGTGGACATCACCTCACGAACTCATGTCATTCATTTTTTCATTACCACTTATCACGGTATGGTATGATGATGGATATAAAGTATATATATGATATTTATATCATGATTAAATCTATTGATTAATTGTATCATATATACCTTTCTTATATTACATTCCTTATTTTATAGGGATAAATTTAAGGAATATATGTGATATAGATGACATAATTATGATATTAATGACATATTTATTATTATGAAAAGATAAAACATCATTTTATTCTTTTACCTGTTCACTTATTGAAAGATGATAACATTGTTCATCTACGTGTGGACTACCACCTTCACAGAGTGATGCGACTCTCTTTTCATCCCCACACCCCATACATGACATATATAAGTATATAATATGTTATTTATGATATTATTATTATTATAGAAAGATAAAATATTAATTTTCTCCTTTCCAAAATGATTGTTAAAAAATGGAAACATCACTCATGCATATGTATGGCTTACCATGTCCATGATCATAACATACTTTATTTTTCATAACCATCTTTCATAATTGGGTTTAAAAGTATAATTTATGTATAAATAAAATAATTATGTCATGATTATTATTCTAGAGATTATGGAACCATATAATATTCACCAGATTTGGATATTTCATGATAAAAAATGCATGATAAAAGGAAATTGAGAACCAAAATAATGAAAATAATGAAATATTTTTAATGAACATGTGATAATATACAATAAAAGGATCATATATGATATTATAAATATTAATATGGTTATATTATAAGTTCATAACATTTTTAAAACCACTATATAAGAGGTTAAATCACATTCAACCAAAAGGAATAATGAGGTAATGGATTACAACTCAATTTATATTTCATTGAGACTTATTTGTTATTATGAACCAATTCACTTTTATTTAGTCTATGTATTTCTACTTTGAAATTAATATCATGATTCCATGATAATTCATTTTATTTTATGTTTCAATTTTAATTATCTCATTTAAGGGGATTTGACCTAAAAGTTACCAAGTCTTAAAAGTTATTATGCAATATCACTTTCTTTTGTGATTGCTAACTTTATATTAAAACAATAACTTTCCTGTGATAATTTTTCATTGTACATTACATTTATGTTAAATGTATATATTCTTGTATGATGTATATGATTATTTCCAAAATAGTATTCCATTTTTACATATGGTGTTTACTTTGAAAGTTATTGGATTAACTTGGGAAATATTGATAAATCTGTATCGTTTAATCAATACGGATACATGATGATAAGACACATTTTATATGAATTAAATATATTATTCAATATACAAGGAATGATTTTTACATGGAATACATGGGTGGGTCTCAGTTATATATTTCCCCTCAATTCATATGTAGCTTTATCGGATGAATTAGTTGGCCAACCTTAGTTAAATGGGTTTATACCCATCAGTTTTATAATTTCATGAGGATATATCTTAATCGAATAAGTATCATGTTCCTAAGAAACATGAAATCCAATAATTAATAACTTACTCCATTAAGAATTTAGTTATTAGTACCCATTATAATTTCTATATGATATTATCTATGATGCATTTCATTCTCAGTTTATTAATTAAATGACATGTGTTTTTAGTTATTTACATTTCCAAATTGATTATGACTTATCTAGTTATAATAGTCATGATATTTATTCAATGGAATGTATTTTAAATTATTTACCTTTCTATATTTATTATTCTAGTAAAATTATTTAAATGGAATTTGTGTTATATTATTTACCTTTCCATGTTGATTATTGTAATTTATTCATGATTGCTTCTACTGTGCTTCTACTGTACTTAACCCTTTATGATCATTTGTTCTCACCCTTGTTTTTTCCCTTTCCAAGGAATCCATGAAGTGTACTACAAAATATATTCAAGAATATTCTAGAGGTAATAATGATACTGTCAAATAAAATTATATTGTTATTTGTTTTTTCTAATTTTATGCTGGACTCGAGTATGAATCAAGTTTACTAAGACAAATAAACCATTCGGTCCTTCATGATGCAATTTATTGTATCTTATTCCAATGAAATACATTAATAATTGGATCTATAATAGAGATTATGTGGTTTCTTCTAGAAAAAAATCACTTTTTGGAAACTACAAGTGGGAATGGTTTTGGCATAGAGGTACCTAGGGGTAATTACTCCAAAATGGTCACATTGGTCTTGACCTGATCATCACCAGGTGAATGACAATTGGACTTATTGTGCACCTATTTTGATACTCTATGGGGATATTTTTAAGATAATTCACACTTTCTTTACAAACCATTATGATGGATTTGAATAGATAATAACAATGAATGACATAGGTTAAACCTAATGCATCTTAGATTGAAAATAATTTTTCATGATTTATACATCATATAAATGATTATATGGTTTTACCACTATGATTATTGATTTTCACAATATGATTTTTGGTTTTAGTCAATGTATAAAACCTGAAAAAATCATAATAAAATTTAATATGAAGGAAAATGTGGTGAAAATGAGCAACAAAATTGGTTTATGATAGGATTAAAAGTTATCATCATTATTCCTAATCAGTTTTCCAAAAATATAATTAACCAAAAATACCTTAACCAACTCATAGAATCACCAAATAAGATAAGGATGATGTTCTCTAAGAGTTCGAGTGATGGATACCCTGGAGTAAAGATGAATAAATTTACATCATGTAATAAATGTAGAAGAATACACTTAGAAAATTGTCTCGAAGGAATCAGAAAATGCATTATGTGTGAAAAATAAGGGCCTAAAGAAAAGAATTACTGAGGAAAAAATAGTATTATGATGGATGAAAATTAATCCCATCCTAAGGATCCATTTATAGTTCATTTCATTAAATGTAGGGACCCTAGGAATTATGTAAATCAAGGCCCTCTTTTAAGCGTTAAACCCTAGACCAGAAAGGACCCATTTTTAAATAAAATATATGAAGTATTTATGTATTGGGATTTAGAAAATTAAATTTTAGAATAATTTTTACCAATGACATTTTGGTTATAAGAATCATGAAACTTCTACAGATTTTATTGAATTATAGATGAATATGTGTATTCATTAAATTAAGATTTATAGATACCATCAGGGCTAATGAGTTTAAGGTTGATCATAATTTAAATGTCTTAAATAGCCGTTTTGGGATTTATGTGATGGGAGTCTTCCAAGATTAAGAACATTTTATAGAAATTTATGGAAATTTTATCTTTTAGTGGAAAATTTATTTGATGAATAATGACTTTAAATTTTATAGACGTGAATTTAAATGTATTTACATCCTTTAGGGTTAATATGAAAAGTAATTAAATTTTAATAATAGTCAAATAATATTATTATACCTTGTGTAAAAAAATAAATTGTATTGAAAACCATATTAAAAAGGTTATTCAATGATTATTTTTATTTCAAATATTTCCATCATATTTGTTTTTGAATATCATAGGAATTATATTAATATTTTTTTAGAAAAAGGGAAACCTGCATGCTAGGAGAAAATACAATGTGTCCTATAAGGATATCATTCTTGAACCCACAACAAATAGATGATAGGTTTTTAGAACCTATCACCGGCCTACATGAAGTATTTGTTAACATGTCATTGTTTTTATTTAAATGATTTCAAGAATAAATATCAATGATGAACAAGTGGTGTAAATCTTAAGGTTTAGAGCTTCATTTATTTTATTATAAAACTTGTTCTCGCCATATTGGTTTTGGAAAATATCTAGAGACAGATGGAAATAATTCCCACACTTTTATGGGTCTTACAATATGTTAAAAGTGAATTTTAGTGCTTCATGAATAAAAAATTAATTTTTTTTATTTTATTCTCTCGGAGTAAGTGATAAATTTGAAATTGATTGAAGAATAACCAAAGGATGAAATTGTGATTCTGAAATAGAAATGTATCAAGTAAGAATATTTACTTATATTCTTAGATAGTAAAATAACCCCTCAACTCTAAGGAAAGGACTTTTAAAAAATATCATACTAACACCTTAATAACCGATGAATCAAATAGTCTTTTAAATCATTACCAAATTATGGTTTTTTGGCACTTAACTTTCTATTGTCCATTCACTTATTTTTGATCAATAACCTCAACCACTCTCTATAATTATTTATGTATTTCTTTTATGCCCATATCTTCACTTGCCACAAATTTTCTCCTCTATAGAAACCCAGTCATGTGTTATTCTGTATGAAATTTACAGTTCCATTTCTCTATTATTAATAGGATTCTTCATTAACTCTTCATACTATGTTGGTTTATCAACAATGGTATTACAAATGTCAAACCATTGATTACTAAGATCAAGTTTAAATAGCGAGGATGCAATTTATTTAAGGTGGGGAGAATGTAACACCCTGATATTATAAAATAATAACATTGTATTTAATATCATATGTGATATGAAATACCAATATTAAAAAACCCATAATATGTATTTCTTTAAATTTAATCCCTCTGATAGCTTACAGAACAAGCAACCTTGAGTCTAAATGAACTGTAATATAATATACCATTATAACCTAGACGTTAAATTGGAAAGTATGAATAGTAATAAATATTTTGAAAAAATTATATGGTTTACACATGTAAAAAATCACTGGTAATATATTAGTTAGAAATAAAATAATAGTCATTCAAAAGAAAAATAAATGTTTTCTAAAAAACTGTATTTTTCTAAAAGATGGTTTTGTCACTTTTTGAAAAAACATTTTAAAATTATTTTTACCAATTTTAGGCACTTTATTAGATAAAATAAACTGTATTTTTGAAATAATAATATCAAAATTATCTTATGGGTGAATTTTTGGATTTTTTCTAAAATTTTTCATTTTTGATGAATAGTGAAAAATACTGAATTTTAATTGAAATCTGCATTTTTTATTTAAATTATTTATAATTTGAAATTATATTTCTAATTGGTTTTAAAGTAAAATTAGTTCAATTTTACATAAATTAATTCAATTTATTTCATTTTAATCACCTTTATATTGAGTTTTTATATAAAAACTTTGTAAACTTTTGAAGATTTTATCTATGGAAACCTCGTTTCTCATCATGTATGTGGGTTTAATTGTAAATTAAAATGTTTTAATTCTATTAATGGAAGTTTAAAAAATGGATTAAATATTTATAATCATCGTAATTTATATTTTCTAATATGGTCAAATTAAGTTTTTACCAAAATAAATAGTGAATATAGTAAAAATTAATTACTATGATTAAGGTAAAAATGGATTTACTAGGGGTTAAATTAAGAAAATAATGATTAAAAATGACCTAAAAACTTGTCCAAATAAATGTTTTGGCCATATTTCTACCTTCTATGTTCTATTTTTTAAAATGAATAATTTTTAGTCTTTTTTCATTATACAAATGTGGGTCTGATTGAGTATTTTCAAAAAAACTATAAGTGTTTCACTCACCTCACTTATAAAGGACTACCGCTCCCCTCTCTAATTCACACCGTAAAACCCTTATGGTTTGGAAAATTCCTTCAAAAATCACTTCCCTAATTCCACCCCCAAATCCTATAAGCCTTATTTTTTTTTCATAAATCCATCTTAGGAAGGATTTTTGTGCTAACCTAAAGAGGATACCTGAAAAAGAGGTAACGTTCTTCAACGAGCATTTTTATGTTATTTATTCTTCCACACACATAAATTATTATTCAACCATGATGATATAATAAATTAATTATCTTAAATATACTTATAGTTTTTTATTTCGAGGCAATGAACTAATAAAGCCTCCACTTCCATCAAATGAGTAACGAAATCTTCATTTGTGTGTACAGTGGACTAATGTCTCATGAACTGATGTCATTAGTTTTTCTATTATCATTCTCACAATTGGGTATGATGATGGATATGAATTATATATATGATATTTATAGAATACTTATACCAATGGATTCATTATATCATATTTAATGTTTTTACATTTCATTCCTTAGGGGATACAATAACGTCGCTCCTATGTATGGAAGACTACCGCCTCGTGAAGCACTGTGACTCGTCTTTCACTAATGCTTTACATGGATGGTTATAAGGATACAATTGGAGAATATATGTGATATAAATGAAATAATTATGATATCAATGACATATTTATCATTATTAAAAGATAATATATCATTTTATTTTATTTTCCATTTCACTCACTGAAAGATGATAACAGCATTCATATACATGTGGACTACCACATTCACGAAGTGATGTGACTCTCTTATCATCATCACATCACATGGATGATATATATGATTATATAATATGGTATCTATAATATTATGATAATTATGGAAAGAAAAAATATTATTCACCTCCTTTCATTTAGGAATTTTGGTATGCCAACATGAGTGATGGGTCGAGTTAACCCAGACTAGTTCGGTATAACTCTATCCTCCGATAACTTCGAGTTAAAGTGATACTTTAGCTGAATGTGCTTCATTCTAGAATGAATTCTGGATTTTTCCAAGTGAATCACACTTTATGAATCAAGAAATATCATCCCATCATCTTTCCTCCTTTCAAGGTCTTCCCATAACCCCTTCAGCTAACTCAACTCCATCCAAGCTTCCTTCAAAGCATCATACTCCACTTCTATTATTAGTATTGAAACTAAATATTTAAGCTTAAAAATATAGATCATGGATATAAATTTGAAAGTGAACACATATTTAGTAGTTCTGTTTTGAGTTTCTAAATCTACCCCAAATTCAGAAGTAATAAAACCATATAATAGCTTATCCATTCTGAAGAAAAGTAATAAGATTATGAAAGCCTTCAAGTAAAAGAGAATCCAATTCATATTCTCCCAATATTGTCTTCTGGGATTTGAAATATACTTTCTTATAGTACCCACTACTTATATAATATGTGGTTGAGTACAAATAATGGCATATATCAGGTTTCCAACTCTTAATACATAGGTAATATTAGACATATACACTAACGAAACTCATATTCATGATTCTTTATCCTTAATCAATTTGAAATTTGCATATAGGGATGTGGTCATCAGGTTTTCCTCACCCATGTTAAATTTATCCACCACCATTCAAATGTAATCTGACCGAGTCAATTACAAAGTATCATAACTTACATCCCTCAAAATATACAACTCTATAATCTATTGAGTTAGAATAAGATCCTTCATCTTGAAACTTCTAGGTAATTAAAACTTTAGCTCATAAAACCTTTCCTTTTATAGAATAAAAACAATCATATCATTAGCACAAAGAAGTGAGATGATGAATATCCCATCATCAAACTCCTTTTAGAAACAACAAGGCTCAGCATTAATTTGATAAAATTTTGATCCATCATGAAGTCATTAAAATTATTATTTCACTACTTTGTTCCCTCCTTAAAAAACTCCTCTTTTTCTTGCTCACATGGTTCTAGTTTCGATGATCCAAGAAACCATCAAGATTTTCTATATATATTTCTTCATCTAAGTCCCCATGAAGAAATTCTATCTATATGTCCAACTATTTTAGATAGAATCCCTCCATGGAAATTATACTTAGTACCATTTGGATAGTCAAATATTTATCTATTGGGGTAAGGATATTAGAGAAATCCACTACTTTTTTTATTAAAACCCTTTTGTGACTTGCCCTGCCTTATACCTCTACCTTCCATACACTTTCTCCTTTAGTCAATACACTCATTTATTTTGAAGTAATTTGTTCATAGAATTCAATTTTTTTTAGCTCCTATTTTATGGTCACATAGAAGGAATAAATCTTCTCTATCATGGATAACTCCCACTAACTCGAGTCTATAATATTTTTATCCTCTTCAAAGCTATTATGATCTCCATTATCTACAAGAAGTATGTAATGTAGATCACTCCTATACCTCTGCACTTGGAACCCTACTCTGTTAGGTCTTTTCAACCCCCACCATGGCTTACCACCTTCCAATATTTTAACTTTAGAAGATTTATATTTTAGTGATATTTTCCTAAAAGGATTCCTCGATCTTCCACAGTCTTATATATTTATAGTAATCATTTCCTTATCAAGACCATATGAACTTGGATCTGATCCACTATAACTTCTGGATAGTCCAGTGTTTTCAATATTGACATAATTCCAAGATTATCCAAAAAATCTATAACTTATAAAAATACATTCAATTAAGCTCCCAATTGTGAGGATACATTTATCTCATAAAAAACTCATTGATAATTTGATCCTTCCACAAAATCTATTTATTGGAGACTATATTTCAACATTTTACTACCTTTTACAGTTTTTTGTCTAATAATTAGAATCCGAACTCTTTATTTTAATACCAAAAAAAGGACTTAACCTCAAGATTTCCCCTATATTCGGAATCAATATAGATATAGGTGAGTGAACCAAAGTCTTTGAGATATTGGAAATCAAACTTTCTTTAGGACCAATATAATTTTAGTAGTTTCATACCTAATGGAGAAGTGGGAATCCTATTGATCTAGTATGCACCACAATTCACTTCCTCCATCCAAAATACCTTGGATAATCCCACATGAATTCTCACACAACTTTCATTTTATAAAAATTTATAATTAATCCTCTCTAGAATCCATTATTTTTTAGAATACCAAGTATGGTCTTCTCAAATCCTATTCCATTCCGCTAGAAAACCCTATGAAACTTCCTCCTTCTGTAATCCCCACTATTTTCAAACCTTATGCACTTAATGTTGTAAATAGTGTCCTCTTACACCATTTACATCTATTGGATAAGGTTATAGACACATCATATTTTTTCTTATGAAAGAACACTAACACTTCACATATTGAATCATCAATCAATGTCACATAGAACAATGACCCTCTATGATAATGAAGTAAAACTAGCCCCCATACATCTATATGAATCCAATTTAACTCTTGGTTATTTGGATTATTGCTTTCTATTTAGAAGGAATCCTTCTAGATCTCTCTAAAAATATAATATTCACATATTTGATACTCCATGATTATGATCTTTAGAATACCTTTAGTGGTAAGGATATTTATCCTTTTATCACTCATGTGACTCAAATGGTTATGCCATAACTTTATAAAAGTTTATTATCTAGCATGAATTACACCTTACGATACTCCAGTGAGGTAAAAATTCCCTTCCTTCACTCATCTAACCACAACTATAGAATGGTGTGAAATTTTAGATGCACCGTCCATAAATGTCATATAGAAATTAGTATCATCTAACGTTCCAATGGAAATTAAAATTTTATCAATATCTGTATGTTCCTAATTCCCTTAAAATATAACATACTTTTTTTATTTATATGGATGAAAACATAACCTTTACCATTGATCTTGAGTGCTTCATCATCCGTAAGATACACCTTATCAAACCTTCCCATAGTATAGTTCCTCATAATCCCTCTCTTATATGTTGATTTGAGTTAATCTCCAAAGTATATAATCCAAGACTCAAGTGATCAAGTGATAGTTAATAGTATACTGATATTATCTTCTGATATTGGATTTGAATATCCACTTATATAATTGTATACTCTAGAATTTAGTATCCACTCATTACAATCCTTATTTAGGTTACCTTTATTCCTGTAATGATAACACGCGGGAGTCCCTTATGTCGAGCTACTCCAGCTTAAACTTTTTTTCCCTTTACCCTTATTATGAAATTTCCATATTATGGATCATACTCTTCCTTCCACACTATAGGAATTTCTGAAATATCCCTACAACTAATTTCAATAAATTTCTTCATTCCATGTTAGTTCTATAACATCCATAAACACAAGGCCCAACTTTCCACTTGAGTTAATCACCATAGTGACCATTGTGTCCCAAGAATCTTGGAGTGATGAAAAACATAAAAATAAAACCACGTTGGATCTAAAAATTTCACCTTCATTGACTCTAACTAATTCCGAATCATGTTTAACTCATTGATATGATCTTTCACTAGTTTACCTTCCAAAATCCTCATGTCGAACAACCTCCACAAAAGGAACAACTTATTCATTATAGTCAAATTCTCTTACATGTCAGTGAGAGTCTTCATAAGTTCCAATTTAGTTTTTTTACTTCCCATGTATTTTAATCCAAGTTCAAGGATAATTAATACGAATAAACACATGTGATTTATTATCCATCCTTTCCCACTCATTCTTCATCATTCTTGGATTGGTATCAATCAACGGAAGACCAAGGTCCTTCTGTAGTAGATAATACTTATTCTTCATTATTTAAATCCCAAAATCCATAGAATCAAACTTATCAACACAAAACTTACCCTCATCCAAATAAATTTATATGAAAATAAATAAAACCTCATTAATTTTCATAATATATAATATGGATCGAGAAAAATTACTAAAATTACCCTATAAGGAAAAGGGTAGAATGATGCTATTGAATTCATCTATAAGACACATTCACTGAGTTCTAGTCATCCAATGCTCTTACAACCATATATTTGATTCCAATTTTTGTGCTCATGACTATCCTCTGAAAAACCTATGAAATTTATCCACATGAACAAACTAGGTGGAACAAAGTACTAGAGAAAACACATGCTATGGTGACCAGAAATTAGAAGTAATTTGTACTTAAATCATAATTTCACAATGAAAAATCGTTTTAGTGATTATAGATAAGAATTTTTTTAGGCAATTATTAAAATAATGAATGAAAAAACAATAAAAATTTACATGGCTCGTATCTGGGTCCTACTCCATGGGGGGACACTACTTTAATTTTATTTTAGGAAATGAAATATGATTAAAATTTTATGATTATTATCAATCAAATTCTATATAATACTATTTATAGTTAGACCCATCCAATGTAACTAGTCTCTATATCTTCTGATGTCCATAGTGAGTGCACCCACATATCTTATATCTTTATGGTTATCTCTCCATTCCTTCAATGACTCCCACCACCTGAACTCCATCAATCGATATACTTTGAATTTTTTGAAACTCTCGTGAATAAAACCTTACATTTTCTCCATAAAGAAACATAAATATTCCCTTTTCCTTGATCCTTCGAATGGAAAAACATTACTTACTCTTCAATATGAAAACTTATGCAAGTCCTTTAAGCTTTATTCACTACTTCCAGTGTGATTCAAGGGATAGATTCTGATTTAATCATATGTGTACACCATATGGTTTTCATAACTTCAAATTTGATATACTTTATAGCTATTGCTCCATCATTTACACATGAACCATCATAATTTAGTCATCTATACTTCATCCATATATTTTATTATCCCCTTGGATGGAAAATGGTTTTCACACAGAAGAATAAAACCTAAAAATGTGTTCCATAGGTCAACAATTCACAATTTAAGAAAAATAAATGAAAACATTGAGACTATTGAAAAACTGGGTGTGGAGTCCCTGACTGGTCCAATATCTTAACTTAAACAAAGCTCTACTCACCCATCCATCAAAAACAAGTCTCTTTCCCTTGTTTGTGCCTATGACTATAAAGTTTAATTAGGTACCCAATTTCTTGAGTTGGGCATGAGTACAACTCAGTAGGCCACCATTAATAGTGTCTCTATGAAAGTACAATAAATATAAGTTCATTATCAATATAAAATGTTAATAAAAAATATAAATAACCCATATCATCATGGAATTCATAGAAACCAAATCATGACTGACAATGCCTACTTCATGAAATTTTGGAATGGGATGATACACCCTTGGTATAAATACACCTCAAGAGTAAATGATCTACCTTGCTTGGTGAATGATATATAACCACAAAATATACTTGGTGAAACATATCTAGGTGAAAAATATATCCTTCATGAAAACGGTAGTGAATGATAGATCTTTTAGTCAATAAGTAAACTCCACTTAAAAACACATAGGTTAACTCTTAATCACAAGATCACACCATCTCAGTGAATGGTGCACTACCAAGTCACATGTTATTGTGGATAATGCAGCACTAATGTAACCTTGGGTGGATTATGTACCACTAAAACACATCCTATGTGGAGAATATATCATAAATCTAGTATATGGTGGATAATATACCAACAATATAATCACAAGGGTGCATGTGGAACCACCAATATAATTCTAGACCACCGACCAGTGTGGTTAACTCCTTATAAATCAAACATCATTTGTAGATGAGTTATCACTAACACATAATAATATAAAATAAGTATTTCATCATCAATTAAATCTTTTAAGTGAATTCCAATTCAAGGAAACCATTTAATGGTGAATGATTTATCATATATATTCTATTATAATAAAGGATCTCAATATTCCAAACCATTCATCACAAAATATTTATGCTTATATGGACACTAACCCTCTGAAGGATTAATTCAAGGATAAACCACTACTAGCCTAACCTAAGCTTAGGAAAACCCTTTTCAACAATAATTATTGGTCACATAACTGAGTTCCTAGGTTAAAAAATAATGAGGAAATCCCTTATAGGCTTTGGTCACAATTATATAACACTTGGGACATGGAAATCCATTATCAATTACCACGGTGATGACCCACACCACCCATAAGACCACTCATGAGTCTATTGTTTCTTATTATCACTATATGAAGTGAAATAAATAGTTCAAGTTCAATTATGGTGCATAAATAAGGAAGTAGGGATTACCTTTTTTCATATGACACATTTCATGATTGTAATAACCAATGGGAAATCTAGGAACTACCTTCCTCGACTTAGCATAACCCATCCTAGAGAAATTCATATGTTGATTGAACTTCAATTGGAAGGAAATGAAAAAACATATAATAGAAACCAAAATTATGGAATAAATGATGTGAAATGATGAAACATTGAGAAAAATATTTATAGAGCACAAAGGGAGTGATAAACTTACCCACAACACTCCCCTATGAAAGCTGACACTCAAATCCAATTAATAACAAATAGAATATCACATTTGGAATAATTTAACATAAGGAGGGAGGTGAGGGTTGTGTTATAAGATGAAAATGATTTGGTGGGAGTGTTAATTTTTAAAAAAAATCACAATTTAATTAAATAAATTTAGTTTTTTAAAAAATCTTAAATACACATGGGGTACTCACCTAGCCTCCACTGGGTACCCAATCAAGGATATATATGAAATAAAGATTATATATATATATATATATGATATATATATGGTATATCATAATGTATGATGTATCCAAATCATAATATATGATTTTTATGATATAAATTTATTGTGTATATTCATATAAATAATATCATAATGACTAGTTTAAGAAGCCATGCTACTACCTTAAAATAACCTGATCAACCATATTGTATGATTGAATATATATCACCCAGTATATGGGATATTACTGCATTTGATTTATTTTGTGACTAGAAATTATGAGTTAACATTCATTCCCATGTTGGTCATCATTAAAGCACTCTTACATGTTACATAACATGAGGGGTTGTGTTGAATTAATTCATGAAAATAATCAACTATTCAATAACATTAACTGATTCATTAAAATGTGGAAATTAATTCCTGCATCAACAAGGAAAATTTTTAAGTCTGTATAAACCATTTCCATGTGATTGCAGTGTATGTGAGGCTTGTATGATGCTTGGATTAGACTATCACAAAATCCCTCTTTTCCCTACATCCATTTCACTATGAGTTTCTAGAACATCATGTAGGTGGAAATTCTTTCATGTACGATGTGTGATCCCGTCAAATCATAGATAACAATGGAGATGGTGGTCCTTTAGTAGACACTCCAGTGATCTCCCCCATAACCATATGATGGTGATCAAGATGTAGCAGTTTCTCTTCAGTGAAAAAGGTATGCATGATATTATAACTTTCTTCAGTTCCAATTTCAGTATATTTGAAACATCATGAATGGTAAGATCTTAGGAATAGGATTTTTTTTAATTTTATTTCACTCAATAAGTTTTTATAGACCCCTAAGAATCACAATAGTGGTATTAGATCCACCCATGGATTTTTGTTTATGAATTAAAATGTGAAACAAATATTTTCCATATCATACTTCATATTTAATATCTATCATAAAAAAATATGTAGTAATGTTTAGTTTGTTCTGTATCATGATTTATAATATGTTATATCAAAAGCTATAAAAAGATATGAAACTCACAGATCTCAACTCATAATAGTTCATGACTTCTATATATCGAAGTATAATATTTATTATGTTGTTTTAAAAAAATAGAGCATACTATAATAAAAATTATATGATGCATATCATTAAATACGATTGATTTGTGCTTAGGGTTTATGTTTTAATCCAAATGTTATTTTTCATAAAATATGATGGATAATATTTTAAACCATGACTTGAGATATAAATTGTATTGTAAAATATGATTAGAGTATAATAAATTATTTTTCCTTATATTTTATTATTAATTGACTCAATTATAGATAAATTGTTTATAAATAGTGGAAAAAATTTATATAATATTTATAAATATATAAATTTGTTTTATAAATAAATTAATTATAAAGTGATTTTACATAGGTGGATATGGATAAATATTTTATCCACTTAGTTATCCAAGAGTCATATATGATATATTTAACTAGTGTAGTCTACCGGATATAGTCATAGATTATTTATATATACAACCCAATGTAAGTCATGATGAAATATAGATCATAGAATAATAATATATATTATGGATTTTAAAAGGAGGTTATCATTTTAATTAGGTATAGTTTAATAAAAATCCTTATTCAATTGTAATAAAATATGATAATCATTTGATAAAATATTCTATTATAGATAATATCATCATCATCATCAAACATAACTTTATGATAAATCCTATCTGAAAGAGAATATTAATGTTAGAAACTTGTAAGACTGGTAACTTAAGAAGAGTTTTTATGTATAGAAATATTCAATGTGTTATATTTATACCTTTGTGATAAACCATGAATTGAAATTGTTTTTTAGAAGAATTTAGTTACTTATAAAAAATAAAACGAGTCACTAAAGGTTTCAAAATAATTAGATGAAAAATTACCTAATTTTTTTAGTCTCATATACCTTATATGATTGATGTTTTCAATGATAGTTAATTTGATTGAGTATGCTAATGACATGGTGATACTTGAGGTTTCGTTAAGGCTTATTGTTATTAAATAATTAATTCTATTATCATCTATGGAAATTTTCCAACAATATAACTAAGTTAAAGATGATTTTAATTAATTTCATCAAATTTTGAGAATAGTTGAACTATGAATATGATATATGGGTTCTTCCATTGTGTTGATAATACAAGCGGGTAAAAATTCAAACCATAAGAAAGAAAGTTATTTGGATAGTTTAATGAAGTTTCTTAAAGTTTCTAGTTATGGTTATATAGACCTAATGGTAAAACTAGGAAGGAGGAGTAATTATTCCATAAGATGGAAAAGTATTGGATACTTGAAGGAGATTGTGAAACTCCATGGAATGTCCATATCAGGTATCTGTGTTATATAAATCAAATAGATTTTGAAGGTTATGTGATACTGAATTTTAATTTTTCAATTGTTGGAAATATACAGGAGTTCAAAATTGATGGAATAATTAATAGAGATTGTTATTTTCATTAAAAATGGTAAATACGAGTGTTGATCCATCATGGATAAAATGTAATAGAGTTTATCAAGCTCATATGGATCTAATAATAGAATGGTAATATTCATATCACGTGTCTTATAAGATAATAGAATTTGTTCATTAACAAAGAGTTATTATGAACTAAAGGATATGATTAATTATATACACATGTTTTATGATTCATGAGATCCTACAACATGTTTTTGAAAGGCGACAAGGATAAACATGTTTTATCTTGGTTAAAGTGTTTATCTAGATATTTGTTAAAATATGAGGGAAGATGTTCTTACAAACCATCAGTTTTATATTTTAAAATTAGTTTTCATTTCAAAGGAAAAGATCCAAACACATATAATTCCCAACATTATATGGATATTATAGTTTATATGTTAACTATTCGCACTAAAAGGAAATAAGTGTTATTTTTTTAATATAAAATAATTTATGTATCTTAGCATGATATTCATAAGAGAGTACAATGTCTAATAAGTCATTAGGAGTATACCTGGACTTAGATAAGTTCAAAGTTAATAATAAAAAAATTATTTTAGTCTGAAGTAAAAAAATTTTACACTTAATATCCAAAATATTTTACAATATACGATGGTAAAGATAACATAAAATTTATAATTAGTTACCAGGATAAAGTGAGTATAAAAATTTCCTAAGGGATAATGGTAGTTAAATTACAAAGATAATGTAACTTTATCCTAAAGAGATTAGGATGTTATAGAAAGTCATAATGTAAATTGTTAAGTTATATACCAAAAGATTTTGGGTAATTTTTTTATGAAAATTGTTTCAATAATGATGATTTTAAACATAGAATAGTTCAAAGTAGAAAAATAGAAGCTGGAATCATAACATTGGATGTTGTGATGTTAACGAGTTTGAATATGTTTAAGGAGTTGAACATTAGAAATATGATTCCTAAATCTCACCATTATTCAAACCTACTTTATTTATATATTTTTATCACTGAAAATTTTAGTGTTGTGATTTTATCATATGATCATATAGAGATGTGGTAGGAATTATATATAAATGTAATAAGTTAACAAAACCCTATTAAGTGTTGAAAAATAAGGCTAATCTTATAGTCAATCTTATATGATATGATAGAAAGATTCTTATATTATGTTTTTTTAAGTATTATTAAAATATTTTTAATAATATTAAATATATCATATAAGAATTAGTCTCCATTTCATCATACTTTCATAATTTATTTATAGATTTGTATATATATATATATATATATAAATGTAATGATAATTGACTTCTCAAAGTAGGACATTAAGTTATTCCCAATAGATGTATGTCATGGGGTATTATAAGTTATGATTAAATGTTAAGGTTTTCATGAGTAGGATTCTTGTATGAGATACAGAATATGATCATGAGGCACAAAAAGTATTTTTATGTGCCAGATGACTGACTGGGTGTACTACATAGAGTATCATACACGATGTAATTTGTATATTAGGAGTGCATGGATCATATTAGGTTCCTGATTTCCAGAGTATTACAATATAACTAGCATGAAAACTTTAATACATTTACAACTTTATTATAAAATCCATTGTGTCTCAGATAATCCATGGCTAGTTGGGTAAGTTGTTGGCCATGTCATCAGTTAGAGCTCAAACAAGATGTGATTTTTCCTCTCATATGATGAGTATGACATCTAGGACCTTGATTGAGATAGATTGAGATTTGTGTACCCACACCAATATAGTACATATGATGTGATTTTCTATATAGGTGAGGGGATTGTGATGTGATCATATATGAAGATGAATGAAATGTGATGTATTCATCGATTAATTTAGTATATACTTGGTGAATATGAGTTGGATATGTAGCATTTACATAGTTCATGTTCAATGTTCACTTGATGTATTGGATAATGGAAATTTTTTAGAATCCACTCTGTAGTAAGATATAGTTAGTGATCATAGGTATGAAGATACATGTGTTTGATAGAGATCACACCAAATCCCATTATATCTTGAGTAGAAATGATGATTTGTTAGAAGCTGCTCTTTTCTTACATTTATGGCTATAACGATTCATTTTTTTCAATTCTATAATGTATTTCAGGAAAAAAAATTTGGTTGACTAAATAAGTATTGAGTTTAACTCATATATCTTCTCTAAAAGTGTTTTAGAGATAATCCAAAATAGTTTTGGATGGCTGTTCACTAGAAATCACATATGATATGATATAAGGTAAATATTTGATGATTTCTTTACAAAAGTGTTCTAGAAGATATCAAAAAGATTTTTGGATATGATTTCACAAGTTATTATATATAGTACAATATAAAGTTTAATGGCGTAAAACCCTTTAATATTTAGTGCAAGTGGGAGATTGAATGTTATATATTCCCTAAAGATCAAATATACATAATATATATATGGTATATCATAATGTATGACGCACCCAACTTATAGCACATAATTTTTATGAAACAAATTTTTTTTATATGAATACAAATTAAATCATATTTTATAATTTTTAGTAAATCATATATCATGGAATCAGATTCCATGATATAACTAATGACTTATCATATAATATTATTAAGGAAATATCATAATGTATGGTTTAATAAACCATAAAAATTCCTTCAAACAACTTGATCAATCATATTATATTATTGAAGATATATTTTTTGTAACATGGGATACTGCTGACTTTAATATATTAGGCAACCAAATGTTAGGAATTGACATTCATTCCAATGTCATCTATCATCAAAGGACTATTACATGTGATGTAAGACATATGAGTGTTTTTAATTCATGTATGAAAATCATAAACTTTCCAAGTGAATTAACTCATTCATTATAATATATGAGTTAATGACTAAATAATCCTAAGAGCATCCTCAAGGCTATATAAACCACTACCATGTGATGGAAATGTATATGAGGATTTTTACAATTTTTATCCTAGACTCCATATCACTGGATATCTCTTTTTACTACCTTATTTACACCATGAGTTGCTAAAATATTATGGATAATGGAAATTATCACACGTATGACATGAAATCTTTTCTACCCATGGATATTGATGAAAATGGGAATCCTTCAACTTCCACTCTAGTGATATCTCTCAAAACCATGTGATGGAGATCAATATATAGTAGTGTATCATTAGTAAAAAAGGTATATAAGATATTATAACTTTCTTCATTTCCAAGTTATGGATATTTCATAATCTTATATGATGTGATATTGGTCTTGGGATTTGATTGATTTTCCTCCCATTAAGTGTTAACAGACCCCTAATAATCCCAACACCCAATACCCATCAGGCACCTTTTTTAGGGGAAATTACCATAGAATGTCCTTTATAAATCCACCCCTCCACTTGGGGGTCCTTCAGGTACCTGTTACCAAACCCCAAGGTACCCAGTAAAAAGAAAACACTTGAAATCAGTCTGACTCCTTGAAAACAGACCCCAAGTCCCATCCAAAACCTCCAATACTATAAAAAAATACATGTTTTTAAAAAATAAATATATAAACTTAATCCCTAAAAATTAAGCGGGATATTTTAACATTTCCATAATATAGCATCTCTCCCCCAAGATACATCACCGAGACTTCTAGTCCACAACTCTAGCCCTGATGTCGAAATATAAAAATATCAATCCCATACCTCCTACTAGAAAGGATTTTGATTACACTACATGTTAACTATATATACTATCTTCCCATGAAGGATCTTATCACTCCAATCCATGATGAAAACTATACATACCTTGAATAATGGATCAAACTGTATCTCGACATCATTAATGTTGATCTGGAAAGAAGGGCCAATATGGCATCTAAAAAACTAAGATATATGAAATACACCATTAAAATCACTATATATTTTAGGAATCTCTAATCAATGTGCTATGGTTCTGATCCTATAGATAATATAAAATGGACTCATGAACCTAGGTTTAAAATTCCCCTTTCTCTGAATGTGCCTATGTCCTATCGAGGTGACACTCACAAGAATACCCAGGAACCAACATCAAACTCTGAGAAACGTGTCATTATTCAGTAGATAATCTCTAATTTCGTTGAGTGGTCATCAACCAATTCTTATTAATCTTAGTATTTTATGATATCATCTATACAAAACCCAATCTAATAATAGAATACTCTTCAGCCTCTGGCCATTATGGAGGTGATTGATTTGACCTATCATGCCAGGATTCAATCTATGTAATCTGAAAAAATTCTTGATATATAATATTATAATTAAAAACAATAATCCCTTGATGGTTCTCTCCTGAACTAAAAAAAATATAGGACACAAGCTCAAAACATGTGCTCTCTCACTCAGGTGGTATGCTCTAACTGATCATCTCTTTGAGGATGATAGATAGTTCTCAATTGAACCCATATATCAATTTTTTTTAAGTCTATACAATAATTATAATTTAAAATGGGAATCTCTATTTTATACTATTCTCTTAGGTACCCCATGAAGGCATATCATCTCTCGAATATACAACTGGACTAACTTTCTAAGGAAATAGTTCTCCAAAAGTTAGTTAAAAATGTGATAATTTTATTAATAAATCTATGCTAACCCACACAAAATCACTACCATTAGTAAACCTCGGTAATCCCATTAATAATTCCATCATCATTCCAACCCACTTATACTTAGTATTGTGAAGATTATAAAAATTACATGAAAGTTGTAGATTATAGACCTTTACCTATTGATAGTTAAAGCATCACAATACGAACACTATTATGCCTTTCTTCATCATGGAACACCAATACTACCTCTATGTGTCATGATATATCTTTGAAATCCTTGGGTAAATGACCCATATTAATTCATGTGAGTTATTAATCATATTATTATTCATAATCATAGGTATTGTAACATGATTCTATACATAAAGGACCTCATCAGTATCCAAGGACCAGTTAAGTGATAACTCTACAATATACATTGTATCCATCCCCACTAGATAATCTGAGTCAGATAACTAAATATCTTTCAGCCTCTTGAGGAATGAGGAGGTAATATACAAGGAAATTTAGATCAATCTACAATAATTCTACTAAAAATAATAGTGCATATTAGTGAAGAGGCTCATCATCTACCTCTAGACATAATCCACCTACATTACCTGCACTCGAGTCTTCCTACTCTGTGCATAGGCCACAAAATTTACTTTCTAAGGGGTATATTCCATCTCAAAATTTAAAGACTATAGGTACTTTACCCACCTATTATGTTGAAATTTTAGGTCATGTTGAGGGAATATATACCTAAGGCTCATATGATCAGTATAAACCATAAACCTATTACACAATAGGTAATGATGCCAATATCTTAATGCATATAGGGCCATCACTAGCTCTAGATCATGTATTGGGCGGTTCCCCTCATAAAACCTTAGCTTCCTAGACCCATAAGAGACTACTCAATCATATTGTATCAAAAATTATCTAAGATTAACATTAACACAACATAATATAATGTGTAATCCTTATCGATCTCAGGTAAGCTCAGGATTATGATAGATAACAGACCCCTTTTCATTTCCTGAAAGGATCTCTCGTAATAATTTGACCAATCAAACTTCACCCAATTCTTGGTTTGTGTTTTCATTGATACTTACAAGAAAGAGAAGTCCTGGGTAAATATTTGGTAGTGCCTATCCATTGAACCCACTTGAGAATGATTCTGTATTTTTTATCAATACATGTTTACATGTGATTATTGTTGGTGAGATAATATTCATGTTAAAAGACAAGTGATGATTTGGTGGAAGTGTTGTATACACCATTTTATAGAAGTTTAAGGTTTCAAATTAGTAGAATAATTTTAATATTTACTTAAATAATGGTTATTCTTGAAGAAGGAACTAGTTGAATTAAATTAGAACCACCCATTGAGTACCATGGACACTAATTATTATATCAGGTTAATGAATACCTTTATATGATGTTTATAGAATGATTTCAGTATTTGGGAATAACTTGGAATGGGTTTAAGTAGCTCCGGTTAAAATAAAGTGGAATATATAATTTTGAATTTAAACTAAAATAATTGCTAATTCTTGGACTTTGCATATAACACCTTGAGATTTTATAATATATTTCTGTTTAAATAAATTTAATTTCATTGATAGCTTTCTTTTCACACAACACCGTGTACAAATGAACCATGATTAATGGTTGAAATAATATTATGTGAAAATTATATCATTTTTTAAATCATCAATTCATTATTAACTTAGTTTGATTTTTTGTAATCTTTATAAAATATTTATTTTTTAGTAAATAGTAAAAAATACCAATTTTTTTAAAACTATCTTTTCTATGCATTAAATAAAGTAATTTAAAAGTCCATTTATATTTTTGATTTGGTATCAAATTGGTATAAGATCAATTTTATATACCATAATATAATTATTTCCATGAGGATCATAATTTTATAATATTTTGATACAAGTTATCTTTTAGGATTAAAAGAAAATTTGTCTGGAAAATAGTTTTTCATTGCATTTTGTGGATTTATTTTCAAATTAATTTTTGAAATTCATAAGAATTTAATTTTTAAAAACTAATTCTTTATTTTTAATCAGGAGGTTCAATTTTGGTAAATAATTCACTTTTACTTTTAAGAATTATGAATAGTAACCATGTTAAAAAATTTCACCATGGTAAGGGAAAACTGGGTAATTAAGGTTAAAAACAATGTGATTATGATTTAAAAATTTATATAACACTTTAATTATGATTATTTTATGATATATTATCTACCATACTCATCTAATATTTCAATATGTGACCATTTTGTTCCATTTTTCTTTGATAATAAAATTTATATTATTTTAAGAAAAGGAGAAATACAAAATGTCACTGTCTTGACTTTAACTTCATGTATATTTTTACATTGGGATAAGAAGATTTTAGGAATGAATCTAAAAGTTTATTTTGAAGACAATTTATTTATTTTTTAATGGTAATTTATTTCTAATTTTTATTGATGGTATAATTACCTTAAATTCTTACACAATACCAACACACTATAAGTGTTAGTAGTAGAAAAATCAAAGTGAATAATTTTTAAAACATTAAAAGTTACATATTTAGAATGAATTACAATGTTACATGAATTTTATAGTGAATGATAATGTATTTTTATAGATAAAATTTTTTAATTCAAATTATATCTTTTTCTTAATATCATTAAAGTCAAATTAAATGAATACTGTCAAAAATGAAAATATTGATATTTTAAGGTATTATATAAAAATTATGAACATATTGGAAGTGTAAAAGATGGATTATAAATTTTTTTAACATTTCACCACCTTTCCATTTATGATCAAATCATTACCTTATAAGTAAAATTATAACCCTTTAGGATTGAAAAAGTCATTACTATGGTTAAGTTTAAAATTACTTAATGAAAAGTTAAATCAAAATATAAGGTTCAAAATAAAAATTAAATCTATAAAAATATTTTTGGAAAATGGGAATTCAACAATATCCTATATTATCTTTTAAATTCTGGCCACATGGTTCCACTTTCACATGAAAATGAATTTATTATATCTAAATATTTTTATTAATTCAATGTGTGTGCTTTCATTAACTATAAAAAGGAAAAATCCATCCTATATTCTATAAAAAATTTATAGAATATTATCTTCCATATACTGATTTGGTATTATGTTGATGGATAAAATTCATCCATCTCTTTCTCCATTAAATGGGAAACAAAACCACTTCTCATGTGTACGAAGGATTACCGCCCCACGAACTAATGTAATTTTTTTTATATTATCGCCTCACATGGCCTATAATAATGATGGAAATAATGGATATATATGATACTTATGACATAATTATTATTTTGAAATTATAATATATCATCTAATTCCTCATCCTTACACCTGTAAAAAAAGATAATGTCACTCATGCGTATGTGCGACCTACCATCTTCATGAAGTGATGTTATTTATCTTTAATTTAAGTTTATCATGGATGATTTTAAATATGTATATAATGAATTTTTAGGATTTTTATAAGATTGTTAAAATTTTGGATAAGATATAACCATGATTAAGATACAAGGACCATAATTACCAAATCAAAACATACATGAAAAATGAAGCAGTTAACACTTGAAAAAATGATAATAATAGAATATTGTTAACAAAAGAATGTCAAGATGTTATAAATGGATCATAAATGATATTATATATATATATGGATCTATAATGTATGTATAATAAGTCTAAATTTATTATACTTTAGGTTAAAAAAACTTATGAGGAAAGTTGAACTGGAGGTATGGGATTTCATCACAATTTCCACTCCATTGAGACGTATTTAGTATTATGAACCTATTTAATTTTATGCGTTGTATATTATTCATATTTTTTATATTTAACATGAATATTCATTTATTAATTTTTATTAAATCCTTAATTCAAGTTCACACTTTAAAGGTGTTATAATATAAAAGTTACCAATGAGATGAGAATTTAATTTACAATCTCATTTTTTAGGAATTCACTTAAATTCATTAAAGGAATATTATAATATATCCTTTATAAACTCAATATTTTTTTAATATACTTTGGATATTTAAGGAGTTTTCATGTTTTTTTCAAATTTTTTTCTCTTTGTAACTTGAATAAAAAAAAATTAAAATAAAAGCTGGTCTTATTTCTCTTTTTGATGGAGTATATTTTTCTTCCATGCCTATATTTCTCAAAAAAAATTTACAAAAGTAATTTTTTTTACAAAAGTAATTTTTATTTACTAAAATGATTTATCAAGAAAGTTTTATGTTATCCTTCACTTTTTACGAGGTTTGAAATTAATCTTTCTAATATTTTCTGAAATTTCCATTTTTGGCTTTCTTTACAAAAATTCAAAAGGAATGTTTATTTTTAATGTATATAGCATTAATGGATTTTCCCACCTCTATTACAATTTAATATATTTTAGCTTATTTTATAAGATTTTATTCATTTTACAAATTAAAATCTTTTAATAATGCTTATTTAAATGTTCAACTCCTATTTTATTTATTTCTCAAAAGGAGATGATTTTATTAAAATACATATATTTTTATAGGATTTGATTGTAATATTTTATCTCTTATTAATTTTTGGGTCCTTAAAATTAAATTTAAATATTCACTTTCTTATGATCATTTTTTATTAGACAATATATTTCAATTAAATATCCATATTATTAGAATCATGTATATGATTATTTTCTAAACGGTATACCATTCCTATATATGGTGTTTTAATTTGAAATTAATTTGATTGACTAGGGGAATAGTGATATTATGTATTCTTTAATCAATTTGGATATTTATTGAAAAGGCATATTGTTTATGAATTAAATTGATCGTTCAATATATGAGGAATGCATTGGGCATGTAGTTATAGGTGGGGCCCAGTTATAGATAGCCCCTTGATGCATCAATAGGTCTAATGAGAAAAACTAGCAAACCAAACTTATTAAATGAGGGTTTGGTGTAAACCTACCCATTTATTAGACTGTCTTAGATCACAAACTTGATGATTAAGGTATTATTATATATGAGACCATGATGCACAACATTAACCATTTCCTTTATTGATAATTTAATTAATATTATCCATGAGATTTATGTATTGATATTATCCATGGATGCATTTCTTGGTAAAGTTATTGAATAAATGGAATATGTTTTTGGTTAATTAAATTTTCATATTGATTATGCATTATTGATTAATGATATGTTTTACTGTACATAACCCTTACTAAGCATTTCATCTCACCCCTTATCTGTTTTCTTTCCAAAGGATATAAAGACGGATATTTTGAATAATATCAAGGATGTGAGAATGTTTTTCATACTATATTTTTATATTTAAATTATAATATGAGAGTCATGTATGTATCTAGTTATTCAAGACAACTAAACAAATTGATCCTTGGTGAACTGATCCCCATTATCTTATGAAAATGTAATAAAATAGACACCAGTTATGAGTTACTGGAATTGGGGTCCCTACAATTGGTATGAGAGAAAGTTTAGTAGGAACCTTGGGAACTATATTTCAAATAAACATAGATTAAATTAGAATTATTATAGTCCCTTGTCTTATTTGAGAAATTTAACCATTATAGGCATTTTTATTTTTATTGATCAATTTTAATGATGATTATGAGATAACTCAGTGTGTATCATTATTTATTGATTGTGTCTAGTAGAGGAAATGGAATCTAACACTCATGGTCAGTATAGGTATTTCCCTAAAAAAATCTAATAAATCTATTATAGAACTAATTAAATGGATATATTAGGGAAACTATCTTTGGTTATGATAAGTAACATTTCCCATATGGAGCAGCGTATTTTTCTATAGTGTGATTCACTAATGTTGGATTTCTTCAAGAAATATAATCCTCTATTTTTAATTGAACTACCAATACATTATAGAGGAGAAATGGATTTAGTCCCTTGGAAAAATATTCCTAGATTTGGTAAGTAATGAAAGAGAAAAAGTTATTCTATTAGTTTATTGTTTGAAAATGGATGTTGATCTATGGTGGTCATTGATCCAAAATAGTAAATAGGTTGAAAAAATAGAAAGCTTGGAATAGAGGAATTTTAAATTGATATTATTAGAAAAAATACTTCCCCCTATAACAGTAATCTAATATAAAGAGGAAGATCCTCAATTTAAGTTAAATGGAAGAAGAAAGTGTGGTATATTATGAGGATAACTTCATGATATTATCCAAGCATTATTTGGACTAAATACATAATATAAAAAGATGTATTGAACATTTATTTCATGGATTTTAGATTATTCTTCAAAGGTTACTATTTTATAAAATGTTTTCGTAGTATGCTGATATATTATCATGTTCCATTAATATGGAGAAAGAATTTTCTAGATCATATATCCTCAAGGTAAATCAAGATAAGAAGATGTTCTCTAAGAACCAAGAAAAAGGGAATGCATCAAAGAAGAACAACGGAATGAAGAAATTTACTTCATGTAAAAATTATGGAATAAAATATCCTGGAAAATGATTTAAGGTAATGGGAGTTTTTGAGATATGTAGAGATATGGTTCTTCTAGCTAATGAATTTAATACAAAAAAATAAACAACTATTATCTGGTTCTTTAACTGTAAATAATATATGAGGAATTAGTCTAACTAGTGCCCCAAGCATTAAGGGAACATACCACAAAAGAATCCAATGGGAGAAATACAAGCATATGGAATTACTATGGCCAAAGTGGAAGTTTCAAGTGACGTGGTGAAAGGAACACTTATCATCTATAATAGAAGTGAAAGTGTTTTCTTTGATTCAGGTTATACCTACTCTTTTATATCTAGAATTTTTTTAAGGGTATCACATCAATGCCTTAGCGGTTAGATATTGAGTTGGCAGTGGTAACTCATAATGGTATGATGATGAACTCTCATGTATATAGATCCTCCCCAATAGAAGGTTGTGGGAATTTGATTCCTATAAATCATGTAATTATTCATCTAGTTGAAGTTGATGTGATTTTGGGAATGAATGGGATCTCTCAGTCTAGAGACCATATCAATTTTTGAGGATGGGAAGTGGAATTTGATATTATAAATCAACCTGTGACAGTCTATCAGTGTGGTGGTAAACCTAAAATCCTAATAGAAACTATTTGAATCATATAGGTTTTATGACCTATTCATGAGGAATATTTAACTCATATAGTTAGGTAGAAACTTAACATTGATGTTATTTCTATTGTTTTGGAGTTTTTTGATGTATTTCTTGAAGAGTTTCCTAGTGTTCCCTCTAATCTTGAAGTTAATTTTTCAATAGAACTCATTCCTAGTGTTACACCTATTTCAAATAATAATTCATTTAGCTAAGTGCTTCCCCATGGGATGCACATTTTATTTTTATTAAGAAGAAATATGGATTAATGTGTCTTTGCATTGACTATTGGGAACTTAAAAAAATCACCATTATGAACAAGTATCTTCTACCCCATATCATTGATCTGTTTGATCAATTATAATAAGATAAATATTTTTTCCAAGATTGATCTTTTGTTTAGATATTTTTAGATAAGGTTAAAAAAGGAGGATATACCCAAGATAGTCTCCTATATGAGGTATGGTCATAATGAATTTAGAGTAATTCCATTTAGACTTACCAATGATCCTAATATCTTTATGGATTTAATTAATAAAGTCTTTATATTTTACATTTATTATTTTGTGAAAATATTTATAGATTATATTATTATATATTCAAAGAGTAATGAATATTATAAATAACATTTTTGGACTGTGTTGATGAACTTGAGGAAGAAAAAAGTTGTATTCCAAACTTACCAAGTGTGAATTTTCGTTAAATAGAGATTAATTTTTGGGTTATATAATCTCAATATAGGGTATATTAGTGGATCTATCAAAGATGAAAGTTTTTGAAAAATGGTATATAAAAACCATGATAACCAAAATATATAGTTTTATTGGGATGGATAGATACTAATGAAACTTTTTAAAAGATGTATCATGACTATATAATCCACCCACCTAGTTAACTTAGAATGGATCCAAGTTCTTGTGGATAGATGAATGTGCAGATATTTTCAAAGAAATTAATAGAAGTTTGGTTAATGTACCTTTACTTAAAATACCTTTTAGTGGAGACGGGTTTATGATATATTTTCATGCATCAAATAAGGTACTGGGATGTACCCTCATGAATAATGATATAGTAACAACTTATGTCTATCAATAATTATAAATTCATGTGTAAAATTATCTGACTCATGACTTGTAGCTAGAAATAATAATTTTTGAATTGAAATTATGGAGGCATTATCTATATGGTGAAAGGTGTGATATATATACTAATAATAAAATATTGAAGTTTATATTTACATAGAAATAGATAAATATTCCCCATAGAACGTGTTTTGATTTAATAAAATATTGGGACTACTCAATATATTACCACCTTGGGAAGGAAAAAAAGGTGGATAATTCTCTAAGTTAGAAATACTATGATATTTTTTCCATGATGAGGATTGAAATAGATCCAATATTTATCGATTTTCATAAGTTTGATCTTGAAATATTGAGGAAAGGGTACAAATATTATCTTTCTCATATGAGTATTCAACCATCCATCCATGAGAAGATTAAGAAGGAGAAGAATGAAAATGTTAAACTATATAATAAGTTAAGGAATCTTCCACAGTTCAAACATGATCTTAGAAAAATAACAAGGTTTAAAAAATGAGTTTTTTTCAATACCAAACTTGAAGGAGTTGTTGGATGAACCTTATAACTCTTAATTCTCTATTCATCTCAGAAGTATGAATCTATATAGAGATTTGAAAGATTATTTCTGGTGGGATAACATAGGAATGTATATTTTAGAGTACATACCCCTATTCCATGTTTTTCAAAAAGGTAAGGTTAAGAGACGAAATTATAAGGAGATTTTATAACAGGTACACATACCAGAATAGAAATGGGAAAACATTGTTGTAGATTTCATCTTCGGGCTCCACTAAACATCTATATGGTATAATTCTGTTTGGGTTGTAGTCAATATCCTTGTGAAATTAGAGAATTTTACCACTATTAGAGAAGATTTATTTCTTTATTAACTTACTCGGGTATACATCAAGTAATTTGTGAGATTATATGGAGTACCACTCTCAATCGTATCAAACCAAGATTAAAGGTTTACCTCAAAGTTCTAGGGAATTCTAAAATATGCTCTCGATACAGAGTTGAGTTTTAGTACTACTTATAATCCTTAGATATATTTTCAGTCTGATAGGACTATTAAAACTCTATATGACATGTTTAAATCCTTCTCTATGGATTTCAAAATTGTTGGGATCAATTCCTTCCCTTGGTATAATTTTATTAAAACAATAGATTTAACTAGATAATTCAAATGTTTCCTTATGAAGCCCAATATGGAAGGAAGTGTAGAACTCCATTGTGTTGGGATGAAGCTAAATAATGGAATCTATTAGGAAATAATCTAGTCAAGGAAATGGAAGAGAAGGTTAGATCCATTGAACAACACAAATGGGAAGCTCAGAGTCAATAAAAAAGTAATGTTGAAAATCATTATCGAGATCTAGAGTTTGAAGTTAATGACTAGTTATTCCAATAAATATCTCCTTGGAATAAGGCTTCGAGTTTTGGAATGAAGGGAAATTTGAGACAAATATATATTGGTCCCTAACAAATTATTGATTGCATCAAGATGACAACTTATCTCTTGGATCTTCCATAGAATCTCTCTCAAGTTCATGATTTATTCCATGTATAAGGATTTAAAAATTTATCTAAGATTTAAATTATTCCTATTTTAAGATATATGTTTGAAAAATCTTCATCTATTATTCTAATATATGTAAATTTTGAGAAATTATTATTTGATAATGACATTTATATTATTTTAAGAAAAGGATAAATAAAAAATGTCACTCTCTTGACTTTAATTTAATTTATATGTTTAAATATGGATAATAAGTTGTTATGAATGAATATAAAAGTTTATTTTGAACATTATTAATTTAATTTACTGATGTAAATTAATTTTTAATTTTTATTGAAGGAATAATTACCTTATATTCTTACATAATGCTGACACAATTCTTGTGCTAGAAGTGAAAAAATCAATGTAAATAGTTTTTAAAACATTAAAAGTAATGTATTAAGGATGAATTATGTTGCTAAATGAATTTTATAGTTAATAATAATGTATTATTTATTTTTAAAGGAATTATATTTTAATTCAACCACTTTCTTGATATCTTTAAATTCAAATTAAATGAATAGTGTAAAAATTACATTAATGATGTTTTATTAAATTATTTAAAAATTATAAAATTTCTAAAAGAGGAAAATTAGTATAAAAATGGTTTAAAATTTCATCAATTTTGCTTTTATGGTAAACTTTTTACCTTATAAATAAAATTATAACCCTTTAAGATTGGAAAATTCATTACAATGGTTAAGGTTAAAATTGTTTAATGAAGGGATTAAACCAAAATATAGGCTTTTAGATACCACTTAAACCTATACGAATTTTATTTCTTAAGGAATTTAAACCATATTCTATATCATGTTCTATACTCTAGATTCATGGTTCCACTTTCACTTGAAAATTAATTTATTATATTTAAATATTCTTATTAATTCCACATGTGTCCTTTCATTCACTATAAACGGAACCACACCTCCTCTATTGTATACACCACTTAGATCTATTTATCTCAACCAAAACCTAAAACAAATCATCCCAAAATCCGTATATAAGTTTTATAGGTTCTGGTATGCCTAAAATACCAACCCTAGTTCCCTTAAGAAGATATATAAAGGAGAAATTTCAATGAATTTGTAATCATATTCACCGAGAACTTTCATTTTTATTATGTTGATGAAATAATGTTTATCCATCTCCTTCTCTGTCAAATGGGGAAAAAACATCACTCATGTGTACGTCAGACTACCACCTCACAAACCATTGTAATTTGTTTTCTATTACGACCACACATGGAATGTATTAATGATGGAAATAATTAATAAATATGATAATTATGAAATAATTATAATGTTGGGATTATTAAATATCATCTACTTCATTAACATTCCACCTGTTAAAAAATGGTAACTCGCTCATGTGTACATATGACCTACCATCTCAATGAAGCGTTGTGATTCATTGTCCATGTTCATTTCCCACATATGTTTTTAAATATTTATATAATTAATATTTATTATTTTTATATCATGATTAAAATTATGGATATTATATAACCATGATCAGGATATAGTGGCCAAAACATCCAAATCAAAACATATATAAAAAATGACATAGTTAACACCCAAAGAAGTGATAATATATTATAAATGGATCATATAAAATATTATAGATATTTATATGATTTTTTTATGTAATTATTATAAATATAAATTTATTATACATGAGGTTAAAATCATATACAATGCAATTCAAACTTGAGGTAAGATAATTTGTCTCAATTTCAACTCCATTGAGGCATACTTTTTATTATCCACCTATTTACTTTAATAGGATTTATATAATTATCCTTTTATGTATTTTACTTGAATATTTATTTATTAAAGATCATTAAAGTTTCAATTTAAGTTTACTATTTCAAGGGGTTACAATTTAGAAGTTACCAAAGAGGTAATAATTTATTTTATAATCTCATTTTTTGGGGATTTCACTTATTATCAATGGAGGAATATTATAATATATACTTCATGAACTCCATATATTTTCTTATTATATGTATATTTAAGTATTTTATATTTTTTATTACAAATTTTCCTTTTTTTGGAACTTAAATTTAGGAAATAAATGTTTAAAAGAAAAGATTGTCTTATTTCTCTTTTCGATCAGGTATATTTTTCTTTAATGTCCATATATTTCAAAATTTCTATATAAAGTAATTTTTATTAAATTAATTGATTTATTAATGAAATTTTATATTATCCTTGAATTTTAAAAATGTTTTAATGTGATTTTATATTATTTTTCAAAATATTCATTTTCATCTTTATTTATAAAAATATAAAAGGAAGGTTTATTTTTGACGTTTAATTTGTTAACAAATTTCCCCATCACTATAATTGTTTTTTCTCTTTAAGTGTCTTTTAGATGTTTTCAATGGTTTTAGAAAGAAAACTATTTTATGAATGATTTTATTAATTTTTTATTACATTTTATTTATTTATGAAAATAGAATTATTTTAGTACAGAACCTATATTTCTTTTGAATTTATGGTCATATTTTATCTCTTATTGATTTTCGGGGCATTAACTTTATCTTGAAACATTTAATTTTATATGACGATTTTCACTAGAAATTACATTTTTCCTATATTTTCCTATTCTTTGTACCATGGATATGATTATTTCTTAAACTGTATGTCATTTCTATATATGGTGTTTAATATGAAAGTTATTTGATTGGATGGGGATATATTGATATTCCATATTCTTTACTCAATATGGATATTTGTTGAAATGGAATATTATTTATGAATTAAAATGGTCATTCAATGTATATAGAATGCATTGGACATGCAATGATAGGTGGGGTCGGGTTATAGATAACCCATTGATACATAAATAGTTCACATGAGACAAATTAGTTATCCAAACTTATTAAATGGGTTTTTGGGTAATACGAACCCATAAATTAAACTATATTAGAAAAAATTCTTGATAGTAAAGATATCATGATATCTGAGATAATGAAATCCAACATTAAGAATTTCCTTCATCGAGAATTCAGTTAATATTATTCATGATATTGATGCATTGATATTATCTATGGATCCACTTAGTTCTCAAGTTATTGATTAAATGGAATGTGTTTTTAATTAATTACCATTCTATATTGATTGTGTCTTATTTATTCGTGATTTCTTCTTGTGTACATTACCCTTACTGAGCTTCTGATCTCACCATTTATTTATTTTTCTTTTCCCTGGGATATGAAGGATATTTTGAATAATACTAAGGATGAGAGAATGTTTATTATACTATGTTTTTATATTTACAATGTAATATGGGAATCATGTATGTATTTGTTTCTTCAATAATACTAAAATGGTAGATCCATAGTGATGTGATCCCCTATTTTTATGCTAATGTAATAAAGTAGATACATGTTTTGGGTTATGTGAGTTGTGGTCTCTACATTGCAGAAGTTTCAAATAGTAATGATAGATTTTATAAGAGTAATCTTAGAAGACTATCAGAATGGAAGAGTAAGCTTGGAATGGTATTCCCTACCATGAAAGACTTCCAAATTTTAGAAAGGTACTACCAGTGTGAAAGAGTAATTTCATAAGGGTACACCTTACCTATAAAGTGTACCAGTTTTATAAAGGTGATTCATAAGAGTGAGTGTGGAAGAGTACCAAAGTTTAAAAGAGTAAAAGAATTTTCAAAATTTGATATTTTCAAAGTCTGAAACTACAAAGACATCCAAAATTATTTATTCTAAATAATTTAAATTAGTTGATTCTTGTATCCAGATTCAAGGATTTAGGCATTATGCTTCAATTAAGGGTTTTTTGAACCAAGTTGTTACGACGAGTAGAGAATTTTATGCCATAAAGGATATTTTACATGTCAAAATTCACGGATTCATGCATATATGGAATAATTAATAATGTATTAAAGATGAAAATTTCATAGAGAAGGAGGTGGAATTATTTTACTATCACATGTAGAGGTAATAAGGACAGATTTCACTGGAAATTTAAAATAAATTATTATAAAAAATTTATATGAGTGTGAATGATGTGATCCAACCACAACTAAAGGGGAGTTTCCATTCATTATGGAAACAATATAAGAAGAATATTCATGAAAATATCATGTGAATATAAATGTTCCAAAAATGAAAGACATGTTCTTTAAGAGGAGGGAACCTTTGACATTGTGTGGGATAATTCTGAAAAATTTGTAGTGATTAAATAAAGAGAAACTAGGTATAAGGCACAACTAGTGAAAAGTGCCATTGTGATAAAAGAAGAATATCCTCATCTACCGTGTCTATAGAATCTCTTGATTTCTATTTTTGATATTTTTTAGATATCTGATGTTTTTTCTATTAATCAATGAAGTTTTTTTTACTTTGATGGTTGGTATTGGCATCTTATAGCATGTTTATGGTCATACCCTTAAATGTAGCTGTATCTTAATAACAAAATAATAGTTGTGTGTGAGTGGGTGGGGGGTATAAAAACCACCATACATAGGCTATTTAGTCATCCCGAGGGAGGAAAACCTCATTAAAAAATGTTTTGTGCTCCATTTTTATTCTAAAATATTTTTTTTGAAGATATAAATGATGAATAAGAATAAGGGAATATAGGTTTTGAAAAAAAAATAACATTAATCCCCCAAAATTATTATTTTTCATTACTTATTTGATCCTTTCAATTTATATGAAATATAGGTTGTCTATTGAATATATCTTTTATGTCTTTCATGAAACAACACAACTCAATTAATTAGAAAGGGGTTCCAACCTTTGATTATAAAGGTTTTCATTTATTGAATGATAGAATTATTCCATACTTATTATCCTTGGGGTGGGATGTTCTTGATGGTACTCTTTAATCCTTCACAGTGCTAAAAGAGATTTATGTATGGTCTCCAATTCAAAAGAATAACGTGGAAAATGGTGTAAATTCAAGGATTATACAATTATCATCATTATATAAGAAAGAGTTTACCAAGTTCATTTGATGAAAAACTACAAATCAAAGTTGGGAAAAACTTCATTATATATATATTGTAAATAATAAGGTGAAAGATATAAAACTACAATTTTTTAGACAAAATTTTGAAGATATAAGGATTTAAGAAGATGAATCTAATGATGAGTTTTTGTAAGGATCTTTATTATTTTAAGATCTATCAAAATCTATGAATAAGGTCTTAGTTAACCTATAATAGTAATGAAGCTTAAGATAATACTTCTTGACAAATTTGATTCCAAGATAACAACATTGGATGACAAAGATATTGATGAGTTAAATATTGATTAAATGCAAACCACTCATTAATTATGATATGAGAAGTGGATATGATCTTAAAAATAAATTAAAATAGTAGAAAGAAATTAAATTCAAATCTTTGAAGGAACTGAAAATAAAATTTGAAAAAATATATTCACATGGAGAATAATATATTTAAGGTTATAATGAGATTCTTTCGATCATGTCATGAAATTTCCCCAAAGTAAGATGGGTAAAGTTCAAAGAAAAATTGACTTTATATGTTTCAACTATGGTAAATTTCTTCATTTATTTTTCAAGTACACTATGAAAATAAGAAATTATGATGGAGATGATGAAACAGATAAAAATCATTTTATATAGGGAAATCACCACAAATAGGTCAATTTTATTTGAAAAGGAGACAAGAAAATGATACCAAATTTTTTTCAAAGAAATCTATTATTAGATGAAGAAGTTATTTTAGGTAGTGATAAGAGAAAAAAATGATGAGGAGACACATATAGAAGCATCTTAAAAGGTCTGTTTGGATTAAAAAATGGAGAAGAGTGATTTATCATATGATGATTCATAAGAAAATAATGAGTGTACTACTATAAAAGGGGACTCAAAAAAATAATGAACCTTAAATATGGAATTAGAGATGATATTAAAAGATATTAGAAGACTGAGAGATGAGAATTAACAACTCAGGAATAATTATATGAAGCCTAAAAATCATATTGGAAAATATGATCTGATTAAAGAAGTTAAAAAGTTGAAATTTTGAAATTAATAGAAGAAGATTATTATTAATGATATTACTTCCAATATTAATCTTCTATATAATTAGATAGATGTATTAAACTAGAAAATTGTTAACATAGAAAAAAATAAGGAGAAAATAGATGTTAATTTAAAAAGGTTGTTGAAGGTAGAGGTGAATGCTTCATATATCAAATATCTTGTCTCTTTAAGGCTAAAATTTTTGAACATATGACAAGGGAAAAAAATGCAGTCTACATAATAAGGAAGATATGTTTTCATAAAAATATGGTGAGGGAAAAATTCTTTTGAAAAAAATTATAAGAAAAACCAAAATATTCTCACATTTAGTTAGAGAAAAATTCTAATAAAATTTTGTAACTGACCCTAGAAATTCAAGGAAGAAACAAAAAAGATCATTTAGTGAATAACACCCAATATAAGACTAATAGTTATTATAGATATAAATATATATAAATAAAAAAATTATCTAGGAGTTACTTTTAAAGGTTATTTTTTGTGTTGTGGTGTAATTTTTCAAAAGGCATACAATCACTGGTATAATATGTTTCTTACAGACTAAGGAGAGAGAAAGGATAAAGGGGGATACAGTATCATTAATTGAAGGATAATCACAATCTTCAAAAAAATAGAAAATATTAGAAAAATAAAGAATAAATTTGAATTCTTACAAGAGACTAGTGAGAATTTTGGTCAAGAGGGACACACATTAAATGAATTTGTAACAATTAAACCTATAAAATTTAATCACCATGAGAAATATGGTGTCATTCATAATCAAAACCAATAATATAATGTAAGGGGAGTTGTATTTAAATCTTAAAAAACTGATAATACTTGGATAATGGATAGTGGTTTCTTTTCTCACATGACCAGAGATTTGAGCTTTCAGATATATGTGGAGAAGTATGAAGTAATGTTTGTTATATTTGATAATGATAGTTCTCTATAAATTAAAAGTATTGGTATAGGTAAAATTGGTAAAATTAAAATTATCCATGATAATTTTATTTTTGGTTATGGATATAATCATAACCTACTGAGTGTTTTACGAATTTTTAATGATGGAAATGAAGTGATATTTCAAAAAAAATGGATTATTTTTAATGAGACTAAAATATGGAGTTGTTATCTCCCATGTGGTATGAACTTACATAAAATTATATCAAATTGGAGTGGAAAGGTCAAACTATTACATGAGCATGAAATATGAAAATTACTTATGCAATAAAGGGATTGGTCATCTTGGATAAAAGAAAATGAGGAAATTCATAAAAACAATTAAATAGAAACATTCCTATCTTGAAAAGGGAAACTGCTAAAGTTTTCAAAACCAATAAGAATGTAGAAATGGTTAATAAAACTCACAAAGGAGTTGATATTAAAATAGATAAAATATAAGGAACCTTAAATTTATCAATTAAATTCCTCTTATGATTATATAATTATGTCATATTTAGTAATGTAGTATAATATAAATCACATGTTCCACATAATAGAACCAATTTTATTATTTATTTTTGGTTTGAACATTATATTTAGTGAATAAATTTATCCATAGTAATTTAAAGTATTAAAATGGGATAATAAATAGAAAATAAGATAACTATAACTTGAAAAATTTGATCTACCCCAAACCCCATAATAATCACACACATGAAAAACACTGTAGAAATGAAATATAATATTGGTTAAAAATATTATTTTTGACAATACAAATATATATAACCTTAATATAAAATAAAATATAATTAATAATGGATGAAATATGTTGAATTTATAGAATGTAGGGAACCCATATGGATGTTATAAATCTGACCGTTGGAGTAGTAATCTGACTGTTATAATAGTAAAATAAATATTAGGAATAGTAACCTAACCATTATAAATGTATCACCACCTATGTAATAAAAAAAAGTGTTTATTTTCCTTATAAAACAAAAATGGGGAAAATTTATTTCATAATGAAAATAAATGACCATTTTCAAAATAATAAAATAAGTGTCTGAATTTTTTTTAAAACATATATGTTTTATTTATATTTTTATGATAAATGTAGATATTTTAAAGAAACAATTTTTTCATTAAATTATTTTATAAGACAATATTAAGTCGTATTATAATGATAATATAATTTAATGACACCGTGATTAATTTTTCAAAGGGCCAGAAAACTGAATATAATGTTAAATGGGAATTTTTCAATTAAATAGTGATTTTATTTTAAAATTTATTTAATCATATTTAGAAATTTATTTTCATAAAATGGAATCAAATTTTGGAATATATAGTCTAAATATTCTTAGGGTAAATTTTTAGTATTTTTCTATAATAATGAAATTTTTGGTGAAGCGTGAAATACAACAAAATTTGATATTTAACTTTATAATCTAAATACAGGAATTTTTGAGTTATGGATGATGTAGGTAACTATTTTTTATAAATAAAATGATATACTTACTCTATATAGTTATAATAATCAATATTATTGGTATTTTTGAGGCAAAATAATAAACTAATGAATGTAATATTAAAAAAACACCCCTCTCCTCCCTTAATAAATACCCCCTCACCATGCTTTCTCCTTGCACATTCAAAACTAATTACCAAATTATCTCCCACAGTCTCCCCTATATCCCTAAGAGACTTGGTCTCATCAAAATACTAATCTAAGGTTTCTTAAGGGGAATCCTAAGAGGATACATCCAATAGAGAAGGTAATACCCTCAACTGTGCATTTTAATTTATCTTCCACCTCAACCTCCAAAATAAATTCCTTCCATCCTAGAATAAAGAATCCAGTATCATATAGATATTATATAATTTTATTGTTTTAATGAAATATATATCTTCCAAACTCTTTTAGTTTCATTTTAAAATCAAAACATTGTTCCTTATATGGCTGATTCACCACCTCCATAAACAACAAGATTTGGTTTTCTCCACTGCCTTCTTGGATGGTTAAATAAATAATATTATGGTTAAATATGATGATAATAAGTATATTATAACTTATTTAAAGTTTTTGAATGTGTTAATAATCATTTAATTAAATAAAATGAATCTATTTCATGATTCTTATTAAAACCACTTAAATAAACTAATTGTATAGTGATAACGTTTATACTAAATGAATCATCCCAATATTTAGAACACATATGGATAATTGTGACAACTTATTATTTTGGAATAACATGAATATCATTTCATTACACTTATGGAGCTACGAAACCATTACATAAGAACTCTCATAATTACTTACTAATTAATTTGACCTTGGAACTATGAAACGAATGACCATATGACAACATAAATAGAAATAATATCTTAATTAAATTGATTTAAAATAATATAAAATCTTGGTAACAAATAAAATATATTTTAATAAGGTTATCATTCATGTATTTAATAAATCTAATTTTATTATTCAAGATTTTAAGAAAAATTATAGAATGAATTCATACACGACATAAGGAATCTCTCCGAAACACCCTATTTTCTCTAGGTTATGATTTCTCTCTCTTTGCCTCACTTTATCTCTGTATTATTCTTATTTACTTATTATATATATATATTATATATATATATATATACTATATATATATTCCCAATTTAAGTCATCATTCTTTTATGGGGATATACATTTTTTAAAGGTTCCCTTGACAATTTTATTTGTTAAGAAGAGTTGATTAAGGGGAAATTATTTGTTTTATTACCTCATTTCATGTACCACTCAATGAAATGTTTTTAACATTACATGGTCTCTAGAAATTATGATTTTATTATGTTAAACCATTTTTGTTCATTTTTTATTTATGTAAATTATTAATCACATACCATATTTAATGATTCTTTACCATTTTTCATAAAACCCCATTTAAAAGGAATAATTCCATAATTATTTATCCACTATGTTTATGTATTCAATTAAATAAAACTTCATTTTCATGACCTGTGATTATTTATTTCTCTAAAAACATCCAATATTGATTTAATTCCATTTTTCATTGAATTCATTATGACTTGTTATTCAGATATGTTATAAGGAAGTAATATAAAACCCATTTCTTTCCATGGGTAATTCTTATGTTTGTACCTTGTGATTGATTTTCTTTTGAGGCACACATATTCATTTACATGTTATGATGGGTGCACCTAGATAACACTCTAGTTAATTGGGTAATGTTAATGTCTCATGAGATAGTATATTTCAGATTAGGGACTAAATCTAATCCATGATGGGAGTCTATCTACCATGTTATAGTGTATTGGTAATTATCTTTGACCTATGATTATGTCATATATTATATTGTTTCCACATTACTATTTTTCAATGATATTATGATGTTAGATTCTTTATGTCATGCTTCCTTGTGATTATTTATGATCCTTTCCTTTTTCGATATTATATTATGCCAATTGACTCATAGGTTATGCTCTTTTATCATACTTATAACCCTTATTGGGATTTATCTCTCACCCCTTCTGTTTATGTATTCCACTGATTATCCTATATAACTTTTGGATATTAAAGGGATCTAGTAACACACTATAGAGAATAAAATAAATATTTTTTGTTTTAGTATCATTTTGATATACCATGAACCTAGTCTTCCAAAGACACTAGACCTGTATATCATTGGGTTGTGTTTTTTGGATATTTATGTTAAAAATCATGTAATAATATGTGTAAGAAGCTTAGGTTTCTATAGTTGGCCTCATAACTAATTCTAGTTATTTTTTGGGATAAGGAAGAAAATATGTTAGTAAAACCCTTGGGATATGTCTACGTCTAAGAAAATATCCTTAAATTTTGGTAAAGTGTAGAGATATTGGTTTCCATGAAATTGAATCCATTTAGAAATATTACAAGTGTGTATGGATCTATAATAGATGTAACTAGGGGTAATTACCCCAAAGGGATCATAGGGTATTAACTCAACCTATACCTGGAGTATGAAAAGAGTCCTTGTTGCATGCCTGGTTTGACACTCCTGGGGGATATTATATTTTAATTTCAAAAACTATTTATGAACCATTATTAAGGACTTAAATAATTTATTATGTTATAAAAACTAAAGGTAAAATTGCCTTGGATGACCATGATTGAAACCTAGTGACTAATATGTTAGGATATACATGTCATTTATAAGTTATAACTTTTAATTTCATAGTTTCCATTTTATATTATTATTATTTTAAGTATTTCCATCCCAAATTTTCCTTTATTTTAGTTAATGGATGGAAATAGGAGGAATGGTTTCAATAAATAGTGTGATAGGAAATGTGATGATTTCCCTAATGAGATCCCTAAATTTATGGGAGTAAGAGTAGAGAACGTCATGGAAGTACTAGATTAATTAACTCAAGTTATTAATAATAACATGAATCATGTGGAACACCATTATCTCCCACCTTCCAGTACTAGGAACAAGATAAAATTGTACTATTTTTTATCACCTAGAGGGAGAAGATTATCAATGGTGGACACTGATCAAGAAAATTAATCACCAAGAGTAAATCTATTCCATGAAATAGAAAGGATTAAATAAAATAATTTTCAATAAAAAATTTCTGTAAGCTCGCCATCCCAAAATGTGGAGGGAGTTCCTTGGATTGAAGAAAAATAAAGACCATTCTATTGGATCTTATAAGGAAATTATCACAGGGATTTTACAAAGTGCCTCTAAATTTTTCATCAACACTAAAAATAAGGTGAACCACTTATTTAGTAGATTAAATCCGAGTCTCTGAAAACCCTTGGTGATTTGAAACTTTGATATCTATTAAGACATTGTCTATTGTGATATTAAGGTCAAGATATAGATCAATTCTTCTTAGTGGTCTCATGAGGATGAAGATAAAAAGTAGAAAATAGAGTTTAATTTGAGAGGATCATTAGATAAGTCCCATTGAGGAAATAAAAACTCACTTCACACATGTCAAAAATATGGGAAGAAGAATCCTAAAAACTATCTCAAGGGATTGAGGAGACAAGTCAAGTGTGGAAAATAGGGGAGTTAGGAGAATCGATACTAAAGGGATATGGAGAATCCCACAAAATGGGTAGAAGAAAATAAGGTTTAGAATAACACTCAGCTTATAGTCCAGTGTTTCAAATATAAGGAACACAAATCTAATTAAAGAAAATTCCCTAAAATAAGGTTTTTTTGAGATAATCAGCAATAATAACCTCCAAGGCCTAGAGAAAATCTCATGGAATATGTTATCACTAATGTTGAAGTGGAGCTCACCAATGATGTGGTGATTGGTAAACTAGTTATTCATACAAGAATAATGAACCTTCTATTTGGTTCTGGATCTAAACATTCTTTCATATCACACAATTTTAGCATAACTATTCAAAAAAACACCTCAAAAATTGGGGGTTATGTTATCCATGAGAACAAAAAAAGGAGAAATTATCGCATCCTAATTATATAAATCCACCCCAATAAATTTTTGCAGACTGAAACTCTTGTTAAATATTATCATGCTCCATTCAGTAGAATTTGATGTTATATTGGGAATGGATTTACTATCCTCATATAAAGCCAGCATAGAATATTTGGAGAGGGAAATCACCCTCCATATCCCAAGTTATCCTTTAACATTTTAAAAGTGTAAAGAGGATGATGAATCTCATTTGGAATATTTTTTTTCAAGTATGGATATTATTTCCATATGAGAAAGCATGTTTAGAATATATGATTGATACAATGAAGAGAAAAAATCTTGAAGACATGATCATTGTGATAGAATACATTGATGTATTCCATAAAGAGTTTCTTAGTCTTCCTCTTGACTAAGAGGTTGAGTTCCCAACTGAACTTAAACTAGGATATCTGTCCATATTTAAGACACCCAAAAAATGGACATTGTTTCATTAAAAGAACTAAGAAGGTACAAGAGAAACTGTATGTGGTTTTCACACACCTGAGTGATTCACCATGGGGTATTCTATTACTATTCATCAAAAATAAGGAAGGGTCAACACATGTCTCCATTGATTATCAGGAATTCAAAAAAACACAATAAAGAATGAGTATCCCCTACCATGGATTGATGACTTGTTTGATCAACTATATGGGGGCCAGTATTTCTCTAAGGAGGACCTTTTGTTGGGATATCACCAATTAAGGGTGAAGAAGGAAGATATTCCCATGACTACCTCTTGAATAAATTATGAACATTATGAGTTCATAGTTATGTAATTTGGACAACTAATTCTCCAACAATCTTCATGGACTTAATGAATAGAGTATTTAGAAATCTCCTCAAAAAAAATTTGGTAGTCTTTATAGATGATAATATGAAATACTCTAAAATCAAGTTGGATCATGGGGAGAATTTGAATGCTATGTGAAGGAATTTTCCAAAGGATAAACTATATGCAATGTTCAACAAATATGAGTTTTGGATAGAGGAAGTATCATTCTTGGGGAATTTTATCACCAAAAAAGACATATGTGGACCCTTTTAAGATAAATTCAATAAAGGAATGGACTAGAATAATATCTATAATAGATATATGTAGTTTCCTAGGACTATATGGGAATTATCAATGATTTTTTTAGAAACTTCTCTTGATTTTAAAACTCAATAACCAAGATAACTCAAAAGGGAGTGAAATATTTCTAGACTAATGAATGTGATGTTAACGTAAAGTAATTGAAAAATAGGATTATCATTGCACCTAAACGTAGACTACCCTAAAGTGTGGACATTTTTATAGTATATGATGATTCTTAAAATAAGTAATTGGTCTTTTTACTGATTAAAAATGATAAAGTGATATCCTACACCTCAAGGCAGTTGAAAGTTTATGAGCAGAACTACCCAACGCATGATATGGAGTTAACTATTGTGATCCTCACATTGAAGATTTTTTGGAATAATATTTATCATGATAAGTGTGAAGTATATATGGATCATAAGACCCTATTGTATATATTCACACAAAATGAGTTTAAAATGTGCCACTGGTGATGGATATAACTGATCAAGTATTATGATTACTCAATCCACAAACTTCATAGGAAATCAAATAATGCGGAGTATGCTCTTGGTATAAAGGATCCTACAACCATATCAAGGGTAATAATTGAGAAGGATAAAATCTTCTTCGAACTATAATGGATGGACTCAGAAATCATAATGGAAGTAAAAGCATCCTACCTATCTCAAATGAATACTCAACCATCCATTCCATAGAAGATAAAGGATGTAGACAAGGATGATGTGAAAATAAAGAAAAAGGTTGAAAATATAAGAAAAGGAAACACTCAGAGTTTAAAATTTATGAGGAAGGAGTTGTAAGATTTTATTCATGACTATGTGAACCTTCAAAGACTAATATAAAGAAGGATCCATTAAATGATACACATTTCATTATATTCTCCATCCACCCAAGGATTACCGATACATATCGAGATCTATGAGAGAACTATTAATGGGAAAATATGAAGAAGTTTATCATATAATATAACTCAAATTACCTGGTATATTATCAAGTGAATGAAGAAAGTAAAAAGTCAAATGTGATGATGAAACCATTACCCATACCTATATAGAAATTAGAAAACTTTAGGATGGACTTTTCCATATGTTTTACAAATACATATAGAAGAAATAATTCAATATGGGTTGAATTAGAACATCATGCAAATACTAATCACTTTAATGAAATTCAAAAAGAATTATCAGTTGATTAACTTGAAAGGATGTATATCAAATAAGTGGTGACATTTCATAAAACACCACTATCAATTGTATCCGATCAATATCCAAGGTTTAAATATAAGTTATGGAAAATTATCCAACACTATCTAAACATCAAGTTTAATTTCAGTATAACTTATCACCCCCAAACTGATGGATAATCTGAGAGGAAAATATAGATACTTTAGTACATATTGAGAGCTTGATTTATGGGCTTGAATGGAAGATTAGATCAATATGTTTCTCTGGTAAAGTTCTCATACAATAATATCTTTCTTTTAAGCATCCAAATGGATCCATTTGAATCCATTTATGGGAGGATACATAGAAAACCTAAGTGTTATGATAAAGTTGGTGAATGAAAGATTTTGGGACCTAAAATGATTTAAATAAATGGTAAAAAAGGTCGAGACCATTCAGTAGCACACATGGATAGCTTGAAGTTGATAAAATATCTATACTAATGACTTTCAGAGAGACCTGGAGTTTGAGGTAGGAGATAAAGTGTTCCTCCAAATATCTCCATGGAATAGAGTCATTAGTTTTGGGAATAAGGGAAATCTAAGTCCTTGGTATATTTACCCCTTTGGGATTCTTGATCACATCAAAGCTATGACCTATCCACTAGCACAACCAATAAACCTATCTCAAGTATATGATATGTTCTACATATCTTTATAGGATAAGTACATATCAGATCCCTCACAAGTAGTGAATTCAGAGGTGTTACAGCTAGAAAATGATCACTCTTATGAGGAGAAACCAATGATGATATTGGATTATAGTGAAAAATTTCTACACAACATGACAATTCACCTAGTCAAGGTATTATGGCAGAACCATAAGTTTGAGGAGGCGACATGTGAATGAGAGGAAGAAAAAATAGAATAAACCTCAACAATTTTTGCCTTTGTATCAATAAGAAATTTCATGGAAAATTTTTCTTAAGGGGGGTTAATGTGATGAACTAGAATTTTATCGATTGAATTTCCCCTATAATTATATGATTTTGTCATATTTAGTAATTTAATATTATAGAAAGCATATACACCACATAATAGAATAAATAAAATTTTATTATTTTATTTTGAACATTACATTTAGAGAATAAAAATAGCTATAATAATTGAAAGTATTATAATAGGATAAAAAATAAAAAATAAGATAACCATAATATGAAAATTTGGTTCTCCTCAATCCACCAAAATAGTCATACTCAAGAACAACACTATAGAAATGAAACACAATATTATTAACATAATATTAATTCTAAAAATGGAAATATATATAAATATTATAGAAAATCTAACTTAATGAATAATGAATGAAATATGGAAAATTTGTAGAAGGTACATAACCCATATGAATGTTGTAAATCTAATTATTGGAATATTAATCTGACCATTCAAATACTAATCAGACTATTAGGAAAATTAACCAAGTTGTTAGAATAGTAACCTCACCTATTTAATTGAAAAAATATATTTAGTTACCTTATAAAATGAAAATATGAAAAATTTATATCTGGATACAAATAAGTAAATGTTTTAAAAATTATAGAATATATGTGTGTGTTTTTTTTTGTAAAACAGATATGTTTTATTTATATTTTTATGAAAAATATAAATATTTTAAATAAAATTTATTTTCATAAAATTGATTTATTTAAAAACACTATGTTTTTTATAATGATAATTAAATTTTATGATACCATGATTAACTTTTCAAATTCTTAAAAAATTGATCATAATGTTAAGATTAGAATTTTTCAAATAAATTAGAAATTTATTTTTTAAAAATTTCTCATATTTAGAAACTTATTTTCATAAAATGGATATAATTTTTATAGTCTGAATTTAAAAAATGGTTAGGGTGAATTTTTTGTATTTTTTGAAATTTCTGAATTTTTAGTGAATTGTGAAATAAAGAAAAATATAATATTTTATCATAAGAGGTCATGGAGGTTACAATAAAAGGAAAAAAATTCATAGACCCTTGGTCACATAGGGATAATAAACAGCCCACTCCAAGTGTTGACTCACTTAAAAAAATCCCATTATATTGATAGGATCAAAGGCCCAATGACCCAAAGGCCATTACTTGGGTTTCCACCCCAACCCACATCATTGCCTCACATCACCATCTACATCACTTCCTTCCTGCATCCATTCATATGTCACCAAATTTATCATAAATCCATTAACGGGTATCCAAGATTTAAACCCTAGTCTCTTGTATGTGGAGTCCATGGCAAGTACCACTCAACCACTGTAAAATATGATATTTTACATTATAATCTCGACACATGAATTTATGATTTTTGGTTGAAGTAAGAAACTAATAATTATAACTCACATGATCAAATTATTGTATATAGTCACAAGAATTTACACTATTGGTATTCTTCAGGAAAAATAATAAACTAATGAATATAATATTAAAAAAAACTCCCCTCTCCTCCCTTTATAAATATAACTCATCACCCCTTTCTCCTCACACATTCTAAATTCCTTGAAAAATATATAAAAAATTAAATACCCATATATCCCCGCATATATATAATCCTTGATCTCATAAAAATATTAATCTATGGTTACATAAGGGGAACCATATGAGGATACATTCAAAGAAGAAGGTAATACCCTAAACTGAGCGTTTCAATTTTTCTTCCTCCTCATCCTCCAAAAAAATCATCCAATATAGAATAATGACTCTAGAATCTTATATATATATGAAATTTATTATGTTAATTAATATTAGTCATCCAAACCCTTCTATTTTCAATCTAAAATTAAAACATTGTTCACGATATAGTTGGTTCACCACCTCCATAAATAATGTACTTTGTTTTTCTCTACTGCCATCTTGGATTGTTATAGAAATAATATTATGGTTAAATATGATGATAATAATTATATTATAATTTATTTCATGTTATGGAAATTATTAACAATAATTTAATAAAATAAAATTAATCTAGTTCATAATGGTTGGTAAAACCACCAAAACGTACTAACTTTATAGCGATAACGTTTATAAAAAATGAATCATACCTATGTTCAGAACAGATATAGATAATTGGGAACATTTATTATTTTGGAAGGACATGGATATAATTTCATTAAACTTCTATACTTATTGAATCCTTCCATAATAACTCTTATAATTCCCAACATATTAATTTGACCATTGAACTATCAAATGCATGACCTTGGGAAAAAAGAAATAGAAAGGATATATTATTTAAATGACTATAATATAATATAAAATCATGGTAATAAATAAAAAATATTTTAAAAATATTATAAATTATTTAATTAAAAATAAAATTTTATTATTAAATATTTTAAGTGAAGTGTAGAATGAATCCAAACACGAGGTAAGGGTTCTCTTCAAATCACCCTATTTTCTCTAGGGTTATTCTTTCCCTCTATTTTCTTCAATTTTTCTCTATATTATTATTATTATTATATTATTCTATATTATATATATACATCCAACACATATATACATAGTTTAATTCACCTTTCTTTAAGGTTTATATACATGTTTTAATGGTTCCATTCTCAATCTCATTCGTTAATATGAGCCGATTAATGAGAATTTATCTATTTTCTTAGCTCATTTAAAGTAACACAAAATGAAATTTTTTTAACCATAAATACTATATGAAAACTCAATTTATTATGTAAAACTATTTTATATAATTTTTATGGAAATTATTATGCCCTTTCCCTCTTTAATGATTCTTTACCCTTTTTCCAAAAAACCCACTTAAAATGAATATTTCCAAAATTATTTATCCACTCCTTTTTATATCTTCAATTAACTTGGTATTAATTTTAATTTCCTATTCTTTATATTTTATCTACGATCATACAAGAATTATTTAATCACTTATATCATGGAATTCATTATAATATTCCATTTAACTATGATATAAGACATAATTATATAGCCCATTGCTTTCTAATGGTAACATTAATAAATATTCCTTATGATTAATTTTCGTTTATAGAACACATAATAATGTATATTTTATGATATATTCACCAAAATACTAGTATAATTAATTGGTTAATGTTTATATATCATAATATGATATGTATGGGATTAGGGAGTAAACATAATCCATGATGGGACTCTGTCCATCATGTTATGTTGTCTTAGTAGTGATCCTTAACCTATGTTTATTTCATTTCATATATTATTGAAATATTAACATGATTCCATGATATTATTTTCCCATCTTCTTCATTTCATGCTTCTATATGATTATTCATGAGCCCTTCCTTTGTTATATCATGTTGTGCCAATTGACTCATATATTATTCTCCTTTACCATGATTATTCTATTACTGGGATTTATAGCTCACCCATTGTTTTTATGTATTCCAAAAGTTATCCTATTTATTTTTAGGAGATTAAAGGTATTTAGGAGATCGATATAGATAATAAAAGAAGTATGTTGTGTTTTAGTCTCATTTTTATATATTATTAACCAAATCTTCTAAAGACAGTAGACCTGTTAATCCTTAGTTTGTGTATTATAGATATTTATATTATAAATCAAGTAATAATTTGTATAATAGGAATGTATTTTTATATAAACCATTGTATATAATACACTATGATGCATATGGTCTAATGACATAGAAGTATCTAATTTGGAAAGGAATTTGATCACCTTCAATAATTATTTTTTCATTATGACATGTATCATGTTCATGTCACACAAGTCCCAAGCTCTACGAAAATTTAAAATCTTTAAGAGGTTATATTAAAAACAAATATATTTTCCCCTAAAGTGGTTTAGATCATATGTGGGTATACAATATGTCAATAAATGGTTCTTATAGTATTTAGAAAAAAATGGTACCAATATGTGTTTAGAACATCATACACCCCCAATAAAAGGTGGAGGATGAAAGGAAAAATAGTTGCCTTGTTGATATGGCTAGAATAATGTTTACTAGTCATGAAAACTGAAGATTGTTTTTGGTTACTTCCTATCACAATTACTATAATTATATTAAACAAGTTCTTCTGGAGACCAAATTACGATATGACTCTATGAAATATGGTTCAAAAATAAACAAAATTTAAAACACTTTAGAATGTTTGGGAGTCCATACTTGATCAAGAAAAAGAGTAGGATTGGAAGAAAGTTTGATAAAGAATCTAATGATGTAATTTTACTTGGTCACACACTAAATGGGAGTTCTTATAGGTTTTATAAAAAAAGTTCATAAAATATAATAGGCTATGAGGATGTTGTAATTTTTGAAAATAAAGAAGATGTTAAGATCCCAATAATGGTGGATAAAGGGGATATAATAGTTAATACCAAATCAATAGAAGAAAATGTAGAAAATTTCATGGTTTTGGAAGATAATACATATTTATCTTAAACTAGTGATGAAAAAGGAAAATAAAAGTTTACAGGTACAAGTTCAAGGTAGAAAAGGCATGTATAAACTGAAAATATAATTGGGAACTAAAATATGGGTGTAGAAATAATAATAAGAATCCTTGGAATCATCCAAATGGGTTTTATCTCAAAGTTTGAACAAACAATTATTGAAAAATCATTTGAACATAAGGATTAGATCCAATAAATGAATGATGAGGTAGATAAACTTGAAAAACTGAGACATGGGAACTTTTTACAAGACCCAAGGATACAAATATCATTGGAACAAAATGGGTTTTTTACAATAAATTAAATAAGAAGAGAGATGTGGTTATAAATAAGTCAGACTTGTATACAAAATTCACTCTCAAATTGAAGGTATTGATTTTTATGAGATATTTCCCCAGTATCTAGACTTGAAACAACCATAATATTTCTAGAAATTTCTGCTCAAAGAAACATCTAAATGTTTTATATGGATGTATTGTCTAAAGTTTTTAATAGTGAGCTCAATGATGAATTTTATAGGGAAAATATTGAGGGATTTAAATTTTATGATGATGTAAGTAAAGTTTTTAAATTAAATAATATTCTTTTGGGACTAAAATAAGCTCTAAGGGATTAGTACTTTAAGTTAGATGAGTAATTGAGAAGCATGGAGTTTAAGAAGGGAAAAATTGATAAAAATCTATATATTAACAAGGTTAACACTACATTACTCCATGTTATTTGTATTTTTATGAAATAATATTTTTTATTAATATGGATAAAGTGTGTGAATATTTCTAAAAACAAATAAATAAGATGTTCGAAATGTATTTACTTTGAGAAATGAAATTTTTCTTAGCCCTATAAATCACCCAAGAAGCTGATAATATTTTCGTATCACAAGAAAAATACTCTAAAGGGTTGTTAAAAAAAGTTTTAGAATGATGGAAGAAAGAAAATAATCTACTCCAATATATGTAGGGTAAAATATGAGAAAATATAATGAAGGTAAATTAGTGAATAAAAAGTAATGTAGATAGATGATTGGAAATCGTCTATGTCTAACTACTTCAAGATTGGACATAATTTTCTTTATCACTATTTATAATATATTTTAATCAAATATAAATAAATCCCATCTACTTTCATCTAAGATAATTTTTAGATACATCTCAAATACTTATAACTTTAGTTTGTTGTACAATAAGGAAGGAAAATTGAACTTAAAATGGTTTACAGATTCGTATTGGGTAGGTGATATTGATGATAAGAAATCCACCTCTGGTGGAGTTTTATTCATTTATAACATATGTATAACATGGAATTCAAATAAAGAAACCTCAATGGATTTGATCTCAAATGATGCCAAATATGTGGCTGCATCACATTAATCCACACATATTATGTGGAGGAAAACACATCTTAAAGATATGTGTGTTCAAATAAGATACCCATTGGTTATTAACAATAGAATCCAAAGTTCCATGAATCTATCTAAGAATCTAGTGCATAATTCTAGGTCAAAACGCATTGAAATAAAGTATTATTTTCTAAAGGAGAAGTTTTTTGAACAAATATTAATGCTGAAATTTGTTCCTTCGAAGGAAAAAAATGTTGGCATTCTTACAAATCCCCTCAATACTAAGTATTTTGAAAGGCTAAGGACCTAATTGGTATTGTATCCCAAAATGTGATGTTGTGGCATGAAAATATTTGAATTTACACCCATATTATTCCATGATTAATTTATTGAGGATATGTTTTATATAGGGGAGAAAAATATGCTTCTTATTTTTGAACTATTTTAATATATATTTTGAGTTTTATAAGAAATAGTGTGAAAAATCTATTACAATTTACTCTTTTCTAGGATCATGAATAATTGAAATCTATGTGTTTTTTTGGAACCATTATTGTCTATCTTGATAAAGTATTTATATCCAATACTTGTTTACATGTGATGATTTTTGGTGAGATAATATTCATGATAAAATAAAAATATTGATTTTTTGTAAGTGATTTGTACACTATTTGATGGAAGTTTAAGATTTTTGCTAAGGGTAAGAGTTATAATATTTACTTTAATATTGGTTATTCTTAAATAAGGAACTAGAATAAATAAAGAAGATCCATCCTGGGAGAACCAATCATAACAACTGATGTATCAGGTGAATGAAAACCATTGGATGATTTTTAGATAATGTTTCAAGTATTTTAGAAGGCTTTAGAATGGGTTAAAGGTTATTTATTTTCAATTTAGTGAAGGTTGGAATTTAGATTTTAAACTAAAAAAATTGCTAAGCCCTATAAAATGATGACGATTGAAAGAGTAATGAGAGGTTTTTTATGGAAACATCTGATGTAAGATTTGACACCATAGGGTGGTTTATTTTTGAGTCAGGATAGACCTCCTTTCTAAAGGAATACAATCTTTGATTATTTTCTAGTGAAACCTTAGAATGCATGTTGGTCGAGAGGGTTTCATATCGGAATAATTACACCTTTTTAGGGGATCCTTTCTTACTCTTAAACTCTCTTATATATTTAAGTAATATTGATGAATCCTTCCCAAGTCCTAGTGTGGTACCGATTACCCATTTTCTAATATTTAGTCACTAACATGTATCTTTTTAAACATATATATGTATTGAGGGATCTCTATATTTTTTCTTTACTAATTAGTGATGCTTAATTTTAAGGTATAATTATTTAAATCCACAAAGATGGTAACTCTACAGTTTATCACTATCCAGGTAAGTAGTTAGTGTTGATAATGTCGAGAGTAGGCACATAAGAATGGATTCCTATATATCCTCATAAAGGAAATTAGAACCCATGAAGTTTGGTGTCACTTAATAGGACATGTTATACCTTTTAATGTCATGAAACAATGATCAATATGTAACACCCCAAGATTTCATAGTATGTTATCTCTTCAAAGTAATTCAATAACTTGAGCTACACGCAACAACGAGTTCGAGCATACCACGACTTACCAAACTAGCCATTAAAAAAATTATTATGAATAGTATTTAACTGAATTTTTAATTTTATATATATCCTATATAATTTTAACATTCATATTTTGTGTTTCTTAGACATAATATAAGGAAAAATTCAATTTTTCAGATAAAAGAAGTATTTTTTAAAAAATGAAATTTTACCGCCTATTGAATGCAGAATCCTTTTTAAAACAAATATTTGAAACTATTATATTTTCAATTTAATTTAATTACATTATTATTTAGAATCGGGACATAAAAAAAATTTTTGGATAAATGTTTGGTACTTTTCTGATAACTTTCAAATTTTGATGAATAGTGAAAAATACTAAATTTTAATTGAAAAAAACTTTTTTAATCAAAATAATTTGTAGTGATAAATTATTCATTTTAATGGTTTGGAAGTATAATTAGATTATATTTTTATCATTTAATTCAATGTAGGTCATTATAATTAATTTCACATTTAAATATGACATAAATAAATGTCAATCTTTTGATAGTTTTTACTTTTAAAAAACTCGCCATTTTGGTTTTGACAATGGGAATTAATTTTAAATTAATTAATACAATTTCTATGTTTATAATTTAGTAAAATTGAATTCATTTTTGAATTCATAATATCAAAATTATCTTAGGGTGAATTTTTTGTATTTTTCTGAAAACATCCAATTTTTGATGAATAGTGAAAACTCTGCGTTATTGTTTAAAACGACTTTTTTATTTAAATAATTATTAATTTTATTTAAATTTATTTTAACTCAAAATTGATATATAATACCTTTATAAGTTCAATTTAATTCATTGGAGTCATTTTTTAATAAAATTATAGGTATAAAATTTTATTGAACTTTTTACCGTCTTTTACCCACATTCTAGGAACATTTGCTAATTTGCATAAAACATAATTTTACCGCTTTTGTGAGTTTAATTACAAAAATCTAAGATAAACGTTTGAAATCAGTAATTAAAATGTGGTTCAATAAGATGAAAATAATTGTTGGTGAATAGTAACTTTTGTCTTTTATTTACCACGGTTGAAAGTAAATAGGCTAATTAAAGGTAAAAATGATATTATAATTACCCTAAAACATGTTATAATTATATTTAAAAAGCTTAATTCGATCCAAAACAACATTATTAATAACATATGATCCTTTTGGTCCACTTGGATTAGATTAATACATTTATTATCATTTTATTTAAAGAAGAGTTAAAAGTGTTAAACTCAAATTTTATTAACTAAACCCTTTTTAATATTAGGTTATAAATTTGATAAATTCAAATATAAATATTCATTAGAAACATAAAAATATTTCCTACATAATGTTATTTTATTTATAATTTTTAGTTATTAAATAATTAAATTTATTTATAACACAATGATGATGAAGTAATTACCTTCTTAAAGAAATATTAAAATAGTTTATATTATAAATATTAATTTAATAGTTTTGATGCCATTCACATATTTTCTTGGTTAATATTACATGTTAGGGTTTATTAGATAAATTGTTTTCGAAGTGATAAGGTTTTTATGACTTTCACAAAAACAAAATACTAAATAGTGTCAAAATTTACATAAATTAGTTTTTAAAACAAATACTATTTTATTGGTTGATATAATATTCCTAAAAATATAAGGTTTGGAAAAAGGGATTAAATAATATTATATATGTCATTAATGAACCTCTTTAGGTTCTCTTGGAAGTTTAGAGTATGTTTATTAACCATATAGTGTAAGAATACAAGAAGACACAGAAAAAGTTAAACTATTTAACTAAGAGTTAAATCTAAAAGATAAGGTCAAAATGGAAACTTAAACTTGTCTAAAACCTATTGGTTGAGAGGATTTCGACCCATAACCACCTAAGGCTCTAAATAAATTTAGTTGGATCCATTATAAACCGAATATGTTTGTATAATAAATTAATATTTTAATCTTTTCCTAAAGTAACTCACACCCCTCTTATAAAAGGGAACTTCCCCATCTCTCAAAATCACACCTCCAAAGCCATTTGTCTCGGCCAAAACCTACCCGAATATCCTCCCAAATTCCATCACATAAACCTAGAGTTATTACTTTGATCAAAAATCCAACCTATGGATCCCTTTGGATTAACTCAAAAGGAAACACCCGAAGAAGAGGTAATAATTTCACCACCCTCTTTCAAGTTCTTTTCTTCTTCCACTTCCCCTTTTTTTGATGTTTTCATACCAAAATAATAAATACAGTAACTCCTGCAAAATTTGATTCTATTATAAATATAGTACAACCATATTCATTATTTTATCCATCATATAAATGAAAAAGTCACCATACGTGCGTACATATGGCTTACCCTCTCCACATCGTGATGTAGTTTGTTATTCAAACACATCATTATTTGTATGGGTATAATAATGAGTTTAACTGATGTAAATAATAAATATAACATGTTAATTATTCTTTATATATGATATACCACCCAATTATATACAATTTCACCATCAAAATAATGATATTGTCACTCGTGCTTACGTACGGCTTACCTTCTCCACGACGCGATGAGATGTCATTCCCCATCATAACCATTCAAGACTAATTTTCATTTGATGATTAAAACTAATTTTTAAAGACTTGATATCATTCCAGATATGAAAAAGATACATCCTATCCATAACAAACATGACTTGCGTAACAAAGCATATAAAGAAAAATGAATCAGTTAACACCTGAAACGATGATACTACTGAAATATCATTAACAAAGTAATATTATAAGATCATATATGATATCATATTAATGTATATGGATATTTTATAATTTAATAACAATTATTTCACCATTATATATGAGGTTAACCTACCCTTGACCAAGGAAAGGTACAAGGTAAGGGTTAATATCACAATCTCATTATTATCTGAGGTTGTTTTTACATAAGTATCTCCTGGGAAATATTTATTATCCATGTCCATGTATCATAAAAGTGTTTTCAAAGGGATTCTTTTTAAAAGACTCTTTTAATAAAACATCATTTTAAATGTTTAAAGATTTATTATTCTAAACCCTTCTCATTAATTTCCATGTTTTTAAAATGGTTTACGGATTTATTTATGTAGACATGAATGTTCTAAAATGTTAATTCCTTTAAAAAAAATTCAAAGTGGTATAGGACACTTTGATTCAAAACTATCTTTTAAATGAATTCCTTCATAAATTATGTGACTTTTAAATGATTTTAGGAAAAAGTGATATTTCTCTCAAAGATTTTATCTGATCATTTTCAACTAAGTCAACATCCTTTACGGGATATTATTCTTGATCAAGGTTGATTTATTATAAAAATATTCCATATTTTATTGAAGGTTTTGTGATATGTTTGATTGTGGTTGTGTTATTTTTATAACATTCATGGTTTACGGATAAAGTATTGACATTTCATAAGCTAGTTTTAATACGAATATTTATGTAATGTTTAAACCTTTTCATATGATGAATGCATTGGACATAGAAAGTGACGGGTGGAGCCCGCTATAGCTCCTCGATGTATCAGTAGGTCTCATGAGACAAACTAGTTTCTTGGCACAAGAAATTGACAAAACCTTATTTTTAGTCTTGGAAAGAGGCCTTAACTATGTGTTTATGATGTCCGGCATTAATCATTACATCATTATGAAAGTGTCTATTGATATTTCATGTGATTATTCGACTTGTATAATATCCATGTGAATAAGTAAATGGAATTATTTGATTTATACTGGCCATATTAATCAAAAGTTTTAGTTTAAAAGGCTTATGTTTTAGTCTTATACATTACCTTAAATGTTAATGTTTATTTATGAAAGTTTCTGTTGTATTGTTATTCTTACTAAGCATCTGAGATCACCCCTTTCTATGATTGATTTTTCCTAGGATTCAAAGAAGTATATTATGACTTACCTATAGGGGTAGTCTAATGGATATGAATGTGGTCAATGGAGACAATGTTGTTGTTTTTCATTTTGTAATGTAATTTAAAAATTATGAATGTATCTAGTACTCCCAAGGCTACTCAACTGGTCAGTATTTCAGGACATGATTCCTTGTATCATGCCAATGTTATGTAATAATTCACCGAATCTTTGTAACTAGGGTCGGGGCATTATAGTTAGTATCAGAGGAATCTTAGTACATACCTTAGAAAATAGATTTAGAAATACTCTGATTAGATAAAATTACCCTAAGATAGACATTGAGGATTAGTATTGAAGAAATTTATAAAATTTTGGTAATATAGAGATTTTTTGTATTATCCAAGAAATACATCCATGCCTGGATACGAGCAGGTAGAGGCGGCCCTGGCACGGATGTACCTAGGATTAAAAACTCTAACAAGGAGTTTCGAGCTTGACTCGGGGTATCCTGGTACATGACAACGAGCCTTACTGCACTCTTGGTTACGACACTCCCAGGGGATATGCTTAGGATAATTCACATTTTCATTACATGTTATTATAAAGGATTTAGGAGTAAATAATTCATCAAAGAAAACATTTTATGGTTATAGATTATATGCATAATCTTTTCAATTTACGTTAGGTATTTTACAAGTTTGGAATTATGCATTGAGATTCATAAACTAACCTAGTGTATGTCATTGTTTAAAAATGGCGCCTAGTAGAAGGAATGAGATATATTAAAATACGCATGATCGAAAGATTAAGAAGGATCATATCTTCCATAGTATTAAGGAAACATTTAAAAGGGAAATATTCTCCCACTTATTCTCATCATATGAAGAAATAGTATCTTGTGTTAATAAGATAAGTAAATAATTCTCTAAGTCTTATGGCTTTGAAGGTAAGCAAGAGAAGAAAGGGATGGAAGAGAGAAAGATGAGAAAGAAGGATTTTCCTGTATGTGATAACTATGGAAAGAATCACCTTGGTTAATTATTTAAGGGAATGGGAGTTTGTTATAATTGTGGAGGAAAAGGACACCAAGTACGTGATTTCAAGGGTGAGAAAATGGTTTCAAATGTGCAATGCTTCATCTTCAAAGAGTTGGGACACTATGCAAATCAATGTCGAAATCATCAGAGTATACCCAAAATGCGGCTATTGGATAATAATCAAGTTATGATAATACTGAAGATGAAGAGGAATGATTAGAGGTATTATGTTGTTATTAAAGTATGGTGTCATTTGAGTATTGTATTAATGACTTAAATGTTATAAGAATTATAGAGTATATAAGTATTGTATTGCAGTACTATTTCATTCAGGACTTGAGATTGTGTGGAACCAAGAAAAGTGACTCAATAGTAGTTTAATTTTTTTTGGAAAATATATGGTTGAGAAAAAGATAAACCTTAATATGATTCTAATACTAAGGTAGTGATTTTGGAATAATATGTGATTGATTTGGATAAATTATATTGGATATTCTTGACTACCTTGACACTGATTAATGATTTGTATATTCCATCATTGTTGGACTTTACAACATTTTTTGATATAAAGAGTATATCAAGTTTTCTATAAGGAATAAGGGATCATGAATGTAATCAATAAGGTTTTATGGTAATTCAGGGTGTTACCGTGTTTTAAAAGAATACATGATGAAGGTATTCACATGTTATTATGTGGAAAAAAGGATCTTCATTGTGTTTACCTTCCTTATAAATTTTGGATTGTGAGTTTGTACAAAATTATTTTTGATAAGTATAAAGGTTGGAATGGATTAAGTTAAACATTGGATACTATTGTTTAAGGTAAAAAAAACTTCTTAATATTGTTTTTAGGATTTTTATAAAAAGGATAATCCAGAGGTCGGGCGACAACTCGTCGCGTCCGGAAAAGCCGCAAGACTTGAACCCACAATCGAACGGTGACAAGGGAACATCACCTATCATTGGTCTACGTGATGTCTTGGTTTGTATAATGCAGTTTTTTTAAATAGTCTAGAAAATGAATTATAAATTAACTATTTTTGGAACCCTATACGATTAGGATAAATATAATATTTTTGAATTTTGTTATCTTTTGGAGTGAAATATGAGTTTGTGGTAGGAATTAGTTGAAGTATGAAACTATACTTGTAAATTATATATATATATATATCTGTGAATAAATTAATTCTTAAAATTTAGGTAAGGGATCTTATAACCAAAAATTTGTTATCCTAATACCTTATGTTTTGTTGAACCGATGATATTTTACATCATCTTAAATTGATGGATTTAAGGCCCTCAATTTTACGCTTATTTGTGATTGATGACCTCAATAACTCCCTATAAATATTTACATTTTTCCTCCAATTATGTGTCTATAATTTCCACCAATGTTCTCCTAATTGAGATCATAATTTTGTTTTGACTTTTTCATTTCCCTATCCCTCTTATTAAGACAAAATTTTATTAAACCAATTTTTGATGTGGGTTTTCCACAAGGGTATTTTTCTATTTTTAACCTTTTCGAAGAACAATTTCAAATTGTGAGGACTGAATTTATTTAATGAGTGGAGAATGTGACATAAACACATGTCCATCTTTTGATAGTTTTTACTTTTAAAACCCCTCTTTTTTGGTTTTGACAACGGGAGTTAATTTTAAATTAATTAATGAATCTTATATGTTTTTAATTTGGTAAAATATAATTCATTTTTTAATTCTGAATATAAAAATTATCTTAGGGTGAATTTTTGGTATTTTTCTGAAAACATTCAATTTTTTATGAATAGTGAAAAACACTACGTTATTGTTTAAAACTAACTTTTTATTTAAATAATTATTTATTTTATTTAAATTTATTTTAAGTAAAAATAGATAAATAATACCTATATAAGTTTAATTTAATTAATTGGAGTCATTTTATAATAAAATTATATGCATAAATTTTTATTGAACTTTTTACCGTCCTTTACCCACATTCTAAGAGCATTTGCAAATTTGCATAAAAATTAATTTTATTGTTTATGTAAGTTGATTTTCAAAAATATGAGAGACACAGTTGACATCAGTAAGTAAAATGTGGTTCAATAAGATTAAAATATTTTTTAGTGAATAGCAACTTTGACTTTTATTTAACGTGGTTAAAAGAAAATAGGGTAATTAAAGGTAAAAATGATATTATAATTACCTTAACACGTGTCCTAATTCTATTGGATAAGTATAATTTGACCAAAAACAAACTTATGAATAAAATATGATCCTTTTTGTCCACTTGGATTAGATTAGGACATTTATTATTATTTTATTTAAAGAATAGTTAAAAGTGTTAAATTCAATGCCTATTAACTAAACCATTTTCAATATAGGGTTATACATAAGATATATCTGACTATAAATATTAATTATAAAGATAAAAATATTTCCTACATAATGGTATTTTATTTATATTTTTTAGATATTAAATAATTAAATTTATTTATGACACATTGATGATGCAGTAATTACCTTCTTAATGAAATATTAAAATAGTTTATATTATAAATATTAATTTAAATGTTTTGATGACATCCACGAATTTTCTAGGTTAATATGAAATGTTAGGGTTTATTAGATAAATTTTGTTCGAATTGATAAGGTTGTTATGACTTTCACAAAAACAAAATACCAAATAGTGTCAAAATTGATATAAATTAGTTTTTAAAAGAAATACTATATTATTGGTTGCTATAATTTTCCTAAAAATCTAAGGTTTAACAAAAGAGATTAAATAATATTATATATGTCATTAATGAGTCAATAGAGGTTCTATTGTAAGTTTAGAGTAATTTTATTAACCATATAGTGTAAGAATACAAGAAGACACGGTAAAAGTTAAACTATTTAACTAAGAGTTAAATCTAAAAGATAAGGTTAAAATGGTAACCTAAAATTGTCTAAAACATATTGGTTGAGATTATTTAGACCCATAACCACCTAATTATTGAAATAAATTTATTTGGAGTCATTATAAACCGAATATTATTGTATAATAAATTAATATTTTAATCTTTTCCTAAAGTGACCATCACCCCTCTTATAAAAAGGCACTTACCCTTCTCTCAAAATCACACCTCCAAAACCATTTGGATAGAGAAAACCCTGACCAAATATCCTCCCAACTTCACTTAAATAAATCTAGATTCCTTACTTTGATCAGAAATCCAACCCATGGATCCCTTTTGATCAACTCAAAAAGAAACACCTGAAGAAGAGGTAATAATTTCACCACCCTCTTTCAAGTTCTTTTCTTCTTCCACTTCCCTTTTTTTTTGTTTCCATACCAAAATAATAACCCTAGTACCTAATACATAATTTTATGTTATTATAAATATGGTACAACCATATTAGTTATTCTATCCATTCTATAAAGGACAAAGTCCCCATTTGTGCATACGTACAGCTTACCGTCTCCACGTCGTGGTGTAGTTTGTTATTCAAACACTTCATTATTTGTATGGGTATAATAATGAGTATAACTGATTTAAATAATAAATATAACATGCTAATGATTCTTTATATATGATATAACATCCAATTATACATGATTTCACCTTCAAAAGAATGATATTATCACTCACGCGTACGTACGGCTTACTGTCTCCACGACGCGATGAGATGTCATTCTCCATCATAACCATTCAAGAATAATTTTCATTTTATGATTAAAAATAATGTTTAAAGACTTGATATCAATCTGTATATGAATAAGATACATCCTATCCATAACAAACATGACTTTCCTAATAAATCATATAAAGGAAAAAGAATCAGTTAACACCCGAAATGATGACACTAAATAAATATCATTAACAAAGCAATATTAGCAGATCATATATGATATCATATTAATGTATATGGTTCTTGTATAATTTAATAACAATTATTTCACCATTATATTGGAGGTTAACCTACCCTCTACCAAGTAAAAGTACAAGGTAAGGGTTAATTTCACAATCTCATTATTATCCAAGGTTGTTTTTACGTAAGTATCTAGTGGGACATATTTATTATCCATGACCATGTTTCATAAAAGAATTTTCAAAGGGATTTGTTTTAAGGGACTCTTTTAATAAAACATCATTTTAAATGTTTTAAAGATTTATTCTTCTAAACCTTTCTTATTAATGTCCATGTTTTTAAATGGTTTTAAGGATTTATTTATATGGACATGAATGTTTTAAAATGTTAATTCCTTTCAAAAGTTTCAAAGTGGTATGGGACATTTTGATTCAAAAATATTTTTTAAATGACTTCCATTATAAATTATGTGACTTTTAAATGATTTCATGAAAAAGGGATATTTCTCTCAAAGATTTTTACTAATCATTTTCAACTACGTCAACATCCTTTACTGGATATTATTCTTGATCAAGGTTGATTTATTATACAAATATTCCATATTCTATTGAAGTTTTTGTGATATGTTTGACTGTGGATGTGTTAGTTTTATACCATTCATGGTTTATGGATAAATTATTGACATTTCGTATGCTAGTTTTATATGAATATTTATGTTATGTTTAAACCTTTTCATATGAGGAATGAACTGGACTTAGTAAGTGATGGGTGGAGCCCACTATAGCTCCTTGATGCATCGGTAGGTCTCGTGAGATGAACTAGTGACTTGGAACAAGGCCTTAACAAAATCTTATTTGTAGTCTTGTCACTAGGCCTGAACTATGTGGTTATGATTTTCGGCATTATGCATTCCATCATTATGAAAGTGGCTATTGATATTGCATGTGATTATTCGACTAGTAGAATATCCATGTGAATAATTAAATGGAATTATTTGATTTATGTTGGCCATTTTATACAAAAGTTTATGTTTATAAGGATTATGTTTTAGTCTTATACATTGCCTTAAATTTTTGTGTTTATTTATGAAAGTTTCTACTATATTGTTATCTTTACTGAGCATCTCAGCTCACCCCTTTCTATGTTTTATTTTTCCTAGGATGTGAAGAAGTATATTATGACTTACCTATAGGGATAGTCTAAGGGATATGAATGTTTTCAATGGATACAATGTTGTTGTTGTTTTTCATTTTGTAATGTAATGTAAAACTTATGAATGTATATAGTACTCCCAAGCCTACTAAACTGATTGGTCTTTTGGGACATGATTCCTTGTATCATGCTAATGTTATGTAATAATGAACCTAATATGGGTAACTAGGTTCAGGGAGTTACACAATCCAATATGTTTAATTTAATATAGCTTGCATGATTAAGTGAACATTTCCTAGAGATAGTTGATGTGGGTTTTATGCATTAGTTGTCATTTTTAGATGACCTCAAATGGAATATGACCCCATGAGGTTAGGTTGACTTGGCTAGGAGGATTAAGGAACATAGATTATAATATGGGTTCATCAGGGATATAGACTAATAAATGAAATATAGGGATACCAGGAAGAAACATCCAATCTCATTGGGAATATAACATGATGAGGAAATATGTAAGTGGATTCAGGAAGAATATGGCTCCATGAGGATAGAGATAAAGGGTTGATGATATTGGTTTAGAACCTATGATAAGTTTTTTTTGTATCCTAGGTGATAGTAATCCTATCCCAAATAGTTTAAGGTGAACAGTTTAAGGTCGTGAGATGGAATCATGCCATGTAATTTAATGTCATGCAGCATGGATGTTGTCATGTTGTTTTACATCATACACCTAGGTTGTTGTTCATGTAGTTTAATGTCGTGTTTTGGGGATGTCTTTGTCATGAAAGTAGAAAAAAATGATTGATTATGGATTATGGATATAGGTCTTTCATGGAATTCCTAACCAAATATGTGGTTGAGGTTAAGGTAAAGAGATTTTTTTCTTACACCTAATAGTAGGAATATCCTATCATCTTCCCACTTATTGTTAGGTAAGGAGGGTAGAAGGAGTTCTATTCCCAGTTTTAGTACTGGAAGGGTATATTTAGTACTTACACTAGCTTTGTATACCTCCATAATTTAATGGACTAGAGCATCCATGAAGCACCGCGGACAATCAGATTCGAGCCAATGTTAGAAAGAATAGGTACCATAGAACAAGGATGGTCATGCTAATTTCCTCATAATGGGGACCCTTTTTATAAATGGAATGTATAACTAAAAATACCCTAAGGACCCCATAAGTTATAGAGGAAAAGTTTGAGACACCTTTTATAAAGGGAATTCATAATCAAAGAAGGTGTTCTCTAGCATGCCTATCAAGCTGATCATGAATGTCTGGAAGTTTTTGAAGAGGCCTTATCTTGGAATTTTCAGGATTTCCCTAGAAAAATAGGGCTATAATATGATCAAATACCCCATTAATAGTCATAGTTAATAAGAGGGGTTGAAAAACCCCCAAAGGAATTTGTTCTATGTGGTAGGTTTGTAGTCAAGTCAAATCTATATGGTATGTGTGTACTAGAATTCGGTCCACATGGTAGGTGTGTAGTGGAAGGGGCTTGATTATTGTTGTTGGATCACAAATGGTCCTTGAATACAAGGTAAGTGCACAAAGGGTCTTATACTATGTGGTAAGGAAATAGTTATTTATACTCTTCTATACCTTGTGTGGTTAGTGAGTTTTTATAGTAATCACATAAAGGAGTTGATATGCAAAAAGGATATACATGGTTGAAGGGGATTTATGTGATGATTAAGTGTGAATGAACCCATGTGGTTTAAGTATCATTAAAGATTATTGAACCCTGAATATGAGAATAAAGAGCATGTGATGAGGAAAAGATCTGTGCACTATGATATAAATTAAGTCATTGTGGGAAAGGCCACATGGAAAAAATGTATTTTCATCATTCATGGACTTCAGGAATTACCTTGATATAAATTATTTGCTTCCATTTTACTCCAAATCTTTGTATATATTTCCAAATTGGAAATCAAGGTTTTTCACAGCAAACCTAGGTAAATATAATTTCTCGAATGGGTAGTGGAATATTTAGAAGCATGTAAATATGAGGTTCCTTTGTTAGTTTTCCATGGGTGAGGGTTCCGCTGACCAAGCAACTGGCTATGAGGAATGACTATCATAAAGTCTTGAAGTGAGTGAGAAAACATGAGGGATTATGTTTCATAGTTTTTCATGATTAGTGTGTTATGAAGTGGGTAGGTGATCATGTTGTTACCACATCATCATTCCATGTAGAAGGAAGGAAATCATGTGGTTGATTTCATCATTAGTCCACATGGAAGGCAATGGATCACTCGGTTCCTTCATCACTTGAGTTTTTTTCTAAGATTCATGGACTTCATTTGATTCCCCAAATCATACATGAATAAAATAATTCCCCCATGAAATGGATTCTGATCAGTATGAAAAGGGGTTCATTCAAAGTAAGTAAATAGAAGCCCTCTTTTATTACTGTGTAGTGCTTAAGAGTTCCATGGTTTCTGTAGTGTGGTGTGTAGATATCATAAAGGGAACATGGTGGGTAGTCAAAAGTTTACAATCTCACTTATAAATAATTTGAGACCCTCATTTTATTTTTACTTGATTCGTTGATGATTTAGATTCCTCTAGAGTGAACAAGCATCCAAGTGTTCAACTTCGAAAACCTTCTTTGTGAACATATAGACACCATGGGATCGATAAGTGGTTTCTTTCCTCTGTATGGTCATTTAATTGCTCACTTGTTGACTTGGTGATGCTTTAATTACTACATGGTTGTTTTACCCTTTAACCAAACATCGTATGGTTATTTGAATATCATCTTGTTCATTATGCACAATCCTAAGACCATGTGGTTTTCTAGGTTGTCGCATGGTTACTAGGTGGTGAGAGTATTTCTACAACATGGGTTTCCATATTACATCATTTTTTTTTATTTTTTTAATCTCACATTTTTAATTATAATTTTATAGATAATTACTTGGGAACAAATCAAGCATGCCCCAGATATGTCTATTAGATGTACAGAGATGATAAAAAGCATCAAGGTCAGCCATCATTAGTAGATTTAGTCGAAGGATAATTTTCTTTTAGGGATGATAGGTTCTAGGCTCCAGGAAAATCCACTATCAGATAGGTTACCCTTGTATAGATTTAAACTACTAAGTAGCATTAAAACCCACCAATCCATAGTATTACCAACTATTGAAGGAAAACTCGGGCTAACTTATCAATGGATGGATGGTTCACTAAAGTGATCAATCATCCTAAAGGGTATGTATTTTGGTATAATTCCATAACTTTATAAGAGAAATAGAGAATAGTTGATCCAGATGTGCACAAATAGGGGTTGAGCCTAAAAATATTGATGATAATTTGGAATCTTGATTGGTTGACAAGATGGAACCTTTGATCTAGTGGAGCAATTTCAAGGACCGAGGTTGGTCATTCTGGGTGTGATGGTACTGCAAGGAATATAAAAAGGAGTTGTATGTAATGGTATCATATGAATTAATCTGGGTTTCTCAAAATTTCACCCATAAAAATCAATTTATAATACTTAAAATCCTCTTTAGATGATGGAAATACACTAATACCCTCCATATAGTGCAAGAATTGGTAAGGATCAACCATTGGGATGTGTAAATAATAAGTGGGGATTCAGTTCTGGGGGATATGTATGATGAATCTCTCCCCTTTTCACTCCATGTGATAATATTAAGAGGAGTCCACTATTATATAAGGAGCATATCAATTTAGTAAAATCCATAATGGGGGATAAACTTCATCCTTAGGATAATGTTTAATTCAATAGAATGGATATTCTTACTCATCAAACTAACTAGGAAAGAACCAGAATATAGGAGGCCTTAGACATGTCTAAGTTGTCAGAATAAAAGAACCCCCTACACTTATTGGTTAACTTTAGAATAGTTATAATTCTATAAGCAGTGCTTGGAATTTCTCTTCAAAGCATATGGACTAGTTAACCTGGTAGCTTTTTTGGTAATATACATCAGTGGATATCTTCTGCCAGTGTGAGAATCAAATTATGAGGTTAGGGATGGAACTTTTTTGATGATTTCCTAGCTTTCAAGTGGTAAGAATATCATCTTGGAAATTCCAGTTTTCGCCAAGATATAATGATAAATCAGGCATATCTATAAAGTGAATTCCCTGTTATAAATCATTTTTCCATTCTAATTGTTATGAGGATGGATAGTAGCTCAAGATAGTGGGTATGAATTTATCAATAACTATGAGATCTATAATGTTAATTTTGTATCATATATCTAAATTATAAGTTAGTTAAGACCAAGATTATTAAAGTAATGAGATATAAATCACAAAACAAACCAATGTGGATAGTTTATGTATACACTATATCCTCCCTAACTAATAGAATTACTAATAATTTAACCAAAATTCTTGAAATTATTGCTTATTTTCTATCCCTATGAGAGGGAATCCAGGTAGTTATGAATGATGGTAAGGTCTTCTGTGAGTTATATATGTATTTTAAGTTTGGATGGTAATTAAATTACAGTTAGAAGAAGTGTCTCACCCCTCCTACCAGTGTACACTTATGGAATCATATGACGGTGGTATGAAATTTTAGTTGATTGTAGAATGGGAGGAGAAAGACTTACAAGTGACTTTTTCTCTAGATAATTTCATCAATGGGCATGTAGTTTAGTATTTCAAAACCTAGATCCACTTGTATCCTGATAATAAACTGGGCAAGCTTGTGAAATAATTCAAGGGTTTATCGATGACTAAAATTGAAGAAGAGCCAAATCTAGTGGTATGGGAAAAAATATTGGGAATAGTATTACTTAAAAAATAGTAAGAGTAGATAGTCTAAGTAAGAATGTAACTTCAAAGGGTTCCTCATTATCTTTTCATCTAAAGAAGTAGGTGAAGCATGTGGGTGTTTCATTTATGTGGAACAAAGTGGCCGCCGCTCCTTCCATTCTTTCTAAATCCAAATGTCTGGATACTTGGTGGTAGTAGGATTTTTTATTATGAAATTATGGATCCTAATGGTTGGCTATAGGGTTTTGAGTTTTGTACAATCTTTTATTTTGAGTTTAATACTTCTGAACGGTCTCTGATGGGGTTTTTCAAGGATCAGGAAACAACCAAGAACTCTCATATCCATAACTACTCATGGACCTAATTTTCAAAAGAAGGTCATTGGGGAACTTGTCGAATTACACTTAAGAACTCAAATTAGTTGAGAGGATGGGAATTCGGGATCATCAAACCCTTTTGGGGAACTATTTTCTATTCTGGGACTCTATTATAGATTTAATATATGTTGGTGAATCCTTTATTCATTACCAAGTATGTATACATGGATCACCTAGAGGTAATGATCAATTATAACTATTCATTGGTTCAGAATAATTTGTATTATGTAAGATTCTCCACTAATAGGGATATTTGTTTGTATTAGCAGTTTTCCATCAATGGTACCCTTTTATGGATATATTAGTTATTATTTGGTTGTTCATAAGGGAGATGCTAGTTTAAGTAAAATGGTGAGATTCTTTGGAGTTTTTTTCATCTAGGGCAGGGAAGTTGTTTTGATATTGTGATTGAGATCATAAGATAGACTTCCTACATATCCTCATGAGAGGAATAATTACCCATTTTGTTTGGTGCCACTTAACAGGACACATCACCTTTTAAGTTTGTGTGATGAGGAACAAACCATGCAGTTTAACATCATGGGGAAAGGATGTCTTGGAAAAAGGCTCCTAGTCATATTTTGGTGTGGAACTAACATTAAAGTATCCCAAGGGACCCGGAAAAGATGTGGTCACTGTGGCTGATATGACCCTACCAAGAATCTATCCCAAAGAACATTAGGGTGATTTTGGTTGTTGGGTTTGTACCTTATGGATGATCCCTATGTATCATAGTTAGTTGTCAATCAAAGACCATGTAGTTTAGTATGGGTTGGGTCTTACAAATAGTAGGAGGCCCGTTAATCATGATTGATTGGGGCTTACACTCAGAAGGATTCCCATTGAACATGATTAGAGATTATAATATATAGGAGTCCCACTAGGTGTTTGGGATCATGTGGATTTTATGATCGCCACTAACCTCTAAGCCCACATGATTCATGCTTTGTGTGATAAAAAATAGGAACCAGTAGATCTAAAAATCACACAATCCACTTTTGTCTATAAGTGGAGGGATTCTAGAGCCCAAAGTGAGAGGGAGAGTTCTTTGAATGTTCCCATATCCTCTTCTATTCTAATAGCTTGTATTGTCACATATAGTGATCTATCTATCCATGTCTTGGGTTGGTGAAGAGTAGAAAGAGTGTCACCTCCCACAAGAAAGGCTAGGTGATTACTCTAGGGGGATTCTTTGCTAGTCCTCAAGGAATAGAGGAGTGGCCAACACTATCCCTTTGAAGGGAAATGCCAGTGGTTCCCCTCAATCCCTAGAATGGGGAGTTTCATGTGAAAAACTCCAAGTCTATGGTCACTTAGAAAGTTGAGACCCTTATTACCACAATAATGTAAAATTGAAGTCATTATAAGGGTCTGCCTTGTTGAGGAGGTTACACATGTGACTCCTCTTACCACAGGTATGTAGGCTCGAGAAGACATGTTGATGAGACTGATAATCTGAACATACATGCCAGGTGGATTCAAAAGAGGCCTTGGCCTGATGCCATTAGACTGGTTCATGGAGGGGCCAAAGTGGGTCCTGGTGATATGATGGAAGGGAGTGATGGTAGGTGGAGAATAGGACATTCTAGGATGCCCCATTTCATATAGAAGGTTCTTATGCGGGACAGGGTTCCCTCCGCATATCCTGTTGCTATACAGGTGATAGTACTAACCACATAACATTGTTCTACATGGGCCAGAGTTTTTTCCAAAGTAGTGTGTTTCTATGTGAGGCTAGGTTTTGTTCCCTTAGCATGTTTGTATGCAGGGTCGAGTTCCACCCGCATAGTGTTTTGATATACAAGATAGGGTTCTGACCGCATAGAATTTTACTATGCAGGGTGCTAGTCCTCAAAGGGGTCATCCATTTATGCCATGTGGAATGGTTTCTACAAATAGGTTTTAATTTCATGAATATTTTGATGATTTTTATTTCCTCCTTAATGTTATTTGGTGCATTTACCTAGTGGTAATCGACATATCTCTTCCAAATCATCACTAAGAATCCTTTCATGAGTCTCCCTATTGTTTCTCATCTCTTTAGTTTTTTTCTCAGTTCCCCTTCGATGGTATTTTATAGAAGAATGGAGGGACCAGATATTGGTGTGGTTGGTCATTTGCGGTGGGCCACGGAGCTTCTTTTACTGGAGCCTAAGGAGGATTCCTTGACCCACGAATGACTTAGTTTAAAAGGGGAGGTAATTTGTGTGGATGGAAATCACCATCTGACCCATTAAAGAGCTTGGTTTCCTCCATAGGAGCTGGTAGTATTGTCTCATCCCATGACTGGTTTCATTCACGATGGATGGAAATCACCATTCAGCCCCATAAATGACTTGGTTTCATTTTTGAGTTTTGGGGGTATTGTCTCATCCCAAGAATTATTTCATTCATTAGGGATGGTCATTCGTGCGGGGAAATAATTGTTTGGGCCTGAAAATGAATTGGTTTTGTTTTCATGTGTCTACGAAACCGTCTCATCCTATCAATGATTTTGTTCATGTGGCACTTCATGAAGTGGTGGAACACCATGTAGAGCGGCAGTCAATGTAGATATTTTTACTACATGGACTAAAACCTTCCTTTTTAACTTCTTCCACTTTGAAAATTTTCTTCTAATTTTTCTTTGATGTTTATTTCTAAAATTTTTCAATTTCATGTAACTGTCTCCCTCTTGTATTCATAATTTTTAAGACCCAATAAATCCCCCATTGGAATAGGTTCCGATTAAGAAAAATGAGGCTAATTTTATAAAAAAAAAATAGTTCAGGATACCATCCGACCTGACACTCGACCCAGTCCAAGACAAAGCCTGAAGGGTGCTCCTAGTCCCCATTGGCTGGAAACAAGTGTCAGGCATCAAAATAATCCAAATGATAATGATTGACCCTAATAAAAAAAAGATAAATAACCAAACTGAACACGCAGCAAAACCAACAATAACTAAACATCAATAAATGAAAAAACCAATTCAGATACAATAGCAACTGAATAAAACAAAACTAAAAACAAAAATTAAATCCTAGAAACTAGACTGACAAGATCTATACATTACCTCTTGGTCACCGCCAACCATAAGACCAATATGCTCCAAGGAAACTTGCACTAGAAACCTGGAACTTCATAGCAACTCGGGACTACCGATGTAGAGGGGCACAAATAGGGTGTGAGTATACAACAACTTAGTAGGATATCACCACAAACTCCATGCATTGACTTTCCTAAAAAATCCAAAAACTCTAGTTTGAATCACATTTATAAAATTAATATTTTTCATTTTGAATAACCAACACATCAATCAACATGATCTCTTTTTGAAACAATACACACAACTTTTTTTAAAATGGTTTCACATTCAAACACTCATCTCAAACCCAAATTGATATTACAAATACGTATTAGATTATAAAAAGGGCTATGATGAAAGTAAGGGAAAATAAATTAAAAAGAATAGACTATGTGAGATAATATACAACATGCATCAAAATAAAATAGGACATGCATATAGTAAATCATGGAAATTTACTAAGCATATCTAGAAGTAGTCCCTTGACGTACTTAGTTTGGACTTACCTGTTGGCATATGGTGCAGCTCTAAATTCAATAACCAACTGTCCACTCTAAACTAGCCAATCCAAGGAACGTCCCTCCTAAACTCAGATAATCCAGGGGTACCAACCCATCTAATTGGGTTCAAAAAGAAACCATCACTCAAACCTCTATATGATTCCCAAGAATCCCATGATAATAGTACATGATGAATGGGGAGGTCTTCACATATGTGGCTCAAACCAATAACCCACAACCACCATGCTTACCTAGCCCACACACTGACAACATCAATGCGATGAACCTATCCCTAGAGGATCCACCAAAGAGGTTCCCATTACACACCAATCCATACGCAAGTTCCAATATGACCATTATATAACTTGATTCTTAAAGCATTTTCCAAAATACCACAATGTGCCAACCAGTCTTTCAAATTTCATTAGTTTCAAAAAAAAATAACCAAATAAACTCAAAGTGTCAACTAGGTCTCTCATTTTCAATCTAATACCCTTTTCAATACCATCTCAAAAACCAATATGAAAGCATAAAACATACATAAAAATGAAAATTTTCCATCATACCATTTAGAAACCAACCATATTACGAAGCACCAAAAAAACCATAATTTCGAACACCATTTTGAAACCATATACGAGTCATTTGAAACCAAGGGACATTTTTTAATACACCAAGGGTTTGAAAGAACATTTTTGGAATAAAATAGTGGAATAATAAAGGTAAGAGGTTGGATAATTGTTTTGAAATTTGGATTTTAAGTTTATAAATTTCACCTAAGACCATTATCATTTTTGTCCCCATCCATATGTGCACCCCGTGCACATATGGATAGCCCACATCTAATGGAACACTTGTTGAAAACACAGAGAGCACCCAAAAACCATCTTTGAAAGAAACACCACTTACACTACCACCCAAAATAATAATACCACATCAGCACTAATCAAAAAAATTCATTACATTCCATGCACACAACTCAATTCTCAATCAACCCAAGACACTAGAACATAACCAAAACTGAAAAACTCTCAAAATACCCAAATTCATTCAAAAAGACCAATTATCATTTCGAAAAAAAACTTGGAGTGCACATGTATATAATAATATTTAAGAAATCCCTTTGAAAACCAATTTGAACTAATTTTCCATCATGAAAACACCCAAAACAAATATACCAAACCATCACAAGTAAGATTATAAAATTTTGAAAGTATTATAAGAAATTTCAAGAATCAATGGAATGTGATGGAACAGAAATGGATGGAAACACCTACCTCGACAATGTGAGAACACAATGAAACTTTCAGGGAAGGAATAACTAAGCCTAAGAAGTAGTCTACACATCCTAACATTGAATAAATCAAAACACACATAAACCCTAGGCCCTAGGTTTTGACCAAGAGAGAACCCCACCAATAAAAAAAGGGTTTAGAATAGGAAGAAGATAGAAATGACCAAAATCTATGAAGAACTCACCATAGAACCTTGAGGATGAGTCCAAGGAATAAGAAGGGCCAATGGAGGTATGCTTGGGAGATTTCATGGTGCACATAGGTATTACTAGGGAGGAAATCCTAAATTGGGTTTAAAACGTGATAGGGGAAAAATTGGAATTTCAAACTTTTAATGACTTGGGAAACTCTCACTGTTTGGCAGCACAGTTTTACAAATTGTGTGACAATTGTGCACACCATACTAGGGAAGAAGGGTGCCCCACATGGTTTCTCTACATAGTTTTATAAATCATGCACCGACCCTAAAAAATACTACTACAGAAATTATAGAACCCCTCACATGCATACCACACAGTTTCCCCTAATCTTGTGCAAGCCTTGCACCATGCCCCAGAGGCCAACCCTCAAGAAACACATTTTCTCCTTGGACTTGTACGACTTTACACAAACCATGATAAATATGTGCAAGTAAAACTGTGTACGAAGAAATTGAACAGGAAGCACACTCTTCCTTAACAGGCTACATGATTAACCCTCGAACCATGTATAGGTAAAAAAGTCACCTAGAAACTCCAAAACTCAAAAATTCAACTCCTTAACTCAACCTAAAACTCACATAATGGATCCAACATCTAAAAGAGAATAAAATAAATTAAAATCCATGGTCGGGCGTGACAATTATTATGTAGAAATTAGTCCAATTTTGAACTTTTTTTCATTTTGCTAGTGGACTCGCAAGAGGGGACCACCCTTTTAAATAAGGGGCATGGATCATTTCCCTTCATGAATTCATTTGAGCCTGAGACCTCTTAAAAATATTGTTATCAAAATATTTCCTTGTATCATTTATCCTTTTGGATCCCATTTTGAGAGCTGGACCTCATCACCTACAAATGGTAATTTCAATCTCCCACATAGAAGCAAGATACTTTATAGGTGGAGAGTCCTACGGACTGAGCGCCTCACAGGCTAGAATTCTACTTGACAATGTTTCACAAACCCACTATTCAAGGTCCATAACTGCACAAAGGGTTAGTTCTCGGGCTAACTGGCTTATATTTTTCCTAGATCTCTATGCATTCTCCAATGAATCTCATATATTTTTGATGATCTGTTTCCGGGAAAAAATGGATCTAGATTCCACCTCAACAATCATGATTAGGAGAAAAAATACCATGGATGAGAATATTGAAGACAATATTTGATATAACATCATCCCTCATGAGGGTATTCAGATGAACCTCCTTTCATCAGAGATTTTATCTTACACATTGCCTAACTGACTACCACTTTACAAATTTAGACATCAAGATAATGCACCCCTTCCACCAGTTGATCATAATATCCCATCTTTTTAGTTCAATACATCTTAGGATCATGCCTAAGTGAACATCTCTACTACCGGGTAGATCAATATGGGGCCAGTTCAAGAGAAGGTTTTTATTTTGAATGGATATCTATGGAATCAGAGTAATCAACAGAGTGATGACATATCCTTACAATCCTACATTCAAGATAATTCATCCATTTTAAACCTCTCATGAGGAAATACCAATAATGGATGGTGCTCTAAGTGGGACTTACAATCCATAGGTAGTTTCTCAAATGAATGGGATTGGGCATTCTAGGTGCACTAGAATTTCATGGAATTCCCTAAATAATTTGAGTTTGTCAAATTATACAAGGCCATATGTGTTTCTTGGTTTTTGGTGTATTAACCAATCAAGATATTTCCCAATTTGATCTTTCTCTAGTGTTTGAGAACCAACACTGTCCATTTATTTCATGGTGAATTAGGGGTCATCTTATGGGATTTCTATGAACTAGGGGATCCCCATTCTCAATAATATATATGAAAAATCTATCCCTATATCTAATACATGGGAGGATGTTGAACGGGTACCTCTATTATCCATATATTTACTTATTATAGCAGAGAAATCCCAAGTTCATTCACTTGACACCTTTTCACTCATTTCTTTAAATGATTGGATAACTCTATTTATAGAAGTTAGCGGTCCATGGACAAAAGTTTTATGTAGAAAGACTCATCCAAATCAAAAATCTCAAGACATTAAGGGTTTATACTAGGCTAATCTTGAAGCAAGAAAACATACCATGTGGAGCTACAGAATCCGGCCATACATTTATCCAGACTTTAGATCAGAAGGCTTTTTTTCATGTTACTAAGTGGATTGATCTTCCCATCCTTTGATTCCTATACCAATGTTAGAGCCTCTACCATGGTGATAGTGGCCAAAATGTTGGAGGTACAACCTATCAACTTAGATGTACCCACCCTCGCTCGTATTTATGAATTATTGGGACATCTGCAAGAAGGTAGGTCACCACATCATCTCTTTGGGATATTTTGATTCTTATACAACTTGGTGGCTGAACAATGACAATTATATCAATATCAGAATACCAAAATGATCCCTCATTCCAAATTTCTCCTGGTACTACTCAATATTTATACTATTCACCCAAAACCCTTGGGCATCAATGATGTTGTCGAACTATTAAATGATTTTCCCACTTTACTTTGATCCATTACCCCGCATATTTGGGAATGTTGGTTGATAATGGAGAAGGGACTTCATAGGAATTATTTGACATCATATCTCGGTGAGATGGAATTATTATAGTATGGGAAGATAAAGTAACTATCTATGAATTCTATAATACCTAAAAATTATCATAAAAAATTTGAGGTATGCAACATAATGCCTCTTTTCCTCATACCTAAATTAAGGAAACAAACTCAGTTATCCTTTTCCAGCCATGATTATGATGATCGAGGATTCTAGAATGAAAATTTCCTTTCTTTGTGTGGAAACTCCCATAAATCTATCATGGGATTATTCCAAAATGTGGATGGAATACTATCCTAATTGTATATTGGGGAACACAATCTGAAAGGTGCATAAACCAATGGCCTCTCCAAAATCGGTTCCTAACACACCCTCCTTGTCAATTTTAATGGGAGAATTCCTTGCGTCCTAATGCTCTAAGCTCCTTTGGGGATCCTCATTCTCTAACTCATGCCTTATGGAAGGCAGTGTAGATATGATGTTTTTAATCATTACTACCAAAATCCCTTCACATGTTGTTCCCTTTGGAATGACATTAGGAACTCCCCCAATTGATTTTAAGCCTATCATCATGGTTCCTAAGACCAAAAATGAGGAAAATATGGATTATTTTCCCACTTTGGAGTTGTTTTTCAACATGAACCTATCTGTTGTAACTAAAATCATAGATTACATACACATGATAGAAAATTAATAGGGTTAGGATCCCAGTGTCTCTATCGAATACCAGTATATAAAAAATGGGCTTAGAACCAAATTTGTAATGTCATCATAGAGAACCCCTCAGGGAAATGGATGACAAGGTGGAAAACCTTTTCCAATTTTTCCTTAGTTTGGGATTGGGTGGGTTTTATTACTGGCACATTGATATCTTTATCCACTAGATCCCTATTTCTTGAGAAGACTTATATTCTTCTAAATTTGAACATATCTAGTTTTATTCTTTCAATCATAAAACAAAAGCCTTAAAGGATACTACCACTAAGCTACATCACCTGGTTTCAGAAGAAGCATGATCTTATGACCAAGTAGTCATACAGAATATGGAGCTTTGAGAATGCGAGTCTTGCATAGATTTGTCAAAGGCATTGATATCATCAAAGAATGAATGTTTTGAATTCATCATGTAAAAGGTTTGAGATCTTAGGTCCATTATTAAACAATTTTTTCCAATGTCTAAAACTGAAGTTTGGTAAATAACCAGTTTGACTATTCTATGCATAGCATCATGGTGATACTCTAGGATATAGATGTTCCTATTTTGTCCCTATTCAATAAATAAATGAAAATTTATTTTCCCTTCCACTCTTATACTTTATTATTCCTACAATACCAATCAATCATAACTTGTCATATTTTGAAAGATGGTCTCCACTAGATATCAATTTCCATTGAAACTAGGGATAACTAAATTGACATGATCATGGAACGCTATAATTTTTTCCTGATATGAGGGACTCATCGAGTGTATTTTTGACTATTTCTAGGGTTACATGGGAATCCCAAAAAATGTTGGGCATTTTATGTTACTACCCTAATTTTTGTCCAAGTCAAATGCAGTGTAGTTTTAGCAGATGTAACTTGACTTTTTTAGGCCACCCTTTGTGGTTTTTCAACCAAAATTTTTTTTCCTTTTTAATTTTTTTGAGTGCTCAATTATTTTCCTTAATCATACAAATTTTAGGTTTAGTGATCTAGTACTCAACTTTTACACAGGGTTCCCTTTGTGGGTTTTCCAGCTAGTGAGTTTTGTGTCTCTTTTTGTGGGTAATTTAAAGTCTTAAAAACTAGAATAATATAACTGGTATTTTAGGTTGAAAATATTTTATTATGAATTATAGGGTGAGGACCCCAATAGGGATAATAGTTTGGTAATGTCATAATATTATGTAGACATGAATGGGGGTTTTTTGAACCTTGGTTTGGAAATTTTTAAATCCAAGACATGATCTGGGGAAATTATGTAAGGAGTAAAATTAATAATGGTTTCTATAATGATGTTTTGGGGTGTACGGAGCTAGGAGAAACCTCTCATTGGGATGAATTTTCCTTTTCTTGACAGGCCTTTTTTGTGGAAAACTTATGTAGAGCTAACCAGGGCATATTGTGCATAGTAAAACAAAGGTTTCCTTAGGACACTGAACCTCCATTTTTTATGGCCAAGTAATTTGTGAAAATTTGGATTTATCAATACCACAATGGTTGGATATTCAAGGGAATAAATTTTGAAAATTACGAGGGCATCTGTATCAGCACTGACCATGAATAAAAAACCACTCCTACGTGAATTTTTCTTGCGTAAAGGATAGATGGAGCATGGTGTAGTTTAATGTCATGAAACTAGGACATGAAATGTTAAGTTTAATGTCTTACTAAAAGAAATTTTTAGGTCTATAGTTTAATTTTACTTAGCTTTTACTGAGGGATAAATGATTTTTCATTTTCATGGTAATCTATCAAAAAATACTTCATCATTCTCAAGCATGAATGGGAAATGATTTAAGTTATAATCTGGTTGTTTTTGAATCTGATGAGTTATATGAGATGAATATGTGGTTTGGGTGTATAGATATTGGAGAATCCTCTCCTAGGGATGAATTTTACTTTGCCTGAAAAGCCTTTTTTTCAACTTATGCAGACCCAACTAAGGCATATTATGCCTAGTCAAACAAAGGTTTCCCCAGAACTCTGACCCCCCCCCCCATATTTAATGGTGTTGGAGGATTATGTAGATTCATACTTCACTAGACATAGATTTTGGTTTGTGAAAGAAAAGTAACTGAATATGAAATGATCATTTCATGCTGAAATTTTCTAAGAATGGGTAGAAATGTTTCCTTTACGCAGGTCTGACCTATACGTAAGAAGTATTTTTGTTCTTATAGTTGGGCTATAGTCATAATGTTTGGGAATCACTATGCATCTTTTCAAAATGAGAATCAATCTATACATAATTCTTGGAAGTTTTTCTCACTCATCGATTGAAATATTTCATAGGAAAGGGTAATTGTATTTTGAATACAAGCTTATAAGTGAGGTGAGAAACATATTGGACCCTCATATATAGATCTAAGTCATGTATTATAGAGAGGGAGAATTTTTGTTTTTGTGGATAGACCAAGATATAGGATCTAGGTGTCTTTGTGTATCATGTAAAAGTGAGAATCAGGTCATAAAAAGTTCTTATAGGGTTACCTATGAAAGTCAAACTTGTGCATAGGGAAATGAAATTTTTATCTTTTAGTGTAGCTTGAACCAGGATCAGATATTCATGTGTCACGACATATCCTATGGTGGTATAGATTAATCCATATATAGTTCTTGACATCATATAGTTTAGTGTCATGAAACTAGAACATTAGTCATGTAGTTTAACATCATGTGGTGAGGATGACATGGGGTCTTATGGTTTCAGGTCAAATGGCTAAGGCCATTTTTCATATAAATGATGAGTAACAAAAGAATCATCAGGTCTGTATTTTTTGACAGGCCTCAGACGTGAGTGAGAAAGAATATATAAGCCATGCTTCGGGGGTTTCTCGAATTAGGAGAAATGATATGTGGAAAACGGAATTTGGGATTATGTATATAGAAGAGGCCTCTCTTGGGGATGAATTTTACTTTGGTTGATAGGCCTTTTTTGAGGGCAACTTATGTAGAGTCAACTAGGGTATATTTTTTATAGTCAAACAAATGTTTCATTAAGACACTAACCCTCCATTTATGATGAATAGGGGGATATTTTTAAGATCTAAAATTTCATGGGGAACATAGTATGATTAATGGGAGGAATTTTTCCAGGTTTTTAAGAAAAATTTAGAATTTGATTAGCCATGGAGTGTGAAATTCCCTACATATATCTGACTCACGTGTTGGGGGTCATTTCTATTTCCTTGATAGAACCCCGAATGAGGAACCTAACCTTGATATCTCCTACATAAATCTTTTTTTGTTTATTGGATATGGGGACATTTTTTTACTCATGGATAATGCTTGGACATGAGTTCTATGCATCACAATGTATCTCATTAAGATGAGAATCAAGCCACACATAGTTCTTGAGGTAACATACAGTTCAGTGTCATGTTGCAAAGATATTATCCATGTGTTTTAATGTCATGTGGTAAGGACGTAGGTTCCCTGATGTGAAGTGGAAATATTATGGATGGACTCAAGATCAAATACTTGGGTGTTTATACGTATCCTGCAATAGTATGAATCAATCCATACATAGTTCTCCAACTAGATTTTACCTTGTTTTTTAACATTTTTTGATAAGGATATATATTGTTCCATGTATGGTATTACTAACAGGACCATAGAAACCCTAATCTGGATTGATATTCCTTGATCATGTGAGAAACCCCCTATTGAAACTCTTAATCCCATGTGATTTTTTCTTGATGTGAGAAACAAGGGGGTGGAAAAGGTTTTTTCTACCACATAGAGGTGATGAAATGAAGGATATGGGAATTTTAAATTTATGGTGGCTGGACCAGGGTATAGAATTAAAGAATCAATATGTATCTCATTATAGTGAGAATCAATCCACATATAGTTCTCAGACCCCGTGCAATTTAATTTCATGTGGTAAGGATAATGGTGACTCGGCATGAAAGAGGGAGAATGTTGTGGATAGACCCGTCCGAGAATCACCACATATCTTATGGTGACATGAAATAAGACACGCGTAGTTATTAATGAGAGTTATATACACATTTCTGATCTATAAAAAAAGGGGGGATTTTTCCCATTGATTGTTTTATAATTGTGGATGGACCTGAGATTGGAGGTCCTAGTGTCCCTGTGTATCCTGTTTGGACAGGAATCTATAAACACATAGTTCTGGGAAGACTCCCTAAGAAAATATAATTTGTATATAGGGAAGAGGGATTTTTTAACTTTAATTGTGGTTGAACCCAGGATTAGGGATCTCAGCATCACTATGTATCCTCTGATGATAGGAATAAAAAAACAAATATCTATAAATAGGATTCCATGCACAAATCTAACTCATGTATAGAAAGAGGGAACTTTTCTTAAAATGGACCTATAAGTAGGACCCACTTTGGAGTCCCCTACATTAATTTAGTTTGTATAAACAGGAGGGAAATTTATAGTATCTCATTGTTGGGACCAGTACATGGGGTCTAGGCATCACTACATATCCCATAGAATGAAAATCAAGAAACACATAGTTCTTGAGGAATTCTCCCTACATGGGTCTGACCCGTACACAGGGAGGGGGAATTTTTTTCTTTTTATATTTTTATGGATGATCCAGGATGTTAAATCTAGGTGTCACTACATATCCTATGTGGATAGGTATAAAGCTTCATGTAGTTATTGAATATGGCATAGTGGGTGACCCATGCTAAGGGTGATGTCCTCTCGGGTGATAACATTATGGTTCTATGTAGTTTAACATCATGAAATGAGGACATTGGTGTCATGTTGTTTATTGCCTAGAGAATTCTATGATGATATCATGCTTTTGAAGGTCATGTGATAAATAATTTCTATATAGTTTAACATCATGTCACTAGGAAAATTTACCGTGAATTTTAACATCATGTGATCAGGAAGATTGTGTCTTCTGGTTAAGGGTAGGATGATTTTTTGGACCAGTGAGAAACATAATCCAGATGAAAAGAGGCCTTGAGGACAAATACTAATAATAAAATCATCTTTTTAATGGAGGTAAATTTATGATTGGGAATTAAACAATAAGTATATGGATCACTATGTATCCTGTGAGGACAGTAATCAATCCACATGTAGTTCTCTAGGTACCATGTAGTTTAACTTCATGTGATTAGGACAATGTACCATATAGTTTAACATCATGAAATTAGGAATATTTACCATGTAGTTTAATGTCATGTGATCAAGATGATGTACCATTTATTTTAACATCATACGATCAAGATGATTTACCATGAAGTTTAAGATAATCCGATTAGGACGATGTACTATGAAGTTTAACATCATGCGATCAAGATGATGTATTGTGCAGTTTAATGTCATGCAATCAGGATGATGTTCTGCGTAGTTTAACATCATGCGTTTAGGATGATGTTCCATGAATTTTAACATCATGCGATCAGGATGATTTATCATACATTTTAACATCATACTATCGAGATGATGTACAATGCATTTTAACATCATGTGATCAGGATGATGTATTACACAGTTTAAAGTCATGTCATCGGGACTATGTACCATGCAGTTTAATGCCACGTGATCATGATGATTGTTTTGAAATAGTGGGTTCCCTAACCCAACTATTCAGTTCTTTTGATTACCATATCATTTATACAGTAAGCTACACATGATGTCATCTTACCATTATAGTGTATACTTTTCTACATCCACTATTGAAATGGTAATGTCCAAATATTAATTGTTGTATCAAAAGGTTACAGTAGTTTCTAGGATCTAATGAGAACCTCTAGATACTATAACTTTAATATTAAATATGTGTTCTATGGTCTAGATACATATTACTGATTGGACATAGTTGATATTTGACTATTAGGTGTTGGGGGCTCATAAGCATTGAGACTTCTTCTCATGAAATTTGCACTTGGTGATCTCTAGTAATGAGATCATGAGGACTGACCTGGAAATAGGAACACCACATGTTTCAGGTGTCATTGGATGTTCTTATCTATGATCAAATGTGATGGTCTCCAGACTTGAGATTATTACCATTGTATGTTATTTGATTGCGTACTTTAACGCAAGATGAAAACCAAGGCAATGAACTAGTGGCGAGGTAGTTCATGTTGGGTGCGTCATTGGTGGAATGGCATTGGTTGAATGGTCAAGAAAGGATTTTTTGCTTTTGGGTTATGGAAGTAATATATCCCAGGCCATGTTGATATGGATGGAAATACCTTAATAAGACAATGGCCATGGTAGTCGGGGGTAAATCTATCCAGTTAAATCAACAAACAATAAAGAAAGATAAGTGAGATGACACGTGAGTATGTCCTTCTTTATGAGATATTATAGACAAAGAGATAATATTACATAGTGCATGTTCGTAGGTTGGTTGTCGCTGTTGTGGCAATCCTTATCTCTTTAGGGGCCATGATGGGTTGCTAGATCTTGCTCTTGTTCTGTGAATACTATTCAATACTATTGAGATAAGAGCCTAGAGGGTCACACACAAAATCATATTCAATAATCTTCCCTATTCGGTTGAATAGGAGATTTGGACATGGGGGGCCCACCACTGGGGTCTTGGATTTGTCTAAGGTTAAACTATGACCAATGAAATAAATAAATTCATATTATTTGAGTTTGGAATAATTAATATTGATTTTATTTATTAAATGTATTTATGAGTTTTAAATAAATATATGAAAAATATTAATTGATGGATATCAAATTATTCAAGGTTCAATTAATATTTATGGGAGAGACAAGTCAATTTAATGACTTAATTATTATCATGTAATATATTTTAATATATATGACAAGTGAGTGATAATAATATTTATGACTTAGAAAAGTAGTCATAATATGTTGTTAATAGTGCATTAAGTATTCGGGGTCCGGTTTGGCATTTTGGGGTAATTAATTAACCACTATAAATATTAGAGGAGAGGATATTTATATTTACTATTCATGGTGCTTCTCTCTCCTCTCCTCTCTCCCATAACTTAGAGAGTGGTTCTCTAGATCCAAGGGGATTAAATCAAGCACTCTCTCAGACATCGCTAGCGAAGCGATGCGGTGATCATTGGAGCATCGAAGGCATCGTCACAATTCCACGCTAGCACCCTGATTATGACGAGTGGCATTCCAGCAGATTTCTTGGATTATGTGTGGATGATCTATAAGAGTTCGATGTTAGATTCTTCAAGCACTAATCACCAACGATGAGCAGACATCGTGTGCGGCTTCAGAATTAAAACCGGTATTTTTATAGTTTTTTGTGTGATTAAAACCCTTCACGCGAGATAATCGGCTTTGACCAAGATGCTCTTCACGGATGTCGACAAGTATACGTCGATCGTCGGTTGGAAAATTTTATAAAAACCCACTTGTTTTGGGATTTCGCTGTGTGCCAGGTTACAAGAGATTGTGAATTTTTATTACATGAAATACTTCTTCCAGAACATTGAATTTGTGTGGGCATGGTAATCTTCCCATCCATTGATATAAAATAGGATCCATTGGAGTAGAATTTGTGTATGGAATAGGGTCCCTCCAACTTGGGCTCCAACTTTGGAGGTTTCTTTCTGAGTATCATTAGAAACCTAAGGACCAACACCATCTCTTCCTTGAGTAAATACTGGAGGTGAAAATTCTTTTTAAAGTCTCGTGAAATCTAGTTTTGGTGGACTTACAAATGAAGAAAGGTGTGAAATATCTTCTCATCCATTCAATCCGATTCGTCCATCCATTTATAGGATTTCTCATCTATATATAACTCATCCCATATATCCACTTAGAGCGATGGAAATTGAACTTCAATGCATAAGACCACCTCTGTTCCATATACTAATGAGTACGGGGTCTTCAGTGTGGTAGTGAAAGTCCTAGTTCTGTAAGATCACAAGGCATGTAGGAGCTTGTCCAACCAATAATTTCTATCCTTACCTACCATATTTGGGATTATATTTGATTGGGTTTTGTAGAAGGGCTCTATCTGTTTGTTTACTGATGTATGGAAGTGGGATGAATGGTTTGAATTTAATTTTTTACTCCTAATATAGTTTTTCCAATTCAGAATAACAGAAATTTTTTTCATTTTCCATCAGCATAATATGAGGGACACCAAATTTGGTGATGTTTTTGGCTCTCACAAAGATGGTAATTTTACTTTATCTAACCTCTTTGAGGGGAATGACATCGGCCCACTTGGATAAGAAGTCGGTTTTAGTGAGAATGTACTTGAACTTCTTGGACGTAGTGGGAGGATATGGTCCCACAACATCCATTCCCCATATGAAAAATGTCCAGTAGTATTTTGATATGTGAAACAACTCTAGGGGTTGGTGGATGAAGTTGGCATGAACTTGGAAGGAATGAAACTTTTTGGTGAATTTAGTGTAGTACTGCATTATAGTGGGATAGTAGTACCCACGCCTTTAGATTTTATGGTAAAGCTTGGATCCTGATAGGTGGGAGCCATAGGATCCAATGTGAACTTTCTTCATGACATCAGTAGTATTTTATCTATAATTTCACCTTATAAGGAACTCGTCAAGTATTATCTTATAGAGTACCTTTTGAATATTCATTCCATCATATAGAACAAATTTAATTTCTCATCATCATATTTTATATTTCCTGGATCTTTCTGGTGGGATCTATCCCTTTTAAAGGTAGTCCAAAATGGGTGTCATCCAACCGGTGGAAGTGATGTATGGTTTAGGGATGGGGATAATATCATTTATATCTTCTGTGTTGGCTTGAATGAAAGGTGAGACCATCTGGAAGTGTGAATATCTTATGACTCTTTCATCGTGGTCTAGATCCTCTAGAGTTGTGGCCATATTTTCTAATGCATCATCTTGGGAATTTTGCAACTATAAGACATGATTCAACGTCGAATTTAAAGGTAATTTCACCATTATTCCGAAAAATGGTTTATAAGGGAGATTAGCTATTCCTTTTTTATTTCATAATCCCCATTGATCTACTTGATGACTAGTTGGGAATTGCCTTTTACATTCAAATGATTAATTTGTACTTGGCGTGTCAGCTTTATCCCTATAATGAGAGCCTTATATTTTGCTTCATTGTTCATGCACCCTTCAAATAGTAAGAAAGAGTAAGGAGGGACTACCTTTGTTAGAGAGATGATCATGACTCCCAGCTTTTTTGAGCCTGGGGTATTCCATCCTCTTCCTTGAAGGACTTCTGGATGCACAATTAGAATACATCTCCCATATCTAGGGGCCTCTTGAATAGAAAAAACCCACTTTATCTAGTAGTGCAGCATATAATGAATTCATTTATTCTATGGGGTTCTCTTCTAGAAAATATTCTAATTCGTACCATTGATCACTTTTTGAGTCACGAACTGAATTTTAAACAGCTGAAAAATGACTCACCACCATGATAGATGTCATGTCAACATCATATGACAGAGAATGTAATTGAGTGGGTTTCTAAGAGTGACCAAAAAGATCTCTTGATGCTCTTTGTTGTTCCTCAACTTATAGATTGCAAAAAATAGTGCCAGAAAGCTCTTATCGATGTTTGAATAATGTGTATTAATATAGATCATGGATTGACTAAGATAAGAAAGGATTTTTTGCTGTTGGAATCATTATTTTGTGTTTGGAAGGCACCCATGTATTGCTCTATGGTTTTCACATACAAAATAAGCATCCTTCCTTCGGCATGAGGCACTAGAAATGATAGGATTAAGAGATATTTCTTAATACTATTGAATGCTTCCTAACAATCATCAGTCCACTAATATGTGACCCATCCTTCATCAACCTAGTAAAGGGAATACATTTTCCTATGAGGTTGTCTATGAAGCGCCCAATATAGAACAAGGGTCCTTGAATCCTTCTTAACTATGTGAGGTTGAGAGGAGGTGACATGAAAATGATAGACTTTGTCTTATCAAGGTTGATTTTAAGGACATGGTGGCATTGATGAAGCTAATAAATTTTCCTAGGGTAATGTCGAAAGCACATTTCAAGGGGTTCACTTTTAGGCTAAGTTATTGCAGTTTGTTGCGGATGGTTTCGATATTGATTAGGTGTTCATAACATTATCAATAATTAACCACCAGTTAATCAACATAACATTCAGAAAAAAATCACATGAATGGTTTGAATATGCGATGCATGGAACATTGGTACATGGTGTTGGCATTCTTCAAGCCAAAGGGAATTACCTGATATAAAAGTACTCCCTAAGGGGACCTGAAGGTAGAGTATTATTAATCTTCCTGGACTATTTGAATTTGATTGTATCTTGAATAACCATACATGAAGGAGATATCTTGATATCTACTTGTCTTGTCAATTAATGGTTCTGTGGTTGGGAATGGGAAATCATCCTTCGGGTAGTGTCAGTTGAGATCCCTAAAATCGATGTTGACTATGATCAACCCATTATTTTTCATGATGAGGGTGATATTGGCTATAAATTTGGGACATTGGAATTCCTGAATGAAGTTCGATCTAATGATCTTATCAAATTCAGCCTCAATCTTGGTAACATGTTCTGGTTTCATCCTTATGGCTACTTTTTGATAGCCTCAGTGGTCCTCTAGCAGGCCCAGGTGGTGAGTGGCCACCTCGGTATTGAGTCCTGGAATTTTTATGTAGTTCCAGGTGAACACATACCATTTCTTGTTTAGGAAGGAGTTCTATAACTATTGATCCTCAGAATACAAGGATGCGCTAATCAAGGTAGGTAATGGGTCTTATTTTGTACCAAGATTTATTTATCTGAGATCATCAATGGTGGTAGAGACACCCCCCCAAATGCTAGTGGCGCATCCCTAAGGTCCTCCTCCCCTTATTCTTCTTCCTCTTAATATTTTCTATCTTGTTTTATAGGGGGGTAAAGTAGTGGGATAAGTTCTCTATGTGTGGGGGAGGAGTTGATATCTTGTAATATCAAAGGAGTAACTTCCTCTGACCTAGTTGAAAATGTAGGACTTTCTTGAAACTCATGAGAGGATGGAGTCAGATATGTAGAAGGACTGTATTCATCCTATTTGGGTGAATATACAACCTATTCTACATCATCTAGTGAGGTAGGGATTCCTTGGATATCTAGGGGTGGAATGAGGGAATTTTCATCCAAGATCTCATCACTATCTAGGGATTCATCAAACTCTTCAACATTGCTAGAATCAGTGGTCGGGACAAAACTCTAAATATTATTGAATATGATCCTATATTTGGGTTCATATACTCGACCTAATTTATTGGAAATACATACTCTTTGTTTAACTATTTTAAGTGGTTGTTCAGGATCATTTCTAGACTATTCAGGGTAGTGAACCAAGAAAAAACATCAACCAGGGGTCATTTCCCTTCTCTCTAATAGAATCCTACATTGATATAATGTTACTCCTAGGATTCAAACATGGATTTATCTGTATGAAATTTCATTATTTTTCCATTAATGTATTATTTTATGCATTAATGGTATGATGAGGGAATTGTCATTTGTTGATGCAATCTGTGTCTCCCTAGAAAGATGTTGAACGGTGTGTTTTTTTGAACTACCATAAATTCTAAGTCATCTATAAGGTATCCAAATTGGATCTTGAGTTTGATTTAGACCAATGGATTCTGATCACTTCTATCGTAGCCCTATAGTGTTATGGTGGAAGGTGTTGGGTTATCCTCATCACAGACTAGCTGGAGAAGTGTTCGTACTGGAACGAGGCTAACTTTAGATCCATTTTTAATGAAATATTTTCAGAAATCCATACCATTTACCATATCGAACACATACAAGGGTCTGATGTTCCCCTATATAATGACATCCTCATCTTGATCTGTGAAGGACATAACCGCATGTAATTCTATATGATCAATCTCTATCTGATATACCTTAGTATTGTAAAACTCATCTTCAAACTCATAAAGTCTTATCAAAGCCTCTATGAGTGATTCCCTGAGGTCTTTTGAAAGGATCCGGGCATCCAAGAGTAATAGTTTGGCTGGTACGAAGGATAAATGTTTTAGGATTTAATACTTCTAGTATAAATAATTACGCTTCCCTGGGTGGGGATTCTCTTTCATAGGTGCTTTAGGGGATTTAGTATTTTATGTATATGGATCGGCCCTTGAAATGGGAATTAGAGGAGCTCCCCTCTTTGGTGGATTGGGCCAAATAGGCCTACCTACCCACTAATGGTGATCTGACACATGTACCCCCTCTAATTTATATTCCAAATTGATTGAGTCAGAATCACTTTTGGATGGTGTAGGGGGGTTTTCTTTCTCCTATTGGACCCATTAAAGGTCTATTCCATGATTTTTTGCAACATTGACAGCCCAAGTAGGGATGTGGCTAGAATTCTAGTTCCTTCCATGACTGTGCTTTCCCTGATATCCTCAGCTCCCATGACCTCTTCTATCAGCTCCTAAATTGGATTCGAAGAACTTGGGATCAAAACCATACTCATCATCAGATAAGGGATCCATTAAGTGAATGAAATTAATGGAACATAATGTCAACTCCTCATCTATTGAAAATTTTGTCTATCTGACTGTTTCTTGTGGTGTTGTTCGACGGGGAAGTTCCCATTGTTTCAGTTATGAGGGAATAATGTTTGAGAGAGTCAAATCTAGATTTTTCTTTAAGGTAGTTTCATCCTCCTACACTTTCTTCACACCATTCTGATCAATCCTCTTTTTGAAAGGTTGAATTTTCGAGGTTTGTGGGGCCGATGATGCTGACCATGCTGCAACAAAAGTAGTTGGGGGAATATTTTATTATTTCAACTATTCTTAGATAATACTATGATTTTAGTTGATTTTTCTTCTGAGTCATCCAACCATCAAAATTTTATGCCCTTTTTCTAAAAACTTCTTGTCACTCTCCTTCTTCCTGAGGGGTAGTGGAAAAATCAAATGTCACTTATGTTGGAAGCCTTTACAACTTTACTTTATCAAAATCATTTATTTTTTGTATGATGTATTTGAAGAAGAATCATTCTAGAATGGTGTTTCCCAATATTCAATTAAAGGGTCAATAATCCAATAGGTCATCAAGACCTACCTATTCGGGCCTTTTGGAATCTAATAGGTGAAGAAAATCATTGTCTATAGAAGCTATAAAATAGCCACATACTTGATCATATCAGAACAAGTAAACTTAATTCTTCTCTTACTTTAATTGATTTCTCTTGGGTTACCTCTACTTTTCTTGGTGTGTGAGGGGTTAATGTTAATGTATAGGTGGTGATTCAAGATATAGTGTGGGTTTATGATCTAGATCAAGCATGAATGCTTTCTAAAGTGTGATAAATGTCACCTCTACCTTTCTTGAACTTTTCCATGGGACTGGTGGAGTTATCCAAAGCTTGAGCTTGGTCTGTTTTATAAAGTCTTCTATTCTTTGGAAAATGGTGGAGAAATAATAAGATCCAACTACATATTTTTCCATGATGTGTAATATTTATATCTCATCATAAAGTTTCTATCTAGAAATATTAATTAGATAATATGGTGTAAGTGGTGAGTTCATGGAGTAGGTCAACCCTTTCTATCTAGAAATGAAATTTCAGACCCTCTCATTTTCTCACTGTTTTCAATTCTTGAGATCACTGATTGTTGTCATTTACAGTATTAAGATGAACTAAAAGATTAATTTCTAATGAAGATACTAACATCCCATGATCGATTAGTCTAGAAAACTAGTGTTCTATATGAAGGTTGGCCCTTGTAGGGTTCATATGAAGCAACTAGGTTTCACTGCTTTTGGTTTCTCTTGAGTTCCCATCAGGGGATCATAATAGGATGCATAGTCCATCAGATGTTGTTTTGGGTCACATGAGCCATTGAATATCAAAAATAGAGGGCTATTGAATTTGGGAAATGGTGGGTTTCACTTACCCAATTAGGTTAAGGCCTCCATTTTGGCTACACTGGTGCACGGTGCTCTTCCACAACTTCCAATCGAGGTAAAAATGACTCGATGGTACCGATAAGCCCTTGATGAGTGTTCGGCTAAACATGATATTTGACAAGTGTATCAGTTAGTTGGATCTGGTGTGCTGGTTCATCCATCATTTGAGACTGATATCGGTTCGGTGATATCTTTGGAGGATTTTTCTAAACTCATTCCAGTTTTCTCTTTAATGGATGGAAATATTGATATTCACCCATGATCAGGTCTAGTTAGACTAACGGTCCAAGCACCAAGTTGAGTGGATGTCTTAGCCTTTCTTCAATTATTGGGATGATTCCTTATGGATGAGGTACACCTTTTAGAAGTATACATTGAGAGTCTTCCTGGGGAGAATATTTTATTGGAATTATACCTCAAAGAAACTCCTCATTGAGTTTTCTCAAATATTTCATTTTTTCCTCTTACCGAGTGAATATTTCTTTGATCGTAGGTATCTTATCCTCATTGAGAGGAGGATGCAGATTGTATGTGGCCTTGTATTTATTTTTTGTTAGACATTCATTGAGGAGGTAGTGTGGGATTGATCAAGGGAGTACACAAATTTAGTGTGATTCTATGGTTATAGGTACGCACACATTCTTCATTTATCTCAGTGTGGATCGTGTTCCATATGGATCCATACTCTCCTTACTCCTCCTCATTAGCATCATTTTTTGTATTGTTCATATGGTTGATGCCCACAATTTTTACTGATTAATAATGAATTATAGGATTCATACTAGATATAAAATGATAGTAGGGTTTCTTGTTCCCTTTATTGAACCTCTCCCTTCCTTTTCTGGACCCTCTTCATGTTTCTTAGAGGAGGCTAACTCAGAGGGAACCTCTATGCAGCCTGGTCATATGCCTACCTTCTAGAGAAAATGGGTTGTGAGATGGAATGGAATGAGAGACCTTACTGCTTTTTTCCTACATAAATGGGACAATGATGATATCGGTTGAGGGGGTAGTTAAGGTAAAAATTCCCCCAACCCTATGGGCTAGGGTTTCTCTCATTATCTTGTTGTTATGACTTCGTCTTGACTTGTCGGTCAGACACATATATTTTGAGTTAAAAAATCCCCCAATCCTATGGGATGGGGATGATCTCATAATTTAGTGGTTGCTGTTACTATCTCTTCTCTCTTTATCTCATGAATCCTTGTTCGATCAGGATTCAGATACGATGTTGAGTTTTCATGTGAACAATTTTCTTCTAGGGACATTAGCAGTGCTTGATGATTCACTTCCCTTAAGTCAAGATCTTGATAAATGTTCCCAGCTACCTGGTTCAATAGTTTTTTGAAGGATTTATCTCATCAGGCTTGATTCTTTTGGGGCTTATCCAACTATTATTCTTATTGAGTGAGACATCTATCCTAATCTTGGGTTTTTCTTGATATTTGCATTGGAATAATGACATCACAAGATGTTATTTCTAGTGGTTTCTTCTGAATGGGGCATGCTGTGAAATGAAAAGATAAATGTTCACCCAATCCCCAAATATGAAAACTAGGTAGGGAATCTACAATTAGACAATGAAACTCATCCAAAATATAGAGGTATGTCGATTGAATATATTTTAATCGATTCTATGATCTTGGTCATCATGTAGATAGAAGGGATTCTAAGTCAATTTGATGACGAAGCTCTCCCAATATTTTAACTTGGTATACATACCCAATATAAGGTAAGAATTTTTCTTTCAGGTGGTGGATATTTTTCTAGATATTCATAAGGATTTTTTATGAATTCTTATGAAAAATGCCTTTGGAATATCAAACAGAGGAGTGGCTAAGAGCCAAAACATGGTTGGTTTGTCATCCCTAGATAATTCTCTTTTCACAAGAAACATAACCTTTTATTTTTATACAAGATACTCCTCTACTTGATCACCACAATATGATCACTTCTTGATGGTTTTATCAAAATTATCTGAGCTATTTGAAGTCTCATTGGTATGAGAATGGTCAAGGCATTGGTCAAAGAATGAGCGTTACCTCAGACCATCTTCTGGTTGATAATGGATTTCACTTTTCATTGATAGGGTCTCTATAATGTTTGGCCCCATACTTCCAAGAACCATATAATATGAGTTCCTTCTCACATTTGACTCAACAAGGGGAGGAAATTCTTTCTTAAATGGGATTTCTCTATGGGGAGAACCTTCAGAGTGAATGTTATCATGGAGTGGACTACCATCATAACTTTGTGTCCGACTGTAGGGAGAATTTAAAAAGTGTGTACCCTAGGGATGACCTTTAGGGTAGATGATAGTAAGGGGATGACCTTCTTGTTATTTTATATTATGGACATGAGGCTGGATACCTTAATGATCATCATGAGATAGGCTCTAATGATCGATTTTCTTACACCCACGAAGGGAGCCTTTGTTGTGGATACTTTGAGGAGGACCTCCATAGCTACTAATAATAATATTGCAGGGAGTAACTCTTAAACTTCTACTACCACTCCCATAATTTGATAACAGATTGGTAGGATCATGGGCCACCAGTGATAGGTGTTTGATGACCTCAAGAAATCCAACTTCCAACAGAGTAGGGTTAGGATTCTTCTCTTCATTTTATAGTTTTCTTTGGCATGATTTATTTTTAGGTTCTCTCTTGTGGTTGATCAGGGATACTTGTTGTAAGTGATGGCCTTCACATACATGTGCCTCTTCAAGTGGCTCCTATGGTGCTGCCATGATATGCAGGTAAGCTTCCAAAATTCTGGCAAGGATATATTCCTGCTCTAGAGGGACCATCTAAGTGTACCGGTTCCCCCCAATTGGAATAGGTATTTGTACCCAATAATTTTTTTCTATATATCATTAAATATTGCCGAAAACCCTCCTAGATGAGAGCAGGGATACATGTCTACTCTTATGTGACCACCCCATTGTGTAGATGAATCACCACACTTGAGGAGGTAGGGTTTTGGACCTGACACCTAGTTATTTCTACGGACATGATTACATCTTGGAAAGTCTATATAATATGGTTATGTATTTATATATGGAACTCTATCATTACTGAAATGTACTCAGAGACATACTTAGTGGGAATTATAATATAAGTCCATTCTGGTGTCGGTGAAGGAATACGTTCCTACTCTGGTCCTCCTTTTCCTACCAGTAATTACTAATAGTCATCCTATGCAGGACTAGATATATGAATCTTCTCCAGATTTAAAACCAGGATAATTCGGATACTTTCTCAATTTTTTTTATATTTTCATGGTAGGTTTGATATTCATCCACATGAATTTGTGTCTTCACATAGGTGGTTTTCTTTATATTTGATTGACGGGCTTGATGTGCAACCATAGGAATTTGTATATAATTATAGTTAGTTGTTTCTGTATTTTCATGGTGGGGTTGATGTTAATGAGCCATAATTTATAGTTACTCATAGTTTGCTATCATATTTGACTGAAATTCTTCTTGTTCATCTGTAGTAATTTGCATCTGCTCGTAGTTTTTCATCGTATTTGACTAAAAATATTCATGTTAAGGAGTTGTAATATGCATATTATTATAATTTTTCTCCGTAATTTATGGATGGATTGATCTGAATGAGTAGATATTTGTGTCTTCTCATAGTTTTCTGTCATATTTGACTAATGAGCTTGATAAGAGTGAGTAGGAATATACATCTGCCTATAGGTTGAAACCATGTTTAATTAATAGTCTTCTTTTGTAGGAATATAAATGATGTATTATTATTGATTGTTTTAAAGTTACCCTTTATGATCCAACCTAGGGACCCGAGTCTCTATGACTTAGGCTATGGAACGCGGGGAAATATCCTTTGCATAGTGAGGATATTGGGTCACACAATGTTGATTGTGATGATTACTAGCAGGGGACCTTGGGTGGGGCCCCTATACTGCTGGGATAAGGTTTTTAGTGATGACTTCACAAACCTACCTATGTTAAGGGAGGAACTAATTATTTCATTCTAGGGATAGGATCTCAAAATGATTTGAGATGACTATTGGGGCCGTCTAGTTCTAGATCGTCGACCATCACTGGGTGGACAGCTCGCGGGGATTCATGGACTAGAGGGCATGTCAATCTGCCTCTAGGGTTGGGAGTGTACCATTATTGTAATAATCATGAACCAATTCATTTTAAACCCAGTGTTGATGATGATGGGGGGTATGGCATCCACTATTTGTATGAGGACCTCACATGTGAAGTGACTGATGTGCATTTCCATGATAGTGGATGAGATTCCATTGAATTGAAGAGAGTTCTAGTTAAATGTTTCTATAATAAATTTGACAAATACAAAAATAAAAACTTGTCAAAGTAGCATCTTAGGACCACATGTGTAATTGATGGTATCATTTGACCCTCTTCCATTTTGAAAGCAAAAGGGGACTAATGATGCTTGACACCCCCACCTTGTTTAAGGATTGATGTCAGTTTCAGAATTTTTTTTCTGATGAATGTATGGAACCATATGGTTGATTTTATGGGGTTTAGTTTTATATAATAATTTCCGTTAGGTTTACTACTTCTGAGTGGCCTCTAACCTTTTTTTTGTGTCATCAAAAACACCCAAGGGGTTCCATATCCATGACTAATCATGGACCTACTTTCCAAATATAGGAAATCGTTTGGGAAATTGGTTGATAAAACTTAATAAATCAGATTGGTTGAGAGGATGGGAAGTTGGTCCCATCACACACTTTTGGGGAAAATATTTATTATTTTAGGGCTCTCTTATATATTTAAGATATGTTCTTGAATCCTTTGTTCATTCCCAAATATTTATACATGGATCACCCTGAGGTAACGATCAATTATTACTACACATGGGTCTAGAATCATCTGTATATATTCAAGGTTATCCATTTATAGGAATATTTTTATGTATTCTAGGATTTCCAATAATTGTTCCCTTTTATGAATTAATTAGAGATTATTTGTTCATTCATTAAGATGATGATGGATTAATCCATGTAGTGAGGTGATTTGGAGTTTGCAGTCATCTAGGGAGAAGGAAATTGTTTTGATGTCTAGATAGAACCCACAATATGGTCTTTCTATGTATCCTTATGAGTGGAATCCGAACTCATGTAGTTCAGTGCCACTTAGCGGGACACATCACCTTTTAAGGTTGTGTGACAAAGACCAAACCATGAAATTTAATGTCATGCAACAAGGATGTCTAGGTGAAATGTGGCAAGCCAAAATTTGGTGTGTGGATTAGGTCGTGGTGGCCCATGGGAGCCAGAAGATATGTGGTATCCTATGTGGATATGACCCTATTGGGAATGTGGCCCGAATAACATTAGGGTGAATTTGGATGTTGGTTTTAGACCTTTGTGAGGCTTCCTACATATCCTAATTAATTGGGAATCAAATCCCATGTAGGTCAGTATGGGTTGGGGATTACATATAGTATGTGTCCCATTAAGCATGATTGAATAGATCTTAAAATCAGAAGGATGCCCATTTAACATAACTGGGGATTATATCGTATAGGAGGCCTACTTGGTGTTTTGAATCATGTGTATTTCATGATCATAACTAAACTATAATCCCATGTGATACATGCTCAGTGTGAGAAACATGAGTAAATAATAGATCTAAAAATCACACTATCCAATTTCATTCACTGGTGGATGGATGGTGTAGCCCAAAGGGAGAGAGAGGGGGGGATTTTAATGCTCCAATATCCTATTTTATTATGATATCCCGGATACTCACATCTAGTGATCCATCCAAATATGTCTTGGGATGAAGAAGAGGAGTAAGAGTACTTCTTACCACAATAAAGGCTAGGGAATTACTCTAGAAAATATTCCCTTCTAGTCCCCAGGGAAGAGAGGAGTGGCCAGCATTGGCCTATAGTGAACGGAAAGGCCAGTGGTTCCCCTCAATCCTAAGAATGGGGAGGTTAACTTGAGAACATTTAATTCTATGGGGACTTCCAAGGTTGAGACCCTCATTTCGATGGGAATGTAGACTTGAATACATTCTATGGATCCTCCTTGTTTAGTAGGTTACACATGTTACTCTTCTTAACATGGGTACGTATACTCAAGAGTACATGCTGATGTGATTGATAATCTAAAAACACATTTCAAGTGGCTTTGGAAGAGCCCTTGGCCTAATGTCATTGACTGCTTCATGGAGGGGCCAAAGTGGGGCCTAATTATATGATGGAAGGGAGTGATTGGAGGTGGAGAGTATAATTCCCTAGGATCCCCATTCAATGTAGGAGGTTCTTATGTGGGATTTGGTTCCCTCCATGTACCATGTTGCTATGCAGGTGAGAGTACTGTCCATATAGTGTTGTACTATGAAGACCTGGGTTCTGCCCGCATAGCATGTTGCTAAGAAAGGCTAGGTTTCATCCATTTAGTTTGTTTCTAAGCAGGGATGATTTCCTCCCCTGTATCATTTTTTTATGTGGGTTAGGGTTCTTCCTATATAGCATTTTTCTTTGTGGGGTGCTGGTCCATAAAGGGGAATCCGTTTAGGCCCTATGGAATTCTTTCCGCAGAGGGGTTTTAAGTTTTTTGATGGATGCATTTTTTCCCCCTAAATGTTATATAGTGGTTTTAATTATTGGAAATCAACATATCTATCCCAATATATCTCTAAGGATTTTCTTTTTTTTGGTCTCCCTCTAATCACTCATCGCTTCAATTTTTTTCTTGATTCTCATCGGTTTTCATTCATAGAATAATGGAGGGACCAGAAACCAGGAGGTTTGGTCACCCATGGAGGGCCATGAATCTTTTTTTCGGGATCCCAATGATGACACCCCATCCCATTAACAACTTCATTGGTGGGGGAAGATCATTAACGGGTAATAAAATCATCATCTAAATCCAAAAATTACTTTGTTTTCTTTATGGGATTTAGTGGTGCCATCATGTCCCATAAACTATTTCATTTGTGGGGGACGGAAATCACAATTCAACACCCCAAACTTCTTGGTTTCATTTGCGGGTGTCAGGGGTACTGTCACATCCTATGAATGATATAGTTCATGGGGGAAAATTGTTCGTATGGGTGGAAATCACCGTTCATTCCCACAAATGAGTTTGTTTCATTTTCAAGATCCTGTAGTAACATCTCATCCCATAAAAAATATCATTCACATGTCACTTCATGAAGTAGCAGTCTGTGTATTAATTTTTACTACGTGGACCTGAACATTCATTTGAAGCTTCATCCCCTTTGAACATTTTCTTTTAATTCTACTTCTAGGTGAATTTATACTATTTTTGAAGTTCATGGAACTCTCTTCCTCTTGTATATAAAATTTTAATGGCCCAATAAGGATATATGGAGAAAAACCAAAACTTCCAAAGAGGACTAGGATGTTTTCCAATTGATGAAAATTCTTCTAATTAGATTCATTTAGATTTTGGTCCTCGTTGAAGCCTCTTATAAATATGACCTACATTAAAAAAAATATTATATCAAATATATAAGGGCTACTATCCATTTGATAAAGTATACATAATTTAATTTATAGAGACTATTGGATCGTAAGATAAGTAATGAGGATAACGAGATAAATCCAAACTCACCTTAGAAAAAGGTAAGAAATATGATCCTCTTTGAGCATAGAATTCTGAAATTGATTTCTATGATTCCCTAAGGGCATGACCATCATATTTCATAACTTAAAAGAAAATATTTCATTAGAATACATACCAAATATCTTTTAGGTCTAAATTTTTATAGAATTAGGAAAAAAATATTAACTTAAAAACCCATTTCTTTTTCAACTAATTGATGTTTTACCACTATATAAGTGACTACTTAATCCATAACACATTTTTAATATCTCCAAAAAAATGTCTACACAAGATAATCTTTTAGACATACCAGATGTATTGATTTCCTTTTTTACCTAGTTAAAATGAAACCTAAGAATGGGTGATGTCAAATTCCCAGTAAGGGTAAGCATAAGTGATAAAAATCAAAGATCACAAGTAAGCATAAAATAAACATATGCGTATGAGAATTTAAGTAAGAAACATAAACATAAAATATAGAATTCATACCCAATAACACATGGATCATGTGATAATAATCATAGCATGAGGATTTATCATAAATAAATTGATATAAAAGGATCTTGTCATCTTATGATTGTGACCATAACATAATGCATGACATCATTAACATAATTCATCGTTCACTCTCAAAACACTCATCACATAGTTGAAAAAGTCTCATGGTGGATTAGGTTAACTCCATAATCTGATACATAACATCTCATGTGATATAAATCTTTACCTAATGCATTGGAATGATATAATTTTAGGCCCACCTGTCACATAAAATTGTGTGCATGAATAAGTGTTCCAAATAGAAAACATTCATAATTTCATAAAATATATGTTAACGATAGAAAAAATGGGTTTCGTGATTATTTATACAAAACCTAAACATAAACCATCAAGAGAAATAAGGTATAATATTTCAAAATAAAATATCCCTAGTTAATAAAATAAACATATAAGGATGTTGGCATTGATGGAAAAACACTCTTGTAATAAGAATTCTTCAAATGGTACCTTACAAGAGATTAAGAATTCAGGTTGTTTGATACCATGACATAAGTTCAACAAAAAGAAAATATTATCATTTAAATAAGATGGTAAATCATGAAATTAATATCCCATGAGGTTAATTACTTTTGAAACTAAAATGGTAAACTCAATGAAAAAATGTATGAGTTTTTATAAAAAGATGTTTAACATTGTCATAAAATACGTTATTTTTGGGTCATTTTCAAAAGTCATTTTCAAATATTTGAAGTGAAATACTTTATAAAAAATGATTTTAAAAAATAAATATTATTAATGGAGACATTAAAATATCATAAATTTTTATCTTTAGGAATTTTATAGGGGAATAAAAACATTTTATTATAAAGTGGAATAAAAACCCATTTTTACACATTTATTGAAAACCCACATTGAAAAAACAATACAAAAAAATATTTTTGAAATGAGTTAATGATAATTATAAATTTTATAGAAAATAAAACTTTCTTGGTATTCTAAATGTTAAGGTAAATATTGGAGGGAAAAGGAAAACACGAGTATGGATGATAAACTATCATTTAAGATGATTATAATTATTTTTAACATAGTTTCATTTTCAAGAAGGAAGATATTTCATCAATAAGGATGATTTTGAACCAAAAGTGATTTCCAAATATATAATAAAGAAATAACATATGAAATTAATGATCAATATTAGGTAGAAATGTTATAACTCAAGAATGCATGCCAAGTTATGAAAAAATCCCTTATATTTTCGGGAAGATATCAATCATATTTTGAATAAATGAAGTTCATAAATAGAATTGAGCCATAATTTGAGACACTATAACTCGAGGGGTATTAGTTGCACCATAAAAAATAATATTGGTGCAAAATATCATAAAATACTTAAATGAAGGGTGGTAGAGATAGAAACCCTAACAACTTTTGAAATTTTTGAGTCAAAACCCCATGATAGAAATAATATTGATTAGAACATTGGATATCATTAAATATAAGAGAATAATGATTAAAAAATATTAAATGGTAGTAGATACACCCTTCCAAATAAAACATGAAGTATAATAATAAATATGTGTTAAGGGGGTGAAAATTGAGACCAGAACCCTTACTAGTAATGTGATCTTGGAGGTATGAATCATTTGATAATTAGGTTATAAGGAATAATTTTAAAACTCTGTAAAATAATGAGAAAATACAACCCATTTTATTCACTAGTTATAATAAATCAAAATTGGATCAATAGAGTTCAATAAGAAATTTTGTAACGTAGTGGAAGAAAATTGAGTTAGCACAAACCCAAATATTCTTCCTGATTCATTCTACATAAACCCACGATTTCACCTTTAAAATTAGAGTTGTTTCTAGGGTGGAAATAAATTTTTTTAACCAATTAAAGGTATTTATTTTATTTTTCATTTTATTCATTTCTTCTCCTCTTTCTTTCTTCTTTCCTATTTCTCTGGTTTTTGTTTTTTTTCTCTTCTTTTCTTTTTATCAGACCATCAACTCTAACTTCATATCTTTTTATTATGGTTAAATTTTCATCATTTCATTTTTATTTTATTTATGACATGATCTAGTCCTAAATATCTCTTAGATCTTAACCCTGAGATAAAGTGCAACCTTAGGGATCGAATCCAATAGTCTCAATCTACTGAAAGTTTCAACATTCATCTAGTTGGAGAATCTCTCCATTATAGGAACATTGTAATTGGAGACAATTATGAATCAAACATAAAAAAAGAACCAATGGTTGTGGAAAATAACAATGGAATTAATAAAAACATTAAAAAATTGGATGCACCTAAAATTAATTATCAAAAAAATTGTATTTCATATCCAAATCTTGAATCAAACTTTAAACTAAAATCTTGGTTAATTCACCAACTTCAAAAATTTCATAGAATATCTGGTGAGAAATCAAAAAAATAGTTAAAAAAATTTAATGTGGTTTTGTGAACCCATAAACTAGGAAATGTATCTAAATATAAAATTACACTAAGAGAATTCCCATTCTCACCTGATGGAACTAAAAATGACTGGATATATTATTTACACCCTAAATATGTAACTTGTTGTAATGATTTAAAACAACTTTTCTTATAGAGATTTTTTCCAACATCAAGGACCAATTCCACTCGAAGATAGATCTCAGGAATCAAGTAATACAAAGTGGATTCAATGTATGAGTACTAAGAGTGATTAAAAAAGTTGTGCGTAAGCTTCCCACATCACCAAATCGGTGAGAAACTCCTCATCCAGTACTTCTATGAAGGCCTAATTCCTATGGAGAGAAGCATGGTGGATGCCATGGCTGGAGGGGAATTGGTGGAAAAAACACCAGTAGCTACACGTGCATTGATTGAAAAGATGGCACAAGACTCTAAAAAAATTTCCGATCAAGGTACACCACATGTTTGAGGAGTATATCAGGTATGTTATTCTTCTCTTGAAAATCATTTGATTGATACTAGTTTGGAAGAATTGACCACTATGATAAGGCATATTTATTTGGATCAAAATAAATACCAACCCACTCCTATGAGGCCTTGAGGAATTTTTACTAAAACAGACCACCCAACAAATTGTTTCCCCCAACTATAAGAGATAGAACATTGTGCAATAGTATTCCCTAGGAGACAATATCAACAGAAGCAGTAATAACCACATTACCAAAAGAATTATGATTTATTTTCTCAAACATACAACCAAGGGTGGATGGATTAATTTTACATGAGGTATGGATCTAGAAAACAACAATGGACCCCATTTGAATATAACTTCTCACAACCTCCCCCTTACAAATAAGTTTTCCTACAACCCCAAAGGTGATTTGAAGCTCAAGAATCAAAAATTCAACAACAAGGGAATTATTAGCTAAAGGTCTATTATAATATTGATGATATTTTTAAAAAAATTATTCTTAATCAACATAATGACCAAAAGAGTCAAGGTTTTGAGTTGAGGGAGTTGAAGACACAAATGATCCAGATTTCAACATCTCTGTATGAACTGGTAAGTAAGATCTCTAGAAATATTCCTTCCAAACCTACTACAAATCCAAAGGGTAATGTTAGTGTCATCACTTTGAGAAGTGGTAAGGAAATGACCAATACATATACACCTATAATTCCATTAGGATTCACCTCAACCCTATAGAATTCATATTCCATAACAACTGATGAGAAACGTAAGGATAAAGATAAAGGTAAGAAAAAGTTTGATGATGTCCCACCTAAACCCCTTCATTTTCTGAATAGAGTTGTTCATACCAAGAATATGGTTGAAGAGGAGATGAAAAAAGAGATTTTGGAAACATTAAATTAGGTGGAGATAAACAAACCCCTTATTAAAGTGATTAAGAAAATCCCAAGGTATGCCAAATTCTTAAAAGAACTTTTCACTAATCGAAGAGGTGTCAAAGGAAATTAAAGGATAAATCCTGGAAGGAATGTTTTAGCACTCATTAAACCAAATCAAGTAATTCCAAAAATGTGAAAGGATCCAAGGACATTCACCATCCCAAAAACCATAGGGGAGTTACACTTTTCTGATGCTTTGTGTGATTTAGGAGCTTCTATAAATGTGATGACTCACTCTGTATTGTCTTATTTACAGGTTGAGGAGTTGGATCCAATTAGAGTAGTGGTGTAGTTGGTGAAGGGAGATAAAACATATCATGTGGGAGTCCTTGAAGATGCACTTGTTCGGGTAAGATACCTGATATTTTTAGTATATTTCTATATGATTAACATGGAGGACGATCAGGTAAATTCTCATGCTCCCATTATCTTAGGTAGGTACTTCCTGAAAATGTAAAGAACAATCATAAATGTCTATGAGGGTAAACCTTCCATGGAGTTTGTAGATGAAGTTGTGATATTTAAAGTTATAGACTCCATGAAGTATCCCTTAGAGGGTCATTCTATTTTTTATCTCCCATTTTGAACCACCAAGTAAAAACCCCATGGAATTTTATTATCAAATGATTAGAGATATTATGAGCATTGGTTCTAGTTTGACGTCTAAGAGCACTTCCACACATATTTATAATGCACAAACATCTCTTATATTTGATTTTGAAATAGATTCATATTCTGATTTTGATCATGTTCAATCTAATTATGACATGAATATTGAGTATACTGAGGGATTTGGTGCATTATTCTATAATTTTGATGATTTTTATTCTAGTACTAATGTTAATTGTGCACATATTTCACTTCCTTCAATGTCTTCATCCATACTAGACACCCATCATTAGAACTCAATCCATTTCCACCAAATCTCAAATGCTGATACTTCCTAAGTAGTGAGAAATTACCTATTATCATTGCTAAAAATATCCCTTTTGAACATGAAGAAAAACATTTAAATATTATGTGGGAGAACATAATGGAAATTGAGTTGACCTTGGATGACATACCAGGTATTAGCCCCTCCATTTCCAAGCCTAGCATTATTTTTGAGGATGGGGATAAAGTGGTTATGAAGCCACAAAGGATATTGAATCCAACTCTTCTGGAATTTGTTAAAAAATATGTTGAAAATTTTCTCGAGGAAGGAATAATTTATCCCATTTCATATTCTCAGTGGGTGATTCATATTCAGGTTGTGCCTATGAAAATTGGTGTTATTGTTTTTAAAAATGATAAATATGAGTTAATTCCAATGAGGGTTCAAAACAATTGGTGTGTGTTTATTGATTATAGGAAACTAAATCAATCCACTCACAAGGAACATTTTCCCTCCCATTTATTGATCAAATTCTTGATTGAATAGATGGAAATACATACTATTCTTTCTTGGATGTATTTTCTGGAAATTCTTGGGTTTATATAGCCCTAGAGGATTAGGAGAACACAACACTCACTTGTCTATTTGGTGAATTTTCCTACTAGAGGATTCTATATGTACTTTTTAATGCCCCAGGTACCTTCTAGAGATGCATGATGAGTATTTTTATGATTTTCTTATGACCTTTATGGAGGAATTTATTGATGATTTTATAGTGTATGGGTCTTCATTTGATGATTTTATCTCTAGTTTGGGAAAGGTGTTGAATCATTGTATTGAGAATAATTTGGTATTTAACTTTGAAAAGTGTCATTTCATGGTAGATCATGGGATTGTCTTAGGGCATGTAGTGTTAAAACAAGGGATAAAGGTTGATAGATCTAAGTTAGATATTATTTCATACATACCCTATCTTTTATTTGTGTGTGGTATTAGATCTTTCCTATGGAAAGTGGGTTTTTACAGGTGCTTCATCAAATATTTTAGTAAGATTTATCTTCCTATGTCTTAATTACTTCAAAATTATTATAATTTTGTGTTTGATGATTCTTGTTGGATATCCTTTATTGATATAAAGAATCATTTGACCACTCTACCAATCATAAATACCCCATGGTGGGACCTCCCATTTGAGATTATGTGGGACGCATCCAACTTCACATTTGGAGAAGTCTTATATCAGAGGGTAGAAGGGTGGTCCCATGTGATTGCCTATGAATCAAGGACATTGGATTCAGCTGAATAAAACTACACAACCATGGAAAAAAAGTTTCTTTATATCATATTTTATTTTGATAGAGTCTGTTCATATTTATTAAGATCTAAAGTAGTTGTTTTTTGACCATGTAGCTCTGAGGTACCTCTTGAAGAAGACAAACACAAATCCCAAACTCATTTGATGGATGCTCCTTCTTTAAGAATTTTATATTGATATAAAAGACAATTAGGGGTCCAAAAACTTGGTTGAGGACCACATGAGTATTATTAATCACACTCTATAGGATATCACCTTGGACTTGGTGCCACATCGGGACACTTTTCCCAATGAGCATCTGTATGCACTCTCAGGCACACATCCTTGGTATGCTGATTTGGTTCACTAACTTGTTTCCTATAAAATTACTGAAAATTTAAAGAAATATCAAGTCCAAAAATTAAAGAGTGAGTCAAGATTTTATGTTTTGGATGATCCCTACCTATGGCACATGTGTAGTGATCAGGTTATTAGGAGGTGTGTTCCAAATCATGAGTTTGAGTATGTATTTCATTTTTTCCATGAACATCCTTGTGGTGGAAACTTAGGATCCCAATGAAAAACTTGGAAAGTCTTAGACTCTGAATTATATTTTCCTAACTTATTACATGATTATTGTTTGTTTTGTAAGTCATTCTCACATAACCAACACACTGGGAACATTTTTAGGAGACACGAGATGCCCCAAAACCCATATTATCATATGAGATTTTTTATGTATGGGGCATTGATTTTATGTTTACTTTTCGAAGTTCATTTGAATTTTTATTATTTTGGTTTTTGTTGATTATGTGAGTAAATGGGTGGAGGCTAAGGCCACCAGAACTATTTATTCTCATGATTTTGTGGATTTTTTCAAGGTAAAAATATTTGGCAGGTTTGGAGTACTGAAGGTCATCGTCAGTGACCAAGGGACACACTTTTGTAAACATAATTTGGCTTCCCTACTTTGGAATCATGGGGTGACACATAAAACATAAATACCATTCCACCCCCAAATAATTGGCCTGGATGAGGTTTGAAATCAGTAGTTGAACAAAATTTGGAGAAAGTCGTGTAGCCAAATAGGAAGGATTGGAGAAAGCACTTGGATGATGTGTTGTGGTCTTATAGGACAGACTACAAGACCCCCATTGGTATGTCCCCATTTTGGATTGTTTTAGGGAAATATTTTCATCTCCCCATAGAAGTCGAGAATCGGGATTATTGCGGTATAAAGAAATGAAACATGGATTTAGTCCAAGATGGAATTCAAAGAAAGCTACAAATTAAAGAGATTGAGGATATTCGATTTTCATAATATGAGAACTAATGGTTCTATAAGGAAATATAAAAATAATTTCATGATAGAGTGATCCAAAAAAAAGGAGTTTCATATTGGAGAGAAAGTCTTTCTCTACAGTTCAAGGCAGAAGCTAATGCATAGTAAGTTGCATTCCAGATGCCTAGGTCCTTATGTTGTGTTTATTGTTTTTCATATGGTGTAGTGTAGATCACATAAAAGAACACAAGAAGGATCTTTACAATAAATAGTAAATGTTTTAATAAAAACATTTAAGGACTTCCTACCAATTCAGTTGATTTCATCACACTGCATGACCCCATCATCACTTCAGAATATAAGGCTGTTTATAACCCTTTCAGTTTTATATTATTTTTCCTATTTAAAATTCTACATTTCATGTGCACATATCATCTCATGGGTTCACATTGAGTACATTGAAAAAATTTAAGTGTGGGGGGACATAATTTTTGGGTAGATATTTAGGATTTTCGTTTGTGTGTTTTGTGTGTGTTTTATATTATGTTTTTGGTTAAAATTTTTAAAAAAAACCAAAAAAATCAATAAATAACATATCATGTAACATTCTCATTTACATTTGGAACATATAGAAAATTAATGTTTTCAAAATTCATTGGTTTCATGATAATAATGAGAAATATTTTATTTTTAAGGGTTGATTTTTATAAAAATAGAAATATTCAATGATATGATTGGTAGTGTCATTATAATTTTTTTTAGATTTTGACACCATTATTTGTTATATTTGTTCATGGAAAATTGTTTCATTTATTTCTCCACAAAAAATTTAATGCAACCTTGGATTGTGAAATTTAACCTACTCAATTGAAGGTATATCCCAATTAGGTAAAAATATTCATCTTATATCAATGGTTAGTTAATATATTCATTTCTCTTCCGATCAATTTCATTACTATACTGAATTTACCTATGCATTTGTACCTAATATCTGATATTTGTACACCCTAAGAAACCAAAAATATATATAATCAAATAAAAAAATTAGTAATAATTATGGGAGTGATGAAATGTACAACATGTGGGGATATCTAGGATGGTAGCTTAAAGTTTGACTTTCGAGAAAGAATATGTGAGTGGGTCTTGAAATTTTATTGAAAAGGAATGTAGGATAGGTTTTTTTAATGAAATCAAATAATAATATTTGTTTTAATTTACTTGAATATATTAAATAAAGGGTGGAGATATGAGCATGAAATGGCAGGCACACACACACACATGGGGAATTAATGGCATTATGGACCCATAACTTGATTCACTTGGATTAGTGTCATTAATATCACTAGATTTTATTCAAATAAAATTTATGATACATTTAATTTCAAATTAATTGATATTTACCCTTTATGGGATTCTTACTTTTCCTATATTTTCACCATGGATTGAGAAATATGAACATGCATATCTTGTCACAATTTTTTGGAATACATGATTTGAGGTTTTTACTAGGAGTGAAAATGGGTAAGTGTTAGTCAGTTGATTAAACACAATTTTATTTAATATTTTATTGATAATAAATGACATAATTTCCTCACATTGTGTTAAATATGTTTATTTATAAAATATTTTGGATTTAGATCATTCATTTGAAAATTTGATGAAAATTACAGTTTTTCCTTTAAAATTCACTGTAGTATTTCAGACATAAATATTTTTATGTGAATTATTTGAACTTAAAATTTTCTTATTGTGTTCCTAACTTAATGTTATATAACCTATTTTCATGACATATGAGTTAAATCATGCATTTTATTAGAGTAAATATTCCATTAAGTCAAAGATTGGATATACATCCCATATTGAACATCACTTTGGTATCTGTGACATGACATCTACATAATGATAGTATTGAGACCAAATTTGGAGAGAATCTAGAGTACCCATTCTCTCACAAATCATCCTTTTGGACGAACAGCTAGTTCATGCGTTTTAGTGTTCAAATAGGCGGTGCAAGTTGGCTTAATTTATTAGGTCGAATTTCCCCATTCACACTTGAACACTTAAAACCTATCCTACCTTCCACTCTATAAATTGGTGTTTTTTTCATTTAGATGATTTTAAATTTTAATTATGATATTTAATTAATAGTATAATTGGTTTTACTCCATTTATATACACATTTCAAAAGGGAGATCTCTTGAAGATAGGATTATTTCAACAAATCCTTCCTCTTCTCCTTCAATTTGTAATGTTTTTGTTCTTGCAATAAACTTCTTTGTTCCTATTATATTTCTTATATTTTTTTACATTTTACTCTATTTTATTCTTATTTACTCATCTTATTTGGGGTGGAATCAATATTATAAATGAGATAGGGTATACCCTTTCTAAACATTTTCACTTGAAAAATGTTTCTACGATGACTATACCGCCCATGGAAGAGTAATTATTTTTAGTAATCGATATTTCTCTTACCTTCTTCATTAATTTATTTTGAATCAATGAGATATCTTTATTTTCTTCATATGATATATTAATTGAATTTTTAATTTAAATGAAACTAATAAATCAACTGAACAATTAACACAAAATATGTGAGGTCGAGAATTGTGTGAATTCTGAGACCGTAATCTTAATCGGTAATAAAAAATCACACGAGATAAATTTTTAGAGTTTAAATATAATACATAAACTCAATTAATATTAATTTATAGATTATATATGTGTCTTAATTTACCATTGAACATAATTTATCTTTATAACATCAGTTAAAGCAGGGTGATGCGATTGCATGTTCCGAAGCTAGCCTAGGGTTAAATTAATTTCATATTTATGGTTAAGTGAACTCCTGTAGGGTTCGAGGGTTAACAAATTAGGGGGTAATAATTAAGTTTATATTAATTTAAATGATAATTATTAATAATTAAATGAATAGGTAGAGTTAGATCGATTACACCTTTTAAAAATATTTTTCTAAAAACTATCTACTCATTACATTTTCTCAGTTACATTTCAAAAACAAAAAATACAATCTTCTTCTAGTATACTTCTTCTAGCATTATAAATAGAAACCCCCATAATTTTAATTAGTTTTTTATTACATTTTATTTTATTTTCAAAATAATGTTAATAAGTTTTTAAATTACTTCCTCCTTTGAGAGATGACCTTGGTCAGCCACTCTGTTGCACCTAAGTGCCCAAAAATCACACTTTGTTTGAGAGCACCCACGACAACATCATTCGGTAAGTAATTGTTTTTAAAATAATATAATAAAAATTAGATATATTAGTTATAATAAATTATTTTTACTACTTTTTTTAGGGTATTTTTTGGAAGATAAATATTATGCAAAAATGTAAGGAGTAAGTAATACTCACTTTGGTACCGTGTACTATCTTATGAAAATATCAAATGAAATGAAGGGATTATGATAAATAATTGAGACCAAAGGCTTGTTAACTTGATAGAGACTTATAGTAGGATAAAAATTTCATAGTTTTAGAAATTAATTTGAATTAATGTGTGTGCTATGAAAGGGTTTAAGTTTCCCCTTTTATAAGTGAAGAAAAGTGCACTTTTTTGAATACCCTTTAATTTTCAATGTTATAATTACACTATTCAAGGTTGAAAATTCTAAAAGTTTTAAATAATGGATTTATGGGTGATAATAAGTTTATAAAGCCTCAACCAGTAATTACAACACATTTTTTAATCATGTTTTGAGATATTTACCATTAGGTTTTTACATTTTACCACTTTTTTAATTACATTGGTAAGTGCTTTTTAACTAAGTAATTTTTATTTTATTAAAAATATAATGTAACCCATATTTAAAAATATTTATTTTATAAACCTAAATTTGATCTATATGTAACATAATTTTATTTCTAAATATTATAAATATAAATTTATATTAAAATATTTAATATATTAAAAACTTTTTTGTAACACCCTATGTTTTTATGGACTTTTTTCTCGAATAAATTATATTTTCATTTATGTCTTGCAATGCACTAAGTTAAAAATTTCTTTCACATGGAACCAATTCATAATATGTTAAATTTAGCATTAAATTTGGAGTATGTTACACACAACATTTACTTGACATATGTTACATGAAACACCGACTTGGCGTACATTACACGCACCACAGATGTTTCTACGAAACATCATTTTACTGTTATAATTATTAAAATTAGATAATTATAACCTAGTCATTAAAAATAGTTATATGAATAGTAATAAACATTTTTAAAACATTTTTTATAGTTTATTTATATAAATAAAACATATTTATAATGAAATATATAATTTTTGGTGAAGTCCTTATATTTTTTAAAATACAATTTTCGAAAATGAACTGCTTTTAATGTCCTTCAATGAAAAATAATAAAATTAATTTTAGACACATTTTTTAAATTAATTTGATAAAATAAACTTAATTTTTGAATTTATAATGTCAAAATTATATTCGGTTGAATTTATGGGATTTTTCTGAGAAAATCCATTTTGGATGAATAGTGAAAAATACTGGATTTTAATTCATAACTGCTTTTTCATATAATTTATTTATATGGTTAATTATATTTTAAATTGGTTTAAAATTTTAATCAGATAATATTTTTACCAATTAATTCAATTTAATTCATTTAGATCAATTTCTCTTTAAACTTGTGTATAAAAACATAATAAACTTTTGAATGGTTTTACTTTAAAAACACGCATTGTCGACCCGACTGCGGGGTTAATTTTGAATTAATTTTGGAAACTTATTTGATTATAATTTAGAAAAATGGATTTCAGATTTGGAGTCAGAATAATTTATAATTTCCAATAAGTTCAAACTATTTTTTGACCAATAATATTAGTGAAAGTGATTAAAATTAATTATAACATTTAAGAGAAAAAAATAGGTTAACAAAGTACTAAACCTTAAATTTATGACCCAAAAAGACATAGAAACTTATCAAAAACCCATTATCTGGAAATTATTCAGCAATGAACTTTACATTAATTATTTTTGTTGGTTTTTTATGACTTTTTGTTTTGGTAAAAACATCGGTACACCAAACTAGTTTTCAAAAATGCCAATTATATCATTTCCCTCCCCTATAAAAGGTCACCACCTATCCCTCTTCTTAAAACCTCTAAACTCCCTTAGGTACATCAAATATCTGCCCAATCAACTTACCAAAATCCCTCCATTACTCCTAGAATTATCCCCTTGGGCAGAAAGCAACCCAAGAAAGCCTTTTGGCACAAACAAAAAGGAGTTACCCAATTAAGAGGTATCGTCTTCTCTCAAGATCCTTTCTTTTATTTTCTTTTCCCAACCCCTCCACTATATTTATTCCATTATTTTATAAAAAAATAGTATCTGAAACAAAATATGATTTTTTTTATGATAATATTTACACCTATACTCACACACACCTCCATCTAATGGGTAACGAACATACTGTTTTCGTGTTGGGTGAACAACCACCTCACTAAACGATGATTGTACATTTTTCATTTACTACCTCTCATGGTATAAATTATGATGGAAAATATATTTATATATGTTATATATTATATTTATTATGTATTTAAGCTTATTTATTCCTTTTACAACACATATATTTCTACTTTCTATTTTTTTAATATGATAATTTTGTTTAAAGAAGTTTGGACTATCGCCCCCTCAAAATGATGTAATTCGTTCATACACTACAAGAAATGAATTAAAGGTTGGTTTAGTGAATATATATGATATATATATATATATATATGTGTGTGTGTGTGTGTGTGTGTGTTTGTATATTTCTTTTAGTTTTTTTCTTTCAACACAAAAATTAAATGCAAGTAGTGTTTATGTGTACGTATGGCTTACCGTATCTATGAACTGTGTATTCTATTTTGTACTACTATATTATATAGATTATTATAATAAAAATATACTGAATAGAAATTATATTTATATCATGTTTTATATTCTGGAATCATGATATAAGTATAAGGATTGAATATATAACAAATTAAGACACATGCTGAGAACAAAGCAGATATTACCGAGAGTGAAACCTTAACATAGAATTGTTAACAAGAGGGTAATATAAGGTAATAATAAAACTATATGTGGTTTTAAAAATAAAAATATTATTATTTAAAATATTTATAATAAACTTACATTTATTATACAATAATCTTGTACGATAATAAGGAGAGTCAAGACACAAGGTAAAGGGATTTCATCCCACTTTTTATTTTTGTAAGATACATGTTGTATTCAACACCCATTCCTTATTTGTGGTGTGTATACTTCCTATGGATGTATTAAATTATTCTTTTACATATATTTATGGGTATTTAAATATTCATTTTATTATATTTATTTCATGTGGTTTAAGTTTCAAAAGTTACCAAATTGGTAAAATAGTTTTGTCTCGATTTTCCTTCTTTGAGACTCATGTTTTATTATACACCAAAATTGTTTTTCAAGGTGTATGTACATCCATTTTACATGTTATATCAGGAATATACTTATTTTAAATATATTTTAAGCTTCATTTAATTTCATTTTCTTACATGTACTGTATTATCCCAAGTAACTAAGTGGTAAGAGTTTATTGAAGCAACCTCATCTCTTTTTGAGATTGTTAATAATTATGTTTCTTTGATGAAATATTATGATACATATCTAAAAAATACTAATGATATTACATACCCTCTGTTTATTAAAGATATTTCCAGGTATTAGAACCATTTTACACTCTTTCTTACTTAATATAATTAAGAAAATGTTTTTAAGAAAATCTGATCGTATTTCTCTCTTCGGTTGAAAAACTGTTTTATTTCAAAAACCGTGTTTTCAAAAGAAAATTCAAATGATTCTTGAAGATAATTTTAAAGGAAAAAGGGATTTAAATTTTTTTTCAAATATTCCTTCATAATTTTTCAAATATATTTTCAAAGAAAAATGTTTTATGTTTTAAAAACAATTTTTCAATGAAAAAAAGATATTTTCCCCAAGAAATGTTTTTATAAAATATTTCAAAAATGTTTATCATCTTAGATATAATCCTTTGGTGTAACTTAATACTTTATAGGTAAATTAATCAATGTTTCAATTTATATTCTTTCTATGAATGGTTTATGTTTTGATGGCATGATTTTTAGGAATCCCATTTCTCTTTCATGGGTTATATGCTTTTGAAACCCCATTCTTTTCATGGGTTATATTTATGATGAAATGATTATGATACCTAACTTTTTAAATATGTTATGATATGATTAGATGCTTATAATACCAATTTCATTTTATGGTCCATGATACGAATATTTTTTATTTTTCTGCACATTTATGTATGATTTCATTATAAGATAGGTGTGACCAATATCTCCCTCCAATGAATTGGGTGAAGATTTATATCCCATTAGACTGAAATAGAAGGAATGAGAAAAGAACTAGATTCAGTATTACAGGGCTAGAATGAGAAATGAACATCGTTTGGTATTACAATGACGGAACGAGGAGTGAACTTATTTCAGTAATATAGGGCTGGAATGGGTTGTGAACCTGATTGAGTAAAGGAATTTATCCACTAATATGGACTTGGTAGTGATGCCTTGAATACTATTGAAATCATTATATATGGTTATGTGTCTTCCAAAATTTCGTGTTTTATTCGAATGTTATGATTTTAGGGATTATGTTCCCTATTTTCTTATAATTCATGTCTTATGAACTGCCACATTTTATGTCATGAATCATGTTTATGATCTTTGATATGCATGGTATTATCTTCTATTTTCATGATCATGTTCTCATAACCTTATGCTAATTATTATTCTTACATATCTCCTATGTTTACCCTTACTGAGCATTTGATCTCACTCCTTTTTATGTTTTCATCTCCTAGGTAATGAAGATATGTACAATGTTTGATGTGTCAAAAAGGGGTGATATTTAAGAAGAACCTAGTGGGAGATGATGTAGCTCATTTATGTACTAGTGTTTATGTTTCCAAAGGCACTAGGTAAATACGGTATTTGGGTGTCTATTTGTATAATGTTTTAAGTATTCCAAAAAAATTATTTAATGTAAATTTATAAAAAGATAGGGTCTCTATAGTTGGTATCATAGTAATGTTTTAGTTAAACTTTGGAATCTAGGATGAGAAAACCTTAGTGAGAACCCAAAGGACTTGTATAGGGATAAGTATAAGGATACAGAAAAGTCTAGGAAAATGTCCTCAAATTTTGGTAAAGGATAGAGTGAGTGGTTTCCAAGAAATACATCCCTGTCTGAATACTATAACTAGATGTGGCTCTAGAATATATGTACCTAGGGGTAACAACTCTGACAAGATGTTTCAGTCCTGACTCGGGGTAATATAGAACATGACAACGAGCCTTGTAGTACACTTGGTTTTACACTCCTAAGGGATATTATTTAGGAATTTAAAAACACTTCACAAACCATCTTTAAGGATTTAAATAGAAGTTGTCTATGAATAACCTTGGATAAACCTAAGGTGACATATGTTAAGGAAGCTGTCATAATTTAGTCATCCTATAAATGAATTTTCATGATTATGTGGTTCCTCAATATGATAATTGTTTCTCACTCTATGATTTTTGGTTTTAGTCATTGGTTGGAACCGAAAGGAACCGCATTAATTGTGATTTTGATGGAAAATTAAAGGATTTTCCTCCTCAGAAAACAAATGTTATAGGAACTAGAATGAAAAGCCTCGTTTTTGTGCTCACACATATTTCTCAAGATACAAATCATGGGGGAATTCCAAATGAGAAAAGAAGTGAATAAAATTTTGTTGAGTATTTCATGGTGCAATGTAAACCATATTTCATAGGATCTTCTGATCCACTAGTTTCATAATAATGGATTAGTACTACTAAAAATATATTCTCTGTTCTCTAGTGTTCAGAGAATGATAAAGACATTATGTATATTTATCAGTTAGAAGGATAAGTGGACCAGCGGTGGAATCTAATTAAGAATATGATGAATAAATATGAAATTGAATCCATGGAATGGGACGAGTTCAAGAAAATATTTTTCAATAATTATATTCCTCATATTCTTCATACCAAGATGGAAAAAGAGTTCCTTGAGTTGAATAAAAGATATGATGAGTCTTTTTGTACTTGTGAGGATAATTTCATGAGACTTGCGAGGTATGCTTCAAGAATTATCATCCAACCTAAAAGTAAAGTTGATAAGTTTTTCAGTGGCTTAAAGGCAAGTTTCAGATGGGAATTGGCCATAAGAGACTTTAGTATCTACAAATAGATTATGTGTTGTGCAATGAAGGTTGAAATAGAAGTTGGAGTCACATATCAATATCACGGTTTGGATAGGAAAATGAATATGGATTTTAAAGGAAAATCTAAAAACCATGAAGAGAATAATATGAGTTTTCCTTTATTCTCTAAGTGTTGGATGAAGCATAGAGGATATTGTCTTAAGGGGTATAATAATTTTTTAAGTGCATAAAGTATGTTCGCCAGGAAATTGATTGTCGAAGTGATGGGAAGAAGTTAGCTAATGGTGCTAATGGAGAAAATAGGTACAGAATTCACCTCCCATTATCCAATTCTAAAAGATTAAGGAGAATAAACATTATGCTAACAGTTCCCAAACTCAAGGGCTAGTGATGATGATCAATGTAAACAACTTCATAAGCTGAGGGACAAGGGTAAATCTCATGCAATCTCTATTTCTGATGAGGGGTACGATAACGATGTGATGAAAGGTACAATTACCATCCAATCTAGAACTGCTAATGTCATATTTGATTCTTTATCTACCCACTCTTTTATATCAAAATAATTTTCTAAGAATGTGAAGAATCCACCAAAATAATTATATATGGAATTAGTAGTTAAAAACCCAAATAGTACAATGATTACATCCCAATTTTACGATTCCAATCCACTTTAATTTTGTGGGAATGTGCATCCTACAAAACATTTCATTCTTCTTTTGCTTTACTTTTATATCATATTAGGCATGTATTGGATTCCTCTACATAAATCCCACATCAATTTTCAATGAAGGTAAGTTAAGTTTTATATTTATGACCCTCCTATGACTATCCATCAATGTGACGATAATTATGAACTTCCTGTGGAGATTACATCCAGTGTATGGGTCTTAATTCCCATTCAAATGGGTTGTTTACCTCAAATGGTTGGGGAGAAAATCATTATCAATGATATGCCTATTGTTCAATAATTCGTGGATGTCTTTCAAAAATAGTTACCTAGAATTCCACCAAAACATGAAGTTGAGTTCTCAATAGAACTTATACCTGGTTCCACACAAATTTTGAAGAATCCTTATAGAATGGACCCGATTGAGTTATAGGTATTAAAGAAGAAACTCCAAGAAAACCTTGATAAGGGATTCATTTGGCCAAGTGTGTCACCTTGGGGTGCATTGGTTTTTGTTTGTGAAAAAGAAAGATGGATCATTGTGACTCTACATTGATTATCAGAAGTTGAGCAAGATCACAATCAATAACAAGTATCCTCTTCCCTGTATTGATGGCTTATTTGATCAACTACACGAAGCTCAATACTTTTATAAGATTGAACATCATTCTGGATATCATCAATTGAGGGTTAAGAAGGAGGATATAACCAAGATGAAATTATATAGAAGTTATGAACATTGTGAATATATATTTATGTCTTTTGTTCTTACTAATTCCCTTTCTATCTTCATGGATTTAATGAATAGAACCTTTAGATATTACCATAATCAGTTTGTGTTAGTCTTTATAGATGATATTATTTTCTAATAAAAGATAAAGAAAGAGAATTAATATCACTTGAAAATCATATTAAAGACCCTAAGGAAAGAGAAACTATATGAAAATTTTAAAAAGTGTGAATTTTGGTTACAAAGGTTATAATTTTTTGGGTTAAATAATCTCAAGAGATGGTATAATAGTAGAACCATCAAAGAAAGAGGATATTGAATATTGGCTTAGACCAACCATAGTGACTAAGATCTATAGATTTCTTGGTTTGTCTAGATATTATTGACAGTTAGAGGAAAATTTTTCATGACCATCGAATCCCCAGAACAAGTTAACTCGAAAGGGTTTCAAGTTCCTCTGGATAAATGAATGTGAGGGAAATTTCAAGGAACTAAAGAGAAGGTTAACAAGTGCACCTATGCTTAAATTAACCTATAGTGGAGAAGGGTTTGTAATCTTAGTAATTCATCCAAGAAGGGTTTGGGATGTTTTGTTATGTGGAATAACATGGTTATCACTTATTCCTCACAGTAGTTGAAGATTCTTGAAAAAAATTACCCAACTCATGATTTGGAATTAGTAGAGGTAATTTTTATAGTAAAAATATGGACGCATTATATTTATGGAGAAAAGTGTGATATATATACCGATCATAAAAGTCTGAAATATATATTAATAGAGAAGGAGTTGAACATGTGCTGGAGAAGATGGTTAGAGTTGATAAAGGATTATGACTGGTCAATACATTACCACAGTGGGAAAGTGACCAAGATAGATGATGCATTGAGTCGGAAGGATCATACAAGCTTATCCATGATGAGGATCACAAAATATCCAATATTTATGAATTTTCGAAGGATGAATTTAGATATCCTGAAAGAAGGGGAAAATCTTATCTTTCTCAAATTAATGTTCAACCCTTTATCCAAGTGAAGATTAAGGAGGTGTAGAATGAAGATGTAGAGCTAAAAAGGAAAGTTAGAAAAATTCATGAGTTTAACCTTGATCAGGACTGAATGGTAAGGTTTAGGAACCACGTATGTGTTCTTATCATACCAGATTTTAAGAAGGAGGTGTTAGTGGAATCTCATATTTATTCATTCTCTATTCATCCGAGAAGTATGAAGATGTATATGGACTTGAAATAATAATTTTGGTGGGATGGCATGAAGAGAAATATCGCAAAGTTAGTATCTCGATGCTTGGTATTCCAACAAGTTAAGGATGAAAGACAAAAGTCAAAGGGTTTGTTGCATCCAATACCAATACTATAATGGAAATGGGAGAACATCACTATGGATTTTGTTGTTCGACTATCACAAACCTATAAAGGGTTTAATGTTATATGGGGGAAGTCAATCACCTTACTATGTCAGCACAATTCATAGCTATCATAGAATACTTATCTTTGGATAATATTTCTAGGATATATATTAAGGAAGTTGTAAGGTTTCAGGGAGTACCAGATTCTATTGTATCAGATCAGGCTCTGATGTTTACCTCAATGTTTGGGAAAAGTCTTCAGTAATCACTTGATACAGAATTGAGTTTCAACACTGCTTATCATCCTCAAATAGATGGTCAGTCTAAAATAATAATTCAAAACCTATAGAATATGTTGAGATCATTTTCTCTTGATTTAATAGGTGGTTGGGATCAACACATTCCTCTAGTTGAGTTTTCTTACATCAATATCTTCCACTCAAGAATTAAGATGGAACCTTATGAATCCCTCTATGGGAATAAATGTAGAGCTCCAACATGCTGGGATGAGGTTGGAGAAAGAAAGCTATTGGGACTTGATATTTCTAAAGATATGGTTGATAAGGTTAGAACCATTCAGCAGCATAACAAGGTAGCTCAAAGTTGGTAGAAAAGTTATGCTGATAATTGATGGCATGATCTAGAATTTTAATTTCGGGAAAAGGTGTTTATATGAATCTTACCATGTAAGAAACTTATGAGGTTTAGAAAAAAAAAAGGGAAACTAAGCCTCAGGTATATTGGTCCCATTGAGATTCTTGATCATATTAGGATGGTATCCTATCACTTGGAACGTCCTCCAAATATCTCTCAAGTCCAAGATGTGTTTCATGTATCTCTCCAAAGGAAGTATATACTTGAACCTTCACATGTAATGAACTTAGATTTCATACTATTGGAGCAGGATTTTCTTATGAAGAACAACTAGTCGAAATTCTAGATCGTACAGAGAAAGTTATATGAAATAAGACCACTCACTGGTCAAAGTTTTGCGGAGAAATCACCAATTAGAGGAAGTTACGTGGGGAATTTAGAATGTCATAAAACAAAATTATCCTCATTTGTTTTTACTTGAGTGATGAATTTCAAGGATTAAATTCATTTCAAGAGGTTTATAATGTAACACCCCGAGTTTTTATGGAACTTTTTTTCTCGAATAAATTAAATTTTCATTTATGTCTTGCAATGCACTAAGTCAAACATTCCTTTCACAATGAGCCGAATCAGCATACATTACATGGAATATTGACTTGGTGTATGTTACAGGAAACATTGACTCGACTTATGTTACATGAAACACCTACTTGGCGTACCTTACATGCAACATCAATGTTTATATGAAACATCATTTCACCATTATAATTATTTAAATGAGATAATTATAACCTAGCTGTTAAACATAGTTATATGAATAATAATAACTACTTTTCAAATATTTTTTACAATTTTATTATATAAATAAATCATATTTATAATTAAATTTATACTTTTTGGTGAAGTCCATATATGTTTAAAAATACTATTTTCTCAAATGAACTCTTTTTAATGTCCTTTAGTGAAAAATAATAAAATTAATTTTAGAAATATTTGGAAATAAAATTTGATAAAATAAATTTAATTTTTTAATTTACAATTTAAAAATTATATTAGGGTGAATTTATGGGATTTTTATGAAAAACTTCATTTTCTTATGAATAGTAAAAAATACCGGATTTTAATTCAAAAATGATTTTTTATCTAATTTATTTATAATGTTAAATTATATTTTAAATTGTTTTAAAATTTTAATTAGACAAAATTTTTATCAATTAATACAATTTAGGTCATTGATATCAGTTTCTCTTTAAAATTGGGTATAAAAACTTGGAAAACTTTTGAATGTTTTTACTTTAAAAACTCGCATTGTTGACCTGGCTGTTGGATTAATTTTAAATTAATTTATGAAACTTATGGGATTATAATTTGGAAAAATGGATTCTATATTTGGGATCTTAATAATTTATAATGGCTAATTATTTCAAATTATTTTTTGACCAAACATATTAGTGAAAGTGATTAAAATTAATTAAAGTGATTAAGAGAAAAATTATGAAGGAAGGATTAAGAAAAAAATTAGGTAAACAAAGTGATAAACCTTAAATTTAAGACCCAAAACGGCATATAAACTTGTAAAACACCCATTGGATGGACATTATTTTTCAATGAACCTTCCATAATTGAGTTTGGTAGGTTTGGTATGACTTTTTTTAGGTAAAAACATGGGTACACCTATCTTGTTTTCAAAAATGCCAAGTATGTCCTTTCCCTCCACTATAAAAGGCAACCACATATCCCTCTTCTTAAAACCTCTAAAACCTATTATTTTAGGCCAATATCTAACCAATAAACTTCCTAATATACCTACAATCCTCCTACAATCCTCCCCTTGACAAAAAGCAACCTAAGTAATCCTTTTGGCACAAACCAAAAGGAGTTAGCCGATTAAGAGGTAACGTCTTCTCTCAAGCTTCTTTCTTTTTTTTCTTTATCCACCACCACCACTACATTTATTACATTATTTTACAAAAAAAAAAGTATCCTCTACATACTAAGATATTTTTAATCTAATCTTTCAACATAAACTTACACACACCTCCATCTAATGGTTAATGAACATACTGTTTACGTGTACAGTGAACTACCGCATCACTAAACGATGACTGTTCATTTTTAATTTATCACCTATGATAGAGTAAATTGTGATGTAAACCCTATTTATAAATTTATTATATTATATTATGTAATTTTTATTCTTTATTCCTTGTACAACATGTATCTTTTTACTATCCATTTTGTGTTAATATGATAATTTTTTTGAGAAAGTGTGGACTACCGCCCCCTCAAAAAGATGTGATTCATTCATAAACTACATAGAATGTATTGAGGAGGGGTTTAGTGAATATATATGATATATATGATATAATTAATCTACTTTAATAATGATATAAATATACATATATTTCTTTTTCTATTTTCCTTCAACATGAAAATTAAATGGAAATAGCATTCATACGTACATACAACTTACAGTCTCCATGAACGATGTATTACATTTAGTAATTTGTATTATATAGATTATTATAATACAAATATACTGAATATAAATTATATTTATATCATTTTTTACTTTCTACAATCATGATATAAGTATAAGTACCAAATATATAACAAATTAACACACATACGAAGAACAAAGCTGATATTACCCAAAGTGAAACCTTAACATAGGATTGTTATAAAGAGGGTAATATAAGGTCATAATAATAAAATATATGTTATTATATATAATAATATGATTCTTTAAAATATTTTTAATAAAATTACATTTATTATACATGAATTTTTTACAAGTATGAGGAGATTCATGACACAATGTAAGGGGATTTCATCTCACTTTTTATTTCCATGAGATACATGCTTTTTTACCCACCCATTCATTTTGTGTGGTGTGTATACTGACCAAGGATGTATTAAATGATTCATATAAATAAATTTATGTGTAATTACATAATCCTTTTGTGATTTTATTTCATGGTGTTTAAGTTTTAAAAGTTACCAAATCAGTAAAATAGTTTTGATTCAATTTTCCTTCTCTGAGACTCGTGTTTTTTTATGCACCTAAATTCTTTTTCAAGGTGTATATACTTCAATTTTACATGTTATATAATTAATATACTTATTTTAATGATATTTTAAGCATCATTTAATTTACTTATCTTACATGGAGAGTATGATCCCAAGTAAAGAAGTGGTAAGAGTTTATTGAAATAATCTCATCGCTTTTCGAGATTGTTAATGATTTTGATTCTTTGATTAAATATTATGATATATCTCTCAAAATACTCATGAGTTTATTTAACCTATATATATTCAAGATATATCCATGTATTAGTACCATTTAAACTCTTTGATACTTAATATAATTAATAATTTTTTTAATAAAATTTTATTGTATTTCTCTCTTCTGTCAGAAATCTATTTTATTTAAAAAACCATGTTTTCAAAAAATATTTTAAAATGATCCTTGAAGAAAATTTTCAAGGAAAAAGGATTTTAAAAATTGTATTATTGTTTTCAAATATTCCTTTATAATTTTTCAAATTTATTTTCAAATAAGAAGGTTTTCAAAATGTTTTATGTTTTAAAAATAATTTTTCAAACAAGAAAGGGTATTTTCCTCAATAAATATTTTTAAAAGATATTTCAAAATTATTTCCCATATAATATAACATCTGTTGATGTTAATCAGGCCTTTCTAGTAAAAATATTCAATGTTTCCATTTATATTATTTCTTTGAATAGATTATGTTTTGATAGAATGATTTTTATGAAACTCATTTCTCTTTCATGGGTTATATGCCTTTGAAACCCTCTTATTTTCATGGGTTATGTTTATGATGAGATGATTATGAAACCTATATTTCTACACAGGTTATGATATTATTACATGGTTATAATACCCATTTAATTTCATGGGTTATGATATGATTATTTATGATTTTTTGGCACATATATGTGTGATTTCATTATGAGATTGGTGAGACCTATATCTCCCTATAATGAATTGGGTAAAGATTTTTATCTCATGAGATAGACATGGATGGAATGAAAAATAAACTTGGTTTAGTATTATAGGTATGGAATAAGAAATGAACTTGGTTTAGTATTACATAGCTAGAACGAGGAGTGAAATCGGTTTAGTAATATAGGGCTGGAATGGGGTGTAAACCCAGTTCAGTAAAGGACTCTTTCCACTAAGATGGCCTTGTCAATAATGCCTTGACTACAATAGAAATAATTATATATTCTTATGTGTCTTCCATAGTTCCATGTTTTATTCCTATATTATGCTTTCATGTATTATGTTATCTATTTCATTATGATTCATGTCTTATGAACTGCCAAGATTTATGACATGACTCATGTTTATGATCTTTGATTTTCTCATACCCTTATGCTCATGATTATGCTTACATATATCCCTTGTTTAACATTACTAAGAATATGAGCTCATACCTTTTTATGTTTCCTTCCCCTAGGAAATGAAGATATGTATTATGTTTGATGTGTCTATGAAGGGTTCTAGTCAAGAAGAACGTAGTGAGAGATGATGTATCTCATTTATGTACCAGTTTTTATATTTCCAAGTTTACAAAGGAACTAGACTAATACATTATTTGGGCATCTGTTTTTATAATGTTTTAAGTATTCCGTAAAAGTTATGTAATGTTAATGTATAAAAAGAAATGGTCTCTATATGTTTAGTAGAAAATTTTGTTTTCGCCATTAAGTGTTCTCAATATTATTTATTATTGATTACCTATTTATTAAGTGATAATTTATTTTAATATAGGTTTAATAATTATATTAAAGTCTCTTTTTTTAATAAATTAATTTATTTAATTAAATAAAAATTATATAATGTTAATAAAATAATTATTTGAAATAACAATTTTACCATTATCGTGGTCAATAACTATAATCTTAGTAATCATATTTTTATACCCAAAAATAAAATTAAACTTATTAGATAATATGATCATGTTGAGCTAAAATATGAAATCCATTTTTGGATTTAATTTCTACATGTTATGAAAACAATTTTTTTAATATAAAAAAATAAATTAGGTTTAGAGTAAAATATTACTTATTTTTCTAAAATGATGTACATGGGTATTATAAATAAAACATAGTATTTTTAATGATTTTATTTAATTTTCAATGTATATATTTTTACACAATTTTTTTTAAAACCATTTAATTCATACTTTTATTATGACAACATCCTGAAATTGTTTGTTTTAGTAATATTGGTATATTTCCACTTCACACCTAAAACCAACACTTTAAGAAAAATATCAAAAACTCATAATAAGATAATTCTGATATTATAAATTCCAAAATGAAATTAGTTTTATATAATTTAGATTCAAAAATTTATAAATTTATTTTTTAAATACAAAATATAAATAAAATTTTTTATTGAAAATAAAAATCCTTTTACTTTAAAAGTGAAAATGATAAATATGAAAAATATATGTGATAAATAATTTAATACATTAACAATTACACATTTATGTTGTCATAATTTCTAGTTATATAGCCCTTAAATATCTCTAGGTAATATTAATTTATAAGGTATTCCATAGTTGTAGTTGTGGGTGTGAATTTTGCTAGCATAGAGGTCGTGACAATTTCAACAAGATTAAATTTATCTAACATTCAATTTCACTCATACCATAATTGGTTGATTTTGGAATGGGATTTGTCGAGATAAAACCCTAACCAAGATATTTTATTTCTATGATTGGAAAATTTATATTCATATGAAAGACTTCATCTAATAAATGCCAGTTCTTTCCTTGGTAGATTTACTAATACAGTTACTTCATTTTATACCAAATAATTTAATGGCTATATTATAATGGTCAGAATTTTTTAAATCTAGAATATTTTTTTACTTTAGTTTTGTTTTTAGAATATGAAATTAACATAATATTTATTTTAGGAAAATATTTAGTGAAATCTTGGGTCATTACATTTTCATCAATAAATTAATTATTTTTTGACTATTACAAGATTCCTAGAAAGATATGTCTCTTGTGATGTCCCTTTTATACCTTGATGAGTATTCCATGGATATCTTGGGTATTGGTTTAGATGACTGAGTTGATAGAGGAATAGGCTCTCCCAACCTGGAAGAGCACATGCAGACAGTTATATCCAACCCAAGAGTGATATTTCTAATACCACCACTAGTTACCCCTTCTAGAGGATTGATGACAGAGTAAATCAAAAAATGGAAGGAGTTGAATTCATTGTAATTTGGAATTCATCCAAGACCAGGAGTTAGATTCTACACTTACTTTTCCACATTCTCCTTCAGGTCTTCTTCATTAACGATTCACAGACTAATATAGATATCATCCTAAGATCCATAGACTTAAAATCATTATCTTTGGTCGCATCAACTAATATTTCTTCTTATGATAAGGTCTATTAATTTTCCTAAGCACTTGGAAATGATTGATGATATATTTGAAATTGTTGATTCCCAAGACTCCCTAGAATAATTAAGGAACTTTAATAATAATTTAGAATGGAAAAAGTCTCTTCTATTTATGTATGACTTTGTTACTTCCATGTATGGTATACTGATTCAATTTTTGGACTCTTTCAACTTTATCTATTGAGAATATTACTAATATACTTCACAATTGGGAGACCAGGATCCTCCCTTCCCTTTTATTGGAGGTGTCACTAATCTGGAATTCAAGAAGGGTGGATCTACCAGGCTGCCTGAGGAACATCCTCAAGTTTTTCAAAATTGAGTGCTCCCTTGAGATGCTTCCTTTTTATTGGTTAATTGGGACATTAACATGAAGTAGAGTTTGATCACATCAACTAATCTAGATATTATTATATTTAATGATGTTTTTATAGTGCTGGGTAAGAATATATCATTGATGATTGTTTCTCTAGTACATGTTGTGAGAAAAATCCTAGTTGTGTTAGAATCCCAAGATACTCTTTCGTTAGAGGTTGTTGTTGTTGAAAAGACTCATCCCATGGCAGTTGGTGAGCATTTGAATCATCCTCAATTTTTATTCTTTAAATTTAATTTGTTGAAACATATTTTATAAATTTCTATTTATACTTTTTATCACCTGCCTCTGTAATGGAACTCACTAAAAGGGTCACCTGTCCCATGGTGCATCTTCCAGGACCTATGGGGGTTGATCTTGCTTCAGGACCTACCATCTCTATGAGATCAATGTAAGTGGAATCATTGAGTGATTTGGTCCCTGAGTACATCACATCCTTAAAGAGAAACTCATGACCTGATAAAGGAGTTCTCTATATGTTTCACATCACTAGAAAAGTTACCTGGTAATATATATGGAAGAAGATCTATCAAATCCCTTTAAAATACCAAATGATAAAGCTTTATAAGCTTCATAATATGTTTATTATACTTGGGTATGGTGAGTTTGAAAATAACCTTTTCTAAATTACCAGGAATAAAATTCTTTAGAGACATGAGTAAGAGTAGGTGTCACAACTAATCCTTCTCAGAAAAATTGACATCAAAATCTTTTATCCTCCAAGATACAACCTCCCAATAAGATTCTCACTATGTGGGGGTGAAAATAAAAAATAATAACTTGATTGAAAAAGTAAATAATCAAATAAATCATCATTAATAGAATATAGTCACCTCTAGAGGGAAACTAGAAAAGAATCATAGCCTAATTGAATAATCTTAAACTAGGGAGATGAATGTTGTAACTATGGTGGAAGATCGTTCTATGGCTAAAGAAACTAAGACCTTGGAGACAACTAAATTTCAACATAATGTTGATGAGGCCTAAAAATCAATCATTTATCTTTGAATTCATTTGGAGGATATTTTTTAAGGATTTTTCATCATGAAAATAGGCTCCAGTTTATGGATGGTTTTATTCCCCATTTTTACAATGAATGGAGAAAAATGTATCCTTAATCATTTTTCAATTATTTTTACCATTATTTTAATTTTTTTATATTTCATATTTCCATGAAAAAATTCAAAAGGTAACATCAAGATAACAAAAATCCATTCAAACATTGAACTAGAATGAACAATTTCAATAATGATTCCCAAACACCTTAGTTAAAATAACCTCTTATCGAGCTTTGCTCAAAGACAAGTATAGATAGAAATACCGTCATCATATATAAGAGTTGGTTTACTAGGAATAATGATCTCCTCCCAATCATGGATTACATATGGTTATAGATAGAAATACCATCATTGTAAACTTTATTTTTCCATTTGGATGAATGATGTCCTCTTGGGAAAGGATAATAGATGGGTATAGGTATAAATACCATTATGATGCACTAGAGCCGGTATATTTGGATGAATTATCTCATATTAGTTGTGGATAACTGATGTATATATACACAATTATCATCCCCATAACACTAGGTTTGATCCATTTTGATCAATGATCTCCTCCTGGGTGTGTCTCAAAGATGCGTATAGACATAAATACCATCATTGTAACACTAGAGTCGGTATATTGGGATGAATGATCTTCTCCTCGGTGTGTCTTAAGGATTGGTATTTGCATAAATAAAATAACTCTAACACTAGAGTTAATCTATTTGAATGAATGATCTTCTCTTATACATGGATCATGGATGAGAATAGGCACAAATAACATCATTTTAACTCTATAGTTGGTCCATTTTAATGAATGATTTAACTCAAAATGATGCAGATCATGAAGGGGTAATTTGGAATGATGATTATAATGCTCAAAAAGGTTTCAGTTCCCTAGAGTTATATCTTTTTCATTTCATGTGGATCCTATGGAAAGATATACTAGGTATGAGTGAATTGATGGGTGGTCTAAATTTTTTCTAGGCCAATAAGCCTATCAAGAACAAACCAACTTGACTTCAGTTGGGGCAATAAGGTAGACCCCAAAATCTTTTTGACTTTTATTTTATTACCTTTATCTTTTCCTAGTCCTCGTATAGAGGAGACTTTGCAATAAAGAACTTGAATTTTTCTTGGGCTTCCCTTTACGGGTTTTCAACCTAATAATTTTTTGTATTTTTAATTTCAAACACTTAATTTCATCTAAATCACACAATGTGTGTGTCTAGTGAATATATACTCATATTTTTTTAACCAAGTCACCCTTTACGGGGCCTCAACCTGATGAGTTTTTTATCCTACTTTAGGTAGTTTAAGCCCATGTATGGTAAGCTAGATGATTTTTCATCAGAAATATTTTAACAAAGAAAAGTTGATGGATTCCAATTAGAGACCTAGGCTGAGTAATTCTAATGTGAATGAGGTCACAGTTACATTACAGATTTAGATAAGTGTGCATATTTTTCAGTATTAGTGTCTAGAAAAGAATTTGATGGTGTTTTAGATCAAACAAAATTTTCCAAGTATTAGGGGGTTTACTTTCAAGTAAGATGAGTGGGACAGACTTAATAAGAATTTGAAAATACCAAGTCTACTAATTAACCCAATTATAGAAACCATCATTGATATTGATGGTGAACATGTGATTTCTGAGAGTTTTCTAGAGCTTGATTGTGTTATCTCAGAAGGGGGATATGATCTGTAGATTGTTGATGGAGAAGGAAATTGAGAGTAAGTTCCTTTTTCACTATATGAGATAAAGGTGATAAAAAATACCCTATAAAAGAGGGCATAAAGTTTATGGTCTTAAATATTGGACAATCTTGTCATATGGTTTAGGTTCATGTGATGAAGACCCATCAAAAATTCAAGGGTGAGTTTTTTAATCTTTGTTCTAAAGATAATCATGATGCACAAGTGTGTTACATCAAGGATACTAAATCCACTTTAATATTTGTAATATGGGTTATGTAAATCATAAATTAATAATTTTTAAACAATTATGATGAGATGGAACACGTATGAATGGTGTCCAAATTCAAAGGATGTGTTAAACAACAATAGTTTATGGGAATAAGAGGATTTTAGGATCTTACTCTTAGGATGCAGATTCTTATGATTGAAAATCTATATTGTGGCTTCATATGTAGAGACATATCAGAGGAATGTATTCATAGTAAAACAAAAGTTTCCTTTGACATTGAAAATTATCATTTTAGATATCCAGAAATATTTTATAGGATTCAAACATTTATAAAGTGAATTGGTTTTATTAAATGAATTAATTTTTAATGAGGGTTTTAACACCCTAACAGTTACACCATAGTGTATGGAACACACAATGGGGGATAGGAGATATGATATTCCATCGCTATAATTTTTTTTGAACTAGTGGGTATAGTGGGTATGGATTAAATTTTTCTAGTTACATGTGTGGGGGCCATAATCTTTGTGATTTTTCTATTTGTGATCCAACTATATCCTAAACCCTAAAATTGGGTGTCTCAATGAATGAGTATTTTATTTTTTTCCCAATATTCCCTTTCTGAGTCTTTAGTCTAAAATGTTTTTCATCTTTTTCACCTATAGTTTAGGTTCTTATAGTTTGTACTAATTAGGGATTGAATTTAAATTTGTATAACCTTGACAAAAAATCATTGATTTTAGGATTTTGTTAATTTAACCAACAAGAAATGATATTACATTCATACCAATTTGACCAAAAATTTATGAGTTTATGATCATACAACTTTGAAAAAAAACGAGATAGTTTATATATCAATAACAAGGAAAATCCTGATGTTAATGGGGGATTAATTCTAGTACAAAATATCTTAGAGTGGATGCGTATAGTTTGAGGTCAAGATTCTTGGACCAAAAGGGTGACTATAGAAACCCAAATGGATATAAAAAAACTAAAAATGTCCCAAAACCTTTCTAATAGAGGAGTAATGAAGTTGTAAATCACAACTCAATTTTCTAAGATCATGAGCAGAGATGTAGAACATGTATGAAAGGGATGACCACTAATCATATTTTAATGATGGGTTCTATTTTGATTCTATATGGGAGTATAAATATTAGGGTGTATTCCCATTATACTAAATATACCTCTGATCGATAGGCTATATTGTGGGAATATATGCAAATTCATATCAGGGGAATTTATTCATAGTCAAAAAAAAGTATCCTTTGGAGTAAAATACACTCATTACTGATAGTTTTGAAAGGTTTATAGTGATTTTAAACACTTAAAATACAAAGTGTGAATTATTATAATGAAGTTTTATTAGAGCGATGGAGTAATTTTTGACTTGATCTTGTTATTACTAGGCTATTATGTTTCCCTTGAAAGGGGTGTATATGGATGATGGATTATAGGTAGGTCCCAAATATGTGATTTATACATCTCTACATTTATTAATATAATAGGAATAAAAACATGCATAGTTAAAATATTTTAGAGGAAGCATTAAACATTTGGATAGAATATTGAGAATGGGTCATTTTATCCTGATGCTTATTGGGAGAACAAACCTATATCAGGCACCCTTACATGGATATGAATCTAATGTATAGAATTTTTTCCATATATAGTATGGCTCTATAATTGGTTTAAGTTCATGTATGATGAACTATATGTCATGAAATTTTATTTCATATGACAAGTAATCAGATTTGATGTAGTTTAGGGTCATGTGATAAGGACTTAGGTTCCATGTTGTTTAGGGTCATATGATAATGACCTATTAAATGATATATCTTTATAGATTAGATCTTGTGTAAAATGGTATAGTTTCAACTCCATGACGAACTGATAAAAGGAAAAATGATGTGAAGGGAGATTTTTAAACATTATGATGAAGTGGGGGAGTGGACTGGATTTTGTATCCTAACCTAGGATAGTAAATATAGGAATCGCAATATATTTTGTGAGAAGAGGAATCCATACAAACATAGTTATTTTATTATGTTCCCTATTAAAATCAAGCTCCTATATAGTGGGGAGAATTTTGGTGTAGCTTTATCGATGAATAACTCCATGATGAAGGCTCCTATGTGGATCTAGTTTACATATAAAAGAGGGGTTATTTTAGTAATAGATTTAAAATATATATATATATTGGGGTCTATACATAAATCTATCTTATAAATAGGATAAATTGTTTTTATTGACCCATTCATGGTTCTTGTAAGGCCTCTTCTGCAAAAATGGATTCATGTATAGGAGAAGGAAACAAGGCTTTACCTTAGTGAAGTTCCAACCACTAAGGTGAAAGAATGTATTTTATTTGTGGGAAATAATGTTTTTTTCAAGGATAGAATATTTGGGCATCACCATGTATCATAAAAAATAAGAATCAAGTGACACATAGTTCTTAAAGAAAAATTCTCTATATAAATCTACCATGTATGCAAGGAAGGGGGATTTTTTGATTTGCGACTGGGCCTAGGATACAATATAGGTGTAAAAGGTAATCTGAAGTATTAGGAATAAATATATATATAGTTCTGGAAGGTTACTCTTTATAGATCAAGATCTTTAATAGGGGTGAGGTATATGATATCCTCAAACATATACAAATTGTGTTCTAGGAACTCATATACATATCTATCCCTTTTATAAGGGAATTTGGCTATGGAGTGTAAGATGCACTAAGTAGTTTAAGGTCTTTCAGAGTGGACCAAATTGTTCTTCATATTTAATCACATCACTTTTATTCATGATAAATGGAGTTATTGAACAAGAATTATAATCTCACATGGGTCATTCTCAATGTGAGAAATAAGATTCAATTCGAGGAATACCCATGTCACACTAGAGTACACGTTGGGTTCATTTAAAACACATACCATGAGATTTATAATTCATGGTGTGGAAATTTTCATAAAATTTAACATCATGAGACCTGGATGAAAGTTTCAAGAAGTTTATTATAATGTTACTATGGTAATAGACTTATGTGTTTTAGGTTCTTCTATCTCAGACCTATGCTACACCGTTTCACATCCTACATCCGGGACATTTACTATACAGTTTAGCATATTTTAGTGAGGAAGATATGACATATATCTTAACATCATGTTACAAGGATGATATAACGTTAAATTTAACTTCATGTATCAAGGATGATTTAACATGCACTTTAACACCATGCAACTTCAACAATATGATATGTAGTTAAACATCATGAAACCTAGATGCTATGACATGCAATTTAACATCATAGGAAAATGGTGATATTACATGTGGTTTAAGGTCATGAGATAAGGTGGATATGACATGTGGTTTAATGTCATGAGTTAATGATGATATGGAATACCATTTAATGTCATGTGAGAAGGATGATATGACATGAAGTTTAACATCTTGTTGAAAGGATGATATGAATCAATGTATAATTATGAAAAATATTTCTTGATAATTCTTACATTGGTGGGGAATTGATTTCATCTCCATATATTGTTCCCAAGTAATATGCTCTGTTGGATTAGACCTTGTGTATAACTTAAGGACCTACCCACTTTGGTTTAAGCTTTGAAGGATCCTTCCCTAGTACCATTAGAGTCTTGAGAACTAATACTAGCTCTCCCTAGAGGAACAAAAAGAGGATAAATTTTTTATTCAAAGATCAAGAAACTTGGTTTTGAAGTATTTCCAAGGTGTGCAACAAACACAACCTTTTCTACCAAGTCTTTCCAAATCTTCCATCTTCTTTTGGGACTAATCATCCTCAAATAGATGATTGTAGATGGTGATTTAGAGTGATGTTAGATAGAATTAAATTTTCAAGATTTCCTTTTTAATGTATACGAGTGAGTATGGTGTCTCTTGTATGGAAATATGGGTTGTGTTTTGATAATCCAAAAACCATGTAGGAGTTTTTATTGCAAGGATCTGTTATCTTTATCCACCATCTTCTAGAGTATGTTGGACAGAGTTCTATTGAAATCCTCTATATATCCATTTATCAGTGTATGGTTGTGGGATGAGCGATTGGATTGAATTCCATATTTCTAACAAAGTCTTTTCAACTCAAAAGAGAAAATTTTGGTGTCATCTATGTTAATATTATATAAAGGAAATCAAATCTTGTGATGATATTTGACTTCAAAAAGTTAATGGTATCCTTCATACTGACTTCTTTGAGGGTTATAGCCTCAACCCTCTTGATGAAGAATTCAATGGTAGTAAGGATTTATTTTAACTTCTTGGATGTATCTATGTAATATATCCCCATTAAATCTATTCACTAGAAATAAAATGACCAAGAATATTTAGTGTAATGTAGTGAATCTGGGGTTTGATGGATGAAATTGGTATGTATTTTGAAAGCATGAAATTTTTGGTGAAGTCCATGAAATATTATTTCATTGATGGCTAAAAGTATCATATCCTCTTAATAAAGTGGGAGATCTTCAATAAATATTCATGATAATGATAGGCACCTTAATGTACTTCTTTCATAATAGAGAGGGTCTCTCATCCTTCAATTCATCTATGGAGGAATTCATCAAATCTTCATTTTTTTTCAAGGACTCTTTGAGAATCGGTGTCATCATAAAGAACAAAGATTATGGATCACTATTAGATCTTCTCTTTATTTTATCAATCAGATTGAAGAATTCCTCTTAAGATATATTTATATATCAAGACATCTATCTAACAGTAGTATCATTTTGTGAGGCTATCATCTCACCTTACTCAAGGGAAGTTTTTATCTCAATGGTCTCATTCATGTCATTTCTAATAAATAGGTACACTACTCTATGATGAGAAATGTTGAGTAATGTATCATCCCTTTATAGGTCTATAAGGGCTATGAATTTTTCATCCAATGAAGTGGCCTAGACATTCTATGAATGTGGGACATGAGGAAGTGTTTTCTCAAAGGGGAATTATTCCATCAACCCACACACATAATTGAGAAAGGTAATTAACTCCTATTTATTAGTGTTAAATTTTCCCTTAATTTTATTGATTATGAACTATGAATAACCCATGATATTTATCAGGGAAAATAGTATCTATAAAATAAATTCCAAGCCTGCAATGAGAGCTTGGTATTCTTCTTTACTGTTGATGTAGCCTCCTAACAATATGAAGTAATAGGGAAAATTTTCTATTGCTATAGAGATGAGGAAAATTATAAAGTTTACTCTATTTAGTTTTGGGTTTTCCATAATTCTTATTTTTTGACTTCTATTAGAATCATTGAAATAAATATCCCATGTATAGGGAGTGTTATGAAGTGAGAATACCTCTTCAAAAGGTAGTTTTGTATCCACAAGTGTGCTTTATAAACTAAGATATGCCACTAGAATGTCTACCAACACTTTCCCTTTGAATTCATAATATGGAATGAACTCAATATCAAACTATTTTAGGATGACTACCCATCGTGCTAGAAAGTAATTTAACATTGGAATATTGAGGATACATTTTTTTGGGTTAATAAGAGATATCAAATGGAAATTATGATGTTTTATGTAGTGTTTGATTTCTAAACCATGAAGATCAATTCAATGAAATTCTTCTCGATGTCAAAATATTGAGTATTTGTATCTAGAATGGTTATACTAATATAGTAGGGACCATTTTCTTTTCCAATATAATTTTTCTCTATTATAAATATAACTATTGACTAATCAAGGGTTTCCACATATAGGGTGAGTGGTTTTCTTTAAACTAGAAGCATTAATACCAATGGGATTGATAGGTATTGTTTGATATTATCAAAATATTCTGAAAAATATTTATCCCATTGATAGGTGACTCCCTTATTCATAAACTTGGTGAAGAGTGTACACTTGTCTATAATATTCTTTATAAAGCATCTGATGTAGGTGATGCATCCTTGAATCCCTCTTAAATCTTTGATATTTTGAGGAGGTGGAGTATTAATGATCACTTTGGTATTATCATGGTAAACTTCAATTCCATAATTTTGTACCATGACGCCAATAAATTTTCATGGTGTCACTCCAAAAGTGCATTTTTAGGGGAATATATTAAGTTCATATGACTCAATTTTATGATAATTATCTCAATATTGGTAATATGAAAACAAAATTATTTAAATTTGACAATAAAATCATCCACCTATAATTCCATGGTAATCCCAAAAGTATTCTTAAATATATGTTTCATAGTTCATAAATATATAGGGTTAAAATTCTTCAAAAAAGGTAATTACTATATTGAAATACACTCTTTGGTGTGGCCTAGAAGTGGTGGCTTCCTCATCTTTAGGATCCATCCAGATAAAATTATATCTAAAATATCCATCTACGAAGTATAGGGCCTATAAACTAGTAGTTTCATCAATCAAAATTTTTTTGATTATGATAGGGAAGTCAACCTTTGAGAAATTATGGTTCATATCCCTAAAGGTAAGGAAAAACTGATCTTCTCATTCTTCTTCTTAACATGGATGATATTTTTAAGACATTTTGGATATTGAACTTCCCAAATGAAGTTGGATTTTATGAGATTGTAAAAAATTTATTCCACCTTAAATGTGTGATTCAGATTCATTTTCCTGGTTGTCTGCTTGTAGCCATGGTGATTCTCAAGTATACCAAAATATTGAGTGGCTGCATCAAGATCAAGTACAGAAATCCCTGTATAATTTTTTATGAAGAAGTATTAGTGTTTCTTAAAAAATATATTTGTTTTTCTTTGGGAGACATGGAATCACTGATTAAAGTCATATAACTGTCATCTTTTGTATCCATATTCACCTGTCTAAGTTAATTGGTGGTGGTAGAGACACTTCCTTAAATGATGGAGGGAAATCTTTGAGATCTTCCACTCTTCTTCCTCTTTTTACTCTACCTCAATTTTAGCAAAAGTGGTAAGTGAAGGGATATTTTTGGTATTTCAAGATAACAAAATCTATTTTTTTACTTGAATAATGAGGAGGCGCATGTATACTCTTAAGGTTCTAATTCATGGGCATTATTATCATGATCATTTTGGATATGCTATTATTATTCTTTACTATCACCAAGGTTGGATGAGTGGACAATATTTCCAATTTATATAATTTATGTGGAGGTATTATTTGATTCATATGGTGATTAAATGTTCTCCTTAGATCCCGAAGACAATGGGGGGACATTTTCATTTGGGGAATCACCGTCATCACTAGGATTAGATACTTCTTTTATATATCTATTCTCAGTTGATGTGACTAATATCATGAAATTATGGGTATATGTACCAAATACTATATTTATTTCCTTAACTTGGATAATTCACAATATACAATCCTCCCCAAGTTCATGGAATGAGTTGATAGGGGCTATTTATATACCATTGGGAGTAGTGACCCAAACAACATAACTATTCATTGAATATTTTCCTTCCCTTTTATAGAATCCAACATCTACATATTGAGATATGAGGGAGTCAAAAGGGGCACTATAATTGTGCAATACTCTGACTTGTCAATTAATGGAGTATTTGAGACACTATCTGTATGATGAAGGCAATACAGCATGGGAATGAAGCCATAGTCTTCCAAAATGAAATTAAAAATTATATCAATATTGATAACCTTGAAATCAGAATTAGACACAAGTTCCCCTAAATGGGATCTAATATTGATCCATCTAAGAGGTTTTTTCTCCCTTTTATCATTCCCTTGGATTCTTAAGCTATAGGGAGGTAAATAGACCTCGTTATGGCCTAATTTTCAGAGTATTCAGACCAATATGAGATTGATTTCAAAATCATTATAAAAAATTGGTCAATTAATTTCAATGTGTTCTAACTTTCTAGATAATAATAGGAACCTAATATGGACTTGAAAGTTAGTCTGCCTATATTTATCTATAAAGGATAAGATTTAATTGAATTTAGATTGGTCAAACTATGTGTTATATACTTCAGCACCAGTGACCTTAAACTCAAACTATTAAGGGATTAATAGAGCCTTAGTAAGTGTTTATCAAATATATTTTGATAAATGATGGGAATACAAAGTTGAATTTTTAGTTGGAAAAACAAACAGTTATATCAAGATGTTGTAATTTTGATATAGAGGTCTATTATTCCTTACAGGAGGTTAATCCCTGACTTGAGGTATAGAGGTTGGAGCTGTATGTGCTTGTGGCTTCTTTCCTTGATCATAACTTTAGGGAATCTTTATCACCTATGGGTTGGGATGATTTTACCTTCCCACATTTTTATGTTTACCAAACAGATGCTAATTCTATAATTAGTCCCCAAATATGATCGATCTTAAACAAGACCTAGCTGATTCAGGAGTAGATTGGTGTTCTTGCTAAACATGCTAGAATTCATGTCTTTAGGTCTTTATAGCGTATATTTTTTTATCAGGGATATGAATTGAGTGTCAAGATCTAATACAAAATTTTCTTCCTCAACTTCATTAGCCTCAATGACATATTCCTCCTTATCCTTTATTGTGGGATAATATCATAGGTTCATATATATCTTCTTCATCAGAAAATGGATCTAATAAGTAAATTACATTAGAAAATCCATATTGGGATTCTTCATATAAGGATGATTTTTTTATGGATTGGTGCATGTTGTACAATTTTTCATGGTAGTTATCATATGGATATTAATGAAGGCACAAAATACTAAAGAGTTTGAACCATATTAGGCATATTCACAAATTCCTCTTCTTATATCTTACCCTTGTTGTGCATATTGTATTGATTCGTAGAAGACCGTCTCTTAGAGGATTGTAGTCCCAAAGATGTTAGATCAATAATCGCAAGGGGATTTGGGATCATAGTTGGTTGATTAAACTATTACCTAAGGATACAATTCAATTATTTGACCATCTTTCTATCCATATAATAATCAAATTTCCATGTTCCCTTCCTTGGGACTTCCTTCCATTTCCTTTCCTATGTTTTTAGGATGGAAAAGAAACAAACTACTTGTGCCACTCAGTTTACCAAAATGAATTTCCTAGAATATACCATCCTTTGGATGACGTATGTAAAGATATATCACTGGTGTATGGTATGTTCCAAAATTTGGTGTAAGGGATAGTAATTGGGGTGGTCAATGAGGTCAAATATTTGGGACTCCTAGGATATGGAAGCTTTAAAACGTTTTTATCCTTAGTTTCAATGATATACCTAGAAACCTATTTTTTTGGGAAGAATAAACAGTATTCTTTTGGTCTTCATATTATGGGTGCCTATTCTATTTTTTCCCCTATTTATGAAATTTTTTTGTTTTTTTTTTAATTTAGGTGGATGTGTCACGGGATATTGCACAATTTTTGGCATCGAAGATAGAGTCGATGCAAGCATAAGTGTCATAGTCACTGCCTCTTCTTTTCGAGTTCTCTTACATTAGGTTTCCTTTATTGGTTTAGGATTATCCTTGGTTATTAAAATGGAGTATTCCATCCTATCTGACACGTTGGAAAACTCACACAATCATATAGGGTTTTTTATTGGGATCAATGTTGTCTACAACCCCTCACACAAATTCTTTATGCAGAGTTCTAGTAGATTATATTATAGGTGTTACATGTTTAAAATAATAAGTTAAAATGTTCCATTTAGTGATAAAGTATCATACTCTCCCATTCTAATGTATCTTTCACTTTTATAGGTGAAGATTCATTGTCTATTTTAGTGTTGAGATGAATCGGTAGAGAAATTTCAGATAGGGTTATTCCTAGTCAGTGAAAGATCTAGCCAACAAACTATTATACTAGATGAATATTAACCCTTGTAGATTATTCATGAAGCATATAATCTTGGAGGACTCTTTTTACTCTAGTTTTCTCATCATAAGACTGTATTGATCTCCAAAGTGCAACAAATGTTTCTCCAGATCACCAATTTCATTAAAGATTAGAAATGTTGGATTTCTGAAGTTGGGAAGAGGAGATGCCTCCACCCAGCTGGGATATGGTTTATACTCTAGTTTCACTAGTCCTCAACACCCATACATGGCATATAAATGGGTAATCAGAGATTTTATTGAGTGAATAAGTTCCTAAAGTACAATTGGTTGGTTGAACATTTGAGTGGAGGTAGCAGGAAAAGCATGATATCATAGGCCTACCTATATTTATTGTTGATAACCGATATAGGTTATCCAAGTGTATCTCACCTTACATGTTTGTAACAACCCAATATTTTAGATAATATTTAGAATTAATAAATACAGTGTTTAGTATCTATAGTTACACATAATACTGAACTAAAACAAAAATTGCAACACTTTAAAAAAAATATTAAATATGACTGTTATAGCCATCAAACTAGCATAAATATATGGTCGAAAATAAATTTTGAATTCTTATATTTATTTATAATTTTAATCTAACCAATTAACAAAATTTTTTGATTTAGTATATCAGTATTATCTTAAGATTAATTTTTTAGAATTTTTTTAAAAAAATTAATTTTTTGAATACTGGAAGTATAGATTTTTCAAAAATTATCAATATTAAAAAATTATGTTTATGAAAACCTTTGTTCAATAAAAATATATATTTATAGATTAAAATAATTAATTTAAAAAATTCCAATTTGAATTTATAAAACCCATGTTTAATGTTTTGGTAACTTAAGTAGTGGTTCATTCCAAAAAATGGTTTTTGTACGCTTATATTAAAAATTAATTTTGTCACTTCTAAGAATCCAATCTAAAAAAATAAATTTCATTTTTGATATAAACATTTCAAAATTATCTAATAATTTAAATTTAATGTTTTATTCATAAAAATTAGATTACCAAGATTAAAGTAAGTTAATGTGATAATAGTAAAAATGTTCTTCTCAAAGAGTTATTTCATTAATATTGCATAATTTTTTCTAATAAAATAAATTAAAGACCTATAAATAATGATATTAATATAATTTTTAATCTAATATAAAAATATATGAACACTCCTTAATTTAGTAATCAATTATAAATTTGATTTAAATAACTTAATTGTGAAAACATCATTTCTCTACAAAAAAAACATTTTTTCTATTTATTAAATGTTTTAATTTAAAATATAATTTTATATTATTTATAAATTGAATTAAATTAAATGGGTATTAAATATAGGTTCTTAAAATAAATTTTTCTTAATATTTTTTAACTTATATGTTTAATAAAATATAAATTACTTTGTTAAAAAATAGTTACCAAGGTAAAAATCAAAATGGTAAAATATTAAAATTTAATGGTAAATAACAGAAAATGTATTTAAAAAACTGTGTGAGATTTGTAATTTTCAGATTTATATAACTAATATCACCCCATAATCTATTATTTTTAACTTTTGGATTCATTGGCCCTTGAATAGTGTAATTATTTCACAGAAAACTAATGGGTATTCACAAAAGTGTCCATTTATTTACTTATAAATAGAGACACTTCCACCCTTTCATGTCACACTCATTACATAGAGTTACTTTTTTAAAATATGAAATTATATTCATCCTATAACCCTATATCACTTCCTTATCAGATTATCCTCCATAGGTTAGCTTAATTCCTCCATTTATTAGGATATCTATAAGAGAAAACTCAAACACTCAACGTAAGTATTACCTACTTATTGATATTTTATTCTTAATAATCTTCTTCCTTAACTATTAAAACAATAAAAATATAATGAAATCTGTATCATTATTATAATTATATTTTATTATATCAATGGAATAAATATTATTTATTCCTCTCCATCCACTAATGAAAACAAAAGTATTGTTAGTGTCTATGGGTAGACTACCCCTTCCACGAATCGACGTAATATTTTTTTTATAACTACCTCTCATGGTTGGTTTTAATGGTATTATTGATGAATAAATATGATATATATAATATAACTATGATTTTTGAATTCCCAATTATCATATACCATAATTCTCTCTCATTCATTGAGAAATAGAAACATCAATCATGTGTACATGTGGACTACCACCTCCACAAGCTACGAATTTTATATGTCATCACCACCCAACCTGGAAGGATTAAAAAATGTATTTAATATATATAAATATGGTTTTAATTATATTATTAATATTCTTGATATTATGAAACAATGTTTTAGCACTTTTTACCTGGTCGGCATACATAAGGAATTGTGAAGGACTTAACAAAACAGCCCTAAGTAACCGAATTAAGTAGAAATTATATTAAAAACAATTAAAAAATTAAAATAAATGTGACTTAAAGTTTTAAATATAGATTAATAAGATTAATTGGTATTAATTTAATAAACATAATTTAATTATTCATGGAGTTAAGTGCAAGTGTGGAGTGAATTAGTATCTAAGGTAAGGGATCTTCCATTCCGTCCTCGTTACTTATCAGTTTCATATTCACATTATTTTTCCCTATTTTATGAAATATTATTCTCATGAAATTATTATATTTTATTATATATGTTCCTTACATATATAACTAGTTAAATATACTTTTCATTACTAGGGTTATAGATGGTTTTAATTCCCTTTGAAATTCCAACTTTTAAGTAACCCAATTTAAGGGAACTTTCCTATTTATTGTCTCATGTCAAGAATCACTATAGTGACCCTAGACATTTACACATAACATTACATGGTTTTAAGCATATTAAATCATCATATTATAATCCAAGGATCATAAATTCCGGTGTCTTGGAGGACTAGATACATAAAACTGACAACATGTGACTAAATAAAACATTTATTTATTTATTCTTCATAAATTGATCCTAAATTCTATTGCGCTCAGACATCTTCATAGGATAACCTTGGGAAAACATGAAAAAATTTATGATCTAAAATCCCATTAAGGGAATAATCATGAGAATAAAGATTTAGCACATGGGTTAAAAGGTGTGACATAATGATATAAAAACGCATGGGACATAAGGAATCTTAATATATAAACACTGAATCATATAAACATGGAGTCATATTAATATGTCAGAAACATAAAACATGACTTTAGCACACATCAAGGATCTTTTTACATAGACGATCACAAGTCAAGGTTAACCACCAAGACTGTTGCGCATGGTAGCACAAGTCAAGGATAACCGCCAAGACTATAGAACATAACATCTCATGAGACTAAATTTACCTAATGCATTGAAGTGCTATCTTGGAACACCCATTATAACATTATTTACACATATAGAATCATACATAATCAATCCTAAATAAACATAAGGGTACCCATGGAAAGAAATGGGTATCGCAATCATGTCATAAAGCATAATAGATGGGTGTATCCTACAAGTGTCCATCAAAGAAAGAAATTAAAACATACAAGGAAATTAATAATTTAAAATAGTAATATATAATGGTAATTAATGTCAAATATAAGTGACCACATTTAATAAGAGTATTTAATAAATTTTATCATTAAAACATTTTAGTGTGGTTTTAAGGAAAATACTAAATAGCCTATAAAATAGAAAAGGTAATAATCTTTTATAAAAAACCAGATGTGAGAAAATAATGTTTTAATAATAAAAATAGAGATTTTTTAAAAATAATGGTGGATTAAAACAAATTATATAGTTCTCTTGAAATTGATTAAGGATTTGGGAAGTTCCCTTAAAACGGGTTTTCTTTTAGGGAAGTATGAGGAGGGAACCATTTAAAAACATGTATATCCCCAAAAGAGAATGATGAATGGATATTGATACATGATTTTGGTTCATATACACATAATTTAGAATATTTACATAAAAATAACAAATAACTTCATTCGGGTAAAATGAAAGATATTGCAACTAGAAGGAATAATGGAGGCTCAGGTAGAATACCTTACCTTAATTCTAAAGTTGTCCTTCACTTGATCTTAATGTCCTAGAAAACCAAATTAAATTAATTAATTAATATTTCTATAACCACTTAATTATTTAGTTGATTTATTATAACCTTATTCAGTTCATTCATGACCTTTTTTATGGGTTAATAGGTTCAATTTCATTGTTTGTTTCATTTGTTTCCATGATTGGTTTACTATATACAAGTAAAGATAAACATAAAAGATGATAACGGTTGTCCAGAATTTGAATAGTATGTTATTAATGAACATACAAAATATTACATGGTTGTAAATTTCTTTTGTTTATTTGAAGTGAATTAGAATCATTACATAAAACTTTAGTGATAACGTTTTGGGGTAATTGGTGGTTTTTTAATCACAACGAACACATTTTGTTTTATAAATCAAAACCAAGTGTAAAAAAAGATTCCAAAACCTCAAGTGAGACATAATAAATATATCATAGTCTGTTTGAACCTGAATAATGGTTTCATAGATATAATTGAAGACGGTAATAGAAATTGAAAACCCATCATCCTTGAATATGGTAAATTAACACATCTCAGATAGCATTTTTACTACTAGTATAAAAGAAGGGTAAAGGAGATATGATAAAAAATTATTCCATTATCATAACAAAATTACATTACATGTAAGGTAATATATTTTTTATAACATTTGGATGAGGAGAGGTAAGGATAGAAAATAAAACAAAGGAACTTGAAAAGAAAGTAAAAGAATTGAAAAGAGGAATTTACCTCTTGAATTAATCTTCCTTTCAAGCCTCTTAAGAGGAGAGGATTTAGTCTTTTGAGGATACCAATGGATATTGGACGTGGGGGAGGATATTTTGGATAGATTTGAGCAGAATTTAAGCAATGAAAAAGGATTGAGAGGATTAAAGAGAAGAGGGGAGTGTGGATGTTTTTTATAGTAGATGGGAGGATGGTATTCTTAATATTTTAATCATTAGTTTAATATTTTTGCTCAAGAATATAAATACTCTTGATTGTTGTGACAAAAAACAGTAATATGTACATTTTAGTTCTAACCAATGTCCATTTACATCATCCATGACTCAATCATGATGCATAAATTCATGTTTTAGCATTTATCGTAATTTATAGTATTTTACTATTCATCAAAGGTTCAAGTATTTCAGGAAAATACAAAAAATTCACCCGAACATTTTTTTTGAAATTTAGAATCAAAAAATGAAATCCATTTTTCAAAAATAATTCTCTAAATATGAATAATTTAATATTTATTTAAAATCATTTTTTATTTGAAAAATACAGATTTTAAAACTATAACTGATTTTATAATTCTTTCAAAAATTACATAAGGTCTTATAAAATAATCTTAAAACCAAAAGACATAAAATTTATAATTTATGAACACCATTTAGGAAAATAAATTTTATTTTATATAAATTTATTAATTGTAATTAATTATTTATTACTCATAAAAATACCAATACATTTACTATGGCCATATTATCACTTATAAGATGCCTAAATTTTATTTATACAATCATGGGTGACATTACTATTATTTGGGATGATTTACTATTCATTAGGTTCAAATTTCTATTCGTATGGGTAGGTTACTATTCATAGGGGTAGGTTTCTATTCGCCAAAAAAAATAAGTTTGTTCCATCAGACCCCAAAAATCACCCTGAACACAACTGTGTATATTAGGTTTTTGAAATTGAAGACACATAAGTGGAAAAATTATGTTTAATGGTCACATCGTATTTATTATCATGATACTTCATTGTGTTTTCTAATGTGATTATCCTATAAGGCATAATTATAAGAAGGGAATTTCCATTTATTAAACTTTGGGTTGTTATATTCTTCCCCCCTTATGAAATTTCATCGTTGAAATTTTTTTTTACACTCTAAGATGTAAACAGGTGTAGGTACTTTTTCTTCATTGCCTCCTCGAGTTCCCATATTGCCTCTTCATACTTATGGTTCCTCTATAGTACTTTGACAAGGGGAGTAGTCTTGTTATGTATAACTTTATCTCTACAATACAATATCTTCACTGGATTCTCCTTGTAAGTAAGATCATTCTCCAGTTGTACCACCTCTAAAGATAGTATATGTGAAGGATCTTGTATGTACTTTCTTAAGAGGGATACATAGAAGACATCAGGTACTTTAGACATAGTAGGTAGAAGTTCTAGTTGATAGGATATAGCTCCAACATGATCAATTATCTCAAAGGGGTCGATGTACCTGGGATTTATCTTTCCATTCTTCCCAAACCTCATGACCTTATTCCATGGAGATATGTGGAGGAATATCATGTCTCCAACTTTAAACTCAAGGTCTCATCGACAATTTTCTGTATGACTCTTTTTTCGACTTTGGGCTGCCTTAATGTGCTACTGAATGGTTTTCACCTTCTCCACCATTTCTTCAACCATTTTAGGGCCTAGAAGCTTACTCTCACCAAATTCATCCAAACATGTGGGTGTTATGAACCTTTTCCCATAAAGGTATTTATAAGGTGCCATTCGGATGTTGTAGTGGAAACTGTTTTTGTAGAAGAATTAAACTGATGGAAGATGTTGGTCCCACACTCCTTCGAAGACCATAGAACACACTCTCAATATGTCTTTTAGTTTTTGAATAGGTCGCTCATATCGGCCATCAGTTTGAGGATGATAGGCAGTATAGAAGTTTAGTTCCATTCTTAGAGCATGTTGGAGACTTTTCCAAAACTTCAAGGTGAATATTAGATTTCTATTAGATAAAATATATAGTGGTACTCTATGCATCATTAACACATTTTTTATATATATCTGTGAAAGTTGATCTAATGAGAAGTCCTCTCGAATTGCGATAAATTGAGCTATCTTTGTAAGACGATCCACAATGTTCCATATAGCATTATTTTTGTGTATGTCCTTAGAAGTCCAATGACAAAGTCCATAGTGATGTTCTCCCACTTCCATGTTGGTATCGATTTTTCAAAAATTATAAATATTAAAACATTATGTTTATGAAAACCTTTTTTCAATAAAAATATATATTTATAGATTAAAATAATTAATTTAAAAAATGCCAATTTGAATTTATAAAACCCATGTTTAATTTTTTGGTAACTTAAGTAGTGGTTCATTCGAAAAAATGGGTTTTGTATGCTTATATTAAAAATTAATTTTGTCACTTCTAAGAATCCAATCAAAAATAAATAAATTTCATTTTTGATATAAAAATTTCCAAATTATCTAATAATTTCAATTTAATGTTTTATTCATAAAAATTAGATTACTGAGATTAAAGTAAGTTAATGTGATAATGGTAAAAATGTTCTTCTCAAAAAGTTATTTCATTAATATTGTATAATTTTTTCTAATAAAATAAATTAAAGACCTATAAATAATGATATTAATATAATTTTTAATCCATTATAAAAATATATGAACACTCATTAATTTAGTAATCAATTATAAATTTGATTTAAATAACTTAATTGTGAAAACATCATTTCTCTACAAAAAACTTTTTTTATATTTATTAAATGTTTTAATTTAAAATATAATTTTATATTATTTATAAATTGAATTAAATTAAATGGGTATTAAATATAGGTTCTTAAAATAAATTTTTTGTAATATTTTTTAACTTATATGTTTAATAAAATATAAATTACTTTGTTAAAAACTAGTTACCAAGGTAAAACTCAAAATGGTAAAATGTTAAAATTTAATGGTAAATAACAGAAAATGTATTTAAAAAATGTGTGAGATTTGTAATTTTAAGATTTATATAACTAATATCACCCCATAATCTATTATGTTTAACTTTTGGATTCATTGGCCCTTGAATAGTGTAATTATTTCACTGAAAACTAATGGGTATTCACAAAAGTGTCCATTTATTTACTTATAAATAGAGACACTTCCACCCTTTCATGTCACACTCATTACATAGAGTTACTTTTTTTAAATATGAAATTATATTCATCCTATAACCCTATATCACTTCCTTATGAGATTATCCTCCATAGGTTAGCTTAATTCCTCCATTTATTAGGATATCTGTAAGAGAAAACTCAAACACTCAACATAAGTATTACCTACTTATTAATATTTTATTCTTAATAATCTTCTTCCTTAACTATTATATCCATAAAAATATAATTAAATCTGTATCATTATTATAATTATATTTTATTATATCAATGGAACAAATATTATTTATTCCTCTCCATCCACTAATGAAAACAAAAGTATTGTTAGTGCGTGTGGGTAGACTACCCCTTCCACGAATCGACGTAATATTTTTTTCCTAACTACCTCTCATGGTTGGTTTTAATGGTATTATTGATGAATAAATATGATATATATAATATAAATATGATTCTTGAATTCCCAATTATCATATACCATAATTCTCTCTCATTCATTGAGAAATAGAAACATCAATCATGTGTACATGTGGATTACCACCTCCACAAGCTACGAATTTCATCTGTCATCACCACCCAACCTAGAAGGATTCAAAAATGTATTTAATATATATAAACATGGTTTTAATTATATTATTAATATTCTTGATATTATGAAACAATTTTTTAGCACTTTTTACCTGGTTAACATACATAAGTAATTGTGAAGGACTTAACAAAACAGCCCTAAGTAACCGACTTAAGTAGAAATTATATTAAAAATAATCAAAAAATTAAAATAAATGTTCCTTAAAGTTTTAAATATAGATTAATAAGATTAATTGGTATTAATTTAATAAACATAATTTAATTATTCATGGAGTTAAGTGCAAGTGTGGAGTGAATTAGTATTTGAGGTAAGGGATCTTCCATTCCGTCCTCGTTACTTATCAGTTTCATATTCACATTATTTTTCCCTATTTTATGAAATATTATTCTCATGAAATTATTCTATTTTATTATATATTCTCCTTACATATATAACTAGTTAAATATACTTTTCATTACAAGGGTTATAGATGGTTTTAATTCCCTTTGGAATTCCTACTTTTAAGTAAACCCAATTTAAGGGAACTTTCCTATTTATTGTCTCATGTAAAGAATCACTATAGTGACCCTAGACTTTTACACATAACATTACATGGTTTTAAGCATATTAAATCATCATATTAAAATCCAAGTATCATAAAGTCTGGTGTCTTGGAGGACTAGATACATAAAACTGAAAACATGTGACTAAATAAAACATTTCTTTATTTATTCTTCATAAATTGATCCTAACTTCTATTGCACTTAGACATATTCATAGGATAACCTTGGGAAAACATGAAAAAAATTATGATCTAAAATCCCATTAAGGTAATAATCATGAGAATAAAGATTTAGCACATGGGTTAAAAGGTGTGACATAATGATATAAAAAAGGCATGGGACATAAGGAATCTTAATATATAAACACAGAATCATATAAACATGGAGTCATATTAATATGGAAGAAACATAAAACATAACTTTAGCACACATCAAGGCTCTTTTTACGTAGACAATCACAAGTCAAGGTTAACCACCAAGACTTTTGCACATGGTAGCACAAGTCAAGGATAACCACCAAGACTATAGAACATAACATCTCATGAGACAAAATTTACCCAATTCATTGAAGTGCTATCTTGGAACACCCATCATAACATTATTTACACATATATAATCATACATAATCAATCATAAATAAACATAAGGGTACCCATGGAAAGAAATGGGTATCGCAATCATGTCATAAAGCATAATAGATGGGTATATCCTACAAGTGTCCATCAAAGAAATCAATTAAAACATACAAGGAAATTAATAATTTAAAATAGTAATATATAATGGTAATTAATGTCAAATATAAGTGACAACATTTAAGAAGAGTATTTAAGAAATTTTATCATTAAAACATTTCAGTGTGGTATTAAGGGAAATACTAAGTAGCCTATAAAATAGATAAGGTAATAATATTTTATAAAAAACCAGATGTGAGACAATAATGTTTTAATAATAAAAATAGATATTTTATAAAAATAATGGTGGATTAAAAAAAATTATATATTTCTCTTGAAATTGATTAAGGATTTGGGAAGTTCCCTTAAAACGGGTTTGCTTTTAGGGAAGTATGAGGAGGGAACCATTTAAAAACATGTATATCCCCAAAAGAGAATGATGAATGGATATTGATACATTATTTTGGTGCATATACACAGAATTTAGAATATTTACATAAAAATAACAAATAACTTCATTCGGGTAAAATGAAAGATATTGCAACTAGAAGGAATAATGGAGGCTGAGGTAGAATACCTTAGCTTAATTCTAAAGGTGTCCTTTACTTGATCTTAATGTCCTGGAAAACCAAATTAAATTAATTAATTAATATTTTCATAACCACTTCATTATTTAGTTTATTTATTATAACCTTATTCAGTTCATTCATGACCTTTTTTATGGGTTAATAGGTTCAATTTCATTGTTTGTTTCATTCGTTTCCATGATTGGTTTACTATATACAAGTAAAGATAAACATAAAAGATGATAATGGTTGTCTAGAATTTGAGATGTATGTTATAAATGAACATACAAAATATTACATGGTTGTAAATTTCTTTTGTTTATTTGAAGTGAATTAGAATCATTATATAAAACTTTGGTGATAACGTTTTGGGTTAATTGGTGGTTTTTTAATCACAACAAACACATTTTGTTTTATAAATAAAAACCACATGTAAAAAAAGATTCCAAAACCTCAAGTGAGACATAATAAATATATCATAGTCTGTTTGAACCAAAAGAATGGTTTCATAGATATAATTGAAGACGGTAATAAAAATTGAAAACCCATCGTCCTTGAATATGGTAAATTAACACATCTCAGATAGCATTTTTACTACTAGTATAAAAGAAGGGTAAAGGAGATATGATAATAAATTATTCCATTATCGTAACAAAATAACATTACATGTAAGGTAATATATTTTTTTATAACATTTGGATGAGGAGTGGTAAGGATAGAAAATAAAAAAAGGAACTTGAAAAGAAAGTAAAAGAATTGAAAAGAGGAATTTACCTCTTGAATTAATCTTCCTTTAAAGCCTCTTAAGAGGAGAGGATTTAGTCTTTTGAGGAGACAAATGGATATTGGACGTGGGGGAGGATATTTTGAAGAGATTTGAGCAGAATTTAGGCAATGAAAAAGTATTGAGAGGATTAAAGAGAAGAGGGGAGTGTGGATGTTTTTTATAGTAGATGGGAGGATGGTATTCTTAATATTTTAATCATTAGTTTGATATTTTTTCTCAAGAATAAAAATACTCTTGATTTTTGTAACAGAAAACAGTAATATGTACATTTTAGTTCTAACAAATGTCCATTTACATCATCCATGACTCAATCATGATGCATAAATTCAGGTTTTAGCATTTATCATATTTATAGTATTTTACTATTCATCAAAGGTTCAAGTATTTCAGGAAAATACCAAAAATTCACCCGAACATTTTTTTTTAAATGTAGAATCAAAAAATGAAATCCATTTTTCAAAAATAATTCTCTAAATATGAATAATTTAATATTTATTTGAAATAATTTTTTATTTGTAAGACGATCCACAATGATCCATATAGAATTATTTTTTTGGATGTCCTTAAAAGTCCAATGACAAAGTCCATGGTGATGTTTTCCCACTTCCATGTTGGTATGGGTAGTGATTTCACCTTCCCCTTATGAGGATGGTAGTGGGTTGAGTAGTCATAATATTTGATGAGTTCTAACCATATTTGTTGGAACATATTAAGCTCCTTATATGTGAATATGTATTTTATACTCTTGTGATCAGTATATATCTCACACTTCTACACATAGGTATAATGCTTCCATATTTTTAACGTAAAGATTATAGCTGCCAACTCCAGATCATGCGTGGGATAGTTTTGATCATGTATTTTCAACTGTCTTGAGGTGTAGGTTATCACTTTATCATTTTGCAATAGTGCATATCCTAACCCTTTCATTGAAGAATCATTATATACCAAAAATATTTCTCCACTTATTTGGAGTGTGAGTATTGGAACAGTGATAAGCCTCTTTTTGATATCCTTAAAGCATTCCTCTCATTCTTTATTCCAGAGTAACTTCACCCACTTCCTTGTCAACTTGGTCATTGGGTTTGAAAATCATGAGAATGTTTTCACAAATTTTTGATAATACCCTGCTAGACCCAGAAAGCTGTGGATCTCCATTACAGATGTTGGCATGGGCTACTCTTTAATTCACTTTGTCTTGGATGGGTCTATATATATCCCTTCGCTGGTGATAACATGCCCCAATAGTGATAATTCCTCCATCTCGAAATTACATTTAATGTACTTTGCATAAAGTTTCTCCCTTCGTAAATTCATCAGCATAGTATTCAAATGCTCCTCATGTTCTTCCTTACTCTTGGAGTATATCAGAATATCATCAATAAAAACTACCACAAATTTGTTGAGGTAATATTTAAAGACTCTATTCATCAGATCCATGAAACTTTCTGGAGCATTAGTGAGTCGGAAGGGTATCACTATGAACTCATAGTGTCCATACCTCATTCGAAAGGAAATCTTAGGAATATATTCCTTCCTCACCTTTAATTGATGATATCCCGATAGAAGGACCACTTTAGAGAAATAAATATCCCCACAAAGCTGATTAAAAAAGTCATATATCTGTGGTTCGGGATACTTTTTCTTTATCATGATTTTATTAAACTCGTGATAATCAATGAAGAGGCGCGTTGATCCATCATTCTTCTTGATGAAGAGGACTAGATCACCCCATGGTGAAGCACTCGAGCATATAAAACCCTTATCCAAATTCTTCTATAACTACTTCTTTAGCTCTTCTATCTCTATGGTGGCCATGATATAAGGGTTCTTTGATATAGGGAGAGATCTAGGAAAAAGTTCAATTGAGAACTCAACCTATTAATCAGGAGGAATACCGGCAAAATTATTCAGGGAATATATCAGTGTAATCCCTCATGATGGGAATATCTTTTATAAGTATCATATCCTTTATCTCAATCATTTGAGAAATATATTATTTCTCAAAAGGAAGCTTTATCCACACTTGAGACAATGATTCTTAAAAATATTCATCTTCCTCCATACACTCTTAAAGGATTGGTGGATGCTTCGGATGTGAAGAGTGATCTCCCTTTCCCGATAGTTGATGTTGTATTTGTATAAATATAGCTAATCCAAGCCCAAAATAGCATCAAACACCACCGAAGGAAGTATAAAAAGGTTTTCTGGGAGGTTCAGTCCATACACATTTATCGAGGAGGAGTTATAAAACTTGGATGAAATAAGTTCCCCATTCGTTGTTCTCACAGATAATTTAACCTCCAAATTTTTAGGTGGCATTTGAATAGTTCTACTAAAATTACCAGATATGAAATAAATCATAGAAACAGAATCAAATAGTATATTCACTATTCTTGAATGAATAACAAGCATAATTATCACCACATCATTGCATGGATCCACCTCAGTAGTAGTGATAGCATAATCCATTCCTTGTTTCCTTGGAGGTTATTGTTGATTTCCTTGGACAACCCTTATCTTAGGGAAATTTTTCAAATAATTCCCATCCTATTTTTAGTTTTTAACCTACACTATAGGATGAGAGTTGATATAAACCTTGCTTTCTTATTCCACATTAGTGGGATTATTCATATCCCTTGATAATTTTTTTTCTAGATGTCCAATCTTTCCACATTTGAAGCAATTTTTTTTCCCTTTAGACAGTTCCCAAGATGCTTCTTCCCACAATTTTGACACGTGAAAGGTTCAATCTTCTTTCCATCATGGGATTTATTTGCCAAACCTCCCATATTAGACTCCATTTTACACTTCTTGTCACTGGGTCAATGAGACCATTGTGAGTCTCTGATCTCCATTTCAACCTTGAGGTCACAACAGACAATATCCACATCACTATCAAAGTATCAAATCATCAATGCTTTTTGTAGACTCTTCTTTAGTCTATTAAAGAAGCGATCCACCTTTATTTTGGTGTTTATGACAAATTCATAGGAATATATTGAAAGCCCTATGAAGTTTTCTTCACGCGCCCCGATGTACTCATCTCTATTCTCCTTGAGTTTGAGGAACTCTCTTTCTATCTTGAGACGGAGGGTTTAGGGAAAATATTTATTGAAAAATCATTTTCTATAATTCCTCCCAATCCATGGAATCAATTTCATCCAGGGAATTCGTATTCTTGGTCAGTGTACACCACTGGTCAGCTTCCCCATCAAAATTATAGACCGCCAGCAAGACATTTTCTTCTTATGAGCGCTAGAGGATAGATAATATCCTTTCAATGGAGTCAATCCACTATTATATGGGGAGGGACTTAAAAGATCCACTAAACATGGGAGGCCTTTTCTTCATTAAGTATTAAATGAAAACTTACTCTTTCCTTGGAGGAGGAGGGCTTTCCACATAATTCAATTTATTATTCACAACTTGGGCCAGTTGAGCAAGTATTGTCATGAAGTTTTGAGCACCTGTTCCCATCATATTTGGCATATCATTAGGGTAATCTTCACATTCCCTATCACAATGATTATTGTCATGTTTTATTATATTTCCCTCCATTGACTAAGAAAAATAACATATAATTAGGGGGCTTGAATACTTATCTAATAATCCTAAAGGAAACTTTGAACATAAATGAAAAAACCTGTAAAGGAAAATGATATCCTAACTTGTGATTACCTGCGTTTAAATCTAGGTTATACCTGATATTTTTCTAAACTTATATTCTTATGGGTTCTTTTTTTTATTCTCTTAATAATGGATTTTACTAAGATCATGAATTTAACAAATCATATAACCTGGGAGTGTCAAGCCAAGAGCGTAGAAAGGCCCATTATCATGCACCATTTCTCATTCGAGTCTAGCTCAAGGTGGTATTTTTAGGTTTTACCTCTAGATACATTTGTGCCAGAGAAACCTCTACTTGTTTGTATCCCTAAAGGGATGTATTTTATTGATAAACCACTTACTCTATACTTAACAAAATTGAGAGGGTTTTCTTATGCTTAGTCTCATCCGTAAGGTTCTTACTAAAGTGATCTATTATTAATCTCCAAAAATAACTAGACCATACTCTAATACCAACTATAGAGACCCTATCCTTAGACACAAAACATTACATGATTTTAAGCATAGTAAAGAATCATATTACAATCCGAGTATCATAAAATCTATTGTCTTGTAAGATTAGGTACATAAAACAGAAAACATGGGTCTAAATAAAATATTTCTTTATTTATTCTTCATATAGTGCCCATAACTCCCAATTTTATCATACATCTTCATAGTATAACCTGGGGATAACATAAAAAAAGGGATGATCTAAAATCCCAGTAAGGGAATAAGCATAAGAATAAAGATTTATCACATGGTTTAAAAGGCATGACATAATGATATAAAAAGGCATGGAAAATATGGAATATTAATATATAAACATGGAATCATATAAACATGGATTCATAATGATGTGTCAGTAACATAAAACATGAATTTAGCATGAGTAAAGTCCTATTTCACATAGAGAATCACAATTCAAGGTTAACCACCAAGACCATTTCACATGGTATCACGAGTCAAGGCTAATCGCCAAGACTATTGTACATAACATCTCATAAGACTAAACTTTACCCAATTCATTGGATTGCTATCTGGGTGCACTCATCATAACATATTCATGAACATTTCTTCCACATATATACTCATACATAATCAATCATACATAAGCATAAGGGTACCCATAGAAATTAATGGGTACTGTAATCATGTTATAAAGCATAATAGATGGGCATATTATACAAGAGTCCATGAAAGAATGGAATTAAAACATACATGGAAATTAATAATGGAATATATTAATATATCATGGTAAGGTATTTCAAATATAATTGACAATATGTAAGAAGATTATTTAATAAATATTATCATTAAAACATTTTAGTGCAGTTTTAAGGGAAATACTAAATAGACTTTAAAATAGAAAAGAGAATAATATTTTATATAAAACCAGAAGTGAACCAAAAAAAATTTCACAATAAAAATAGTTATATTATAAAAATAATTTTGTCTTAAAACAGATTATAGCATTCTCTTGAAATTGAGTAAGGATGCGGGTAGTTCCCTTAAAACGGGTTTGCTTTTCAGGAAGTATTAAGGAGGGAACCATTTAAAAACATGTATATCCCAAAATGAGATTGAAGAATGGATATTTATACATGATTTTGGGTCATATAAAAATAATTTATAATATGTACATAAAAAATAATAGATAACTTCATTTGGGTAAAAAGAAAGATAGAGCAACCTGAAGGAATAATGGAGGTTCAGGTAGAATCCCTTACCTTAATTTTGATGTTGTCCTTAACTTGATATTAATGTCTTGGATAACCAAATTAAATTCATTAATTAATATTTACATAATCTATTATTTATTTAATTGATTTATTATGACCTTATTAAGTTCATTCATGACCTTTTTGATGGGTTAAGATGTTCAATTTCATTTTTTGTTTCATTGGTTTTCATGATTGGTTTACTTATATACAAATAAGGATAAAAATATAAGATGATAATGGTTTTCCAGAATTTGAATCATTATATAATACATTAGTGATTACCGTTTGGGTTAATTGGTGGTTTTTTTATCACAACGAACACATTTTGTTTTATAAATAAAAAATCAGGTGTAAAAAAAGATTTTGGAACCTTATATGAGACATAATACATATATAATAGTCTATTTCAGCCATAATAATGGTTTCATGACCATAATTGAATACGGTAATGGAAATTGAAAACCCATCATCCATTAATATGGTAAATTAACACATCTTGGATGGTGTTTTTACTACTAGTATAAAAGAATGGTAAAGGAGAGATGATAATAAATTTTTCCATTACCATAAAAACCTTCCAATAAATTTAAGGTACTAGTTTTTTCATAATATTTCGATGAGGAGAGATAATGATACAGAAGAAAACAAAGGAACTTGAAAAGAAAGTAAAAGAATTGAAAAGAGGAATTTACCTCTTGAATTAATCTTCCTTGAAAGCCTATTAAGGGGAAAGGATTTGGTCTTTTGAGGAGACCAAGAGATGATGGACGTGGGGGAGAAAATTGGGGATATATTTGAGTATAATTTAGGAAAGTTAAAAGGCTTGAGAGGAGTTAATAGTAGAGGGTAGTGTGGGTGGTTTTTTTAATGGAGGGGATGAGGGTTTTTGTAATATTTAAATCATTAGTTTCATATATTTTTTTCAAGACTGTGAATAATCTTGATTATTGTGATAAAAAAATCATATGTTCATTTTAGTTCAAACCAATTTCCATTTACATAATCCATGACTCAATCATGATGCAGAAATTCAGGTTTTAGCATTTATCGTAATTTATCATATTTTATTATTCATCAAAAATTCAAGTATTTAAGAAAAATCTAAAATATTCACCCTAAATTTTTTTGACATGTAGAATCCAAAAATGAAATCAATTTTTCAAAAATAATTCTCCAAATATTATTAACTAAATTTTTATTTAAAATCATAATTTATTTGAAAAATATATATTTTAAAACTATAAGTAATTTTATAATGCTTTCAAAAATTACATAAGGTATTATAAAATCATATTAAAACCAGAAGAAATAAAATTTATAATTTATGATCACCATTTAGGAAGATTAATTTTCTTTTAAATTAATTAATTAATTGAAATTAATTATTTATGACTTATAAAAAGACCAATACTTTTACTATGGTCATATTATCACTTATAAGATGCCTAAATTTTATTTATACATTCATGGGTGAGGTTACTATTATTTTGGATGATTTACTATTCATAAGGGTCATATTACTATTCATAAGGGTATGTTACTATTCATAAGGGTAGGTTACTATTCACTAAAAAAATTATTCCATCAGACCCCAAAAATCACCCTGAATGCAACTGTGTATGTTAGATTTTAAAAATTCAGGACATATAACTGGAAAAATTATGTTTAATGGTCGCATAGTATTTAGTATCATGATATGTAATTTTGTTTCCTAGTGTGGTTATACTATAATGAATAATTATAGGAAGATAATTTCCATTGATTAAACTTTGAGTCATACAATAACCCCCATAAGATGTTTTTAAAACCATGAATAGATTCCAAAAAAATTAATTTTTTTATGTTTTATCATATTTTTTTCATTATAGTTTTATGTAAAATAATAATCTCCTTCCTTCTTTCAAAATATCCATTAATTATTTCATAAAGTATCACCCAAGTGGTTCATTTTTATTCCTTCTTCTCCCAGATCCTTCTTATGGATTTCCTACATTGGAACTCCATGTACAAGACCTATGTCTCTTTTTAAATTATGAATTTCCAAAATGATTTTATTACATCTTCTATTGGGAATCTATATGATTTATCCTTTGGTTTTGTGTTGAATTATAATTTTGAAACCCACTTTCTTCTCATGGGTTTATCATACTTATGGTTTACATATGGTTTATTTTCGTCATGTGGAACAAATATGTATGAATTTTATTATGTGATGGGTGGTTCTAAAATTATATACACCTTAAATTCATTATTTAAATCTTTATATCTCATGAGATGTTATGTAAGGTATTTGGGAGTGAACTTAATCCACCATGATAAATTTTCCACTTTATGATGATAGTCTTGGGAGTGACTCTTGATTTATGTTTATGATTTCTTGTCTTATGTTACTGCCACATATTTTATGATTCCATGATCTTATGATACTATTTCCTTATTCTATGTTTCCATTCTTATGATCATCCTCTTTATGATATCATGTTATGTCATTTGACTCTCATGTTATACTTTATTACCATGTTTATTCCCTTACTGGGTTTTCTAGACTACCAGTTTCCTAATGTATCTTCCCCAATGTATCCTATATAGTTTTAGATGATCTATAGGAGTTATTATCACTATGGGAAGTTTTAAATAAAGATGATTTTTTTTACATTTAAGATGATTTATTTGTATTCCTAATCTTCTAAATACACTATCTCAAGATACTTGGTTTGAATTTTTTGGAAAAGTATGTTGAAAACCATGAATTAAAATGTTTTTAAGGATCAGGTTCCTATAATGGTTCTAGATTCGACACCAATGCGGAGAATCTATAATATTTTTTCACTATTGTGCATAAATATACTAGCTATTTGGACCCAAAACCTACTGAATGGTCAAGTTCTAATTGTATAGGTTTAGAAACTATATTTTTTTGGACATTCATAGGAGGTAAAGTATTTAATTCCACTTGGGAGTTATACTATGTAGGAAAATTCTCCTTGAGTAGTTCAATATAAAGTCACTAACTCTTTTAACTATACTTCATATTGGGCACGTCTTTCTTTGACAGTGGTAGGCTCAAATTATTTCGGTTATGGTTTGGATACAACCACAATCTTTACCTTTTATTTAGACAAGGCTTATCAAGGTGGTGGTAACTGAGAATTTGGGTGAACCCCCAAATTCTGAACCTATTTCTGGTGCTGGGTATGCACACCTTCTTCAAACGTTTTGGTGTGGATCGTGTTTCAAATTGAAACTCCTACATCATGCTCTTATTTTTCAGAATCATGATCTAGATCATTGGTGGGGTATATGTTGATAACATTCATTGACACATAGCATGTTTCTAGAACCATGTCCTCATCAGAGTGGTAAGGAGGTTGGTTTCCTTCTAAAAATCTGTTAAGAGGAATATCACAACTCTCCTTAGTCTTTCCTTTCTTAGCGGACTGTTTTAGTTTTTGGTCCACATGAGGCCTTCACTTATCTATCCAATAATCCCCCAAAACTGATTTGTAGAGGGTAATCCCAAGTTGGTATCTAGAAACCCATGTTGAGTGTGTCCCCAAAGAGAGGGATGGGTGACACAATGGGAAAAACTGTGAAGGATTTTCTTATGATATTTATCCTAGAATATATAATAATATCTTTATTAGGGAATAAGGAGGTTGAGTTATAAATTCCCTTATACCTACAGGTTGGGGATGATTTGGTTTCTCCATTATGAAATTTTAAACTTGTTGGAGATTTGATATTTCCATGGTTGATGTGGTTATAAAAACTACAACATCCTTGTGAGATGGGGTTTCTCCAGTATTGCTATTGTTTTATCCATTGTTGTTTCCCTTCTAATATTATGGATTTTTGTTTGAGAATTAATTGAATGGAGTGAATGTTTGGAATGTGATATTCTTACTATTTAGGGTAGCATTATATTCAAGGTCTTTGATTTTCTTAGATGATAGGTGTACTTGACCTTTTTAGAGGCTTAATGGAGGATTTTGTCAATGGATCTCTCTTGTTGATTTCTATTCATTTTTTAGATTTAAAAATATCAAGACCCTGTGGGATAGCATTACTAGAATTTTTAGATCTCAGGCCTAATACCTAGACTAAAGTGATAATTTTTCATGATGTTTTTATTATTAGACACTACTGACAAGGTTGTGGAGTGAAATGAAATGATTTACACTCACCCCAACCTCTGATACACACATCGGATGAAGTGATGGTGATCAACTAACACATAGTCCTCAAATAATTAATGCATGAACATTGGAGGTCTCTACACTACTTTATTATATTTGGGTTTGACAAAACTAAAAGGGTGTCAAAGTAAATCTGAAGTTAGAGTTGTCTTTTTTCCTTGATCTAGTTTGTGTATTATATAAGGTAGGGATTTCACCTTCATATGACTATGAGTAATCCAAATATTTATATGAATATAGTGTATGAATTCATTAATTGGAGTCTTTTTAATTTCATAATGATAAGTTTATAAGGGCTAAAACATGGATGGTATATTGTATTTGGCCAGTCCTTTTCTTATAATCATGGAATTCTCTTCTCCATTAGTGATCGATTCCTATAATTGATCCAACCATATTAGTTAATTCTCAACTGCCTTATCAAGAGGAGTGGGATTGGTCAGAATATTCTCTCTAATACCAAAGTGTGTAATATCTGAATGTGGTGTATATGATGATCATTTTCTCAAACTATCTTTTGATTAATATGGGATATTATCCATCAAAGATGAGGAACTTGGAGTATATATACTTAGACTTTTGAGTGCCTCTTGATATGAGGTTCTTATCTAAGTAGATTTACTAAGGATAGAACATTATTTCCAAAATGATATGTCACTATGAGAATTACCATCACAAAAAATGACATCATGAGGAGGACTCCCATTATAGATCAATTTGTATATATAGGAAGGATTACTATAGAATAAGACCTGGGGTGGAACTTCAATGTAGAGAATGCTTTATACGATAGGGGGGGCTTCTTAATATTTTATTTTCTTACCATAAGTATGATTTTTATATCCTTAACCAAGATAATATTTCTCATGGTAGATCTTGATATTTCCATGGGGATGACCTTCATGGTGGACAGTCTAGGGATGACCTCTAGAGCTGCTGGTAAAAAATATTATGAGTAGGAACTTCATAAATATACATAATTCCTCTTGATAATGAGTCAATATATTCTTGTTACACCATAAAAATATATTTTAATCACATAATAACACCGCCATTGAGTTGGTAAGGGATATAGGGATGTTGTCATAGTTTGGGCTACCCTTAATGAGACTTCCTCTTGGATTCTCCCCATTTATTGGATAGGTTAATTTTTTATTCATTACAACCTTAATATGTTAGATTAATATTAGATAAATATGGTTTTTTAATAAAAATATTAAAATTATCCTATTTATAATGGGTAAGAATTTGGGTTTTCCTATTGGTCACCAACAAAATATGCTGACATTATTCTACACGCTGAAGGAGAGTACGAGTATGTTTTTTCTCATGAGTGAAAACCAAAATATGCCAACATGAACTTCTTGAATTATAAGGAATATTAGCCTACCATTAAGTATCCATAAAAATGAACCAATTATATTCAATTTGAATAGGTATATGAGCCCAATCCTATTTTTCATTATTTATAAGTACATGTTGAAAATCCTCCTGAATGGGAGCGGGAATATGTTTCTACTCTTGAGTAGATCTTGAAGCATTTTGAAGAGATTATATGTGGTGGGGTATGGAATATATTCTTTCCTCTATTGACCACCAAGATATATTTATGGTATCCTTCTGATACTTCTATCTGAATATATAGATAACCACACACAAGGAATGAGCAAGGATATGAGCTTTCCCTTCGATCACTGATAAGATATGATGATGAGATTCTTTGATGGGAATGATAATATTGGAATGTTATTCAATGGGAGTTAGGATATAATCCCTCTACAATCCTATTATTTCCTCCAAGAAACTCCTACAGGAATCATGTATGGTGGCGAGAATATATGTCTACCACATAGTTGATACAATGATATGCCAACATGCTTTTCCTGATTCCACCAGAGTGCATTGGTAGACTTGTTGAGTCAGAACATAGATATGGGATAGTTTTTACTCTATATTTATATTTTCTTAGTGGAGTTATTTATTGGAGGTGGGGATATAATCCTTCTACTCATGATTTTTGGCTCACCTCCCCTTGATAGATCTCCTAGTTTCTTGGGTATGAGCAACTAAAGCCAAGACCTCCTAAGTGGAATCCTTAGCAAGCTACTGAGGGGATGAGATTGGATAGTGATAGTGATGGAGTTCATTAATAGTATTCCTTATGGGAGACTATTTAATAGTATTTTTGTCACATTCAACCTCCCAATCCACCTCTCTAAGATAAGAGGGGTGTTTATTACAGTGCTTTGTGGAGAGGCTCCGGAAGTGGTTTGAAATGGAAACAGGTGTCGCCTTCTTCATCACCATGCATAATTGAATAGATGGTTGGGGAAAATTATGTCTATGATGGATTAAATCATGACCCCAAACACTAGAATAACATATTTTAAATGGTCCTCTCAATCTAATGATTTTGTCACTTTTCATTAGAGACATTGTGTTGGAGACAATACCTTTTAGTTCAACGGATCCTGACTATTGTATCTGCTGAGGAATATGTCTATTGTTGGGGTAATTCCATTTGTTTTGATTTAAGGGAGTTTTAATTATCTTGTAAATATAAATATAAAAAAATAATAAAACTATTTAATGTATCATTATAAGTAAAAGTTTTGTTTTTTCAATGACATTCACAGTTAAAAGATTCAAGTTGGGTTCACCATTTTTTTCATAGATAGTCATGTATGACAGGAAATTCTACACCGTAGTTTACTTAGGTTTTGATTCAAGGAATACCTAATTTAAAAAGGTAGGTGGTCACTAGGACTTTACCTATTTCACCTTATAATTAACATTGGTTGATAGAGTGGGTGGTCAGTCTCATAGCACCTTTTTAGGGGATTCAAGATTACTCTTGGACTCTATTATAGATTTAAGTCATATTCATGAATACTTCTAAAGTCTGAGTATGGGGATGGTCTCCCATATTCCTTAAATTAGTCACTAACATTTATCATTGTAACCATTTGTATGTATTATATATCATTCATCTTTGTTCTTTACTAATTAGTGATGCTTAATTTTAAGGTACTTTAGTTTAAAGTCACATAGCTATGCACTCTAAAGTTTTTCTTCATCCATGAAAGAGGTAAGTTTTTATAGTATTAGGATTAGGTATATAATAAGGGTTTCCTATGTATCCCCATAAAGATAATTTGAACCCATATAATTTAGTGTCCCTTAATGGGACACTTTATACCTTTTAAGGTCATGTGACAAGGACCAATATATAAAGTTTGACATCATGTGGTAAGTAATATTAGGGAAAAGGTTCTTAGAGATAGTCAATGTTGGACTTAAGTAATAGTATCCATTTCTGGTTGACCTTTAAGGGAATATGGCCCAATGAGGTTAAGTTGGCTTGGATGGTAGGATCATGGACCATGGAGGAGAATAAGGTTTCATCATGGTTATAGCCTAATAAAAATATATAGTTATAGATGGAAGGAATATATACATATGGGTGGTTGATAGTTTCATTGGTAATATGGACCAATGAGGAGAATTTTAAGGGGATATGTCCATGGTGAAAGGAATGTATAATATCATGGGGAATATAACCCAAAAAGGAAGGATGTAAGTTGATTCATGAGGAATATATCCCCATGAGGATGAAAGTGCAGGGTCTATGATATTAAGTTTGAACCTATGGGAGGTTTTTGACATATCCAATTTGTTAGGAATCAAGCCCATATAGTTTGAGGTGCAAAATTTAGGATCACGTGACAAGACGGTACCAAGAAATATAAATTTTTTCAGTGAAGACATTATTTTTAAGTTTTTCATCATATGACTAGGACTTTAGCCACACAAATTAATGTCATTTTTTAGAGAAAGTTTTCCATGAAATGTGCCACAATAGAAGATTTATTTGGGATTATGCATATGGGGATACTCTATAATGCCTATCCTATTAAGTGTCTTGAGTAAAGGCATGGAGAGTTTGGGATAACACCCAGAAGGAGATCCATCCTCCTGTATTAATTCCCATTGGTATGTGGGGAGAGATGAAGGTGATTTGTTCCTAGTTAGGTTATAGGAAGGGTAGATGTAGGCCTTATTCTATATTTTTTGGCCTCCCTTTCTAAATGGACTTGGGTGTCTAGAAAGTTCTCGGGCTAATCAGATTCAGGCTGAGGTCATTTGGAATAAGGTTCATTCCCAAAGGATGGTCTCACCAATTTCCTTGTAATGGGTACCCTCATTATCAATAGAATACATGATTAAAAAACTCCTAAGGACCCCATCAGTTAAAAAGGACAAGTGGGAAACACCTTTTACTAGGGGAATTCATGATCAAAGAAAAGGTGCTTGGGTGTGCCTGAAAAGTTGATCATGCATGTTTAGCAGTTTCGGTAGAAATATTGTCTTTTCCTTTTCAAGGAATCCCTAGAAGACCCAGCCTGTATGTTTATCCAATACCATGATTATAAACCTCAGTAGGATGAGGGACGTAACCACCCCAAAGGAGATCAGTCAATATGGTAGATGTGTGGCATAAGGGGCCCAATTAGTTTAGTAGGCATGAAATAGGGATGGTGTTATATGTTAGGTGTGTGAAGTTTCTAGACTCTGTAGTAGGAATGAAATAATTTATCTATATGTATAAATTACGATAGAGGAAAGTCCACCTAGAATTATTTTAATGGAGCTGATTTGTGCATAAAAGATGCACAATGGAAGGGACTCTCTGCGATGGTCAAGGAAGAATGAGATCATATGGTTGAATCCTTAGGAAATATGATTGCATTGTGACCATAAGAATAAATAATGTGAATAGAGTAAAATACCCATGCACTAGGCTAGTGATTAATCTCTCATGGTAAATGCCTCATGGAAAAAATAACTTTGTTTGATTCACAAACATTAGGAATTACCCTGTGAACAATCCCTTTCTATTTTTTTCCTATGACTATTTTCCTATCCTCCCAATATGTAAATAAGGGTATTTATTGGAAATACTTGGTAAAATAAATTTACAGAATAGGTAGTTGAGAAATTTGGAGTGTGTGACCAAGGGGTTCCTTTACTAGGTATTTGTGGGTTAGGGTTCCGCTAATCGAGAAAATGACCACAAGGAATGACCATCTCAGAGTTTCATGGTAAGTGGGCTATGAAACACCCATGTCCTAGTGGTACAGGCTCTTACTTGGCATCCAAAAGACCCAGGATCAAATCCGGGCAGGGGATAATTTTCAGGTACTGTAGTAGTACTGTAGGAGCGGAAGAACTGTAGCAGTGGTGACACTGTAGCGGCGGAGGGACTATAGCAGAAACTGTAGCGGCGGCGGTATTATAGCAGGTACTATAGCAGCACGGGTATTGTAGTAGTACTATTCACTAAGGGGCCCATTTGGCCAAAAAAATGGGCTTTCAAGCCTTGTATTTGGGCCACTTGGCCTTGGGCCTTTGGGCTATGTAATGGGTCACCCTCTACCCATTCTAAAGAGGTATTTGATTTAAATAATAAATTGAGGCTTCGGCCCCAAACTTTAAAAAAAAAATAATAATAATTAACTAATTTTATTAATTTTGATCCATTTTTGGGTCCAGATAATTTCATATCTGAATTTTAAAATTCATGAGGGATGGGGTGTTGTGTACGGTTTGTTCATGGTTAGGAGTAATTATGCGCTAAATAGGCATGAGGGGTCTATCATTCATAGATATTAATAATATGGTTTTAACATGGTAATCTCAAATGTGTGGCTTCCAAGGGTAAATATTTTGGGTTCCCCATGCTTGTCCAGTAGGGATAGCATGGTTGGCCCACAATTTGATAAATCTTGTGCCTAAACTGTGCACCACACCCAGGGGCATAAAATTTTTATTTCTTTCCAAAAATACCCTTAGGTGTATATAGGGATTTTTATCCCTCTTTTCCTCCCCCTCTATCTTGCACATCACACCATCCCCCTCATCCTCCTCTCCAATACATGTGTTCCCCTCCCCCTCTCGACCACCTCTTCTCCCACCGTTCACAACAGATTTTTTCTAGATATGGGGAATGTTCTTCAAGGTATGGCCACCACTTCCCTTATTTCACACATTCTTGGGGTTTTCCCTCTCCCCATAACACCAATTTGTTCAACCAATACTTAACCTAAAATGGGTGGTGGTTTTGGTAATTTATTGGTCTATAGGGTTCATGAGGGTCGATTTAAAGCCCATTATTATGGCATTCATCAAAGGCAATGACTTCAATTCTTTTAAGGTGAATTTCATATATATGTATATATAGGCATATATATAAGTACCCCCTTTGTATATATTCCCTCATGGTGGTGTTAATTTATAAATTGGGGCTAGGTGTTCTTATATATATGTGAATTTTCATTTGTATGTAAGTGTAATGGGAGATCTTAGCTTTTCTAGAATTCTTTACGGCCTCTCTTTATTCAATAGACCTATTTGATGTGGATTCTAGTATTCATTGTAAAATGAGAAATGTTTTGAGGTATTTTTTTCTATAGAACCCCATTATATTACATATTATAAATTTATTAGGTTATTTTAAATTCCTTTTATAAATTTTGAAAGCTTATTATAGGCCATTGTATTATTGAAATGACTTGGATTGGTTTTTAGTACTTCACATGGGCCTTAGTCACAATCCTAATAATCATGAATTTACCCAAAAGGATATTTAAAATTCTTTCAATAATTTGGAATATTTTATTATGAATTTAAAAGTGTTTGGAATTTCTATTTTATTTTCAAGTAGTTGTTAGTGCCTATTTGGATTTGTGAAAGGAATTTCATTATTTTAAAAATATGTTTGAAGCAATTTGGTGTTTTTGGAAATGGGTGTTATTTATTTTAAAGGGTTTTTAAATGAATTTAAAGTGTGGTTCATAATTTGGATCTCCATGTAATTTTGGAAAGTGGGATTCCAAAATTGTTTCCCTTTCATGTTTAAGGGGTTTTCTTATTTTGAAAATGTGTGGTTTCATTTATGAAATGAAATAAAATTTACTCTGATTTATTTATATTGTGCTTTGGTATTAATTTTTTTCCCTTGGATTTATATTTGGATTCCAAATAGTTTTGTAAAGGGATTTCAAAATTTATATATATTATATGAGATAATTGAAGTCCCTATTGTCACTTTGTGATGTGATGTTGCTTGTGCCCGTATTGACTCCCTTTGTGTTATTGATGATTTTTGTGGTTATCATGTGGTGGGTGTTTTATTATGTGTCTCCTGATGTTCTTATGGATTGGGGAATTTTTTAAGAGTATTGTGGGAGGTGGGAAATATTTGATTGTATTGTTATCCCATGGGTATTTGTTATTATCATGTGATGAAATTATTTACTCATGGCCCACATCTATTTATTATTCCATAAGGATATTGATGTTATAAGGTGGTAATTAGTGGGACACTGATATGGCTAGTTGAGATTACACATTTTCTAATATCCCATAGTTTATATTCACATTTTTTCTAGGGTATTGTAACTAATGAGGCTAGTTGATAGCAATTCAGATGATGTATTTCTATGAATGTATTACTTGTCGGCAGTTAGATTCGCCTTGTATTATCTTGTGTTGTCATGTTAGTCCCTACAGTGTTTCTATGTGACATGTATGGTATGTTATGAATTCTTTATCATATGATGATCATGTGAGTTTCTTAATTATTTTATTATGAATGTGTTGACATGTTGTTTATTTTAGGATTGATGTTTTGAGTCTATGGGGTTTTCCTTGTGATAGTATTGTTTCTCTTTAAGAATGGTATTCACCACCTTGTGTGTGTTTAACATACTTTGAAAAGAGTTGTTTTTGAAATGTTTTTAAATTAATATTTTAAAATGGAATTTTTTTTAGTTATTTCTTTAATAATTTTAAAGAAATGGGATTTTCTGTGAAATGGTTTATGAAAATGAGAATTTCATGGAATGGTTTGGAAAAAGGGGGAAATTGTTTTTCATCATTTTTTAGGTTTGAAAGTTTAATTTAAAATGTCTAAATATCATTGTATTTATTTTATAAAAATAATATTTTTTTAGAAAGTGTACATGTGTTTTAGTTTTAAAAATCATGTCAAAAAAACCTACATTGATATTGCATATTCAAATTAAAATTTTATAAACTAATTTAATAATGAATATCTATAGATTAAGTGTGTAGAGTTGGCCAAATAAGTGATTATTTGATCATTAATATATATAATTTTCATTTTTTGGTTCTACCCAACTCTGGTTCACTCATGGAGCGAGTGCGACTTTGTGGTTGATGGTAAATCGCAAAGTCGCATAGAGGTATGTATAGCATTTTCAATTCCCACTGCTAGTTTTTATTGTACTATTCTATTTTTTTCAATTTATTTACTATTTATTTAGATAAATAATTCTCTACTGAGTTACTCCTGATTCTTGACACTAGTTGTTAGCACGGGAGGATCGGGAACGCCCCTTAGGTTTGTGGTAGGCCAGCTCAGGTGACTAGTTTAGGGTCGACCTGGGTCAGTTCATTACAAAAATGGTATCATAGGGCTTCAGTTCATCTTTTCTATATGATTCTAAGTTTTTTAAACTTAGTTTTTTATTTGGGTTTTTGGTATTTTAGAGATAAGGTTTTAAATACTTGGGAGGTAGGTGTGAGGAGAGTGTCACGAGCACTTTCTCACCCTCAGACTCAAGTTTCCATGGGAAATTATAAATTTTCTTTTGATTTTAGTCTACATTTTTATGGAGTTATTGGATTACATTTGATTCCTATAGTGGTGGAGTTTTGACCCTCATCGGTATTTCTTGAGTTTCCTTACTGGTCATATGTGATGTTTTGTGATGTTGATGAATAAGGAAGTCAATATGTGAGGTTGGTTCATAAGGCCAGAAAAATCATGCAACAATCGAACACTCGATTTTGGAAACACTTTGGTAAATATTACAAAGTTTTTTTGTGGCCTTCAACCATGTTTCAAAGTCATACACAATTCCTAATATTGTTTATTTAGTTATTTATATTGATTGAACCTTGAATTTCTAAGTGTGTGTAAAGACAATGGGATAGGGGTCTTGGTTAGTCTTGGAATATGTTGGAATATTTTGATTTATTTTGAGTCTTTTTTTATGCCTTTGTCATATATTTTAAACATTTGGGGTGAAATGTTTTCTATGTCGATGAAAATGGATTTCAAAAGAAAAATGGTTTTGGTTTGTAAAATAAGTCCCAAAGGATTGTTTGAAAAATAAGGTTAGTTTCGTGAATTTTTTAAAATATTTGATTTCAATTTAAAAAATTTGGAATTTTAGAAATGTTTTATGAATGATGGGATTTTATAATTAACTACACTCAATGTTTTAAAAGATGGTTTTCCTCCTTTTAGGGAAATTGGTGCTTTCCAAATTGTATTTTTACCCTTGGTGTCTGTATTTTAAATGGGTAAGTGATTTGAAAATTATTTAAAATGGAAAGTGTAGTTTTATTTTGAAACCTGGAAAAATGTTTTATCTTTAAAACCAAGTCATGTTTGTTTTAAATTAGTTTTAGAAACCTTTTGAAATTATCAAAGTTGTGTTGGGACTTGGGGATCAAGTTTTTAAAATGGTTTTCATTCGACTTTGGAAGAAATAAACCCCAATTTTTAATGGTGCATTTGTTTTCAAAATAGGATTTTGAAAAATTATTACTAGTTTTATTATGAAAGTGATTGTTTTATCCCTTATGTGTTTTGGGAAAGCTTGGTATGATTTTGGGTATATGACCAAGTGAGAGTTTATGTCTTGGATTGTTTGTTGTGGTCCACATCTCCCCTTATAAGGGTCTAGGGTGAAATTAGAGGGTCTTCTTAGGGGTTCCTCCTCCTTATGATTAACACTTCCCAGAATTTGGGTGGAGTGTCATGTGTCTTTTCCAATTCAGAGTGTCATGTTCTGGTTCTATTAGATGCGGTGTTTATTTAGTATCCCCTTTGTAGATTATTGGGTCCAACATTTTAGACCTGAAGGGTTTTTTTATGGATATATCGTTAAGGTTCGGTTTTTCTTGGATTCTTTCATTTGATCTCTAGTTGGGACATTTGTTCATTTGGGAATTGGTTCATGTATCCTCTAAAGGATTAAATGCTTTGAAATTTTTTCTCATGGTGTTTAGGGTAGTTTTGGATTGAGTAATCCTTGCACTAGTGTTTTTGTGGGTTCTTCTTTGGTTTCCCATTACATGTGCTGTTCTTTTTTTGGAATATATTTTCCTTTATCGCTTGATGTTTGTGGATGCCTTCATGTGGTTTCCCATTGAAAGAGTTGTTTTTTATATCAACATGGGAAGAACCTAGGGTATATGTATAGATACTTTGGGTGTAGTTTTTTTCAATTAGGTTGTTGATACCATCGAGATACATTTTCCATCAGTATTATCATGAGATGTTAATCCAAGGAGTTGGATCTGGACACCCTCATATGTCATATGTGACCTTTAGGTTAAATCGCAATCATTTCTTAATGAGGTGTGTCTCTTGTTCTTTAGATTCTTGGTTTTTGGACACCTTGAGTTTTTTTTGTTCTGTTTTGGGGTCCTTCGGGATGTTTAACACTTGTGTTCTCCTTGTAGTTTTGAAATAGTTTTTTGGTTGGATTTTACTCACATAGTCTTGTGAATTTCATTTAGAGTTTTTTGGAATGTGGTGTCTTTAGTGATGTTGTGTTTTCTAGAGTAAGAGGTTGAAAGTTATTCCACAATTTTAGTTCACTCCTAATTGGTGGGGAGATTGATTCTTAGTCTCTATATATTTATAAAAATTTGTTTTCTCAGTTTATGTTTGAGTTTTATTTGAGGATTCTATTTTCCTTGGAGAGATATCTTGAAATTCATTCCATTTTAACCTATAATGTGGAGCTAAGACTTTATGGGTGAAAAGGTGGTATTGTGGGGATTTTGTGACACCCCCATGTCAAGATGGTATTAATTAATTAACTAATTTAATTAATTTTAATCCATCATGGGGTCTCGAATATTTCATGCTAGACTTTTAAAATTTTGAAGGGAAGGGGTGCTATACATGGTGTGGTAATGGTTGCAAGTAACCATGCCCCAACCATGCATAAGGGGTAAGTATTTGACAGATATGAATTGTGCTTTTTGAGCATGGTTAGCTATATCGTGTGACTACCTAGGGGTATCAATGTAGGTTCCCCATGTTTGTTTAGTAGGGACAACACGGTTGGCGCAATGTTTAGTAAACCATGCATCTAAACCATGCATGACACCTAGGGGATTAAAATTTTTTATTTCTTTCCAAAAATATACTTGTGTGTATATTGGAAATTTTATCCCTGTTTTACTCCCCCTGCGTCTCACGCGACACACAAAACCCCTCCTCCTCCTCTCTATGGTGCACCTTCCCCTCCCCTACTCAGGTGCCTATTATATCACCGTTCACATAGGATTAATTTCGTATTTAAGGCAGATTCTTCGAGGTATGACCTCTACTTCTCTTCATTCCCCTTTTTATTGCATTTTCTCCCTCCCCATCACCCCACTTTGTTTGTCCGAACACTAAACTAAAAATGTGTGGTTGTTTTGGTTGTTCCTTTCACTTTAGGGTTTTTGAGGGTCAACTTAAAGCATGTTCTTATGGATTTAAATAAATTTTGTGACTTTCATCTCTTTTAAGGTGACTTACATATATATTCATATATAGGAATATAAATATAAGTACCCACTTTGTATATATTCACTCATGGTGGTGTAAATATATACATTGGGGATAAGTGTACTTATATATATGTGAAGGTGCATATTTATGTAAGTGTAAATAGAGAGTTTGGCTTCGCTAAGGTTATTTTTAGTCTCTCTTTATTTTGTGGACCTCTTTGAGGTGGATTTGAGTGGTAATCATCAAAGGTGGCATGTTTTGTGGTAGGTTTATCTTGGGAACCCCCTTCTATTTTATATTAAAAATTGGTTGGGTTATTTTAAACTCATTTTATAAATTTTAAAAAATAATTATAGGCCATTGTATTCTTGAAATGACTTGGAATAGTTTTTAGTACATACCATGTGCCTTGGCTATATGAAAACAAATTTCAAAATTTCTTTAAAGTATCTTTAAAATTGTTTCAAGAATTTGGAATATTTTATCATGAATTTGAAATAGTTCAACATTTCCATTTAATTTTCAATTGGATATTAGTACCCCTTTTAATTTTCAAAAGGAATTTCATTATGTTCGAGGCGGATTGGTTTTTTGGAAATGGGTGCAATTTATCTTAAAGGGTTTTCAAACGAATTTAATGTGTGGTGCATAATTTTTCTTTGCCATTAATTTTTGAATGTCGGATTCTAAAATGGTTTCCCTTTTGTATTTAAGGGGTTTTATTACTTTCAAAATGTGTGGTTTCATTTATGAAATGGAATGGAATTTACTCTATGTTGTTTGGATTGTTCCACGGTGTTGATTTTTTCCCTTGGATTTATATTTGGGTTCCAAATAGTTTTTTAAAACGATTTAAAAATGTATATGTATTATATTTGATAATTGAATTCTTGGTTATCACTTTGGGAAGTGATTTTGTTTATGTACTTGTTGATCCCCATTGTGTTATTGATGTTGTTTGTGGTTATCCATATGATGGATTTTTTATTATGTGCCTCATGGTGTGCTTATGAATTGGGGCTCTTTTCTAGGGTAGCGTGGGAGGTGGGAAGGAAATAATTATGGTGTTAGCTCATGGGGATTTGTTATTGTCATGTGATGAATTTGTTTACTCATGGACCACCTCTATTTATTATTCCATGAGGAGATTAAGGTTACTAAGTGGTAAGTAGTGGGAACTAATATGGATAGTCAAGATTACACACCGGCTAGTTAGCCCTAGTTGAGAGTCACGTGTTGGATAGTGGGTTGTTGCCGATGAGGCTAGATGAGAGAGATTCAGATGATGGAGGTGCAGTACCACTAGTTTCTATTATGTAACCCTTAAATGATTATTTTCATGGTTATAATGTTTAAGGGTGATGAATGAGAGAGTTGTGATAACTTTGGAAGTAGTTTTGAGGCAAAATAGAAGTCGCATGGGCGGCGCAAGTTTTGTCTAACCGTGCGGCCAAACCATGTGAAATTGGTCCCCATGAGATAGTGTTTCCAGGATATTCATATCATGGTTAGGGAGACCATGTGAGGAAGAAGCCTGAGGGTCTCCCTAAGCAGAAGTTAATTCACGGTTAGCGCACGGTTTTTCTAACCATGTAGATGGTTTAAGTGAGATCCTAAAAAAGTGGAACTCACATGTTTTTTACTATAAGTGGATCGTTTTTTGCTCCTAAGTGTCCATAACTCAGGATTACTCTCCATTAAAGGTATTAGAACCTCTACCAAGTGTTTTGGAGTTGATTTGAAGGCTTCTCTTGGCGAATCAAAGCCAAATTCTTAAGGTATGTGATCGATCTTTTTCGTTCTTGTTTGATTTCATAGATCTACTTAGATCTACTTCTCCTTTTCTCTTAATTTATTAGATATATGATCGTTATGGGTAGATCTAGGTGTTTTAATTCCATGTATGATGAGTTTTGTTCTTGATCTTGCTGGGGGAAGAGATTTATGGCGGATTCTTGGAGAATCGGCTTGGTTTTCTTGTTTGTTCTTTGTTCATTGTGGTTTTAATTAAAACCATTGAGGTAGGAGGCTTCTTTATCAACTCCTAATAATATAACTGATTGTAATTATTTCAAATTGAATGTGTAGTGTTGAATTTATTTTTTTAATTTTTCGTTGAACACTTGTTGGAAACCTTTTTTATTAATGGTTGTGAAGTCTGCAAAAATTGGGTGTTTGAGTAAAGTGGTTTTTTCCCTTGGTTTTAAAACAAGGGTTTTAAAAAAGGGTAATTTTATGGATTGATGGTACATAAATGGGATTAAATGTTTTCAATAAAAGGGTAAGTTTTATTGAAATGAAATGTTTCTTTGAAATTTGTTTTGCTTTGGTTTTCAATAAAAGTTCAATTTTATTGAAGTGTTTTATTTTGGAAATGGAAATATTTGGCATAAATGGTGTGGTGTCAGTTCGTGATTAATGGGCCTTTGGTAAGGTATGAGTACCATTGGGGAACAATGAACATGAACCTAGATCAGGGGCATGTGTTATTGGGACACAAGGTAATTGGATGAGAGACTGCTCATGAGTATGGAACTGTCAAACAAAGCATGCATGTGTGGGTGTGTTGTGAAATATGGAATAGGTATTCCAAATCATAAGAACAATTTGTTTTAATATTTTATTAGTTATTTTTATAGAAAAATCATTTTCTGGAAATTGGTTTCATTTAGTTTTCTTTTCACTTGGTTGCAAATGGTTTTTGGAACTTGTTTATATTTAATTATAAATTGTTTTGGTAAATTGTTTTATATAAACTATTTTATATAAATGTAACTAACTTTTCCATCCTAGTGGGGTGAGTAGGGATGTCATTGGGGAAAACCTACCGAGTTTTATACTCACCTATTCTTTGTAACTTTGGTTCTTTTTCAGATTCTATCTTCTGGGATAGGGTCAAAGGTAACGCTTCCCACATTTTTAGCACCACCTTGTGAAATTTGGGTTGTTCGGTGATTGTGGAGCTTGGAGCTTGTGGAGTGTGGATTCATGTGGCCTCTTGAGAGTATTGAGTTGTGTATCTTTTGTTTACTTTGATACTTTTTTTGTCTTCCACTATTGCACACTTTGATATGGTTTTGAGGTACATGAAGTTGTTGAGTTGTCTTTCTTTTGTTCATGCATCATTTAGTAAATGGTTTGGTTATGGTTTGTTAGTTTATTGGTTTATTTAATAAAGGGTAAATCATCCCCCACCTGTATTTTAAACCCTTTGGAATTTATTTCCAACATTTGGTGCCTTGGGGATGTCACTTAAGACCATGTAATGAATCGTTGTGCTCTTAATCCAATGAGATTGAGTGGGTCATTACAAATGGTATCATTCTAGTCCTTACTTTGTGGTAAAAATGGTATCATCTTGTTCAGTTCATGGATAACAAGAAGTTATCATTGTTCTTGGTCTTGGAGTTGAAATTATTTTTTTTCTATTCCTTGGGTTGGAATCTTAGAAAGGAATAGGATTTTCAAAACTTGAAATGTATATCATAAAAGGCTATAGCTAACCCATTTATTCTGAACATCAAGTTACCAGGGAGTTGAGTACATATGTGTTTTGGAGACACTTATAGGATTTAGAAACCTCATTGTCATGGGTTTAGCCAATGATATGAGCATGACATGCATTATAGATGAATGACTTCCCACTAGGATTCTATATTTCATCTGTAGTAATGATTTATGATTTTGTGCAAGGTGTAAATTTTTGAAAAATGCAGAAATTGTTTTCAAACGAAAGATTTTGAAAAGAGGATATTTGGTGTATTTGGAAAATGGTTTAATTTTCAAAAATCATGTTGAATGTATTCAAAAATGGTTGAACATGGAAAAAGTTCATTTTCGAAAAATATGTTGTGTTAGTTTATGTGATATAATTTAAAATGCTAAGAAATAAGTAGCTAGAGAGTGATATTGACAGATTTTGTTGTTGGTTTAGAGAATGGCACCCGATAGGCATTGTTGAAATCAACCCGAAGAAGTTGTGGAGAATGTGGTGCAACCTGAACCATGGGTGAACTAGGATCTGGTTCAGATTATTGTCCAATATTTTCAATTTGTGGATACGGGGAACCAGAGGAATGATCCAAGGCATGTGGACCATGCCATCCAATTCATAAAGTAGAATCCACCTAACTTCAGGGGCAATGCTGAACCTGAAATGGCATAGGTGTGGCTAAGTAGGATGAATCATATCTTCAACTTCATCGGCACACTGGTGGAGCTAAATTTAAGGATAGTGATGTATATGCTCGAGGATCTTGCACGACAGTGGTGGGATTTAGTAGTGCAAGCTAAATTTGATGAAGTAATTACAAGGGAGGATTTTGAATAATTGTTCAAAAAACAATTATATCCTCACACATTCAAAATCTAAAAAATGATGGACTTTTTCAGCCTAAAACAAGAGAGTCTCTCTATCGTAGAGTATTCGGATAAATTCATGAATTTAGTGTGCTTCGCACCTGAAGTTGCGGAAAGTGTGTCCTTGAACCCACGCATCTTCGAATTGGGGCTACGATAAGAGATTCAATTGAATATTGTAGTACTCTGTGTTACATATTATACATAGATAGTGAACAAAGAGATTGTGGTTGAATGTGATATCTTGGGTTCTATGGGAGGAGATATGATAATACCCACAGGAAATGGTGGGAACTCAAAAACTGGGAACAAGAAGAAAAGGTACACCTATTTCCAGGGTGGCAGTAGAAATCAGAACCAGATGGCTGAATTAGTGAACCTTCCTCCATGACCCCAGAGTAAAGCAAGCTGCTTTCAATGTAGTTTTCTTGACCACATAAAGTGAGAGTTTATGGAACAACCTACAGAATTTCATAACTGTAAGAAAATGGGGCATCTCCAGCGCTACTGTCATAGTGCTCCAAGGTCTGGTGCTTGAGACACTTCTCAGGTGTCGCAAGCATCATATGCTTTGACAGGGCAAGGACAACAGAATCAGTCTCAGCAATTGAGAAGATCTATCCATAGTGATTCTAGAAATATCATGAATCCTCAACTAGGAAAATATTATCTAGGAAAAAAAGAGAACAATTCAGCGACAAAGCAATTGTATAGATCTAAGAAAATGTTTGTAGATTATCAGGATGGACCATCTATAGTGAGAGGTATGATTCTTTTGAATTCTACCCTTATAAAAGTGCTCTTAAATACTGGTGCATCACATTATTTCATTGCTTTTCGTGTTGTTGATTTTATGTGTTTGAAGTTTGAAATGATTCCTTCTTTTTTAAAACTTTGAACTCCTATTTGTGAAAGAGAATGTCAAGACTTTGTGTGTAGATCATGTGTTATAATTTTCGATGAAGCTAAGATGAAATAGGACTTCTCGATGTTGGAAAAGGATGTATATAATGTAATCTTGTGCATGGATTAGTTGACAATGTTGAAACATCACATCAACTTTTATAGAAGAATATTCAGTTTCACAATTGAGGATGGCATCGAGCATCTCCTAAGAGGAGAGAGGATAGTAAAGAAAGGTGAAATGAGATTTTTGGAATGAATGGTGGGAACAATCTCTTATTAGTTGGTAGTGATGACTTTGGAATCAATGGAAGAGATTGAGGAAATTAGTTTTCCAAAATTTTTGGATCAATTTCTAGATATATTTATTGAGAAATTCTCAGGGTTACCACCTCTAAAGAAAGTGTAGTTTACGATTGATCTCCTTCTCGGGAACAGTCATATTTCCCTTCCATCTTATAGGATGGAACCAATAGAGATAGGAGAATTAAAAGTGAAGTTAGAGGATCTGGAAAGCAAGGGTTTAATTCAACCAAGTACGTCTCTATGGGTATCACTGGTCTTGTTCGTGAAGAAAGAAGATGGAACTCTTTGGCTGTGTGTTGATTATCGTAAGATTAACCAAGTTACAATAAAGAATAGATATCCACTTCCATGCATTGATGACATGTTCGATCAATTAAGGGGAGCTCAGTGGTTCTCCAAGATTGACTTTCGATCAGGATATCACCAATTGTGAGTTTGGAAGGAGGATATTCCAAATATAGCTTTCAGAAGTAGATATGGACACTATGAATATGTAGTCATACCTTTCAGTCTAACGAATTCACCATCGGTATTCATGGATTTGATGAATCGGATATTTCAGCAATATCTAGATTCTTTTGTTGTGGTGTTTGTGGATGAAATTTGGGTGTATTCAAAGACAAGGGATGACTGTGAGGAGCACCTGTAAATAGTGTTACAAATCTTGAGAGATAACCATTTATATTCCAAATTATCAAAGTGTGATTTTTGGATAGAATAGGTACGCCTTCTTGGTTGTGTGATTTCTAAAAAAGGTGTTTTTGTTGATCTGAAAAATATTGAAGTTGTTATCTCGTGGAAACCATCAAAGAATTTCTTCGAGATACGAAGTTTTCTTGGTCTAGATGGTTACTACCAATGCTTTGTGTGTGATTTCTCATGACCAGATTCTCTAATGACAGCTCTGAAAAAGAAGAATACTCTATTCTAATAGACAAAGGAATGTCAAAAGTCTTTCCTGGAACTAAAAGTTTATCTTACATCAGCACCTATCTTAATTTTTCCAGAATCAGGACAGGGGTATGTGGTGTACTATTATTCTTTGAGATCAGGTTTGGGTTTTGTTCTCATGCAAGGAGACCATTTGGTTTATTATGGCTCAAGGTAGTTGAGGGTTCATGAGAAGAATTCCCCAACACATGATTTTCAGTTAGTTTCAGTTGTCCATTCCTTTAAAACAAGGAGTTACTATCTCTTTAGTGAGAAATTCACTATGTTTACAGACCACAAAAGCTTGAAACACATTTTCTCACAGCGATATTTGAATTTGAGACAAAGGAGATGGTTGGAGTACCTCCAAATGTTTGAATTTGACTTTATGTATACACCAAGGAAAGGAAATTCAATGGCGGATGCATTTAGTAGAAATTCATATGCTCAGTTGATGAAAGGAGCTTCATATGAATGGAAGTTGATGTCAGTCCTAGCCGACATGCATATGGAATGTGAAGACCGAGGTAATGTTGCAGTTTATGTTGCATTTTTTTAGATACGCTTGTTCCTGATTTGGTAAATATAGTCAAATAGGCACAAACATCTGATGTATAATGTCTAGTTTTGAGTTGAAAACTCAATGGTGGGGAGACCGTTGAAGGCTGGAAACTTGATGGGAGTTCCGTTTTGCATTTTAGAAAATGGATGGTTGTACCTATGGATTTTCAAGAACAACTCCTTCATGCTTACCACCATTACAGATGGGTTATACATCCAGGTGCACATAATATGTATAAGGAGTTGAAGGTGCAGTTTTGGTGAAACGACAAGAAAAGGAAGGTGGTAGATTTCGTCTCATGGTGCTTAACCTGTAAGCAAGTTAAAGTAGATCATCAGAGACCTGTAGGTATGTTACAGTCTTTACCTATCCTAGTGTGGAAATGGGAGTAGATAGTGGCAGATTTTGGTATAGGTCTTCCAAGAACAGTCTGGAAACATGATTTCATTTGGGTGATAATGGATTGTCTTACCAAGTCGGCCCATTTCATCTATATTCATGAAACTCATACAGTGGAGGATCTACAAAAATCTATATCTGAGAAGTGGTAAAGATACACGGTATACCAATTTCAATCGTCTCTGACAGAGATCCAAGTTTCACTTCTCATTTCTGGAAATCCTTATAGCAAGCCTTGGGGACTCAGTTGACTATGAGCATGGCATATCATACTCCGATAGACGTTCAGTCTGAGAGGATGATAAAAATGTTGGAACACATGTTTTGGGATTGTGTAATGAATTTTTGTGGCTCATGGGAGGAGAATATACCCTTATATGAGTTCTCATATAATAACAGTTATCAAACCTCGATACATATGGCTCTGTTTGAATCATTGTATGGGCATCCTTATCGTTCTCCACTATACTGGGTGGAAATGGGAGAGACTTCACTAGTTGGGCCACGCCTTGTCCAAGAAACAATGGAGAAGATCTAATTTATTTGAAAGAGTAATGAGATGGCTCATAGTTTCTAAAAATCTTATACAGATCACCCTCTAAGACTGTTGTCATTTTTCGTGATTGATCATGTCTTCTTGAGGATATCTCCAAGTATTGGGCATTGTAATTTTGGGAAGCAGGGAAAGCTATCTCTTAGAAATATAGGCCCTTATAATATACTGTAATGCATTGGATAGGTGGCATATCGGTTTGAATTACCACCATGGTTATTTTTGGGCATAATGTGCTCCATGAATATCAGTTGAAAAATTATCAGCCTGATCCTGACCATAAGATCAGATGGGTTCACATTGACCTAGAGTCAGATGATTAATTGATACATATCCCAATTTAGATTTTGGATAGTAGAGATAAATCTTTGTAAGGAAAAATAGTCAGTCTAGTGAGGGTTTATGGAAGTATGGTAAGATTCAAGAAGAGACTTGGGAACGCAAGAAGGAAATGAAAGAGCAGTGACTAGAACTCTTTCAAGGCAGCAAATTATTTCTACTTTCTGAGAGGGGAAAGACCAATGGTGGGGAGAATTTAGTACCCCTAGTTTCTGGTATGTAACCCTTACTTTATTATTTTCATTGTTATAAAGTTTAAGTTTTATGAATTGGAGAGTTGGGAGAACTTTGGAATTAGTTTTGAGGAAAATAGAAGTGGCAAAGGCGGCGCACAGTTTGTTTAACCATGCGGCCAAACCATGCGAAATTACTCCTCTTGAGACAGTGGCTCCAGTACTGTCAGAGAAAGGTTAGAGAGACCATGTGAGGAAGTCATGCGAGGGTCTTCCTAGATAGTATCTAATTCACGGTTAGCGCACGGTTTGTATAACCGTGCGAACTAACCATGTGGATTGTTTAAGTGAGATCCTAAAAAATTGGATCTCACACATTTTTGCCTCTAAGTGGCTATTTTTTTCTCCTAAGTAGCCATAACTCATGATTACTCTCCATTGAAGGTAGTATAACCTATCTTATGCATTTTAGAGGTGATTAGAAGGTATCCCATGGTGAATCGATGCTGAATTCTTGAGGTATGTGATCGATCTTCTTCGTTCTTGTTTGATTTCTTAGATCTAGTTAGATATACTTCTCCTCCTCTCTTTATTTCTTAGATATACACCTTTTATGGGTATATCTAGGTTTTTTAATTCCAAGTATGATGAGTTTTGGTCTTTATATTTCTAGGATAAGAGATCTAAGGTGGATTCTTGGAGAATCGACCCAGTTTTCTTGATTGTTCTTTGTTCGTTGTGGTTCTCGTCAAAACCATTGAGGTATGAGGATTGTTTCTCAACTCCTATTAATAAAACTGATTGGAATGATTTCAAATTGAATTTTTGTGGTTTAATTGAATGTGAATTGGTCTTTAAACACTCTTTGGAAACCGTTTTGAGTGATGGTTGTGATATCTAGAAAATTGGGTGTCTGAGTAAAGTGCTTTTGCTCTTGGTTTTAAAAAATGGGTTTTAAAAAGGGTAATTTTATGGATTTATGGAACATAAATGGTATTATATGTTTTCAATAAAATTTTAATGTTTATTTAAATGAAAATTTTCTTTGAAATTGGTTGTTCTTTGGTTTTCAATAAAATTTCAGTTTTATTGAAGTTGTTTATTTTGGAAATGAAATATTTGGCATAAAGGGTGTGGTGTGATTTCATTTATAATGGGACCTTGGTAAGGGATGAGTACCATTGTGGTACAAGTAACGTGACCCTGAATCAGGGGCATGTGTCATTGGGACACAAAGTAATTGGATGATAGACCGCTCAAGAGTATGGACCTGTCAAACGAAGCATGCATGTGTGGGTGTGTTGTGAACTATGGAATGGGTATTCCAATTGATAAGAAGAATTGGTTTTAATCTTTGATTAGTTATTTTTCTGGAAAATAACTTGCTATAAATTGGTTTCATTTAGTTTCTTTTTCACTTTGTTGCAAACGGTTTTTGGAACTTGTTTATATTTGGTTATAAACTGTTTTGGTAAATAGTTTTATATAAACTATTTTATATAAATTTGACTAAATTTTATATCCTAGTGGTGTGAGTGTAGAAGTCATTGGGGAAAACCTACTAAGTATTATACTCACCCATTCTTTGGAACTTTTGTGCTTTTGTAGATGCTATCTTCCAGGACTGGGGAAAAGGTAATGTTTCCCGTGTTTTTAGAACCACCTCATGACATTTGGGTTGCACACTTTGATATGGTTTTGAGATACATGAAGTTGTTGAGTTGTCTTTCTTTTGTTCACGCATCATTTTATAAATGGTTTGGTTATGGTTAGTTGGTTTATTATTTTATTTCCTAAAGAGTAAATCATCCCCGACTTGTATTTGAAACCCTTCAACATTTATTTCCAGCCTTTGGCGCCTTGGGGATGTCGCTTAAGGCCATTTAATGACTCATTGTGATCTCAACCCAATGATATTGAGCTGGTCATTACAGGATGTGTGTGACTATATTACTTTTTGGTAGTTATTTCCACATTTTAGTGTATTATTCTTTCTTTTTATCCTCTATGGTGTTTCCTCATGGTATGTATGTTATTTTATGCCTTAATTATCATATGTTTAACGTGTGAGTTTATTACTTGTTATATTATTCATTTGTTGAAATGTTGGTTATTTTATGATTGAGCTTGAACTCTAAGTAGTTTTATTTGTGATAGTATTTTTACTCTTTATTACTAGTATGAAACCACCTTTTCTGTGTTTAAGTTACTTTCAAAATATTTGTTTTATAAATGGTTTGAAAGTAAGATTTTAAAAGGGAAAAATTTTTGTGTATTTATTTAATAGTTTTAAAGAAATGGTATCTTCCTTGAAATGGTTCATGAAAATGATATTTTCATGGTATGGTTTGGAAAACGGGGGGTAGTGTTTTTCTTGTCACACACAGTTTAAAATGTTAATTTAAAATGTTTAACTATCCTTGTTTTTATTTTATAAAAACGATAGTAGTTTGTAAAGTTTACTTGTGTTTGGGTTTTATAAAGTATGTCAAAAACCTAATTTTATACTATCTATTCAAAATAGAATTTTATAAACACCTTTTAAAAGTAATTTCTATAGATTCAGTGAGTATTGGTGTCCTACTAAGTGTTTATGTGCTCACGCCTATATATCATTTTTAGTTTCAGGTTCTAGCTAGGTCTGGTTCACTCTTGGAGAGAGTATGGTTTCATAGTTTATTGTGACGTGTGAGGTCACATGGAGGTATTTCTAGTTTTTTTTTTCAATGATATTTTTTATTCTATTATTTTATTTTTTATCTATTTATATACCTTTTCTTGGGATAAATCCTTCCATATTGAGTTACGCCTAATACCAAACATTAGTTTCCATCCTAGGAGGATTGGGAACACCTCTTGGGTGTGTGGTGGGATATCTTGGGTGACTAGTTTGGATTCAACCTAGGTTGATTCATTACATGGGTGATCACAATGGATGATGTTTTGTAGTTGTTCATGATCAACACACTATACAGTGGGCAGGTGATTGTGTAATTACCCTATTATCATTCTGTGTGGGTGGTTGGAAATCGTGTGGATGCTCCTATCATTAGAATGCATGGAAGGTAGGTGATCTCAAGGTTCGTTCACCCGTTGAGGTTTTTTAAGGATTCTTGTACTTTTCTTAATTCCTAAAATCATATAGGAATCAATGGAGAGATTTAAAAATAGTAACCTCAAAAGGGTACCAGTACAGAAGTGTAAGTTTGGAATGGTGTACCTTAACATGGAAGAGAACCAAATTTTAGAAAGGTATTACTAGAATAAAAGAGTATGTTTGAAAGGTAATAAATTACAAAAAAAGAGTTCCATATTTTGGAAAGTTACTTAAAAAGAGTAATTATAACTTTGGAAGAGTAACAGTTTGGAAGAGTGAGTGGATAAGAGTATCAAAGATCAGAAAAGTAAATGACTTTGTGAAATTTTAAGATTTATAAAGTCTGAAACCACTGAGATATCCAAAATTATTTATTCTCGAGAATTTAAATAAGATGATTATTTCACTAATATTGATTGTTTTAAACATCGTGATTCTTTTAAGTGGTTCGTGATACTAAATATTGTTATGATGGGAGAGTTCCACACCACAAAGAATATTTTCCACATCATAGTGAATGGATTAATGAATACATAGAATAATTTGAAAATGATTAAAGATATAGATTTCATATAGAAGGAGATGTGATTATTTTAAAATCAAATGAATAAGATATAAACCCTAAGCCTTTTGTAAATTCAAATGAAATATTGACTAGGAATGTAATTGAGTTTTAATGATATGATGTTATCACAATTAAATGGGATTTTACATATGTTATGTAAATAATATCTGAATAATATTCATTAAAATATCATGTAAATATAAATGTTCATGAAATGAAGGGAATTTTTTTTGAAATAAAGCACCTAAAATACTATGTGTAATGAGTTTAAAAATTTTAAAGAAGACAAAGAAATAGAAATTGATTAGAAGTTATAACTGGTGAGTAGAGATATAGTGATAAAATAAGAAGATCTTGATCTGCTAAGTTTATAAAATCTCGTGATTTCTATTATTGATATGTCTTTAGATATCTATTATTTATTTTGAGAAAGAAAGTTTTTTTACTTTACTATTTGGTTTCATAATCATGTAGAAGGTTCATAGTCATAAAATTTCTTGTAGCTATATCTTGAAAATAACATAATAAATGTGTGTGTGTTGGATAAAAACAACCATATATTGGGGATGTATTCATCCTCAGGGAGATAAACCTTGTTAAAAAACATGATACACTCCATTTTTATTCTATATTATTCTGTTTCAATATTAACTAATGAATAATTATAAGGAAATATATGTTTTGAAAAATAATTTAATCAATAATTCACCCCCCCCCCCCCCTAGTGTTTATTGTTATTTTTTCAACCCTATCACTTGATAAACCCAAGAAACTTTTATTCACAAATTCATTCTTGGGTAACTCCTATGAAATAATAGCCTCGACCTTCTTAGGGTCTACTGAAATGCCTACCTCATATGTCATGTTCCCTAATAATCATACATCACTAATCTAGAAATGAAAATTAAAGATCTTTGCATATAGTCACTAATCTCTCAGTGTATTCAAGATGATATCTAGATGAAAATAATGATCCTTCCTTAATGGGGAGTATACTAGAATATAATCAAGGAATAAAATAATAAATGAATCTAGATATGGTTGTAAGACCTTATTCATCATGTTTAGAAACATTTCTAGTGTATTTTTAAAATCAAAGGACATTAAAAGATACTCATATAGGCAATAACTATTATTGAAAGTATTATGAGGAACATCATAAGGTATTACCTACAATTGATGAAAAATAGTCCTCAAGTCTATCTTGGATAACTAATTTTTTCTCTTAACTAATTGAACAAATATTTTATATGGGGAATAGAATGTTGGATCCTAACCATCAATGGTTCAGTCTCCAGTAGTCAACACATAACCATAATGAACCATCCACCTTCATAGTGAATAACACAAGATCACCCCAAGGGTACGTGCTCGGGTGAATAAACCACTTATCCTCAAGATCCTCAAATTAATCCTTCATCTCCCTATTCTCATTAGGATCTAATGTGTAAGGAATAATATATACAGGATTCATGCTTAGAATAAGCTTGATCGTAAACTCAATCTCTATCTCAAGCGGTAGCCTAATAAATCCTTAAGAATAAATATCCTAGATTTGGTAAACAATGAAAAGAAAGACTGGATATCACACTTTCTCATCTCTCAAAACAACTCTAGAAAGATGGGTTGGAATTTCCCCCAACTTCCAAAGGTTAGGTATCAAAATACATTCCTTTAAAACCCACTCACTGACATAGATATAATAGTCATACTATTTAGATGTTATATATACCCATCAATGACTATAATATATGTGGGATTGATACCAAGTCAACTAATCCATTCTGAGGATCAAATCAAAACTGGAAATATCCAACAAAAAGAAATCCTAAATAATCCTACACCTTCTAATCGTGAAAGAATATTCAAAAAATATTTATATACAATCATAATGTATCCCTAAGGGTGTAATGATAAACATTACCCCTTATATATACTCTAAAATAAGCCCCATATCACCAAAAAATTGAAAATATATGAATGAGTGTGACACACCTACATTGAATAAAATAGATGCTGGAGTCGATTCCATGAGAATAATACCTTGAGCTATTTGTAGAACCTTTCTCTGGTCAGTAAGATTCTACTTGATATCATGAATCTAAACTGAACCCCATCCTTGATCTACCATCACCTAACTCCCCTGAGATGAATCAAACTTCTTGCACTACTACCCTTGACCTTGGGCACCATGTCCTCCTTTATATTCAAAATAGTCATAGGAACCCCAAGTGACAAAGAACTTCAGCTCTATCAGTCCTACTCTTGGTCCCTAAGTCTAACCATATATATTCTCACTAACTGGTCATGGATAAATTCCAAAAATCCAATATATATCCCCCCATAATTTATAATAGTGGAACTCCTTTGGTGACCTATCGCAATAACATTAAATATAGCCTGAATGGAGACACTAGAAACACCCAACTAAGGACCTATCTCTGGGAGGAATATATGTAGCCCTACCATGACTAGCCTATATATTGTTTCCCTAGAAATAATCACCTTACCTAGGCTTCTTACTACTCAAAGACTCATTACTGGTCAGGAATTTCAAAGCGTACTACCCGAATGAACTTCCCTCTATCAGGTTCCTCACTATGATGAAGGAATAGTTCTCTATCTCTAAGAAATATGTCAGAAAAGAATATTCACCTACAATATATTAGAATACCACAGTACACTCTCAAAACTCCTAACCCTGGAGGCCTCATAACATGCTAGTATAAGATAAAACCACAAAAAATCAGTAACCTATGTGGTATAATCCTAAATAGAAATTATCCCCTAGACAATGTGAATAAAAACCATGTCTCTATCTTCCTTTTTGGTCTTAAGAAAAAAATTCTCAATGAAATGAGACTAAAAAATACTTATAAGACATCCCTACATACTGGTATACCTATACCAGAACATACCATCAACACTTAGCTAGTCTATGCAATATATGAGTAGTAAGCTTCACACTCCACTCCGGGGGTGTCTCAATCTAATAAAAAATTATCAGCATCATCTCTATCTAATGCTTTGTAACCATTGGTCCACCCTCTCCTGAAAATAGGGGTATATTCTATAAATTGAAATCTTGATTCAAGTTTAACATATATGGACCAACTCTCGATATCCCATATTCCATGAATTGAATAACCTAGAGTAGACACTTTTGGGCCTACTGATTGATAAGTGAAATAGGTGAAACAAGTGGATTTGGATCCACCACCGATGGGGAATGCTCATACCCTCCTTCCTAATGCTTATCGGGAGGTCTTTTTGGTGTTATGTCACTACAATTCCAAGCACGTGGCCCAAAACATAATTTTATCACATTTCTTGATATCACAATTTGGGGAAAGAAGTAATGGGAAACACAAGATGCTACCCTAAATGAATGATCTATGACATAATGGTCTCACAAATATCAGCTTGAGTCTAGCCCAACCAACATAATCTCAAGTTAGGTATTATCTCACATAGTTCCACATGGACAAAAATTGAATTTCAAAAACAAAATCCACCATTCATGAGTCACACAAGTAGGGTGAAAATAAGAATTTACATAGGAAAACACAATATAAGTAATTGTTGACACATTAAATAACTAAACTCTATTTTATAAAAAGAATATAATTCCCAAACAAGCATAATGATTTCATATTATTCTTACATGAAAAAAATTATCCATGAATGCACACTTTCTTTCCACCCCAAGATAAGAGTCAAAAAAAATAAACTATAAATCAGAAATCACATTGTGAAAATCAAAAAAAATAATACTCAAAAAGTAATAAACATCAATCTTGTACCTAGTAGTTTGGACTTCCCTCTTACACAACTCCCAAGTACATGGTTCATACCAATCATTGACAATTACTTTTCTCTTGTTTACTATAACCCAAATAGTAATACAAAAAGAAACAAGGATCCAATACCACAATATAATTTTCCAGTCCAACTCACTCAAAAGATAGCAGACTAGTAGAACCTTGTGACCTAAGGCACGCCTCCCATTATGTCGTAGGTTTCCAACTAGTAGTGATGTTAAATTTTTAACAAGTGGGGAACTATACCCTTATATACCGATAACCATAAAATACAATAGAGTAAAAAACCAAAACAATCAGCCATATGAAAAATATAACATGAACAACTATGGGAAAAACATTGACCAATAGTAGTATATGCTACGTAAAAATGAAATACACAGTAATATCACACAATAATACATCAAAATTATAGTCTCATGTGGGTTAACCATGCATAAATTGTCCTAATGAAATCCAAAATAAGGGATATAGGTATCCTTCTAATTCATTATCAACCCTACTGAGTCAAATAAAATGAAAATTCATTACAAGGTTAAAGGTATACCTGTTGGATCGATAATAGGATGTTACAACCTCCACACTATAAAAACTTTCTATCCCCAGAAAGCCTATGACGAAGCTTCAATGCCAAAAAGATAATGCCACTACTCTCTCATAAATGCCTCACATTCCCAAATCTCATTATTATCAGAACCATGATATCATAGCACAAAAACCAAAGTTATCATTATCTCAAGAAGTACCTTGGTCTCAAAATCAAATATCCTGATTGTTCGCTCAGTTTTACATAAGTCAGGTTTAATCTTAAGATCACTCTTTCTCAAAATATGAGATGAATCAGATAAATACTTTCTTAGTTGTGATATATTTAATAAATTATGTATCTATATTAGCTTCGATGGAAGAGATAAATGTTATAAAACTTTCCCCACTTTTCAAAAACCTTGAAAGGACCCACAAAATGAGGAGTAAGCTTCCCTTGCCTCCAAAGTCATCGATGACCCAACCTGGGTGCAACAATCAAGAACACCTAGTCACCAACTAAGAACTCCAAAGTTCTGTAATGATGATGAGCATAAGACTTGTATCAGATCTATTCTCTCAACATTATCTAACTAATTAACTAAATCTTCATTTTCTTATCTTTCACCAAGCTTGGTCCAACCAAGGAACCTTCCCCAATCTCTGACCAACACAATAGAGATTTACAAGGCCGACTATACAAGGCCATAAAAATTTTTATTCTGATCTCGGATTGGTAACTATTATTATAAGAAACATCAACCATCCCCAAGTGAATATTACAAGCCCCGAAGAAGTTGAGAACACAGGCACAGAGCATATCCTCAAGAATATGTATATCCCTCTCAGTCTGGCCATACAATTGTGAATGGTAGGCCATGCTCAAATGGACCTGAGATACCAGTGCCTCCTGAAGGCCTATACAAAATTGATAAGTGAATTGAGGATCCCTATTAGAAACTATAATAGATGGAACTCCATGAAAATGAACAATCTCTTTCACATCGAGACTTATCAACTCCTCAACTTTGGTTGTATCTCGAATGGGTATGAAGTGAGCCAACTTGGTTAGCTTGTCGATCACAACCCATATCGCATTATTATTTCTAGGGTTATGAGGTAACCCAACCAAAAATTCCATATATATTTCATCCCACTTCCAATTAGGAACTATAAGTGGATGAAGTAAACCCAAAGGTTTCTGATGCTAAGCCTTCACCTTCTGGCACATATAGAAATGTGAGACAAACTCAGCAATGTCTCGTCTCATACCTGGCCAGAAGAACTTCCACCACATGTAATTGAACATCTTATTTTTTATTAGGTGAATATCCCACTAGTAATTACGACAATCCTCCATCATAGACTCTCCTACTAATAACGGTACAACAGAGCGATCTCAATAGCATTGAACACCCACTTTGGAGAACAACCATTGGTCAACTCTCTCCCCACCATAAAGAGAGTCTCTAATGCTATAGAATTCATCATAAATATATTTTTATCGAATAATCATCTCAAGGAGAGAGGATTTAAACTAAATTTTGTCTAAATAAACCTCATCCCCCTTCTCTGAACTCCAATATGAAACTATGCAAAAACATTCATCAAATTCCACTCTTCAAAATATTCTTTCATTTCTTAGGTTCTAAGTTTAATGCTCAACACATATTCAATTACATTACATTTCCTAAGGGTATAAGTTATTTTAATATAAAAATACTATAGATATTCCACCCAACACCTCTAGAGAAGAATAAAACCTTTTTATAGAAGATATAACTCAAGCTTTTGTGGTCTGAATACACAGTAAACTTTTCGTTGAAAAGGTAGGGCCACCAACTCTTAAGCACATGAATCATAGATACTTGTTCAAGTTAATGGGTAGGATAATTCTTCTCATGTGATCTAAGAATATGAGATCCATAATCCACAATATGATCGTCTTGTGTAAGAATTCATCCCAAGCCTGAACCCATTGTATCACAAAAGACCTCATAGTCTTACCCAGCCTCTAGAAGAGTCAACACTAGTGTAGTAATCAAAATATGTTTAAGATTAATAAAATAACTCTAACACTTTTCATTCCAAGAAAATTTTACCCCCTTTTGATTCTTAATAGTCAATGGAGAATCCAAATTCGAGAATTCCTTCATGAACCGAAGATAATATCCAGCTAAGACCAAGAAGCTTTGAATCTCAAAGACATTACGCAATTGTTCCCAAGTCATAATAGATTTTGCCTTTTCAGGATCAAATCATATACCCTATTCAGACACCATGCATCCCAATAATTTCACTTCTTAAATCTCAAAATCACACTTTGAAAGCTTGGAATAAAGCTGGTGATTTCTCAGCAGACTCGGAACTATTCTCAGATGATGCACATGATCCTCCTCACACATCGAGTAAATGAGGATGTCATCCACAAAGACTACCAAAAAGGTATCTATATAATCATGGAAAAACATTTTCAAAAAATCCATGAAAACATTAGGATTATTTGTTAGACCAATGGGAATAACAAGGTACTCATAATGGTCATAACTTCTCCAAAAGGTGGTTTTCTGAATGTCAGATTATTTTATTCTCAACTGATGGTGACCAGATCAAAGCTCGATATTTGAAAACAACTTTTCCCCTTTCAAATGAGTAAATAGATAATCACTATGTGGCAATGGATACTTGTTATTTATCCTAACTTGGTTGATCTTTTGGTATTCAACACATAAGCGAAGATAACCATCTAGTTTCTTAGTGAAGAGAATTGGATCCTCCCAGGGTGACACACTCAGTCGTATAAACCCTTTCTCAATAAGATCTTATAATTGGGACTTTAGCTCTTTCATTTCAGCTAGATCCATTCAGTTAGTGGTAATTGAGACTGGTTGAGTTACAAACATTAAGTCAATAGAAAATTCAACTTCCATTACCAATAGAAAACTAGAGAAATCAAAAGGAAACACATCAGGAAACTCAATGAAGACTAATGGGAGATCACCTCTCACTGAATCTCACTCCAGATCAAAAGAAAACAATGATATTAATTTCCCCAACTCCAAATAATAAGGTACATATCTACTCGACCTTGGGTCCCAATCTCCTTGAAAGACAAGAGATACACCACTGGGTGTAGTAAGGTACACTCGTCAAAGATAAAAATCAATCCAGACTTTATTGGAAATGATCCAATCCATCCCAAATATGATGTCAAGAGATTTCATATTGAGGGTAGAAAAACTCCAAGATATCTTGACATCGGATAAAGAGAATACACAAGCAGGACTATGGAGACCCCACTCTCTCTTAGTACCAAGTGGTGTAGTAAAATCCATTGCATAAGATAACATTTCCATATGAATAATAAGTAGATTAACAATACTGGTTGAAATATATGAGTGAGATTCACCAATATCAAATATAGTAGTCACTAATGATGAATCTATAGTAATGGTACCTCTCATAGTGGTTGGACCTGTGTCTTCTTCCTCTAGAGACTCTTCTACTGTGTGAAGTAGCTTCATTCTGAATGCCTATAGCTGGAACCCTTTTATACATGAACCATCTTATTTCCCCGTAGACTTTGGAGGAGATAAAAAAAATTTCCACTATATGGAGTATAAAAATTATGGAATAATATATGTAAGTGTCTTGAATGTTTGTAGGAGATATAGTTCTTAGGTGCCTTAGTGAAAACCCTCTTAGAATGTCCCATCTTTCCACACTGATAGAAAATCAAAGGACTTCCCCCTGGAACTATAGGAGGTCTATAATGACCCTTCCATCGAGAACTACCATGAGAATCATCATGCTCTCATTTTCCCTTGAAGGAACACAAACCACCATTAGGAGAGAAAGAAACTCTTGATAACCCTGAATTTCAATCCAAGTTCATTTCAACCATAATCTCTATATCCTATGCATCGAAATAACTGCGAAGCTTTAGAAAGAAAACCTAAGAATGGATATATAATCTAATTCCCAACTCGAACTATCAATCCTTCATCTTCTAATTAGATACACTATTAGGTGAAAACTACACCATATCGGCAAAGTGATTTGAATACTCCGTCATAGTTCTGTCTACCTTCTCAAGCTTGAAAAACTCAATAGACTTGGCCAACACTATAGACTCTGGATAGAACTAGTTAGTTAAAATAACCTTGAAGTATATCCACCCTAATCCCTCATGTTTCTTCTTTTTCACCATCATGTCCCACCATCTCCTACTCATCCCTTCCAATATGAAGGTGTCACACTTCATCTTGATCACATTCGTTGTCTCCAACACCTCAAAAAAACATTATATCTTGACTAACCTTTCCTCAACATGTTGAGGATTAGTGGAGCATTTTAAAACTAGTGTCTTTTGGTGAAGGAACTCTTGAGAATGATTTTTTAGAACATACCCCTAAGGATCCATAGCTAAAGCATAAACAGAAACTGGAGGTGGTGCTAGTCCCATAACTTGGACAGTGCGCACAATAACCTCAACTAGATTTGTGTCCACTAGAGGATTCGCTCATTTTGGTTCATCAACAGCTTCCTACTGGACCTGATTTTCATGTCTTCTTAGAGGCATGATGCTACAAAACATCAGCAGAAAAGAAGGAAGACATCAAACTAAAACTCAAACTAAGGAATAAGGGAAATTATTCCTAACATATAGAACAATGAGGTTTAGATTTCATTACATAAAAATAAAAATATAAAAAATAATAAAATTAATACATAGTATGTCCTTACATAACCACCTCTAGTGAATTAAGGTTCATTACGGTGAGAGATGGCCAAGAACTCAATTGCAACTACCTCTTAAGTCCTGATAGGATTTCACAAATGTATATTGGCTTCAAGACAAAATCTCAACAACCTCCTCTGATTCCATTTTATCACAAACTAGCCCGGGTACCATGGTAATCGGATAACTGATCCAGCACTAACATGTCCCTAAGGGATTTCCTGATCCCCATGGTTCAGGGACTAGCACCTAGCATCATAAAACATGAAAGTGGGAAAGAATTTTCCACAAAACATAGCGGAAGCAAGACAAGAAAGTTAACATGCATACAAAAGAAAATCCACTAGGGGTAATGTACCAGAAGTCAACAAAGTATTAAAGCCAAAATTACGGCAACCCAAGTGCTAAAAAAGGGGGAAAAACCCAAGTCCCTAAGGACTCAACTCACCACGTCCAAGTTTCAATAGCAGGATCCACCTCTAAGAGATCATTTCCCCTTACTTAAACCTGGAAAGAGATAATCTACAAACACCTGATGGAACAAGTAGGGTGTGATCTAAAAATACTAGTAGAGTCTCACCAAGGATTCCATAATAAATTACAAAAATATATTAACCAAAGTAATGCTTTCAATTTTTTAAATAAACAGGTTTTTCATTTTCAAATAATATTTAAAAGAAATCATGCTATATAGTTTAAATGATGGAAAATAATTTAATCAAAGGATTTATAAGTGATGGAATATTTTAAAAACAACTTATTAAATAAAATTTTTATATAAAACAGTTTATATAAATTCATAAGGCACAAAAATAAGTTTTACAACATTGGCATACATTTATATCTCAGATATAAATAATAATCAAGCAACATGGTCATCTACCAAATAGGTATTATATTATTCCAGCTATAGGACTCCACACTCTCTAAAGTGATATCATCAATATGTGTATACACACGTCCCCCAAAAAATGGCCAAATGAAACTCATCACCAACCCATTGAGAATATGACCTATTGCATGTATATTTTAGAACATTGTAATAATGAAGAGTGTGTCCAAATAACTCACTAACTACCTAAGGCTTTCATGTTATCTTTCACTATCAATGATGGGAAAATTATTTTAATATTTCTTAAAATACAATTAAATTTCATTATTTCATTTTAGTGCCAATTTTCCATTAAAACCCAAAATGGGTTTTAATCAAAAACATGAATCTTTAACAAGATAAAACCACTAGGTTCATATAAAAATATTTTAATAAATTTTATCAAGTTTTAAATTCATTCCAACCCAATTCCATCAATTTTAAAATTCATTTCCACAATTAAATTCAATAATTTAATTTAAATCGTTTCTATAAAAACTCAAATTTAAATTATACAATTTAAATCAACTAACTTCCCTAAACACAACCCAATTCAATAGAATTATGGGTTTTCCTAATTATCATGCCAAAATAATTTAAAATATCCCAATTCATTGGAATTGGATTTTATTATCGAATCAATTGAAAAAAAATGAGAAAATTAATTTAAATCAACAACTGAAATAAATCAAGCAATTCAAAGTTAATCAATTTGGCTAAACAGGATATGTTTTTAATACTAAAATTAAATTTGGTATTGTTGGTTATATAATTAAGATAGTTAATTCAGTAGTTAGGTACTCTACTATTTAAGTATATTTTATTAAGTTTGAATCTATTACAAAAAATTTCATTTCTTTATTTTAGTCTAAATCAAAAACCAAGGGACTAGAGGTTGGTATAAATGTTTTTTCATGTATGGTTAGAGATAAATTTGAGTCAGATATTCCCTTGGTTAGGTCTCAAATTTGTGTGGAAGGTTTGGATATTATTTAGAAGGAATTATTTCCCTATATCTCATAGAAGTTATTTAAAATTGGTTTTATCGCTCAAATATCACAAAGTGAAAAACTTGATTATCGACTCTGAAGGATTAACTATATATAAGTTGAATAGATCTAGGCATCATAAGGATTGTGTAGGAGTTAAAAGACCCTTTATTACTAGATCAATTAGAAAGCATCTCGAGTCCTATAAATATGGACTCCCCCCCAAACTAATCCTCTTTGTGTTGTTAAACTCAAAAAAACATTTAAAATCTTATTTCTTTTCAACGTAATGTAGAGGTTATAATATAATGGTATATTTCTAAAAGGTTCACCAAATAATATTGAAACAATATTCTATCTTGGATTTAAAATTATTTAGGTCTTTTTACTAAAGTTATTGATATTAAATAGATCAATTTGGAATAAGATTTATGGGGCAAAGAGAAATTTGTGGAATATTTTAAAGACCCCCATTCTTCTCAACTGAATTTTAACACCAAAGATCTTTATTGGGAATTTATCTTAGACCCAATTTAAAAATAACATTAATTTGAGGGTAAAGTAAATGGAACTTAAGGTCTATGGTTCTATTTATTTTTTTATTCTTATTGTACTTAGGTATTCCTCTACCACAAGTGAGGTTTTTATCCATTTTCCTTTATGTTAAAAAATATTTGTATTTATATGAATTTTTATTTATATATATAATAATATTCACAATTATTTCAGTATAAATATTAGATGATGAGCTTAGGTATGTGCAAAAGTAACAAGAATATAAGGAAGAGTTTGTGGCTTAAAATCCTAACAACCTCTAATATATGAGGTAATTTTCATGGGTCATGGGTTAGGTTGGACCAGGTGGTGGGCTTGGGACGGTTGGGCCACCTGTTCCATTTAAAATAGTAATAATATTTCATATATATAATTTTTTTAATGTCACTAAATAATTATTATTTTTTGTTTTCTAAATAAAAATTAAAATAGAAAACCACCTCTAAATATAAAAAATGATGCTAAAAAACATTACCAAATAATTCTAGACACAGCTATTTTCTACGGTTTTTAAAAAAACACCATAATTCATTTATCACCGGTTTAAATCATAGATAAACACAAAAAACCCTATACTAAACATTGATTTTACCATAGTGACAAGTGAACATACCTAGGAATGGGATGATACAACCATGGTCTGAACACACCTCAGGAGTGAATGATCTATCACTTCTCATCTCATAAGTCATGGTGAATGAGTTATCACCACAATAAAAATTCTTGGGTGAATGATACATCCCCATCATATCTCATCAGTGAATGAGGTATCACCACAACATCAGGATTGGGAATGAGATATCACTGTAATATAGAATTGGTGGGAAATGTACCACCTTCACATACTCTTAGTGAACAATGTATCACTATCATGAAAATAAAGGTAAATTATATATCTCCTGGTGAATGATGAATCACTGCTAAGAAACACATAGGTGAATAATTTATCACTAGATCACATCTTCTAGGTGGATGATGCATCACCAAATCATATGCTATGGTAGATGAAGAACCATTAATACAACCCCTGTGTGGATAATGTACCACCTACACACATATCAAGTGGATAATGTACCATCAATACATTGTAGGGTGGATGATATACAACCAATACAATCACAATGGTGGATGAGGCTAAAGGTTATAGGGAATAGTATAAGCAGTTGGGGTCATACTCAATAACAAAAATTTGTTAAAATATTTGGATTTCTCCTCAGAAATAAATAAATATAAATCCCAAAATCCATGAGTTAGGATCATCATGTATAATTTATAATTAATTTATAGAGATAAATAATTACTTTAGGTTGAAATTTATTTTTTCTTTCATGAATCAGATGATTCCTTCACATCATATTGAAATTAAATTAGAGGATTTAAGGGTATAATCCTTGAATAAGTGATCTGAACATGCCCCATAAACTCTTGAATGTCGTCATATAAATATTTTGGTGCTATCATGTAAGATTATAATGTTTTTTTTGTTCATAATTGATTACAATGAGAATCACTTTGAGTGGAAGGACACTCCTTATTCTCTCTAGACATGAGAGGGTCATGGAGGAATATCACTCTCCGTTATTGAGTGCTCTAGGAGAGGAGTTCTCCACGATTGAGAGGAATATCTAGAATTTTTTCTTCATAATGATTGGAATGGCTAAGATAGTGTTAAATAATGACATAATTGGGTATTTTATAGTTCTAGAGTTAATTAATAAATAATTCCACATGGGACCTTATTGTTATCTTAATATTTGATGAACCCCATGTCTAAATAATTGCATTAATATTATTATTTACTTGGAATACTCTAAACCCATTAATAAATTAATATCATTTATTGAATAAATAAATTCATATTTATTCAAATAATACTTCATATTTAATATCTCACTGGATCATGAAACCTACTCTACCATTCCTCCTCAATATTTATCAAACATTGAATAATAACTATTTATTTAAATCAATAAATATCACTCTATAATTAAATGAAAACTAAATAAATATTATATTCACTAAAATAGTGAATAAATATATTTATTAAATATTTAACTCACATATATTCTCTATAATAATTGGTAACCGAATATGTTTTATCAAAAAAACACAAATAATTGTTAAACCACATAGAGAAATAATAGTTATACAACATATTAAATTCATATAGAAATTAACTGAGGTTTTGGATAGAATTAGTGTGTGACCCTTCAGGCCCCTTTCTCAGTGGTATTAGATAGAACCACCTAAAGTATAAGGTTAGAGTATAGAAACATTCCAAGGCATCCATATATAAAGAAGTTAATTTCAAAATAGAATATAACCTCATAATAATATACATTGTGTAATATAATCTTTTTGTATCTATATCTCATTTAATCAGGTAGCATCACATGTGTCGTTAGCTTATATGCTTGAATAATACTTCTTTTAATTTCATGAAATGAAAATGTTGATATAAAACCATTTCCATGGATTTATCTGATAATTCCATTTCAATTAAAAGTATAAATATATATACATTCATTATATGGAAGTTTAAAATCCCTTATTTAATTATTCATTAATTTCATATCAATCTTGATGCACCCAACATATCCTACCTCATTGAGAGAATATTTTATCATAGTTTTAATAAATACATAAAAGTACACGACCCATGATTTTCATTAATAATAATTTCAAGTATAAAGACTAATAAACACATCCATAGATTGGAACATATAATGAAAAATTAAACATGTGGAATTCCAATTGGTGGATTATGTTCTAACAATATTTTTTCTTTATATTTCAAAAGAAAAACAACATGATAATTAGTCTCAATGTCTTATGATCCCCTACCCCTAATAGCCTATATCATTTGTATCTCACTAAATGATGTCATACATCTATAGAACATATATTTATGAATTATATCATATCATTTCAAGTATCTCATCATAGTGGGGAACTACTATAAACCTTTTGTGAGAAAATAACCTTTAGAACATTATCAAATATATTTCATGCATATGAACAATCATAATGTGATAAGAAAATAATTAATATTCATGAATGTGAATATTTAAATAATATAATGTTTAAATTAGTTGGTTATAGGGAACCAAATACAAAAAAATCCCACTTTCATTATATCAAACTTCTAGTTATATATCTAGTTATACTCACACGATAAACATGTTTCTATTGAGGTATAGATATAACTGTTGACCCCACCATGCTACTTATTTTTGTTTTTCTTATTGTAACCTCATATATCTGAGAAAATATCTCATGGGAAAATTTCACCAAGTATATACTTTTTATCGTATTTCATCACTATAATTTTTGAAAAAACTATAGCTAAAATTTATCATAATTTGATTGAATTTTACTAACTTGGTAGAAATCAAAAATTTGGAACAAATCATTGTTAAACTTTATTCTTAAGTTTCATCAAAATTTTCAACATACTCGGTCAAATATAGATATGAAAAACTAATAGTATTAATAAACATTATCCATGCATATTACCTTATCCTTACTATGATTCCAAATCAAACTGATATTAAAAAGACTAGTTTTATATCCTTTGGAAAAAATTATTCCCATTTCCCCAATTACCAAGAACTCGTCCATTTTTTCTTTCTCAAGCACTATCAGATAGTTCTGATAGTTTTCAAATTCAATTCTCCTAATCTTGTTTTATTTTTTCATTTTATGTTGTAATAATAAGAAATATCACACCTAGGTACATATCATGGAATGTGAGATAGATTTCCAAAGTACTTCCTTCAAATTCCATTTTTATTTGATTTTTTATATAATACACTTTTTAATTAGGTAGATAGGGAACCCTTATAATAGCCCAATGACTTAATGGATCAAATGATAAATACATGATATTCCCCCTATCAATACATTTTTTCCAACAAACCACATCATAGGACCCTAGGATATGCCACAATTCCCTAAACACCACACATGTAATTCCCTCCTTATGTCATGGTTAGCCTACTATGATGTGGGATCCTACTCCACACTACATCACTTGAGAACCATGATGTAGTGTTCCTCCATGAATCTCCATGCTTAGTGCTATATTGTGATTCTCCTCCTCAATGCCTACCATTTTTCTTTCCTTACACAATGGTCCTCAGTACTGTTTCTTGTTTTCTTCCTCGCATTGTGGTTGTCACACTTACATCATGGTGTTGTTTAGAAATTCCCTCAAATTGAGGGCTACCCAGGTTTGAACCCAGATTGATGTTGTATTATAGGGTATCCTTCACCGATTTTCTAGAACCTCGAATGCTTATTTCCAAATTATTCTTAGTCATGTGTACTCTATTTATCAAAATATTACCTTTTAAGACTATAAAAAATTTGGGTAAATTATTTCATATTTTATTTCTCAATACCATGTCAATAGTGTACTATGAATTGGATTAAGAAACCCTTTTATATAAGTGATTAGATCATTTTAACTAGAACTTAGATTACTACATAATTCACCTTTGGATAAATTCTTCAGTCTTATATAACATGATGGTTGATCACTTATTTTCCATATGTTGTCAATCATATCAATCTTGGAAATTTGTAGCATTCCCCTTAACCACTTTTAAAAACCTGATAATAATTCATTCAAAATAAATATATTATGATCATTATGCTTGTTTCAACCCATAAATTGATCTTTGAAACTTTTATTCCATATTGGAATTATTTTATGTCTCTAAACTTTTGGGTTACATCATATATAAATGTTCTATAAAGTTACCTATAAGAGATGTGTCTATAAAATATGATGCCTAAAAATGATCATTGTAACACCCCAAGATTTCATAGTGTGTTATTTCTTCAAAATAATTAAATAACTTGCACTACACGCAACACCGAGTTCAATCACACCATGACTTACAAAAATAAGCCATTCAAAAGCGGTTATGAATAGTATTATCTAAATTTTAAACTTTATATAATCCTTATAATTTTAGAATCCATATTATGAGTTTCTTTGATATAATGCAAGAACAAATTCATTTTCAGTATTGCACTTTTATCAACTTTTAATAGTGAACCCTTTTTAAATACAATATTTTAAACATATTGACTAAATGGGGACATCAAAAAAATTTAAAATGAAACATCCCAAGCTTCCACGGTACGCTTTCCTTTGAATAATACAGTAGCGTGTGTTATACGCAACTTCGAGTTTTAACACACACCACAACCGATTAAACTAGCCATTGTGAATAGTAATACCTAATTTTTGAAATCATATATATTTTATATTTCAAAATGGACTTCATTTTTGGATTCAGAATATCGAAATTAGCCTAGGGTGAAATTTTGGTACATTTCGGATAACTTTCATATTTTGATGAATAGTGAAAATTTCTAAATTTTAATTAAAAACAACTTTTTTAATCAAAATAATTAATAGTGATAAATTATGAATTTTAGTGGTTTTAAAGTATATTTAGAATATATTTTTACCATTTAATATAATGTTTGTCATTGGACATAATTTTACAATTAAACCGAACATAAACAAGTGTCAATCTTTTGATAGTTATTATCTCTTAAAAACACGCTTTTTGTTTTGACAGCGGGAATTAATTTTAAATTAATTTCTGCCACTTCTGTGTTTTGAATTTAGGAAAATGGATTCCATATTTGGAATCAGGATGTTCAAATTGTGTAAACAGGTAACTTTTATTTTTAGACATTTTGAAAAGTTACTGTGGTAAATATTTTATTTACCATGGTTAAAGGGTAAATCCGGTAAATAAGGGTTAAAAAAATAATATTATAATAATACTAAATTACCCTAAAACGTGTCTTAACCCTATTGGTTGATACATGGTCGACCATGGGCATCTTTGGGTCTATTTTGGGACCCCATGGATCCACTTGTAAGTGATAATGACACATTATATTAATAAAGTTAAAATAAAAATAAAAATGGCATAAGCTTACATCTTTTAGAAGAACAATTTTTACATAGGGTTATACATGTTGGATTTTCGATTATAAATATTAATTAGAAAGATAAAAAGATTTCCTACATAATGATATTTTATTTATAATTTTTAGACATTAAATAATTTATTTTATTTATGACACAATGATGATGCAGTAATTACTAAAATAGTGAAAAATTAAAATAATTGATCTTATAAATACCCAAATAATTATAATATGAAACTTTTAGTGAATTAAACTAATTTTCTATGATAATATGATATATTAGGATTGATTTAATTGACTTTGTTCGAAGTAATCAATCTGTTAGGAGTTTCAAAAAAATCAACTATTGAATAGTGTCAAAATTGACATAAAAGAGTTCTTAAAACAAATATTATATTATTAATTGATATTAAATTCCTAAAAATCTAAGGTTCGGCCAAGAGACTTATATTATGATAGGTTCCTCATTAATGGACCACTTGGGGGTCGCTTGGATGTATATAGTAAGTTTATTAACCATATTATATAAAAATACAAAGAGACATTGTAAAAGTGAAACTAATTAACTTAGAGTTAATACTTAAAGATAAGGTTAATATAAGTACCCAAACCTGTCTAAATTCTATTGGTTGAGTGGTTTTATACCTATCCCCACCTTAACCTTTGAATATTCAACTTTGGAGCCATTAGAAACCGAATATGAATTTATTATAAATTAATATTTCTAGCTTTTCCAAAGGTGCCCCTCACCCCTCTTATAAAAGGGCACTCCTACTTCTCATTTCTTCACACCTCTCAAGCCACTTGGCTCGTCCAAACTCTGCCCAACTAAGCTCCCCACATCCCTCTCCTCCTCCTTGAAGCTTCCCCTTAGGAAGAAAGCATTTCAAGAAGTCCTTTGGTTCCAACCAAAGTGAGTTACCTAAATTAAAGGTAACGATTTCTCTTAAATTATTTTCATTTATTTTGCTTCTCCAACCCCATAAATCTTTTTATTTCCTTTCTTTTGTAACAACACCAGTATCCTCAATATACTAGGATGTTGTTATAAGAAGGATTCAAACTACACATACACACAACTCCATCTAATGGATGATGAACATAATGTTTCTGTGGATGGCAAACTAACGCCTCACGAAATGACGATTGTTCAAATACATCTTACCACCTCTCATGGTGGCCATTATGATGGAACTGTAATTAAATATGATATTAATGATATATATTTTATATATAATCTTCTGTAATTCCATTTTATTTCATACCATTATTCGTTTCATGTTGTATATACATACGATAATTTCATTTGAGGAAGTGCGGACTACCGCCCCCTTAAAATGATATGACTCGTTCATACCACACTTGGAACGTATAAAGGATGGTGTTAATGAACTTAAGTAACATATATAAAATATTATATTATACTGGAATAGTAATATACCTATGTATCATTTGGATTCGATTCTTTTAAAATAAAAATTAAATGGAAGTAGCGTTCGTGCGTACGTACGGACTACCGTCTCCACGAACGCGATGAGATTCATTCTCCATCGTATCCATTCAAGTATAATTATCATTTAATGATTTAAAAATGATGTTTAAGGACTTGATATCATTCTGGATATGAATAAGATACAACAAACATGACTTATGTAACAAAACATATAAAAGAAAATGAGTAAGTTAACACCCGAAACGACGATAATTCTAAGATATTATTAACAAATCAATGTTAAAAGATCATATATGATATCATATTAATATATATGATTCTTGTATAATTTAATAACAATTATTTCACCATTATACAGGAGGTTAACCTACCCCAACCAAGGAAAAGTACAAGGTAAGGGTTATTTCACAATCTCTTCATTATCCGAGGTTGTATTATACGTAATAATCTACTGGGATCTCTTTATCATCCACATCCATGTTTCTTTGAAATGTATTTCAAAACATTTTTACTATTTACAAGAATATGGGTTAAAGTCATTTATACCCTTCTTTGACTTTTTATAAGAGGTTTATAAAGGAATCTTTCCGTCGTTTTCAAAACAAGGTCCTTTTTAACCTTTTCGACTGAATTGAGGTAAGAATGTTTTTTTTAACTTATACGGTGGGTGCGGTTATTTTCCGCCGTTATAAAATCGTCAAAGCTTTCCTTACAAGCTTACAAGAATATTTTCAAGAAAATGTTTTATTTTATATGGCTCTTAAATGATTTCAAAAATAGAAAGAGATATTTCTCTAAAAAGTGTTTTGATTTCATCTATGTCAACATCCTTTAATGGATTTTACGCTTATTTGAAGTTGATTTATTATAATACAAAACTTCTATATTGTATTGATGGTTTTGTGATATGTTTGACTGTGGATGTTCTATTTTATACCATTCATAGTTTATGGTGAAACTATAGACATTTCGTATGCTAGTTTTAATCCGAATGTTTATGTTATATTTCAAACTTTTCTTCAGATGAATGTGCTAAACAAGTATGTTCCGGGTTGGGGACCGGTAAAAGTAAGCCCTCCAGGTTGGGGACTGGTTAAAGTAAGCCCTCCAGGTTAGGGACTGGTAAAAGTATGCCCTCCGGGTTGGTGTCCGGTTATTAGAGGCACTCCGGGTTGGTGTCCGGTTATTAGAGGCACTCCGGGTTGGTGTCCGGTTATTAGAGGCACTCCGGGTTGGGTTCCGGTTAGAAGTAACCCCTAGGTCTTAGGATGAGGCCTAGAAAAAGAAATTAACGTTTAGCATTATGCATTCCAACATTATAAAAGTGGTTATTGATATTGCATGTGATTATTCGATTAGTAGAATATCCATGTGTACAAGTAAATGGCATTATTTCATTTTACTTTTGCCATACTATGTTGAAGTTCAATTTTAAAAGGCTTTTGTTTTAGTAATTCATTGCCTTAAATGTTTATGCATATTTTGAATGTTCCGCTATATTGTTATCCTTACTGGGCATTTGAGCTCACCCCTTTTCTATGTTTTATTTTTCCCAGGTAGTGAAGAAGTAAATTATGATTGACTGGCAGGGATATTATGAGGGGTTTATAGTGTGGACGTTGGAAACATTATGTTGTTGTAGTAGTTTTTCATTTTATGATGTAATGTAAAACTTATGAATATATCTAGTGTTTCCAAGGCTACTAAACCAATCGGTCTTTCGGGATTTGATCTTTCTTGTGATCATGCCAATGTTACGAAGTAATGCACCGACTCTGGGTAGCTGGGGCCGGGGCGTTACAATCATAGTATTTATGAGAAGTGAATTCAAATAGATTTAAGGATAATGTCTTGGTATAACTAGTCAATAATTATTATCACCTTGATTATACCATCCATGTATAGTTTCTGTTGAATACCCACCAACAATTTTACATTAGCCACCAAAACATAAAATGAATCTTCATACATGAAATCCATTTTTTAATTAATATTAACTTTTAAATCATATATAGTTTCAAATTATTGTTCCCTATATGATGAATGATATATCACCTATCACTGTGAATATAAAACCACCTCTATGGTTTAAACATTATAAAAAGTATGTTCCTTATGAATAATTCCTCTCATTAATACTTGTAGAGTTTATTATTATTATGCCAACTTATTCATATAGATCCCAGACTCAAATAGAGTCTTTATTTGTCCCACTATCTCAAAGGATATGTGATAAACTCATTAAAATATAGTTAGTATGATTTAATACCATTTATATATTATGGTTTTAAATATCCGTAGTAGAAATAGGATCATAAACTTAGATACACCTTTTGTTTTTGATGATGTACATTTTAATCTTTCACCAACTCCACAGATGGATCCAATTAAAACACATGAGGTTGGGACATAATGAAATTTATTTATAACCTAAATTATATGAAATATATTAGTAAATTTAGTTGACACATTTTTATTTGTTTTGTTTCAATTTTCAAAACATGTCTGGAAAGGAATCATGATAGAAAAAAATACATATATAAGACTCATTATTAATCTTTTTTATCTCTAAGATATTAATAAGGATATATGAGTTTAGGAAAACACTCACTCTACATTAAATGATAAATGAATACTTGGTTAATATATACTCTTACATTCCAGTATATAGGATCATATATCTTTTACCAAATACTTTCATTACTTCACTAAGCATTCCAAAAAATCCTTAAAGGAATCTCACAGAGTACATGAGGTTACCTCTAGCTTAACTTTGGAATAGTTCATACTAACAAGCTTGTATCAACTATGAAATATTTTTGCCTTACCATTAAATTTAAATGTTTCTTATTATAAAACATAATTATGTCATATACCTAATATTTTTATCTCAAAAGAGTCTAAACATCATACTAGGTATATACATCAAAATTTATAGCTTTACTTCACTCATAATTATCTTGTTACAACTAGGTATGTGCATTATAATTATATTAATCATTTATTTAAAATGATAAATATATTTTATTGAATTTCTATTGAACTATTATGTGTAATATACCATAATAACATTAATTCCATGAGAAATAATGTCTCTTTGGGTTCTGATAGAACATTGAGATAAAATTTTGGTCACACCTAAATCAAATGATAGTTTGAGTAGAATAAATCTAATGGGAAATAAGAAGTCATGTGTTTCTCATTTTTGTCATACAAATCACTATTTTTTAACCACTAGAGGAAGTAATCTTACTTCTAAAGTCATATGTTTCTCATGGTTGAAATATGAATCACCCTTCCTCAACTACTGGAATAACACACCTTACTTCTATGTTTCTTACTTTAAAATATAAATGTTTTAAATACCCAATAAGAAAGATAGATCCATTATATATTATGATTAATATATTCTTGAAGTACATGAACATTTTTTCATCTTCTTAAATCCATTGTATCTCCCTTTTCAAATGACCATTTTAGAAAATATTATCTTCTTCACTGCACTACCTCTAAATATTTTATCACTTGAAAGAAATTTTAAAGGCACCTTTAACCTAGATTCGATCATTGGATTTTCAACCTTTCCTTTTCATCTCATTCACCATAATTTTTATGGAACCAAGTTCCTCAAAAATCTTATTTACCTGGTGAAGTTGTGTCAAAATATTCATGAGTTGTTCATATGTACTATTCATCTCATAATACTAGATGAATAAGTAGAACCTAGAATATAAGGATGATGGTATGAAATTAATGGATAATTTATTATACATATGGAAGCCTAAATTCATTAAGTTATCAATGTACTTTATTATTTTGAATATAAGATCAAGGGATTAGTAAATCCTTCTTATTTACAATAGTATAGTATGGTGATAATTTCATTTATCTAAAACCTCTCTCTATCCTTCTCAAGAGATAGGATATGAGATATCATGGGATATGCATTAATGTCTTTATATTTCATTATCATTTCTCTAGATATAACTGATATCCTGGCACAATGAACAATTGAATCACCCCCATATACCATATTTAGGCATCCTTCTATCATTCACTTTCTCGGTGAGGTGGTTGAATAATTTCAAGTAATTTATAATCATAGTATAGACTTTATTGTAGTAGTTCAGTGTATAAAACAACTATTCCACCATTGAAAACATGTATTAGTAAGTACATGTTCTATGTTATATATGATCATAGTGTTATAATAATTTCAATTTTCATAATATATATTAATTAAAAGAATATTTTAGTTTTTATATTTATTTATAAAATATTAGATAATAAAATTCATTTATTAATCTATTGTTATTTTATCAAAATAAAAATATCCCTCACAATTGGATTCAGAATATCTTATTGTAAGGATATTATAGTGGAAAGGATCCATATTACCCTTCTTATAACCTATATTTGGGAAAGGCATGTTATAAAAAGGTATTTTGGTAGGCATAACCTTCCAACTATATTAACTCCTAAATCCTTGATCTATTTATTGGACTCCCCAAACCTAAAATCCTAGACTTGAATTTCCCCAAAAATTTCCCCTTAGTCACATTAAGTCCTACTTATATAGTCATCCCTTTATGTGAACTATGTTAAGTCAATCTACAACATCAGTTAAAACTCCCTAATAATGGAAAGCACTCTAACTTGGACTACACTAAAACTTTAAACTATGGTTTCATTTTAACTTAATCCATGGAAGGCTTATCGACATAATATTTTGATTGAGGGGTTTTCATCTTTATGTATAAATTTTCCATTTTATCTTATTACACACTTGTTAATATTACGTGGATTTTACTTAAGTGATTTAACCATGTCTAGATAAAATGTATGCATAAATTAATTAATTTTAATTCAATCTTGAATGCTTGTTAATTCATTTATTTTTTGATTGTAATAAATAATATATAAAATAAACTATGAAACTTGACATAAATAAAATAATAAAAGTGGTATGATCATGATCTTATCTAATGGTTACTTTATCTAGTAGATGATAAACAAACCCTTGAACCTAGGGGGAAAACACCTTAAAAAATAACTTGGTTCATGTTGTATTATTCCATTTATCTTCCTATGTATCTCCTAGATTGGTTTTGACTCAGTTTTATACTTGAACTACCTCTAAAAACCTAGGATCTTAATTCATTACATAAGATTTACTCACATATAGGTGAAGGGAACTAAATTATTTCTTAAGAGGATTTACATAAAAAATCATGGTCGTCTAGGACCTTACAAATTGAGAGGAGATGACATGATGACTATCATTTAATTTAATAAAATTATTGAAAAACCCATTTAATAATAATAAATAAATAAAACATTCACATGTATAGGACAATATAGGCTCATGAAAATCCACATAAATATATTTAATACAAAAAATTAAACTATCTAACATCCATTTCAATTTTCTCTTTAACATTTTTATAAACGCACTTGAATTAATTCAATTAATTAAATGAATAAATTATTCTTTTATCTTAATGACCATCCAAATAGTATTAGAGTACCCTTCATCATTAATCTCAAATAAATAAAATTAATTACACTAAGAGTCAACACGATAAATACCCGTCATAACTACATGCTACCCTGTATGGTCTTTTACTGTGTATTTAATATAACATGTAACATACAAAACATGTCATGTATTAATTGGTGTATAGTGTGTCAATCCAAACAAATTATTCATATTTAAGATGCACTGAATAGTTAATATATGTGACATGTATAACTTTAACGTTAGTATAAATATAGTGTAAATGACAACTATATATGACAAGTAGTTATTAATTTATGAAATAATTAATTAGGTATTTAAAATTATGTAAAAAATCATCACACAGCATGTACGCCAACTAAACACTATGTAGTTTTTTTTAATTCCACAATTAATATTTTTATACCATGTAATTAATCCATATGGTAACATCCTAGACAAAATTTCAATCAGTATAGATGGGTATTAGTTACACGGTGTGTACAAAAAACTACACATTGTGTAACGTCCTCTGCTACACACACCTAGGGACTCAGCATGTATTTTGGTCATAGATATTAATGAGGCATAGGACATGTATGTTAGATACATGTCTTGTGACCTTTGTGTGTTTCATGACCATCATTCCCGCATGCATTGTAATAAATACCTGACATGACTTCAACCACATGTATTCTATGAATTTCACTGTGAATGTATGTAAATTACACAACATGTACACTAGCCACATGCCATGTAATTCGATAAACCATGTATCGGGATGGCTTAGTCAACATATTGTATTAAAAACATTTAATAAAAAACACATTCCATTAATTTCTTGACATGTATTGTATTTTATGACACATCTTGGTGAGATGAACCCCAATACAAAGCATACACTTTATAGTTATAGATTTTGTAATTGTGTCTACCAGCCAGAATCTTCTGCACATCCTGATAACATCTCTAGTAATTTTTCACCAGTTCTTACTCTATTATAAATTATTATGTGACTTCTCTAAAACCACTTCATGGTTCTAGGGTGTAGGGGAAGTTGTTGGGATTGTGCCCAAAAATGAATTTTTTAAAAAATATTTGGATTTCACCATAGAAATATAAAAATAGTAACCCTAGAATCCAAAATACATGACCATCGCATAAAATTTAAAATTAATTTATATAGATAAAGAATTAATTAGTGTTGAAATTATCACAACTCATATTTTTAATAAACTTTATTCCATGATTTATTACATATAGGTTCTCATTATACATTCCCAAAATATCATGAATCCTAGTTTAATTGAGAAATTAGGTACATAACACATAAACTTGAAACATGGATACAACAACATTATTGAAAACTTCATTAACATGCTCCTAAAACTACATCATTCTTCTAAAACTGCACAGGATAACCTGGGGACATACAGAAGAAAGGGGTGAGCTATAAATCTCAATAAAGGAATAAAAAAGCATATAATAAGTTAAATTAATACATATAATACAATATGCATATAAAGGTAATATAAAAGGGTTGATAATCATAATCCTGAACAATGAGGCATGATATAACATGATATCATAAACGCAGTATCAGAATGTGGCGACAATAGAAATCATGTCATAAAAATAAGTCAAGGATAACTTCCAAGATAAAAACACATGGTGGAAAGAGTATCATAATAGACTGTGTTAACTCCTTAATACCTTACATGATTTCTCATGAGACTAAAACATTACCCAATGTATTTCAGTGCTATCTGGGTGCACCCATCATAATATGTATATGCTCATGTGTGTCACATACATCATTCAACATAAGGACATATTTCAACAAATTTAATCCCAGTATTAAGGAGTTTGGGTTACATACATATAATTACCAAATAAATTATGTATAGGAACATCTAAGTGAATACCCTTGAGTGGAAATGGGTATGGGTGTTCACTATACAAATGTTTGTCATGGAAAATCATAGGATAATTTCAGCAGCATAACAGGGGTAGATAAAGGTTCCTGGGAGGTATTAATGAGAGTGAAAGGGTTATATAATAATGTTAAAATAATAAGGTAATTAATAGGAATTTTTATAACATATAACAACATGATAAAATGAAAAACAAAAGGCATAACATAAAATAGGTGCTTAGATAAAGAGGAGGAGAGAATCCATTACCTCAAGAGGGAACTTCTAAAAGCTTGATAGAAGCTTACTAAGAGTTTGGGGGAACCTTGGGAGGACTCTATAGAGGTAAGGTAAGAGTAAATTATTGATAAAAATGTTTAGTGAAGATAAATGGGAGTTTGGGTGGGTTTTTATAGTAAAAATAGGATAGTTCTTTATTAATTTCCAAACATATGTTTCAGAAACTGTAGGATAAATCAATCCAAACCACAAATCATCCCATGGTTTCTTCCAAATAGGATTGGATTTAATTATCTTATAAGGATAAGAATATAACTCATTAAATTAATACCATTGGTGATGTGGAAGTTAGTCATCTTTATAATAAATTTATTTTAAAACCTTAAAATATAATATAGGTTTTGGGGGATTCATTAGGACTTTATAAAATTAATAAAATAACCTAAAAAACACATTATTTTAAAAATGAAATATTTATTTGGTCATTCCTACCTTTATGGAATATATTATATCACTTTTGGTTTTTTATTATGTCATAATACACACCGTATATCTATATCGTATTTAATTTGACAGAAAAAAATCACTATCTATGAAAATTATGAAAAAAATCACCATTGGATAATTTAAACATTAAGATTTTTATCCAAATAATTCTATAAGTGTTGAAATTTACACTTTTAAATAAAAAAATCCAAAGTTATTTATAAATACTAGTTTTTTTACAATAACAGTTTTTTGACCCTTATAAAAATTATTTTTTACTTTATAAAATTATATTATAATTTATATTTAATAAATATTATTTAATAATAATGTTTTACTAAAACACAATTTATTTATAAAAATATTTAATTCATTAAAAATAGTGTCTTGATTGAAACTATATACACTAATGGAAAGGGGATCTTTCTCTATGCATTTATCCCCATGGTTTAGAAAAATCGTAGGGATATCACTTTTTTCCTATCTATTTCCACGGTTTTAATAAAACTACAGAAAACCAATACCCAATTCCCCCAATACCATCATGCTCCTCCTCCATTTTCCATCGTGCTCATATACTCTTCCATCGGGCTACTCCTTACCCTTGCTTCCATCACCCTCTTCCATCACACTCATCCTTGATTCCCTAACTCCCGACCCTCTCCACCCCTCCCCGACCACTAACTCCTGGCCATCCAACCTCCGCCCCTCGGCCCTCTCCTCCCCTCACAGACCTTCGCCTCCCAGCCATCTGACCACCATGTCCTGCTCATCTCCTCCCCTCCCTGGCCTCCACCTCCGCTCACGACCTCCCTCCCAGCCTTTTCCTCAGCATCATCGTTCCACCCTCCGCCTCCCTGTCCCAGCTCCAGTGATGTCCCCACTCTTGTCACCCTCTCCTCCTAGCCTTGGCCTCTGCCTCAACTTCCCCCAGATTCGGCATCATCCCATCTTGGCCTCCGCCTCCCTGCCCCCAAATCTGGAATTTAGGTATGAAATTTCTTCTACTTGTTTTTCATTCTATTATATATAAATTCAGTTGAGGATTTAATGAACTGAAAACAGAGAAAAAACCGAAAAGTACTAAACCATTGTTTGGAATATTATTTCCATTTTCATCATCATGTTCCCTAGAGTGAATCTAAATATATTTTTTCTTTTAGTTTATTTTTTATATGAGTTATAATTGTGAGATATATCATTTAAACCTATTATTTTTTCCTTTTGTAAACATTAAATTTCTAATTTTCATGATTACTAAGATTCTGATTATGAATCATACATGTTTGATCATTGATATTGACTAGAATTTGAGACTATGGGTATGTTTCTTTCAAACTATATAGTTTAATGAATAATAGTCTGCTTGGAATTGTTATCAATAAGGGATATTGGATATGTAATCAATACTTGAGGCACATATTGTCAATTTACATTTCAAATAAGTTCCTAGTTTGTAAATGTATTGTGATAATTTAATTATTTGAAGGACTATTAGTGTTCAGAATATATTTATATATTAAAGTTAGCTTAGATATCCAGCAACTACTTTGGAATAAAAGTGTTTCATTTCCCTGATTAGAAGTTTTGGTTATATAATAACCCTCGGAATTGGATCCTATGTGGAAAACAATGATGGAATTATAAGGATAAAATAATGAAAATGAATACTTTGGTTCCTTGGACCCATGAAAATATAGTCTATACATTACTTATAAATAGGTTGAGGTTTTACCATGGGGACAATGATTCATTCATTTATGATTGGTTTCTTCCCCTATTTTGTGAAACTCAAACATACACGAGCATCCTATGACCAAATTACTTGGCTCCCAAAAAATAAATTATTTAAAGGGAAAACATTTTCATGAGTAAAGTTTAGAAAATCAATTTACTTTAAAAAAATTATGTGAAGGATAAATATAGAATTCTCTCTTAATAAAACTCATAGTTGAGCCTTTCCATTCTTCCTAATCCATTATTCTAGTCTAAACTCATGGAAACATCCTTGACATTTTGAATAATGGTAGTATTATAACCCATAGCTTACAATGGAGGTATTCTAGCCAAATAGATCAAGTCTAATCCAGTTAACTCATCATTCAAAATTAAATGAGGATACTCCATAAGAATCCAAAACAGTAATCGATGACATTTGATACATAATACATTACCTAAATCCCAAGGGAGATTCCCCTAGTCATTTCACTTCAATTTCCCACATTATCATTTCTTATGAGAACACTAATCACGTTGTGTGTAAAATTTAGTGTTCAATATTAATCTAATAACATGTATTTGATTTTTCAATTGATTTTAAATTCATTTATTTTACCAAAATGACCTTTTCCTTTTTAAGAGCCTTGTTGTGACTTGTTCCACTTTTTATACAGTAGGTGTTTCTAGGTAATTATTTTATTAAAAAAAATCCTGAAGTGATTTAGTTTATTAAATTCATCTTCTAGTATATTTATACCAATATTTTATACCCATTATTGTTTTATATAAATTATCTAAATGATTTTCATTAATTCATGGAGATGAATTGGTTTTATTTAAAAAAAATCCCGCTTTGAATTAAAATTTTACCCATGGAAAATATTAAATTACATGGATATGGGGCTCGTTTAAAATATTTATGATGATGGCTGAATGTTTTTATCTCTCCCTTGCTTTTTAAATGAAATAACCCATGTTTAAGGGTGTGTTTTAATGTTAAAAATTTATTTATTTTATGTTACACCTAAGGGAGGAAAAACTTTTTTATCTCTCCCTTAGTTCAACTATAATGACACATACTACTCTATCATAGACATGAAACCTTTATTGGCCCATTATGGTTTACCTTGTTGATCATCCCTTTATAGGATATAGGTAAGAATTTTATCTCATATACTGAAAGGGTTGAAATTGGTTATAAAAATAAAGGTACTTATAATACAAATGTTAATTAACTATTAAGTTTTTATGTTCTAATAGTTTTATTTTATATAGTACATATCCCTTTTTTAATTATGGTTTACATTATTGATTGGAAGATAAAATTTATTTTTCTTGTTATAGAATGGATGGAAGCTAGATGTATCTTACCGATAGTATTTCAACCACATTTCAAAATAATTTGGATAATTTTTTAGATTTTTCCTTTGACAATGCTTCAGATAGAGGTTGTACACAATTTTCATGCTATAAATGTGTTGGAAGACCATGGTTAAGCGGGGAAGAATTTAGCTACCATATAACGAAATTTGGATTTCAAAAAAACTATTATGTTTGGTATCACCATGGAGAGACTAGTCAATGTTCTACTGGTCACGAACAAAATGAAATAATTGGCATGGAGAATTTGATATTAGATCAGTTTCCATTTGTCCATCATCCTGAGAGAAATAGTATGCTAGTGCAAGAAGACAATGATATCAATACACATGAGGAAAATACTGAAGATGATGATGAGAGAGTGAAATTTTATTAGATGATGCCAGAACTCCAGTATATCAGGAATGTACTAAAATGACCAAGTTGGAAATTTTAATGCGGTTATATCATGGGAAAACCATGTATGGGATTTCTAATACCGCTATTGATTACATTCTTACATTTTTGAATGACTTGATTTGTGTTGTTGTAGATATTACCTCAAATCATTACAAGACAAGGAAGTTAATTAAGTAACTTGAATTTGATACTAATAAAGTCTATGCTTGTCTGAAATATTATATTTTATTTTGGGAGGAAACAATTGACCGTAATGACTGTAAAGAATGTGGTACATCTAGATGGAAGACAAATGCAGATGGAACACCATCTCGTGTGGCATAGAAAGTCATGTGGCACTTTCCATTGATTTCCAGACTTCAAAATCTATTCATGTCTGTAGAAATCTCATCCAATATGCGATGGCATGATGCAGAGAGAATTAAAGGTAATGATGAGTTGGTTCATCCTACATATGGATTAGCATGGAAGAAATTTGATGCACAACATCCTGATTTTGCAGTTGAGGTGCGTAATTTCAGGTTGGGTCTATCCTGTGATGGTTTTAATCTGTTTGGTCATATGCTTACTTCTCACTGTACGTGGCCTGTTTTTATTCATGTTTATAATCCTCCTCCGTGGATGTGTATGAAAAACCATTCACTTTCTTGAGTATATTGATATATGGACCTTTTGATCTCGGTAATGATATATATGTCTACTTTCAGCCTTTAATAAGAGAGTTGAAACAACTTTGGTATTTTGGTGTGTGGACGTTTGATACTTCTTCAAAGAATACGTTTCAGATGTGTGCTTTGCTTCTATAGACCATAAATGATTTCCCTGCTTATGCAATAATTTATAGGTGGATCACGAAGGGAAAACTATCATATCTTGTTTGTATGAAGAATACACGATCGAGAAGGCTTAAATATCATCATAGTTTCAGTTTCATGGGGCATCGACGATTCTTGCTAATGGATCATCAATACAGGGCAAATCGTCAGAGGTCTGATAATATCATTGAGACTGAACAACCACCTCAACGTATGTTATGAATCAATGTGCTTAATTAATTAAAATATTTCATTTTTTCATTAGTTAAAGGTCAGTTGAAATCTAAAAAGAGTAAGAATGTTGACACTGAAACCACTTACAATTGAAAAAAGAGAAGTATTTTTTTTGAATTACCATATTGTTCTACCAATTTTTTACATCATTGTTTAGATGTAATGCATATTAAAAAAAAAATATGTGAAATGTTCCTTGTAATTCTTCTGAATATCAAGGGGAAGACTAAAGATGACTTCCGATCTCATCGAGACTTGTTGGATTGGGGTATTCGACCAGAACTACATCCTGTGTGTATCGGTGAAAACAAATGGAAAGTTCCTTGTGCTTCTAATGTGATGACACCGTCAGAAAAAGATCAATTTCTGGCAGTATTGGAGAATATCAAGGTTACCAATGGTTATTCCAGCAACATATCTAAATGAGTCAATAGAATATATGTGAAACTAAAATCTATGAAAACTCATGATTATCGCATCCTTCTTCATGAATTGATTCCAATAGCAATTCATCATTTTCAATCCAATAATGTAAGGGTGATAGTGATTCGCTTGTGCCATTTTTTTAGAGACCTTTGTGATAAAATTTTATCCAAGTAATTCTTGATGAAAATTCATCAAGAGGAACCATTAATTTTATATGAGATGGAAAAGATTTTTCCTCCATCCTTTTTCACTTGCATGTTGCATTTAACGGTTTATCTTCCAACTGAAACACTTCTTGGGGGACCAGCTGCTTTTCAATGGATATATCCTACTGAAAGAAATATGTGCGAAATGAAATCATATGTTCGAAACAATAATTATCCTGAAGGTTCAATTGTGAGGGGTTATCTAGCACAAGAATGTATTAATTTTTGTTCAATGTATTTGTCTGATGTCACCACAAGACATAACCGTCCAATGAGAAATGAAGATGACCAGTATGGGGAAATTGAGCCCTAATTTCCATCTCTTCCCCAAAAAGGATGAATTTTTGGGTCTTATACATTGGCTACATTGATCCTTAAAGAGCGGGAGATGGCACATCGCACAGTCTTGTTTAACTGTGGTTTGCTCGATGAGTATATCAAGTAAGTAATTTGGATATTTATATGCTATCTCATATTATGAAATTTCACATATACCTTACACTTTTATTATCATTTTATTTAGGGAACATAAACAAATTATAAGTAGAGTTCATCAATCTTTTTCTTTGAGAAGGATAGAGGCTTTGTATAGCCTAGAGTTTCCTGCTTGGTTGAAATCAAAGGTATTACCATTACTTTAATTAGTTTAAAAAATAGATATCCATTTAATTGTATTATTCAAATATATTTCAGGTGTTGAGTTTACCTATTGACTCTGTTTCTCAAGAATTTAGAGATTTATATTTTGATCCTAATTTTGGTTTGTGAATGTAAATCTTTAATAATCAATGGGTATAAATTTGTTACAACGGATCGAGCAGTGAAAATGTGAACAGAACATGATGGCATTATGTTAACCGCTACAATGGATTGTTATGCCAGTGTATCAGATAGTCGAACTCGATATGAAGATGTGTATTATTATGGTCTAGTTGATAAAATATTGTTATTGGAATAATACTCTCAAGGTAGAGTCACTATGACGAAATGTAAATGGTTTGATTCAATGAGACGTCATGGTACATTTATTGATGACTATGGATTCAAAGTTATTGATATGAGTTGATGCCTTCATACCGATGAACCATACATTTTGGCATCAATGGATAAACAATTGTTTTATGTGAAAGATCATCTGAGACCCGATTATGGTGTCATTAATGATGTAATACCTAGACATATTTTTCATGATGCTGGTGATGAGATTTCCACCATTGACGTCCTTGTTGGTGTTGACCAAAATATTTCATTTGATGAATCAAATTTTCCCATTGTGAGATTTGATGTTGAACCTGAAGCAGTGGTCAGTAATATATAGAATCAACCATATATGTTCATTATTCATTCACTTTATATTGACATGAGTTTCTTAGGTTAGTATTACTATAATTACTTTAATTATGTTTTAGTTTGGAATGAAATGTTTGTTTTTTGTATTTTCTGGTGTCGTTTCATTAAATCATATTTATTTCAATGTACAAAACTTGTTCTAAATCTTGTTTTTAAAAAATGTATAGCCTAGTAATGTAATTTTAAAAACTGTGTTAGTCATTTCCTTGTAATCATTTGTATAATGAAAATAAGTCAAATTGGTTCCTCTCTTGAATTGCTGATAGATGTAAGTTGTATGCATGATTTGTAAAAACTATTTCTAAAAACTTTAAATTTCATTCTTATGTAGATTATGACAAATACTACAGAAGGTTGAAGGAATCCACTATTTGATCCCGATCGATCGGGGCGTGAGCGTGTGTTGCCTTCGCTTCCATCAGTGAGTATTATAATTTTAATGTATTTTTCTACATTACATATAATTTCATGTTAAGATTCTTTATCAATTTTTTTTAGGGAAATTCAGTTCCACCAGATTTGACTCATAATCCGGTTAGCATGGGTATGAGTGGGGATGCTCCTTGACCAAGATGGAGCACCCGTCATACCCATTTCCACACTGACCTACCATCAGACACCCCTCCCTCCACACCCTTCTATCCTCCTCTTGAGTCTTCAGGGATGTTTTTATCCATGCCTTCATCGTCATCTCAGCTATCCTCTTATTCACATTCCATGACTACACCTCCTCCATAGATGTTTCCACATTTACCAAATTCATATCTGATGATGTATACCCCATCCTACTACCCATATGCTGTTGTGTCTACATCGCCTCAAATTCCTACCATCCATCCAGCATCTAATGCGTATGTTACAATTGCTTCCACTCGAGTGCATGAAGGTCACCTAGAGCATGCACTAGAATAGACACTTCCTGCAAAGGCTGCTGAGTCAGGACATCCCACAGATCCATCATAGTCTGTTGAGCAATCTGCAGACAGTTTTTTTATTATAACTATTTCAAATTATATCACTTTATTTTTTGCATGTTGCACCATCTTCTTTCCCCCCTCTTTTTGTTATTCAATGGGATCTTCTACTAGGAGACATGGGTTCACTCATATGAAGGAAGTTTGGAATCTCCAGAAATAGATAATGGTGGATTACAATCGACAAAATCAGATGGTAGGTCCAACTGCAACGCAGTGTAGAAGTTTCATGGCCACTTTGGCCAAGTATCACGATATCATTCCGGTGGAACCAGTGTCATGTAAACGTATCAGTAAAGATATTAAGGACAAATAATGGGAGAAAATATGGGTAATAAAATTATATAAAGTCATATCTATATTATTGGTGTATTTAAATGAAATAACATGTTCATTGCAGATTCGGTTTAACTTTCCCGATGGAGAAGCTGCTAAGACAGCAAGGTTGATGGATTTTGGGGAGTTCTGTCACTCATACAAGCATGAGTTGTATGTTGGTTTGAATATAAGGGTTGGTACTAACTTAGAGGGGGTACCCATATTCCCCGACTGTCCAAAAATTCAATATGAAAAAATAATTGCACATTGGAAGACTATTAAGTTTAAGGTAATCTCAATATTTAATGGTTGATATATAAAATTTAATTCTTATTACTTTTATTGGAATTTTTTTAGGAAGTTTCAGAGCAAAACATAAAGAATAAGGATTCAAGGACATATTTTCACACATTGGGGCGCACTACAATGCTCGATCATGAAAAGCACCAGGTACTTTAACCGGGTATTGTGATGTTATACAGGATGTTCTACTGAAAATATTATTGAATAGACATAGGTTAGATTTATGCATTTCTCATATATGGTACTAATATAGATTTGTGCATTTCTCATTTGCAGCAAGCTAAATTGGGCATCGAAGGTCTTGTACCTCGTGCCAAATTATTTTTCTCTAGTAGAAAGAAAAGGGATGGAAGTGTAGTAAATGTACAGACACAAGATAAAATTGTAAGGTTTTTTATTTATATTGTAAATATTTATACAAAATTTAAAATTTAATATGTTCATAACTTCAACAGTCTTCCTTGAAGCCCATCGATGGTAAGGAAGATGACAAATTTGGTCCACATGATCATTTAAGTCAGGTATTAGGTGAGGAGCACCCAGGGAGAGTACGATGTCAACCAGGGAAAAACATCTTCCCCTCTAAGTATTAGTCATCATCGGGCTCCTCTCGAGCCTCCCAGGCCTATGAGCTATAAATTTCTCGTGCTGAAGCAGCTGAGGCAAAGAAAATAGTTTTAGAGGAGCGTGAAAGAAGTAAGTTGATGACCGAACATTTCATGAAATCTATGGCAGTTTTGAGTCAGTCGCTTCCATCAGAGCATGTTTCTACTTTTGAATCATATATGGCATCAATTCTCTCTTTAAATGATGTATCGGGTGATTCCAATGAGGTTCGTAGTGGCAACGAAGGCATTGGAGATAGAGTTTTTGGTGGTGAGTATGTTGCTGATGTTGGTGATGTTGTTGTTGGTGATGAGGCTATTGACGATGTTTTTAATGATGATGGTGATATTGATGATGATTGTCATGGAAATGGGGTTGGGGATGTTGGTGATGGGGGGGATATTAATCCCCTCCATTTTTGACTTAGTAGGGAGACTTATGTATGTACTTTAAGAACTTGAATTGAATTTTTGTATGGATGATAATGGTTAATTTATTTTCCTCTAAAAAGTTCTGCATAAATTTTCGCATGCATTTCAATAAAGCTAACATTAGAATCCTTAGTCATGCATATGGGTAATCTATTCCCTTACTACCATATAATACTTAGCATTAAATGATATCCCATATAGTGACATTAGATTCCATTTATTATCTCTTTATTTTTCTTAAATTATTTAATTGACAAGTCTAAATTAATGTAGGTAAAAAAGGAATATATTCCTCAGTTGTTTTTTCTAAAAGTTTCATTTTATAAAATCTAAAGTTGTTCAATTGATTGAACTGGTTAGGTTTTTTGAGATCCGAAGTCCATAAATGATTTGGTACATGATAGATTTTTTTTTGGGTTTATAGGTAGCTTTGTAAGAATGGTGCTGGGGGGGGAGGGTGGGTGTAGGGGGTGGGGCTGGGTGCAGGGGGTGGGGCTGGGTGTAGGGGGAGGGGGTGGGTGCAGGGGAGGGGGGCTGGGTGTAGGGGTGGGGTTGGGTGCTTGGGGGGCAGGGTGCTTGGGGGTGTCGGGGGGGCTGGGTGTAGGGGGGATGGGTGCTGGGGGTGGGGCTGGGTGCGGGGAGGGGGTGCTGGGTGCAGGGGGAGGGGGGAGGGGGCTGGGTACTAGGGGGTGGGGCTAGGTGCTGGGGGTGGGGCTGGGTGCTGGGGGGCTGGGTGTAGGGGGTGGGGCTGGGTGCAGGGTGGGGGGTTGGGTGCAAGGGGGAGGGGGCGCTGGGTGCCGAGGTGGGGCTGGGTGCAGGGGGTGGGTGCTTGGGGGTGGGGTTGGGTGCAGGGAGGGGGTTGGGTGTAGGGTGTGGGGGTGGGTGCAGGGTATGGGGGTGGGTGTAGGGGGTATGGGTGCTGGGGGGTGGGGCTGGGTGCAAGGGGAGGGGGGAGGAGGGGGCTGGGTGTAGGGGGCATGGTTTTTTTTTGTCTACGCAACTCAATTTTCATGGAAATGTTATAAGCTCATGTATGACTGGAGATTTGAATGTGTTTGCTTTCATGATGCTATTTTCATTTGGGTTGAAGGTATGGGATTCCATGGATCTTGTCTTGCTTGAAGGTATGTTTCACTAAGGTGTGTTTTTTACGTGTGTCTTCAAAGAATTATCATGGTTGTTTTCTATCTATGATTTTATTTAGTAAGCTATGTGTGTATATTTTTTAAAATAAAATGATTATTACATTCAAACTACTCATAGCACAATAAAAGAAACACCTTTCAATTGGTATTCAAATGAACGTGTATGCATAATGAACTCTAAAACCAGTTAAAACTATGGAAATCAATTATGAATACAGTTTAAACACCTTTCAATTTTTATTCAAATCATATTAATTATATTATGTACATGTGCAGGGCAACAAGAAGACAAGGCTGTGCTGATATCAACAAATATGACTATGTCATTCAAGATTTTCTTAGAAAAGGAAAATAATATTATGACTTTAATTTCCATAGAATGATGACTGAAAGTGGATTTACCCCAAGTAATATTACTAGTAATAATATTATAAAATGTCTCGAAAAACTAAATCAAATTGTAGTGGTGTAAGAGTTCCTTCTGTTACTTCTATCTGTGGGTCTGAAAACTAAATTTTATTTCGTTTACTCCATTGATTGATACTTACTACAATGAAGGAAGGCTGGATGAGGCTCTCATGTATTAATTGGCCTTTAATGCATTTATATAGGATACTATTTTCAAGCCTGCAATTTCAACTAAGCCATCCCACACTGGTGCAAAAACCATCATTGTTTCTTCTGATAAGAAAGTAAATCCCAAATGCAACTCTCATTCGTCAAGCTCTTTTGAAAGTGATTTTGAAGGAGTGAGAAAATATCAACTATGAATAGGAGTGGTCTATGGTTCTCATTGCTTCGTATGCTTCTAAAAAACCAATACCAATCTTCATTTTTTTTGTTTCATTACTTTTTAATGATTATTAAACTATGTTCTATTTTAGGAGCCTCCTGCTAAAGTGTAAGAACCCGGATCTTCATTTGAGGTATGTTTTTCATTTTTCTGGAATTTTTTGGTAAAAATAATGTTTCTGGAAATTTTTGAAGTACACGTCGTGTACTTTTCAGTACACACTGTGTACTCTTCTCCGGCTCGAAGCCGTGTGCTGGTCGTGCCTGGGCCACACACACGGTGTGTAGGGGTGACGTGGAGGCTGATTTTGGTGGAGTACAGAAAGGCCTAGTACACGTTGTGTACTCTAAAAGTACATGCCGTGTACTTTCTTTTTTTTCATTAAACAGACCGGCGTCACGCCTGACGCACAGAAACGTCTTCTTCTAGGTTCTGTTCCTCCGAGAGCGCTAAGGATCAGCGAATCTTCAACGAGCCCCCGCCTCTCCGTCCGTTCTCTGATTCAAGCACGGTCATTTGCGTTGTAATCGCGGCGGTGAGTTCTTCCTTATGCTTGACCCTTGTTTTCCAATTCCTCCTCTATCTCAAGCTATCGTGGTTTATGTGTTTCGTACGTTTTCTCATATCTACGACATTCTAAGGAGAATATGTCGTCTTTGTTCACGTATATCGATCTCCTAGGATCTAGGTAGGTGGTTTTTTCCTTTCTATAGAAAGTCTTTGAGTATTTTGTGCAATTACGCCAATTCCCTTGAACGGGAATTGTGTGTTTTCCTATTTTTCCCTTGATTGATTTTCTACTTGCTTGATTGTTGTAGTAGAGGTTTAAATTTGTGAATAGAGTAGTTTTTGTTGTACTATGGATGCTTGCCATGATTTTTTTTCTTGCTTGGTGTTTTACAGTTGCCATGCCTAGTTGTAGGATAGTGGAACTGTTGCTTTGTTATGCTGTTGGGCCTTAGAATGATAGACAAGTAGTTCTTGAGTTTTACTTGGATGTTACACACGCACTAAGCATGTTTATTTCACACATGACTGTGAGAACCTAGTGTAGTAGACCATAGGGAGAATGGATGTAAGGGATTCTCCAAAGTGTCTTTTAATATGATGTGAGACCACAGGGGGAATTGACGATGAGTTCTTCCTCAGAGATTTTGTAGTTCCTCGACGCAGGCCACAGGGGGAATGAGACGTTGAGTGCTTTCCCATAGAGCCTTTAGTACGATATGAGACTATAGGGGGGAATTGACGGTGAGTTCTTCCTCAGAGTCTACTCTTAACTGAACCCTAGGGGTGAGACTGTGTGTGCCTCCTAGAGGGTTGCTAGTACTTGTAGGTTGAACCATAGGGGTTAGGCTATGAGAGACACCCAGAGGGTTACCTGTTTTTTACTTGTTGTTGGTTGTTTACTTGTGTACTTTATATGATAGAATTGTGGATTGTAGCTATTGTGTGCTTTTCTGTTTACTGCTTCCTGCACTTTTACTTGCCTTGTATTCATTGACTGTTAGGTACAAATCTTTGGGTGATTACCTACTGGGATTGTATCTCACACCATGTTTGGGCCATGCTTTTGGGCCCAAGTAGACATTTTTATTGCAGGTATAGATAAGGGCAAGCGCCCTTCGACTTCCGGTACTTGATTGCTTGGAGATGGAGATCAAGGGAACAAGCTTAGGCTTGCGATGCTGCAGGAGTTGTTGTTATTTTGGTACTTTGTTTTTACTTTTATTTCAGCACGTTGTTGTGTTTTCTGCTTTTATTAGAAACTTGTACCTTCTGCATCATTATCAACATTTTATATATTCATTTATTCCGCTGTTTGGTTTCAGTTGTTGCATATTGTTTAATGCTTCCACTATTTACTGTTAATTTCTTTTCTTTGTATACCTTACCAAATGAGGGCATAGTTTTCCCAGTAACTTACCAAGGCCCTCACTACTAGTCGGCAGCCTCTGGTATTTGGGTAAATGCACTTGAGGTCATGTGGTGAACCGGGCACGGGGCACCAGTGGAGGGGCTCCGGATTCGGGTCGTTACATAAAGCTTCTCCTACTTTGAATGCACAGTATATTCTTTAAAAAAGTCATTTTTTCTGCCACCAAGGTTTCTGAGAGTGATTCCTTCGGTTCTTCTAAAGTGATTTTGATGAAGATGTGAGGGTTCTTATTAATTCTCACACATTATATAAATAGTTCCATTGGTTTTTAGTTTGATATATTTTATATAATCTTTGCAATTCTGGTCACTAATTGTGCATTTGAAGTTTTTGTGTTGGAAAAATTACCTAAGAAATCAATTGGAATTGTTATAAAAAGTAAACCATCAAGTCTTATTGAAATAAAATAGGATTCCAATGGTGAAGCAGATATATATAGCTTTGATTATGATGCTTATAACCCAATGAGTACAAATGATTTTATCTTTATCTATACTAATATTTCATTTAAATAAATCATTCTCATAGTTATTGTGCTTGTATGACATGGATGTTTAAGGTGTGTTTTTTACAAGAGCATAAACATTAGGCATTTATTACCCCTATATTATTTAATATTTTAATTTCTATAACATAAAAAATCTAATAATTTTCCCAATCCTATTATGAAAGTTCTGTTATTTTTAGTAACAGAATTAAACTCAAGGAAATTGATGATCAATCCCAATATTCCAATATTTGACACCATCAAAAACAGGTTCAAATACATATTTACATTATTATCACTAGAATAAGACTAGAAGTGGTTATGTATAATTGCTTATATTAGAAAGGATTCTACTGTAACCTTTATATTAGGAGGGCTTACACTAGCATCCCATACTAAAAACAATGTTTACACTGGAAAAGTTTACATATTTACACATTTGGATTCATTAGTAGCAACATTACACTAGCATTTCTTACAGAAGTAGTATTCACACTAGAAATGTTTATACTAACATCATTACAATAGTAGTGATTACATTATTATTTCTTAGACTAACAATGCTTACACTGGAACTGTTTGTAGCAACATTGCCTATACAAACACCTTTTCATAATGCATATGTATGGGAAATACAAGGGTGACAAATCTGGGAAACATGGGAAGAATCATACTAAAGCTCTTTCTGAAATGACACGAGTATCCCACTCATTGGTGCTAGGGAAGAGGACAGGGGGGGTGTGATGGAGAGGGTGTGTGGGGGGTGGTGATGGGGAAGAGGGCAGGGGTGTGTGATGTGGGAAGGGGGTGAGGGGGAGGGGTGTGCTGGGTTAGGGTGGTGTTGGGGAAGAGGGTAGGGTGGGGTGATGGGGAAGAAGGAAGGGGTGTGTACAGGGGGGTGGGGGGAGGGGGGCAGGGGTGTGGGGGTACAGGGGTAGGGGGCAGTCCAGGAGTGTGCAGGGAAGGGGCAGGGTGTAGGGGGAGGGGGCTGTCTAGGAGGGGGTGTCATGGAGGTGTGCAATGGGGTTCTGTCTAGAGGGGAGAGTGGGGGTGTGCAAAGGGGTAGGGGATGTTCTAGGGACAGTCCAAGGTGGAAGGGTGTACTGGGTGACGGGGGGTTACAAGTATTTAGGGGGGCTGGTGCTGGGGAAGAGGGCAGGGGGTGTGCAAGGGGGAGGGGGTGTGCTGGGGGGGTCTGTTCAGGGGAAAGGACCCATGAGGCATTGAAACTCGAGCCAAACTAATTATATACCATTAATAGGAATATTGATTCTTAATTAATATGAATCTACTATTTTAAAATATCATTTTGAAGTTTGGACTTGTTTCCCCTTGCTTGCAGGAACATGATTGGACCCATGAGGCGTTGTGGTTCTTATATATTGGGTGGTGACTTGTTTAATCATAGGAGACAAGTATGTTGTAGTTGAGTTTTTATTTTATTTTCTTTATCGCATTGGCCACTTAGTCCTTTTACCACTTTCTATGGACGGAGGGTACTTATATTCTGCAAAGAGGGCTAGAAGGGCACTGGAGGCGGCTACGTGGTTTTCTTTGTAGGGGAGGGAGATTGGGGTAGTTGAGGTATTGATAGTGTGTTTCATTTTTTTCTACTTTTACTGTGTTAATTCTGTTTATTTTCTTTTCATTCGGAATGGATTTCTGATATATGGATGGGTCATGCTGAAATTTTATTTATTTTCCACTCTTGTTTTAATTAATTATTTGTGAGGGTGATTAATCCCTTGTTTGATACACCAAACACATCAATATCTCCAAATCATTAATTTCATTTCATTATGAAATTCTTCCATGCATACCTTCACCCTCTATCCTCTTCCAAGACTTCTTCTTTATGTTAACACATTGAATGAACTCTTCATATATAAATTTTCAACACATCTTCATGCAATAGATCTTCATGCCATTATTCTTGACAAAGTCCATGCCTCTTTAATCAAAAATACCTCATTCATACCTCATATATTTTCCACAAATCCAACCAATCAAGCCTTGGTTGCAATAATCCCCCCCTTTGGATGATCATGTTTTTGAATTAGTTTCCCCTGGTAGAGAGGTTAGTGGTCATATTCCTCCCATTCAAGAGAAGGTGAAAAATAATATCTTATGGGATGATATAGTAGATGTGTCTCATCCAGCCTATGAGGTAATTTATTTTAAATATTCTCTATCAAGGATCATCTCTGATGAATATCTTGGAGATGCATCCAAACATAGTAAAGATGAAATGAAATATGATGTGTAGGCTAAGGTGGATTCCAATTACTGGTAAGATCAATGAATAGTTTCTTCAAATAACTGTAAAGTTAAGTCAAATATAGTGTCCACCACTTTAGGGAAATATATTTGTCTTATTACTGTAGCAACCCAGTGTAGTAAAGCTGTATTTTTTTCATCCTCTATCAGACTTTATTTGGCTTCAATAAGTGATAAACGATTGTGGTGCTTTTAAATTAAAAAAATATTTAGGATTTTTCTGATAAGAACTTTTTTCTTCTTTGAACACTTTGGCCTGATCTGCTTATGTTTTAACTGGTAAAAACAATGCATTGTGGTTCCATTGTTTTTTAATTCTTGTTTGCATTGTTTCACAGTGGTTTCACAAGGGGTGGGGGCTTGGTCCAGGGAGGGATGGGGGGTTGGGTGCAGGGCTGGGTGTAGGTGGTACTAGGGGTGTAGGGGGACGTCCAGGAGGGGGGCAGTGGGAGTGCAGGTGGGGGGGTGGACAGTGGGAGTGCAGGTGGGGGGGAGGGGGGCCTGGGTGTAGGGGGCAGGGGGGATGGGGGGATGGGTGCAAGTAGTATTTGGGTGCATGGGGGTGTCCAGGAGGGGGCAGTGGGGGTGCAGGTGGGGGGGTTGGACAGTGTGGGTGTAGTGGGGGGGAGGGGGAACTGGGTGCAGGGGGTAGTGAGGGGGATGGGGGCAAGGTGCAGGGGGGATGGGGGGCTAGGTGCAGGTGGTAATGGGGGTGCAGGGGGGTAGTGGGGTGTAGGTGGGGGTGGACAGGGGGTGTAGGGGGGGACCTCGGTGCAGGGGGGATGGGGGTCTGGGTGCAGGTGGTACTGGGGGTGTAGGGGGGTGTCCAGGAGGGGTCAGTGGGGGTTGGACAGTGGGGGTGCAGGTGGGAGGGGGGCCTGGGTGCAGGGGGTAGTGGGGGGGTTGGGGGGATGGGTGTAGGGGGCTGGGTGTAGAGGGTAGTGGGGGGGTTGGGTGCAGGGGGTAGTGGGGCTGGGTGCAGGGGGGAGGGGGTTCTTGGTGCAGGTGGTACAGGGGGTGCAGGGGGGCAGTGGGGGTGCAGGCTGGTGGGGTCTGCCCAAGGGGGAAGGGAGGGTCTTCAGGGGGTCTATCCAGTGGGGGGCAGGGGGGTGTCCATGGGTGTCATGGGGGTGTTCAAGGGGGTTTTTTCCATAGGGGAGAATAGAGGTGTGCAAAGGGGGTGGTAATGTGCCGAGGGGGTCTATCCAAGGGGTAAGGGAGGGGATGTAGGGGGTCTGTCTAGTGGGGAAGCTGCTATTTCAGGAAAAAGAATATATACCCACAGTTTGAGAACCATGGGTAAATATGCTGCTGCAGAACCCTCTATAACCATGGATTTTAATCTGTTGGTAAATATGATACTGCATAACCATTTATACCTACGGTTTACTTAACTGTGGGTATCTAATTTCTGTAGTAAAAATGTATACTCATGGTTCTGTAAACCATGGGCATAGATCTATACCAACGGTTCACCAGAACCATGGGTAAGTTGAAATTTCAGTGGGATATACCCACGGTTTCTGTAAAACCGTGGGTATAGGGAAATCCAAACACCTCAGAAGCCCACGGTTCATCAAACCATGGGTCTAGCCTATACTCGTGGTTTAATGGACTATACCCACGGTTTGAAACCGTGGGTATATGTCACTTTTCCAGTAGTGATATTTTCCATAAATACAATCTGGGTTTCATCGCATTGAAATATAATTTTATCAAACATGTTATTTAACCACTTTAAAGTAATAATAAAAGGATAAATATAACCATTATTTTATTAGAAAAAAATAAACATATACAAATTCATAATATTAGAGTTTAGATACATAACCCTGTATTACACTAGTGAATGTCCTAAGGGTAAGGTGTGTGATGGTGATATTTTCTCAGGGTGGTTCGGCATACATGGTTTGGGTCGTGATCTCAATGAGATTGAACTTATCCCATAAATTGTTTCATTCATGATTTATTTATTCAATATCATCTTAGGTTTGGTCAAGGTATAATCCCAATGATGTTATCTCCCTCATAATCTTTGATAAATGAGCTTCATTTAGTATAATCCTACTGGTCAAGGCCATCACTTCTTCCGTTTTTTTTAATTGGACTTTATCATAACCCTTTATAAATTCTAATTATATAGTCACTATTCTAAAGTAATATTATCAATGGTTATAATGACTAATGGTACTTTAAATTTTACAGACCATATAACTATTCATAATAGCAAAAGTAGTGCATGTGTTTTCTATAAAATTATTTCTTAATAATGAATTTACTCATTTAAAAGGGGAATTTCATTTTTAAAATATTGGTTCATTACATTATTCCCCCCTTCAAAAATCTCACCATGTAAATTTTTATTTAATATACTAAAATATATGAGGATACTTCTATTTCATCGCCTCTTCTCATTCCCATGTCACTTTGTCAAACATTTGGTTTCTCTACAACACTTTGACTAGGTGAGTTGTCTAATTTTATAGAACCATGTATCTGTGATCTAATATCTTTACCAAATTCTCTTCATATTAAAGATAATTTTCCAATGGTACCACCTATGTATTTTTTAATAACCCGGTTCTTATCTTTGAGGTATGGCCCGTTGAGTGGCACCCGGAACCAGGACGTTACATATTTAGTACATGTGATGGGTATGGGATATACTTCCTCAAGAGGGATATATGGAACACATCGTGTACTTGATAAAGGTTAGTTGGGAGTTACATTTGATAATACACCACTTTGATGAAATCAAGTATCAAAAAGTAGCTAATGTATCTAGGGATAATCTTTCCCTTCTTCCCAAACCTCATAAGTTTCTTCTATGATGATATATGAAGGAAAAATTTAACTCCAACCTCATACTCTATGTCTCATCGACGATTATCTACATAACTTTTCTATAAAATTTGTGAAAATTTCATATAAAAATGAATGGATTGAACCTTATCTATCATCTCTCAAAAAATATTAGGTACCTTCAACTTATTCTCTCCAAATTCAACTCAACATGTTGGATTTTGACACATCTTCCCATATAGGTCCTCATAAGGTAGAATTTAAATTGTAGGCTAGAAACTGTTATTATATGAAAACTCCACTAGGGTGAGGTGTTTATACAAAAATCCTTGTAAATCCATTTAACATGATCTTTTTATATATTCCAAATTTTGAATGGTACTTTTAGACTGCCCATCTTTCTGAGGGTGATAAGTAGTGTTAAAGCTTCGTTCTATATTCAACACTTACTGAAGGATTCTCCAAAACCTAGAGGTAAACCTCGGATCTTGATCAAATATAATATAAAGTGTAACTCCATGTAGTCTTACCACTTCCCTTATATATATATCTTTTCAATTTGATTAAGATATAAATCTTCCTTAATTAAAATGAAAAGTGTTGACTTTTAAGCCATTCAACTACCACCCTGATGGAATTATTATTATTAGATATCTAGAATAGTCCTATGATGAAATCCATGGTTATGTTTTCCTATTTACATATTTGTATGGGAAATGGTTTAATCATATCATTAGACATATATAATTCATCCATGACTTTCTAGCATACCAAGAATCATGATACGAAATCTACAATACCTCTCTTCATGTTATCCCACCATAAATTTTGCCTTAAATATTTATATATCTTGGTGATTCCTGGATTAATATAGAGGGATGAGCTATGAAAATCATCCATAAGTTCCCTCTTCAACCCTATTTTTTATGGGATGAAAATCTGAATTACATACATTATAACTCCATCTTTGGAAAAGTTAAACTTCAGAATATTCACTACCTTCTTCTATATAACTTCATCATCTTTCTTAGCCTCCTTAATCCTATCAAGAATGGATGGTTGAGAAGTTATGTGAGAAATTTAGGATAAATATAATTTTATTATTAAAATATACATCCTTTTCATGTATAATAATATTATATCCTTTTTAATTCTCATCATGCATAGGGTTGCAGGGTCCTTCCTACTCAGATCATCTGCCACTTTGTTTTCCTTTCCATGATGGAAATGGATTAGACAATCATAATCCTTAATCATATCTAACCACCTTTGTTGGGGCATATTAAGATCCTTTTTTGTGAATATATAATTTATTCTTTTATAATCCTTATATATTTCACACTTCTCCCCATATAGATAATGCCTCCAAATCTTTAATTCTAATATCACCCCAACCAATTCTATATCATGAGTTGCATATTTATGCTCATAGATCATTAGTTGGTGGGAGCCATAGGCTATCACTTCGTCATCTTACATGAGTAAACAACCCATAACCTTTTTGGATGCATCATTGTAGATCACAAATCCATCCCCACTGGTTGGTAATATGATCACAAGTGTAGTGATAATCCTTTTCTTCATCTCTTCAAAAATTTCCTCACATTATTTATTCAAAAAAAACTTTACCCCCTTCTAAGTGAGCTTGGTTAATGGGATTGAAAATCATAATAATTTTATCACAAATTGATGATAGTACCCATCTAATCCAATAAAAATATTGTTATATATCACATATGTTGGTATGGTCCTTCCTTCAATTGCATCTACTTTTGAAGCGTACATAGATATACCTTTACTTGTGATAACATGCCCTAGAAATTTTATTTTCTCTAACTATAATTTTCAATTACTATACTTCATATATATCTTTTCATTATACAAGGTCTTTAGTATAGTATTGAAATTCTATTCATGTTCCTTATTTATTTTTTAGTAGATGAGAATATCATCTAAATACTACCAAATATTTTTTGAAGTAATCTCTAAAGACTTTATTCATCAAGTACCTGAAGATCACTAGAGCAATAGTGAGTCCAAATAGAACCACCATGAACTCATAGTTTTTTTACCGTATATGAAAAGTAGTCTTGGGAATATCCTTCTTATTCACCTTTACTTTATAATATCTTGTTCAAATATCTACCTTATATAATTACTGGGCTCCATGTAGTTGATCAAACAAGTCATAAATCCATGTTAAGGGATACTTTTTCTTTATCGTGAATTTTTTGAGCTCATGATAATCAATGCATAGGCACATTGACCCATCCTTCTTGATAAAGATGACTGGTGATCCCCACAATGAATCACTTTGTATTATGAACCCTTTATCTAGATTCTCTGGTAGTTTCTTATTAATCTCCTAAAGTTCAAAAATAGACATTCCATATAGAGTATTGGATTTTAGTAAATCTCCAGGTATAATCTCAATTGAAAACTCAACCTCACAGCTAGGGGAAGTCTAGAAAATTCTTTGGGAAACACATCAGTGAATTCTGTTATAATAGGTATGTCATGAAGGATGGTTTTTCTTTAGTCTTAATCATTCAAGAAAGTTATTCTTGGTCATGGGTCAATTATATCCATTATTTAGATGAAAATAATAAAGGATATCCATCCTCCTCTTTCACTTTTATAGAATCATAAGATGATTCGTGATACGGAGGGTGATTTTCTTCTCCCTGTAATTTATGTTGGAGCTATATAATAAAATCCAATCCATACCTAGAATTGTATCAAATTCAATAAAGTTAGTATCACAATCTTATCTGGGAAGTTCAACCCACAAATTTTGATAGGGGATCAGTTATACAGTTGGGATGTAATAATTTCCCCATTTTCTATTTTCACTGATATTTGTGCTTCCATGATTTATAGTGGTGTTTGAATAGTTCTACTAAACTTGTATGATACAAAATAATGTGTAGAACTATAATCAAAAATTATGTTCACTATCCTTGAATGAATAACTAGCATACCTATCACCACTTCATTGTCAGCATCCATCTCAGTAATTGTGATGTCATAAGCTCTCTCTTACTGTCTTGGAGGTTGTGGGAATTTATTGTCTCTAATAACCCTTGGATTAAGTAATTGGATTGAATAATGCATATTTTCCTTGAAATTGAAACATTTTACAATAGGATGAGGGTTTACTAGATAATTCTCTTATTATATCATATTGGTGGGCTTCTCCCATCAGCAATTTCTAGCTAGGAGTCCTTCCTTCCCACACCAAAATAATTTCCTCATCTCCTTTAGGAAATTTCCAGGATGCTTCTTCCCACACTTTTGACAGGAAGGAAGTTGGGATTTATTTCTAAAATTATATTTCTCTATCATACCACCAAAACGAAAATCCATTTTCCACTTCTTATCCCCATGAAAACCTTGATATTCACTGATCTCTATTACAACTTTGAGGGCACATCAAACAATATCTTCATAGTAGTCAAATTCCTAAATTTCCAAGGCTTTTCATAGAATCATCTTTCTCCTAAAAAATAAGTTTCCATATTTACTTTTGAGGGTAATGAAAAATTTGTAGGCATAACATAAAAGTATTTTGAAGTTTTTCTTATATGCCCTAATTGATTCATCGTCCATTTTCTTGAGGCTAATGAAGTCCCACTTCATTTTAAGTCGAAGAGTGTAAGGAATATATTTATCAAAAAACATTTTTCATAATTCCTTCCACTCCATCACTTTTACCTCTTCTTAAAGATTAATATTTTTGATCAAAATCCACCATTGATCAGCTTATCCCTCCATGTGATAAGTAGCTATCATGACCTTATCTCTCTTAGAGAATTTAAGGATATAGAATATATTTTAAATGAATTATATTAATTTCTTTGTGATTAAGGGATTGGATGATCCATTAAAATTTAGAGGTCGTACTTACAAAAATGTATCAATTGCAACATACTCTTTATTAGGGGGATTTTGGTGTTTCTTATGATTCAAGTTTCAATTAAAAACTTGAGTCAATTAAGAAATTATTATCATGAAGTTGAAGACTCCTCTCATCAGTTTGGGCATTTAATTTGAAAAGTCATTACATTGTTCTTCTCATTGGTTTTTGACTCAGTTCCTTTTATTCCTAGCCATTGACGAGAATAACAGGAAAATTAGGGATGAGTATTTTAAACTAGTAATCACATAAATAGGAAACCATGAAATTTAAATGGATGAATCATAAATAACATATATTTCTTAACTTATGAATTTATAGTCTTCAATATAAGTTATTCATAATCTATTTCCAAACATAAAATATTATAGGTGTTTTTTTTCCCTTAATTATGGTTTGTATAGAACTTATGAATTTAACAAAGGATATACTCTAGTATTTTAAAACCAGGTGTGCAGTGAGGCCCATTTTCATGTACTAAGTGATGATTGAGTCCATCTTAATGTTCCCTTTTTCGGGGTTATTACCCCTAGGTACATCTATGCCAGAGCCGCATCCACTTGTAGTATCTATATAGGGACGTATTTTATAAGAAACCACTTACTCTATAATTTACCAAAATATAGGTATTTTTTTATATTTAGTATTATACCAAAGGATTTATCTAGAGTTTTCAAATCCTAATCTCAAAAAAACTATACAATTCTCTAATACCAACTATGAAAACCCATATTTTTAATACACTTTATTTCATTATTTATCATATAAAGGTACACATTATACAATCCCATAAGATTATGAATCCTATTTTATTTGGGAAATTTGGTACATAACACATCAACTTGAAATATGGATATAATAACATTATTGAAAACTTCCTTAACATGCTCCTAAAAATACATCATTTTTCTAAAACTACACAGAAAAACTTGGGGATGTACATAAGAAAGGGGTGAGCTATAATGACCAGTAATGGAATAAAAAATTATATAATAAGATAAAGTAGAACATGTGATATAAGAGGAATATAAAGGTAATATAATATGGGTGAGAATAAAAATCTTTAACAATGAGGCATGATATATTATTATAGCATAAAGGCAATAAGGGAATGTAGAAACAACATAAATCATATCAAAAACATAAGTCAAGCCTAACACCAAGACACGTCATAAGGTGGATAGTGTCCCATAATGGATTAGGATTACTCCCTAATCCCATACATTACTTCTCATGAGACTAAAATATTACCCAATGCATTATAGTGCAATCTAGGTGCACCAATCATAATATGCACATTCTCATGTGTGCCACGTGGATGATTCAATATAAAGACAAATTTCATCACATTTTATCCCATGATTAAGGAGTTTGATTTATATATATATATATATATATATATCCCTAATAAATTAAGTATATTTATATATATATTAATACCATTAAGTGGAAATGGTTATGGGTATTCACTATATAAATGTTTGGTATAGAAAATCATAGGATAATTTCGACAGCATAACAGGGTATATAAAGGTTCATGGGAGGGATTAATGAGAGTGAAAGGAGTCTATAATCACTTTTAAATCATAAAAGTGATAATATTTATGTGTGATAACACATCACAACATGAAAAAAGGTAAAACAAAAGGCTTAACATAAATTTGGAGCTTAGATAAAGAGAAGAGAGAGGATTCATTACCTTAAGAGGGAACTTCTAAAAGATTGGGAGAATCTTATTAAGAGATTTGGGGAACCATTGGAGGGATCTAGAGGGGTAATGTCAAATTAATTTTATGTTACAAGAGTTTTGAGTGAAGAGAAATGGGAGGTTGTGTTGGTTTATATAGAAAAAGAGAGGAGACTTATTTATTCATTTCCAAACCTAAGTGTTGGACTCAATATGATAAAGTAATCCAAACCACAAACCATCCCATAGTTTTTACCATGTTTTATGATTAAGAGGAGTGGATTTAATTATTTTATAATGATAAAATTTTAAATAATTAAATTAATACCATTTTTTATGTGCAAGTGAGTCATGTTTACAAAGAATTGATTTTAAAACCATAAAATATAATATAAGTTTTGGAGGATTCATTAAAAATTTATAAAATTATTAAAATAACATAAAAACACGTTATTTTAAATTAGAAATATATATTAGGTTTTGGATAACTTTTATGGAATATATTACAACACTTTTGGGTCATTATGATGTCATAATACACACCATATATTTATAATGTATTTAATATTGACCCAAAAATTTTCACTGTCTTGGAAAATTATGAAAAAATAACCGTTGGATAATTTCAATGTGGTCATTTCAAAAATAATATTTATTTTTTCAAAATAATTCTCTAAGTATGAGAATTTACACTTTAAAATTAAAAATCCACATTTATTGAAATATGCTGGTTTTTTAAAATAACAATTTTATGACCCTTATAAAAATTATTTTTTACTTTGTAAAATTATATTATCATTTATATTTAATAAATTTAATTTAACAATAATATTTTATTAAAATATCATTTATTTAAAATTTTATTTAATTTATTAAAAAGGGCGCCTTGATTGAAACTATATATTTCCTATAAATATAATTTGTGCTTCAATGCATTGAAATCCAATTTTATCAAACTTAATATTTAATCATTTTAAATTAATAATAAAATGATATATATGATCATTATTTTATTATAAAAAACATAAAAATATAAAAATTCATTTTTATTAAGTTCTATATACATAACCCTTTACACTATTGAACGCCCTAAGGGTAAGGTATAGGATGGTGAGATTTTTTTTGGGTGGTTCAGCGTACATGTTTTGATTCATGATTTCAATAAGCTTGAAATTATTTCAAAAATGGTTTCATTAGTGATTTAGTTGTTGAATCTCATATTTTTCTTAGTTTAGGGAAAATCCTAGTGATTTTATGCCCCTTATAAGCTTTGATAAATAGGATTTATTGGATACGATCCTACTGGTCGAGGTCATCGCTTCTTCCATCTCTATCAATTGGACTTTATCATAAACCTTTATACAGACTATTCATATGATCACTATTCAATGTCTATATTATAAATTTTTATGATACTAAATGGTATTTTAAATTTGAAAGACCATATAACTATTCGAAATATCTAAAGTACTGTATTTTTTTTCTATAACTTCATTCCTTAATAAAGAATTTACTCATTTAAAAATGGAATTTAATTTATAAAAGTTTAGGATGTCACAAAAATTATTTCTTCATTATTGAATCGGATGATCACTTAAAATCATATCGTCATTTTTTAATGATTCAATGGTATAATCCCTCTAGCGGTGATCCACACATGCACTAAAAACCTCTGAATCTCATTATAAAAATATATGGGTGTTGGGGTGAAATATCCTAATAATTTTGTAGTTCATCATTGATCCCCATGAGAATCACATCAGGTGGAAAGAATCTCCTTATTATCTCAAGATTTTATAGGTTCATGGAGGAAGATCTCTCTTAGTCATTGAGAGAATTATTCTATAAAAACCCTCTAAGGCTTGAAAGGACTCTCTAGATATAACACCCAGAGATTTTGAAATATATTTTTCGATAGATTGTTTCACACGAAACACTAAAATAAAACAAGTTGTGGAAAATTAGATTAATATTATATAGAATATTTTAGGAATTATAAAACCTATAGTAAATAAAATATTCTTTCTTAACCAAAATTTCTTACATATAAAGGATAAATAATTAATATGATTAAATATTTAAAATGTTTTTTCTTTCTCAAATAACTATTTTTTTAAAGTGTTATAATTTTATCCTAAAAAATTAAATTTATCCATTTTATAATATTATTATATATGACTGACATGTTTATATTATTTAAATTATAAATTTATAATATTAATAACTCTTAAAAATATTATTTCAATAAAAATTGTTTTTTCTTCATATTTTGTATTTTTATTTATAAAATAAATTTATAAATTTTAGAGTTTTGAATTTTAAAAAATTAAATTAAATTTTAAATTCATCATGACATAATAATATAATAGTGACCATTATATATTTTTCTAAAAAAGTTGAATTTGGGGTGAATAGTTGAAAATACTGATTTTAAAAATACTTTCAATTTTATGACATTATCATAATACACGAATGAATTGAAAGTTTATTCAATATTTTTTATAAAAAATGTAAATATTAAAAAATTAAAATAAATAATTTAAAAATAAAATTTTGAATTTATAAAACTCATGTTTAACATTTTAGAAACATATGTAACATTTTACTCAAATAAAAACAAATTTTCATCTGTTTCTTTTAACTAATTATCCACAAGGTGGAATTGATTTTTGGATTGTTTTAAATTCTATATAACTCTTATATTGTTAATAATAAACCCATTAATTTCATATAAATCAAAAAAAATGATAATTTAGTCCTAAAAATAATTTTTATTCTTAAATATACACTTTCTAAAAACAGGTTTTTACGCATTACATGAGATAATGTTAAAATTAATTTTTATTACACATAATTTTTTTTATAAAATGGATTTATTATTTTGAATAATTATGTAAAAATTATTTAATAAGTTCCATTTTATTTTTATGCATTAAAATTAAATTACCTAAGAAAAATTAATTACAACGGTAAAAATCAAAAATGGTAAAAGTAAAAATATAAAAGTAAAATACTTAAAAACATGTTTAAAATATGTGTGAAAATGAATTTTTAACGGTTTATTGACTTTATTTAAACCCCTTACCCATTATTTTCCAATTTTCCTCCACTTTCCATGTGAAACGTGTACTCTTTTTAAATTAAGAAGTTATATTTAGAAAAAGGACATTCCCCTCACCTATAAAAGGAGCTCTCATAAACCCCATTTCTCCACTAGTTATAAAGATTTAGGTTGATTAAAACTCTACCATATAATCCAATGAACTTTATATTAATGTATTATAATCCTTTTCCTTTTCAAAAGTCCAAGCTAAGGAGCCTTAAGGTGTTACCCAAGGGAGAACATCCAAAGGGAGAGGTAATGTTCTCGATCAAGATCTCTTAATTATTTTATTCTTATACACCCTAAAACCTATTGTATCCAATAAAGTTTGAGAACATTAGTATTAATAACATTATTAAATTTTATTATACTAATTTAATATCCATTTTTTACATTCCCCTAAAACCATTCAAAAAATGAAGATGTCGTCAAGCATACGTGGGGTATACTACCTCCATGAACGGTGTGCTTGATTTTTCATCACCACATTACATGATTGTTCTAAAATAATATTTACAGAATTAATATAATATTTATAACATTATTAATATTTTTAAATTATAAAACATTCCCTATCTTCCACCATATCTATTGAAAACAAACACTTCTCCCATGCATACGTGCAGACTATCACCTCCACAAAAGTGACATATTAAATTTTTCATGTAGTATTTTATTCCTTATCAAACTCACTTAATATATGATTTAAAACCTTAAAAATATATAAATAATATCATTATTAATCTTTAATAATGATATCATTCTAAATGAATCACTTTATTAACCATACTCACCCATAGATTATAACTTGTTCTTGTTTTGATCAGTGTAACCACCAACATGAACAATGATATAAATACCAATAATGGATGAATATGAAAAATTAACTGATGGAGTTATTATAAATTAATAATAAAATAATATTTTATGATATGAGAAATGATATATTTATATTTAACTTATTATTATTGCATCGCGCTTTTTGTTCATCAAAAAATACAGAAACAAGCTTGTCACCAACTTCATTGTCAAAAATCACAACTAAAATGATTATGAAATGAAATTATATTGTTATAATAATTATAAAAAATATATTCCAACACATAAAAAAATATTTTAATTATCAAATTTTAATTTATAAAAAATAATCAATGCTTCTATTATGAAACTCAAAAACAAACAATCGAAGTTAATAACATCTTATGATGAAAATAAAATATAACTAATTAATATTTTTGTAATAAATGATTATAAATTAAGTTTATAAATGGTTATATTTATGGATAAATTTATTAAATAGGTGATTAAGATAATAATTTTTGTTATACAAGGTTTTATTAATCAATCAATTAAACAAGATTAAAGGTAAGGGTTTTTTTGTTAACTAAAATCCTATGTCTTTGATTTTTAATGTTTTATCTTGAACTTTTTACTTTTATAATTTATTTATTACACCCTAATATTTTATATCGACCTTTATTTATTTCTCTAGGGAAAATGACAGTTTATATTTTCCTAGAGATAGTATTTATATATTTTTCAATGATCCATTATTAAAGTTTATTTCTTAAAAAAGTAAAAAAAAATAAAAAATATTTCACATAAAATTTTTGAAAATAACTTTTGATAGTACCCATAAATTCATCTTTTTAGGATAATGTTAAAAATGTTTTATAAAATAAATTTAAATTTTTTTCCATGTCAACACATTCTTTCACCATTATGACCATTCTTTTCAATTATTCTTCCATTCCATATTTTAAAATAGTTCACAAAATAAAACTAATTTGTAATGATTTTAAAAATAAAATGGTTATTTTTTATTATTAATTAAGTGATTTATCTAATGATATTAGAAAGTAATTTTTAATTTATATCAACATCCTTAATTTCCTTATGTTACACTAGGGATATGTTATTATTTAATCATTCACCTTATTTATATATATGTCTTATGGAATGTCCTATGAAAGTTTTTATGAAACTCATATCTTTCCCATGAGTTAATTAAGATATGGTTGAAAGATAAATGTTTTCATGTTCTTGTGGTAGAAATAGATATGGTTTTTATTATGTGATGGGTGGTCCTAAAATTTTTATTTCCCTCTGATGCATTCAGTAAAGTGAGATATCTCATGAGATAATATCAATGGGAATGGGCAGTGATCCAAATCCACTATGACTTTTTCCACTATGTTATAAAGATCTTATCAGTTAGCATTGAATAAGGAAATAATTTTATATGTTATGTTTTTTCCAAAAATCTATGTTATATGCCTATAATTATTATCCATGGATCATGATTTATATCTACCACTCTTATTCAATGGTATATGTTTTTTCATTTGAAATTACATGTTCTATTATAATGACTTTCAAACAACTCTTATTGTTTCATATTCATTTTAATAAGATATTTCTACCATGATAATGTCGTATCATACGATTATGACATAACCCTTAATAATATATTGATTATTTTTCGCATTACTGATCATTTTATCTCACCCTTTCTTTATGTTTCCATTCCCCGGGTTATGAGGATAAGTATAACTTATGATGAGTCTAGAAGGGAGTCTAGTGTGGTTCAATTATATATAAATGTTCAAAATTATCATGAAATAAGTTTATTATATAGATAATCCTCAAAGACACTAAACAATAAATTCTTGGGATTGTGTGATTATTTAGGAGATTTAATGTTTAATGTATATAAATTAAGTAAAATAAATATTGGTTCATCTTACTTTTTATCAAAGATAATGTTCAAACAAAGTCTTTTTAGCACCAGATCTAAGAGTATAGGTCTAGTGTACCTTACTTGTTATTAGGGTAGGGTTTAGTTATTTTTGGGGATTGGTTTAGTTAATTTGGGGATTAGTATAAGATAAATTTAGTAAAAACCTTAAGGATAAGAGTATTTATAGGAAAAAATCCTATTTTTTTGGTAATGTTGAGATTATGTGGTTTACTAGAAATTAAATCTTGTCTGGATACTAGAAAGTGGATGTGACTATGTTACTGATGCACCTAGGGGAATCACCTTGAAAAATGATGGTTGAGTATCAACTTAATATTTACTAGGTGTATGATGATTGGTCCTAATACAGCACACCAAGTTAGACACTCCAAATGGATATGCTTTGGTTAATACACATTTTCTCTATAAACCATTATATTGGATTTAAACACCTAACTAGTTCAAATAAATACCTTCATAGGGATATAACCATGGATAAATTATTTTTTGAACTTATATATTAATAAGTTAGGGTATATGTTAAATTTATAAGTTATTTATTCTATTTTCAAAGTTTTATTTCTATACATTTCATAATTTCTCATTCCCAACTTTCATTTATTTAAAGTAAATATTGTAACCTAGTGGAACCATGTTAGTAATGGGTGTAATGTAAAACATGAATATTTTCCAATAAAAACATAATGGGATGTAAAATAGTGCACAAAACTTCACAATGATTCCATCCAAGGTTATGAATAATAACGAAAAACATATGGATCTCACGAATGCACCAAGGAAGGAGAAACTTTCTATAAAGTCATTTATGCACCAACAACTACCAACCTTTAGTGGGTCTCTAGGTCCACTAATTAATAATAAATAGATCAATATGGTAGAAAATATATTTTTAATTATCTAGATATTAAATCATGAATTGTTTTTGTATGTCTTTTGGAAGGCGAATGTGATAAATTTTGGATCCAAATCAAGAACATGTGGCCAAAGGAAGAAATTAACTCCAAAAATTGTATAAATTTAAGAAGTCGTTATTTATTAAATATTTTTCCCAAACTCTTCACAAAAAATGAAGATATAATTCCTTGATTTGAAACAAAAGGAAGATGAATCCATTATTACCTATAAATAAAACTTCACAATACTTTCAAGGTATGCCTCTAGTTTTATCCTTGATCATGAAAGTAATATCAATCATTTATTTAGTAGTTTAATTCTAAATCTAAAAAAATAATTAGAAATAATGGATTTTGGAAGATATGAAGAGATTGTTCAATGTGCACTTAAGTTTGTAATGTAAACTACATACTCACATTATTTTCTTTCTTTTAGGGACAAGAAAAGAAAAATGGATTTTTATAGGAGTTATAGTGATAAAAACCATGCAGAAGATAAAATTTGTCTTTCAACATGAATAAAATATGGGAAGAAGCATAAGGGATATTTTCACCAAAGAAAAAGTGATTTGAGTGTCAAAGATAAGGTCATTGTGTACATGAATACTGAAGAGATATGAAGATACCAACTAATGAAATGGATAAAGGGAAAGCCCAACTTAATTAAAAACCCATAGTTCAATGCTTCAATTGTAAGTAGTATAGTGATTACACAAAGAACTATATAAAACCCAGGGTTAATAGTGATAATAAATGTCAACATCAACCTAATCCAAGGGAATGTGGAAAATCCTATTCAATAAGTATTATTAAAGTGGATAACAATAATTAAGTTGTGTTCGGTACGCTTATTATTCACTCTATATTTGTGGAAGTCTTATGTCATGTAAGTTTTCACCAACTATTATTTGTAGAAATAAAAAAACATGGTTATATAATTATTATATCCAAGTTATATGTATCTCATTTAAGTTTTATAGGATTATTCTTCATCTAATTCATATTAACTCTTCCTTTAGATGAATTTTATGTGATTTTAGAAATGGATTTTCTATCTTCACATAGACTCTATATTAATTACCATAAAAGGGGGAACACAATTCAAACAGTCCTATAATCATCTATCAGTGTAAGGATAACTATGATCTCTCTTGGAAAACTAAATCTATTATAGGAGTTATGATACTAAATCATGAGGGATGTTTAGCTTAAATGATTAGAGAAAAATTCAATATTAAGATTGATCTATTCTGAGGGAAAAATATATGTTTCATGAGTTCGTAAAGTTGGTATATATTTAGAATTTATATCTAGGGTGGTGTCCATATTTTAGATATCCTTTGTTATTTTCATTGGTGAGTGATAATTAAAATTGTGAGGATGTAATTTATTTGGGGGGGTGTAACACATTATGATTTTGGAATATATTTTTCAATAGATTTTTTCACACAAAACACTAAATGAAAATGATCAATGACTTATTATATGAATATTATTTAGAATATTATAATATTAATAAAACCTCTAGAAAATAAAAATTTATTACTCAAATAAAATATCTTATATTTAGAGGATAAATTATTAATATAATTTAATTTTAAAAGGATTGTTCTTTATGAAATAAATGTTTTTTAAGTGTTGTAGTTTTATCATAATAAATTAGATTGGACCCTGTTAAAATATTATTATATATTATCTAATATATTAACATTTGTTAAATTAGAAGTTTATAATATTAATAATACTTAAAACACCATTTCAATAAAAAGAGTATTTTCTTTATATTTTATATTTTCATTTAAAAGATAAATTTTTTAATTTTTTAATTTTAATTTTTTAAAATTAATTTCATTTTTTGAATTGGTAAGATCATAATTGTCTTAGAATTAATTATTGGTATTTTTCTAAAAAAGTTGAAATTTGGGCGAATAGTTGAAAATACAAATTTTGTAAATATAGTCACTTTATGATGTTTTCATAGTACAATATTAAATTTAAAGTTTATAAAAAAAATCTTATACAAAATATATATTTATAAATTAAAATAAATGATTTAAAAATACAATTTTTAAATTATGAAATTTGTGTTTAATATTTTGTAAACTTAATTAATATTTTACTCTAATAAAACTATTTTCAGTTTGTTTCTTTTAACTAGGTATCCATAAGGTGGAATTCAGTTTTGGTTTGTTTTAAAAGATACATAACTCTTATATATTTAATAATAAACTAATTAATGTTATATAAATCAACAAAATTTATAATTTTATCATAAATATAGTTTTTGTGCTTAAAAATACACTTTTTCTAAAAATATGTTTTTACGTGTCACATGCACTAATGTTAAAATTAATTTTTCTTCATATAATATTTTTTAATTAAATGGATTTAATATTTGGAATCATTAGGTCCAAATTATGTAATAAGACCGATTTTATTTTTAGACAATAAAAATAAATTACTTAGGTAAAAATTAATTACCATGGTAAAAATAAAAAATGGTAATTGTGATATAGTGACCCATAATTTTCATACATAAATATTACATATTATTATATGAATATTAATTTCATTACATAATGAACCACATCGTAATTGTATAGGTTTGGTGCCCTTGGAAACGTGGATGAATAAAAAACTTTTTCATATAAGATCTACATCATATCCGACTTAATTATTCACAACTTTCAGAAATTTTACACATATCATACTTAAAAATGACCTCTATGTCCCAAGGAAGAGAAACATAAGAAATGGTGAGCCTGGAAGCTCAGTAAGTGTAAAAAAATGGAGATATCAATGATCAAATATGAATAAAATGAGCATAAGGCTATGATAACATGACCTCAACATTTGAAAACCATAACCTACATATCAAAAATAATAATTTTGAGCCATTTCATAAATCTTAGTAGTTCATAAGATAAGAATAATAAATTAATCAAATATTATAATCCATAAAATCATAACATTGTCATAAGACATAGACTTTTATCCTACATATAAGCAAATAAAATAATTTATTAGTAGTCAAGTATCACTTACAATACAATTATAGCATATTGGTTTCACTCCTCATTCCATAATTTTAGTCAAGGTTCACACCCAAGGCTATCACAGTGGGCAGAGTCCCTTACTAAATAGGTTTCACTCACCATTCCAGTCCAATTTTTCTCTTGAGATATCCATTTTTACCCAATTCATTGGAGGGATATATAATTGTGATCCCACCTATTTCATAACAAAAATTATATTGATTTTTTCCAAAATATCATAAAACATTCATCATATCATAACCCATGAAAAAAATGGGTTTCATAAACATTTCATTATGGAATAACTCATGGAAAATAAATGGGTTTCATAAGCATTTCAACAATTCATCGTAACATAAACCATGGAAAAGGAATGAGTTTCAAAAACATATTTTCATCATAAAAATAAACCATCCAAATAAATAATAATGATTATATCATGGTATCATATCCCCTGTAAAGACTAGGTAAAAAATGATGTTATCTTAGATAAAATAAAAAACCATTAAAATATTACTTAAAACATTTCTTGAGAAAAATACCATTTTTAATTTGAGATTACTTATTTAAAATATAAAAATATTAAAAATATTAAAAAAACATTGAAAATAACAATATAAATTTGTAAAGTAAGCTCTATAACATTGTACAATCATTATAGTAAGAAATTTTATTCATGTTGTGCACGTTAAAACAAATATTCCTTTTAATTTTTTGATAAAAATTAAAAAGTAACTCATTTAAACAATGACAAGAATATTTATTTTAAACCATTTTTTAAAAATTAAAACATGGGAGAAAATTAATTAAAAAATTCATTGTATAATATTAAAAACATTTTTGAAAACATTTTTAGAAACCATGGACATGGAAGAAAAATATTCCCTATCGAATAGTAAAACATATTCGGTTTTCCTTTAAAATATTCTTTTAGTTTCTTGAATACATAAAGAGATGAAAAGAAAGGAAAAATGTAATATATAGAAATTACCATAGGATAAGAAAATTTATGATAATTATTGATAGTTATACCATAATATTCCATCATCATAACTTAATCATAAATAATTTTGATAAACAATGATATTTTAACATAAAACCCTTACCTCAAGTCTTGTCTTTTTTCATACACATTTAAAACTAATATATAATAAATAAATATTTAATATAAATTTATTAAATAACCATTATCTTATATAGCATACCATATATGATTTTCTTATAATATTTTATCACCAATTTTTTTCAATTCTTTATTAAAATCACAGTTCGGGGTGATAAATGCTTTATTTTTCATGCATGTTTCTGTTCGATAGTCTCAATCTTTATACTTTGATCATGGTTTCATCATATGAAGAATTTTAAACATGATATTAATATTATATATATTAATTATATATATATATATTCATCTATAAAAGGTAGATATGGAAAAACGAATTACACTATTCATGGAGACAGTAGGTCATACTTACGCATTAACATTGTTTCCATTTTTCAATGGATGAAATGAAATAAAAAAATTTTTAATTCACAATTAACAAATTATAATAATGTCATAAATAACATATAAATTTATTAAATCTATCATTATAACCATACAATTAAAGTGATGATGAAAAAAATTACACTACTACGTGGAGATAGTAAGTCATACATGCGCATGATCAATGTTTTTTGCTTTCAGTATAATGGAAAGAAGGTGGATAATGGTTATTACATCACAATAAAAATAATTAAGTATATTTAAGATGATGAATTATTTATTTTAAAATTTATACCATAGATTTATAATAGCTTTAATAAGACAAAATTAAAAATTCTCGGTTGAGAGTTATACATCTTCATTGAGAACCCTTTTTGGATTACACCTTAAGCCTTGAAGGGATGGAATTTTTGAAAGACTAAAAGATGTAATATGTGGTGAATAAATATATTAAGGTATAATTGTAGGGTATTTATGATCTAGATGTCTCAAAATGTGTGAGGAAGATAGGAAAAGAAGTTCCCTTTTATATGTGATGGGAGGGGCACTCTTTGAGTTACTAAAAAGATTAAAATATAATTGATTCATTCTCAATAAAAATTATTAAAAATGGAAATATATTCAAATAAAAATATGATAAGGTATAAATATAATCAAAAAATTAAATTTATATTGGTTTTGGTGTCATTTTAAATATTATCTTTTTTATTAACCTCATGGTTAACCAATTTTAACCTTAACCATGGTAATGCCTTTTTCAATATTAAAGGGTTATGATCTTTATTATAAGGTGGAAATTGGATCATAAATGGCCAAAGGATGAAATTTTTGACCAAAAATTATCCAATTTTTCCTCTTTGATAATTTTTTTTTATTTTAAAATAATTTAATAAAATATTATTTTTATACAATATCATTAATTTTATTTTTGACATTATTCATTTAATTTGAGTTTAAAGGCAGAGAGAGAAAGATTGAATTAAAATATAATCCATTATAATTTACCTAATATGTTATATTAATTTATAAAATTTATGTAACACAATAATTAACCCAAATTGTTTTACTTTTAATATGTTTAAAATAATTTATTTTATTTTTCTATTAATTAAATAAATACTATGTCGGCAATATGTAAGTATTTAAGGTAATTAATCAATTAATAATAGTTAAAAATAAATTTATATGACAAAAAAATTAATTTATATTTAAAATAAACATTTATAACTAAACTTATACTCTTTTTATCTTTTTGTAAATATTTTATAGTTATTAAAGTCAAGAGAGTGACATTTTGTATTTATTCTTTTCTTAAATTAATATAAAGGTCATAATTAAAAGAACATGGCACCAGGTGACCATATATTAGATAATTATATGTAATTTTACTAAATACATTCACCCAATAGTATAAATTCAAGTTCTATAGATTTTTTAAAGCCTTATCATAAAGTTTTAACCCTATTTGACCCATTTTACCCTTAAAAGGGTGACAAAAATTTATTATGGTTACTATTCATATTGACAAAAAATAAATGTGACCAATTAATTAATTTTTATAATCATTATTCAAAATATGGAATCCATTTTTCAATATCAAATTTCAATAATTAGAATAAATTCATTTTAAAATAATGTGCAAAATATGATGAACCTGGTTTTTAGAAAAATATATTTTTAAGCATAAAAATGGACATATATTATTATTTCATACCTATAAAAAACATTATATGAATGTTATAACATTTTATTGTATATATAATATATATATTTCATTAAAATAATTCACTAATAGTTATTAATTTAATTTATTAAGATAAAAACACATTTCACACATAAAAACATATTTTCAAAAAAAACATCTCTTTTACTTTCAAAAGATTTTTATTTCGTTTCTAAACAATTTATATCCAATGAATTTACTATAAACCATAAATTTTTTATAATTTAGATATACCTATCCTCGAATTATCTTTTTTTATTATGAAACACTTTTAAGGGGAAAGTAAGAACCCTCACATCATAGTCAGGTCAAACATCAAAGGAAACAACAAACTTGTTAAAGACATGTTTAAGTCGGTTGGATTTTAGTTAGCCCTATTCATACCCACAAATGAAATGGATATAAATTAATTGTCATTATAAATAATAATATTTCAATAGTATATCATAGTTCATTTAAACTTGGTGTGGTGTGTATCATAATCTATTAAATAAATTAAATTTATTAGAAAAGAAATATATCATAAAATATCAGAGTGTTATAGATGAAAAATATAAGAGTAAAATAGTTAAAAACATGTTTATAATATGTGTTAAAATGAATGGTTTTTTTATAATAATACCTAAACCCCCAACCCATTATTATCCACTTTTTCTCAACATTCCATGTAAAACATGTGCACTCTTTATATTAAAATAGTTATATTTACAAAAAATGACATTCCCCTCGCCTATAAAAATATATCACATCCAACCCATTTCCCCTCTCATTATAAATCATTATCTCAACCAAAACTCTACCCCTATAATATACTAAACTCTATCCCCATATCCTATAATCTTTTTCTTTTCCAAAAGACCAATCTAAGGAGTATTAAGGTGTTACTAAGGGAAAACATCCAAAGGGAGAGGTAATATTCTCAACTGAGATCTATTAAATATTTTATTCTTATACTCCCTAAAACCTATTAAATTCATGAAAGTATGATAAAATAATTGTTAATAATATTCAAAAAAATTATCAAGCTAATGAAAATATCCATTTTCTACCTTCCTACAAAACCATTAAAAAATGAAGAAGTCGTCATGGGTACATGCATACTATTTCCTCCATAAATGACATGCATAATTTTCATCATCACCTTAAATTGATGGTTATAAAATAATATTTAAATGATTAATATTTTATTTATAACATTATTAATATTTTTAAATTATAAATCATTCCCTATATTCCTCTATATTTATGGAAATTTAATGCACCTTCCATGCATAAGTGAGGACTACTTCCTTATTGAAAGTGATGTATTTTATTTTTCATATAACATTTTATTATTTCTAAAAATATCTTAAAATCTACTTCACCACATTAAAAACATATAAATAATATCATTATTCTTCTTTAATATTGATATTATGCCAAAATAATCACTTTCTTAACCATTCTCACCCAGAGATTATAACTTGTTCTTATTTGGGTTCATGTAACCACCTACTTGAAAAATGTTATAAATCTCTATCATGGATGACTATGGAAACTTAACTACTAGTTTTTTATACATTAATGAGCAAATAATTTCTGGTTTATGGTCATATATAGGTTATATTAATATTTAACTTATTATTATTGTACCTCCCTTTTTGTTCCCTAAAATTTAAATAAACAATATCATCACCAACTTCATCATCATGAATTATTACCAAAATACTTATGAAATTAAATTAGAAAATTTTCATAATGATTAAATTTAAATATATAAATAAGAATCAACACCACCAATATGAAACTAGTACTAAACAAACAATTGAAGCTAATAACATTTGATGATGAAAATAAAATGCAACTAACTAATATATTTATAATAAATATTTATAAAATAAGTTTATAAAATATTATAGGTATGAATAAGGTTATGAAATAGGTGATTATGATAGTTTTTTATAGGAAGTTAGAGCTTGTTTTATTAAGCGATATAAAATTTACGGGTTTTTTGTTAACTCAAACCCCATTTATTTAAGTTATAATGTTTCATCTTAAACTTTTTATTTTTATGATTTTTTATTCCACTCTAAGATTTTATAATAAAATTTATCTTTATCTATGGGGAAAATGAAACTTTTTATTCAAGTCTTCCTCCTTTATGAATTTCTTCCCCATAAAAGTATGTTATTGTTATGAATAATTCACATTATTTTTAATAATTATTTTTCTTCCCTGTACATATTTTCCCTTCCCACCAATGTTATTATTTATATTTGGAAACCTAGTTAAGTGTTATCTCATGTGACCTACATATTTCCCTTATCTTATTTTCAAAAGGAAGTTTTATTATCCCTTTTTATTATGTGGGACTTCAATAAAGGTATTTTAAAATATTAAAATTTCTTTCATTCCATGATCATTTGTTTTATCTTATAGTAAAAATTTCTTTGAGATAGTCCTTATGTCCTTTTCAAGGATATATTATTGAAGATTATTTTTTCAAAAAAAATTCCAAAAAAATTGCTTCACCATTTTGTAAATAATATTTGAAAGTAACTCGTAACTTATCATTTTTACAATAATGTTAAAAATGTTTTCTAAAATATTTTTAAGGGTTTTCTCATGTAAAAACATTCTATCACCATTACGATCATTATTTTTAATTAATATTCTAGTCTGTATTTTAAAATGGTTTTCTAAATAAACCTAATGTGTAATGATTTAAAAATAAAAGGGGGTATTTCCACTTATTCTTTAAGTGATTTATCCAATGATATTAAAAAGGTGTTTTTCAATTATGTTAATATCCTTAATATTCCTTATATTACACTAGGGATATTTTCTTATGCCGCCATCAACATTATTTATCAAGATGGATTATGGAATGTTATATGGATGTTTTTTTTGAAACTGGTATCTTTCTCAGGGGTTAATTAAGTGGTGTTTGAAAGAAAAAAAATTTCATGTTCTTATGGAAGACATTTATATGGTTTTAATTATTTGAAGGTGGGTATAGAATTATATATCCCTCCAATGCATTAGTTAAGGTATGATATCTCATGAGATGATATGAATTGGAATGGGGAGTGACCCCAATTCACTATGGAACTCTCTCCACTATGTTATGATGGTATTGGGATTTTTCTATCATTAAGGAAATAATTTTTCATTTTTATGTATCTATAATATTTATATATTATATACCTATGATTATGCTCGATATCTCATAGTTATTATCTCACACTCTTATTCCATGGTACATGTTTATTCATTTGATATTACATATTCCATTAGCATTACTTATATACAATTCTTTTTGTTCCATGTTATTTTTAATAAGATATTTCTCCCATGATCGTTGTTTTATCATATACTTATGATATAACCCTTGATGATTTATTTATGAATTTTCCCTTTACTATGTGTTTGATCTCACCCTTCCTTATATTTCCATTCCATAGGTTATGCATATGGGTATAACTTATGAGTGTAGTGTACCACCCTGAGTGTCACTCAATAGTGCCTCGAGATGGCAGGCCACATGACCTCAAGAACATCTCCCTAAACACCAGAGGTCATGTGGACCACCATCTCGGGGCAATGTTGAGTGGCACCTAGGGTGGGACTCTAAAAAGTGGTATCAGATATGTCTTCATTTTGTCTTACTATTTGGTTTTAGATAGGATACTAGGCATTGGAATTTGGATCTGACCATGTTCTTGGATGTAGCTTACCCATGTACAGGGGAAACTCAAATTACTTGGGTTGGGAAATTGTAGTTTTTTATTATGCAATTTATAGTTAATACGACTTCACTGTTGGGTGATACACATTTCCTATGGTGTTATTAATATTGATATTATTGGAATGATTATTTCTATCATTTCATCCTGTTGAGATGAGGACATATTAAAGGCATGCATCATACTAGACATAATGGGACTTAAATTTCATGCATTATGCCATGAAATTTTTACTTTCAGTGTCCATTGCTTGTTTTTCATGTGATTTTTTATTATTCCTTATAGTTAAATTTTTTTATAGTTATATAAATGTGCCAATTTACCTTGTAGTTGTATGTTATGGTTTGGGTTAAGTGAATTCCCAATTTTAATTTAGAAGGTGTATGGGCCCTTATAAATTGGAATGGTGATCCCCCTAATCCAACCAAATTGGAAATGAATTAAAATGAAAACCACCTTATACAAGGAAAGTTATGAGACCTTAACCTTGAAATGATTTAACCTTGGAAATGGGTTGAAGGTTTTATCTCTTGTAATCCTTATGAGTTATTTTTCTTCTTGTCTTGACTTATCCCCAGGAGTAGGCTATCATTTATGTTTTGCTCATAGGAAGGCTTTGTAAATATCCTTCTTATCACTTTTTTATCTACTTTTTTATCTATTATAAATATTTTATGAGTCATATATTTGTAAATTATAGAGTTATGCCACCATGAATTCCTCGTGTTGTATGCCAAGAGAGTGGTGATGAGCACGCTCCGGAGGTGGTGGGTCAGGAGCCACTAATTATACCTCCTATAGTACCACCTGAAGAACCGCCTGTCGATCCTCCATTGGGAACTAATGCTCATTTTAGGGATAGTTTTATCAATAATATTCATACTGTTTAGGGTGCTCCTAGGACTACCCATACTATGGAAGAGCTGACATAGGACTTCCAGTAGCATCACACTCCCACCTTCTCGAGGGATGGAGGACATCATGCTAAAAATTAATAGTTATAGGATATGTTTTATATCTTTTAACATCTTGATAGTCCTAAATAGTGGAGGTTCAATCTCACTACATATATGTTTCATGACTCCACCAAGAATTGGTGGGATTTCATTTCTCATTCAGAGCATTACCAAGGTATGGTCTGGGAAAACAACCAAATGACTAACTGTTTTTTTTTCTACAGACTCTGATAGTGTATCAACCCAAAAATCCATGAATCTTCATTAGGGCTCTATGACAGTTCTTTATTAGTCTACTCGCTTCACCAAGCTTCAGCGCTTTGCTTCATATCTGACTGGTGAGGAATTGATGACTGTGAGGCATTTTGAGGATGGGATTGTGCATGCTATCTTCTCACAAGTGAATGTATTTCAGTTGAATACCATTATAGATATAGTTAACCAGACCCTAATTATGGAATAAAATCTTAGAGAATTTAGTCCTATGAGCCAGGGAAATTTAGTTCTGAAACAGGGTGATTATTCTTCAGGAAGTAGGAAGTGTCAATTTGAGAGTGAACATGGGGGCATTTCCAGCCAAGATACCCATATTGACAACTCTATAGTATGTCACTGGTGTGGTAGTCTGGTCCATAATAATCCTTAGTGCATGAGTAACCTAATCGAATGTCAAGAATGTAGTATTATGGGCTATTTTAGTGCTTCTACCATTATTTTACTGCGGCATCTAGTGGATAGGAATCCATATTAGCACCTCTATCAGGTATAGTATCTATGACACTACATAAGGTTGGGATTTGGTCTTCTACTAGCTGATCAGGCCAAGGCATTAGTAGTTGTGTCTAAGGTAGTCACGCTCTATAGCCTTAGAATCATAAGAGTGGATCTTATCAAGCTAGTCAATCAACACCTTAGATTCATGGTTCAGGATATATGTATGCAGTACATCAGTTCCAGAGGAGCATATTCCAAGGCCATCTATGGTTTTAGGTACTATTCTAGTGAAATCTACTTTAGTTTCTTCCCTTTTTGATATAGTTTCATCACACTATTTCATGTATTTTTCATGTGTGGAAATCCTTGGTCTTGAAATAAATTACTTCTATGGTGTCATGTATCTTGACACTCTATTAGGAGTCCAAATAGAGGGCATATTTCAGTGTCAGGAGTGTCCTCTTGAGATAGGTGGGTGCCATTTCTTCTAGATTTTCTTTATCCTTCAGATAACCAGCTTTGACTTCATTCTTGGTAAGGAATGGATCATGCATTATCATTCCCTCATTGATTATTATCACCATCGAGTGTCCTTAATTTCACATAAGGAAGACATGTATGTACACAAGGTAGAATGGTATATCCAGGCAGATTGAGTTAGACCCAAGTGAACTGGGCTAGGAAGGGTGACAGATCAATTAATAATTATATTTATGAGTGATCAGTGAATACATTTGGTAGAGTTCTCTCCTATTGTGGATTTTTTCAGGGACATTTCCCTTAATGATTTATCAAGCATCCTTACTGATAGAGAAGTTGAGTTTACCATATAGATAGTGCCCGGTGCGGCACCGGTGTCCATTCATCCATATAGGATGCCACCTATAGAACTCCAAGAGCTCAAGAAGTAGCTTAAATACCTTGAAGATAAGGTTTTTATCAGACCCAACATGTCACTATGGAGTTCACCAGTTCTTTTTGCCAAGAAGGTGGGTGGAACCCTCTGATTGTGCGTGGATTATAGACAGTTGAACCATCTTTTCGTGAATCACCGTTATCCACTACCTCATATAGATGACCTCTTTGACCAGATCTGAGGAGAAACAGTATTCTACAAGATCAATTTGAGGTTAATCTACCATCAGGTTCTTGTGAGAGCATCAAATATACCGTGTACCATGTTCCGAAGCAGGTACAACTTATACAAGTACTTGGTTATTCTGTTTGGTCTAATGAATGTGTCACCAATCTTCATGGCTCTGATGAATCGGTTTTTTCACCTGTATCTTTATTCCTTAATGTTATTCTTCATAGAAAACATCATAGTGTACTCATGCACTAGACACAAACATGAAACCCATCTTGAGATTGTGATGACTACACTGAGAGAGAACCATCTATACACAAAGCTTAGTAAATGACACTTTTGGATTAGTAAGGTTCACTTATTAGGTCATATAATATCTGAGGAAGGAATATTGGTTGACCCAAATAAGGTGACTGTCCTGGTTTTCTAGGATAAAACCAAGAATGTGTTTGATATATGCAGCTTCTTAGGGATAGTTGGACCTTACAGGTGATTCATCTGGGACTTCTCTCACTTAGCAGTGCCTCTTATATACCTAAATAAGAATGGTGTGTAGTTATTATGGTTTGAGGCTTGTGATATAGATTTTCAAGAATTAAAATTAAGACTCACTTCAACTCAAATTATGATTCTACCTGATCCGGGTAGATTTTATACAGACTTCTATGATGATTCAGGGATAGGATTGGGTGCAGTTCTGATGCAGGGTTATCGAGTCATTGTGTATGGATCTCACTAACTGTGGCCTCATGAGATAAAATATCCTACATACGACCTCAATATAGAAGTTTTGTTTCATGCTCTTTGTTTTTGTAGGAACTATCTTTTGGGTGATTTATTTATTGTTTACATGGATCATAAAATCTTAAAATATATTTCCACTCAGCGAGACTTGAATCTGAGGCAGCGCAGGTGGGTGGAATACCCACAGTTGTTTGATTTTGATCTTTCTTACATACCTAATAAGGGTAATTCCATGGATGATTCATTGAGATATAATACTCAGATGCAATCCTTCCAGGTGGCTAGTAATGAGTAGAATATAATGGCATTGTTTTCTAAGTTTCATTTGGAGGTTCAGGAATAGCACGAGAAACCAATCTTAGCAGCTCTGATAGTGAAATCCTCTCTTCTAGAGTGAGTCTGAATGTGGAAGTTGTCTTATTTAAAGGGACTCATTTTGTGGAAAATAATCATAGGAGAGAACCCACCACCTGTATGGGTTGTTGATGTAAGTTAAACTCATATTTTCTATGGTCGTGTATGGGTGCCTTCTGATATGCTGGAAGAGATGATGAGGGAATCACATGCCTATATATGGGAATTTTATACTGGGATTACTAATATGTATCGGGATATATGTTAAAATACTGGTGTCCAGGTATGAAAAGGAATATTGTAGACTTTATCACTTGGTTCTCCACCTATCAGCAGGTGAAGACAGAGCACCAGTGACCTACTAGACTTCTACGACCTCTCTCCATTCCTGAGTGTAAATGGAAAGATTCCACCAGGGACTTTATGACGGTATTTCTGAGATCTACTCAAGTAAGTCATGTAGTACGGGTTATGGTTTATAGGATAACCAAATTCTCTCGCTTACAATAGATCTGGGATACCTGCACTATTGATGAGTTAAGTAGGATTTACATTTGGGAGATAATGAGACTTTCCGGTGTACCTTGTTCTATTGTTTTAGAATGAGACCCCCAGTTTACATCATGTTTCTGTATGGGGTTGCAAAAGAAATTTGTTTCATAGGTTCTCTTGAGTACAACATATCACCCTTGGACTGATGGGCAGTCTGAGTGGATGATTTGGGTGTTATAGGATATGATTTGGGACTGTATCCTTGATTTTGGAGGTTTTTTGGGAAAGAATATTCCTATTTTTGAGTTTTACCACAATAACATCTTTCAAGAAACAATTCAGATGGCTCTATATGAGGCCCTCTATGATATACTATGTCATTCACCGTTATGTTGGCTTAAGGTAGGTGAGGCAGATCTACTGGGTCCTCATCTCATTCAGGAGACTTTAGATAAAGTCTAGTTGATTCAGAAGTGTATGTCTATAGCTCAGTCTAGGTAGAAGTCTTATGTCAATCGTCGCCATACACATATAGATGTTGAGGTTGGACATCGGGTCTTTCTACATGTATCACCCAGATTGGGGCATAAACTAATCAAGAGACAAGGAAAATTATCACCAAGATATGTCAGGCCTTTCGAGATAGTAGAGAGGGTCAGGCTGGTAGCCTATATATTTATATTACCTCATAGGTATCATTCCATGAACGAATTCTTCCACATATTGTAGCTTCGATAGTATCATCCAGAACTGTCTCATTCATTTGATCCTAAGGATATCGAGCTGGAAGCAGATGCATCCTTTGAAGATCATCCAATTCATATCATTGATCATAGAATGAAGGTTCTCGGGGGAAGGTCAGTTCCTATGGTCTAGGTGCTATGGTAGCACAAATTTGTGTAGGATGGGACCTAGGAGTGGGAGGTTGATATGTGTGCACAGTGGCCAGAACTCTTCTCAGATGACATTGTACTACCCTCAGAAGGACAACTCAGGGATGAGTTGTCTTAAGGAGGGGATGTTATAATGTCTCAATTTTATCCAAAGGTATGGACTATTAAATTTTTGGTTTAAATTCTATAAAAAGAACCAAATATCATTGTTTAATATAATAATGGAGGTATTAGGTGATTCCATAGCTCATTTGAAGCCCAGATCTCTAAAATGGGAGGAAGTATCCTAGGCCACACGGTTAGAGGAAATCGTGACACCCATCCCACACAGTTTTCCAAAACTGTGTGCTAGATGGTAGTGGGAACCTGGGGGATGCATAGTTTGTATGTAACCATGAAACCTAGGGTGAATGGTTGTGCGACCCTCTACAATTTTTGTATAGAGAGGTTTCACACAGTTTATTCATGGTTAGTAAAATTGTGTGCCTATCCATGTGAGATGCCCCCTTATAGCAATGAATGGTGCACAGTTGGGGCATGGTTTGGAAAAACCATGCGGCCAAACCATGAACTATATATTTTGAGGGTTAAATTCCATTTTTCCCCTTAATGAGTGTTTTAACACCCTTTTCTCCTCCTCCCTCCTCTTTTACTCAGGATTTTGGTCTCCCCCTTGGTTCATGGTGGCCTCCTCCTCCCTCTCATAGGGTTTTTGATATCTTCCTCCTCCATGGTTGGATTCCTTCATCATAAAAAGCTAAGGAAAGACATAGTGAATCTCTACCTTCCTCACACCTTGATTCCTAGGTTCCTACTCTATCTGTTATGTTATTTGGGTGTGATGTACTTTTTCCCTATTTCTGGGTTTTTGTTAAATCCTTTTATTTCTTCCATCTGAGGATGAATAAAGGCTTGATAATGGGAAAGTGGAGTCTACTATTTTGAGGTAGGGTGTATCTTCTTTTTCATAATAATTTTGTTGCTTTTTAACTAACATATCATTGTGCCGCTCACCAGACCATTCCAGATATTCTTCATTTTTGCATATTAAATTAATTAGAGTGGTTTTCCATGTCTGTAATGACCCTATCTTATAGTGAAACCAATCCGTGGGGTTTTCACCTTTTTCTGTCCACCCCTTTGGTTGTTCCATCCTTAATGGCCTATTTTTTCCATGCTTTACATGTGACCCACCTTTTGGTGTGTGTGTAGCCCTTGATTAAATGACATAAATTATAATTATAATTGAATTAAGATGAACGAATATCCATGAAAGTGTCCCTTGAGATCTATTCCTTGATCCATATATTTAAATACTCATGATTCATGTTTTACTTGGAATTTCACAAGCCTTTCATTTAGATTCTTAATTCAATTTGGATGAATATTTTGTTTCATGCCAAATGATTTTCTTGTATTATGTTATTCCATGTGCCTTGTGTCTATGAATTGGTTATTCTATTGCTTAATTTTATTCTACGTTAAGATCATTGTGATCTATTCTACATTCTATGCCTATTTTTTGTTCCATATTGGTTGTCTTGAATTGATATTTCATGTTTTAAAAATCTAGATATCTTAGGCTTTTGAAATTTCATTGAAGACATGTGCTTAGATACTTGTTAATACCAAGTTCTTATATACTTATGACCTTTTTTTAGTGGCCTAAATTATATGATATGCCTTATAGATTAGGGCTCATGCTCAAGTTTATCTCATGCTTAATTCATGGTCCCATTTCCATGTAATTATTCCATTATTGTTCATCTTAATTGTATATCTTGTTTAAATGCTGATCATGTAATTATAAATATATGAATTATCTTATTATGTTCCTTGTTTAATATAGATCACTTTCTATGGTTCAGGAGAGAACATGGATCCTAACTTAAGGATTCCATGGATGGACTCTTAGAGCTCGTTTGGAATCACTTTCCACTCTGGGAGCTATACTTTGACTTGGCAAGTACGAGCTTGCTGAGAGGATTTTACTTATACTCATGAGCGAGGAAGGTTCTACAAGGGAGAAACTGAAGATGGACCCATTTAACAATATAGTTATGCCATGCCTCGGTGATACTTGGTCCCTTGTGTAAGATACTTGGCATGGGATCATAGTCACCATCCTCAAGTGATACAAGGTATACCGTATAGGTTTCCTTGGATGGACTCAGAGGTATTGGGTTATATTGGATATTCTATAGAAACCCTTGGGATTTTGTTTAGATCACCTTCAATGGGCTTGGACTCCACCTTTTTATTTTATGGATTTGATTGATTAGTTTCTTGTATGTGATGCATCCTTTATTATTATCATGATATTTCTTGTGCACATGTGATGTTTCTCTTTTTCTAATTAGCACACTTATGTGATAATAGGGTAATGTGACCTCCAAGATAAATCACAATATTTGGGGTCTTCTTTACTTGGTTTTTCATGTGTAATGGAACATGTATATTTATATTGTTTCTTGCACGGGTACTTTGATTTAGAATTCGGGCCTAGTCTGAAGCAGGTGGTATGGGATGGGTGTCTATTTAGGAACTAGAACCAAGGTTTATATGTTTTAATTAGGTAATACTCTGCCTTTATTTATATATGGAACATTTTCTTACTTACTACATGAAATGGATTGGCCTAGACACCATGGGTGAAGACCTACTAATATTTATATCTCACACCATTCTCAGGCACCATTTGGTACCTAATTATACCTTATGATCGAAGGTATGGATAAAAGGAAGTATTTTACTTCTGCTGCTTGATTGATATTGTTACTTAAGATGGAGCTTGGGGGCAGAGGACTGATACTATGCTTGAGATTTTGTTTATCATTTTTTGACTTTTTTAGTTATATACATCATGCAGTATATGCTTATACCCCAATTCCCCTACACCATCATTTTTGTGTAGACATGTGACATCATGATAATATTTTCTATCTATTATTGTTATTCATATTCCACCATTTATTTACATATAGTTCATGGATTTTTATTTTACTTCTATTTTTTTCTTCCTATCCCTATTCTTCCTCTATTGATTGTATATTTTTTACTATTGTGCATACTCTAATATATATGGTAATAGTATCCCCACAGACACATCATAGGCCCTAGCCACTGGTCGGTAGCCTTTGGCATTTGGGGAGATGCGCTTGAGGTCATGTAGCCCACCGTCTTGAGACATTGTTGAGTGGAACCTAGGGAGGGATGCTAAAATGAGGATTATATAAGGGGTTATAGTGTGGCTTGATTATGGATTAATGTTCACCAATGTCTTTAAATAAGTTTCTTATGTAATTGATCCTAAAATAAACTAAACCATGTGATTATTTGTAACATATAATGTTTAACTTATGGAAATGATGCAAAATAATATCCATTTGTATCAAATCCAGTGTTTAAATAAAGTGTTTCAATCTATAGATTCATAAGTGTGGGTTTAGGGAACCTCAGTTGGCATTAAAGAGAGGTTTAATTATTTTTGGGTTTTATTTTAGTTCTTGGAGAGATTATAATGAGATAATTTTTTTTAAAACCCAAAGTATAAGTCTAACTATAAGAAAAAATCCTGAATTTTTTTGTAAATTAGAGATTGTGTGGTTTCCAAGAAATTACAACCCTGTCTGGATACTGGAAGGTGGATGAATTTATTTCATGGATTCACCTAGGGGGAATCACCCTAAAAAATTAAATTTGAGTATCAACATGATCTTCACTCTGTGAAAAATGAGGGGGCATAATACTGGACACCAAGATAGAAACTCCTGGGGATATGATTTGGTTAATTCACATTATCTTTATAAACCATTATGAAGGATTTAAATTCCTAACTAGTTCATATAGAGAACATAGTGGGGATATGACCATGGATATCTTATATTATAACCTAGATATACATAAGTTAGGGTATATATGTAATTTATGAGTTATTTATTTTAGGTTTATAGTTTTATTTCTATCTATTTAATAATTTCAAATTACCAAATTTCCTTTATTTAAATTAATGGTTGAAACCTAGAGGAACCAATTTAGCAATTGGTGTAATGGACAACATGGATATTCTCCCGTCAAGAAACATAATGGGATAGAAAATGGAGTGAAAATATTTATGACAATGTTATATCGGGTCATGAACAATAATACAAACCATATGGAGCTTCTAAATTTAACAAGGAAGGAGTGACTTGTTATCAATTTTTTCATGCTCTAATGACTACCGACCTATAACGGGTCTCTCAATCCACTAATTGTTGAGCAATGGATCGGTCTAGTAGAAAATTTATTTTTTGTTCTCTAAAAATTATAGTATGAAAAGTTTTTCTTTCTTATATATCATTTATAAGTAAAATGTGATCAATGTTGGACCATAATCAAGAACATGTGTCCATTTAAAGAAATCGACTCCATGAAATGGGAAGAATTTAAGGAGGCGTTATTTAGTAAATATTTTTCCCTATACTCTTTGCACAAAAATAGAGAGATAATTCATTAAGTTGAAAAAAATAAAGATGAATCCATTATTACCTTTGAATAAAAATTCACAAGACTTTCAAGGTACGTCTCTAGTTTTATCATTGACTGTGAAAGTAATATTGGTCATTTCTTTAGTGGTTTAAATTCTATTCTCTAAAAAACATTGGATATGAGTGGTTTTGGAATATATGAAGAGATTTTTCGATGTGAAATTAAGGGGAAATGAAACTAGAGAATCCAATTATTCTCATGGTTATTGGGACAAGAAAATAAAAAAGTATTTCTATTGGAATTCATGTGATAAAAACTATGGAAGAGAGAAAATTCATATTTATACATGCAAAAAATGTGGGAAGAAGCATAGAATGGATTATCTCTAAAGATAAAGTAAATGTTTCAAGTGTGGAAGATAATTTCATCAAGCACGTAAATTATGAAGAGGAATTAAGAGACTAAATAATTAAATGGATGGAGAGAAATCCCAACTTAATGTAAAATCCTCAGTCTAATTCTTTAATTGTAAGTAGTATGGGAATTATGTAAATAAGTGCACCAAACCCATGGTTGATGATGAAAATCAACATCAATATCCACCTAAGACAAGGGAACAAATAAAATCATATGCAATGAATACTATTGAAGTGGAAAGTTATAATTAAGTTATATTAGGTACACTTACTCTTCCCTCCATATTTTTTTATGTATTTTCACTAACTATAAGTTGTTGAAATAGAAACTCTTGGTGGTATCACTATTATATCCAAGGTATATAAATCTATTTAAATACATATAGTATTATGCTTCTTTTAAGTCTTATTAAGTCTTCCTTTAGATAAATTTTAAGTGATTTTGGGAATAGGTTTTCTATCTTAACATAGACTCCATAATAATTATCAAAATAGGGAAATCAAATTTTGAACCTATAAATGATCATCTATTAGTGTAAGGATGATTGTGAGATCTCTTTTAAAACTAATTATACTATAATAGTTATGATACCTAATCATGATGTATGTTTATCTCAAATTATTAGAGAAAAATTAAATATTAGGATTAACCAATTCTAAGGGAAACACATATGTTTCCTTAGTTTAGTTGATCATGTGGAAAAATCATGTGGGGGTGTAACATATATAGTGTGAGATACATAGTTGGCCCATGGTTTTGTAAACATTTAATCCAAACCATGTGGTTGTCCATATTTTCTTAAAATTTTTAAAATGAACATTTTTCTCCCTAAACCATTTAATCATTGGACCCCTCTACCTTCCCTATCACTTGATCAGACCTAGTGAGTCCCTCCCCCCCCTTATCTTTTGATTCCCATTGATTTGGGGAATTATTAATGAATATTTCCTTAGTTAATTATGGTGAATTATTCTTCCTTCTTCCTAAAATTTCTTCTCCCTTTGTTTTCCTCTAATTTTAGTTCATCGATTGTGGTTTTCGAGAGATGATTATTCCAAATCATGGTGGAATTATCACACTTTATGGGTTTTTTATGTGAGACATGTAGAGAAGGTCCTCAAAGGAGTTATTCAAGATTTCATTTATCATTTTATTTTAGGTATGTTATCTAATGAATTTTTCTAGGGTTTTTTATTAAATTTGATATCATTGGTTATCTATTCAATAAAGAAAATTGGGTTTTTTGTGGGTGTGTGTAAGGAGTGGACCACATACCATTTATTAATATTTCAGAATCATTATGCCACTAAAATAGTTTTAGAAAATTATGCCTATTTTGTTAAATTAAATAATTAACTATAGGTTTTTTTATGATTAATTATTTTTATGTTATGTACTAGGATATGAGCTTGGGAGTTGATGGTATCTTGGATGATATTGGGCGAGTATAAACAAGATTTCTTAAAGGGTATAACTCTGTATAAATTAGGTGTTCCCTTGAACATCCCAATAAGAATATTCATTTTTTATGTAGAATTTGATGTGTGGTATCACCTGGTATAGCCAATAAGCCTTTAATTAAATAAAATATTCATTAATTCCTATGGATAGAATAAAAGTGTTATGGGTCATGATGGACCCTAGAAATTAGTTTATTCCTTGTCCACTGATGGATGATGGATTGATCATAAATGTGAGTCATAAGATACATAGACCCCGGAGAATGAAATTAAATTAAAGAACATAGTGGACCTTGGTAGGTTCCCTTATTTCCTTGAGAATGGGAGATGGTGGAGTAGTAATGGTTAGTCTAGGGATATGTCATATAACACTTTGGGGTGCCTTATAACCTTTGGGACTTTTTTACTAGAGAGTGGGGTGAGTGTTCCTCCTCCACAAACATGCGAGTACCCTGGTGGGTATACCCTAGGTAGGAAAATGGAGAGGTTTGATACTAGAGGACTTACCTAGATTAACCTTAGAAACATTATGATATTTATTTCATCTATCTAGTGTGATTCAATAATGGTATTACCTATGAGGATGAATGGTCCATGACGTGATCATGGATGTGTTGAGGTATGTTATGACCTCTGAGTGACAAGTTTTGACTCGAGAAGTGGGAATGTGATTGAGGAGGTTGTGTAGGGTGTCCAAATATAGGTATGTCCTAGGGGTCCCCAATGGGTTCCCTAGTTTCAGGATAACCCTATAAAGTATTAGTGTAGGGAATTAGGTATTTTTCACCTCTTGTGTCACCTTAAAACCTGAGGATCAATGGTGGTATCCTAGAGTAGATGGAGTGGCATGGATGGGTTGTATGCTTGAGAAGATAAACTAGGAGTCATATTTCATGTTTGGTTGAGTAGAAAACCTATGTGGTATGGAATGAGGTTTTAGGTAGGATGTACCCCTATTATATTTGATGTGTGTGTGATACATATATACAAGGTTATGGGGTGAACTCAGACCCCTATGTGTATTTCATATATGGGTTATCAGGCACTGGGGTGAGATGAAGCCCCCCAAGTAATGATAACTTGGTAACTATTTTTATTAGGGGATGTTACCACTTAGGTATATGATGTTTCAAGTGCAGGATACTCTACGTGTATGCTATATGAGGTTCTGGGGTAACCTGAAGCCTCAGGTGTATGTGATATGAGGTTCCCTAGTGGGATTCCCCCTAGTTTGTATAATATTTGATGGTGTTGTGTAGGGTATATGACCCCGCAGGTAGATAATATTCTCATTGTTCTAATTTAGGACATGGACCCCCTGGGTCATTACTATATATGGTTTTGGAGAGATTTTTTCCTCAGGTGTATTCTATCCAAGTTTTTGGGGAGAGTCTGTCCCTGGGTGATATTTTATTGGTTTTGAGGTAAGTTTTTGTTCCACTAGGTTATATTCTACTAGTTTTGAGGCTTTATTTGGTTCCTCCTAGGTTGTGTGTTATTCTCATAGACATCTGACATTGGTTGAAGCAGATATAGTCATCCTTGGGTGTCGCCTTAGAACCGTAGGGTTGATGTTTATTATTTTATTTATATTTTTCATTATGTTTATTATTCTAAGGATATATCATGTGAATACATAGTATTTATAGGTTATAATAAGGACCCAATTTTTTATGAACTATTGAGTTTTAATCACACTTTTCTCAAGCGGCCTTGTCACTTTGATACCTAAGAAGATATTTTTGTTTTCATATTTGAATAGGTAAGAGATAGTGTTTCATGATTAGGATAAAGTAGCTCAATAGGGATTTGGGGACCAATATGTGATGTGGAATGGTGGTGGTATTAAATCCACCTTATATTTATTTATTTACTTTATTTTTTATATATATGATCTCCCTGTTGGGGGATTAATTTTGATGTATGGTTATATGCTTGTATATTCAATTTTATACCATGATTCTTGGTTATTGGATTTTTCACACTATTATTATTATAATGGATGTGGTTAGGTCATTTATATTATTTATTTCACTCTAATATTATGGTATAGTATCCCCATGAAAACACCTTAAACCCTCTCTACTAGTTGATATCCTTTAGTGTATAGGGAGGTGTGTATGATGTCACATGACAACCCCGACCTAAAAACCGTTGAGCGGTCTCAAGTCGATGGGGTGTTACAGAGCAGTATAAAAGTAAATTTTTCTTTTTTTAACTATTTGGGTATGGTATAAAGATAATAGGGATGGGTTATATCTTGTGATTAACTTTATACTAGTGCTCCATGAACATATTTTTTATGGGAAGTCTAGGTTATTGGGGATATGGGATTTTTTTTGGGTTTTTTATGTTACAATTGATATATTTATTCAAGTATTATGTGTGTATTTTATATTTTTAATTATTTATTTTCATATTGTCCCATTTTCAAAAGGCTTGTGTACATTCATCACTCTTGGCATGTAGGATTCACATGACATTCATGTGCTTGTGTGTGATTGATTTCACCAAATATAGGGGGTCAACTATTTGAAGTGTTAATAAAAACTTATATGAAATTTTCCTATATAACTTTTTGGTGGAATTATACTCACCTAGGCCATGGTATTTCATTATGATGATAGGTTTTTTGGATCTTATGGAGGGTTATTCTTCAATGATGGCTATATAGTACCTCAGTTCAAGGGATATATAGTAACCCTTATAAAGTCACTATAGGAATATAATTCCTTTGTGACAAACCCCTTTTGTCTGATGGTGATGCTGGTTTGGTTACTTAAAATTTAAAAAAAAACAAATAAGGTGTTTCCTATATTTATTCTTGGTGTAATTATACTCAACAAAACCATGTGAGTATGGTTTTACTCGATATGAATCATCATATAATGATGTTGTTATATGTACAATGATGTGACCTGGTCCTCAAGGCATAGTTTGGCATATAGATGCCCAGTGAGGATGGGTTCATGAGTGTGGTTAGTTTATTTATCATGTGATTTTTTATGTTAATATATGAGAACCATAGAGTGGGTGAACTAGCACATGAGTTTCCTTATGATATTTGAGATGGGAGTAGAGATGTTTCCATGTGATAGTTACGATGGGAGTAGGTATGTTGCCTTGTGAGTTGTGGCTTATATGAGACATGGTTTATGGGTTAGGTGGGAGATCATGGAACAATTTAAATGTGGATCATTATTCTGGTGATTTGAGTGTTATGGTCAAATAGTAGGATGCCTTCCTATTATTGTTGAGGTGAGTCTTGATACATGAGGTTAACCCAAGATATGAGTTATCCCAAACTTTTGAATGCCTTATAAATGGTAATCATTGGTGGATGATTTGTATTTTAGACTAAACCATGGGTAGTGATTGTGTTTTGATGTCTATGATATACACAAGAGGTATCATTAGCTGATTTATTAGGTTTGTGAGCCTAGGTTTGATGACATGTGAGTAATCAGAGAATGAGTTGGGTTTTTTGATAGGTTAGTATGAAAGAGTACACCCATAAGATTAGGATGAGATTGATATGAATAGAATAGAAGAAACTATGAGAGTATTGTTGGTGGTTTACTTAGACTAGGTGGAGGAGAGAGAGTATGGGCATGGATTTTGAGAATGTCCTTGATGTGTGGGGGAAAGTGTGAGTCAGTAAAATGTGAATCCCATTAGGTTGTGGATTGATGAGTGGACATGAGTGGATTAGGACTAATAGATTCAATGAATGCTTGTTGTAATTGGTATATGAAGTTTCATTGAGAATGGGAGGAATTACCTATATGATAGATGTTGATATTAGGGATATATCATAATGTGGTGGAACGACCAATCTAACCCTCCATCGTGATAGGGGTTGGCATGATGGGTGATCGTGTCTTGGAAAGAATGACATGTGTGTAATATTGTAATGTGTTTGGGAATTTTACTTGAGGATTGGAGTAAGATAATCCTTATGGTTGGGAGCATACCATTGATTATTTGAGGGTGTGACCCTTTTCATGAATGGAAGTTTAGTGGATGTCAAGGATGGTGTTCCTAATGATTCTATAATGGGTGGCGATTAGTGTTTTATATTAGTGATTAGGCATGAGAGATATAGCCACATTTAATAATTATGTGTGGTAATAGATGAAACATGGGATACAGAGATCAGTGTTGGTTTAGTAGGGAAACAATAAGGACATTCCTATAGTGGGGATCATCTTATCAATCACAGTTGCATGACCCTCATGTTGGTATGGTCATAGATGTGGTGAGATCAGTCGATGGATGGTTGAGGTGGAACTAGGATGTCAATGTGTAGAAATATTTTAATTTATCTAGTTCCTTGAAAGATACCAAATTTTGGATTTGGATGTGTTTTTTGATAAATTATGTGCATTGGCATCAGGCATGGGATAGAGTTTATGTGATCCAAGGGTGATTCAGATAGAAGCTACCTCAATGCTCATGGATAGAGTATGAAAAGAGATTTGGTTGGTCAGGGATACAACTATGGAATTACATCAAGTATTAGGTTTGTAATTCATTGTAGGTATGTGGATGATCTTAGGATACCTTCAATGATTAAGGAATTTTGATTGGGTTATGAGATAGTGCATTAGTGGGTTTGACTGATTTTTTTTCAGGATAAGTCATCTAGGGTGGGATTGAGTGGTGATTTTATATAAAATTTGATGTTGTGAGGTGGAAACCTCATTGATTGTATCGATGGACTATAAAGATCATATTTTGGTAGCTGATTCTTATGGTGGGGACACCATAACCCGGAAAAGACCTTTATGAGGAAAGTCTAATGGTAGGGAGAACCATAAGCCTAGGGATAGATCTACTGGTGACACCTTGGTTTATCATAATATATGGGAGAGGTTGAGAACCATATCAGATTTTTAAATGATGAAAAGTAGGTAGATAGGGATTGGGTGAATGGTATGCCTTGGTGTTTAGAGTTTTGAAATAGAATTGTTTTTTGGAATTATAAAATAGAATGTGGTTATTTTTTTATAAACTCGTGAATAAGTTTGGTTAAGATTGATGGAAAATGGCCACTGATAATTCTAGAGGATGATAAGTATTAATTTGGAGATATTTTAAAACCCCACCCCTTTATGGGTTGTGAGATTCATGAGGAATTTAAATTTTGGTCTTGGAGTAGGGAATGCTTAGATATTTGAGATTTATATTGGAATTCTAAGAATTATAGTTTCTTAACAAGATTTTTTTGGATATGGATTGAGGATCGAGAAGTTTTTTAAGTGATCAAGTGAGTGTCAGTAGTTTCATGTGGAAATTTTTATTTATAGAAGGGTTTTCCCCTATCGCATGGTTACTGCATAGTTAAGGAAAACCCTTTTTTATTCCATATAAAACAATGTGGATGACTTTTTCCTTGAGTTTCCTTGCGCACATATTGGAAAACTATACAAGGAAACCATGCATAGTGTTGTAATTTATTGTATAGGTAGTACATGGTTAATGAATAGTTGGTAAACTATGTGGACAAACTATGTGGCATGGTGAATCTTAGACAGTGTGATCTTCATGGTCAGTGCAATGTTTGGTAAACCATATATCTAAACCATACAGATGCTCATATTTTCTTAAAAAATAGTAAATGGACATTTTCCCCTTATCATTTTAAGACATGGACCGTTATCCTTTCCATCTCATGTGGAAAAAATAGGGGAGTGACCCTCCCCTTTCTCCTTCAATTATCCTTTATTTGGGGTATTCTTGATGGTTATTTCTATAGTGATTTAAGGTGATTTTTTCCTCCTTCTTCCTATAGTTTTTTCACCCTTTTTCTCCTTTGATTTTTCTTTTCTAGTTAGGATTTTGGAGAGATGATTCCACTAAATCATATTGGAATCATCCCATATAATAGAGAATTCATGTGTAACATGTAGATATGGTCTTGAGATGAGTTATTCAAGACTTAATATGTTATTTTATTTGATTTATTTCACAATGAATTTTTAAAAGGTTTTTTATTAAATTGTGTTTAATTGGTTATTAATTTAGCTGGTTAAATCATGTCTTTTATATGTATTAGGTCTAGGTGTGTTCTGAGAGTGAATCATACCCCGTTACTCATGGTTTCATAATATTTTCATCTCTTAGTGTGTTTTAATCAATTATTCTTTTTGGTTAAATTAAATAATTAACTATATAATTATTTATAATTATTTATTTTGATACTATGTCTAGGGATAGTAGCTTGAGTGTTGATATGGGTTAGGTGAGGATAACCAGTATTTCTTAAAGGTTATAACTCCATATATAGTAGTCATTCACTTTAAAATCTCCCTAAGTATATGAATTTATTTCGTATCATGTGATATGTGATCTCACCACGTATGCATGATCAACCTTAAATTAAATAAATTGTTCGTCAATGCCTACAGATAAAACTGAAGTTTCAGGGACCATAACAGACCTTGAACACTGTTTGATTCCTTGGTTATTTATTCCTAATGGATTGATCATAAATATGAGTCATGAGATACATGGGGACTAAAGGGGTGTCAATGAAATGAAATAACATAGTGGACCTTAGTAGGTTCCATTAGTTTCTTAAGATGGGGAGAGTGATGGATCAAGAATGGTTGATCTATGAATAGTCCATATAAAACATTTAAGTGCTTTATAGCCTTTGTGGATAGCTAACAAAAAAGTGGGGTGAGTGTTCCTACCCTACTAGCATGTGAGTACCTGGGTGGGTATACCATCAGTAGGATGAAGGAGATGTTGGGTGATAGAGGACCAACATAGATTGAACTTGGGATTAAGATGAGGTTTATTCCATCTCTATAATGTAATTAGTCCATGATATGATCATGGTGGTGTTGATTGATGTTATTCCCTTTGAGTGATGGGTGCTGACCTGAGAGGTGGTAATGTCATTGAGGAGCCCATGTAGGGTGTTCGAATGTAGGATTGTCCCAGGGGACCCCAAAAAGTTCCCTAGTTTCATAATGACCCAAGAGGGGGTTAGTGAGGGAAAGTATGTGTTTTTTATCTCAGGTGTCACCTTAGAACCTAAGGATCATTCATGATATCCTAGAATATACACAGTGATAGGGATGCATTGTATGCTTGAGAGGATAACCTGGGATACTTGTTCCATGTTTGGGAGAGTAACCAACATGTGTGGTATGGCATTAGGTTTTGGGGAGGATTTTCATTAGGGTATATTCAATGTGTGTGTGTGTGATGTATATATCTGAGTTTTTGGGGTGATTTGAGGTCCCTGGATATATGTGATATATGGGTTATAAAACACTAGGGTGGGATGTGGTCCCTTGGGTAATGATGGCCTAGTAACTGTTTTGGGTAAGGAATGTGTCCCTATGAGTATATTATAGTTCTAGGGTTTGATGCCTTGATTGAAAGGTACTTTAGGTTCTGAGGGTGAGTTGTAGGCCCTGAGTGCATATGGTGTTAGGTTTTGGGGTGGAACTCCCCTTGAGTTTTATGATATATGATAGTTCCAGGAAGGGGATGTGACTCCCGAGTTCATGATATTATCATGGTTCTAAAGTATGATATGGATCCCCTAGGTGGTTATTATAAGAGGTTATAGGGATATTATTCCCCTAAGTATATGTTATTTGAGGTTCAAGAGATAATATTCCCCCTGTGTGATATTCTATTACTATTTTGTAAGGATGGGGTTCCCCTTGGATGAAATTCCACTAGCTTTGCGGATTGATGTAGCCCCCCCCCCATGTGGTGTGCTTATGCTTCAAGACATCCGACATTTTCTAAATAAAGTATGGTCGACCTTGGGTGTCACCTTTGAACTTGAGGTTCAACAGTGAATACTTTATTATGATTATTCACTATGTTTATTGTTCTAATAAAATCACATGTGCATACATATTATTTATTGGTTATCTTAAGGACACTATTGGTGTTATCCTACTAAGTTTTACTCAAACCCTATGCAGGAGGCCTTGGTTCTTTCATACCAAATAAGACCTCATTTTTCATAGGTTCTATTTAGATGAAGCCCTAGTGTTTCATGATTGGGATGTAGTAACTTGAGTGGGATTTAGATTCCATGATTCAATGAGGCTCGTGGATGGTGGTAGAGACTCCTTTTATTTATTTCTTTTACTTATTATGTATATATGTGATTATCCCAATGGTAGATCAATTGGGATATATGACTGTAATCTTACATATTCATTATTATAAAATAATTTTTATTTATTAGTTTTTGTGTAATCTGATTATTATTATGGATGTGGTTTAGTTATTTCCACTATTTATTTCACTCTGATATGAGGGTATAGTCTCCCCATGGTAACACCTTAGACCCTCACTACTAGTCAGTAGCCTCTGGCATATATGGAATTACACCTAAGGTCACATGACACCCCCAACCCAAATATTATTGAGTTGTCTCAGACTGGTGGGGTGTTACCCCTATTATTAGGATATCACACATCAAGGGTCATTTTAGGTCACCTATCTAGGTTCTTAGGGTCAAAACATAATGAGTATAACCATCATGGGATTTGAGTCACAATTCTACATTACTTTATATAAAGAAATCATACATCGAAGACCATGGTGAAGATGAACAACACTCATAGGACCACTCATGGGTCTATCATCTCCTATTCTATCTATAATAAATGAAGATAACAATACAATTATATAGAATGTGCTTCCCATAATTTATATGAAACAATCCACACTATTAAAACCCAATATAAAAACTAGGTACCACCTAACATGGCTTAGCTAATTCATTCTCATTAAATATCACTTACCACCTACCATGGATTAGCTAATTCATTATCATTAAATATCACTTATTTATTTGGATTCAAATGGCATAAATATTAAAACCTATAACAACCCCCCCCCCCCAACTTACTACATAATAAGTGAAAGATGATTAAATATTGATGTAAACACAAATAAAACACAAGATGTGTGATAAACTTGCCTATAGAACTCCCCTGTGATAGATAACAGTTTAATCCAACCAAGAACGGAGATAATTAGACACTTATAAGGATAGAACAAAGGGAGAGGAGTGAGGGTCGTGCAACTAGATAAAAATGGAGAGGGGGTTAAACATTTTATAAAATTTAAAAATTTAATTAATTAAATTAAAATTCAAAAAAAAACTCTCAACTACCTAATGAAAAATCCCATGGCCTCTATTAGTTACCTGTTTTAGGGGCACCAACCACCCATTGTCCCCACAAATCCACCCCCTCTCCCTAGGGTTCCACTAAGCACTTGATACTAGACCATTGGGAAATTGGTGGAGTTTTTCAAAAAAAAACTCTTGAACCAAATCGAAATCTTCAAAATCAACCCCCAGGACCCCAAAAACACCTCTAACACTCAATAAAAAACTACATAAGGTTAGGTGAAAATTAGTTCATTTTAATACTTCTAAAATATATATATTTTTACAATGATTCCTTTGAATAAACTCAAACTCGAATTTTATTTTGACCTTCATTCCTCTTCTTATCTTCATCGTCATCTAGGTGGAACTTTCATATCTTATAATGATTTTCATATCAGACCATAAGTATATGTCTTCATGAGTACCTGTAAGACACAACCATACTATATATGTATATGATATATGTTAGTGTTTCATTTACTCTTTACTGGGATAAGATTCTATAGATGAATCCAAATTCGATATCCATGCCATGACACCATCAAAATTGATAGTTTTTTAAATAAATATAAATTCCTTAGTAAGAAATAATTATTTTTTATTATATAAAAATCTTTTTACCTTATCATAAAGTCATCATGTCAAACATAATCTTCATAATCCATATATAACTTCTCAAAATCCAAAAGTCTTTTTTGTAAGATATGTCAAGGAATATAATCAACTCCAATATCTTCCTTGATTTATAGACAACTTGAAATTTTTAATCTTTGATCTCTATATCATATAGGATGATATACCTTCCTTGATGTACATACACAACTCCAACTTATCGTGAATTTTCTCATCATTTAATAACTCTTCATGGAGTATTTGTACTCCTTTATTCCCATAAACACATGGTTGTTCTCTTATCATAGAATATTCATGATCTCCTTCTTAAAATTACATTTTTAGGAAGAATATCTTCTCTAACATTGAATTAAAATCCAAAATTTAATACATGGGATCATCAATATCCCTAATTTAATTTTCTAAAAACCTGTGATCATCATAGATCCTGATATTATTTTTTAATACACCATGAAAAACATTTGAAATAGAATTAGTAACACAAAGTACTCAATTACCCTTTACTTCCAAGTTCCCAATAAAAAATACCCTTGGATTCACAAATTACAACTTTAGATTTATGAGTTCTATGTTCCATTTTGAAAACATAATATAAATAAAATAAAATAGAGTAAGGTAATGTGGGTATATCTCATTCTCTCCCATTTGAAATTTCTTTCCCCTTTCAATAATAATTTCTCTTTATTTTTCAATATGAGAAGAAAAATATAAAATGAAATAAATTTATTTTTAACTCAAAATTAAGGGATAAGAATTTATTTCTAATCTTGACCACCCTTCACCTTATTTATCTATAAGACAACCATTAAAAATAACCTATATAATATTTATATTGAATGGTTGATAATAAAAATATTAATAATCACTCTAATACTATGAGAGAAAACTTGTTGTTGGAGATATTAATAATAAATCAACATTACTATTATTTCAAAAAGTGATTGTCAAAATGAAATTATAATGATCCATAGTGTGACACCAAAATATATTTGATACTAAATGATAATTTTTCATGATAAAAATAATTCAAAAACCACTTGTAACAATATCCTGAATAATTATATCAAAAATCCATATTATCAAATAAAAACATCGCTAAAATTTTATTTTGAACCAATTTATATAGAATAAATAATTTAGGAAAACAAATAGGTAAGATGTTTCTTCATCTCATATCTCAATATTTTGGAAGAGGTTTCCAATTTTGAAATATCTGTGTATTCATAATATATCTAGAAGTCTCTTTAAGAAATTTATTCAACACTTTCTTTCCATTATTCTTATCAAGGTCCAATTTATATTTTTTGGGATAATTATAAAAATTATTTTTCATATAAATTTTATACTAGTCAAAACATTAATCTATTTAATCCTTTTGATTTATGAGAGGACTATTTGGGTTTATTCATGTATAAATTGAACTTTCCAAATTTTAGTAAAATTTTCAACAGCTCTTTTCATGACTAAGTTCATCTTATTCTCATGATTCATTTCTCTTTAATACTTATTAGATAGATCTTTATATTGATATGCCTATTGTATCTCAATATATTATCTCCTTCTTTAGGAATACTCCTTTTTTTTCTTAAAATCTAGAATGTTATACCAATAATTTCCTATAATGTAGCCAATGTAACCGCACATCATGAAACAACCTTGAGTCTATCTTTCTTCCATGAAACATGTTTTCTATCATGATTTCATGGTTTTTTCGATACATTCTTCTCAATAACAACAACATTTTTACCCTTTTACATTGAGTAATTTGTTAACCTCTTTTTCTCATGGGTGATTCCTACCCTAGACTCTTCCCCATACACCTTTAGTGAGATAATATTCTTCCAAACTTGTATATTTCTCTTATATCCATGATAATAATAATAATTTCTTCACAAGGATGATTTCTCTTTATGCATCCCATTCTTCATAGCCTATTCACCCTTAGGCATAATCTTCTATGGGATGTTAATCTTTGTGTTGCACCTATTTTTCACAACCCATTTATATATGAGTCTTCCATATTTTAAGGTTTCGTATATCATTGATTAAACTTTCTTCTAAAATAGATTTTTATTTCTTTTATATATCAAAGACTAATCATATTAATTTCCCTTGATAATGTATTTCTCTTTTTTTATTTTAGATATCACTGAGTGTTTTCTTCCAACAGCCAATGAAATATTTTATCCATTCCCATTTTACTGCTCAAAAATCTATTGTTTCAATAAATAAATGATATATTATTTAGCATAAAAATATTAATAAAAAATATAAATTCATCAATATCATTCTATTTAAACATAGAGAGATCCAAATAAAAAACTTATTATTGAGTTTTGATTAAAATCATATTGGACACAATATTATCTTGTAATCCTTGAATAATATTTCAATAAATTGAAAAACATTACTTTCAGGATGAAATATCACTTTAAAATTTTGATACCACTAGCTCAAACATATCTACATCTCCATACTCTGTAAAAAATAATCATTTTAGTTTTGAAATTTCACTTCTCAACTTCTTGTTTTCTTAACCAAAATATTTATAATATTTAAGATAGGTACTTGATTTGTTAGTGTTATACACATATGTGTCATCATAATTGGTTATACTTATTTCTCCTTAAGTACATTCTTCACAATAAATATCGGTTACCTATTTTTTATGAAAATAAGTTGAGATATAATGGTTTTTATTATCTTCCATATTTGGTGTTTGATCAACCAATTTTGATTTAAATGCACTAGTGTAAATATCAGTATGATCATAGTTCATATATATTGGGTATACATCATTTATTATAGATGATAATTTTCTCTTATTATTTGTCTCCTTATTGTATTTATTTATCATTATCTTTCTATACATATCCTCTTATTTTTTATTGGAAACATTTTCAAAAAAATATACAAAGATATCATTAAATTTCACTTCAAAGTTAATAGAAGAAAATAAAATCTCAATAATAATAATAGATATATTTAATGCTAAATATAACTCTAAATTATTATATTCACACCACTTAATGAATTTAATTCACAATATTATGGTGGTAATTAACTCAAATAATAAATCATATATCAATTTATAAATGCATTAGTATATAGGGGTCATAAATTAATATTGAATAGATATGACACCAAGATATGTTGTCTCTAATTTCAATTTATAGAGGATATAAAAAAAATTGATAGATACATAGGAGCCAACACACAATCTAGTACTAATTGCGAATCTTAATAGCAGATATTTTGACCATTGGGGATGAATCAGTGATCATTGTATAATTCAAAAATTTATCCATTTTTCAACCAAATTACTCTCATTGTTGATTAGTTCTTGGATCTTGACTTAAACTAATAACCATGTAATATATAAAATTAATAAAGAACGCAAAAACCAATATTTACAAGATTCACTAAAACTTTACAAATTTATAGTCCTTAGTGATTGGTGGTTCAAATCTTGAATCTCATGGCCTTTTTATTTCTTATCAATGAATAATAAATAGATAATAAAGGTCGTCCCAAAATCGGTATAAATATACCTATTGACACATCATGTGCATCCAAAAAAAATCATTACTAAGTATTATAAATATGAAAAATATCTAAAATAGAATAATTTTACAAAGACAATTGCCTTCCCTTGTTCTTGATAAGTGTATGGTGATTTCCTTGAGTATATTAGTCATATAGAATCACCAAAAATAATCTTCCTTCATGCCTTAAAATATTTCGATAAAATATTCATGCATTCAAACTCAAAGTCTTCCTTTAATCTTTATAATATCATCTTAATGAATTATCATAAGATCTTAAATTTTTTTCCCTTATTATTCTTTGGATATCTTTCTCTTTTATGGCTCTGAAAACTGATCTATTTTTTCATTTCAGTCACACCTTATAGTATTCTTAAATTTCTATAACAACAACCATTTATTTATAGATATTCAAAAAAATGACATGTTTATTAAAATAGTGGTGTGTTTATTATTAAAAATAAAATCTAAAAATATTGGATCATATCTTTTAAATATAATTAAAATTGGTAAAATGATTCACTAAGAATCTATATAGGTCTAGAATATATCTTGAAATGTTTTGGGAAATCATGAAATGTACATTAAATTTCAATGAAACCTAAATCCAAAAAAATGGAATTTTGATCTTTACATGTTAACCATGTATCTTTACTTATTTTTTTATATTTCTTAATTTATCCCACTATTTCATATTTTGGATAACCAATTCATGTTTTTAGTACTTCTAAATTTCTATATTTACATCAAATATATATTCCAAATCATTCATAAAACCATGATATTTAATGATGAATCATGACATGTTTCATGAAACCGTGATGTGTTTTCCTTCTCATGTCAACAAAGTACAAATCTATATCTAATTATTCAATCTATAGATTTCTATAAAACTTCTATAAATTGACCATTAAAACCATGACATAGCCCATGACATATTGTAAAACCCGTATTAGATAGTAGCTTCATAAATATACCTTTTTCTTTATATGCTTGTAACTATAACATACAATGACATAATTATTTACCTCATGAAATAAGAATAACATGTAAAATTACCATCATGGAATATTTTTCTCCAAATGTATTTTCTTTTAAATTTCTCCCTAGTGAATGTATTCGCACCTTCTTTTTTCATTCTAATATTCAATAAATGATCCTTTATCACGATTCCTTTGAATTAATTTAAGCTCAAATTTTATTTTGAGATACATTCCTCTTCTTATTTTCTTTATCATACATATAGAAATTTCATAAAATATAGAAATATTCATATCAAACCACTAGGATATATTCCTAAGAGTACCTAAAAGAAACAACCATAATATATATATATGAAAAATATCATTGATTCGTGTAATTTTTAACAAGAAAATAATACATATACAACTTTTATTTGCAGATTTATACCACCAAAATATTATATGAGAGAATATATTTTGAGAGAATATATTTTGAAAAATATTTAATAGAGAAATTAAAATAAAAAGAATGAAGAAATTTATTCCCATGAATATCAAAGTAGATGTCCAAATATTTTTTTAAGAAGGAAAGAGCTAGAATCCCCCTTACTTTGATTATAAACATTAAACTCAAGGTGGGAAAGAGATGATAAATCACTTTAAAAGGTTAATTGTTTATCTTTAACTAACAACTAACTTCTTAAAAGATAATACAATTAAATTCAATAATCCATTTGAATATAAACAACTAAGATCATACTCAATATAAGATAAGGTATGAAAAAAAAAGTCCTTAAAAATTATAATATTTTGATAACAGGGATCCTTTAAATATGCATATAGATATTCAAAGAATTTAAAAAATCGATTAGACAGAAATATTTGTAAATAAATTAAAAAAACTGAAAATAAATTTAAATTGAAATTTCAAAATGAAATTTAAAATAAAATTTAAAACAAAATTTAAAAGGTATTTTAAAATTAAATTTAAAAATAAATTTAAAAATTATTTCATGAGATAAATATTAAAAAATGATTAGATATGATTTTCAAGATTAAACATTATTATATATTATATTCAAGATTATGGGATATAGGTGAGATGATAAAAGATAGATCATTAAAAAAACTCCCCTGTATAAAATAATTAAAGCATATAAAATTTCAAATAATTCTTAGATTTTATTCTTCAACTCAACTATATGGATTTATTATTTATATAACAAACAGTATTAGATTTGGATCATCCATTTTGTTTCCTTGGTTATATAGACACCAAAAGATATTTCAATGAGATTTAGTGTCATTTCCCTATAAGATATCAAAAGATAGTGCCTTTTGGTACCCAGAGTTTGGTTCCATCATTTTGATTCAATGAGAATTGAGATGAAGAAACAATTTTGGATCTAAAAATATTAACCAATAATGATTTAGGAACCCAAACTTTTTTGGTATGAATTTTTGTTTTTAAAAATTGAGAATAAAGATGAATTCTTTTTTGTCGTGATATCTATCATTTTTAAAATTATATTCATAATATATATGATTTAATTTCTTATAATAATTATAAAATTTATTTTGATAAATTCCATTTAAAAAAGTAGTTTGTTTAGAATTTTTATAAAAACTTAATTGATTTGAAAAACAAAAACCATAGTAATTTTTAATATATTTTTTAGAGCCCAAAATCTTATTTAAATTTTTTCCCTAAAGTAAATTAATAAACTTTATTTTTAATATCTTTCATTTGAAATTCCATATTTTCATCATTTTTTTGGTATTTTAATTTTAAAATAAAATCGACTTTTTCTTTTAAAATTTGATCTTTTTTTAAAACAATAAGTTTTTATTTCTTCATAAGATATTTTAATTTTTAAATAAGATCATAAAAACCATTTTGAATTTCATTTTTATCATTGATAATATCTTCATAAGTTAAATAAAAGGTGGGATGTGTAGAAGAGTGAAAAGAGGAATGAGATGAAGAAAGAGAAATTTTGTAACTAACCTCAATTTCATACTCAACATGTGACATGAGACAATTAGGACTTTCATTTCTTGATTTTTATGTATAAATTGATTCCTTACTATAACTTCAAGTAGAGACCCTTAAAGAGTTCTTACCTTTCATCTTGTATTTTGACTTTTTCTTATTCAAGGGACAATTAGGTTTGATGTGAACCTTCCTTTTATAACCAAATAAATTTAATTCTATAATTTAAATTTAATCTGTATTTACAGAACATTGAATTATTTTGCCATCACCATCACTTTTTTAAGAGTTTTCATTGATTTTTTTGAAGTAGATGGTCTATTTTATCTCTTTGTCTTGCATGGATTTATTTGTACCTTCATAAGATATTTTTAAAAGTTTCCAAATTTCATAAGTGGATTTTCATAATAAATTAAATTTTAATTCATTTATATTTAATCCAAATTATAAAATATTCATTTCTTTTCTATCAAGTTCCAAAAGAGCAATGTCATTAGGAGTCTAATTTTCCTCTAAAATATTTGAAATTTAAAAAACATGAAAAAATGAAATAAATATGATAACTAATACTACTAAGAAAGGTTTACATTTGATTCTTACAATAGGAATAATTGATTCCATCAAAAATAATATCTTATAAAAAAGATTACGTTAAAAAATAAATCTTTGAATTTGATTAGGATTTTAAAGCAAAATTTTAAAAATAAACATAATTTTTAAATCAATAATATTTTTGAAAAATATCAAATTATTCCTTTGATACCAAATATAGGTCAGAGATAGAAGATAATATGAAAATACGGGGTGAATTTACCTTTAAAAAATTAAAGGAAATAAATCCAAAAGAATCAAAATTGAAAGCGTAGAAATATAATTAAATATAATAATAAAATAATAAGAATAAATTAAAGATTTATTTAAGAATAAATTGATTAAGTGAGTTTGATATATTAAATAAATTGTGAAATGAATGATTAAAGGTAATAAATAAATTAAATTTTAGAAATTAGTTAGGAAAAGGTATTTGGTAAGGATGTTTGATAATAGTATTAATAGGTACCCCTATTTTTACCACCTAAACCCTTAAGTATTTAATATATTAGTCCCTTGGATTTATTGGTATCCAAGATACCAAAACTATCAATTTATTTTTAGGTTATAGAAATAAACCAAATGAAATAAATACTAGCTCTTTAACGATGAATCTAGAAACCTTCATAAGAAATATCCTCTTGTATTTTTAAAGGAAAAATACAAGGTAACCTTAGTCCCTTACTTTAATGATAATAAGCACAAAAATTGAAGAAAGATGATGAGGAAGATCTTTTTATCTTAGTCTCAATTCTCCCAAATAATATGATAAACCCAAGGGGAGAATGATAATAAAAGAATAGAATGATTTGAATATTGTAATTTATTTCACACTCAAGAAGTAGAAATAAGATATAGAAATAAAAGCACTTTGAGAGCAATTGATCACATTAGAAATTAGATAATGATTGTTAATTAATTTTGATGTTGTGTTTAGATTTTCAAGGACTCCAAAGGTTTCTATTTATAGACTTCTCATCTTTTAGAAATGTTCTATAATACCTTGGGAGTCTTTAAGTTGAATACATCCAAGTTTAATGTATTTTGACCATCATTTGTTAAATCATTCTATATCTTTTTAAAAATAATTAACTCAACAAATATAAGGAAATAATTAGTCAATTCAAAAAATAATAATAATAATAATAATTCTAGAATATTATAGGAGTGAGAAATAGATAAAACAATTATTGATAATATTATCATTTTAAATTAAAATAATTTGAAAAATTCAAACTCAATTTAAATCATCTGTTGGAAAGTTTAAAATGCTTTTGAAAAAATAGGTCAAAGAAAACACATAAAATATCACATAGTGTTATTCTATAAAATTAAAAAAATTAATTTCAAATAACTTTCCATTTTTAAACATGTGATGATATCAAACTTTAAATATTTTGAGTTTAAAATAAAAAAACCATGTTTTAATAAGTTCTTTATACTACAACATGATTTTACAAACATTAAAATCAAAGAAATCAACTCAAAATAAATAATTTGAATTTATTGAGTTTCATGCTATAAAAATATGTGTTAATGAATAACATCTTTTATCTTTATAAAAATGTGTTCAAAACACTATAAAAATAATTTTCATATGATCTATAACATTAATATGAATTTATAAAATCATTAAAATATTTTAAACACTTGTAATTGACATACATAAAATCAAAATTCCAAGAATATCAAAAAAATAGAGTAAAGTGGAAAACCATATTCATGTAAGGGTCAGATTACATGCCACATAATAGTAACCTTCACAAAAAAGATATTGTGTAGAGTTAATAATTAAAATATATAGGTTTTTTAAAGGTAATAGGGAAAATAAATTTGTTGCATAAAGGTATATTATTTTGTGTAAGGGTACACCAAAATTTAAACTCTCTATATAAGGTATTGGCATTCATTGTGTAAAGGTAGAGGAGAAATTACATAAAGGTAAGAAAATAGTCACATAAGGGTAATAGTATACTACGTAAGGGTAATATAATAATTTATCTACTCACATAAGGGTAAGATAGAACATGAGTAAGCATAAAATAGATATCATGTAAGGGTAACAGGGGGTTATAACCACTACATAAAGGTAATTAATACTCACATAAGGGTAAGCATAATTTTATAAAGCATGTGTGAGTAATACAAAGTTGTATAAAGGAAACTCCTACACATGAATTGGGGTAAATGGGAAATATAAAAGCATGTTTAAGGGTATAGTTAACTCATATAGGGGTAATGAAGCATGTGTAAGGGTAAAACCATGTTATGTATATGTAAATAAAATATTTGGAAAAATATTTTTTCACATGATTTAACAAAAAAATTATATATAATAATAAGAATAATAAAAATAAATGACAAATAATAAAATAATAATGATAATAAATGAATATTAATTAATTAAAAATAAAATAATAATGAATAATTAATAAAAAATTAAACTTAACAAATTTTTTATAAATAAAAACAATAATATTTTTAAAAATAAAAATAATAAACAAATAAATAACAAAATAATAAATAATAATAATAATAATAATAAAACACTAATAATTTTTATGATCGTTAAAATCAAATAATGGTGAGAAGCGCAACATTGGGATTTTTGGCTAAGTGGGGAATGATGAAAAGAATAACCCCAACTCAAATATTTACTCTAGAGGACTTGATAAAACTCTTGATCTAGAAGACATTCCATCTTGGAACATGTCTAAGGTGTACCTCGTCCACAAACTCAACATTCTCTTGGTCATGGTTATGCTACCCTGAAGAGGGTCCAACTCTTTTTTACCTTGATAGATAGTTTTTTTATGAACAATTCTCAAATTCCATCCATGGTAGTGTGGTAAAATCATGAATTTAGGTAAAAATCAACCAAAAAATCACTACACCACAAGGGTTAAATAAAATATACGAATTACTATCTAGTCATAGGGTTTCCCGATCAGACCGGAAGTGTGAATATTTAACTCATACCAATCCTCTACCACACAAGGAATAGGCTAGCCTCAAAAACCTATGAGGCATTCATTTATAGAATACTCCCATAACATCCAAACTATATATAGACCTAACTGACTTATCAAAAATTAGTATCCAATCCATAATAAAATCACCACCATGTACAGTGGTGGATGATATTCCCTCTACTCATGGGGAAAGGATACCTATCATTTTGTCTCTGAATCGATGCCTCATTACTCAACTGATCAGTGGTGGGAGGCTTAAACATCAAATTTTGAACATCATAATCTTACCTATGAATATGATTTGGATGCCTATGAGTAACATTCCCAGTTAGATGGGATGAACACACAATTACAAAAGAATATTTGGGTGATCTAACTTATAATTAACATAGAATATAACATAACTAACCACTATATGATCCATGTACCAAATTTTACATAGAAAATGATGTTGTAGAGTTCTGAATCAACTAATAGGTTATAAGAGTCCCAATGAAAGGATATCTTGGTCTTTGTACTTATATTAGTCTCCCTAGTTATATAATTGAACTCAATACCCCATTAAACTCACTACCACAAATTCCCAAACTAATCCTTACAAGAAAACTATCTTCAAACTCTGTACCTATGACTCAAATTGCTCTAATACCATTCTGACACCATATAACTCACAGGGGACCCATATTGGCCAATGGTAGTCTATGTGTTCCAACCTAATCCTACCTCAAATAATCCAAAGACTAGATACTAGTACCAATAAGGAATAAACATACATGATAGGCCTTAACTTATAACAACATATAACATAAATGTGCCTAGAATACATAATAATATCCAAGAACACCAGTGATATATATAATCAATTAAACTATATGAAAATACATGAAAGATACATCGACAATAATTATAACTATATAAAGGAAAAACCCAAAGGGGGAATATAAATTCAAAAGAAAAAAACTGGTTTAACCGAATAAAGGGTTGGGAATACACCTCCTTATTATATACTCTCCTAGAATTAACTCCACTAGCCACCATATCCCACTAGGATCTATCATCAACTGCTATGTATTGGCTCCACCATCTCCATGTTCACCACTAACAATCCAATTTGTAAAATTTCTATATAGACACAACACATGTGGGAACAAATCTCATGTAGGGTGATTATAAACATACCTAGTAGAAAACCATAAAAACACAAAGTAATAATAGAAAAATAGGTCAGCATAAAAACCAAGTTTGAGAGAATATGAAGCATAATCCAAAGGAAATAAATATGATGTAAATTAAAGACAACAATAGGAAAGGAATAACTCCAATATTTTTATCTCAACTTTATAAGAGTCATATATCACAAGCATCTAGAGATACATGTTGTCTTTATAATCTCAAAAAATCTAATTTTATGGACTAAATTTAGGTTATATCGCAAAGGAAACTGAATATTCTTGATATATCTCAAAACCTGAAATGTCAATATAATTCATCATCGCACCTACTCAGACCACAGACTCTCATGCTTCCTCGCTGTAATTGTGATAGGGGACCTGTGCCTCATTTTTGAGTGTACATCAGGTAAGGGGGTATCATAAACTATCAAATTAAATTCCTATAACATATCCCTTAGGTAAATACAAACCTATATAAGTAGAGGACTTGTACCCCATCACATGGGAGCATACCGACCCCACATATAGTATAGGGTAATTTCACCTCATCGGGATTAAGGTGTTATAAACATCATACATAAATGGAGTACTCACATCCCAAGGATAGATGTTATAACCCAAAATCCTATAGGGGAGTACCTACAACATAATACATATAGTGGACCCATCCCCTATCCTAAGAACATCTATATGGGTTTTACCATATTTTTTCTAGCACCGAATGACTCACCCATGTACCAAAATCATCTCTATGAATATAAGGAACATATTTTATCCTATAAACTTTTAAAGAAACCCCAAATATCAATGAATCATTCACCATCACACTCTACATGAAAAATAACTCCAAATAGATTACTCATGCGTCTAGTTCTGACACTCAGGTGAGAAAATGTTAGGGATTCCATAAACTTTCTAGTGCACAGTATATAACCTTAGGGTACATGGAATGTAGTCTCTAAGTGTTCACTAGGTGAGTTCATAAGTTTTCCAGAATGAGTGGATTCAAATTACATCATATCTACAATAGGTTACATGGAATGTGGGAATCCCTACTCCATTTGGGCGTGTATCACTAGCATAAGTCGAGTTGTATGTTAGGATACATGATATTCACTTTATATCACATGACATGTAGAACAACATGGATATATGGAATATAATCCTAATTCACAAAAATTCACTTCTTCCGCTATGCATGGTGTATGTTATGGGACAAACCTTATATGTCACCATCTGTTGACTTGGAATGTACTCAGGTATACGTTGAGGCATGTGGTTCTAAGTCACATGACATGTGACCTAAGGTCAAACCCTATGTAATATTTATATGGATGTGTAAACCCTATCACTTCACCATGAGAGAAACACAATGTATGACCAAGATTACTGCACACCATGTAGTTATGTTTTCTATATTTGGAATGCATGATAACCAATGATCCACTTAGTGACTAGTGTCAGTTCCTCCACCTTCAACCACACCTATGGTGTCACCCAACCTTGATGCCCTTTGTCTTTCCATTTCACTTTATAGAAGCCTCCTGGGTTATTATTTTTCATTATATCCTTCCAAACCATCTCCTATGTTTAATTTTATGTCCAACACCAACTGAAAATCCATTGTGCGCTCACTGCCTTGTTCACACATGTACCTCCATCTACCTCTTTCCCATAATCATTTCACATAAAAAAATGAACTAATAATTTGATGAATAAATATGAAGAGTTGAATAATTGTGGCTGGTGGGAAATTATAACCACCCAAAATCGAGTTAAAATTCACATTTATCAAGGAACTCAAGAAAATGAGAATCAAAACAATTTTCTTAGAATTAATTATTTCACCATTTTCCATCATCAATCGACACATGATGGTCATAATTATTCAAATTATTAATATTGTTGTTGTTATTATTATTATTATCATTCATCTCATAATTCAAATAACTAAGAACCAAAAAAAAATTATCCCAAATAATCAATTAAAATATGATCAATCATGTAATATAATAAACAATTCCAAGCCACATTAATTTAAATCATAAATCACTAATATTATATTATCTTGAATATACACACATTTTTCAATAAAAAGGAATTTTTAAATAAAGGAATAATTTCTTTAATCACAATAAATCTGTATTCAAATGAAATTTATAAAATCTTTTTTTTTATAATTTTACATAAAATTTTGATTTGATTCAAACAATAAAAATTACCTTATTTTAGAAAATTGTCAATTTTCTAATGAATAATTATATATATAGTTAATCAAATAATTTCATCATGTTACCACCAAATAAATTGTGTGATTTGAAATTGATTGTAAGAGGTTTTAATCACACATAAAACATGGTGAGAACAATAGAACTATCTGACCTTAATGGAAATATCATTTTAGTTTTATCATTTCATCTTGATATGCATTCATTATCATCGCCACCTCAAAAAAACATAAAGAAAATGAAAAACACTTAAATGATTATAGAATATCAAGTTGTTTATATTCTAGTTTTCACATCTGGTGTTGATGGAAAATCTAGTATAACTGACATAACAATCATATTTATAACCTGGGGTTAGGTCATGGGTGTCGAATACCAGGTATTTTATTTAAAACCCAAAAATTCTTGATCCTAGGCCCTATTACTAATCACATACCTTATACATATCCTAGGTAAAACAATTCATTCTAAACAAAACCACGGTTTCATAATTCCCATCCAAGATTCATTTTAGGAAATACAAACTTTCACGCTTATAAAATAAATTTTTTATTTATTTAATAAATTTTAAATATCCCTTAAAATCCAAATAGCTCATAACTTCACCAATATTCATCCCATGAGTATTTACCACATTTTTAACTCAATAAAACCATATTATAAAAAAATGAGGTTAAACACTAGGGTAAATTTACCATTTTACCCATTTAGGGGACCCATGACTTTGAAACTCAATAAATTAAGCCTCATTGAGGAAAAAATATATGGGATGCTACATAATTTTTTTATTACTATTATATGAATAAAAAAATAATTTTATTATGTAATAAGTGTATTCCCTAAAAATTATCCAGTGAAGATTAAAATTCCACCCCTTGTGGATACAATAATCTTACTTATTCAAAATGGGTTAGCCATGGAAAAAATCCATGGATCTAAAATTTATTAAATAAGATTAAATATACAAGAATATCAAGGAGTAAATGTTCAAGTGAAACACCACCATACCAAAGAAAAAAATACACATATAGCACATATCATAGAGATCATCTCTTCTTGTACTGGCCCCGACTTCGAACCCCCCCCCCCCCTCGAGAAGTAGGGTAATGACCTCTTCTCTATTACATCATCTTTGATGGTGAATCATCTGTCGAGATCTCCTGAAATATAGTCAAGGCAGCCTCCTCATGGACATCCTACGTAATAGGACCATCCTACATAGCTGGATCACCCTGGGTAGCCACCCCTTGTACTATATCCTGTAAAGTAGGACCATCTAGCACAATAATCTTACTAACCACACAAAATATTATGTTTGTTTTTATTTTCATTCATGTGTTTCTGTTATTGATAATTACATAGAGTCTAAGTCATATCGATGTTTCCTTATAGTATATTCAAGTAATCATTATAAAATAAACTCAAATGTTTGGCATTGTTTGAATATCTAAATATTATTGTTATACATTTTCAATAATCTATACTAGTATTACTAGTATTTATACTCATTTTACATAAAAAAAATTGATATTAGGTATAGTTTAATTCTCCAAATACATTAAAAAATAAGTGCACTAGAATATTCAAATTGTTTTATGACTCTACCCTTATTGGTTATTGTTAGGAAAAATCCCTCAAGTTTACATTATAGAGTATTTGGGTTGTGTTTGTTGGAAAATCATGTTAACATATTTAAAAAGTTGATAAAATCATTATGTATTCATGAATTCAATGATCTTAGGGAGTTTAAGTTTTTCTGAGAAGATTATAAAAAAATTGAGCAAAGGATGAATTCTCATGAAAGTCAAAAAGGCTCTCATGCAAGTCAAATAAATAGAACTAAATTTTAATTAACATGATGATGTTTACAAATTTAAGGTGATGTATTTTCTATAATCACATAGGGTTTCATGAATAATGTTTTTTATATCAATTTTCCTATAAATAGTGCATTAATTGTGTTATTTGGTAGTGTGAAAAAGACTTAGAGGGGAGGAAAGTGGTCTATTTTAAAATGACAATTATGTGAACATATTTCCATCATAAACACTTTTATGAAAACAATAGTAGAACATAGGAAGGATATTATAAAAAATAATTATTTGGGAAAATGGGTTTTACATGAACATCAATTGATCATAAGAGGGAGTTATGAAAAACTTAAGGAAATTGAACATGATTTTTGTGGTATAGTGGAATTCATCATTTTTACGAAAGATAAGCTTCATTAAATGAGAAATACTATGAAAATAGGGTTGATTTAGTATATATCAAGAATCTACTAAAGTAATAGTGATTATAATTCAGTTGAGAGAGAAATGAGTTCTCAAATTTTGATTAGTTATAAGCCATGGGATAGTTAGTATGCTCCAAAAATTGAAAAAAGTGGTGTGTTTTAGTGAATTTGGTACATTGACACATTTTCATTGTATGCTACTTGGATGTATCCTAGTGTGGGAAAACCAAGAAAAAATTATTGTGTCAATTTCATGATTTTATATCCATTATACATTTTTTTGGGATAGATAAATAATATTTTTTTGTCTCATGGTGAAAAAATATTGGTATGGGGATAGTTTTAATATATAATTTCATGATTCACCTTTCCCTTTTTAGGTAATTTAACCTTGTGTGGGGCCAACCATAATTAATTTAAAATTAGATTCAAATGGAGTATTTAGCTATTTAATTCCAAGATAATTAAATTTATTTTGTATTTTTTAATACATTCTATATGAGAATAAATATTTAAATAATATATGCTTTCTTTTTTGTGAAAACTTTGGGTATTAATGTTTCTTTAGAAAAATCATTTTACTATCAAAATTGAACTATAAAACTCATAAAAATAGTTAAGATCCTAATTAGTAATATCTATGTCAAAAAGTACCAAATTTCCATTTAGAACCCTTCTTGATAAGAACTTTATAATTATGAATTTTTAGCTTAAATTAAATTAAAAATGGGTGACCTCCTAAGAAGTTTTGCATTGTGTGTATGAATAAGCACAAATCACACTGAAAGAACATGTGGAAGCATGTGGGGATAGTATTTAGTTCAATAAGATAAAATACCTTTATGTTCAAGAATATAGTTGGGACGATAGATAGGATAACACATGTTTGTGAGAAACTAGTAGTATCTAATAGGTCAATAACCAAGGTTCATATGGGGCTATGTTGCTACTGATAGGTTTCTAAGGAGTGATAAATGATAAATAAAAGAAAAAAATTATAGAAACCATAAAAACTATGATCACAATACCTTTAAAATTGAAATATTATAAAACTAGAAATGAAGTATCATGTACTTTACACTAAGGTATTCTACTAACTTTGTCTTCCTTCAGTGATTAATGAACATCACCAAGGAACAATTAAAAGGATCTTCCCTCTATGGTGTATCTAGTTGTTACATAGAAACACCCAAACTTTTTTGGGTAGGACCTTCCTAACCTTCACAATACGATAGTATCTCATAGGAAAATAAATAAGAAAGAAGGGAGATTTGGGATAGGATATTTTTAGCCAGTGTAGATTCAATAATTTAACTTTTAGACTCATATACTAGCCTCATTTATATAGGCTGTGGGGATTCTCCCCAAATCCCTTGAATTTACTCATACATTTCATAATGATACTAATAAATCCTATGGTTACATATCATGTAACCCTCATCCATAAACTATATTAACCATTTCATCTTATGAAATGGATAATTAATGATAGCTTAAATGTAGGATATGTGAGTGTTAACTCATTTAAACTCTGCTACCTTCGATGAATCATAGCAATTCCAAATGAATCATACCATACAATTTATGGCATTGTGATTCCTCCAAGTAATTAAATATTACTATCCAAGGTATCTTATATGGTATCTCTTTATCATAATATAAAAATATCATTTTCCATGTGTATATCATACTCTATGACACACCATATTATATCATGTAGTATGACATTGATTTAGGGAATATTCTATTCAATCTTACACTTACACTAAATATTGATAGACTTTTGTTACATTTCACCTTATATAGTATCATATACAATAAATTTTGATAATATATCCAAAAATTATTTTGGATACCTTTTAAAAGACTTTCTGAAAGCTATAATTAAATCTACCTTGTATTACATCATATGCAATACCTTGTGAAAACCCTGTCCAAAAACTCCTTTTGGATAAAACTCTAAAACATTTGTGGAGTATCTTTATGATTCAAACTCAATACCCATTTAGTAATACACAAATTATGACCCCAAAAAGCTTTATATAATTGAAAAAATATATGAATAACAATATCTATAAATGTAATCAAAGATTTTCCTTTAGAAAAGGATCAATGCTGCTCAAGCTATAAATGGATACGAAATGATCTCTATTAAACAAAATTATCTCCATACATGTTCCCATTGGATACATCATATTCAAGCATGTATAATCATATAATATCTTTTTCCAAGACATAAAGTGACCATGATACATGAAATATGTTAGTCCCATATAGTCTTCTCATAATATCTTGACTCCCTGAGTATAGATTTACCAAGTAAATGAACACATCACATATCATTAATCATAGTGAATGAGAACATCCAATGCCCCTCACCAGAATAGATTATCATATAATATGAACTATCTATGTGTATTCATGCATTTCATCAATCTATCTCAATCAAGGACTGAAATGTCAGACTCATCATATGAGATAATAAATCCCATCTTGTTTGTTCTCCAATCAATGACATGATCTATAAAATACCCAACCACCCCTGATTTGTTAAGCCTTAATGTTTTAATAAGAAATATATCAAAGTATAAAGGTCCTCAAGCATGGTATCTCACTAACCTTAGGTGTGAGGATTAAATATTAATCATGCACACCTAGTATACCAAAGATATAGTGTACGACACTCTATATGGTATACTTAGTGGTCCATCCAACACAAAAATCTCATTTTGTGCCTCATGGGTAAATTTAATATATTTATTCAAGAATTATACTCATTCTAACCTTAAAATTTTTTCATAATATATAATTATTTATAAAAAACATCAATTAGAGATAACTCAAAGTTATACTTTGAGAGTTCAATAATAATTTCACTTCATGAAATGTATATCAACATATACAAATATGTAGTCAATGTGAAAGAATGATAAAGTGTAGATTTCATTTTATATTACATGATACATTTTATATTCTTAAACTCTTTAATAATACTCAAAAAAACCAAACATAATCACTTGTTAAACATGTCATATATGATAGCCTTCTATATCAGCCTTATGTCTTCTATACTTTCAAGTTTTGTTAAAATCATTCAATATCTATATAATTCTTGTCACGTCACTATATGACCACCTGATAAAATACTATCACTAAACTCTTTATTGAGTAATATCTATGAAGAAAGTGAATTTGAATAATAGTTACAATTAGGAATTATATTCCTATTATTCAATTCATTGAACATATTTAAACTACTTAACTCTACAACATCAAATGTTACAATGCTAATAACTTTTATTGTCTACTTAGAACTCTTATAAGTGTATCTTCGTCATTCATTGAACCCTTTCCATCAAACATTTTCATTGAAATATTTTAGTAACTAATTTAACTCTTTACATTATATATTTACTAACATACCTTAACATCCTTTAGGATATTAAGTTAAACTCACATTGATATGGAGAGTAAGTGTTGTAACACCCCAGGATTTCATAGTGTGTTATTTCTTAAAAATAATTCAATAACTTGCACTACACGCAACACCGAGTTCAATCACACCATGACGTACAAAAAAAAGCCATTAAAAGAGGTCATGAATAGTATTAACAACATTTTGAACTTTATATAATCCTTATAATTTTAGAATCCCTATTATGAGTTTCTTAGTCATAATGCAAGAACAGATTCATTTTCAGTATTGCACTTTTATCAACTTTAATAGTGAAACCTTTTTAAATAAAATATTTTAAAATATCTGAATAAATTGGGACATCAAAAAAATTTAAAATGAAACATCCCAAGCTTCCACGGTACGCTTTCCTTTGAATAAAATAGTAGCGTGTGTTGTACGCAACCTAGAGTTTTAACACACGCCACAACCAATCAAACTAGCCCTTATGAATAGTAATACCTAAATTTTGAAATTATATATATATTTTAAAATGGACTTCATTTTTGGATTCGGAATATCGAATTTATCCTAAGGTGAAATTTTGGTACTTTTCGGATAACTTTCATATTTTTATGAATAGTGAAAATTACTAAATTTTAATTAAAAACAACTTTTTTAATCAAAATAATTAATAGTGATAAATTATGAATTTTAGTAGTTTTAAAGTATATTTAGAATATATTTTTACCATTTAATATAATGTTGGTCAGTTTACATAATTTTACAATTAAACCGAACATAAACAAGTGTCAATCTTTTGATAGTTATTACCTCTTAAAAACACGCTTTTTGTTTTGACAGCGGGAATTAATTTTAAATTAATTTCTGCCACTTCTGTGTTTTGAATTTAGAAAAATGGATTCCATATTTGGAATCAGTATGTCCAAATTCTGTAAATAGGTAACTTTTATTTTTAGACATTTTGAATAATTACTGTGGTAAATATTTTATTTACCATGGTTAAGGGTAAATCCGGTAAATAAGGGTTAAAAAATAATATTATAATAATACAAAATTAACCTAAAACGTGTCCTAACCTTATTGGTGGACACATACCCGACCATGAGCATCCTTGGGTCAATTTGGGGACCCCTTGGATCCACTTGTATGTGGTAGGGACACTTTATATTAATAAAGTTAAAATAAAAATAAAAATGGCATAAGCTTACATCTTTTAGAAGAACAATTTTTACATAGGGTTATACTTGTTGGATTTTCGATTATAAATATTCATTAGAAATCTAAAAAGATTTCCTACATAATGATATTTTATTTATAATTTTTATACATCAAATAATTTAAATTATTAATGACACAATAATGATGCAATGTTTACCTCATTAATAAATCATTTAAATAAATAAGATTATAATGATTAAAATATTATCTAAAACCTGTCCAATTCTTATTGGTTGATGTTATTTAGAATATGAGTCATCTTATCTTCGACCTCAATGATTTTTGGACCATTATAAACCGAATATAATTATATTATAAAGTAATACTTTCACTCTTTCCTAAAGAGCCCCTCTTCACCCTTATAAAAGGAGACCACTTCTACTCATTCCTCACACCTCTCAAGCCACTTGACTCATCCAAACTCTGCCCAAATAAGCTCCCCACATCCCTCTCCTCCTCCTTGAAGCTTCCCCTTAGGCAGAAAGCATTTCAAGAAGTCCTTTGGTTCCAACCAAAGTGAGTTACCTAAATTAAAGGTAACGATTTCTCTTAAATTATTTTAATTTATTTTGCTTCTCCAACCCCCAAACTCTTTTTATTTCCTTTCTTTTGTAACAACACCAGTATCCTCAATATACTAGGATGTTGTTATAAAAAGGATTAAAACTACACATACACACAACTCCATCTAATGGATGATGAACATAATGTTTCTGTGGATGGCAAACTAACGCCTCACGAAACGATGATTGTTCAAATACATCTTACCGCCTCTCATGGTGGCCATTATGATGGAACTATAATTAAATATGATATTAATGATATATATTTTATATATAATCTTCTGTAATTCCATTTTATTTCATACCATTATTTGTTTCATGTTGTATATACATACGATAATTTCATTTGAGGAAGTGCGGACTACCGCCCCCTTAAAATGATATGACTCGTTCATACCACACATGGAACGTATAAAGGATGGTGTTAATGAACTTAAGTAACATATATAAAATATTATATTATACTGGAATAGTAATATACCTATGTATCATTTGGATTCAATTCTTTTAAAATAAAAATTAAATGGAAGTAGCGTTCGTGCGTACGTACGGACTACCGTCTCCACGAACGCGGTGAGATCCATCCTCCATCGTATTCATTCAAGTCTTATTCTCATTTTAGGGTTAAAAATAATGTTAATATCATTCTGATTATGAATAAGATATAATCTATCCATTACAAACATGTCTTACGTAACCAAACATTTAAGAAGAACGAATCGATTATCACCCGAAACGACGATAATACTAAGATATTATTAATAAAGCAATGTTAAAAGATCATATATGATATCATATTAATGTATATGATTCTTGTATAATTTAATAACAATTATTTCACCATTATACAGGAGGTTAACCTACCCCAACCAAGGAAAAGTACAAGGTAAGGGATTTTCTTATCTCACATTCAATTCTGTGAGATTTCCATTATTCGCCACTAAATTATTGAAAGTGGTGTATTGTGTACTGGAATTTGATATATATTATCATATTCATGTTATTCTGTAAATAATTTGGTGGTTATTAACTTTTGGCCATACGACTCAGTTGATTAACGTGGTAAGGGGTTTTCATCTCACTCCTTATTCCCGTGAGATTCATGCCATATTGCCACCATTACCTTTTGTGTGGTGTATGTACTGCCCATAATTATATTCTTTGTGTAATAAACTCTAATTTATGTGTACTTACATATTCATTGTATGATACCTCTTTCATGGGTTGTATTTTTCATAAGTTACCAAACTGGTAAGGGTTATTTCACAATCTCTTCATTATCCGAGGTTGTTTATACGTAATAATCTACTGGGATCTCGTTATCATCCACATCCATGTTTCTTAAAAATGTATTTCAAAACATTTTTAATATTTAAAAGAATATGGGTTAAAGTCATTTATACCCTTGTTTGACTTTTTATAAGAGGTTTATAAGGGAATCTTTCCGTCGTTTTCCAAACAAGGTGCTTTTTAACCTTTTCGACAGAATTAAGATAAGAATGTTTTTTTTTAACTTATACGGCGGGTGCGGTTATTTTTCGCCGTTATAAAATCGTCAAAGCTTCCCTTAAAAGCTTATAAGATTATTTTCAAAGAAAATGTTTGATTTTATATGGATCTTAAATGATTTCAAAATAAAAGGAGATATTTCTTTAAAAAGAATTTTGATTTCATCTATGTCAACATCTTTTGATGGGTTTTAAGATTATTTGAAGTTGATTTATTATGATACAAAACTTCTATATTGTTTTGAAGGTTTTGTGATATGTTTGACTGTGGATGTGATATTTTATACCATTCATAGTTTATGGTGAAAGTATTGACATTTCGTATGCTAGTTCCAATAAGAATGTTTATGTTATATTTCAATCTTTACTTCATATGAATGTGTTGGACAAGTATGTTCCAGGTTGGGGACTGGTTAAAGTAAGCCCTCCAGGTTGGGGACTGGTAAAAGTAAGCCCTCCAGGTTAGGGACTGGTAAAATTAAGCCCTCCGGGTTGGTTTCCGGTTATTAGAGGCACTCCGGGTTGGTTTCCGGTTATTAGAGGCACTCCGGGTTGGTGTCCGGTTATTAGAGGCACTCCGGGTTGGTGTCCGGTTATTAGAGGCACTCCGGGTTGGGTTCCGGTTACAGTTAGCCCCAAGGTCTTGGGACGAGGCCTTGAAAGGTAATTAAAGTTTAGCATTATGCATTCCAACATTATGAAAGTGGTTATTGATTTTGCATGTGATTATTCGATTAGTAGAATATCCATGTGAATAAGTAAATGGCATTATTTCATTTTACTTTTGCCATACTATGTTGAAGTTCAAGTTTAAAAGGCTTTTGTTTTAGTAATTCATTGCCTTAAATGTTTATGCTTATTTTTGAATGTTCCGCTATATTGTTATCCTTACTGGGCATTTGAGCTCACCCCTTTTCTATGTTTTATTTTTCCCAGGATGTGAAGATATAAGTTATGAATGACCTGCAGGGATATTATGAAGGGATTATAGTGTGGACTGTGGAAACATTATGTTGTTGTAGTAGTTTTTCATTTTATGATGTAATGTAAAACTTATGAATATATCTAGTGTTTCCAAGGCTACTAAACCAATCGGTCTTTCGAGATTTGATCTTTCTTGTGATCATGACAATGTTATGTAATAATGCACCGACTCTGGGTAACTAGGGTCGGGGCGTTACAGTTGGTATCAGAGGAAGTTTAGTACAAACCTTGGAAGCTAGATTTAGATAAACTCTGATTAGAGCACGTAGACCTAAGATGAACTTTGAGGATTAGTATAGAAGAACTTCCTAGAATTTTGGTATTGTAGAGATTTTGTGAGTTTTCCGAGCAATACATCCCTGTCTGGATATGAGCAGGTAGAGGCGGCTCTGGAACAGATGTACCTAGGGGTAAAACCCGAAAACACCGCTTTGAGCTAGACTCGAACGGGAACTGGTGCACGACAACGGGCCTTGCTGCACTCTTGGTTACGACACTCCCGGGGGATATGCTTAGGATAACTCTCATTTTCTTTACAAATCATTATGAAGGGTTTATGAGTATATACTTCCTCAAAGAAAACATTTTTATGATTATGGATTATATCCATAAATAGTTCAATTTATGTTAAGTGTTTTATAAGTATGGGATTATGTATTTTGATTCATAAACTGATCTAGTTTATGCCATTGTTTAGAAATGGCGCCCAGTAGAAGGAATGAGAACTCCAGAAATACACATGATTCAAAGAGAAGGAAGGATCATATCTTTCATGGTCTTAAGCTAGAATTTATAAGAGAAATAGTCTCCCATGTATTATCATCATATGAAGAAATAATATCATGTGTTGATAAGATAAGTAAAGAGTTTACTGAGTCCTATGGCTTTGAAGGGAATCAAGAGAAGAAAAGGATGGAAGAGAGAAAGATGGATAAAGGGAAAAGGGAAAAGAAGAATTTTCCCATATGTGGTAACTGTGGAAAGAAACACCCTGGAACTTGCCTGAAAGGAATGGGAGTTTGTTATAAGTGTGGAGGAAAAGGGCACAAAGTACGTGACTGCAAGGGTAAGAAAATGGTTTTAAATGTACAATGCTTCATTTGCAAGGAGTTTGGACACTACGCGAACCTATGTCCCAGTCATCAGACTATGCCGCAAATGATGTTATTGGATAATAATCAAGTTATGATACTACCACAGATGAAGAGGAATGATTAGAATTCTTATGTTGATTATGTCAATTGAGTGTTGTATCAACAATGTACTTGTTACAATAATCATGGAGTATATAAGGATTATACTGCAGTACTATTTCATTAAGGACTTGAGATTGTGTGGAACAAAGAAAAGTGACTCAATAGCAGGATAAATTTTTGGAAAATATATGGTTGAGAGAATGATAAATCATAATATAGTTCTGATACTGAGGTATTGATTTTGGAATAATATGTGATTGTTTTGAATAAATTATATTGGATATTCTTGACTACCCTGGAACTGATTAATGATTTGTATATTCCATCATTGTTGGGGTTTAAAACATTTTTGGATTAATGAAGTATATCCAGCATTCTATATGGAATAAGGGAGCATGAATGTAATCAATAAGGAATATGGTAATACATGATGAAGGTATTCATATTCTATTACGGGGTAAAAAGGATCTATATTATGTTTACCTTCCTTATAAATGTTAGACTGTGAGTTTGGACAGAAGTATTTTGGATAGTTCTAGTTTGGATTATTTTGGATTGCCATAAAAGGACAACCCGAAGGTCGGGCGGCAACCCGTCGCGTCCGGCAAGGCTGCGAGACTTGAACCCGCAACCAAAGGGAGACAAGGGTGTATCACCTACCACTGGCCCATGAGATGTCCTAGATTAAATAATGTAGTTTTTATTAAAAGATCATGTAGATGAATTATAAATTCGTTTATTTTGGAACCCTATACGAATAGTGTAAATAGAATTTTTTTACATTCTATTATCTTTTAGAGTGAAAGATGAGTTTGTGGTAGAAATTTATTAATGGATAAAACACTAATTATAAAGTAAGTATATCTCCTTATGATCTTAGCCAATCTCATAAATAAATTCCTCAACATTAAGAAAAGAAACTTATAACAAAAATGTTTTCCTAGATGATACCTTAAATCATCACTAAATAATGGCTTTGGGATTGTTGGCCTTTCATAGCCATGTTCTCTACCACTCTCCATCAGATAATTGATGGTTAGATTTTTCTTCCATATCCATATTTTCCTACATGGAACCCTAGTATGTCTTATTTTCGGTAATCTTCATACGTTCGACTCTTTATTTTAAATAGAGGCCTCATTAATTCATTTTTCGATGTGGGATTTCAACTAAGATATTTTGAAACGTCAAAAATGTGTTATCCTAATACCCTATGTTTTGTTGAACCGATGGTATTTCAAATCATCATAGATTGATGAATTTAAGGACCTCAATTATACACTTGTTTGTGATTGATGATCTCAATCACTACCTATAAATATTTACGTTTTTCCTCCAATTATATGTCTCTAATTGCCACCAATGTTCTCCTAATCGAGATCATAATTTGGTGGTGACTCTTTCATTTCTCTTTTCCTCATATTAAGACTAAATTTTAGTAACCTAATTTCCGATGTGGGTTTTCCCACAAAGATATTTTCTATTTTCAACCTTTTATTTTCGAAGAACAATTTCAAATTGCGAGGACGCAATTTATTGAAGGAGGGGAGAATGTAACACCCCAGGATTTCATAGTGTGTTATTTCTTAAAAATAATTCAATAACTTGCACTACACGCAACACCGAGTTCAATCACACCATGACGTACAAAAAAAAAGCCATTAAAAGAGGTCATGAATAGTATTAACAACATTTTGAACTTTATATAATCCTTATAATTTTAGAATCCCTATTATGAGTTTCTTAGTCATAATGCAAGAACAGATTCATTTTTAGTATTGCACTTTTATCAACTTTAATAGTGAAACCTTTTTAAATAAAATATTTTAAACTATCTGAATAAATTGGGACATCAAAAAAATTTAAAATGAAACATCCCAAGCTTCCACGGTACGCTTTCCTTTGAATAAAATAGTAGCGTGTGTTGTACGCAACCTTGAGTTTTAACACACGCCACAACCAATCAAACTAGCCGTTATGAATAGTAATACCTAAATTTTGAAATTATATATATATTTTAAAATGGACTTCATTTTTGGATTCGGAATATCGAATTTAGCCTAAGGTGAAATTTTGGTACTTTTCGGATAACTTTCATATTTTGATGAATAGTGAAAATTACTAAATTTTAATTAAAAACAACTTTTTTAATCAAAATAATTAATAGTGATAAATTATGAATTTTAGTAGTTTTAAAGTATATTTAGAATATATTTTTACCATTTAATATAATTTTGGTCATTTTACATAATTTTACAATTAAACCGAACATAAACAAGTGTCAATCTTTTGATAGTTATTACCTCTTAAAAACAAGCTTTTTGTTTTGACAGCGGGAATTAATTTTAAATTAATTTCTGCCACTTCTGTGTTTTGAATTTAGAAAAATGGATTCCATATTTGGAATCAGTATGTCCAAATTGTGTAAATAGGTAACTTTTATTTTTAGACATTTTGAATAATTACTGTGGTAAATATTTTATTTAGCATGGTTAAGGGTAAATCCGGTAAATAAGGGTTAAAAAATAATATTATAATAATACAAAATTAACCTAAAACGTGTACTAACCTTATTGGTGGACACATACCCGACCATGAGAATCCTTGGGTCAATTTGGGGACCCCTTGGATCCACTTGTATGTGGTAGGGACACTTTATATTAATAAAGTTAAAATAAAAATAAAAATGGCATAAGCTTACATCTTTTAGAAGAACAATTTTTAAATAGGGTTATACATGTTGGATTTTCGATTATAAATATTCATTAGAAAGCTAAAAAGATTTCCTACATAATTATAATTTATTTATAATTTTTAGACATCAAATAATTTAAATTATTAATGACACAATAATGATGCAATGTTTACCTCATTAATAAATCATTTAAATAAATAAGATTATAATGATTAAAATATTACCTAAAACCTGTCCAATTATTATTGGTTGATGTTATTTAGAATATGAGTCATCTTATCTTCGACCTCAATGATTTTTGGACCATTATAAACCGAATATAATTATAGTATAAAGTAATACTTTCACTCTTTCCTAAAGAGCCCCTCTTCACCCTTATAAAAGGAGACCACTTCTACTCATTCCTCACACCTCTCAAGCCACTTGGCTCGTCCAAACTCTGCCCAACTAAGCTCCCCACATCCCTATCCTCCTCCTTGAAGCTTCCCCTTAGGCAGAAAGCATTTCAAGAAGTCCTTTGCTTCCAACCAAAGTGAGTTACCTAAATTAAAGGTAATGATTTCTCTTAAATTATTTTCATTTATTTTGCTTCTCCAACCCCCAAACTCTTTTTATTTCCTTTCTTTTGTAACAACACCAGTATCCCCAATATACTAGGATGTTGTTATAAGAAGGATTCAAACTAAACATACACACAACTCCATCTAATGGATGATGAACATAATGTTTCTGTGGATGGAAAACTAACGCCTCACGAAACGATGATTGTTCAAATACATCTTACCGCCTCTAATGGTGGCCATTATGATGGAACTATAATTAAATATGATATTAATGATATATATTTTATATATAATCTTCTGTAATTCCATTTTATTTCATACCATTATTCGTTTCATGTTGTATATACATACGATAATTTCATTTGAGGAAGTGCGGACTACCGCCCCCTTAAAATGATATGACTCGTTCATACCACACATGGAACGTATAAAGGATGGTGTTAATGAACTTAAGTAACATATATAAAATATTATATTATACTGGAATAGTAATATACCTATGTATCATTTGGATTCAATTCTTTTAAAATAAAAATTAAATGGAAGTAGCGTTCGTGCGTACGTACGGACTACCGTCTCCACGAACGCGGTGAGATCCATCCTCCATCGTATCCATTCAAGTCTTATTCTCATTTTAGGGTTAAAAATAATGTTAATATCATTCTGATTATGAATAAGATATAATCTATCCATTACAAACATGTCTTACGTAACCAAACATTTAAGAAGAACGAATCGATTATCACCCGAAACGACGATAATACTAAGATATTATTAATAAAGCAATGTTAAAAGATCATATATGATATCATATTAATGTATATGATTCTTGTATAATTTAATAACAATTATTTCACCATTATACAGGAGGTTAACCTACCCCAACCAAGGAAAAGTACAAGGTAAGGGATTTTCTTATCTCACATTCAATTCCGTGAGATTTCCATTATTCGCCACTAAATTATTGAAAGTGGTGTATTGTGTACTGGCATTTGATATATATTATCATATTCATGTTATTCTGTAAATAATTTGGTGGTTATTAACTTTTGGCCATACGACTCAGTTGATTAACGTGGTAAGGGGTTTTCATCTCACTCCTTATTCCCATGAGATTCATGCCATATTGCCACCATTACCTTTTGTGTGGTGTATGTACTGCCCATAATTATATTCTTTGTGTAATAAACTCTAATTTATGTGTACTTACATATTCATTGTATGATACCTCTTTCATGGGTTGTATGTTTCATAAGTTACCAAACTGGTAAGGGTTATTTCACAATCTCTTCATTATCCGAGGTTGTTTATACGTAATAATCTATTGGGATCTCGTTATCATCCACATCCATGTTTCTTCAAAATGTATTTCAAAACATTTTTAATATTTAAAAGAATATGGGTTAAAGTCATTTATACCCTTGTTTGACTTTTTATAAGAGGTTTATAAGGGAATATTTCCGTCGTTTTCCAAACAAGGTGCTTTTTAACCTTTTCGACAGAATTAAGATAAGAATGTTTTTTTTTAACTTATACGGCGGGTGCGGTTATTTTCCGCCGTTATAAAATCGTCAAAGCTTCCCTTAAAATATTATAAGATTATTTTCAAAGAAAATGTTTGATTTTATATGGATCTTAAATGATTTCAAAATAAAAAGGAGATATTTCTTTAAAAAGAATTTTGATTTCATCTATGTCAACATCCTTTGATGGGTTTTAAGATTATTTGAAGTTGATTTATTATGATACAAAACTTCTATATTGTTTTGAAGGTTTTGTGATATGTTTGACTGTGGATGTGCTATTTTATACCATTCATAGTTTATGGTGAAAGTATTGACATTTCGTATGCTAGTTCCAATAAGAATGTTTATGTTATATTTCAATCTTTACTTCATATGAATGTGTTGGACAAGTATGTTCCAGGTTGGGGACTGGTTAAAGTATGCCCTCCAGGTTGGGGACTGGTAAAAGTAATCCCTCCAGGTTAGGGACTGGTAAAATTAAGCCCTCCGGGTTGGTGTCCAGTTATTAGAGGCACTCCGGGTTGGTGTCCAGTTATTAGAGGCACTCCGGGTTGGTGTCCGGTTATTAGAGGCACTCCGGGTTGGGTTCCGGTTACAGTTAGCCCCAAGGTCTTGGGACGAGGCCTTGAAAAGTAATTAAAGTTTAGCATTATGCATTCCAACATTATGAAAGTGGTTATTGATTTTGCATGTGATTATTAGATTAGTAGAATATCCATGTGAACAAGTAAATGGCATTATTTCATTTTACTTTTGCCATACTATGTTGAAGTTCAAGTTTAAAAGGCTTTTGTTTTAGTAATTCATTGCCTTAAATGTTTATGCTTATTTTTTAATGTTCCGCTATATTTTTATCCTTACTGGGCATTTGAGCTCACCCCTTTTCTATGTTTTATTTTTCCCAGGATGTGAAGATATAAGTTATGAATGACCTGTAGGGATATTATGAGGGGATTATAGTGTGGACTGTGGAAACATTATGTTGTTGTAGTATTTTTTCATTTTATGATGTAATGTAAAACTTATGAATATATCTAGTGTTTCCAAGGCTACTAAACCAATCGGTATTTCGAGATTTGATCTTTCTTGTGATCATGCCAATGTTATGTAATAATGCACCGACTCTGGGTAACTGGGGTCGGGGCGTTACAAGTGTACCTCTTTACATTGTTTATTTACCATCGTAACATAAAATCTTTCGAATATCAAGTGAAAATTGATTTGAAAATTGACTGAAATAATATTTTATATTTTAACTTTAAACTTCTCTATATCTAAACATACTCCCACTAGTGTTTTAGAAACTATATTCCTTTCAAAATATCATGCTAAAAACATAAAATCCTTTGTGTTTAGAAATAAAACATACTCTCTTTTAGTGGGGATACTTAAAAAATAAAATATTGTTTCCATATCATATATGGAATTATATGTGTTTGAAATATTTACTGAAAATAAGACATCATCCAATTTCCACTATTAGTGGTGGATTCATATTTCCTCATATTATTGGATAAATATATTACTTAAATCATTTGAAACAATGTATTTGGATCATTTGAAATATTGTGTATCAAATCAATCATCTAACTTTATTGATAACAAAATATTTTTTACAATATAAATTAATCCTTATCATATAAGAAGTAAAATAGATAATAATAACAAAAAACACATTTTGACCCAGACAAGATTTAACTTATCCACTACATCAGATACCTTGATGTAGCAACCCCATGCTCCAATAGTCAAATTAAAACTCTAAGACTTTATCTTCAACTATTACATCACTTCTGAACTATTATATATTTAAAATAGTTGTAAAACTTATGGTTGGTATTATATAACCTTTATAATAGAATAATTAAATTATATAAAATTATTACCTAAGTTTGGCTCTTTACAATGTTTCTTGTAACCCTTCAAATATTCTAGATAGTTCTTTCTCCAATGGTCAAATTTTTTAAAATTAAAGCAATATCCTTTATTCATTTTCTTCAGTTTAGTTCACATAATAGACTCTCCATGACTTATTTTATTATATATTTGGCCAAAAAATTTACCCTTATCCTTCTGCACCATCATGATTTAACTTGAGAATGGACCTCCTATTTCCTGTTTAGTTATCCTCAATATATTGGGGAGATCATATATTTTTTTTTTGAAATCAATCATGTAATAGTTTATAATGAACTATTGGAACCTTTCCTAAAGTGATTATAGAATGAAGTATATGTCCAGATCAATCCTAAGAGGTGAACCCATTCTCTAAATTTCATTAACATGCCTAGTAATATTGAGAATATGAGTTAAAACTAATGTTCCTTTCACTATATTACATTGAAAGAGATCCTTCGACACCTCATACCTCTCATGCATAGCATTTTCCTAACACTGCCTTTTCAGGTTTTCTATCATCTTGTAAGTATCTATGTCCTCATGTTTCTTTTACAACATGGGTAATATGGTCACAATCATGAGTTTAGAGACTTCAAGTGAATCATTCAGATGCTTATCATAGGTATCAATTTCTATTTATTGAATGACTTCACCAGTCAATTTATTGGGAGGGGGTTTCTCTAAGACATGGAATTTTCCTTCCTGTTTAAGAACTATTCTTAAGTTCTAGTACCAACCAAGGAAATTATTACCATTTATTTTCTTCTTATATAATATAAATCTCAAGATCAGGCTCAAGTATGATAGTCTAATTGTCTATAATAGAATCATTTATCAAATGAGTATCATGTTTTATATTCATTTAATAAGGAATTTTATTAAATGGGATCCCACTAAAATAATGACTCCATTAAAACACATCATATCTATTAGTGGGCCAAGATCTGTATTTCACTAAGTGATGAGTCCAATTTGGTATTTCTCTCACCAATTAGTTATTTAGGTAATTCATAATCCCAATCATATCATATATGACTCTTGGATAATTGAGTGGATAAATCTTTATCCAATCCATCATATGAATAAACTCAACTCAATTCCTCTAGTAACCTGATCCTATTAGGTTCTATAAGCTAAGTGTGTAACCTAAATTAAATTACAATAATGAGAACCTAATACTATCAGGGCCACTCATTACTTACTTTCCTTACACAAGATAATCTAGGGTAACCTAGATTTGACATGACCTACCCAATTGGATGATCGAGGTCTTAAAAAGTTCCACTTTGGAAGGAATATAACACTTAGTATTTTGAAGGGTTTTTAATCTCAACATCGTATCTCATGTTATTAAATTTATGTATACATTCTTATAAGGATTTAATTTTATAATCCTTATTCCATCCACTAATTTAATATTTTTAAACCATATTAATTTGTAAATCTTTACAAAACCCACAGTTTGTGTTACTTTCCCAAAAATAGAAGCTAAAAAATTTACACATAACCAAATGAATCCTATACATAAGGCAAATGATTTTTTCTTATAAAGGATTAAAATTATATGAAATTTATAATATCTACATGAGTAATCTTGGATCCACAAGCATCCAATCCCCACCTTTCTATAATAAGACTCAAGCCTCAAGGTCGGTGGGAAGTCTGGCCTAAATCCTCTATACCAAGGGATACTTTACTCAAGATAAATTTCAATTTATAATAACTATAATACCTAATAAGTATAAACTATATTCAATAACTAAATTAAAGCTCATATCTTTAATTACAACCTAAGGTTAAGGTAGAAGAAAATTAAATCGTATATTGTCGAACCTAGCATGTAATACATAGTATGACAATTTATAAGAATAAATTTATCACATAAATTAAAAAATACATAAAAAATCATAATGTAACAATTATATATATAAATAAAATAATAAATAATAAATAAATGAGTAATTTATGAAATTAACATGAGATAAATAGTTTTGAATAATTTATAAATTATCAATTATAGACATTTTATAATTCATTACAAACATTCCATAATAAGATAAATAAAATAACTTTATATTTATTCCCAATATGAACTCCTTCATATTATACATTATATGAAATTTACTTTAAATATATGATATTTCATAAAATATTTCAATTTCTATTATGAAAACATTTTACATAATCAAAATATTACATAATAATATTATTTAAACCTTTATTAAAATCATTTATAAAAACTCATTTTGATATGGTTTAGATAATTTCCAAATAAGGCCTTTTTAATTTGAATGATTTAGATTAAACATTATGAACAATTCATAATTTAAAATATAAACACTTTATATTTTTCCTTATTTTCATAATTTATAAACCCTTTATAAATTAAATTTATAGTTTTCATTTAAACATTTTATATCTAAATTATAAGTCACACCATATAAATTTGAAAATTTTATATTAATATTAATACTTAATATTATGGAATATTTATTAATAAGAGTTTTATAAAAAAAGTAATTAATTAATTATAAATAATTTATAATTAATTAATTTTATAAACACTTTAATAAATTAATAAATATCCCAAGATACCTTTTATTATAATTTATAAACAATTTAAAAATTATATAATTCAAATCATGATTGAATTTTATGAAAAGTGATTTTTTATTCAAATTGTTTTTAAAGATATAATATTAATTATATAATACGGTTAATAGGCTGCAGTAATCAAAAAATTTAAGCACTATCAGTCATTCTTGATGACTAATAATGTTATCACTGCTTACAATAAGCAATATACATTGGGTTTTTCAGTTTTTATTTAAATACAAAAACTTATGTATACATAGTGGTAGTGGTAAAACCATTTTTCATTGATGGTTTTCACTTCTACAGTAAAGGAAATGACCTTTAAGTATAAGAGATAAAAAGTAACCCTTATGTTTCTAGAGTGACCCTTACATATAAAAGTTTACTTCTATAACAAAGGTAAAGGCCTTTCTATAGTAGGGCTCTATCACTCACCCTTACACATCTATAGAGTGGACCTTTCATATTTTACCTACCTTTATATATCATAAACTTTCACCTTTACTTTTAAATCATATTTTATAACTCACATTGATATCAATAAGGTGATATGATACTTTATTTTTAATCCATGGAACAATTCTATCATTAAATATGATATATTGATGTTACACACTATGACTTACACAAAACTAATCAATTGGTACTGAGTTGTTAACTGTGATATCCCACATCATAACCCATGGATCAATTGATCATAACAAGATTCTTAATCATATTTTATGATAGAGAGTATGACATGCATTATGATTTCAAAAAATTTCATTTTTAGAATAATTTTACAAATCAAAAAAGTATGGTAAGGCTTTGATACCACTGATAGGTTTCTAAGGAGAAATTAATTATTAATCAAAGAATCAAAAATTTATGGAAACAATAAAACTTTATATCACCATGCCTTTTAAACTAAAATTGTATAAAATAAAAAATGAAGTATCATGTACCTTACACTGAAGTATGTTACTAATTTTTTCTTTAGTGCTTGATGAAGATTTCCAAGTAACAACTAAAAGGATATTCCCTCTATGGTGTATCCATGGGTTTCACTGAATCAACCAAACATTTGTGGGAAGTGCCTTCTTAAACTTCATGATATTCCAATATCTTAGAAGAAAATAAGGAAGAATAAATCTTTGGGAGAGGATAATTTCATCCATTGGCTATTCAAGAATCACACTTCTATAATCATAGTCAGTCCTACTTTATATATGCTATGAGGATGCTCCCCAAGCCCATAAATTTACTTATATATTTTATAAATATATGAGTAATGACCACGGTTTCATCTTATGTTACCCTCGACCATAAACTCTCTTATCTGTTTCATCTTATGAAATGGATAATAAATGATAGCTTATGTGTAGGAGATGAAAGTGTTAACTAATTAAAACTTTATTACCTTTGATGAATCATATAAGTCTCAAATGATTTATACCATACAATTCATGTAATTTTGATTCCACAAAGTCATAAAATATGACTATCCAAGATAGCCTATATTATATATCTCAATATGATATACACTAAAGGCTAAAAACATGATGTTTCCATGTGAATTTCATACTTTATAACATACCATATGATATGAAATGGATTTAGGGCATATTACCTTTACTTAAAAATGGTATCAAAGACAATACTCAATCAAAATTGTAGTGAAACTTCTTGTGATTAAGGTGTGAGGCCCAAAATTAGGACGACATTCTTTAAAAATGAGAGACTATAACACCACTATAAAAAATAACACTATAAATACTAAATGGTACTACTCATTCCAACAATATTTATTTTTCATTTTAGGAGATTACTCGATAATAAATTCATAGTTAAGTATGCTTGGCTTGGAGTAATTTTAAGATGGGTGGCCTCCTAGTAATTTTTTCAATGTATGATTAAGTGAAGAAAAAACACACTAAAATAATATATGTTGGTATGTGGGGATAATAATTGGTCTAATAATCCATAATATATATTCATCCAGGCATGTGTGTGTATCGATAGATACAACAACACATTTATACGGGAAACTAGTGGTGTTTGACGATCCAGGACCTGAGATCCATATGATATGGAAGGGGTGCCTATGATGGTCGGTGAGGTCCATCCATTACATATACTATCTATAACACCCTGAGTTTTTATGAATTATTTTTTTCAATTTAATTTAATCTTTTTGATATTTTTTTAAATCATGAAATACTTAATATAGCTTGTGTTCTATGAAAGCACTAAGATTGGTCTCCATGGAATGAAACACCAAGTTAATCTTACACTACACACAATACTTATAATATATTTTAGTACATGTAACACTATGTTTTGAATTGTGATACACACAATGTCGAGTTCCTTCAATGGCTTTCATTACACACAATACCTAGTTTTACCAAACTACAATGTACTATTAATATTATTATTAAAATATTATTATAGTTATCACCTAGCCGTTGGAATTGTGGTTATTAATAAGATTAATTAAATTATGAAAATATAGTATACAAATGTATGTAATAATAATTATTTTGTTATCAATTAACTATAAATTAAAATAAAACCCTTTTGAAAATATAGGAAATCTCTTTGCAGGAAAACTATATTTATGAAATCAAACACGTTTAACCAAAATTAATTAATTAAACCACTTTTGATAAATGATTTTAATGAAATATATATATATTATTCATTAATATATTTAACATTCATACTATGTTTTTTCTGGGAAAGAGATAAAAATAAATCCAATTCTATGCATAAAGATATATATTTTTTCTAAAAGGTAATTTTACCGACTTCTAATGGCACGCCTATTTTAAATATAATTTTTGAAACTTTTATAAATTTTATTTGAAAAAATAAAATTAATTTTTGAAATCATAATGTTAAAATCTACTTTGTGTAAATTTTTGGTATTTTCTAAGTAGTTTCATTTTTTATGAATAGTGCAAAACACTGAATTTTAATTGAAAACTGCATTTTCATCTAATTTATTTATATATTTAAATTATATTTTATACTAGTTTTAAAGTATATTGAGATAAATTATACATATATTAATAAAATTTAGGTCATTTGTATCAATTTTACATTGAAATTTGATATAAAAACATTTTAAACTTTTGCACATTTTCACTTTAAAACTCATTTTTTTGTCCCATCTACGAGATTAATTTTAAATTAATTTCTTCTAATTATGTTTTTATGATTTGTAAAAATGGATTCCATATTTTGAATAAAAATAATTTATAATTTCTAGTAAGTTTAACTTATTTTTTGATCAGAAATTTTAGTGAAAGTAATTAAAATTAATTATAGTGATTAAGGTACAAAGGAGTTTACATAGTGGTTAAACTTTAACATAAGGGGAAAAATAACCTAGAAAAATGTAAAAAATCCATTTTATGGAAATAGTTAGACTATATAATACCTTATATCTAAAATTTACCATTATTGGAGGCACATGATGTAAGGGAGACCTCTCAATTGTGTTTACCTTTTTATATTTACAAGAATGCCACCCCTCCTCCTCTATAAAAAGGGCACCCACCCCCTCACTTCTTCAAATCTCTCAAGACCTTTTGATCATAAAAAACCAGCACAAATAATATCCAAAATTCATTTAAATCATCCTAGATTCCTCACTTTTGGTATAAATCCAACCAAGTAATCCCTTGGGTGCAAACCAAAAGGAGTTACCCAAAGAAGAGGTAACATCCTTCAACAAGCAATTTTGTTTTATTTATTTCTTTACCCCCTAAATTCTTCATATCCCATGATTATATAATAACCTAAGTATGATAAATATACTGAGATTTTTTTATGTTAATTTTACTACCTAAAATCACACACACTTCCATCAAATGGGATATGTAATCATCATTCATGTGTATGGCAGACTACCACCCCACAAACTGATGTCATTTGTTCTTCCATTACCACCTATCAAGGTTGGGAATAATGATGTAATTACTATTTTTATATTATATATATGATATTTTTTATGTATTTATTTTTCTAGAATTATTATATAACACATACCTTTATGCTTTCCATTTTTTGGGAATACGATAACTTAGTTTGTGGACGTGTGGACTACTGCATCCTCAAAGTGATGTGACTCGTTCACACTTTACATGGAATGTATTAAGGATGGGTTAAATAAAAATATTTTATATATATGAAATAATAATGATACTATATAGATAATATATATATATATATATCATTTATTTTTCTTTCTTTAAAAATATGATAAGAAAATGGAAATAGAGTTTATGTGTACATACGGCTTACCATCTCCATAAACGGTGTATTTCATTTCCTATTTCTATATTTTATAGATTATTATAAATACATATACACTGAATATATATGATATGTAAATAATGTTTTAAATTATTTAAATAATTAAATCATGATCTAAGTTAGAGGATCAAGAATAACAATTCAATTCATATATGAAAAACAAAGTAGTTATTACTCGAAACGTAACTTTAACATGAAATTGTTAATAAATAGGTAATATAAAGTCATAATAAAATAACATATGTTATTATATATAATAATTTTCTTATGTGGTATATTTTTAATAAACTTATATTTATTATAAATTAGTTTTGAACATGTAAGAATAAATTCAAGACTTAAGGTAAGGGTTTTGTCATCTCACTTTTATTTCTATAAGATATATGTTATGTTCAAAACTTATTCTTGTTTTGTAGTGTATATACTACCCTATGAAATTTTATATCATGAATATGATTTATTTAATTATGTCAAAAATTTCAATTGATTTTATTCATTCACATATCTCATGATTCAAAAGTTACTCAAGTGGTAAGGGGATTTGCATTGTCACTTTTATTTCTGTAAGACTTATGCCTTATTCCCCACCCATTTCTTATGTGTGGTGTATATAATTACCATGAATTTATTCTATTACTATTATCCTTAAATTTATGTGTATTCACATATCAATTTTATGATCTCTCTTTCGAGGGCTTTATGGTTCAAAATTTACCAAATTGGTAAAGTAATTTTTTATCAATTTTCCTTTCTTTGAGAAATATGTTATGTTATGAACCTATATTATTTTACAAGCTTTATATAATAACCTTTGACATGTTGTATCATTAATATCATTATTTTCATGATATTTTAATATTATTTTAATATCATTAACTCATGGGTATTGTGATTCAATTTTACTGATGTGGTAATAGTTTATTACTATAATCTCATCATTTATTGAGATTATTTACGATTATGCTTCCATTAATGAAATTTTATGATCCTTATATCAATAATACTCATGAATTTTATTATCCTATTGTTATTAATTATATATTAATCTATTGGTACCATTTTTACACTCTTTTATACTTAATATAATTAAGAAAATATTTTTAAGAAATCTGATTATATTTCTCTCTTTGGTTGGAAATCAGTTTCCTTCCAAAACCATGTTTTCTAAAAAAATAAAAAATGTTTTTAAATAATATTTTGAGATTATTTTCAAATAAAAATTATTTATATGATTTTAAAATCTTCATTTATAATTTTTCAAATCTATTTTAAAATAAAAATGTTTTTGAATTTTTTTATGTTTCAAAAAGCATTTTTCAAAGCAGAAAGGATATTTTCCTCAAGAAATGTTTTAAAAATATATTTAAAATTTATTTTCCATCTAATATTAAATATATTAGTCTTACCCATTCCTTTAAAGGGATATGATCAAAGGTTACTATTCATATTCTTTCTCTAAATGGTTTATGTTTTGATGGCATTATTTTTATGAAACTCATTTCTCTTCCATGGGGTATATGATTTTGGAACCTATTTCTCTTTCACAGGTTATATGATTATGGAAAATTTTTCTATTTCATAGGTTACATGTTTATGGATCTTGTTTCTCTTTAATAGGTTATATGATTTACAGAACTTTTTTCTCTTTAATGAGTTATATTTTATGAAACCCGCTTCTTTTCATAGGTTATACTTTTGATGAAAAGGTTATGAAACCTATCTCTTTTTTACAGGTTATGATATGATGACATGTTTATGATACCCATTTTATTTAATGGGTTATGATATGATTTTTAATGATTTTTTGGAAAATTTATGTATCATTTCATTATGATATGGATGGGACTTATATCTCCCTCCAATGCATTGGGTAAAGATTTATATCTCATGAGATATAAATGGTTGAAATGGAGAGTGAAACCAGTTTAGTGTGGGACTTTTTCTACTAATATGGTATTGGGAGTGAACCTTGACTACTAAGATAGTGTTGGTAGTGAAACTTGAGTATTAATAAGGTCTTGGGATAGAACCATGACTACTAATATGTTATTGGGAGTGAACCTGGACTACTAATATGGGGAAAAGTTGAAGGGATTGACCCACTATGGGAAGAAGGTGTAATATAGTGACCCAAACTTTTCATAAATTACTGTTAAATCATTTTAAAAATAAACATCATAATAGTATTACACATATAGGATCCAATGGTTTAGTGTCTTGGGAAAACTAGGACCATACATAACAATTACAACATCGAGCATAAACTTTTTTTGTTCATTTCTTCTTCTCTAGCTTCTTATTGGCACTTGGACTCTACTTAGTACATGTAGCCACTTGAGGATATACATCAAAAGTGGTGATCTAGAAGCCTAGTAATAGGATAGATAAGAACAATATATCATGGGGTGAGAATATTCATAACATAGGCAAAGAATCATGAGATGAAGCATTAATAAGAGACTTGAAATGTGGCAATGCATAAAAATTAAACATCGTGTCTTAGTGGTTAACTACCACACATGCTTGTGAAAAAAGATAGAATATTGTTCAAACATAATTTCACATTTAATCATGAGATTAATCACTTTACCCAATGAATTGGAGCACTGTATAATTCCAGGCACACCCATCACATTTAAACATTCATATTGCGCTATATAATTCTGGGTGCACCAGTCACATCATAACCTTATCATTATCATGCATGCCACATAGAACATATATCAATAATGAAAATAACTAACCTATGTAAAGGAATGGGTTTCATCTCATAAGAACACATTCATAAACTTTGGGTTCGCAAAATAAAGAGGGAATATGATACTTGATACAAGAACCATCATCCTTGAATGAGAGGTAAAAGGTGAGTTCTTAAAAAAAGAGTTCTTTTGGAAAAAATTTTGTTTGACATAAACTTTAGTAGAAAACATGTATATCCCAGAAAAGGTAATATAATTATGAACAAATTATTTTTAAGGAGTGACCATACCAAATTTGGAGTGAAAGAGGGAGAACCTGAAGGATGAAAGTTGGGTTCGAGAATTTCCCCTTACCACGTAACTGAACGCTTCCTTTATTTTAATGCTGGTATAATGACATTATATTAATTAATTAAAAATTCCAAAAAAAATTTGTCACGACCCATCCCCCGGAGTCTATTCCGTGACTACCCCAATCCCCCTTCCATATACCAGGGGCTGGCGACTAGCACCAAAGGCGTGAATCCCTAAAACTAGGAAGGCATTGCCTTTATAAACTGAAATCACACACAACAAAGTACAAGCTCGAAGTAAACACTAATTAAAGATGTATACAAAAGAAGTGTTGGAAAGTAAAAGGGGCCAAAAATACAATCCCAACAGGAAATTAAAGGTACAACTGAAAAGAAAGTACAACTGAAGAAAAGTAAAGTAGCTACAAGGTCATCCTCTAGGGTTCCTACCTGAAGGGTAGGTACATATGGCCTCCACAGCACTCCACATTCGTCAGTCTCCACCATGTATCGACTCGTCGTAAGGTCCACCTCCGGGTACCGTCCAGTCTTGCTACTCTAATCCTCAGTCAGCGATGTCCGTCGTCTACAACCAACACAACGAGGTGCGAGCATAGCCCGTGCAGGGGTGAGTATAACGATACTCAGTAGGGACCCCGAGACCCTCAAGGTTTCTCAAATCCAACAAGGATAAATCACAAAGTATGAAGTCAATAGATAACCCTACTTAGGTATATGTCCATACATATACCTTGGAGAACTCCTCCTCTATTGAGTATAGTTGGCATGCCGCCACAACTAGGCGCTTCCCACTAACCTTGGACAGCTGAGGTACTCCTCTTGTCGAGTACCGTGGGTCTGTCGCGCTCACACAGAGGCGCTCCCCACTGTGGGTATGCCGCCAACTACCAGGTGCTCCCCCTAATAGCCTGCAGAGGTACTCCCCCTGTCGAGTATCGCGGTTTTGCCACCAACTACCAGGTGATCCTCCGTCATGGTTCTGCCACCAACTACCAGGCTCTCCCCACTCAGCTAGTCTAATCACTCCGAGTCGAATCGTTCAAGTAGTCGTCAGGTCTCAGTCAGCTACTAGGTCTCCGTACTCCGTTTGATCGTCTCCGAGAGGGTCCGCTCCATGATCTATAGGTTTATACTCAAACTATCACAAATTCCCACGTATAAGTATCTCAAAGGTCCACCTTGCCATAGGGGTCTCAACGCAACAAACGGCGCATCAATCGGACGCCTGGTCTGTGAGTTATAAGCTTTTTAGTCCCGAGGGCCCAGTTGGATTCGTGTACGATCCAACCTGACATTATCTCAACATTACCCTAAACTATAGTGGGGTATACTCAAAGGGACCGTCATGTTCTAAGAATACCAGCATCACCGACAGTTCGTCAAACGGATGTCCAGTGCCAAAGATATGGCCAAAGAAAGTAAAGGGTCGGTAATGGGCCAGGGCCCGGTCTGACCCGGTCGGACCGACTCGGCCCCACCCAGACTGGGCCGACCTAGTCTGGGTCAAGCCGGTCCACCCGCTCGGTTCGGCCCGGTCTGTTGGGCCCAGCCTAGTGGACTGCTTGGGGTGGTTCGGCCCGGAGTTCACCGCATAGGCGGCTCGGCCCAGGAGGTCGGCAGGGCGCCGGCAGGGCGCCGAGAGGCCGCGCAGGGCACGGGCAGGCTGGCGGGGCGCCGGCCAGGGTGCCGGGAGTCCGCGCTGGGCACGACCAGGCCGGCAGGGTGCCGGGCGGGCCGACTAGGTGCCGGGAAGGATGCGCTGGAGGTCGCATGTGGCGCGGGCAGGGCTCTGGGAGGCCGCGCGGGTTGTGTGAAGGGTGCTGGGAGGCCACGCGGGGCACCGGGCAAGGCGCCGGAAAGCCGGAGGGGCACCTGGAGGCCGCACGGGGTGCTGGGAAGGGCGTGGGCTGGCCGTCGGGGCACCGGTCAGGGCGCGGGCAGGCCGGCGGGGTACCGGGAAGGGCGTGCGGGAGGTCGTGCGAAAGGCCGCAGGTAGACGAGCCAACAGCCGGGCAAGGCGGTTCGGCGCGGCTCGGTCCGGCGGTGTTCGGCTGGGAGCACCGGAGTGCCGTGGGGGTGGCATGATTCGCGGAGGCCGTGGGTAGCGTGATTTTTGTCGTTGCCGCCTTCTTCGTCGTCGCTTCATTGCCATGCCGAAGAAACATCTCAAAGAAATCAGCAGAGGAAGTCGGGCCATGTTAGTTTGGCTTGCACCCTTCGCGATTAGGGTGATAGAAATTGGTTCTTAAGAATAAAGCACAACAACTCACCCGTAATAAATCGTAACCTCGTTCTTCGTTTTGAAAGGAAGGAAGAACATGGCACTAAAATGTAAACAAACCCCTACCTTTGATTTGTCCATTCGACGTTCGTCATTCGTTGATGGAGTTGCGGGAAGAAGACAAAGAGGATCTTCGTTCGTCGCATCCACCAAGCACTCTCAAACCCGAGTTGCGTCGGCTCATTGACAACGCTCCACGTCGGTAGGATCCGAGGGATGAAGTTGAAGAAGAATCGTCGATGGCATTCTTCATTGGAAGAACGCGTTCTTCGTTCTTCGTTCTTCATTGGGAGAATGGTTCTTCATTTGGAGCTTTCTCCCAATGATCCTCTAATCCTCATTTTCCAAAAAATGAAAATCTAGCCCCTCCAAATAAAGAATGTATTTTGTTTTAGATTATTGTGTTTAAAATTCAATTTGTGGCATTTAATTAAATGAGATGACTCATTTAATTAATGGGGTGGAGTTGTCATGAATTAACTATATGTTGGCTCCATTAATTAATGTGGAGATCAAGAGCCCCCCCCCCCACCCTCATTAATGAGGGGAGTTGAGAGGTTTTCCTCTCCTCCCATTAATAGGGGTTTAAGCCCCGTGTGGTCCCTATCTCATTTATCCTCACATGGGAGGTTGAGTTCAGGTGGGTCCCACCACCATAACCTCTCATGGGAGGTTAGGTGTGGTGGCCCCACCTCTAACTTCCAAGAGGAGGTTTTAACCACCCAACACTTACTTGGCGGCTCAAATAAAATAAAGTGTTACACACTTTATTTTATTTTTATTTTCAAGAAAACCCAAAAATTAACTTCTATTCTTGACTCACTTTCATTGAAGTGAAAGTCTCCTTAAGAAAATACTAGCGTTGCGAGTTCAACGGTGCCCTCAGATTTTAATTCTGAGAACTGTTTCAAAAGTTATTAAAACTCGCTCGTACTTTTACTGAACGTACCCGAACAAAAGTTCAGAAATTGATTCTGAGCACACCGAGCCTTGGAATCACGCGCCGTCAGTTTTTGCGGACTCATAAAATTCCCATGTATTTATGAAAAAAATCCACAGAAATTCCAGGTCTTTACATTCTTTCCACCTCAGGGCTTTATGTCCTAGTAAGATACAACTCAAACTATGGGAACAAATGGGGGTACTGAGAACGCATCTGAGCCTCCTGCTCTCATGTGCTCTCCTGGATGTTCTTGTGCTGCCAACGAACACGCACCAGAGGTATCGACCATCCATGTATGACCCGCTCCTATTGATCCTCAATCTCTAATGGAACCTCTGTAAAAGTCGCCCCATCATCGACGTCCAACTATCCATGGTCGATGATGTGGGAAGGTTCGTGCACGCATCTCCTCAGATGAGATACATGGAAGACATCGTGCACCCGGTGCAACTGAGGTGGAAGATTCAGGCGGTAAAACACCTCACCTACTCTACTGAGGACCTGGAAAGGTCTGATGAATCTCGGAGATAACTTGTTTCCTCGGCCAAATCTTCGTAGACCTCGTCAAGGTCAGACCCGTAGAAAGATGTGGTCACCATCCTCGAACTCCAGAGGCCTTCTTCTCCTGTCAGCATACGACTTATGCCTTCTCTGTGCAGTATTCATCCTCTCTTAGAAGATCTGCACCTTCTATGTGGTAGCTCATACCATCTCTGGTCCCACCAGTGTTCACTCCCCTGGGTCTGTCCAGCACAAGGGTGATCTGCAAGGTCACCCGTACAACGCCTAAAAAGGGGTCATCCCTATGGTGGAGTGATAGCTATTGTTGTAGGAAAACTCCACCAAAGGTAAGTGATCCTCCCAGCTATGACCAAAGTCAAGGACACAAGCATGCAGCATGTCCTCGAGGGTCTGAATGGTCCTCTTAGTCTGGCCATCCGTCTGTGGATGGAAGGCGGTTCTCAGACGAAGCTGCATCCCGAAAGTTTCCTCCAACCCCTTCCATAGCCGAGAAGTAAAGCGTGTGTCACGATCAGAGATAATAGATGAAGGTACACCATGTATTCGCACAATCTCCTTCACAAAGAGGCATCTCAAGCTCTCTAATGATCCCTACTCTTTGATCGGTAGGAAGTGGGCTGACTTGGTAAGTCGGTTAACAATCACCCAAATCGAGTCGTGTCCCCTGGATTTATGTGGAATACCCATCCCGAAGTCCATGGATATCTCATCCCACTTCCACTTTGGGACCTCTAAAGGCTGAACCAAGCCTGCTGGTACCTGTTGCTCCGCCTTCACTTGCTGAAAAGTGAGGCATCGAGAGAAAAACTTTGCTACTGCCTTCTTTATACCTGGCCATCAGTGCTATCATTGAAGGTCCTAGTACATCTTTGTCACTCCTAGATGTACCGCTTGAGGAGAAGTGTGGAACTCCCTCAACAATTCCTCCTGAAGTGCTATTGGTACCAAGGTACATCCTCTGAAGAGGATGACATGCTCCCCACCTTCATAAAATCCATCAGGTGTCTGCCCTGTGGATATCTGAGCACGTCATGTCTCGGAGTCAACGTCTCCATGCTTCGCCTCCCTGAATCACTGAAGAAGTGGGGGAGTGACTGTAAGAGACTGAAGGAAGGATACTCCATCTCTATCCACAAAGGATATCTATAAAGCAGCCAGATGCTCTGTCGCCTCTCCTAGTAGTTGTATACTAGACCCCCTGCTGAGTGAATTTGCAACAATGTTCCCCTTCCTAGGAGTATAGAATATCTCGAAGTCATAGTCCTGGAGGAACTCAATCCAATGCTTCTATCTCAGGTTCAGATCCTTCTGAGAAAAGATATACCTAAGACTCTTGTGATCAGATTACACAGTAAAACGTTCTCCCATAAGATAGTGCCGCCACATCTTCAAGGCGAAGACCACTACTGCTAACTCCAGGTCATGAGTAGCATAGTTCTGTTCATGTTGTCTTAGCTATCAAGAACCATATGTGATCAATACTCGCTCCTGCATCAGGACACACCCGAGCCCGGTCCCTGATGTGTCGCAATAAACTACATACCCTACGCCTTCCTCTGGAAGTCTCAAGATGGGGGGGCACTAGTCAGTATTTGTCTCAGCTCTTGAAAGCTCTACTAGCATCTCTCCATCCATACAAAGGGTTGAACCTTCTTCGTCAAGGCTGATAGTGGTGCTGCAACTCTGGAGAATTATAGTACGAACCTCTGGTAATACCCAGCCAAACCCAAGAAACTTCGTACCTCCTTCACACTCCTGGGTGGCTCCCAAGAAAGTACCGCCTCAATCTTCACTGGATCCACCGCAACTCCAGCCTCCGAGATGACATGTCCCAAAAAGTTAACCTCTCGGATCCAGAACTGGAAATTTGAGTGCTTACCATAAATCTGGTGCTCTCAGAATGTGTCTAGTACTACCCGCAAATGGTAGGCATGATCCTCCTTAGTAGTCGAGTAGATTAGAATGTCGTTGATGAAGACTACGACAAAGTGATCGAGGTACAGCTGGAAGATCCTGTTCATGAGTCCCATGAAAATTATTGGAGCGTTGGTTACACCGAAATGCATAACCATGAACTCGTAGTGGTCGTACCGACATCAGAAGTTCATCTTATGAACATACTCATATTGAACTCTGAGCTGGTGATAGCCTGATCTGAGTTCTATCTTTGAGAACCACTATGCTCCCTTCATCTGATCAAAGAGGCCATCAATCCTCGGGAGTGGGTACTTGTTCTTCACGGTCACCTGGTTCAGGTGACGGTAGTTGACATAAAGCCTCAAGCTCTCATCTGCCTTCTTGGAGAATAGAATCGGGGCTGCCCAGGGAGATACACTGGGCCGGATGAATCCCTTCACCTGTAATCCCTCTAGCTATACCCGCAGCTCACGAAGCTCAGCGGGAGACATCCGATATGCTGGAGTAGATATCAGTGTCATCCCAGGGTACAGGTCAATGTAGAAGTCCATCTCTCTGCGAGGAGGTAGTCCTGGAACATCGTCAGGTAAAACATATGTGTACTGGTCCACCACTACAGGATAGCTCGGACTCTCCACATCAACTGCTCTGAGGGTAAGGCAGGCCAACTCATTAGTGATCGGCTGCACCCTCCTCTTATTAAGTTCGTCCTGCGCTGCAAAGGCTCCCTTCTCTCCAGTGAAGGTGAACCTTGTCCCATACGTGCTGACACACTGCACTTTGCACGTAATACAATTAATCTGAGAATGGACTGTAGATAACCAGTCCATACCCAAGATGATGTCGTAAGGCCTCGACGCCACTACAAAGAGATCCCAGCCGAAGCTCTCGCCTCCTAGAGTAAGCTCACACTGCCGGAACCAGTGCGTAATCGTCAAGTCTGCTCCCGTAGAAGTCTCTAGGAATAAGGATCAAGCCAACGGCTCCGAAGGAATCTCTGAGCTCTGAACGAGGGCAGTGTCAAAAAAAGAGTGATTGGAACCTGTGTCTATAAGAACTGAAGCTATGGTGGAGTAGACACAGATCGTACCTCGAATCATATATAGAGCGCCATGATCATAATCCTTAGTTTCCTAGAGCTGAGCTCTCCCCTATCCACCTGCTCCTTGCGGTCGGGGTGGACCTCCTGGCGGTGGTGGTGGTAACACCTCGAATCATCACCCACCGCCTACTGCACAACCAGCTCCTCTTCCACATCTTCCTGCTCCCTGCGGACCACCTCGATCGAATATTTTTCTCTGCCTGGGTGGTCCTTCGACCGACTTTTGATCATCCGAACGGTGGGTCAGATAGTCACGATCCATGTGACCATGTCCGCCGCATGAGTAACATTGTCCGCTCCTGGCAGGTCTGGCTATGTCTCCACTCTGGGTGCCCCACACAACCAATTCTGAGTCGTACGATCATCCACCTGTAGGTCTGGTCCTCTTGGACCTCTATGACATCTGTATACTTTTAGCTGCACAAGACTCTACTGCATGTCAACTAGTGGTGGGTCTCGCTGCTGGAGACTGCTCAGCAAGGAAGCTCTCCACTAAGAGGGCTCACTCCAACACCTCTGCCTGTGTTGGGATGTTGAGAGAGATCATCGAAGCCCTGATCTCTCGCCTAAGTCCCTACTCGATGGTCTGAGCCCTGAAAAATGGGTCTCGTACCATATCAGTGAAGTAGCGCGAGAGGTCTGTGAACCTCACTGAGTACCAAGCTACAGTCATGCTACCCTGCTGTAGATGCAGTAGCTCCTGTATCCACACTGCTCATAGGGTGGCTGGGACAAACTCCGCCTAAAATAGGCTCTCGAAGTAAGCCTAGAGTAGCGTCATCTCGTCATGCACCTGGAGCATCAGACTCCACCATTTGCCTACTGCTTCCTGAAGGAGACTCGTGACAAGGATCACCATAAGGTCTATTAGTGTCCCTACCAGTCTAAAGACTCTCACCACAGCCTTCAGTTAATCATCAGCCGCCTGTGGGTCCGTCTCTCCCCTGAACCTGGGTGGCCTCTGGAACTAGAACTCATGCAACGTGCTCAAGCGGTGTGTATCGTCTGATGTTGGGGCCGGTGGCATCGGTGGCCCAACGGGTAGTGGTACCGCTGGTGCCTCCGCTAGAAGAGGACCCTGCACTGAGGCCTCATCGCTCGGGGGGCTATCTGCGTGTACAACTCTTGGGGCTCTAGATGGTCATTTGTGGGGAGGCATCTAGAAAGAAACAGATGTGACATGGTCAAAAGATTTATACCTGATGAGCTGACCTAGTTGAGATGACTTAAACAAAACTTTTGAAAACACACACTTGATCAGTTTTTTCGTGCACTGAGTCAGAAATTAGAAGTCAGGGTCCTGGTGTATGGATACATCGGTCGTCGCACCAACACTGGACTCCCTGAACTGAAAACCACACTCGGTACCCTTAACATTATTACTTCACAGAAAAGAAAGATCAGAGTCCTAAGTTCTGTGGTAGAACCGACTCCTCGGATACCAATTTGTCATGACCCGTCCCTCAGGGCCCATGCCATGACTACCCCAAGCCCGCCTTCCATAGTTCAGGGGCTGGCGACTAGCACCAAAGGCGTGAATCCCTAAAACTAGGAAGGCATTGCCTTTATAAATTGAAATCACACACAATAGAGTACGATCTGGAAGTAAGCACTAAGTAAAGTTGTATACAAAAGAAGTGATGGAAAGTAAAAGGGGCCAAAAATACAAGCCCAATAGGAAAGTACAGGTACAACTGAAAAGCAAGTACAACTAAAGTAAAGTAAAGTATCTATTGGGTCGTCCTCTAGGGTTCCTACCTGAAGGGTAGGTATAGATGGTCTCCACAGCACTCTGTGTCCGTCAGTCTCCTCCGTGTACTGACTTGTCGTAAGGTCCACCTTCGGGTACCGTCCAGTCCTGCTACTCTGATCCTCAGTCAGTGTTGTATATTGTCTGCAACCAACACAATGAGGTGCGGGCATAGCCCGTGCAGGGGTGAGTATAACGATACTCAGTAGAGACCCCGAGACCCTCAAGGTCTCTCAAATCCAACAAGGATAAATCACAAAGTATGAAATCAACAGATAAACCTACTTAATTATATGCCCATACATATACCTAAGTTATCAAGTAGTCCATCTCAATCATGAGGTAAACACAAAAGTTACTGACTCAGCTCAACCAGGATTTTTATTATCGAAACCCCGGCTGGTGGATAAATCCTCCTCTGTCGAGTACAGTGGGTCTGCCGCCACAACCAGGTGCTTCCAACTAACCTTGGACTGATGAGGTACTCCTCCTGTCGAGTACCGTGGGTCTTCTGCGCTCACACAGAGGAGCTCCCCATTGTGGGTCTGCTGTCAACTACCAGTCGCTCCCCCTAATAGCCTGTGGAGGTAATCCTCCTGTCGAGTACCATGGCTCTGCCACCAACTACTAGGTGCTCCTCCGCCGTGGGTCTTCCACCAACTCCCAGGCGCTCCACACTGGGCTATTCGAATCACTCTGAGTCGAATCGGTCAAGCAGTCGTTAGGTCTCAGCCAGCTACTAAGTCTCCGTACTCCGCTCACTCATCTCCAGGAGGGTCCACTCCATGAGCTACAGGTCGATACTCCAACTGTCACTAAGTCCCACGTAGAAGTATCTCAAAGGTCTGCCTCGTCATAGGGGTCTCAAAGCAAACAGACGGTGCGTCAATCGGACGCACGGTCTGTGAGTTATAAGCTTTTTAGTCCTGGGGGCCCAGTTAGATTCGTGTACGATCCAACCTAACTGTATCTCAATATTATCCCGAACTTCAGTGGGGTATACTCAAAGGGACCTTCACCTTCTAAGAATACCAGCACCACCGACGGTTCGTCAAATGGACGTCTGGTGCCAAAGATATGGCCAAATAAAGTAAGGGTCGGTAATGGGCCTGGACCCGGTCCGACCCAGTCGGACCGACTCGGCCCAACCCAAACTGGGCCGACCTGGTCTGGGTCAACCCGGTCTGACCCGATGGGTCTGACCCAGCCCATTAGGCGGGTCAGCCCACTAGGTTCGGCCCGATCCGCTGGGCCCAGCCTAGCGGACGGCGGGGGGTGGTTTGGCCTGGAGGTCGCCGCGTAGGCGCCTCGGCCCAGAGGCCGGGGCCGGTTCGGCCAGCGCCACGAGGGGCGCGGCTCGGTGGTTCGGCCCAAGAGGTCTTCAGGGCGCCAAGAGGCCGCACGGGGTGCGGGTGGCCGACGGGGCGCCGGGCAGGGCGCGAGCAGGCCAACTGGGCACAGGGCAGGGCATGGGGCGCGAGTAGGGAGTCCTGAGGCCGCGCGGGGTGCGGGAAGGGCACTGGGAGGCCGCGTGGGGCGCCGGGTAGGGCGCGGGCAGGCCGGCGGGGCACCGGCAGGCTGGTGAGGGTTCGGGAAAGGCCCAGGCAGGCTGGCGGGGCGCTGGGCAGGGCGCATGGGAGGCCGCGCGGGAGGCCACGGGTAGGAGGGCCGATGGTTGGGCAGGCCATTTCGGTGCAGTTCGGGCAGGCGTGGGCCGGCGGTGTTCGGCTGGGAGCACCAGAGCACCGCGGGGGCAGTGCGATTCGCAGAGCACAAGCGCACCCCAAGGTGATACACTAGGTCGTATGAACCCTTTGTCCAGATGCTCTTGTAGCTGCTTCTTTAGCTCCTCTAGTTCGATAGGAGCCATCCTATAGGGACATTTTGAGATAGGAGTAGCTCTGGGTATGAGTTCTATTGAGAACTCTACCTCACGATCCGAGGGAATTCTAGGTAACTCTTCAATAAATGCATCACTGTATTCCCTCACGATGGGCATTTCTTCAAGGTTTTCACCTTCCTTTAACTCAACCATTTGGGCGAGGTATGCTTCTTCATAGGGAATCAACACCCACACAGATGAAGGCTTTTTCAAAGGATATTCGTGATCTTCCTTGCATTTGTAGAGGATAATGGGATGGTTCATAATATGAAACAATATTTCCTTTTCCTGATGGTTGATATGTGCTCTATATAACGAGAGCTAATCCATTCCCATTATAGCATCGAATTCCACCAAGGGAAGTATTATGAGATTCTATGGAAGAATCCTCCCACATATGCTAACAGGAGAAGATTCAAACACTTGGGTTGCAATGATTGCACCACTTGGTGTTTTTACAGATATCTCTACTTCAAGTTTTTGGGGCTTCAATTCTATAGTTCTAGCAAACTTGCAAGATATAAAGGAATGCGTAGAACCAGAATCAAATAAGACTTTTTCCATTCTTGAGTGAATAGGAAGTGTACCTTGTATGAATTCAATATCTTGATCCACTTCCGTAGTAGTGATGGCATAAGCCTTCCCTTGTTCCTTTGGATTTGGTGGCTTCTGATGCTGATTACCCTCGAGAACTCAAGGTTTAGTGCACTAGCTTTCATAGTGCCCTAGCTCCCTATAGTTGTAGCATTGAACCATGAGTGGTTCTCTCCTTTCTTCTGCCACATTATCCTTCCTTTTTATGTCTTTCTGAAACTCTTGAGCAAGGAACTAGTGCAGAAAATGTTATTTACGTCGGTTATTTTTCATTTTTTACGTTGGTTTTTAGCCGACGTTAATATGGACGATGTTATAAATATTGTTTTTTACATCGGTTATTTAAAAACTGACGTAAAAAACATAACATCGTGGTGTTTATCATGTCGGTTAATTAATAAATGAAGTGAAAAAACTAGAGGGGGAGGGTTTATCACGTCATTTATTATATACCCCCCACACCCTGGACAGCACTCCCACCCCCCTGGACAGCCCTCTCACCCCCCCCCCCCTCACCCCACTGGACAGCCCCCACCACACCCCTGGACTGCCCCCTGACCCCCTACACAGCCCCAAACACCTCTGGACAACCCCCCCACCCTCATGTATACCCCCCCCCCACCCCCTAAACAGCACTCCCACACCCCTGGATAGCCCTACCACACCCCTAAAATAGACTAAAAAGTTACCAAAAACAAACCAGAACCCCCTCACCCCACTAGACTGCCCCCAGCACACCCATGGACACCATCCCCCCCCCACACACACACACACCCGGACATCACCACCACCCCCTGGACATCCCCCCACCCTCCTATAGACCCCCCACCCCCTGGACATCACTCCCACACCCCTGGACAGCCCTCCCACACCCTTAAAACAGATCAAAAAGTTACCAAAAACAGACCAAAACCCACTCAACCCACTAGACAGCCCCCACCACACCCCTGGACTCCCCCCCCCCCCATCCCCATGGAAACCCTGTACCCCCCCCCCCCACTGGACATCCCCCCCCAACCCCTGGAAACCCCCCTAACCCCACAGGACACCCCCACACCCCTGGACACCCTCTGGACAGCCTCCCACTCCCTTGGGCATCCCTTCCACCCTCCTGGAAACGCTCCCACCCCCATGGACTGCCCCACCACTCTCATGGACACCCAGGACCCCCCCCCCCCACCCCACCCCACCAGACAGCCCTCCCAGACCCCTGGACACCCCCCACCCCACTGAACACCCCCCCACAACCTTGTAACCCCTCCCCCCCAGACCAGAATCCATACCAGAAAAACCATCATAAGTAGACCAAAACAAGAAGTAGAGAAAAATTAAACATTCACATATATAACATTCAAAACTTACACTATCAACTTCAAAAAAAACTAAATCCAACCTAAACAACTACCAAATACACAATTACAACGACAATATTCAAAATTACATTTTACATTACAAACAACTAAAATTCAATCAAACCTATAAAATAATTTGACCACTCCACTTGTAAGTGTTTGATGTCTTGATCAGTATAGGGTTGAGGTTCATCAAAAATATACAAATGAAAAGGATAGTAGTTAATGTGTATAATGAATAAATCAAATTGAAATATTATGGAAAAGTTTAAGAGGAAATCTTACCAGGTCAAAATTCACAACTGTCCCGTTTGTTATTATTTTATACATAAATCTTAACATATAATATCCACATTTGATGATGCCTTGTTGTTCATGACAATTCTGTTTGAATGATTGTAAATTCAATATATTATTTTTATGTAATAAATCAAAAATTACAAATTATAAATGGATATTTACCTTTTCATTTACATATTTGATCTTTTCACTCCTTTTCTTTGTGTTTTTTCAAAAGTAGACCCATCCCCTGTTATAAAATAATACGAATGGGGTAAATTTAAAATTAATTATAATATATAAAACTATTGAGAAATTGAAACTTACTTTTCCAATATATTCTTAAAACTTTCCTGCACATCATCATGGACAGAGCATATCCAATAAAGTGTTTTCTCCCTTGGGAAAAAAACCCCTAACATTCAATGATCACTGATAAAAGGAAATTTAAGGTTAGTGGTTTTTTATGTTAAAAGATAATGAACTCTTTGAGAGAGATATGTTTCATACCTCTCACAAAAAGGCATCATCCAACATTGTGTGACTATATTCTGTTCAAGTCTTTCAGAAATATAAATCATTCTTTGTTCCTCATCCAATGCACATGCTTCAGGGGAAATCAATTGCAGGTCCATGAATCCATATACATCTATCATATCATTCCTCTGAAAAATTTTATAAAGATACCTAATACAAAATAGACATAAGTATACATTTTTAATAAATATAACGCAAGGAAAAGGTGTTAAGACTTACATGGAAAAAAATTCACCACGTTGATGCCCAACTTATCTCTAGTAACAAGCTCCATGATATCATTTTTCATAATCCCCACATTTATTGCACGTCCACAAACATGAGCTTCCATTAGAAACTCATAATAACCCACCAACAAATTTGAATATCTTGACAATCTGTCAAGACTACTAGAATCTGTATCTGATGTCATAGTCATTTGTCTTTGTTGTTGTCTATACAGTATTTCTTTTCCTTTGAAGTATTCCTATAAAAATAAATAGAAAAATATATTAGTTTTCAAATGATAAAACAACTTTAATAAAAAATAAAATAAAATATATAACATTCATACCTCTATGGTAATGAGTCGAAGAAGTCTGGATGGACAAATTAAAAAATGGTCGATACTATGTCCAACAGTCGTCACCTCATCTATAGGTAATGGTACTCGAGTTGATCTATCTATAATATCTTGTAAAGTGAACCTATAATTATTTACCTCTAATTTTTTATGATGAACTGTATCTCCTATACAATATACCAACCCATATGCAACTATATAATGTTGAGGATCATCAACATAAAACTCGCAATAAGTAGGAAGTTGTGGCGGAGGAGTAGGATAAAAAATGGGGTCTGTAGGCTGAGGTGGGGGAGTGGGAGCTACTGGCAAAGGTGGAGAATAAATAATGGGGTTTGCAGGGGAGGTGGAGTGGGAGCTGCAGTCTGAAATTGTATTTTCATGTCTACAAACAAAGACTGTACCGAAACTCTAATCTTTTCCTCCATCGTTGTATTAATATTATGAACTACAGCCTCCAAGGATTATATTTTTTTATAAATCCCCTCAATGTTAGAAGTTGAAGAACGTGGAAACACTTTTCTTACCGATACACCTTCCGGATATCCTCTTACATGACCAGGATGTTCAGGCTTTCCCAATGCTACAGATAAAATATCTTGCCTCCCAGTAGCTGTAAATTCCCCCTGTAAACTCTGCTCCTCAAGAGAGTCCTGTATTAATTAATTGAACATTTCTATAATGATTTAAATTATATGAATAAAATAGTTAACTTAAATAAATAAAATAGATATCTTACAATCCTCTCATCTATGATTCTCAATTCTTCTGAAAGATATTTCCCTTTTTTCCCATACGAGCTCTCTTCCATTTTTTATGTCTAGATGGAGGGGATGGAGGGACCACCTCTCCAGAGCTTGAAGACTCAGCTCTTAGTTGTTGAAATTTTTCCGCCATAATTTGTTCTTCCAAAAATGCATACCCTCCCTAAGATAAAATATGAGGGTATACATTTTTAGATTGGATCTCCTGATGATCTTTCCTTGTTTGCTGTAAATTAAGAATAAGAAATCATTAACAAAACATTAATAAGATCATTTATATAAGAAATCTTATAAAAGTTTACATTTCCCTTACCAAAAATGACTCTTTTCTTCTACTTTTAAAAAACTATCTCCATGTGTCTTCATCTATAAAAGGATATATACAACATGGATTGTCATGACTCCTATGACCATAAATGAAATCAGATGAGAGGGTTGATTTGAAATCCCTCCATCTCCTGGCAGCCAACGATAAGCATTTCTTCCTGACTCCTCTAGTGTCAGGAATATTAAATGTCATCTGATAAAGAAGAGGTTAAACATAATATATACACTAGAAACATTTAAAGAATAGTCAGACAATATCAAAAGATCTTACCAAAATCGTCTCCCATAACTGAGAGATTATCGCTTTATCCACACTTCTCCAGTCATCATACAGAATGCTTACTTTGCTCTTAGCCTGAGTTGATACAAAACTCTTAAAATCTTTTGTATTTAGACCTCTAGAAATATCATCATCATCAAAATCAACGAGTATCCTCTGATCCTGCGTACGGGCAAGTGCTAATTTTGGTAAATGTGTGCACCTAAGTTTACCAACCTTTGAATCTTTGTCGTAATAGGAGCACATGAGGAAGGTTGGGGAACATCAAGAGGAGCATGTGAATGTTCCTCCCCAGAGGTATGACCAATATGATAATCTCCAGAATCATGTGGTTGGTCAACTGAATGATCTGTCATTATCCTTCAAATCAAAAAAACAAACATTAGTTCACAAATATACAAATTCAAATATTTTAATACTACTGTAATCATAAAATAGAAAATTGTACTAAGTTATGTAATATTAAACATTGTTAATATGGTAATCATGTTAAACAATGGTAAAGATGGTCAAGATGGTCAAGATGGTAAACATGGTAAACATGGTAAACCTGGTAAACCTGGTAAACATGGTAAAGTAATTGTCACTGAACAAAAATAATAGATATATAATTCATGTAATGGTAAAAATGATGAAGTAAACTAAAAAAACATAAAACAAACAAAAAATTATACTTATTTTGTTTTAATATATGTTTTAATAAAGAAAAAACTTACAATATCTAACATTTTATGAAAAAAAATATAAACAAGAAATAAACATATGTTACCTGTAATTTTAGGAATTTAGAAATGGATTGTTTTCCCAAATTCCTTCGTCATGATCGTTCCTTATGGAACAAACCATGTCTTCAACATGCTCATCATTACGTTATGTTAATCTTTCCATGGAAGTAGGGATCTCACATAAATCAGCATCTTCATCAAGTTCATCCTCACCAACATATTGTTTTTCCATTGTAAAACAAAATCCCACTACATATCTGATTAATCTACTACATAGAAAATTTGTTTTGCATGTGTTTCCATTATAAAAGAATCAGTTGTTTCTTCCAATCTATTCAGATTAACAAGTGTCATTCCAAATTCATCATGTCTGACACTATTGTTACCGATAAACCATTTACAGTTAAAAACAGGAGCTTTAATTTTAAAGTAATCAACCTCCCATATGTCTTCAATCACTCCATAATATGCACTTGATATAGAAATTGGGTTTTTGTCCTTAGCACTTGAAAAATGCATTGCTTCTACAAACACCAATAAACCACTATTCTGAACTGCACTTCTGTTGTCCTGAGCTTTCGTATGGAATGTATAGCCATTAATTTCATAACCGGACCATGTTATCACATTTAAACATGGACCACCCACTATCCATTTTAATGTCTCTGATACATCTAATCTACCAAGAAAGGTCTTTTTAAACCATGACAAAAAAAATTGTGCTCATTCAAAATCTACATTTCTTTCTTCTTTGGATGATATTGTTTCAACTCATTAATATGAAATGTGATATACGGTTGAGAATCATCTATGTTATTCAAGATGTATGATTCTAACTTCTTCATTTGTTCAGCTGACAATGATTTTACTTTCAAGCCATGAATCCCCTTTCCCTCATTATTAACTCGTTCATGGTGAGATGGAGGCAAACCTATGTGTTGCGTTGCAGCCAAGTAGCTCGTACAAAACTATGCTACCTCCTCAGAAATATACTTTTGAATAATGGAGGCTTCAGGTTGATATGGATTCTTAACATACCCCTTTAATATTTTCATATACCTTTCAAAAGGATACATCCAATGAAGATATACAAGTCCACAAAGATTTATTTCTTGAACCAGATGAATCATAAAATGCACTACTATATCAAAAAAACTTGGAGGAAAATACATTTCCAATTGACAAAGTATAAAAATTGCATCCTTTTCCAAAATGTTCAAACCATTCACATCAATCGCCTTATTACAAATTGAATTGAAAAAATAACACAACTTCATTATAGTCTTTCTAACACGGATGGGCAATATTCCACACAATTCAACTGGTAGAATTTATTGCATCATGACGTGACAATCATGTGATTTTATACCTATCAACTTCAAGTCCTTCAATGAGACAAAAAATTTTACATTTGAATAATAACCTTGAGGCACTTTGATATCATGAAGACACTGACAAAAGCTAATTTTCTCCCTCTTAGATAATGTATGACAAGCTGGGGGAAGAAATGTTCATCTTCCTTAAGGAGTGGGAGCTAACTCCAAACATATTCTCATTGTTAGTAAGTCTAATCTTGCATTCAACCCATATTTTGTCCTTCCATTAATATCTAACAATGTTCCAATCAAACAATCACAGATATTCTTCTCCACATGCATGAAATCAATATTATGTTTAAATTCATGATACCTTCAATATGGTAGCTCAAAAAATATTGACCTTTTCTTCCAAATATGTCTATCATTACCAGATTTCTGTGTCTTTCCCAATGTCACATCAAGGTTTTTTACCCTCTCAAAATACAGATCAGGGGATAAAGGTTTTGGAGAAATATCAAATTCTTGTGAGCCATTGAATGCCTTTTTTAGTCTTCTATAAGGGTGATCTATAGCCAAAAACTTTCGATGACCCATGTACACTTTTTTCCTCCCATGATGAAATTGACAATATGACGTCTGTTGTTCGCAAATTAGACATGCTTTATGCCCTTTAACACTGTATCCAGAAAAATTTCCACACGCTGGGAAGTCATTTATAGTGAATAGAAGCACTTTATGCAGTTGAAAATATTCCATTTTATAATAATCATACACCCTAATACCATCATCCCATAACAGTTTCAAATCATCAATCAACGGTGACAAGTAAACATCAATATCATTGTCGGGTTGCTTTGGACCATAGATCATTATACTAAACATGACATATTTTTGCTTCATACAAACTTCATGAGATAGGTTGTAAATTACCAATAAAACAAGCCATGAACTATGTGTGTTACTGAGGGTTCGGTATGGATTCATTCCATCTATGCACAACCCTAGTCTGAGATTTCTAATTTCATTTCCAAATGTAGAATACTGCTCATTAATTTTCTTCCATTGTGGAAAATCAGCTGGATGACGTATTTTTCCATCACATAACCATTCATCAGCATTCCATATTAACCTTTTTGCATCATGTGAATTAGCAAATAAACGTTTGAAATGATGAATTATAGGAAGATACCAAAATACCTTTGAAGGGGTCTTTTTAATCTCTACATGAGCCTGTGATTTTTCTTTCACCTTATACCATGATGTCCCACATTTAGAACACTCTGACAGAAATTCATATTCCTTCCTATATATAATGCAGTCATTTGGACAGGCATGTATTTTCTTTTATCCCAATCTCATCGGGCATAATATTTTCTTAGCATTATAATGTGAATATGGAAGATTGTTATCTTTTGGAAGAATGTCTTTCATCAATTATAGCAGCTCTGTAAAACTTATGTCACTCCATCCATGTTTCTCCCTCAGGTTAATCAATCTTAACACCGTCGAAAAAACCGTAAAATATGTACAACCAGAATATAATGGTTTTTCAGCATCACCATATAGACGTGCAACTGTCGGTTCTATCTAAATTTGTTCTACTGCAATATCGCGAATCATTTCTTCAATTCCATCAGTGTTACCATCTTGTGAATCATTATCATCAGTGACATTCTGTCCAGTTTCACCATGCCAAATCCAAGGGATGTAACTCAGATTAAAACCATGACAAATCAGATGATCTTTTATCTCTCTACTTTTCAAATTCTTCATATTCAAACATTTCAGGCATGGATAGAAAAAATGTCACTACTTGGAACATTTCGTTTAGCAAATTCCAAAAAGGCACCAACACCTTCCTCGTATTCATTTCTCATTCAATGTTTCATAATCCAACTTCGACTCATTATTACCTATAACAAATATCAAAATTATATATATTTTTTAGATAAGACAAATATATGTTTATATGAAAAAAATCATAATTTGAATGTAAAAAAATTTTGAAATATAAAACAAATCTATGATTATTTAAAAAAATATGCTTGAATATTATTTTAAAAACAAAATATAGTTAGATATAATAGTTTTAAATTCCATTGAATCAAAGAAAACCATGGGGCCTACAATGTTTGATAGAAAATTGGAGAAAATGGAGCAAACTTGAGAATTAAATCAAATTTAAAATAAAAAATCAGATGGAGAAAATCACAATGTAAAGCCAATCATCATGGCACAATCATCATGTCATAATCTCAGAAAGCACGATGCAGTAGTCAATCCCAACTGACACTTATCCCCTACCCCCTTGGACACCCCCTGGACACCACCACCCCCTTGGACAGCCCCCCCCCCCCCCCACCCCCTGGACACCACCCCCCACCCCCTTGGACACCCCATGGACACCACCACACCCTTGAACAGCCACCTCACCCCTTCTGGACACCCCCACCCATCCTGGACACCACCACCCACCTCCTACCCCCTTGGACAACCCCCTGGACACCACCCAACCCTCTGGACAGCACCCCCCCCCCCCCCCCCCACCCCCTTGGACACCCCCTGGACACCACCACCCCCATGGACAGCCCCCCACCCCTCTGGACATCCCCCCCACCCCAGGACATCCCCCCACCCCTCTTGACAGCACCCCGACCCCTCCTGGACACCACCCTCCACCCCCTACCCCCTTGGACACCCCCCTGAACACTCCCCAACCCTCTGGACAGCCCCCCCACCCCCTAGATAGCCCCACACCCCTCTAGACAGCACCCCCACCACTCCTGGACACCACCCCCACCCCCCTACCCCCTTGGACACCCCCCTAGACACCCCCCAACCCTCTGGACAGCCCCCCACCCCCTGGACAGCCCCCCACCCCTCTAGACAGCACCCCCCACCCCTCCTGGACACCACCCCCCACCCCCTACCCCCTTGGACACCCCCTGGACACCCCCTCCCCAACCCTCTGGACAGCCCCCACCCCCCGGACAACCCCCCAAACCCTCTGAACAGGCCCCCACCCCCTTGGACAGCCCCCCACCCCCTTCGACACCCCCACCCCCTTGGACACCCCCCCCCCCCCCCCACACACACACACACACCCCTGGACTCCCCCCCCCCCACCTCCATGGACACCCTGGACAGCCCCCAACCCCCTGGACAGCCACCAACCCTCTTGACATCCCCCCAGAACCATGGGATTTTAACCTAAAGCTACTAGTTTTAGAATATCTAGAGATTTTAACCTCAAGCTACTAGTTTTGGTATCCTGCCATTATTCAAAATGAGAACCATGAATTGTATCTCCAGTAGTCTAAAATTCTCTATTGTGCAATGAATTAGGTTTTAATAGCATATGAAGACTTATAATAGTCTACGAAAATAAGCGATGTAAATAGATTATGGAACAACAAAAAGTGATACCCAAAATAGAAACAACCAAGGATCCAAAAAAAACATTTCACCATGAAAAACCATATATACTTATAAAATAAATCACACTGGTACACGGAATGGGTGTATCACAATGGTTTACATATAAATTGTAGTAATATAGGTGAATGAGATCATTAGTTGTCAATGACAACAAAAATTACCATCAATGTTGGGCATCTGTGAAACAAAAACAAACGAAATAGAAGTAGGTGAGGCTTACGTGAATATTACGAGTCGATCTAATAGATCTGGTGATAATAAATAAGATGATGATTAAAAAACAAGGTAAGAGGGTTCGAAATCTAAGAATCTTACCTAGTTTAAACAAAAAAAATCGCAAAACGTAAATATAGACTATCCGGGAAAAAAACGAACGAAATAAAGTCGTGGGAGGCTTACCTGAGTGTTGAGAGTTGAGATGATAGATCCGAGGAGAGTAAAGATGATAAACTATGATGGAAAAATGAGTTTAATGCAATGAGATCGAAGAGTCGATTAGGGTTTTCCACGCGAGAGAGACGAGTCGCCGGACTGTCAATCAAAAAATCGTAAATGACAATCCACGGGGCTTGTTAATTTTTTAAATGTTTTATAACATCGGTTATTTAATAGCCGAAGTTATAAACTATTTTTATTACATTTATAACGTCATTTATTATAATAACCGACGTTATAAATGTATCAGATACCGCTTTTTTACGTCGGTTATTTTATAACCGACGTAAAAAAAAGGGGCGTGTTGGTTTTTTTACGTCGGTTATAGAATAACCGACGTAAAAAAATTTGCGGGTTGGGTTGTTACGTCGGTTATCAAATAACTGACGTCAAAAAGGCCTCAAATGGCACTTTTTTTATGTCGGTTATTTTATAACCGACGTAAAAAAATCGTAGATACCTCATTTTTTATGTCGGTTATTTTATAACCGACGTAAAAAACGAATGCGCGTGATTTTTAACATCGGTTATTAAAATAACTGACATAAAAAACCACATATCATAGCTTATCACGTCGGTTATATATAACCGATGTAAAAAATGGTGACATTAAAAATGTTTTCTGCACTAGTGAGGTGTTCTTCTTTCTCACAATTGAAGCATTTCCCCGTCCCTTTGAGACAGTTCCCATGGTGCAACTTCCCACATTTTTTGCATGTGGGTCATTGATTTTTCTTCCCACCTTTGTCATTAGATCCACCGGCTTGAAACTCCATCTTTCGTTTCTTACCACCATAGCCATGGGACCATTCTCCAAACTCCATCTCCACTTTGAGATCACACCAAAAAACTTCTTCGTAACTCCCAAAGTCTCGAATTTCAAGATTCTTTTGAAGGTTTGGTTTTAATCCACTAAAGAATCTATCAATTTTGCTATCATTGTTGATAACAAAACTCAAAGCATACCTTGAAAGCCTTGTCAAATTTTCTTCATAGGTTGTGACAGATTCTCCTTCTTTTTTCTTGAGCTCTATGAATTCTCTCTCCATCTTCGTACGAAGAGTTCCTAAGAAATACTTATTAAGAAACATGATCTTAAAGTCTTCCCATTTTATCTCTTCAATTTCCTCCCTTGGCTTGGTGTTCTTAATCAAATACCACCATTGATCGGCCTCTCCATCTAGATGATAAACAGCTAGTGTCACCTTCTCCATCTCAGAACAGTGAAGAACAAAAAAGATCTTCTCCATGGAGTTGACCCACTGTTCCGCAACTAGTGGATCGGAAGATCCACTAAACGTCGATGGTCGTTGCCACATAAAACATTTGATATACAGTTTCTCTCTCTTTGGTGAAGGAGGACGTTCCCCATTATTGCGGTTATTGTTCATAACCTGAGATAATTGGGTAACCATCACCATGAAGTTTTGAACTCTACCTCCCAAATTATTGGGGATGTCGTTCGAGCAATCATTTCATTGGCCCTCACATGAATTGTTAGCCCGGTTTCTCCCAGTTTCCACCATTTTCTAAAATAGAAAAGGTTAGAACAAAACATAAGTCAACAATTCAAGAATAACTTATTCATTTAAACAAATCATAACAAATGGTATCCCTATGTAAATATTCTTGTGTTCATATTTGTACTTAGACTCATGCTAGAGGTTTTCTCTAGGGTTCACTAATCCTAATTCCCAAATTAACTAAACCTTTCCTCTGATACCAACTATAGTGACCCAACCTTTTCATACATTACTATTAAATCATTTAAAATATAAACAAAATAATAGTATTACACATAGAGGATCTAACAGTTTAGTGTCTTGGGCAAACTAGGACCATACATAACAATTACAACATCGAGCATAAACTTTTTTTGTTCATTTCTTCTTCTCTAGCTTCTTATTGGCACTTAACCTCTCCTTAGTACATGTATACACCTGAGGATATAAATAAAAATGGGTGATCTATAATCCCAGTAAGAGGATAGATAAGAACAATACAGCATGTGGTGAGCATATTCATAACATAGGCAAAGAATCATGAGATGAAGCATTAATAAGAGACTTGAAATGTGGCAATTCATAAAAATGAAACATCATGTCTTAGTGGTTAAATATCACACATGCTTGTGAAAAAAAACTAGAATCTTGTTAAAAAAACATTTCACATTTACTCATGAGATTCATCACCTTACCCAATTCATTGCAGCGCTATATAATTCCAGGCGCACCTGTCACATTTAAACATTCATATTGCGCTATATAATTCTGGGCGCACCCGTCACATCATACATTATCATTATCATGCATGCCACATAGAAAATATATCAATAATGAACATAAATAACCCATATAAATTAATTATTTTCATCTCATAAGAACACATTCATAAACTTTGGGTTCCCAAAAGAAAGAGGGAACAACATACTTGATACAAGAACCATCAACCTTGAATGAGAGGTAAAAGGTGAGTTCTTAAAAGAAGAGTTATTTTGGAAAACATTTTTTTTTGACGTAAACTTTAGTATAAAACATTTATATCCCAGAAAACGTAATATAATGATGAAAAAATGATTTTTAAGGAGTGACCATACCAAATTTGGAGTGAAAGAGGGAGAACCCAAAGGATGAAAGTTGGGTTCGAGAATTTCCCCTTACCTTGTATTTGAACGCTTCCTTCGCTTTAATGTCCAGTATAATGATATTATATACATTAATTAGAAATTCAAAAACCTTTTATACATAAATAGGGGTAATTATGTTATTTTATGGGCCTTTTTATGAGTTATAGAGTTTAGAAACATTGTTCAGGAATGTTCGTTTTTATGGTTTTCTTCAGCGTTTCACATGTATTCATGAATTGAAGTTTGTGTAGAACGTGGGTAAACATCCAGAAAATATATTCCATGTTATTAATTATATTCCAGAAGTTAAAATGATCTTATAATTAATTACATTATATACCATGTGGATGAATCATTAGATAGGAATTTAATGATGATCGTTTGGGTTAATTTGGGAGGTTTTTCGACCACAATGAACTTGTTTTGTTTACTCATCTAGTAATATGTACATAAGTTAGTTACAGAACTTAAAATAGGATATAATAAATATATAATATTCTGTTTCAAACATAAAAATGGTTTCATGACCAGATCTGTAGGTAGAAATAGAAAAAGAAAACATGTCGTTCTTGAAGGTGATAGATTAACACCATACGAACAACGTTTTCTTTTATAAAATAAAAGGAAGAGGAGAAGGGGTTTGGATGATATAATATCCCATTATTATCATAACATTAAATTATATGTATGATGCTAGAGTTACCATACCATTTAGACAAATATAGGTTGGGAGATAATAAGAAAAGGACTTGAAATTGAAAGGGAATTAAAGGAAAGAGGAAGAGAAATTGCCTCTTGAATCCTCCTCTTGAGATCCTCCTTAAGGGACCTAGGCTTGGTCTTTTGATGAGACCAGAAGATCTTGGACGTGGGGGAGGGGCTAGGGAAGATGCTTGGGCAGAGTTTAGACAATTATTGAAGCTTGATAGGTGTGGTTTGGCAAGGTAAGGGGAGGGGTTATTTATACATGAGGAGGGAGGTGTTTTTAGTATAAAATATTAAATAAAATAATATATCAAAATCTAGACTTTTAATAGTAGTTTTTTGACATCCTAAATCATATATTAATATAATATAATTAGTTTTAGGCTTTAAAT